>LR990115.1:20315273-21662295 GCA_905147225.2 Euproctis similis | reverse complement strand
GGTCTAATAACATCAGACCACAACGCCATCACTTATACCCTGCGATTAAAGACGGCCCTCACACCAACACCGCCATCGACAACCCGTAGGTATAACACAAAAAAGGCGAAGTGGACAGACTTCAAAACCATCTTAACCGAGTCTCTAGCAAAAGAAAACATCACGGCAAGAAGAATCAGGGGAATCAAAAGCCCGGATGATCTGGAAAAAATAGTCAACAATTATATCACCACTGTTCAAAACACTTGCGAGGCAACAATCCCGAAGATTGGGCCCATGAAGAAAAATGCAGTACCGCCGTGGTGGTCCGAGACTCTAGGACTCAAGAAACAAGAAGTTCTGAGACTCAAAAGAAGGATCAGGAATGCAGCCCCACACAGGAGGCATCATGTCATCGCAGAGTACCAGTGTGCAAAAAGATCGTATGCCCTCAAGGCAGAGGAGGCACAGACACAGAGTTGGAAGGAATTCTGTACTAAACAAGAAAAGGAAAGCATGTGGGATGGTATATACAGAGTCATAAGGAGGACTGCCAGGAGACAAGAAGACACACTATTAAGGGGAGCTGACGGCAAAACATTAAGTCCGGAGACATCGGCTGAGCTCCTGGCAAAAACATTTTATCCCGATGACTCTGTGGATTCCGACAACGACTACCACAAAGAAATGCGACGGAGAACTGACAATGACAGCCAGACCTCAAGATTGCGAGGAAACGACCCGCCGTTTACAGCAGAGGAGCTGGACCTAGTACTGCAAGCACTCAACCCAAAAAAGGCTCCAGGACCGGACGGCTTAACATCAGACATTTGTACAAGGGCAATCTTGAGTGACAGGGAGGTGTTTCTGGCGATAGCCAATAAATGCTTGTCGCTGGCACATTTTCCAGACACTTGGAAAACAGCCCACGTGGTCATACTCCGTAAACCAGGAAAAGATGACTACACACAACCAAAGTCGTACCGCCCAATCGGCCTATTATCAATATTCGGAAAAATCTTGGAAAAAATGATTGTCAGCCGAATCCAATGGCATATCCTTCCTACGATGAACCAAAACCAATATGGCTTCACACCGCAGCGTGGAACCGAGGACGCCCTCTATGACCTGGTAAGGCACATCAAAGGAGAGATTTCTGACAAGAAAATCGTCTTAGTGATCTCCCTGGATATAGAGGGTGCGTTCGACAACGCATGGTAGCCAGCTTTAAAACACCAGTTGGTCTTGAAACAGTGTCCCAAAAACCTCTATGAAGCGGTAGGCTCATATCTTACAAACCGCAAAGTCAAAATCAACTATGCCAGAGCAACATATGAGAAGCACACAACAAAAGGTTGCGTCCAAGGCTCCATCGGAGGACCAACCTTCTGGAATATCATATTGGACTCGTTGCTACAAAAACTAACTGGCGCAGGAACGCACTGCCAGGCGTTCGCGGACGACGTGGTTTTGGTATTCTCCGGACATTCGTCGGCAGATATACAACTAACTGCAAACAACACACTGGACATGGTGGTCCATTGGGGTATCCAAAACAAGCTCAATTTCGCTCCGCATAAAACCAACGCGATGTTGCTTACCAAAAAATTGAAGTATTCGACCCCCGAGATCTTCATGGCCGGACAAGCAGTAAATCTAGTCGACGAAATTAAAATACTCGGACTCCTCATCAACAAAAACCTCACCTTTGTTACGCATATCGATGCCGTATGCAAAAAAGCAGCGTCAATCTACAAACAACTAGCATGCGCCGCAAGGGTGACATGGGGATTAAACGGAGAAATTGTCCGAACAATTTACGTCGCAGTCATAGAACCAATAATAACATATGCCGCGAGCGCGTGGGCACCGGCCACAGAACTGGAAATTGTGAAGAAAAAACTTAATGCAATACAAAGAGGATTTGCGCAGAAGATCTGCAAGGCATATAGAACAGTCTCACTGACATCAGCACTCGCACTGACTGGACTCCTGCCTTTGGACCTAAGGATACAGGAAGCGGCGAGTCTATACGCTGCCAAGAACGGCCTCTCTCACGACTATCTACCACCGACTAAGGAGCTCGAGCAAAAGGTGAGCTACAAAGACCGCCCATATCCGTCACAACTTACATCAGTGACCTACGAGCTGCTCGAGAACATGGATTCCGAAACAATGGCCTCCCACCATATACACGGTCCAGAGATATACACAGACGGCAGCAAAATAGATAATAAAACCGGAGCTGCCCTCACATGGTGGGAAAACGGGAACGAAATCCAATACTCCCTATTTAGTCTTGAACCCTACTGTACAGTCTTTCAATCGGAACTTTACGCCCTTCACAGGGCAATCGAGAGGGTCAAACAATGCAGGGAGGTTTCGGTTAACATTCTCAGTGACTCGAGATCTTCCTTAGATCTTCTCTTGAACCCTGTGGACAGAAACCCCCTGACGAAGATCATCAGGGAAAACATCAAATACATCCGAGCAGAAGGGAGAGAGGCGAGATTGTTCTGGCTGCGAGCACACGCGGGAACTATCGGAAACGAGCGTGCCGATGAATTGGCAAAAAAGGCCGCATTAACGTCACAATCAGTCAGGAATTATGATAAAGTCCCCATTTCCTATGTCAAAAAGAAAATCCGTGAGGAAACTATCCAGAAATGGCAGGACAGATATGAAACCTCTACAACAGGAGATGTCACAAAAAAAATTCTTGCCAGACCTACAGATCGCCTATCGCCTGGCAAGAACCACTAAACTGACACCCATCCAAGTACAGGTTTTGACGGGCCACGGTGGAATTGCTGAATATCTACACCGATTTAAGCTTAAAGACAGCCCCGGCTGCGAGTGCGACCAAAGCATAAGCGAATCCATCTGGCACATAATTCTTGACTGTCCCCGCTTTTTAAAAGCCAGGATAGACTTCCAAATGAAAACAGACATTGAATTAACACAGACCAATCTCCATCAAATCATGGCAGACGTTCATATAAGACCAATATTCCTAGATTACGCGGAAACCATTTTCCGTATTGCAGCAAAAAGGAATAAAACCAGCATCGCAAATCCACAAAGCAACAACCAAGCTCTAACACAACATACGGACTGCACACAAACCAGCAATACATTACGACCGCCTATACTACATAGAACCAGTGAGCTGAAGCTGCTGGAATATGGAGAAGTAGGTGTAGCAGGGTTGCGAACCAGAGGAGTGGCCCTATTTATGAACAACAACCACGAGCGCCTTGGAATAGGCTTTTGCTACGTAAACAGTCGGAACCGAGTTGAGATCTCACCAGGTGTGGCAGTGCTTCTAAAAGGCAGTACTACTAGAACGAGTATCAAATACCAAAGATACCAGGCTTTCAGTGAATTGGAAATAGCAAATAAGACATGCAGAGTTGTCCGAACACGGAACAAGTCTGTGCTGCTTTTCAACAGCAAAGACAGCGAAACCCAATTTACCCAAGCGTGCTCTGTACTGTCCAGCATAGCGGATGCCACCATGGAGGCCACCACACCGAGAATAATCAGCGTAGACGCTATGTTGGTGGGTTTTGATAGAGGAGAAGTGGCAGACTATCTGGGGTGTATCAAAGCCTCAAACCACCACGAGGTTGTGGTATACGAAAACAGAGGTCAAGACCTCAGTTTTCTAAGAGCTACCAGGCCACCAACATCCACCCCGAACACAAGTCGCACAGCGGATCTCAACCCAAAAAGTGGTTCTGAACGGCTGCAGCAGATGCAGGAGGAAAGGCGCTCCGAAGAAAAACGGAAGAAAAGAAATCAAAATGCTAATAAATCCGGAATAATAAAAGGAATTCTCGGCAGCGTAAATACAGTGCTGCGTCGCACCTCGCCCGAATCTAACAGGCAGGAGAGACAACTTAGGGCAGTCGAGAACTTCACACGACCAGCCTCAAAAATAAAAGACCCGAAACCACAGCGTACACGCACAAAAGCCGACATGGGAATTGTCCAAAGACCGAATCTCAGAGATGTCGCAAAGCCTGAAGACCATTATACTAATGCCTTCTTAGAGTACGTGGCAATCATCGAAGCCAACAAAGTCCTAAAAACCAGAACTTGCGAGGGAATACTGGAAGCATACAAGTATCGCAACGAAGGGCTACTTAAGGTCAGACTCGAGGAAGCAAAAGCGTCTATCTACAATAGCGACACTGCGGAACTTATTCAAGGGGCAGACATGAAAAGCCACATGGCAGCTTACAGCGCGACTGGCAGTTTCGTGACCCTTGATGAGAAAGAGACTAGGAGATCAGGACATTCTACCTACAAAACCCCAATAAACGACCCCATAGTGGTCACTGCCAAATGCACAGAGATTTGGCTGGACGACAGGATCCTCGAACGAGCTAAAAACCTGTCGGACAGCGACCCCCTGGACGGCTGGCAGCTACCAACAAAAACCACTATAGTGAATGGAGTACCGGGCTGTGGAAAAACCACCTGGATAGTTAGCAACTTCAACGCCCAGGAGGATATCGTAGTCACAACCACCACAGAGGCACTGAAAGATCTTAGAGAGAGAATCTCAAACCGACTTGGAGCCGACGCCGCCAAAAAAGTCTACACAGCGGCATCAATCATGGCAAATGGATTACAAGACCCGAGTAGGGACCCGATTACGAGTAGGGTTACCCACTAAAACCTCGCGGCGGCCTTCCTCCGGCGTTGGGGTGGTCCAGGATTCGGTTAAACCCCTCTGGTCCACCCCGCCGTCGCCCCCCCTCTGTCACGAGGGGGTGCTCATCCTCGGGGAGCCTGGCGAGGCTCCCCCGGGCGGGGCGGCTCCGACCGCGCGCTGTAAAGAGGCGCGCGGCCGGCGGCGCCCCGGACGACCCTCCCCGGCCGCACCGGGGGGTCATCCTTCCCGGGCCGCGACCCGGGCGCACCCGCGGGGTGTGCGCCCTCGCGGCCCGTCGGCGGCGGCGATCACTGAGCTCGCCGCCGCCGCCTTCGAGCGGGATCGGCTCTCTCCCGACCCCGCTCGGCGGCCTCCTTCTGGAGCATGACTGCTTCGCAGAAGGAGGCCACAGCCCTCCACTCCTCCTCGCCCGCCAGCATTGCCGCGACCAACGCCGGCGGGGACAAGTCTCGCCCGATCCCGTCGACCAGGACTCGGCGCTCGTCCGCCCAGGCCGGGCAGACCTCCAGCGTGTGCTGGGCCGAGTCCAGGTCGGATGCGCAATGGTGGCATCTCGCCGTCTCTTCACGTTTTATTCGACTCAGATACTCACCGAAGCACCCGTGCCCGGTGAGTATCTGAGTCAACCTGTAGGTGACAGTGCCCCATTTGCGGAGCACCCAGGCCTCGAGGTGGGGCAGGACGGCCCCGACGGCGCGCGAACGCGTACCGCCCTGGAGGACCAGCGCGTCGCGCCAGTCCCCCAGGACCCGCCGGAAGGCCTCCCGCCTCCGCACTTCGTGTCCCCGCGTGTCCCCCCCTCCCCGGCCGAGATCGTACGCGGCTGCGTACATCTCGGCCAGGATGATGAAGGGGGGATAACTCGCGAGGACCGTCGCCGCCTCGTACGAGATTGTACGGTAGCCCCGTACGATCCGTATGGCCATGATCCGCTCCAGGCTCCTCAGCAGAGCCCTGGAGCGGGAGGCCCCCGCGAGGTCTCGCGACCAAACGGGGGCCCCGTACAGGGCCACGGACCGCACGACGCCACCGTAGAGGCGGCGAACTCCCTCCCCCGGTCCCCCGAGGTTGGGCAGCAGGCGGTGTAAGGCGCCCGCCACCCGTCGCGCTCGGGGGACCATCCGTACGAAGTGCTCCTCGAAGCTCCAGCGGCCGTCCAGGGTGAGGCCGAGGTACTTCATGTACCGCCCCACCGGGACAGCCGTGTCACCCACTTGGATCCGCGAGGCCGGGGGTTCCCTGCCTCTGGTGAGGCGGTGGAACCACAGCGCCTCACTTTTGTGAGGCGCCACCTCCAGGCCCAGCCCGCGGATCCGTCTGACGACGATTGCCACCCCCAGCTCGGCGAACCTGAGCGTCCGCTCGAAGTCGGGCCCCGTGGCGACCACCAGAGTGTCGTCTGCGTAGCACACGACACTCACGCCACGGGGCAGACTGGTGCGGAGGACCGGATCGTAGGCGAGGTTCCACAGCAGGGGCCCGAGCACGGACCCCTGCGGAACCCCGCACGTAACCTCCTTCCTTTGCTCCGTCCCGTTCCGGTCGACATAGTCCACCCGTCTCTCCTGCAGGTAGGCCCCGATGACCGACCTGAGGTAGGGAGGCACCTCGTGGTATACGAGGGCCTCCCTGATGGCCGGCCAGGGGAGGGTCCCGAAGGCGTTGACGATGTCTAGCGACACCGCCAGCGCGACCCCCCCCGATCGGACTGCCGGTTCCGACAGGGCCCGCACCCGACGCACCGCGTCGATGGTCGAGCGCCCCTGCCGGAACCCGAACTGGCAGTCCGATATGTCCGGGCCCACCTGCGACAGGTGGCTGCCGATACGGGCGGAGATAACTCTTTCAAAGAGTTTCCCCGCCTCGTTCAGCAGGCATATCGGCCGGAACGACGACGGAGCGTCTCCGGTCCTCCCTTCCTTCCTGATGAGCACCAGTCTCGCCGACTTCCAGTCGAGGGGGAACACCCCGCGGCGGAGGCAGCTGGTGAACAGCCGCCTCGCCTTGTTCCCTAAGACTCCCAGAGCGAGCGCCAGGACCCGGCCCGGAACTCCGTCCGGGCCGGGAGCGGCGCTGCGGGAGGCGAGCCGTGCGACGGCCCGCCCGAGCTCGTCCTCCGTCACCTCCAACTCGTCGGACCACGGAGTGTGGTCCGACTGTGACGGAGGAACCGAGGGACCGCCCTGGACCCTAGGGAAGAGTGCGTCTACGACTCTTCCCACGACTTCCGGGTCCAGGGATTCCGTCAACGGAGGGACCCACGGGGTCAGCTTGCCCAGTACCATCCTGTACGGGCGTCCCCATGGGTCCCTGTCCAGTCCCTCGACGAGCTCGTTCCTGGACCACTCGCGAGCCGCAGCGATGGCGACGCATACGGCGTGCGCGGCGGCCCCGTATTCCCGTCTGACTCTGAGAGCCTCCTCGACCGTGGTTCGCCTTCTCTTCCGGGCTCTCAGGTACCGGCGGCGAGCGACGAAGGCGGCCTTTTGCAGCCGCTCGATCTCCCCGCTCCACCAGTACACGGAGCCCCGCCGGGGCGGCCCGACCCGCGGCATCGACGCGTCGCAGATCGACGTCATCGTGTCGCGCAGCCAGGCCGCTTGCGCCTCGGGATCGGGCGATCCCGCTCCCTCCGTCCAGTCCGCGACGCTGGCGGCGGCCACGACCATGTCCCGGTCGAGCCGCTTGAGAGACCAGCGCCGCGGAGGGCCGCTAGTCTGGCGCGGGCGGCTGGGGCGGCGGAGCGACACATCCAAAAAGATGTGTCGGTGGTCAGACAAATTGACCACCTCCTCCGCCACCCGCCATCCGGTCACCGTGGCGGCGGCCGAGGGAGTCGCCCACGATAGATCGATGATCGACTCCCCCTGCCACCGCACAAAGGTGCTGACCGACCCCCGGTTGAGCAACCGGAGGTCAAGTCCTGCCGCCCACTCCAGAAGCGTCTCCCCTCTGACGTCGTACCGGGCGTCGCCCCACTCGCTCGAGTGAGCGTTGAAGTCGCCCAGGACGAATACCGGACGGGGGGCGCAACCGCGAAGGCGGTTCGCCAGCCCGTCCAGGTATGCCTCGTACGCGGCGAGGCCGCTGTTCGGAGAGACGTAGCAGCCCACTACGACCATGGATCCCCACTCCACGGCGACGTAGCCTGGACCTTTCCACAGGAGGGAGCAGTAGCTCCCCTCGACCCAGTAAACGGCCACCGAGCCCGCGTCGTCCCCGAACCATCGCGGGTGGACGGGGACGTGATGGGGCTCGGCGACCACCGCCAGGGCAACCGAATGTTCAACCACCGTCTGCGCAAGCAGGTCTTGCGCAGCGCGGCGGTTGTTCAGGTTGCCCTGGAGGAAGCGAGCGTGGAGGTCCGTTATTGGACCTCCATTGATCCGCCCGCCTGTCCCCTAGCAGGGGAGGGTGGCCTCGCGGCCGCCGCCTTCCTCTTGGGGGGGGAACACTTCTTCCCCCCCATTCTGTGATCCGCTCGGCAGCCCAGGTCAGAGCAGACCGGGCAGCACGGAGCGGGCGCGGTGCAGGCGCTCGCGATGTGGCCTGCCACGCCACATCGGTAGCACCGCCCGCTCCTGTCCACGGCGCAGGGGCACCTCGCGCGGACGTGCCCCTTTTCGAGGCACCGGAAGCACTGCAAAGGCCGTGCTGCCAGCGCCTCGACGCGCGCCGCGGTCCACCCGATCAGCACCCGCCGCTGAGCCGCCAGTTTCCTGGCGACTCCGAGCGGGCACCTGACCCAGGCCGAGCCCAGCCGAGACGGGCTGGAGCGGATCTCCCCGACCTTTACGTCGGTCGGGGCGCATCCGCCCGCCTCGGCGATCACAGCGGCGACGGTCGCGGGGGTGATGGACTCGTCCAGGTCCATCACCCTCAAGTCGCCCATTTTACACGGGCGCGAGATAATCGCGCCCGTGTCGGCGACGGCCACCCTCATTTTGTCGGCCAAGGCGTCGGCCTTGGCGGAGCTGTCCGGACCGGGGATCTCGAGCATGAGAGCCCCGGTCATTGCCCTCCGGACCTTCAGCCCCCCCGAGATGCCAAGATCCGCAAGTTTGATGCGGCTCTTGGCAACCTCCATCACCGCCGCGAGCGTGGCGTCGACGCCCGGAGGCACCGTCACCACCACTGCGGCGGTATTGGGGGGCTTCGGCAGCCCCGCAGGTTTGGCCTTCGCCTTGGCCTTCCCCTGCGCCGGTGCAGGAGCGGCGGCGGCGGCGCGAGCCTTCCTGGCGGCGGCAGCGGCCTTGCGGCCCACCACCGTCGCCCAGGTCTCGCCGCTAGCCCCTACACCCGTCGCAGGCGCGGCTGCAGACGCAGGCACAGGTGGAGGAGGCTGCACCCGCACGCGCTCCGCGGCAGCCGCCTTCCTGTTCCTCTTTTTCTTAGTTTTTCCACTCTGGGGCACTTGCGGCCCCGGCGGCGGCGGATTAACCGCGGCGGGCCGCTCGTGCCTCAGAGGAGGCTTCTTCCCCGCGTCGGGGAAGTACTTTGCCGCCATCTCCGACTGGAACCGGGCGAATTCTCTGGCCATAAGGGCCATTTCCCGGGTTCCATCGGAGACGGCGGAGTCCTGCGGCGGGGCGTCCGCGGGTTTCGCGGTGCCCGGGGCAGCCCTGTCTGCGCCAGCCTTCCCCTTTTTCGCAGGCGGCGGCGCCACCGGGGGAACAGAGTCCCCCCGGGATGTCCCCGCCGCCCGCGATCTAGGCGCCTCCAACCTGGCCGACATTTCCGCCATCTTGGCCCGGAGCTCCGCGTTCTCCTGGGCCACCTCTATTACTCGGGCCGACAACTCCGACATTTGGGTCCGGAAGTTTAGATTCTCCCGGTCCTGGGTGTCGGCCCTTGCGCAGATTTTCGCAACGTTTTCGCGGAGCCTCTCGATGCCCGTGCGCACCGCTTTGGCAACGTCCGCTTTGGAGCTCTTGGCCCTTTCGGCAGTACGCTCCATGGTTGCTAAAACCTCGTAGATTTCAGCACCGAGTTCCGCCGAACTCGGCGCTTCCACCTCGTCAGCGAGGTTCGCAGTGCCGGTAGGCCTCTTCTTAGCGCTTCGCGAGTCCACAGGGCTCTTCGGCTTCCTCTTTCGAGGTCGCACCCCCTTGCTCGTAGAGGCCTCTGAGGCGGCGGAGACGGCGGACATAGCGCTGTCGCTATCGCCGCCGCGAGAGGTCTCCTCGTGAAGAGGAGGCTAATCGCCATGGTGTCCCTGGACATAGAGGGCGCCTTCGATAGCGCTTGGTGGCCTGCAATAAAGCTTAGGCTGGCGGAGGAACAGTGTCCGGGAAGGCTGGGTGGTCTCTTGGCCGACTACCTCCGCCATCGAACGGTTAGGGTCCTGTACGCCGGCTGCGAGCACACGAAGGGCACAAGCAGGGGCTGCATACAGGGTTCCATTGGGGGTCCCATTCTTTGGAATCTCCTACTGGATCCGCTGCTGAAAGGTCTCACGGAGATGGGCGAGTACTGCCAGGCTTTCGCCGATGACGTGGTGCTCGTCTTCTCCGGGGACACAGCGGCGGAAATCCAGAGCCGCGGCAATGCCGCCCTCGAATATGTTCGGGATTGGGGCGTCCGAAACAAGCTGAGGTTTGCACCACATAAAACCAATATGATGGTGCTTACCAATAAGCTCAAGTACGACGTCCCACATCTCAGCATGGGCGGGGTCGACATTGCAGCGGCTAAGGAGATCAAACTCTTGGGGCTTATCATCGACAGCAAGCTGACGTTCAATGCCCACATCGCGCATGTGTGCGAGAAGGCATTGGGCGTCTATAAGCAGCTGTCCAAAGCCGCCAGAGTCAGCTGGGGCCTTCATCCGGAGATCATCCGGACCATTTATGTGGCCACTGTGGAGCCCATAGTCTGCTACGCGGCCGGCGCATGGGCCCCTGCCACCAGCAAACTCGGGGTGAGGAGACGGCTGGACGCTGTTCAGCGGTCCTTCGCCCAAAAGCTCTGCAAGGCGTATCGCACGGTGTCTCTGAACGCTGCGCTGGTTCTGGCCGGGGTACTACCCCTCGACGCGAGGATAAGGGAAAATGCTTCCCTCTATCTGGCGAAGAGGGGGGTGCCGCGGCCGGAGCTGGCAGACAGGGAAATAGAGAGACCGTGTCAATCAAATCAAATCAAAATCTCATTTATTCAGTTTAGGTCATTAAAGACACTTATGAACGTCAATAATTTCAATCCGCCAATTCGATTACTCACGTCCTGAGAAGAATTGGCAAGAAACTCAGGGGAGTCTTTTTTTTTTTTCTTTTTACTTAATTTTAAGTAAACTAAATTACAAATTATTAGAATAATTTATAGAGCAAGATGAGGTTCCTCACGTAAAACTTGGGACACAGTACGTTAATATTCTTTGGACGCTTGAACAGACCAGTCCCCACAAACAGCACCCGTTCACGAGCATGACCCATATCTCAGCCATCGCCTCCCTCGCCATATTTTAGGGAAGGTGGCGACCCGATCAACGACGCCGCTATAAGCAAGGACTTTTCAGTGAGCATGACTTATTCAAGATCCCAGACAAAACAAAAAAAGAAATTAGTAAGCTTGCCGGTGAGAAACGTCATATTGCACACAATCCTACTAATTAACAGTAATGTTTAGTTAGCAGATTAACAATATTTTGCTACAGCAAATACAAACAATATAACACAAGAGAAGCAATTCAGTTCCAAACGGTTTTATCATTGATATAATCTGCGATACAGTAATAAGCCCTTGAATACCGACGTGTCGGTTCGCCGAAAAGCCTCATCCTGCCGCGCATATCGGTCGGCAGTTCCTGAGGCTTGAGTCTGAGGACCAAGTGGCCGACATGGTGGATAGTGCAGTACACATCTACACCGACGGCAGCAAGCTTGAGGGCAAGGTCGGAGCCTCGCTATCTGTATTGATAAACGGGGCCGAGACGAAGTCCCTCAAGCTAAAGCTGTCGGATTACTGCACTGTCTACCAGGCCGAACTGCTGGCCATATGCAAGGCGGCGGAGTTGGCGGCTGAGGGTGCGGGCGAGGGATACGCGATCATCAGCGACAGTCGCTCTGCCCTCGAGACCGTCGTTAATGACGACGCCCCCCATCCACTGGTAGCTAGGGCTAGGTGGCACCTGGATCGAATACCGGGAAAAATTAAACTCTATTGGGTCAAGGCCCACGTAGGAATTCCGGGAAACGAAAGGGCGGATGAGTTGGCGAAGGCTGCGGCACTTGCGGTCAAGACCAAACCTGTCTACGACAAGTTTCCGGTTTCCTTCGCCAAGCGACTCATCCGCAAGGAAACGCTTGGTGAATGGAACCGGTGATATCAGGAGGGCTTGACCGCGAGTGTCACGAAAGTCTTTTTCCCCGATGCCACCCTGGCATTCAAAACCGTTAGGGCGCTGCGGATTGACTCGTTACTGACCCAGGTGCTTACCGGGCATGGGGGGTTCTCTGAGTACTTGACAAGGTTCAAGTGCAAGGAGGACCCGTCGTGCGCCTGCGACTCGGTCAGTGACGAGTCAATCCTGCACTTAATACTTGACTGTCCTATCTTCGGGAGGGAGAGATATGACGCGGAGAGCAAGATAAACATGGGCATAAAGATGGGAAACCTAAATAAAATAATAAAAAATAAAGAAATTAGAAACGAATTCCTTGTGTACTGCAAAAATGTAGCGCAGGCCATAATAAACAAAAATAAGTAGCAATAAGACACAATGCATGTACTATAAGGTGGACCTGATAATGTGTGTATGTGGCGTTTATGTAGGATATAATTAAATGTTGATAATGTTAATTAATAAGTAATTGAAATAAGTAATTGTAATTGTAATATGTAATGGAACTGATATAAATAATTGTAATAGTTAATGATAAAAATAATATAAATAATTGTAATAATTGATGATAAAAAAGTAATTGTAATAATTGATAAACGAATAATTGTAATAAATGACGACAACAATATTGTGATAAGAAAATGTATAAAGGAATGTAAACAAGTAGGGTAATAGGATAAGAAATAATAACAGTAATTCATAATAAATAAGACGAAATATAAATGTAGGGAGATATAATTATAGTTAATAATATAAATGTAACAAAGATTCAAATAAACTCGACAAGGGCGAAGACCCTACTGAAAAACTCATTCCCCTTATACCACAATGTAAAGAACTAAATAAAGGTCCTAATTATGTTAGGAGTGTTTCGCGGGCCGGGCCACAGCGCCCGGACTTTAAAAAAAAAAAAAAAAAAAACCTAACCTAACCTAACCGAGTATTGGCCCGTCAGCCACCGAGAACGCCACGTTTAACACACAACAACGCCACAATTAATAAGTGCGGAAATACGAGTGCCACAAACAAGTGCAATACGTCAAAAGTTGCGCATTACTAAGGCGCACAAAGTGTTAACATCAGTGTTTCTCAAAGTGCTATAGCCGAAGTACAATAAGCGAAAAACCTCGAATTTTGAGGTTGTTTTTCGAAATTTAATTCAGTTTTTCGGCAATAACTTCTCGTGGTGTCGAGATTCCGAGAAGAAAAAATCACCAACAGGTGGGGCCCATTTGCCCCCACCGTTTGACACATCGGACATCTTCGTGACACAACAGCCCGAAGTAGAGGAGCCGATAGCATCATCTCGGCAAAACCACGAGGTCGGTGAAGGAGCTGGACCTGGAAGCTGGAAAAAATACTGCCTATAGTGCTCAGTGAGTACATATATTTTCCGCTTAGAAAATATTTTTTGCGACTATAGTCGACGAGATAAAAATTAAAAAGTGCCGAAATTTTGACACGAAATATCTCGTCAAAACGATCGACGACATATGCTTTTTTCCACTGTTCCTGGTGCGCGCTAACGAGGCGAAGCTGGATATTTAAGCACAATAATTTTAAGGCTAATACTTTTTTAGATATTAAGGAAAAACTGCCAAAAATTTATTTTATGAATAACTTTTTAGATTTAAACATTTTACTCTGTGATATTAGATTCGATAGTTAGAGTAAGATTTTACACAATTTTAGAGAGGTCTACCTTATTTTTAGCACTTATACTTTTTTATTTATTATTTTTTTTTCGATTTATTCATTTATTATTAATTAATCTTTAATTCTGTTATTATATTATTATTGTACACGTCTAGACCTTTTTATAGAACCCAAACTTGGGTACTCTAGCACAAGTGGCGGCTGAGATAGGCGTATTTCACGCGACCGGAGGCCATCTTTGTATTTTTACCTAAATTTTTGGCAGTGAATATCTTCGGTGTTATTGGTCGTAGGGCGTTGCGGTCTTCTCTGGGGATAATAGGGGATACAATTCTACCTTATCCCAGGGGTATTTTCCAAATCGGGGTTGTCAACATTTTTGGCACAAATTTAACACAGACGGACTGACAAGACCGAGCACTTCTAGGAGAGACCAAACACGACCAGTCTGCGACCACTGGGGCCTGAGATATTCTAGGTTAAAGTTGGAGTGGCGGCCATCTTGAAAATTTTCAAGGGGTCATATCTCTGGAGATATTCGTCGTAGAGCGGTGCGGTTTCCACTGGTAAGCAGGGTGGGCCCTTCGGAATCGAGTGCGTCTAACTTTTTCAAGTTTGGGGGTAAAAATTTTTGGACCTTAGTTTCCACCAGATTTGTATAAAGCACACGATTCCGAACCAGGGGAGTCCAAACTCGACTACTCTGCGACTTGTAGATCCTGAGATATCCGAGGGTTAATGAAAAGCGGCGGCCATCTTGGAAAATTTCAAACGGCCATAGCTCCCTTAGTATTAAGCCTACAGGGACGCGGTTTTCTCTGGAGTACTAGGCACGCTCCAGAGCATCCTTTGGGATCCTTTTGGACCCTACCCCCCCACTCCCCCTCCCCAAAATTTTTCTATTTTATTTATTTTTTCGGAAATTTTGCTGGTTGATAGGTGGTAACAATTGGTAATTGTCCTGACAATTGACCATCTTGTGCCACCTCAGACCGGCATACAAAATTAAATATTAAATTTACAAAACCATATTTCCTCACCTTTCCTGCTCGCATCGAGTCCGGTTGCCTATTACAGTGCTTCGGGGGCCGCCTCCCTGTAAATTAAAAATTGTTGACCAAAGAACTATATGTTTGTGCTGTCCGAAATTTTTAATTGAAATTTAATTGTATATTATTGATTATTATTGTGTATTTGACAACTGTTGGGCCGTTTACACCCACAGTTAAATTTTAAATTGACGTCTGCGGGCTTTACACCCCAGATTTTACATTTTTATTTCTTTTTATTCTTAATCATATTGAATCACTTCGAATTGACACACTTGTAAGGGTTCTATACACCCAGACAAGTATTTTAATAAATCTACAGCTGATTGACTCGGGCTTTATACACCCACAAACATGATCCCGCGGAGAACTCCACCGCCCTCTAAAACTAAAAGGACCCCCCCTAAAAATCTCAACGAAACAATCGACATAGCTGCACCCCACATGAACACATCGAAGCACGACAGCAGTAACAGAAGAGTGAGTGTAGGTGAGAGGGTGGCGGCGTTGGACCCGAAGGCTGCAGCAACGTCACCTGTTGCCATCAATACTGCATTACAGGCCTCCGGGCCCAGCGTTGTCATGGGGAGGAAAGGCAGAACATTAGAACGGGCCCCCCCGGTGGGTTCGCCGGCCGAGTTGGTGGTGGGGGCTGGAAACTCGTTTAGCGACAGGAACGCAGAGGCTGCCGCCCTGCGCCTGTTGGTGAACGGGACGATGGCCTCCAACAAGAATCTGCGCATCGATGTGAAAAAATGCGTAGTTTCGGCAATGGATCGGCTGGTGGGTCTAGTGAGGGAGGCTGAGAATGAAAGGGAGCAAGATAGAAAGAAATATAGTAGGGCCAGAATGCCAGAAAAAGACACGGTTAGTGAGAGAAACATAGAGAGTAAGAGTGACGAACAAATGGAGATGATGAAAAGGGTTTGTGAGATGTCGGAGAGAAATATGAAAGAGGTGGAAGGTATGAAAAGTGTTATGAAAGACCAAGAGATAACGATGAAAACACTGATAGGGATTGTCGAGAGCGCGTCCGTCGGCCCGGGCTGCGGCGGGTGCCATGATGATGAAAATGGAACCACCGAGCTCCAAGAGCTTAAAAAGGTAGCCATGGAACTAAAGGATAAACTAACAAACCTAAAGCAGGATATCCCCACATATGCGGAGGCATTGGGCAAACCTCGCAACATACTACCAACAAAACCAAACCATTCTATCATCGTGGCGTCTGAGACCGGGAACGAGACCGGTGATCAGGTTCTCGACAGGCTGAGGGACGCGGCGAGTGCGAGGGACGGCGGGCTCCAGATTCAAAGAGTGAGAAAGGCGCGGAACGCTAAGCTGGTGGTCAGCTGCCCATCCCAGCAAGAGCTGCAGAGGGTGGCGGACCGCATCAAGGCGGCCAAGGGCCTTAAAATAGAGCCAACTAAAAATAAAGACCCTTTGGTCATCCTAAGAAATGTGATGGCCTATAATAAAAATGATGAGATCATTAAGGCTCTTAAAAACCAAAACCAAAAACTGCTGGAGGGTCTGACGGCCGAGGAGGCCGCCGCAGAGGTGCGGTACAGGAGGAGAGCGCGTAACTCACTCGAGTGCCACGTCATCCTCCGTACCGCGCCAAAGTTGTGGCAAAGGCTTACCTCGGCTGGCAGACTCTTCATAGACATCCAGCAAGTCAGGGTTGAAGACTGGAGCCCGCTGATCCAGTGCACTAAGTGCCTTTCCTATGGGCAAAGTCAAAGTCAAAGTCAAAATAAGCTTTATTTTCATAGGTCTTCACAGACACTTAAAAATAGTCAACAAGTACAATTTTACTTTATTATTTTAATTAAACTACTTAACACGAGCGCTTGAGGAAAGTGCGTCCGTGGAACAAGAAAACACGGACGCAATCGCCACGAGCGGCCCGATTCCGAGTGTAGGGGCTATCATGAGAAGAATCGGGCAAGAAACTCATGTGCCAAATACTCTTTTCAAACTATTAGACATAAATAACAATAATATTAATATCGCTACTGAAAACAAAGCAGTAGACTCGTGCATAAAAGGTGTAGCAGCCAGAATACTCGACCATCACAGCAAATTAACATCAACGTCCTAAAAAGAAAAACTAAGCAAATATATTAGTCGAGCGCAACTGACGCGACATCTTTTATTTAGAGTGGTAACGTTGTGCAATAAATGAAACTTATATGTACATATATTATAAACAATATCAAAGCAAATTATAAATTAAAAAGTGTATATACATAACTATCAGAAATTATTACGGAACGCCTCCACTCCAGAACATGTGAACAAATTTCAACACGCAAACTACAGAATCCGCGTTGAGCAAGCAACTTGACGGTCCCAAGATGACTTGTCCGTCATGAAGTCATTGATGGTGTAATAAGCACCAGCAATGAGACGATCCTTCACCGCCCGACTAAACCGATCGAATGACAGAGCCAGGATATGCGCAGGGACTCTATTATAAAATTGTACACCCATTCCCAGAAAAGACTTATGTACTTTGTGCAGGCGATGACACGGCAACACAAGTTTATGCTTGCCTCTGGTATTAAAATTATGAACATCACTATTTTTAGTATATTTATTCAAGTTTTTCCTAACAAACATTATATTGGCATATATAAATTGTGAAACAACTGTTAATATGCCAAATTCCTTAAAACGTTCTCTTAGAGAGACTTTGGCCCCCAAATTATAAATTGCCCGAATAGCTCGTTTCTGAATAACAAAAATCGACTGAATCTCAGCTGCTCTACCCCATAGCAAAATACCATAAGACATAACGCTATGAAAATAACTGAAGTAGACTAATCTGGCGGTTGCAACATCGGAAAGCTGTCGAACTTTTCGAACCGCGTAGGCAGCAGAGCTGAGTTTTCCCACTAAAGATTTTACTTGAGGACCCCATTGAAGCGTATTATCTAGAGTAATACCTAAGAATAAAGTTGACTTCACTGGGTCTAAAATTGTGTTATTCAGAGATATATTTATAGCCGGACCATTAACATTAGGCATAGTAAACCTTATTATTTTAGTTTTATTGGAATTCAGAACTAAATTGTTAGCCGTAAACCATTCATGGGCATGTGTAAGGGAGCTATTCACATCATCAAAAATGCTTTTTTTACGGTCTACCTTGAAGAGGAGTGAAGTGTCATCAGCAAATAGTACAATGTTACAAAATTTCTGAACGCAAAAAGGCAAATCATTAATATGTATAATAAACAGCAACGGACCGAGAATGGAACCCTGGGGAACGCCCATAGACACAGATGATCCAGATGATCTCACTCCGTTTACATCAACAAACTGTAACCTGTTATTCAAGTATGATGCAACCAGCCTAAGTGCAGTGTTCTTAATACCATAGTGACTGAGCTTACGTAAAAGAGTGTGGTGATCCACGCAGTCAAAAGCTTTAGAGAGGTCACAGAATACGCCAATTACGTCCTGCGAGTTCTCCCAACCATCGAAAATATGTTTGATAAGAGCAGCCCCAGCATCGGTTGTAGAGCGACCTTTTGTAAAACCGTATTGTTCTTTGTGAAAAAGATTATTCAAATTAAAATGGCTTAGTATTTGTTGAGAGATAATTTTTTCAAAAATTTTGCTGAGTGCAGGCAAAATAGAAATAGGACGAAAGTTAGCTGGATCGTTCCTACTACCACTTTTAAACAAAGGTATCAATTTGCTGTGTTTCATTAAATTAGGAAACACACCTGCGTCTACACATTTATTGAAAAGCACAGCTAGGTTTGGAGCTATGAGGACAATAATAGAATCTATTAATTTCACGGAAATGCCCCATAAATCAGCCGTTTTTTTGGAATTTAATTGTTTAAACACTTTTATAATATCGTAAGGGTCGACATGTTCAAATTTAAAAGAAACATTGCACTCGGCCACACTTTCCTTAAGCAGAGTTTCAGCTTTGACGGGACACGAATTTAATGTATTAGTAGTAGTAATGGGAATTTTGGCAAAAAAGTCATTAAATGTTTCGACAATAGCATATTTATCTTGGATAATTTTATTATTAATTATAAGTTTAATATTATCATCACGGTCCCTTGTACGACCAGTCTCATTGTTGATAATATTCCAAGTAACTTTAATCTTGTTCTGTGATTCTTGTATCCGCTTACTTAAATATATTGATTTGGCAGATAAGCAGACTTTTTTAAATATTTTAGAGTAATTTCTAACATATCTAATAAAAACGGGATCAAAATTCCACTTCTTTATACTATATAAATCATACAACTTAGTTCTACTTTTGTAAATGCCCTTGGTGGCCCAATCGCAAAATGATAAATTGACATTTTTACTCATAGTTTTGGTTTTAAAAATAGATTTATGTTCCGAGTCAATGGTTTTTAAAAGTGAGTTGTACAGTTCATCTGGATCATTCGACATGTCCGGCGAAGCAACCCTAGCCGCGATAGCGTTTTGAAAATGTTTGATGCCTTTCTGGGTTATGGGTCTACAAGTAAATTTACTAACTAATTTAGGCATATTCATCACAAAAACTGCCTTTTGACCACAATGGTCCGATGGCAACTGACTTAATATTTCTTTTTGCACAAAATTACAATTACAAAAAATATTGTCTAAGCAGGTAGCAGAGTGAGATGTAATTCTTGTGGGTTCTAAGAACAGATGTTGTAGTCCAAATGAGGTAAATAAACTAACAAGCCTACTATTGTTAGTTGAATCTTTTAACAGATTAACATTAAAATCACCACATACAATTACATTCCTACCACTTACAATAAGTTTTTGCATAACATCATCCATAGTGGATTCGAATATATTAAAATCACCCAGTGGCGGCCTATAAACACAAAGCACAATAAATTGCTCAAGCTCAACACAGGACAGTTCAACAGTGCGTTCAATGGAGAGCTTTGTAATGTCTCTCCTGTTTTTAAATCTAATATTATTTGATACAAGGATCATGGCACCACCATGATTGGCTTTTTTCCTACAAAATACACTGCCAACAGAGTAGTGAGCATTATTGAAAGCGAGTTCACAAGTTTTAAGCCAATGTTCAGTCAAACATAATACTTGAACATTGTGCTTTTTACAAAATAGGTCAAGCTCAAGTTCTTTGCCAGATAAACCTTGCATATTTTGATGTACAATAGTGAGCAATGATTTAGGTCTATCCTTTGTCGCTTCTATTAATTTAAACAAATAGAAGTGTCAAGATCCTTACAATTAATAGAATGAGGTACTACTTTACAAGTAGCCCTGTCAGTTTGTATATATAATGCTAGCAGTCTAGCAATTTCTTTCCTGTCAGCAAATGGCAGATACACAGTATCTTTTGTTAACCTGTCGCCGCATACTCCTAACGCCGTCTAGCATGCGTCGGGAGAGGTGCGGGGCGTGAAGAAAGAACCCCTTATAAACGATCAACTTCATTTTGTATTTACCATTCATTCATCAATCGTAGTCGTATTCACACATTGTTAACATTACTCGTCTCTATTCATATTAAATGTCTAATAAATTAAACATCTACTTATTATTTCATATACATCAATCATGATCAATCACATTCAAAATCATTAGGGTAATAGAAGATCACTAGAAACCCCCTATATTTATCTATTTGGTCCATCGAACCGGGATAAATCGAAGAAATTAATCGAAGAATTTGGCGAAATTCAACACTACCGAGCTGGTCAACACGCAGATACCGAGCCAGTGGAACTCGTCATCGTCAGCACAACGGTCAGGTCTTCAATTCCTTCTATTATCCTATCCATACGATTCGTGTTACAGCCGTGTTTATTTTGTGCATTCCAGAAGCTATTGCGCAGTCTTGTGCCCTTTCGTGTCCGTCAATTCATCATAAAACGTGAGTACTTTACCTATTCTTACACGTAGGCCTTCAAAATGGGTGGTGAGGGTAAATTATCAGCTCCTTCCAAATCCGTTTCATCAGTGTCTACCACAACGAAACGGTTAAGTGACCTCCCAGACCTCAAAAAACAACGAGGTAACTTGAGAGGCAGATTAACTCAATTTAAAAATATTTAGATACATTTCACGATACGATTCCCACTCAATTACAAATTAAAGAAATTCAATTTAGAATGCAGTCTGCTTCAAATCATTTTAAAAGTTTCAATGATATAGAAAGTCAAATTGAGCTTATTTGTCCAGAATCCGAAATTACCTCTAACCTTGAATACGTAGAATCATTCGAATCCTTATATTTTAACATTTTGGCTACTGCTGAAAGTTTAATCGAAAGTGGAACTGGTGATAACTTAAATAACGTAGATTATAACGGTCATTTAATATATCGTAGTAACATTAAATTACCCGAGATAAAATTGCCTTTTTTTGATGGAACATTTGATTTTTGGCTCGAATACAAAAATTCTTACATTACAATGATTCATAAACGTTCAGATTTAAACGAAATCCAGAAGTTCCATTATTTAAGATCTTCTCTGGGCAGTGCGTTACAAGTAATTAGTGCTTTGGAGTTTACAGCTGCAAACTATAAACATGCTTGGGAATTATTAGAGAACAGATTTCATAACACTAGACTTCTGGTACACAACCATATAAAGGCGCTATTTTCAATTAATCCCTTGAAACAAGAGTCCCACATTCAAATCAGAAAATTAATAGATACCGTTTTGCGAAACCTACGGGCTCTAAAAACATTAGATGAACCCACTGATTCATGGGATACACTCATCATATATTTAATTGTTTCGAAATTAGATTCATCTACAGAACGCGATTGGGAGAACAATAAGGGAACTATTCTTTCCGATTCTAACAAAAGATTAGTGTTAGAAGACTTGTTATTATTTCTCTGAAATAAAGCGGATACTTTAGAAATGATACATGCAAGTCACAATAGGCCGTACAATAAGCCTACACATATTATAAACGATAACAAAGCGGTTCAGTTTAAAAACAATACACAAGTACATAGTTATGTGTCGGCAAGTAATTCGAATACTAAAGGCAAAACTATCGCTAACAATAACAATCGCTCAGTTACTTCTTGTGTTTATTGTAACGGCCCACACACACTATATGGGTGTCGTAATTTCATGAACTTATCGATTAGGGATAGAATTTCATTTGTAGATGAAAAGAAATTATGTCGCAATTGTTTACAAGCAGGTCATTATATTACAGAGTGCGTGTTAGGTTCTTGCAAACAGTGTCAAGGTAAGCACAATACTTTGCTACACATTAACGGTACATCTAATGACAGCGATGCGTGTAAGCGAATTGAGCACACAGCTGATCGCTATACGTCTTCCGGTGTCGCTGCCCGTCCGTCCGTATCTCACGCGCTTCACTCTATGTCTACCGCTGTAGATACTTATCACACGCAACGCTGCGCTGTGGATCCGTCGAAACGCATACCATCAGTGCAGCCGGTATTGTTATGTACAGCGCTGGTGGATATAGTAGGAGAGGATAAACGAGTACATACAGCTCGTGCGCTGCTCGATAGCGGCAGTCAGCATAGTTTTATTTCAAATAAGCTAAGAAAACAATTAAATACACCTTCTATACAGTCCACTATTCATATTACCGGTGTCGCACAATCCGTGACGCAGTCAAATCAATCATGCGAAATAACTATAACGATTATAGTAAAAAGGTTCAGTGTTTCGTCTTGCAGCGCATAACAAACAGTTTGCCCTCGACGCACATTGATACCGAACTTATATCAAACGTCCTTGCAATTTGGACTTTTGCGAGATAAACCAGTTGAAACGTTAGAAGTCTATCAGTTCATCTCCGTAACGTACGGAACTGCATCGGCGCCATATCATTGGCGCTGTATACGGCAGTTAGCGTTAGTGTGAGGATAGTGCTATACATAGCATTATAATTCTAATTCAAATACGAGTCTATCAGCTCACCACCGAAACGAACGGAACTGCATCGGCGCCATATCATTGGCGCTGTATACGGCAGTTAGCGTTAGGGTGAGAGGATAGTGCTTCACATTGCGTTATAATATACATAATAATATACGTTATATAAAAATAATGAGTCGATAAGGCAAACCGTGTCTTTGTCTGTTGACTAATTAACTGCATCGTGTACAAGTTAGTAGTAAGTTTGACACAGTGACATTCGTTTTCTCATATTTACAATTGTTTTAATAATCGTTAGCAATTAAAATCGAACACGAAAAAAAATGTCGCGTATTTCTAGTTTAAACGTATTTTAGACGATAAAAATGTGATTAGAGTAGTTAGATTATGTAATTCTACTAGTTTGATTTCAACAAGAACCACCCTATTCTGCACTGTAGTCCACCATGTATCGTTATTATCGGTTAGTGAAATGTTACGTTTGTTTGTTCATTTGTTTTCTAACTCGAGCGGTGCATTTAGAGCTTGTCCAGTCTCTCCACTGATGATTTTAATTTAGCTTTTAACCATTTTATTAACAAACAAGGCAAACAGAACGAATTTTCTTCATTTTTAAACGATGATTAAAAAAATAATTGATTTTGCCCCGAATCAAATATTTAAATTTTATTTTATTTACCGCTATTCACCCCATTTTGGAGGACTATGGGAGAGTGGGATAAAGTCATGTAAACATCACCTTAGACGTATTGTGGGCAATGCGAACTTAACTTACGAGGAATTAAGCACGGTTTTAACGCAAATCGAAGCCGTTCTCAACTCCCGTCCGATGTCACCTTTATCCACTGATCCTTGCAATTTCACTCCTCTCACTCCTGGTCACTTCCTTATAGGAAGACCGTTGACCGCCCCACCGGGCGAAGATTTGTTGACAGATGTGAAAACTTACCGACTCACCCGGTATCGCCTCGAGCAGCTACGGCAGCAGTTTTGTAAGAGGTGGTCCAGAGAGTACGTATCGGAGCTCCAACAAAGAACGAAGTGGAAATCGCAACAAAGTGATATTACTCTGGGAAGTCTGGTACTCATCAAGGATGATAACTTGCCTCCTCTCAAATGGCGTTTGGGACGCGTAATCCAAGTGTTTCCAGGTGCCGACGGAGTCTCCCGTGTTGCCGATATCCGAACAGCTACGGGGACAACGAGGAGGGCGTTTTCAAAAATATGCCCGTTACCAAATCAGCAGAAGGATGCTGAGACACCTGATGCGAAACAGTTGGAAGCTGGTTCTTCCAAGGCCGGGGGCATGTCGCCGCATACTCCTAACGCCGTCTAGCATGCGTCGGGAGAGGTGCGGGGCGTGAAGAAAGAACCCCTTATAAACGATCAACTTCATTTTGTATTTACCATTCATTCATCAATCGTAGTCGTATTCACACATTGTTAACATTACTCGTCTCTATTCATATTAAATGTCTAATAAATTAAACATCTACTTATTATTTCATATACATCAATCATGATCAATCACATTCAAAATCATTAGGGTAATAGAAGATCACTAGAAACCCCCTATACTATCTAAACCTAAGATTTGTTTTTACACTATTAATATCAAAAACTGATATTATATCCTTCAAGTAGTGTGATAAATTATATAATAGTAAGTTTAAGTTATAAATGTGCCATATGGCACGGGCGTATGGCATGGCACGGCCATATGGCATGGGCGCAGGATGTGCACGGAGGACGAGGAACTGTGTAACTACTGTGGCGGAGGCCACAGAAAAGCGGATTGTCCTCAATTTGCATCAGGCGGAACACCCTGCTGTAAAAACTGCAGCAGGGCTAAACACACAGACACGGGCCACACCGTGTATAGTAGTGACTGCCCCGTGAGACGCAAATGGGATGCCCTGGCAAGAGCTACAACGGCATATTGCTAAGGGCGTCCCAGGCGATTTGCGGAGTCCACATGAGAAGCAGTTCCTTGTCCTCCAGGCAAACCTCCAGCGCAAGGAGCTCGCGACTCTGGAGCTTATGCTCGAGGCTGACAGGCGCAAGGCAGCTTTTGCCCTGCTGCAAGAGCCCTATGTGGGAGGTATAAAGGCGATGAAGGCGTACGGGTCGGCGAGGATCTTCCAGAGTGCGCGCCGCGATGGGGGCACTGTGAAGGCGGCTATAGCGGTTTATGATACCGATATCGCGGCCACACAGTGCGTCCACCTCACCACCAACAACGTGGTGGTGGTGAAGATGCGGATTGGCGCTTGGGAGATCGTCGCCGTCTCGTATTACTTCGAGCCTGACCAGCCCATTGACGCTTACCTCGACCATGTTTCCAGGGTGGCGACACATTTTGGCACGACGAGAATGGTGATTGGCGGGGATGCCAACGCCAAGAGTTCATGGTGGGGTAGCAGCATCCTCGACGATAGGGGTGAACAATTTATGGGCGCCTTAGATGAGTGGGGCCTCCAGGTGCTCAACAGCGGCAGCATCCCCACCTTCGATACGATAAGAGGCGGTCGTCGTATCACCAGCTTTGTCGACGTGACTGCATGCGGAGGGGACCTGTTCGACCTGGTCAAAGATTGGAGAGTGGATACTGGTCTTACTTCATCCGACCACAACGGAATCGCTTTTAAAATCAGTCTTATAAAAACAAACAACATAACAATAGATAGAACTACCAGGAAATACAATACTAAAAAAGCAAACTGGGAAAAGTTTAATGGGAAGCTGACCCAACTAAAAACAGAAAGTAATATTAATTTGGAAGCAATACAAAACATTAACGATAAGAATGAACTGAACAGATTAGTAACCAAAATAAATAACATAATAACATTAGCTTGCGAACATAGCATACCAAAAGTTAAAAATTCACAAAAACTTAGGGTTCCGTGGTGGTCGCGGGAGTTGGAGACGATGAAGAGGGCTGTCGTGACTAGGAAGAACAGGATCCGCTGCGCGCGCCCAGACCGGAGGCAGGCTGTCGTTGATGAGTACCTGAAGGCAAAAGATGATTATGAAATTAGCGCAAAGAGAGCTCAAATAGAAAGTTGGAAGCAGTTTTGTCAAAAACAAACAAAAGAAGGAGTATGGGAGGGGATTTTCAGAGTAATCAAAAACACAAGGAAAAGCGAGGAGCAGATGCCACTGCAAAGAAATGGAACCGAACTGAGCCCTGAGGACTCGGTTGTGCACTTGGCGGAGGTCTTCTTCCCGGACGACACGGGTGAGGATGACAATGAACATCATCGCCGGTCAAGGCTCTTAGCGGGGAGCTTAAGGTATCCGGTCAGCGACCGGGAACCGGAGTTCACGCCCGCGGAGCTGAGATCGGCGGTGGTGAGCTTTAACCCCAAAAAGGCTCCGGGAGCGGACGGCTTCACAGCCGACATCTGCGCCCGTGTTGTCATGGGGGATCCGGACCTCTTTCTTCGAGTGTACAACCGATGCCTCAGACTAGGGTGCTTTCCAGAAGACTGGAAGGAGGCCACCGTTATCGTGTTGCGGAAGCCTGGCAAACAGGATTACACTGCTGCCAAGTCCTTCAGACCAATAGGCCTGCTGCCGGTGCTTGGGAAGATATTGGAGAAGATGGTGGTTGGGAGGTTGATGCACCACCTGGTGCCCCGACTGAGCCCCCGCCAGTACGGCTTCATGCCCCAGCGAAGTACGGAGGATGCCCTCTGTGACCTACTGGCCCATGTGAGGGGCCTCCTCCTGAGGAAGAGGCTCGTCACAATGGTGTCCTTGGACATAGAGGGCGCCTTCGACAGCGCTTGGTGGCCCGCTGTGAAGCTTAGGCTGGCGGAGGAACAGTGTCCGGGGATGCTTGGTGGTTTGTTGGCTAACTACCTCCATCATAGGCGAGTCAGGGTCCTGTACGCCGGCCGGGAGCACGCAAAGGGCACGTCCAGGGGCTGTGTACAGGGTTCAATTGGAGGTCCCATCTTATGGAATCTCCTACTGGACCCGCTGCTGAAAAGTCTCACGGAGATGGGCGAGTACTGCCAGGCTTTTGCCGATGACGTGGTGCTCGTCTTCTCCGGGGACACAGCGGCGGAAATCCAGAGCCGTGGCAATGCCGCCCTCGAACATGTTCGGGAGTGGGGTGTCAGAAACAAGCTGAAGTTTGCACCTCACAAAACAAGCGCGATGGTGCAGACTAACAAGCTGAAGTATGACACGCCACATCTCAGCATGGGCGGGGTCGACATTGCAATGGCTGAGGAGATCAAACTCTTGGGGGTCATCATTGACAGGAAGCTGACGTTCAATGCCCATACTGCGCATGTGTGCAAAAAGGCATTGAACGTCTACAAGCAACTGTCTAAGGCCGCCAGGGTGAGCTGGGGCCTCCATCCGGAGGTTATCAGGGAAAATGCCTCCCTGTATCTGGCAAAGAGGGGGGTGTCGAGGCCGGAGCTGGCGGACAGGGAGATGGAGAGACCGTGTAGGTACGCTGATAGGCCTCACCCTGCCGATCATATAGACCGGCAGTTCCTGAGGCTTGAGGATGACGCTCAAGTGGCCGAAATGGTGGGCAGTGCAGTACAAATCTACACCGACGGCAGTAAGATTGAGGGCAAGGTCGGAGCCTCGCTATCCGTATGGACTGGTGGGGCCGAGACTAAAACCCTCAAGCTCAAGCTGTCGGACTACTGCACTGTCTATCAGGCTGAACTGCTGGCTATATGTAAAGCGGCTGAGGTGGCCGCAGGTGGAACGGGCGAAAGATACGCCATAATTAGCGATTCGCGGTCCGCACTGGAAACCGTTATCAACAATGGCGCCCGGTGAGTATCTGAGTCAACCTGTAGGTGACAGTGCCCCATTTACGGAGCACCCAGGCCTCGAGGTGGGGCAGGACGGCCCCGACGGCGCGCGAACGCGTACCGCCCTGGAGGACCAGCGCGTCGCGCCAGTCCCCCAGGACCCGCCAGAAGGCCTCCCGCCTCCGCACTTCGTTTCCCCGCGCGTCCCCCCCTCCCCGGCCGAGATCGTACGCGGCTGCGTACATCTCGGCCAGGATGATGAAGGGGGGATAACTCGCGAGGACCGTCGCCGCCTCGTATGAGATTGTACGGTAGCCCCGCACGATCCGTATGGCCATGATCGGGAGGCCCCCGCGAGGTCTCGCGACCAGACGGGGGCCCCGTACAGGGCCACGGACCGCACGACGCCACCGTAGAGGCAGCGAACTCCCTCCCCCGGTCCCCCGAGGTTGGGCAGCAGGCGGTGTAAGGCGCCCGCCACCCGTCGCGCTCGGGGACCGTCTGGGTCAAATGCCCGGTCCTGGCGGCCAAGAAGATCACAGGGGACGGCCACCTCACCATCGGCTGGTCGGCGCGCTGTGCTTCCGGTGCGGCCAGCCGGGCCACAAGGCGACCACCTGCGTCGCCGACCCCAAGTGCGCTATCTGCGCGACCGAGGGCGGCGACGCCAGCCATCGCCTCGGGCACAAAAAGTGCCCGGCGATGGCCAACACTAAGAAGAAGAGGACGGGCGGGGGTAATCGCGACACCCCCGCCGCGTCCGCGACAGCTCCAAGAGCTGCAGAGGAGGCGATGGACACCGCCACCAATTAAATGGCTCACAGGGTCTCCATCCTGCAGGCGAACGTGAACCACTGCGCGGCCGCACAGGATCTGCTTCTCCAGACGGCTGCGCAGTGGCAAATCGACGTCACCATAGTCGCCGAGCCGTACCGCGTCCAAGCCCGAGACGACTGGGCGGGTGCCGACGACGGTTCGGTGGCTATCGTCGCCTGGCAGCGCGGCGCTTCGTTGTGCCTCCCCTTCCGCAGGGTGCGGAGGGGGCGCGGATGCGTCCTCGTGCTGCTGGGCGACGTCGCAGTGATCGGGGTGTACTTCTCTCCGAACAGGACCCTCGCCGACTTCGAGCGTCTGCTGGTCGAGGTCGGCGACCTGGTCCAAGAAGTGCACCCCACCCCTATGGTGGTCGCCGGAGACTTCAACGCCAAATCCCGTTCGTGGGGATCTCCGGCGACCAGCGCCAGGGGCGAGACCCTGGAGGAGTGGGTGGTGTCCACGGGAATGGTCCTCCTGGCCGGGTGTGTCTCGGCCCGCCGCCAGTGCACCAGAAGCCGAAGAAGGAGCGCTAGGGACCCGGCACACGAGGAGGTGTTGCTCGCCGCGTACTGGGCCGCTTGCGCGGCCCTGACCTCCGCCATAAGGGCCGCCAAAGCGGAGGCCTGGCAGGGGTGGCTCGACAGCATCGACGGGGATCCGTGGGGGCGCCCCTACAAGGTCGTGACGCAGAAGCTCCGACCCGCGGCGCCCCCGCTGATGATGACTCTCGACCCCCCCTGCTGGAGCGCGTGGTCAGCTCCCTATTCCCGAGCCGAGGAGAGGAATGGGTGCCGCCCAGAATGGCGGCACCGACTCCCGAAGGAGGGCCGGTCGCGGGCGAGGTCGTTCCGCCCGTGTCCGAGGACGAGCTGGGGGCTGCGGTTCAGACGCTCAAGGTGAAGAACCGCGCCCCGGGTCCGGACGGTGTTCCCGGGCGGATCCTCGTCCGTGTGATGCCGGTCCTCGGGGAGGAGACGCTGTCCCTCATGTCGGAGATAG
Source organism: Euproctis similis (assembly GCA_905147225.2). Lineage (NCBI taxonomy): Eukaryota > Metazoa > Arthropoda > Insecta > Lepidoptera > Erebidae > Euproctis > Euproctis similis. The sequence continues at coordinate 21,633,094 of LR990115.1, read as the reverse complement.
TGGCGTCCGGCACGATCCCGCGGCGGTGGAAGTCGGGGAAGCTCGTGCTGATCCCGAAGCGCGGGCGACCCCCCGACTCGCCGTCGGCCTACCGCCCCATCGTTCTGCTCGATGAGGCGTGCAAGCTCTTCGAGCGCGTGCTCGCTGCGCGCCTCGTCGAGCACCTGGAGGCGGTAGGCCCGAATCTCAACGGCCAATTCGGCTTTCGCCGCGGGAGGTCCACGCTGGACGCCATCTCTCGGCTGCGGGACAGCGTCGAGAGCGCTGTCTCCCGGGGGAGGTGTTGTTGGCGGTGTCGCTTGACATCGCCAACGCCTTCAACACCATCCCCTGGGAGACAATCGCGGAGGCCCTGAGGTACCACAACGTCCCGTGGTACCTCAGGCGCGTCCTTGCGGACTACTTCGCCGACCGGGCCATCACGTACCCGGTCCGGGGGCGAGTGGTCCGCAGGGCGATGGGGTGCGGTGTTCCGCAGGGGTCGGTTCTAGGCCCACTCCTGTGGAACATCGGATTCGATTGGGCCCTGCGCGGCGCCAATCTTCGGGGAGTCGGCGTAATCTGTTACGCCGCGCGTGGAGTATACCAACGTAGTTCCCGCGGTCCGGTAGGGGTGAAGAGGAAATTTGGAAAAAAAAAAAACCTAACCTGGCCCTAACCATCGTGGGCCGCCGCTAATGCTGATAGCGGCCTGGACGTGGACGCGAGATGTGAAAGGCTCTCTGGAGCGCGATGCGACGAGCGGGTCCCTCACAACAGCGCAGGCAGGTGCACTGGTGGAAGCCCCACCTCACGGGGCTACAGGCCGAGTGTATCTCGGCCCGCCGCCGGTGCTCCAGAAGCCGCAGAAGAAGCGCCAGGGATCCGGCACACGAGGAGGTGTTGCTCGCCGCGTACCGGGCCGCTCGCGCGGCCCTGACCTCCGCCATATAGGCCGCCAAAGCGGAGTCCTGGCAGGGGTGGCTCGACAGCGTCGACGGAGATTCGTGGGGGCGCCCCTACAAGGTCGTGACGCAAAAGCTCCGACCCGCGGCGCCCCCGCTGACGATGACTCTCGACCCCCCCCTGCTGGAGCGCGTGGCAGCTCCCTATTCCTGAGCCGAGGAGATTCGGAGTGGGTGCCGCCCAGAATGGCGGCACCGATCCCCGACGAGGGGCCGGCCGCGGGCGAGGTCGTTCCGCCCGTGTCCGAGGACGAGTTGGGGGCTGCGGTTCAGATGCTCAAAGCGAAGAACCGCGCCCCGGGTCCGGACGGTGTTCCTGGGCGGATCCTCGTCCGCGTGATGCCGGTCCTCGGGGAGGAGACGCTGTCCGTCATGTCGGAGATGATGGCGTCCGGCACGATCCCGCGGCGGTGGAAGTCGGGGAAGCTCGTGCTGATCTCGAAGCGCGGGCGGCCCCCCGACTCGCCGTTGGCCTACCGCCCCATCGTTCTGCTCGATGAGGCGTGCAAGCTCTTCGAGCGCGTGCTCGCTGCGCGCCTCGTCGAGCACCTGGAGGCGGTGGGCCAAAACCTTAGCGACGGGCACTTCGGCTTTCGCCGCGGGAGGTCCACGCTGGACGCCGTTTCTCGGCTGCGGGACAGCGTCGAGAATGCTGTCTCCCGGGGGGAGGTGTTGTTGGCGGTGTCGCTCGACATCGCTAACGCCTTCAACGCCATCCCCTGGGAGACAATCCGGTAGGGTCTGAGGCGGAATTTAAAAAAAAAAAAAAAAACCTAACCTACAGTTACAGAGATCATTTTCACGAGTGATGAAAAAAAACATGGCAGTTGTTCAAAAGCTATTTTCATTGATACAGAGAGCACCCACTTTTTAAACGAGTAAAGACTTTGTAAAGAGTTCGAAACGTCGGGAAATAAATATAAAAAAGAAATAAACTCGATATAATCCTAAAAGTTTTTTTGGTCAATAAAAAATAGAAAATAAATTAAAAGCAAAAACCCTTTTTAAAGAAACTTTTATTTAAGTGCTCTAAAAATAAGAAAATAATATTGCCTTAAAAATTTCAAGTATCAACTTAGAGCCTCAGTATGAACAATTTATATAATAATAAAAGCTTGTCGCGATCCCCTATCAGTAGGTAATTAAATTGCAATGGATAATATAGTAAGTAGATAAGATAAGTTAGTAGATTAATTTACATGAGTGTTTTGCCCATTTCTTCTCATGACAACCTTACACTCAGAATCGTCCGTGCATTTTTGTTCCAAGGAGGCATTATTCTCAAGCGCTCGTGTTTTAATACTTGCTACTCTGTTGGCAGTGTTTTCTGTAGAAAAAAAGCCAATCATGGTGGTGCCATGATCTTTGTGTCAAATAATATTAAATTTAAAAATAGGAGAGACATTACAAATCTCTCCATTGAACGCACTGTTGAACTGTCCTGCGTTGAGCTTGAGTAATTTATTGTGTTGTGTGTTTATAGGCCGCCATCGGGTGATTTTAATATATTTGAATCACTATGCCTAGTGTTAAAGGTCCGGATATAAGTATAGCTCTAAATAATAAAATTCTTGACGCAGTGAAATCTACTGTATTCTTGGGTATTACCTTAGATAATACGCTACAGTGGGGCCCACAAATAAAGTCTTTAGCGGGAAAACTTAGCTCTGCTGCTTACGCGGTTCGCAAAGTTCGACAGCTTACCGATATTGTAACCGCCAGAATAGTTTATTTTAGTTATTTTCATAGCGTTATGTCTTATGGTATATTGCTATGGGGCAGAGCAGCTGAGATTCAGTCCATTTTCGTTATTCAGAAACGAGCAATACGGGAAATTTATAATTTGGGTGCTAGGGTCTCCCTCAGAAAACGTTTTAAGGAAATTGGCATTTTAACGGTTGTCTCCCAGTTTATATATGATAACATCATGTTTGTGAGGAGAAACTTAGATAAATATACAAAACATAGCGATGTACACAATTTTAATACTAGAGGCAAGCATAAGCTTGAATTACCGTATCATCGCCTGCACAAGGTACACAAGTCTTTTTTGGGAATGAGTGTACAGTTTTATAATAGGATACCTGCGCATATTCTGGATTTGTCTTATGATCGCTTTAGGCGGGCTGTGAAGGGTCGTCTCATTGGTGGTGCATACTACACCATCAACGACTTCATGACTGACAAGTCGGAGTGGGACCGTCAAATTGCTTGCTCAACGCGGATTTTGTAGTTTGTGTATTGGAATTTGTTCACTTTTTCGGAGTGGAGGCGTTCTGTAATAAATTCTGATAGCTTTTTAATTGTACATTTGCCTTGATATGGTGTTCACATATATAATAGAAATTTAATTTTTTGAAGTTATACTTCTTAAGGCGCGTTATGCAAAAATGATGAGAGTGAAATTTTAAGATGCGCGCGCATCTGTGACACAAAATTAACAGTATGAATACTTTTATTTAATATAATTAACACAAAATATTATTAAATTATTAATATTATTAAATTATTATTGGTTATTTAATATTTACAAAATAATGTCTTATATTTTGTTTTTAATAATTATATATATACCTTCTGTGTACTAAGTATCGGGAATTTGTCAATAAAACAAAAAATACAAATTATTCATCTAAATTTATTTTATCACCTTCAAAGTAGGCCCCATCGCTTGCAATACAACATCTCCACCGCTTCACCTAGTCTTCGATACATTTTTCATAGGCTATTTGCGGTATGGCCTTTAGCTCATTCAGCGAATTTTCTTATATGGCTTCTATTGACTCAAAACGTTTTCCTCGAAATGGTAATTTTAGCTTGGGAAATAAAAAAAAGTCAGACGGAGGCATATCAGGTGAATAGGGTGCTTGGTCGAGAACGTTTGTTGAATTTTTCGCTAAAAACTCTTTCACTATAATGGCTGTGTGTGATGGTGCATTATCATGGTGCAGCATCCATGAGTTGTGTCGTCACAAATCTGGACGTTTTCGGCGGATACTCTCACGCAAACGTTTCATGACGCCTAAATAATATTCTTTATTCACTGTTTCTCCCTCTGGAAGGAATTCGGAGTGAACCACACCACGGTAGTCAAAAAAAACTGTCAGCATCACCTTGATTTTGGTGCGACTTTGCCGCGGTTTTTTGGGTTTCGGCTCGTTTTCGAGACGCCATTCTGAAGACTGTTGGCTTGTTTGCATGTCATACTCATAAACCCATGTCTCGTCGCCAGTTATTATACGTTTCATAAAGGTCGGATCCGTAGAAGCTCGGGAAACCATGTCTTCAGCGACATGCTTTCGCTGCCCTTTTTGAACAAAATTGAGCTCTTTTGGAACTAGTCGAGCGGCGACGCGTTTCATGCCTAAAATGTCAATGAGAATATTGTGGACGGACTTAAATGATATGTTCACCTCACTAGCCAACTCTCTCAGACTCATACGTCGATTTTCGAGCACTAGCTTCTTGATTCTGTCGATGTTTTCTTTGGTCGTAGCGGTTGAAGGTCTACCAGAACGACGCAAGTCTACTACTACTTCTCGGCCTTCTTTAAAAGCCTTATACCATTCATAAGCCCTTGTTTTCGATATACATGATTCGCTGTAGGTATTTCGCAACATTTTTAGTGATTCACCACATGAAATATCATTCGAAACACAAAATTTAAGGCAAACTCTTTGTTCAACAATATTTTCCATTGTAAAAATCGCCGAGGACTCAAAACTATGTCCAACAAAAAGTTTAGTTTAAAACAAATTAAATGACAGATCCCGTTCAAATTTTGCGCGCTAAATCAGTACAGTGCTACCAACATGCAGTAAAAAAATTAGAACGACCTCTTTTACGCGGGTCTCTTTATTGACATATACCCGATACTTTTTACACAGAGTAGTATATATTTTAATGATGCCAAAGAAGTATAACTTCTCACGCGCGTACATAAGTACACGCACCCATTTATTTTTTATTTATCTATTGTATATTTACTAATCTATATATTAAACTGAAAGTTACGCCTAAATATGAAGATTAATTAAAATACCGGTAACTTAAGTCGAAAATGTATACAGAGGGAGCAATGGGCATTTGGATGATGGGGAGATTTGAGCATGCCCAATGCTCCCACTTATTATGTTTAGTATAGGAAAATGGTTAACAATTGGTTTATTTTTAATTAACGTAACATAACTTCACGCCAGTTTTACCCGAAGAAGTAGGCAGCGGCTGTTAAGCCTCGTTTCTCCGTTATGTTCACGTCCCAAATGGAATAGGTGGCGAAGTTATTGCCATACCGGGCACACAGTTGTCAGTCATCGATATTTTTTTTTTTATTATTCGCCACAATTTTTGCACACCGTTACTCTAATTAAAAGGTGTCGCGTCAGTTGTGCTCGACTACTGTGATCGCATAGAATTTCTTAGTTAACTTGTAGAACGTTGATTTTAATTTGGTTGGATCTTAATTGTGATTGTCGAGTATTCTGTTTGCTACACCTTTTATTCACCAACCTACTGATTTGTTTTCAGTAGTGATAATAATATTGTTATTTATTTCAAATGGTTTGAAAAGAGTATTTGGCACATGAGTTTCTTGCCCGATTCTTCTCATGATAGCCCCTACACTCGGAATCGGGCCGCTCGTGGCGATTGCGTCCGTGTCTTTTTTGTTCCACGAAGGCACTTTCCACAAGTGCTCGTGTTTGGTTTTTTTATTAAATTTTAAATCATAATGTTATCTGTACTTGTTGACTATTTTTAAGTGTCTGTGAAGACCTATAAAAATAAAGTTATTTTGACTTTGATATGTTATGCTTTAAATATAATAATAAGTTATATATCTGTATTTACGGACTATATTTAACTGTGTGTGAAGACTCATGAAAATAAAGCTATTTTGATTTGATGTGACGTTATAAAATTAGTACAGATTATTTACAACTCGCGCGACAAACTTTTATTATTATATAAATTGTACATACTGAGGCTCTAAGTTGATACTTGAAATTTTTAAGGAAATATTATTTACTTATTTTTAGAGCACTTAAATAAAAGCTTCTTTAAAAAGGGTTTTTCCTTTTAATTTATTAAAATTAATTTTGGAATCGGTATCTTCTTCTAAAGTGATTCGCCTACAATGGATCCCAGCACGTGTAGATGGCAATAAGACCGCGGATATATTAGCTAAACAAGTATGCAGTGACGGCATAGATATTTTTTTACTGACCCCCATATAGTGTCTGTTTATAATTAGTTAACAATAGGTTGTCGAGATCTGTGGAAACAGTACTACACCTTCGTGGTACCCAAAGGTGTGAATTTATTAAAAGTATAATAAATTAGGTAGATTATAAATAAGCACGAATTTGTTAAGTACCGGTCCGCCCACACCTCAGTGAGAATCTAATAAAGCAGTGTTATTAGGAGGCACTTATTTATGAGACTTTGACATGAAGAAAATGTAATACTAGTTTGGAACCAAATACATTCGAAACGAAATAACGATAAGTACTTACTGGTTTTCATTCAATGAAAAGTAAGTTTGTTTTACTCCACACACTTCACAAGTTCGACTTTTGCTCCCCATCTTTTCTTAAAAACAATCACAGTGTCCAAACTTTGGTGTGCAATCTTAAAAATCCTAGCGTAATGTTTCCCTTTGAAATTGTGTAGGTCGCTAAACACCATTTTTGTTTGTGGACAAATGGCTTGATGTTGATATTTTAATGTTGCCGACTAGGTCGCCATACAATATATTTTTCCTTTGAGTTTCACGGGCCTGGGCGGCGCTAGACGCTTCCGGTTACCCCGTATCCCATAAGAAAATTAAGAATTACTTGAACATTATAATAGTATATTATATTGATATAAGGTCAATATAATAAACTATTACAATGTTCAAGTCATGTTGGAAATTTCCAGCCTTTCATATATTGCCTGAATTGCCTCCAATAAAAAGACCATCTTGTCTCTATTAGGTAAGTTTAGGGGTGCCTTAGCGATTGTGGAGCCGGCCGCGGACCGTCATACGACATGCGATAGATAAACGAAAAAATTAAGGCGATGAAATAAAAGTTTTACTTAAAATATATACATTCATTTGTATTAGAACTTTTGGCTGGACTAGTTGTAACAGGGCTGTATAGAGTTTGCTGAATGAAATAATTAAGAAATAAATAAAATAAAACGTCGATTTATAAACAATCGTTTTATTTCGTCCTATCAAAAGAAATTCGACTTATTTTCGTACGTGTCGTTTCGTCATATAAACTATAATATGTATATTATTATGTATATTATTTACAACATCTTAAAATTAGTATCGGCAGCAATCGACGACACCTAAATATAGGTTCGGCGGACTTCTGGGGGTAGTGTCGTCGCGGTCGGATCCAGCCAACAAATTAATATAAAATGTGCACACACGCGGTCACGTGGTCACCAGGTGCAGTGATCTGATCGATCAGCGAGGAGGCGCCGCTGGTCAGACCGATCAGCGAGGTGGCGGCGGAGGCCGCGGTTTTGCCGTCGCGTACGCAATCTCCGAAAGGCGTACGTCAATGGGTGCTCGCTCATCGTACAGAGTGGGCGCCTGCAGGATGATGCCTGCCGATCCCACCACCACGGCCAGCGTGAATATCCATAGAAACAGACGGTCGAGCACCATGGCTACGTACTTCCAGTCTTCCTTCACCTGTGCACACAGACACATCGAAAATATCATAAAAAAGAGGTCTCCCTATGAATAAGTTTTAGCAAAAACAAAAGACTCTCTTTGCGGTCGTTGAGTAACTAAAGCAACAATATTTCGTGTTATTTTTGATCCTCTTGTAATTTTAGCGGAACAGTAAGGTTAGCAGCACAACTCACCCTCGTAGACTCCTCCTCCTTCCGTGTCTGTTCAGCGATATAGTTGATACCGTCGATGGCCTTATTGATCTCGGGACAGCGGTGCCAGCGGCGCAGCGCGTCGCAGAGCGCGGGCGCCTCGTGCACGCGGCAGGCGCGGCACGCGGCCGGCGCGGGCGACTCGTCGTCCCAGGGCACGCTCTCGGGCGCGCCCGACACCAGCCCCGCGCTGCAACACGAGCTGGTCAGATCGGCGCCGCTGGAGCGGACGGACGGTCCGAGGGCGGTCTACTCACAAGCGGCTCCGGTGCGGGTCGAGGCGCGCGTGCGGGCGGCGCATCACCAGCAGACGCGGCAGCACGTGGATGAACACGCGGCGCACCCAGGGCGCCATCGTGTGCGTCTGCGGCGACCGGAAGTGCACGTTCAACACGACCACCGTCACGCAAATACTATACGAACAATTGAAATATAATATACATAATTATTGGTAATCGGAAAACATGCGTAGCGTGATTTTGTACCTGAATGTGTCTAAAATCATGGTGAACAGCACGAACTTCCCGAGCAGCGGAACCACGAGCGATGTAGGCGGGATGATCTCCGCCAAAAGCAAGAAGAAGACGGTCAGCGAAAGTAGGATAGAAATCGATAGAGAGACTTTCTCGCCGCTGTCCGAGGGCAGGTAGAACACCAGAACAGTGAGAAAGGATATCCCCATGCATGGAATGATCAAATTGACCGTGTAGAACAGAGTCTTGCGGCGCATTGTGATGTTGAACGTAATGTCCAGGTAGGGCTCATCGCAGCACGTGTAGAACTTCTCATTCCTGAAGCCAAACACACTGCATTAGAAGCTGGTCTATGTCACCGTTAGGGAATTTCATAAAAATAAAAACGTGTGATGTGACTTGATAAGGAAAAATTAGATAATAGGATCAAATTTATCCTTATCAAGTGTAAAGGCGGACTTAAATTAAAACTTTAAAACCGTCTTCATATTAACTTTTTTTAATATTATTTTAAAACTTTATGCACTAAATTGTACAAAGGCGGCCTTAATGCCTCAAGGCATTCTCTATCAATCACCCTGTGGCTGGTGTAGCAAATTAAGAATTGTTGGTGCACATATATATCAGAGCAACAAAGCAGAAAAAAATGCACTATTTATAAACAATCAAATGCATACACACCACATACATAAACACATATTATATATATACATTTGTGTTTTTTATGAGTGTTGTTTGTGTTATCCAAAGTGTGACCGGTAGAGAATGCCTTGAGGCATTAAGTCCGCCTTCGTATAATTCAGTGCTTAAAGTTTTAAAATAAAATAAATAAATAAAAGTTAACACGCAGACGGTTTTAATCTTTTCTTGAATGCAGCAAGACTTACGTCTCTCCAAGATTTAGGTAATTTGTTATACAAGATGAGAGCCATATAAAAATACATTTGCTCATAAGGATAGTGTGTACGTATGTCATACAAAAAGTACACTTGTCATGCGATACGCGATAGGTCTATCGCGTATGTTGTATTAAGTAAGTTTGCCGGGCCAACTAGTATAAGTATAATCAGTGAACATAATAAGTAGCATTTATACGAGTACCTAACTAATACACACACATGTTACACGAACAATAAATGAGGCCCCGTCCGGGGACCGATTGTTTTATTTGGTGACACGTGTCAACAATCTATTTAAATTTCGTGGTCTGGATTGTGTAAATAAAACGATCGGAGCGGTCACCTGACGGCGGGCACCTCGAGGATGTCCCATTCCACGGACGTGTAGAACTCGGACAGGTCGACTCCCAACTCCACGATGTTGGTGCCGCGAGCTTCATCGATGTGCCGCAAATCCACCTGCGCACAAACACACGTGCGTATTTGTATTAAATACCGACTTACTATACCATACAGCGACATTTCACTGCGTTATACCTGGAAGCCATCATAAGTCCAGGAGCCGAACTTCATGACGCAAGTTTGCTGGTCAAACGGGAAGTATTCGACGTCAATTTCGCAGGAGGATTTGTATATGGCGGGCGGACGCCACTCCACCCGGCCGGTGTAGTTGAGGGTCGCCTTGGTCGCCAAGGTCACCTCGAAGTTGCCGTCGGCGCTGGTGACAAGGGACAGGTTAGCGTGGAGCGTGTGCAACGTGTGGTGGTGTAGTGGTGTGGTGGCTCACTTGTTGTAGAGCACGATGTCGGGCCGCCAGATGTGGTCGGAGGGCACATGCAGCATCTCCACGCCGCCGTACTCGCGCGGCTCCCACGACAACTTGTAGTCGTACCAGCTCTACCAACAACGCACACTTTTAGTTTACTCTTCTTACTGTATGCATTCAGTGAGAACGCTAGTGGTTGTTGTTACCGCTGGCGTTCTTACTGAATGCATTTTAGTTTATCTATTGAAGTTAATATGTAGTCAGTTTTCATTTTAACTTTTATTATGATTCAATAAAATTTCACTCATAATAACTTAAATACATCATATCTTATAGGTATCTTATTTATCTGTAGGTATATGGATATGACTCACCTGCTCCACCCACAAGTTGGTAGTCATGATTTGATTTTTGAGGTTCTGTAACAAATAATAGTATCATATTTTAACACAATAAAAATTAAAACTTAATGAAAATCTATTGTAATAATATATTGAGGAGTTACTTAGGACGCAAACCACTCACCACGTCGATGAGTTGGCTCAGCTTGAGCTTGATGCGCACGGTGAGCGCGTCGCTGACGTTGAGCACGGGCCGCACCAGCTTGTTGTAGTTGGAGAGCAGGTCGTCGTAGAGGCGCTTCGCGTCGGGGTTGGCGTCGCAAGGGCGCGCGGCGAGCGCGAGCGCGAACACGAGCGTGAGCACGAGCGGCAGCACGAGCAGCGGGGGGACCGCGAGGTGCGGCGCGGCGCGTCGAGGCATCTCCGCCGCCGCATGGCGTCAGCGCATCGCGCCGCCACCTCCGCACCACCACCACACTGTCAATATAATAATAAGCGGCCATAGATAGTTCCTGTCATTCTATAAATCCTCATTACATAGTTTAAGACATTAAGTCACATTCTGCTGTCTGTCCCCTTATATGCGTATATCTTTAAAAACACGCAACGGATTTTGATACGATGATTTTTTTTATTAGTTAGAGGGTGTCAACGGGGTGGTTTTGATCTTTAATTCATGTATAGTGTAGAAAAAAAAGTGATAATTTTCAAGATTTAGATCTTTAATCGCAAACGCTGCCTGAACCCTAAGCGATAAAACGAAATAATGTACTACCTTCAAAAGATCTACAAAAAAGTCCGGGATGGCATATGTCTATCTCTTAGGGATAACCCACAATGACCATTTTTATTTTTTTTTACTCTTTACGGGAAATAAGGGCTTATTTATGAAGCGGTTTGAAACATTACAGCATTAATTTTCATCCGGTTAAGTATATTAAATAGATTGTGCATTTAATATAGATCAATATTGCCCTTTACAGTATGTAATTTAAACGAATATTTACGAAGATATTACAGTATTAACATAGCGGGACATAGTGGTTAAGTTGCGCGCCAAAACGCGTGCCGATAATTAAATATTTTTAATACATTTTTGCAATATGGGTATCATATGAAACGGCATGTTATGAGTAACTCACAAAGATAATGTGACGTGATTCTAAATCCAATATGGCGGAATAAATATGTTTATTGCATTTCTACAATATGGATGTCAAATTTAAGGGTTTGTTAACAGTTACTCAAAAAATAATGTGACATCATTTTAAATTCAATATGGCAGATCATTCAAAATTGGGTTCTAGTTGTTCTACCAGATTCTATCCTGACCCAGATTTTGATTTGTGCTTGGGTGGAGATCGAAGCCGCCAATCTTGATTCGTGACTTGTCACAGTCGGTAGTTTTACTAAAGCACCACTAGGTCCGCTGTAATGAAAGTAAGACGTGGTCTTTTTACATTTAGTATGTTATAAACGTATGAATGGTACAAAGTTCCTCTTCTTTAGTGCGGCTTCTCTCCACGCACTATTTGTATTTAATGATTGAATGTATTTTAATGCATAATTTCATTTCATACTGTTCCATATTCCTCCCCTGTTTTCGTAAAATGGGTTAGATTGAAGTATTAATCTACTGATACTTCGGTAAATCCTATTCCTCAGTACAGATGAGATGATGATCAGATGATGTTTGAGCGTATTTCTATGTATTATAAGCAGTAAGCACATGTTTACAACAAGAAAGATATGTCTATGAAGTGTGTATACGCACGTAACATGCCTTATATTGATGATGTCTAAGTAATACAGTTAAATTCAGGCAGTTTTTCCTCTAACCATGACAGCTATCGGATTTGAATGACACCAACTTTACGAAGAAAAGAAGGTTTGCTCTACTGTTTTCCTGGACGTAGCCCACGCTTTTGATAAAGTATGGCATAAAAGCCTGATATTCAAACTAAAGTCATTACTTCCTAAACAATTCGTGGAAATTCTAAATTCATACATATCTAACAGAGTGTTAGAGTTAGGCAAGAAGACATCTACTCAGAGCTTAAAGAAATAAAAGCTGGAGTTCCGCAAGGGAGTGTTCTGGGTCCGGTTCTGTACTTATTATACACTTGTGACATTCCAGACATAGAAAACACTACTATTGCAACTTATGCTGATGATACTGTTATTATAGCAAGAGGAAACAGTCACGAGGAAGCAGTAGAAATAGTCCTAACATTTTATAAAACAAATGTAGCCTAAGTTACTCCTTATTACATCAGCTACCTGCCTGCCAATAAAAGTCCCGTCAAAATCGGTCCAGCCAGACACACAGACGCAGAACAAATAGATAGAGAGACAAAAATTGTAAAAGCATATATTTAGGTGTATACCGTGTGTACCGTTACCCAAATAAAAAAAATGCCTATGAATGCTCAATTCAGAGGCTTTTTTTTATAGAAACATAGCAAACGAGCAAGCGTGTCACCTGATGGTAAGCAACCTCCTGATATCTTTTGAATGGAATGTCAGAATCGAATAATTCAAAAAGTAATATGAAGGTATTGAAGCAGTCTTAAAAAATACATTAAGATACAAATAAAGAGCTTTTTGTGGCGGTGGTACTTTTATTTCTTTTTTTTTTATAAAAAGATCGCTTATTGTATATAATAGTTAGAGACATGCTGCCGCTGATTTTTTTTGTAGATAATGGTGTGTTCTAAAAAAATGTATTACATCATTTTGTTCTATTAACAATAGTTCACAGCGTACGCTATGTAAGGAAGTTTTTGGTATTTTTTTACATAATTTAAGTAAGGATCTCCATATTTTTTAAGTGAAATATATCCTATGTGACTAACAAAAAATGTAGCTTTCCAACAGTGAAAGAATTAATCAAATCTTTTCAGTAGTTTCAGAGCCTATTAAATTCAAACAAACAAACAAAAAATCTAAATTTTCCTCTTTATAATATTAGTATAGATATAGATGTATAGATATGTTGGAGCGTGAAATATAGTAGCGCCATCTTTGCAGTATCTGCAAACCAATTCTTGTTTCATAACACATTATAAGAGTACCTTACGCAGTTATTAGTATACAGGCGTGGCGATCACATAAGCCGATTGTTTCCAAACTAATATCAATTAAATAGTAAAGTCAAGTCTTTGCGTCACGACAGTAATAACCGGGGTCGTAATAATGCACACTGCCATATTTAATCATAAAAAATCTGCTGATTGTTTCAGATTTCTTTATCAGATAAATTGGGAGCTATACCAGTGCATCGTGGTCATCCACCACCGCTCGGGCCTGTAGTGAAACGCATATCTACTCCCACGCTCTATCTATTCCGAAACATATATATTTAGCACAAAGGTATACATATAAAGAAGTGTGATGTTACAGCGCAATAGCAAATTTATTGAAGTGGAACTTCTAATGGATGTCTCTTCCAAAAGCGTTTAACGCATTTAACGCCCCTTCGCGGGTATAAGAATAAGTAATATAACACTAGAACAAAATTATATAAACCAACTAAGAAAATTTGCAGAGCGTGATTAAAGACTGTATATAGACATCTAGTAGCTAGTAGAGGCATTGTATTTTTATCGCACCATGTCTCAATAGTACTAACTGCACAAAAAATATTTTTATAATTTTTAAATTTAATTGCTATTTTATTAAAAGTAACAAACCAAAAATTACAATATTATTAGGAACATACAAACAAAGTATTTGTTTGATCATTTCTGAATGGAAACAAAAGTATAAGAAAGCTTAATAGTTTTATGAATAAGTCGTCGAATCTTGGCAGACTTAATAGCAATATCCGTAATCTATTCTGGGCATCTGTCATAAATAGTTTTTAAAAGCAAGTCGCTGTACCCAAAATTGCCGCTTTATCCAAAGTCGCTAATACCTAATGATTTTTTTAGTTTGACGTCGATATAGCCGAAAAGCCTTTTTTTGGTGGTACCTTAATACCAATATTTTTTTAAAAAACTCGATATTTTTTATTTTGCACTGTAATTATATATTATGTGTATAATGACTGAAAACATTGTACACAGTATGGCTATAGGTTCGCCAACTATTCCACTTGGGACGTGTAAACATAACGGCGAGACGAGGCTTAACAGCAGCTGCCTACACCTTAGGGTAGAGAAAGGCGTGAAGTTATGTTTATATTTTATAATATATATATATATATTATACATTATGTAGTTCTTGAATCTTAGATCTCAATTTTAAAGTAGATATCTTCAACCGATTGAGATGAAATTTTTTATACACGCTAAGTTTGGATGATAATATTAACAGTTACAACCACACAGTCCGGCTGCATGAATGGGCCGGGTCGATCGATAAAATAACACTACCTCTTATTTAGAGAAAGTTTCAATGCGTTTTTGTAATATGGAACTCAAATGAAAGGGAACTATTCGGTATTTACTTGAAAATGCGACGTCATTCTAAATCTAATATTGTGGAATAAGTATTTAATGCATTTTTACAAATGGGTATCAAATGTGACGTCGAATATGGCAGATCCTCTAAAATAGAGGAGGAGTAGGTATGCTACCAGATTCTACCCAGACCCAGATTAAGATTTATACTCGAGTGGAGGTCGAACCCGCCAATCTCGATTCCACAGTCGGTAGCTTTACTAATGCACCACGAGGCCCGTCGTAATGTAAGTAAGATGTGCTATTTTTACATTAAGTGTGTTATAAATGTATGTCTGTTACAAGAAGTTTCACTTCTTTAGCGCGGAGGGACTCCACTCACTATTTTATTTAGGTCGTATGCGACACTCAAAATAATTAATTTATGACATACCTAATATAATTTTACGTACTAGCTGACCTGGCAAACTTTGTTTCGCCTCGGATGCCATAAGTAAAAGATTTTTTCTAAATAAAGTTGCCTAGTTATTCCTACCTACTTCTACCTTGTTATTTAGGTGAATGTAACGTATGTATGTTCTATTGAATGTATATTGAATTAATGAATTTTATTTATATGTGGATTATTATTTTATTATGGATATGTAATAGAATTAAATTAAATAAGAAAACATGCGCCCGGGGAAACTACACCCGCGTAATTAGAAAAAAAAGGATGCAATCGCCACAAGTGGTGACTACACCGGTAGCCACGCAGAGCGCTGCATGAATAGGCGGACTAAACCGGTGAAATAGCACGATCTCTTTGAATTGAATTATTTGGAATATCCTGGAGGTAAATATTTTTAAAATGACATGTATTATTAATTTTATGTTAAAAGTTTACGATTATGTACCAAATTTGGTTTATTTCTTTTAAAAGTTTGACAGATAATTGACATATGATTGTCAGACAAACAGACAGACAGATAATTTTTTTGATAATTGACAGATAATTGTCACAAACATCTTTACCAATGTGTGCATTTGTGACATCAGTAAGTTATTAATTGGACTACATCATTTCCGATCTTGTCTTCAAACATACCAAGAAGTGAACTTGTGATCCATAATAAGAGCCGAGCATCAAGCGTGGTACATAAAATGAGATAAGTGGATATTTTGTGAATACAGCAAAATGTATAAAATGTAAAAAATACAGCACATGTAGAGAGCTCGTCGCGCTGTACACGTGTGTGCACGCTCATCAGATTAACTCGATTGTTACAAGTGGTGAGAAAGAGAGAGCCATCAGGAGGCAATATCATGACTGGACGGTTCTTACTGCCACTCATGGCACTCGGCTCAGTTGTGGACGCATGTGTACCATTATTATCGGAAAAATGATGGTAACTCGTATAACATTATTAACGTTTCAATAAATATATATAAAAATATATATATACACTATCCCAACAGTCGAAACAGTTGTTTACATAACTGTTTCGATTGTAGCACATTAGCAGAGTTGTTAATGATACTCTTCTGTTTACTGGCCACCACATCGACAATTTTAACGTCCGGATTTTGAATTTCGCCTTTAACTTCGACTCGCCAACATTCCATTCCAACTAAACTTGAAATTGCATCATTCGAATCACCACTAATAATAACTTTTTAGTTGTCGTCTGCGAGCCGATGCATCTGTTCGTACGTGACGAGTTTTCAACATAACTTGAGTTGCGATGCTATTTAAATTTGTTTACTCTCAATTTGATTTTTCATACAATCTTTAGTAAACCAAACACTAGTTAATTATTACGATAGATTTTCAAAAGTTTCAAATTAGCAGTGAAATTATCAAGTTTGTTTGAGAGCCGTTTGTTTGTTTGTTGTTTAGTAAGCGTGCGTATGCCCGTGAATGTTTTCATAGCACGTTGCTCGTAGCGCGTAGTTCGTTGCACGTAGCTCGTGGCGCGCAGAGTGGAGCTCGTAGCACAAGTGTAACACTAAACAAGTTTGGCACACAATCCGTCGAGTAACAATTACCGGCAGGCGACGATGTCGTGCACGTGCGAGGTCGGCGCACAGGGTGCTGGGTGGCCAGTCGGTCGGGTGGCGAGCAGTGTGCGGGCCGCGCGTGCTAGTGCATGGCGTGACGCGATGGGCGCGGGGCAGGTGCGGCGACACTCGGCTCGGTCACGCGACTGCGGCGAGGACGCTGCGGGCGAGCATGGCGCGCCGTGACGCGAGCCGTGCGACCAGGCCGGGGGCGTGCCGCCAACTGAGGCGCTACGCCCCGCGCCCCGCGCCACGAGTTGCCGATAACAACCACACGCAAAGCTGCCTATTTGCTGAAAAAATAATGCCAAAACACAAATTACGTGCCTCTTTTTTGTCCCCGATGGACGCCTAAGCTGCATAGCCGGTTTTATTCAAATTAGCACATAGAATGCAGTTTAGTTCAACTTGAAAGATATCATAGTTCACAAACAATACAATACAATATTTTTTATTGTACACCAAACCAGAGAAATACTTTTAGATTATATAACGAACAAAGAAAAAAACATGCACAAACGGCATCGTTGTTGGCGATTTCTTCCAAACAACATTTATGAACAAAACAAAAGAAGGTAGTCGTTGGTTTCTAAACTAAAATATAAATAGAAAAGGAACTAATATAATATAATAACAATAACAAAAGTATAAATTCAATAAAATAATAAATATAAAGCAGTCAGATACGAGTATACACATATAGTAAGTATACCTACATATACTCACAAATATAAACGCACATATGTGGGTGGTCTGAAAAGTTTCCGACCTAACAATGATACAAGATTTTTTTTTCTTACTTTTTTTAGTTATTTTGCTACATAGTTACCATGTAACTCTACACACTTCTCCCAGCGATAGATTTATTGCGCCTAAACTGCGCCAACAAAGCTTTGCAAATGTTCATTCGAACACGTTTTTGGTCTAATGTGAACAAATGCGGCACCCAACGCGCGGACAGCCTTCTCCTGTCTAAATCTTGATTTAATATGTAATAAACACGTTCTTTGGACATTTTCATAACCTCTGCTATCTTTCTCACTCTAATTCGGTGTTCGTCTAACACCAGTTCGTGCACTTTAGCAATGTTATCGGCAGTAGTTACAGTTTTTGAATGTCCGGAACGTTCGTCGTCTACCAAGCTCTTATGGCCATGTTTAAATTCAACTGTCCAAAACTTCACTGTGATAAATGATGGTGCAGAGTCCTCATACACAGAGTCCAACTCACCTTTGATTTGCGTAGGCGTATTGCTTTTCAAAACCACACATTTAATAACAGCTTGATCCTCATTTTTTTAAATTTTCACAAAAACACTTACATCTACTCACTCAAACGACTGTCAACTAAAAACTGCATGTCAAAAATGGCCTAAACTTTGGTGAGTGACTGTTGAAAAGATGCACAACTACATTCACTAGCTTTTATTGACGAGTGCCGCCATCTTTGAGTTGAGGTCGGAAACTTTTCAGACCACCCTGGTATATCTTATAGCATATTATTTGTTTATCAAAGTCTCGATGGTCCGGTGGTTGAGCACCCGTTTCTGAATCCAATAGTCGACTTGACTTATCGAAATTTTCGGATGTTATGTATGATAAATATCGATGACTGAAAACTTTGCGTCCTCTACGCCTGGTATGGTAATAGTTTTCGCCACCTTTTCTCTTTGAAACGTTAAACATAACGGCGAGACGAGGCTTAGCGACCGCTGCCTATACGTTCGGCTACAAAAAGTTTTGTATGTATGTTATTTGTTTATTGAAGTGGAACTTCTAATGTCTCTTGCAAAAGCGTTTAACGCTTTTAACGCCCCCTTGCGGGTATTATAGGTAATATAAAACACTAGAACATAAATCGGCTTATATAAACCAAGGAAGAGAATTTCCATAGCGTGATTAAAAAGTGTACATAGACATCTAGTAGCTAGTAGCGGCACTGTTTTTATCGCACCGTGTCTCAAAAGTACTAACTGCAAAAAAAATATTGTTTTTAATTTTTAAATTTATATGCTACTAAAAAAAAGAACAAAACAAAAAATTCAAATATTACTAGGAATATACAAACAAGGCATTTTTTTAATGCTATATAATAATAATAACAAATAATAATTAGTTTGACGTCGCTATAACTGAAAAGCCAACCTTGGGAACCTTAATAAAAGTATCCATACAGGCACAGGAGTAACTCAACTAGTTCAGTATTAGAATTGAAAAACATTTAGTAATTAGTCAATAAATAATATAGTTATTAAAATGCACGGGTCGCGGGTAAAATAATGGCTTTTCATTTCTATATTTATTACTGTATTTAATTTCATTATATAAACTAAATTTTAATTTGTCTTAATTATTTTTACCTTATTGCAACCATTAGTGTACATGTACAAAAGTACAATTAGATTACAAATACGTTTAAGAAGTATGAAAAACAAAATGGGTAAAATAAATAATTTCTTTCTAATGTGCCGCCAAATAATCTATACATGTAATAAAATTGTAGGAAAGTTGAATATTTCATTGAGCTTCATTGAATATTTCATTTGCATAATTCTTGGGATATGATCTACAATCGATACCGAACCTCAAAATATAGTTTTTAGAATTTTTGTCTCTTTGTCTGTATGTTTGTTACGGATAAACTGTAAAAGTACTGCATGCTTTTACGTCGAATTTAGCTTAAATATAGCCAAGAGGGTCGGGTCAACGCAGGCTAAATATTATCACCCTATCACTAACTGGGGGTGAGCGATGAACCCGTATAATGGCACAGGCACAGTATTCTTCCTGCTTTTTTGGCGTCCACGCAGATGAAGTAGCGAGCAACAACTAGTATAGTTATTAAAATGCAATATGTAGCTAGTAAAATAAGGGCTTTTTAATTTCTTTGTATTTAATTTCATTACATAAACTAAATTTTGATTTGTCGTAATTATTTTTACCTTATTGCAATTTCTTTCTAATTAATTCTTTTTGTGCTATCTGTACTATTTTTTTTTTGTAAATCTCTATTTTTTTTTTTGTAACACAACAAGTAGGTACGAAGCGGCTACCGAACAAGCCAGACGTATATTTGTTATTATAAGGATAATTAAATCGATATTTGTTATTTTGCAATGTATGTTAGTATCTAAGTGTATATAATAAGTATGTAATAAATATTTATAATGTATTGAATCTTAGAACTCAATTTTAAAGTTTTTATACACGCTAAGTTTGGATAATATTATTAACAGTCGTAAAGCCAAGCAGTTCGCTGCATGAATGGGCTGGCTCGACCGGTGAAACTCCACCGCCACTCATTCAAATATAGATTTAATGCTTTTTTACAATATGGGTATCAAGTGAAAGGGCTTTTCGATAGTAACTTGAAAATGTGACGTCATTCTAAATCCAATGCTATAAGTATTTTAATGCATTTCACAATCCCCCAAGCTCAAGCCCATTCGATACCCATGTATCGAATGGGCTTGAGCTTGGGGGAGTACCTAAATCAAAGAACAATGCGACGTCGAATATGGCATATCCTCCTAAATAAAATAGTCACCAAATTCTACCCAGACCTTAAGCTGGGGATACTCGAGTGGGGATCGAACCAGCCAATCTCCATTCCACAGTCAGTAGTTTTACCGTGTATTGGTAAAACTACCGACTGTGGAATGTAAGTAAGTTGTGCTCTTTATAAATTAAGCGTGTTATAAATGTTCGTCTGTTAAAAAGTTCCACTTCAATAGCGCGTAGGGACTCCGCGTAATTTTTTTTTATTCGTTGACTCCAAACTATTGCGTATAGATGGCGATATCTGTTGCTTGGGTTAAGTAAGGTTCCAATCGATGGCATCATTTTAAATGTTTTGGATTTAGCTCCTATCCTATATTTTTTATGCGATAGGAGGGCAAACGAGCGATCTTCGATCTTCTCAGAGGTCGTCTTACCGGTCTACCCGGCCTATTCATGCAGCGAACTGCTGGGCTCTACCATTGTTACATTATATTATCGCCTAATCATAGTGGAATACACTATCAGGGATCAGGCAATAGAAATTTAAAAAAACTTTTTGATTTAAAACTCTTCTCTTGAAAGTATTTGTTTCTTTTGATCATCATTGAAATGTATGTAAAATGCAAAATAATTAGAGTGCCCATGAGTCACTATTAGTCTTTACCTAAAATTATTCAAAGTGGTAAAAGTATACCGAATGTCAAATAACATTCCAAATGTGGCAGAACCGAGGTGCGCTGGCAACCCGCGCGCGTGGCCCTGCGGCTCCGTCCCGCCCTGCGGCCCCCTCTCCCGACCCGCGGTCCGCGGCTCCCCGCGCCCCGCACGCGCGGTGACACCCCGCCAGGCGCCTGACGCCCTGCGCCCTGTGTCCGCCGCGCGACACGCACGTCGCTAACTTTCTCACGATTGTCGGCTGTTCAATTTATTTTAAACTCCGAGTGGGTAGGTGGAAAGGTAGGCAGGACCTACCGCCGACCGAGTACCACTTCCGACTTAATTAAAAGCACCTACGAAACTTTTTTAATTACTGCTCGGAAGTTCTTTGATGGTTCCGCGACGGACTAAGTTCAGCACAGATCGCAGTAGCGCTACGACTTCTTTGAGATGCCGAGGTTTTCCTCGTTTAACAAACTCCTTAAGCGAATCAGAATTTAATTACTATATATCTCGAAAGCTACACACACAGACACTGCATACTATTGAAAAAAAATAAAAACACATACAGGCCAATGAATGGGCGAGTATTACAAAATATAAAACTCGCGACTTTAAGAACTACGTAAGTATAGTCCGGTTCATTCATTACAACAATCGCAAAATTGTCAACCTTAGTATTCAATTAAACGCGGTTTGGATCGGGCAGCTTGCATTTTGTTCTGGGTTTATTCCCGTTGAGTACTCATTGCATTACATTAAATATGTTTGGGTAACACCTCTTACATTTTTTTTGGTCCTTCGATACATTTTTTTTGGCCCTTCGAAATATTGCAGTTGCATTTTTAAAAGCTTTTATTTAACTTGCAATGTATGTATGTTTGTATGTAAGTATGTATGTTCGGTGGAATCTTGCAACTCAATTTTGAAGTAGATATCTCCAACCGATTGAGCTGAAATTTTATATACACGTTTACTTTGGATGACAATGCATGATATGGTGTGTGACATTATTCTATATCCAATATGGCGGACCACCCAAGATGGAGGAATAGATATTTTGAATGCATTTCTGCAATATGGGTATCAAATAAAACGGCTTATTGAGAGTAACTCAAAAAATAATATGACGTCATTCTAAGTCCAATATGGTGGAATATCCAAGATGGAGGAAAACATATTTAAAGCTTCTGTACAATATGGGTATCAAATGAAAGGGCTCATTGAGAGTAACTGAAAAAATAATGTGATGACATTCTAAATCCAATACGGCGGATCAGCCAAGATAGAGGAACAGTTTTTTTAATGCATTTCTACAATATGGGTATCAAATGAAAGAGCTTGTTAATAGTAACTCGAAAAAAAATATGACGTCATTCCAAATCCAATATGGCGGGAAAAATATTTGCATTTCAACAATATGGGTATCAAATGAAAGGGCTTGTTGAGAATAACTCGAAAAATAATGTGACGTCATTCTAAATACAATACGGTGGACCATCCAAGATGACGGCATACATCTTTTTGATGCATTTCTACAATATGGCTAGGACTTAAAAATCATCATTGCGATTAAATGGAAAAGAAAGCTCCAAGCTGAAATTGAATTAGATGATCTCCTTATTGAAGAGCTGGACTGTTTGAAATTAAGCGGTGAACTTATTTGCAATAATGATGCGTTGAATGAAATGACACTAAACTAGCCAGCTATAACTAAAAATAAAAAAAAATGGATGCGTGTACTTATGTACGCGCGTCAGAAGTTATACTTCTTTGGCATCATTAATATATATATATATATAATTATTAAAAACAAAATTTAGAGAATAATAAATATAAAAGACATTATTTTGTAAATATTAAATAACCAATAATAAGTATTTAACATTAATAATTTAATAATATTTAGTGTTAATTATATTAAATAAAAGTATTTTAATTTATATCAATAAATAATACATACGGATAGTTAACCTCAATTATATTGGAGCACTTGAAAAAGTATATAACCACAATTTTTTTCACTAATATTCACAAATAGTAAGTAATATCAATCAAAATATTCAATTTAAATCACTACTGAATATAATTTATTAGCACATATATAATTCGCACTTGTATGAAACTAAAACTTCATTCTGTTAATTTTGTGTCACAGATGCGCGCGCATCTTAAAATTTCACTCTCATCATTTTTTCATAACGCGCCTAAAGAAGTATAACTTCAATAAATTAAAAGCAAAAGCCCTTTTTAAAGAAGCTTTTATTTAAGCGCTCTAAAAGTAACATAACATAACTTCACGCCTTTTGTTACCCGAAGGTGTAGGCAGCGGCTGTTAAGCCTCGTCTCGCCGTTATGTTTACGTCCCAAATGGAATAGGTGGCGAACCTATTGCCATACCGGGTACAAAGTTGTCAGTCATCGATATTTATCACACGTAACTGTCGAAAATTTTGAAAAGTCATTGGTGTGTGCCAGGATTTGAACCCACTATTTCTTGAATCAGAAGCGGGGTGCTAGCCACTGCGCCACCGAGACTGTAACTATAAAAGTAAGAAAATAATATTTCCTTAAAAACTTCAAGTATCAACTTAGAGCCTCAGTATGTACAATTTATCACTACATAGTATAAAACAAAGTCGCTTTCTCTGTCCCTATGTCCCTTTGTATGCTTAAATCTTTGAAACTACGCAACGGATTGTGGTGCGGGTTTTTTTAATAGATAGAGGGTGTCAACGGGGTGGTTTTAATCTATAATTCATGAATAGTGTAGTGAAAAAAAATGATAATTTTCAAGATTTGAAACTTTAATCGAAAACGCTGCCTAAACCCTAAGTGATAAATCAAAACAATGTACTACATTATTATACACCTTTAAAAGGTCTATAAAAAAGTCCGCGAGGGCATATGTCTATATCTTAGGGATAACCCACAATGACCATTATTATTTTTTTACTTTTTACGAGAAATAATGGCTTATTTACGAAGCAATTTTAAACATTACAGCATTAATTTTCATCCAATTAAGTGTCTTAAATAGATTGTGCTTTTAATATAGCTTAATATAGCCATTTACAGCATGTAATTTAAACTAATATTTACGAAGATATTACAGTATTAACATAGCGGTACATAGCAGTTGCGTTTGCGCGCCAAAACGCGTGCCGATAAATAACACAAATTGAACTTTTTAAGATCCAAATATTACTAATTTATTTCTTTTGATGGGGAACGAAGTTCGCCGGGTCTACTAGTATAATAATAAAAGCTTGTCGCGAGGTTTGACTCCCTATCACTAGGTAATTAAATTGCAATAGATAATATAGTAAAGTTAGTAGATTATTTTACATGAGTGTTTTGCCCATTTCTTCTCATGACAACCTTACACTTAGAATCGTCCGTGCGTTTTTCTTCCAAGGAGGCAATTTTCTCAAGCGCTCGTGTTTTAATATGTCATACTTTATATATAATAATAAGTTAAATATCTGTATTTACGGACTATATTTAACTGTGTCTAAAGACCCATGAAAATAAAGCTATTTTGATTTGATTTGAAATTAGTACAGTTTATTTACAACTCGCATGACAAGCTTTTATTATTGTATAAATTGTACATACTGAGGCTCTAAGTTGATACTTGAAGTTTTTAAGCAAATATT
Source organism: Euproctis similis (assembly GCA_905147225.2). Classification (NCBI taxonomy): domain Eukaryota; kingdom Metazoa; phylum Arthropoda; class Insecta; order Lepidoptera; family Erebidae; genus Euproctis; species Euproctis similis. The sequence goes on along the minus strand of LR990115.1, from coordinate 21,608,527 downwards.
ATTTTCTTATTTTTAGAGCACTTAAATAAAAGCTTCTTTAAAAAGGGTTTTTGCTTTTAATTTATTTACATTATATTTTTCTTTTTATATTTTTGCATTTAAAATCACAAACTCGCATCATCTATCGTAACTTTTGCAAGCCCGATTTCGGTCAGTTACACGTCGCGAGTGATCTGTGTTGCATATTATTATTACACATTTGGTGACGTGCACGAGCATTTGGGGAGGAAGTGATCCAGTTCTCAGAGCGACATCTGCAGATACAAACAGGGAGAGTACCTGGAATTCAATTAAGATCGTTCCTTTATTTATTTTTACAAAAATGGAAGGTTTAATTGCACGTCAGGCAGAAATCCTCGGTGATCTAAAGAAGATTCAAGAAAGATTCTGCAAGCAGGAAGAACTCTGATTATACAGGGTTATTTCAAATATACTAATAATTAGCTAAGGGTATATTCTGTAGGTAATTACCTAACACTTTTGTTCTACGACTTTTTAAAAATCACAATTTGTAGCGTGCAGTCTGTCCCTGTATATAATGCGTCCCTGTATTTCCCCACCTCCCGCGACCTTACGTCGCAGACGCCGGCTCTCGCCCGCCCGGGCTGCGCCGGCAGTCGGTCCTAAAACTCTGAACAGGGTTGCGTACGCGCGCCTTTGTCAATTACAGAGTTTGTTCCGCTCGTCATCTTGTCGCGATCGTAGTGATTAAGGATTTCGATGTACTGTGTTGTTTAACATCGTTATGTTGACCGGATTATGGGAGAATAAACAGTTCAAACTCATAACGTTTTATTCTTTAACTCCCGTAAATGTTAAAGTGGCGTCCCAACGTTGTGGCCGAACTGAAATCCAGTTATAACCAGTTAAAACCTACCTACACGCGTGACAATGCCGCCGCGGAAAATTCCTGTTGGAAAGGACGATGCCGGGAATCCTTCGAGTGACGACGAGTCTGCTAAATCGGTGGTTATGCAGACAAACCCTGTGCTCATGTCTGGAGACCAGTTTTCATCTCTCTTGGCCGCCTTCTCGAAAGTGCAGGCAGAGACGAATCAAAAGCTGTTGGAGTCTCTTCTGGCATCGCATTTGGCGCCGTCGGACATTAGACTTGCCGACACGGCGAGAATTTCGCAGTCGCAAGCTCAGTCATCGGTGTCTGGAAACTTCTCAAAATGTACTGCACGTTTTGACGGCTCATCACAACATCCTGAAGCGGTAGAAGCTTTCATCGATGCTATTGAAATTTATAAAGAATGTGCTTCGGTTACCGACGAGATGTCACTTCGGGGACTTCCGGTGCTATTTCATGGAGATGCAGCAATATGGTGGCGAGGCATCCGGGCGGAGATAACATCGTGGCCCGAAGCGTTGAAACGTCTTCGTTCGATGTACGGAGTACCACGCCCAGCGTACAAATTGTTCCGGGATATCTTCGCGACTGAACAAAGCTTGGAACGTGCGGATATATTTATCACGAAAATACGAGCTACGTTGGCGAAACTACCATACAAGTTATTGGAAGAAACGAAACTGGATATTATTTATGGCCTTTTGCATAAGCGGATTAGGAAACGTCTGCCAAGAGACGCTATTAATGACGTCGAGACGTTAATAGAGCGAGCGAGGTCTATAGAAGAGTCCCTATCGGAGAATTCGGAAAGCAAGCCGTGCCCCTCGTCGTCAGGGACGTCATCATGCAAGTCGAGTGAACGAGTGCCACATGCCAATACTTCGGGCTCGGGTGCGGCGTTACAACGAGCGGATGGTGCCGCCCAGTCGTCGCGCGTTCGTATCCAGTCGCCTCTGTCGCCAGCGCCAACGCGAAACGACAAGAACTGTCAATCAGGTGCTATCAAAAGTGATAAATTGTTCTGTGTATACTGTAAGACGCGGGGTCATGTACGTGATTCGTGTGAAAAGCTAACGAATAAAAAGACACCCTCAGGTACATTTTGTTATAGTTGTGGTAAACAAGGACATATTAGAATAAATTGCCCTCAATGTAAAGAAAGCACTAGCAATGTAAATGTCAGTGATAATGTTAAGGTTGAAAATGTATTCTCATCTGTTTTTATAAATGATCAGTCGAGCTCCTTGCAGGGCCGACCTCTAGTACAAGTATGTATTGAGGGATATACGGGTACTGCATTATTGGACACGGCTGCTCGACGTAGTATTGCAAGTAGTTCACTTTATAGTTTATTGAAGCGTAGTGGGTTATCTTTCCGTTCTCAAGCTATGTTGGTGAAGCTCGCAGATGGTACCATGAGACATACTAAGGTGTTACTGACAGTAACCAGTGTTCGACTCGCTGAGTTTTCTACACCTGTTGAGTTTATTGTATTACCAGATGCGGTTAACAATGAAACTCTATTGGGCATAGATTTTATTCTAAATGCTAAGATGATTATTGACTTTTCTAGTTTAACATGGCACTCAGCGGACCAACCACAGTTGTCTCACCCCTTGCTGTGGGAAACTTTAGGTAAACAAGGCCCCGTTGAGTGTGCATCGGTTAATGTGTTGCGGGAGGATGAAGGCGTTATGCTGTCAGAGTCGGAGAGGTCTGGTTTGGAGACTTTATTATGTGAGTACTCAGATATTTTTGATATGGTAGGAGAACCAACTCCATTCGCTGAGCATCGCATAGACACTGGTAACCACCCACCAATCGCTGTGCCCCCTTATCGGGTCACACCTGCAAAGAAGAAGATTATACGCACTGAGTTGGACCGGATGCTATCTGAAGATGTTATAGAGGAGTGCGAGTCTGCGTGGGCTGCACCGTGTGTATTGGTGCCTAAGCCTAATGGCACATACCGATTCTGTGTGGACTACCGTAAGCTCAATGCTGTTACTAAAACAGATGCTTACCCTATGCCCCGCATAGATGAGCTCCTACAGTCTACTAAGAAGGGCTGTATCATGACATCTTTAGACCTTCGAAGTGGCTACTGGCAGGTAAAAACGGCTGATCGAGACAAAACTTCGTTTGTGACTCCTTTTGGTGTCTTCCGTTTCAAACGTTTACCATTTGGTCTCAAGAACGCACCAGCAACATTTCAAAGGCTTATAGACCGATTTAGGTCAGGTCCCACCCTGGGTGGTAAAACTATACTAGGGTACTTAGACGATTTATTAATAATTTCAGAGGATTTTGGATCTCACGTCGAGGATCTCCGTGCCGTGTTTGAGAGGCTCCGGGTGTTCAAGCTGCGAGCGAATCGTGAAAAGTGTGTCTTCGCCCGTGACCGGCTCAAGTATCTTGGCCACGTGATCTCCCGACAAGGTATTTCGCCGGATGAGGATAAGGTGCGTGCTGTTCTTGATATGAAGGAGCCAAGCAACACCCAACAGCTTCGTACCTTCCTCCAGACTTGTTCTTGGTTCCGTAAATTTATTCCTAAATTCGCAGAAGTGGCTGAACCACTTACCCGTCTTACTAAGAAGACGCAGCCTTGGATATGGACAGATAAGCAAGCATGTGCTTTTACTCAGCTGAAAAAGCTTTTAGTCTCACCGCCCATCTTAGTTCAACCGGATTATTCCAGACCATTTATATTAAGAACGGACGCTAGTCATTTTGCTTTAGGTGCTGCTTTACTTCAAGGTGATTCTCCCCATGATGAACACCCGCTTGAATATGCAAGCCGTCTTCTCATTCCAGCCGAGCGTAATTACTCGACCACAGAGAGAGAGGCGTTGGCTGTCGTCTGGGCAGTAGAGAGATTTCGTGGTTACATCGACGGTCATCAGGTATTGGTGAGGAGTGATCATCAACCTTTGAAGTGGTTATTTTCGCTTAAAACTCCAAGTGGCCGGCTTGTTCGTTGGGCTTTGAAACTACAATCTTTCAATTTACAAATTGAATACACTCCTGGTAAGGCTAACGTAGTGGCTGACACACTCAGTCGCCCAGTCACAGATACCGCTTCCTTGTCTGAGTGTGTAGCTTGTCCGGTAACTATAGATGTTCCACGTTGGGATGCTTCATCCACGCGCGAAGCCCAACTGGCTGATCCCGAGGTAGCAAAAATACTTAATGATTTGGAAAGTTTGGATGAATTATCTATACATAGATGGACAGAGAGAGGATATCTCCTAACCCAAGGTGTACTGTATAGGTTTGCCGACAACATTGACTCCGAGGAACCTCAATTGGTCGTTCCAGAGAGCTTACGAGCCGAAGTCATGTATGAGTGTCATGATGCCCCGACCGCTGCCCATGGCGGTGTACAGCGTACCATACATCGTATAGCACAACGATTTTATTTTCCAGGTATGAGACGTTACATTATGGATTACTTAAAAACTTGTACTGAGTGTCAAAGGTATAAAGCGTCTAACACAAAACCTCCCGGTTTGCTTCAGACTCCAGTTCCTTCTCAACGGTTCGAGATAATTGCAGTAGATCTTTTTGGTCCTTTACCAAAAGGTCCCCAGGGCGAAAGGTGGATCATGATTGTGGAGGACACTGCTAGCAAGTGGGTTGAACTTTTCGCTCTAGTCGAAGCTACGGCTGAAGCTTGTGCTAAAACTCTGGTAGGGGAAGTTTTTATGAGATTCGGTCTTCCAAGACGTATGATCTCCGATAATGGCGTTCAATTTGTTGCCGATGTTATGCAGAAGGCTTTGTTTGTCCTGGGCGTGCAGCAGAATTTGGTTCCGCTTTATCATCCAGAGGCAAATCCTGTAGAAAGAAAGAATCGGGACCTCAAGGCTCAACTCGCCATTCTGGTTGGGGGAAATCACAACCAATGGTCCGAGGTTATACCTTTTGTTCGCTTCGCTCTCAACAGCTCTTTTACTGTTTCCACTGGACATACTCCAGCTTTCATAACCTTTGGTCGTGAACTTCGTTCGCCATTGTCTGTTCGAGCCGATCTAAGGGCTATTATAGAATCTGAAAACTTTGTCCCTCAGATCACACCCTACCTTACTAAGCTTGCCGACTCTATTTCCACAGCTAAAGAGACCATAGAGCGAAACCAGGATCTACGCAAGCAAGAAGCTGATACAAATCGTCGCGATTTGGTCCCGTTCGAGGTGGGTGATCTAGTTTTGATGAAGACTCATGTGCTCAGTAATGCTGCGAAGGGAGTTACTTCAAAGTTTGTCCCAAAAAGGGACGGACCTTACGTTGTCTCTAAGAAGGTGAGTCCTACTACTTATATTATTTCCTGTCAAAAGTCTGGAGAGCTTGTGGGTAAATACCATGTTTCAGATCTATGTAGGTATCACAGTAGGGACTCTGGTTGTCCGGAGCCGGTCGCACCGAAACGTCGTAGAGGCCGTCCACGCAGAATCCGTACCTAGAGCTTCTCCTTCAGGGTTTGACCATTCGGGAGAGGTTTCCCTCTTGGTCAAAAGGGGGGGTATGTAGCGTGCAGTCTGTCCCTGTATATAATGCGTCCCTGTATTTCCCCACCTCCCGCGACCTTACGTCGCAGACGCCGGCTCTCGCCCGCCCGGGCTGCGCCGGCAGTCGGTCCTAAAACTCTGAACAGGGTTGCGTACGCGCGCCTTTGTCAATTACAGAGTTTGTTCCGCTCGTCATCTTGTCGCGATCGTAGTGATTAAGGATTTCGATGTACTGTGTTGTTTAACATCGTTATGTTGACCGGATTATGGGAGAATAAACAGTTCAAACTCATAACGTTTTATTCTTTAACTCCCGTAAATGTTAAAAATTTTATTTTTTTTTTCATTTCAAACAAATTTAAATAATTAAAATCGGTAGTTGTAAAATATTAACTAAGTCTACGTATTGCATTGAGCGCGCCGAGTGACAACGGTATGGGGGGGTAGCGGGGCAAGGTCACGCGGCATTTGTACTTTGATTGCTCCCGTAGGTCATTAGCCAAACATATGTTAGTCGCCCTTATGTTACCGCCCGTGACGTTTGATGTACCGCGCGTGTCATCTCATTGTATGCGAATTGGTAAAGTGACGAATGCCATTCAGAATTCAGTTGGAGTAAACAACGTTGGAGTAAGCAAGTATTTAATAAATGTAATTAGTCGCAGTTGGTATGTCTGAATAATCTCGAATGCTTAATATCGTGGGCGGAATAATCAAGTTTTCACTTAAATACCCACATTAAATAGGTAGGTAAATAATTCAAATTTCCTGAAATACATTAAATTTTAAGTGTATTAGCCTAAAAATACATTTCTAACACCTTTAATTTCGTAATCTACATGATATCCGATTGGGTATGTGAATTAAAAGCAGTTTCGTGTAGAAAGCGCGGGAACTCGCTTCTCTTGTTTAGATGCATAAACAGAGCTGCTACTCTGAATGAAAATCGGGTGAAATAGGTACGTTTAGTACAAAATACAGAGTTACAAATTGTCAGATGGTACAATTAAATCTTAAAAATCGTTTTTTTTACTAGAGTTTTAGGTTTTTGTAAAACTGATAAAAGAAAAGTTGTTTAGAATGACACAAAGGAGCTATGTGTAGAATAGTATTAGTATATTAAAATTAACCCTGTATACAGCAAAGATTTCAGCGACTGGATCAACTATGGGCAGAATGTGATAAGACATTTCAAGAACTGAATATGCTAGAAGACAAGTCTCATCAATATTTCAAAGAAAACATTTACGAGGTCATCAGGAACTGGTACACACACACACACTTCAAGGTATAGCAGCGTAGAAGGTGAAGATACAGGCTGGACCTAGCAACCCTAGTCCATTAATCGTAGAATTCGACAACACCCTTTTCGAGAAGGTCTCGGGCGGAGAGGACAACTTGTTGGAGTTACAAAAATTGCAACGGGCAAACTTTCGTGCATTTGAGAGGTTTGAGACTAACTATTGTATTGATAAAATGGAGGAAAAATGGGAGATTGAAGATGCAATAAAATGTTTAGAACAAAGGTGGCATACAATCGAGAAATTATATTTGCACATTGATCGCATACTACTCGTAGAAGGTAAATCTAATGAATGTTATAAGGAATTTGAATTTCATGAGAATGTGTTTGCAAAACTTACAGTGGTAGAGCCAAGCAGTTCGCTGCATGTATGGGCCGGCTCGACCGGTGAAATACCACGACCTCTCAGAAGATCGTCGTAAAGTGGCTCATGCCGCGTTTCGTTCGGTGAGAGAGGTACCCGGAGGCCCACCCCCTTTCCCCATCCTTTCCTTTCCCCTATCCCCTAAAGGTCGGCAACGCAACAGTAACACTATATGTGTTGCTGGTGTCCATGGGCGGCGTTGGTTGCTTACCATCAGGTGACACGCCTGCTCGTTTGCCCTCCTATCCAATAAAAAAAAAACTTAAACGAGCTTTAAATACAAAATTGAATGCCTCTGTACACCACACACAATGCCAAAAATTGACATACCCATTTTTAATGGAAATTACACTTTATGGCCTACTTTCATGGATCTATACATAGAGGCAATTCATAACAATCCCGCAATCTCTAAAACTCAAAAGATGCAACATTTAAAGGGATGTTTACGCGGCAAGGCAGAAAAGCTTGTACAACATTTACATATTTCACCAGATAATTATGTTACGTGCTGGGAAATATTGAACCATAGGTATAATAATAAATTTCTATTATTTACCAAGAGCTTTCAAACATTCATGCGTCAACCTAACATACAAAAACAATCTGCATTTGAAATTAAAAAAATTATATGACACCAGCAATGAAACTATTATGGCGATTCATAATTTGAGCGTAGACACAAGCACATGGGGTCCTAATCTAGTGTACATTTTCAGTGAAAAACTTGATTCGGAAACATATTAATATCATATTAATCATCAACAATGAGACTGGTCGTACTAGGAATCGTGATGATGATATTAAACTCTCAGTTGATAATAAAATTATCGACGATAGTTATGCTGTTGTGGAAACATTTAATGACTTTTTTGCCAAAATTCCCATTTCTACTACAAATATGTTAAATTCGTGCCCCGTCAAAGCTGAAGCCCTGCTCAAGGATGGTGTGGACGAGTGCAACGTTTCTTTTAAATTTGAACATGTCGACCCTTACGACATTATAAAAGTGTTTAAACAATTAAATTCCAAAAAAACGGCTGATTTGTGGGGCATTTCCGTTAAACTATTAGATTCAATCATTGCCCTCATAGCTCCAAACCTGGCTGTGCTTTTTAATAAATGTGTAGATGCAGGTGTATTTCCTAATTTAATGAAGCACAGCAAATTGATACCACTATTTAAAAATGGTTGTAAGAATGATCCAACCAACTATCGTCCTATCTCCATTTTACCTGCACTCAGCAAAATTTTTGAAAAAATTATTTCAAATCAAATACTTAACCATTTCAATTTAAATGATCTTTTTCACAAAGAGCAGTACGGTTTTACAAAAGGTCGTTCTACTACTGATGCTGGCGCTACTCTTATTAAACATATTTTCGATGCTTGGGAAAACTCACAGGATGCAATCGGCGTATTCTGTGATCTCTCTAAAGCTTTTGACTGCGTGGAACACAACACACTTTTGCGTAAACTAAGTCATTACGGTATTAAGAACACTGCACTTAGTCTTGTTGCATCATACTTGAGTAACAGGTTTCAGTTTGTAGATGTAAACGGAGTGAGATCGTCTGGATCGCCAGTGTCTATGGGCGTTCCCCAGGGTTCCATTCTCGGTCCACTATTGTTTATTATCCATATTAATGATTTGCCCTTTTTCGTACAGAAATTTTGCGACATAGTACTGTTTGCCGATGACACTTCACTCCTCTTTAAGGTAGACCGTAAAAAAAACAGTTTTGATGATGTAAATTGCTCTCTTACACAAGTCCATGATTGGTTTACAGCTAATAATTTAGTCCTAAATTCGAATAAAACCAAAATAATAAAGTTTACTATGCCCAATGTTAAAGGTCAGGTTATAAATTTATCTTTAAATAACAGAATTCTAGACCCAGTAAATACAACTGTATTTTTAGGTATTACTCTAGATAATAAGCTCCAGTGGGGTCCTCAAGTAAAATGTTTAGCTGGAAAACTTAGCTCTGCTGCCTACGCGGTTCGAAAAGTTCGACAGCTTACTGATGTTGCAACCGCCAGACTAGTTTATTTCAGTTATTTTCATAGTGTCATGTCTTATGGCATTTTGCTGTGGGGTAGAGCAGCTGAAATTCAGTCTATTTTTGTGCTTCAAAAACGAGCTATTCGGTCAATTTATAATCTGGGGACCAAAGTCTCCCTTAGAGAACGGTTTAAGGAAATTGGAATATTAACAGTTGCTTCTCAATTTATATATGACAATATAATGTTTGTTAGAAAAAACTTAAATAGATATACTAAACATAGTGATGTACATAATTTTAATACCAGAGGTAAGCATAAACTTGTGTTAAAGTGTCATCGCCTGCACAAAGTACATAAGTCGTTTTTGGGAATGGGTGTACAGTTCTATAATAGGATCCCTGCGCATATTCTGGCTCTCTCTTTCGATCAGTTTAGGCGGGCTGTGAAGGATCGTCTCGTTGCCGGTGCTTATTACACCATTAATGACTTCATGACGGACAAGTCGTCTTGGGACCGTCAAATTGCTTGCTCAACGCGGATTGTGTAGTTTGCGTGTTGGAATTTGTTCACTTATTTTGGAGTGGAGACGTGCTGCAAATATTTCTATTTCTAATAGTAATCAACATTTCTTATTATGAGTTTGAATTCATGTTGTTTTGATAAAAGCTTTATATATAATTTTTATTATTGCACTTACTTGTTGCACAACGTTACCATTCTAAATAGAAGATGTCGCGTCAGTTGTGCTCGACTAATATCATATAATTTCTCTCATTACTTGTACTACAATGATTTTAAGTTGGTTGGATCATAACTGTGATTGTCGAGTAGTCTGGCTGCCACACCTTTTATGTGATATTTTTTCAGTAGCGTTGATAATACTGGGGGGATAATAATCTGGGGGTCATGTCAAGAGCGTGCGCGTCGCGATCCCTGCCGTCCCAGTGGGACGCAATCTTGACCAAAGCAAACTCAGCCGGACGGGCTGCTAGGGCGTGCCCCGCAAGCGACGGGCACCGATTAGCCCCCGTCGGTGCGGCTGCATGCGCATGCGGCGAAGGGGGCCGCCACCCTTCACGCAGCGCCAATCCTGGCGGGACGAGGAGAGGGGAGTGCCGTATAGGCACGTGGAATGTTAGAGGTAGCATGGCAAGAAAGATGAATGAGATGATGGATGTATTAAATGAGAGATGCCTGGATGCCTTATGTTTGACGGAGACAAAGCGGAGGGGGAAGGAGACCGAGGACCTCCCCGGTGGCATGGTAGCCCTTTGGTCCGGAGTGGACCCGGACGTCCGTGCCAGTGGGGGTGTTGGAGTCGTTCTCTCCTCCCGCTTTGCTTCCGGAGTGAAAGATTATGAGTTGGTAGGCCCAAGACATCTTTGGGTTCGAATAAAACTGGGGATCACGCGAGTTTTCCTGGTCGCAGCTTATGCTCCCGTTAGCTCCGCGGATCCCCGCGAACTCGAGGAGTTTTGGGAAACTGTAAGGGATATTCTGGATCTAGCTGAGGAAAACGAAAGGATAATTCTGTGTGGTGATCTTAATGGGTGGGTCGGAACCAAGCGAGACGGCCTGGAGGCCGTCCTTGGTCCGAATGGTGACAAGAGAGTGAATGATGCTGGTAAGCCGATATTGGACGTATGCCTGGAACGGAACCTCCTTGTGTCTAACACATTATTCCGTCATAAAGATATTCACACGTATACGTGGAGACGGAATGAGCAAAAGAGTATGATAGATTTGATTTTGATAGATAGTCGTCTCCGAAATACTCTAAGGGATACAAGAGCCTACAGAGGCCCCGCTCTTGATACGGACCACTACCTGGTGGTAAGCCGATTCGTGGGCCTTTTCAAGAAGTGGAGACACTGGCGAGTGCGTACCCATTTCGGAGAGCTTGAAAGGATAAAATGTGAGAAATTAGAAGATGAAAGTGTACGGAGTATGTATGTAGGCCTAGTCAGTAAAGGACTCAATGAGACGAGTCTTTCTGACCTAGATGTTGAAGAATGCTGGGAAAGAATGAAAGAAAGTATAGTGAATAGTGCAAAAGAAGTATGTGGTAGTGCAAAGAGGCATAAGATTCTGAGAGGTGACGCCTGGTGGGACGCGGATGTGAAATCCAGCGTCGAAAGAAAGAAAAAAGCATGGTTGGATTATGTCTCAAGTTTGAACCAGAATGATAGTATGACAGAGAAAAAGTATGAGAGCTACCGCCGCTGCAGGAATGTTACCAAAGCCTTAGTGAAAGAGAAGCGTGAAAGACTTGTTGCGAATGAGGAAGTGAGGTTGACGGAGAACTTCGAGGCGAATAACAAACTCTTCTGGAGGGAAGTTAGAAAGTCTCGGGGTTCTTCGTCAACATCCAGAATGGACAAAATTATGTCTAAGTTTGGTGACATTCTTGCAAACCCAAGCGATGTATTGGGCAGGTGGAGTGAGTATTTTGGGGAAATGTACTAGTATGTTCTGGATGTGGGCGCCGCGAGTGAGCCTACGGCTGACACCGCTGCGCCAACATCTGATGAGGACATTACTATGGAAGAGATTGAATGGTCGATACGAAGTATGAAAAATGGTAAGGCAGCTGGAATTGATATGATGTCTGCTGAAATGATCAAACACGGTGGATCCTGTGTCCGGGACGCTTTCCTGACCTTGAGCAATCTGTGCTGGAGGTCGGGTAAGGTTCCCATGGACTGGAGGCGCGCTGTCATCGTGCCCTTGTATAAAGGTAAGGGATCACGTATGCAGTGCGCCAGTTACAGGGCCATCAGTTTGATCAGTTTAGCAGCAAAAGTGTATGGGAAAATTATTGAAAGGAGAATGAGGGTGATATCTGATGGAGTGTTGTGGGAGGCTCAGGGTGGTTTCAGAAGCGGACGAGGGTGCATGGATCAGATTTTTTCTCTCCGCAACATCGTGGAGAAACAACTGGCTGTTAACCGGAAGGTTTTCTGCGGTTTTGTGGATCTGGAAAAAGCGTTTGACAGAGTGTTACGAAAGGATCTGTGGGATATACTCCCGGGCTACGGGGTGAGCGGAGCACTGCTGCGAGCTGTGCAGTCCACTTATGAGGGCTGCACAGCGTGTGTGCGTGTTGACGGCGGCTTGTCCCCCTGGTTTGACGTCAATATCGGCGTCAGACAGGGTTGCGTGCTGTCCGCTCGACTGTTCATCCTGTACCTGGACAGTTGTCTCCAGAGAATGAGATCGATGGATGTAGGGATGCGAATGGGTGACCTAGTTGTGAGCTGCCTGCTTTACGCAGATGACGCCGTGCTTCTAGCCGAATCGCCGTCGGACCTGCAAACACTAGTCACTACTATGAAAGATGATTGCATGATTAAAGGCTTGCAGTTGAATGCGACGAAAACGAAAGTAATGGTGTTTGAAAGGGAGGAACCCAGAACAGATGCAAGGATAATGGTTGATGATGTAGTGCTGGAACAGGTGAATGAAATTGTATATCTTGGATGCGCTTTTAGCAGAGATGGAAGGTACACCGCGGATGTAGAAAGACGAGTGGCGATAGGAAATAGCGAAAACGGAGTGTTGGGCAGATTCCTGGGCGCAAAAAATATTAGCAGAAAGGCCCAGTTAGCAATCCACAATGCAGTCCTGATCCCAACACTAACTTATGGAAGCGAGAGCTGGGTATGGCAGAGTGTGCATGAAAGTAGAATAAACGCGGTAGAAATGAGGGCTCTACGCAAAATCTGCGGAGTGACTCTCGCTGACCGCGTAGAAAACAAGGTTGTAAGGAAGGAAGTTGGTTTGAAAGAGAGTGTCGGTGTAAAAGTAAGAAAGGGCATGCTCCGATGGTTCGGACATGTAGAAAGAATGGTTGACGCAAGACTGACTAAGCAGATATACAATGCAAAAGCGGACGGATGTAGGAGTCGAGGACGGCCAAGACACACATTCCAAGACCAAATAGAACGTGTTCTGGAGGAAGGTGATGTTAAGAGCCTCAAAAACCGACGCGCGTGCATGAAAAGAGTTATGAAAGTCAACGAAGCGAGTGAGGTGTGTAAGAATCGTGCCCTATGGCGCTCTGTTCTCTCTGCCTACCCCGCAAGGGATTTGGCGTGAAGTTATGTATGTATGTGTATGTTGATAATACTATTCTGTAAATTTTCAATGGTTTTGAAAAGAGTATTGGCACATGAGTTTCTTGCCCGATTCTTCTCATGAAAGCCCCTACACTCGGAATCGGGCCGCTCGTGGCGATTGCTTCCGTGTTTTTTTGTTCCACGGAGGCACTTGCTTCAAGCGCTCGTGGCTTAGCTTTTTAAATATTATTTTAATTTTAAACATTTTTGTACATTGACTATTTTTAAGTGTCTGTGAGGACCTATGAAAATAAATCCACTTTGACTTTGACTTTGACTTATTCAGAATATATGCAGTCAAGATCATGCCCGCGAGAGATACCTACATTTGATCATTTTATGGAGTTTATTGAAAATTAATTTATGGCATTAGAACCTTTACATAGAAAGAAAACAGAGAATAATAGTAAATTTATACTCAAATCTCAATTTAATCATACACCATACACGTCGAACAAAAATATGCCAAAATCGCCAACTACTCAATTTACAAAAACTAGGGCAAATCATTACAATAACTATAATGCATACAATGTTGGCAAATACAATAAGATTACGTTGCCGTTCATTAATGGATTGGGATGGGGAAGGCAGGGGAAAGGCGATCGAGCCTCCGGAAACCTCTCTCACCGAACGAAATACGGTACGAGACACTTCACACCGATATTCTGAGAGGTCATGGTATTTCACCGGTTGAGCCGGCCCATTCATGCAATGAACTGCAAGACTCTACCACTGTTAATGTTCGTACTTTGACTATTTTTAACTGTTTGTGAAGACTGAAAAGCTGAGAAAATAAACCATTTTTGACTTTGACTTTGCAATTTATTAATAATAGATTAATGTACATACATACATAACTTCACGCCAAATCCCTTGCGGGGAAGGCAGAGAGAACAGAGCGCCATAAGGCACGATTCTTACACGCCTCACTCGCTTCGTTGACTTTCATAACTCTTTTCATGCACGCGCGTCGGTTTTTGAGGCTCTTAACATCACCTTCCTCCAGAACACGTTCTATTTGGTCATGGAATGTGTGTCTTGGCCGTCCTCGACTCCTACATCCATCGGCTTTTGCATTGTATATCTGCTTAGTCAGCCTTGCATCAACCATTCTTTCTACATGTCCGAACCATCGGAGCATGCCCTTTCTTACTTTTACACCGACACTCTCTTTCAAACCAACTTCCTTCCGTACAACCTTGTTTTCTACGCGGTCAGCGAGAGTCACTCCGCAGATTTTGCGTAGTGCCCTCATTTCTACCGCGTTTATTCTACTTTCATGCACACTCTGCCATACCCAGCTCTCGCTTCCATAAGTTAGCGTTGGGATCAGGACTGCATTGTGGATTGCTAGCTGGGCTTTTCTCCTAATGTTTTTCGCGCCCAGGAATCTGCCCAACGCTCCATTTACGCTATTTCCTATCGCCACTCGTCTTTCTACATCCGCGGTGTACCTTCCATCTCTGCTAAAAGCGCATCCAAGATATACAATTTCATTCACTTGTTCCAGCACTACATCATCAACCATTATCCTTGCATCTGTTCTGGGTTCCTCCCTTTCAAACACCATAACTTTTATTTTCGTCGCATTCAACTGCAAGCCTTTAATCATGCAATCATCTTTCATAGTAGTGACTAGTGTTTGCAGGTCCGACGGCGATTCGGCTAGAAGCACGGCGTCATCTGCGTAAAGCAGGCAGCTCACAACTAGGTCACCCATTCGCATCCCTACATCCATCGATCTCACTCTCTGGAGACAACTGTCCAGGTACAGGATGAACAGTCGAGCGGACAGCACGCGACCCTGTCTGACGCCGATATTGACGTCAAACCAGGGGGACAAGCCGCCGTCAACACGCACACACGCTGTGCAGCCCTCATAAGTGGACTTCACAGCGCGCAGCAGTGCTCCGCTCACCCCGTAGCCCGGGAGTATGCCCCACAGATCCTTTCGTAACACTCTGTCAAACGCTTTTTCCAAATCCACAAAACCGCAGAAAACCTTCCGGTTAACAGCCAGTTGTTTCTCCACGATGTTGCGGAGAGAAAAAATCTGCTCCATGCACCCTCGTCCGCTTCTAAAACCACCCTGAGCCTCCCACAACACTCCATCAGATATCACCCTCATTCTCCTTTCAATAATTTTCCCATACACTTTTGCTGCTAAACTAATCAAACTGATGGCCCTGTAACTGGAACACTGCATACGTGATCCCTTACCTTTATACAAGGGCACAATGACAGCGCGCCTCCAGTCCATGGGAACCTTACCCGACCTCCAGCACAGACTGCTCAAGGTCAGGAAAGCATCCCGGACACAGGTTCCACCGTATTTGATCATTTCAGCATACATCATATCAATTCCAGCTGCCTTACCATTTTTATACTTCGTATCGACCATTCAATCTCTTCCATAGTAATGTCCTCGTCAGATGTTGGCGCAGCGGTATCAGCCATAGACTCACCCGCGGCGCCCACATCCGGAACATACTCGTACATTTCCCCAAAATACTCACTCCACCTGCCCAATACATCGCTTGGGTTTGCAAGAATGTCACCAGTCTTAGACATAATTTTGTCCATTCTGGATGTTGACGAAGAACCCCGAGACTTTCTTACTTCCCTCCAGAAGAGTTTGTTATTCGCCTCGAAGTTCTTCGTCAACCTCACTTCCTCATTCGCAACTAGTCTTTCAAGCTTCTCTTTCACTAAGGCTTTGGTAACTTTTCTGCAGCGGCGGTAGCTTTCATACTTTTTCTCTGTCATACTATCATTCTGATTCAAACTTGAGACATAATTCAACCATACTTTTTTCTTTCTTTCGACGCTGGCTTTCACATCCGCGTCCCACCAGGCATCACCTCTCAGAATCTTATGCCTCTTTGCACTACCACATACTTATTTTGCACTATCCACTATACTATCTTTCATGCTTTCCCAGCATTCTTCAACACCTAGGTCAGAAAGACTCGTCTCACTGAGTCTTTTACTGACTAGGTCTACATATGTATGTCCATGTATGTGTGTACTCCGTACACTTCCATCTTCTAATTTCTCGCATTTTATCCTTTCAAGCTCTCCGAAATGGGTACGCACTCGCCAGTGTCTCCACTTCTTGAAAAGGCCCACGAAACGGTTTACCACCAGGTCCGTATCAAGAGTGGGGCCTCTGTAGGCTCTTGTGTCCCTTAGAGTATTTCGGAGACGACTATCTACCAAAATCAAATCAATCATACTCTTTTGTGCATACCGTCTCCACGTATACGTGTGAATATCTTTATGACGGAATAATGTGTTAGACACAAGGAGGTTCCGTTCCAGGCATACGTCCAATATCGGCTTACCAGCATCATTCACTCTCTTGTCACCATTCGGACCAAGGACAGCCTCCAGGCTATCTCTCTTGGTTCCGACCCATCCATTAAGATCAGCACACAGAATTATCCTTTCATTTCCCTCAACCAGATCTAGAATATCCCTAACAGTTTCCCAAAACTCCTCGAGTTCGCGGGGATCCGCGGAGCTGACGGGAGCATAAGCTGCGACCAGAAAAACTCGCGTGATCCCCAGTTTTATTCGAACCCAAAGATGTCTCGGGCCTACCAACTCATAATCTTTCACTCCTGAAGCAAAGCGGGAGGAGAGAACGACTCCAACACCCCCACTGGCACGGACGTCCGGGTACACTCCGGACCATAGGGCTACCATGCCACCGGGGAGGTCCTCGGTCTCACTCCCCTTCCGCTTTGTCTCTGTCAAACATAAGGCATCCAGGCATTTCTCATTTATTACATCCATCATCTCATTCATCTTTCTTGTCATACTAACATTCCACGTGCCTATACGGCACTCCCCTCTCCTCGTCCCGCCAGGGTTGGCGCTGCGTGAAGGGTGGCGGCCCCCTTCGCCGCATGCGCATGCAGCCGCACCGACGGGGGCTAATCGGTGCCCGTCGCTTACGGGGCACGCCCTAGCAGCCCGTCCGGCTGAGTTTGCTTCGGTCAAGATTGCGTCCCACTGGGACGGCAGGGGTCGCGACGTGCACGCTCTTGGCATGACCCCCTTAGATTAATGTATTTTAAAAATTTAATTTTGTTATCTTCTACGATAATGGTCACGCCGCTTTGGAGTCTAATTCCTATTTGTATTTAGACGCCAGTCTGTCTCTGATCTGTGGAGCAGAAGTCATGTGTTCCGTCTCGCTCACTTATAAAGGCCAACTAGGCATCTATATAACACAATCTAGTTAGAGCTCAGGCGACAGGACCTATGTAATGTGCTGTCACAAAAACATCACCATTTACCGAACACCTGAATAACTTGGGAGAGTAATTTAAAACAGAAGCAATATTCTTTCAAGGCCATGCGGGCTAACGAAATGTGCGGCGTGAGGTTCGGGGCGCGTGGTGAGCACACGTGCGGAAAAAACCTTTTGTAGTGATACGTAGCTTCTCGTAGCTTTTCGTAGCTTCTTTTAGCTTTGCGTAGCTTCTCGTAGCATTAACTACGAAAAATAGGTGAATGTTGAACTGTTATGGTAATGCTGTCAGTCACATATGTGTCGGCTCGATATGTACACTTGTTCAACACTATACAGTATGCAACTGTTGTTATCACTTAAAACATAAAATACTGGAAGAGCCGATAATTGGCCACATCGCGAGCTGAGGTGGTTAACAGCCAGTTGTTTCTCCACGATGTTGCGGAGAGAAAAAATCTGCTCCATGCACCCTCGTCCGCTTCTAAAACCACCCTGAGCCTCCCACAACACTCCATCAGATATCACCCTCATTCTCCTTTCAATAATTTTCCCATACACTTTTGCTGCTAAACTAATCAAACTGATGGCCCTGTAACTGGAACACTGCATACGTGATCCCTTACCTTTATACAAGGGCACAATGACAGCGCGCCTCCAGTCCATGGGAACCTTACCCGACCTCCAGCACAGACTGCTCAAGGTCAGGAAAGCATCCCGGACACAGGTTCCACCGTATTTGATCATTTCAGCATACATCATATCAATTCCAGCTGCCTTACCATTTTTATACTTCGTATCGACCATTCAATCTCTTCCATAGTAATGTCCTCGTCAGATGTTGGCGCAGCGGTATCAGCCATAGACTCACCCGCGGCGCCCACATCCGGAACATACTCGTACATTTCCCCAAAATACTCACTCCACCTGCCCAATACATCGCTTGGGTTTGCAAGAATGTCACCAGTCTTAGACATAATTTTGTCCATTCTGGATGTTGACGAAGAACCCCGAGACTTTCTTACTTCCCTCCAGAAGAGTTTGTTATTCGCCTCGAAGTTCTTCGTCAACCTCACTTCCTCATTCGCAACTAGTCTTTCAAGCTTCTCTTTCACTAAGGCTTTGGTAACTTTTCTGCAGCGGCGGTAGCTTTCATACTTTTTCTCTGTCATACTATCATTCTGATTCAAACTTGAGACATAATTCAACCATACTTTTTTCTTTCTTTCGACGCTGGCTTTCACATCCGCGTCCCACCAGGCATCACCTCTCAGAATCTTATGCCTCTTTGCACTACCACATACTTATTTTGCACTATCCACTATACTATCTTTCATGCTTTCCCAGCATTCTTCAACACCTAGGTCAGAAAGACTCGTCTCACTGAGTCTTTTACTGACTAGGTCTACATATGTATGTCCATGTATGTGTGTACTCCGTACACTTCCATCTTCTAATTTCTCGCATTTTATCCTTTCAAGCTCTCCGAAATGGGTACGCACTCGCCAGTGTCTCCACTTCTTGAAAAGGCCCACGAAACGGTTTACCACCAGGTCCGTATCAAGAGTGGGGCCTCTGTAGGCTCTTGTGTCCCTTAGAGTATTTCGGAGACGACTATCTACCAAAATCAAATCAATCATACTCTTTTGTGCATACCGTCTCCACGTATACGTGTGAATATCTTTATGACGGAATAATGTGTTAGACACAAGGAGGTTCCGTTCCAGGCATACGTCCAATATCGGCTTACCAGCATCATTCACTCTCTTGTCACCATTCGGACCAAGGACAGCCTCCAGGCTATCTCTCTTGGTTCCGACCCATCCATTAAGATCAGCACACAGAATTATCCTTTCATTTCCCTCAACCAGATCTAGAATATCCCTAACAGTTTCCCAAAACTCCTCGAGTTCGCGGGGATCCGCGGAGCTGACGGGAGCATAAGCTGCGACCAGAAAAACTCGCGTGATCCCCAGTTTTATTCGAACCCAAAGATGTCTCGGGCCTACCAACTCATAATCTTTCACTCCTGAAGCAAAGCGGGAGGAGAGAACGACTCCAACACCCCCACTGGCACGGACGTCCGGGTACACTCCGGACCATAGGGCTACCATGCCACCGGGGAGGTCCTCGGTCTCACTCCCCTTCCGCTTTGTCTCTGTCAAACATAAGGCATCCAGGCATTTCTCATTTATTACATCCATCATCTCATTCATCTTTCTTGTCATACTAACATTCCACGTGCCTATACGGCACTCCCCTCTCCTCGTCCCGCCAGGGTTGGCGCTGCGTGAAGGGTGGCGGCCCCCTTCGCCGCATGCGCATGCAGCCGCACCGACGGGGGCTAATCGGTGCCCGTCGCTTACGGGGCACGCCCTAGCAGCCCGTCCGGCTGAGTTTGCTTCGGTCAAGATTGCGTCCCACTGGGACGGCAGGGGTCGCGACGTGCACGCTCTTGGCATGACCCCCTTAGATTAATGTATTTTAAAAATTTAATTTTGTTATCTTCTACGATAATGGTCACGCCGCTTTGGAGTCTAATTCCTATTTGTATTTAGACGCCAGTCTGTCTCTGATCTGTGGAGCAGAAGTCATGTGTTCCGTCTCGCTCACTTATAAAGGCCAACTAGGCATCTATATAACACAATCTAGTTAGAGCTCAGGCGACAGGACCTATGTAATGTGCTGTCACAAAAACATCACCATTTACCGAACACCTGAATAACTTGGGAGAGTAATTTAAAACAGAAGCAATATTCTTTCAAGGCCATGCGGGCTAACGAAATGTGCGGCCTGAGGTTCGGGGCGCGTGGTGAGCACACGTGCGGAAAATCCTTTTGTAGTGATACGTAGCTTCTCGTAGCTTTTCGTAGCTTCTTTTAGCTTTGCGTAGCTTCTCGTAGCATTAACTACGAAAAATAGGTGAATGTTGAACTGTTATGGTAATGCTGTCAGTCACATATGTGTCGGCTCGATATGTACACTTGTTCAACACTATACAGTATGCAACTGTTGTTATCACTTAAAACATAAAATACTGGAAGAGCCGATAATTGGCCACATCGCGAGCTGAGGTGGTAATAATAATGTCAGAACTATCAAGCGTCGGCCGTACACGTGATGTAAGTGTCGAGAAACAGCTCTCAGTGGCGGATGTGTAAATACTTGATATTGAGAGTGGGTGGTATCAACGGGTGGGCAGGGGGCCGGTATGTGACCGCCGACCTGCCGACCCGCCGACCCGCCCGTGACCCGCACGTGTGTCTAACACGGCTCCCTGCATACCGCGCATTGCGTTGCGCCAACAACACAAAACTATTAAGTTATTTTATGGAGAGATGCAAGGATTGGAATGGAGAGATTTCAGTTTAGTGTAGTGTGCTGTATGAGGGCAGAATATCCTAGAAAACAGATAAATACAAACACGACTTTTGAAACGACATTAGTTTTATTAAGCGAGTAACGAAGTTCTAGCGTAAGAAAAACTGTTAGGGTGCCAGCGGATATTAACTCTCTATAGATACAGAATGTGACGACGTTATGACAGCCGAGGGATCGGTGAAACCAGGGCGCCCATCATCTACCTGGACTCTGGCTCTGACGTCGTTTAAACTTAAGCATCGATAACTTTTTGGGATCATTACGCATATAAATGATTTTGTATCAGAGTTACACATAGTTATTAGTTAAGTTATGGTTTATTATATGTATAGTCTTTATACAATAAGTTATATGTACTTCAAATAAAACAAATCATGTGTTCTTCTTACAAAAAAGGCAGAAAGAACTGAAGTCACCACCTCTGCTACTGGCCTGAAGTTGTGTGTGAGTATGTACATCGGAAAGGGCAACCGTGGTTGAAATAAAAGGTCTCAAAACTACTGAATGTGCCAATTAATTTTTGTCAAAATTAAACTGTCGATAAATGTGAAGTGAAGCAGTAGAAAGCAGTAGTAGCAATTGAAAATTTTTCTTGAGGATCAACTCTCCCCCAATCCCATTCTTCCCCTGCAAGCACCCCCGGCGCTAATGGACAAGGGTGGTTATTCCCTTCGAGTGTTAGGGTCAATGTTTATACAATTTATCTATGCCTAACTCGTGTCCGTCGCTAATAAATTATTATTGTTAGCTACTTCTGACGGTAAGACGGTGCTAGATAAGTTATAGTGGGAATTTGAGTGGGTTTAATTAAAACTTAAAAACATTAGTACAAATCATCAACAACCGCTGTCACCGAACGCACCGCAGTACAAGCGCACTTTACATCGAGCCGGCACGGCCCATTCGTGCAGCGAACTACGTGACTAGCACTGGACAATATTCTTGAATTGTTTGTATTAAAGGCACCCGCTGGTTTGCGCCATGTAATAATTACAATCGACATAACACAAAAGGAGCAGTTTAATTCTAAACTTTTTTATCGTTAATATAATCTGCGATACAATAGTACATACATACATACATAACTTCACGCCAAATCCCTTGCGGGGTAGGCAGAGAGAACAGAGCGCCATAGGGCACGATTCTTACACGCCTCACTCGCTTCGTTGACATTCATGACTCTTTTCATGCACGCGCGTCGGTTTTTGAGGCTCTTAACATCACCTTCCTCCAGAACACGTTCTATTTGGTCATGGAATGTGTGTCTTGGCCGTCCTCGACTCCTACATCCATCCGCTTTTGCATTGTATATCTGCTTAGTCAGTCTTGCATCAACCATTCTTTCTACATGTCCGAACCATCGGAGCATGCCCTTTCTTACTTTTACACCGACACTCTCTTTCAAACCAACTTCCTTCCGTACAACCTTGTTTTCTACGCGGTCAGCGAGAGTCTTTCCGCAGATTTTGCGTAGTGCCCTCATTTTCACCGCGTTTATTCTACTTTCATGCACACTCTGCCATACCCAGCTCTCGCTTCCATAAGTTAACGTTGGGATCAGGACTACATTGTGGATTGCTAGCTGGGCTTTTCTGCTAATGTTTTTTTACGCCCAGGAATCTTCCCAACGCTCCATTTACGCTATTTTCTATCGCCACTCGTCTTTCTACATCCGCGCCTTCCATCTCTGCTAAAAGCGCATCCAAGATATACAATTTCATTCACCTGTTCGAGCACTACATCATCAACTATTATCCTTGCATCAGTTTTGGATTCCTCCCTTTCAAATACCATAACTTTCGTTTTCTTTGCCTTCAACTGCAAGCCTTTAATCATGCAATCATCTTTCATAATAGTGACTAGTGTTTGCAGGTCCGACGGCGATTCGGCTAGAAGCACGGCGTCATCTGCGTAAAGTAGGCAGCTCACAACTAGGTCACCCATTCGCATCCCTACATCCATCGATCTCACTCTCTGGAGACAACTGTCCAGGTACAGTTATGTACAGTACAGTATGACACTAGATAGCGAAACTAATTCGTTGGACGCATCTCCATAGATATTTATTAACGGTGGAGCAATAGTTGAAAGTCCATTACTGATACCAAAATAAAAACTAAATAAAAATTGAATGGTTCGTGGCTCGTTTCATTCAGTAAGAGAAGGCCTCAATAAACCAGAATGTTTCCTTAAAATAATACATAATTCATTCATTCATTCACTAGTACCATGCCGTCGATTTGTATGCTTTACATCCTCCGCCTTCCACGCTGGCGGCCAACTCGAAGCAAATCAAATCTAATCACTTTATTTCATTTAAAATACAAATAAATTATACGTATTAAGGAAAATTGATGCTTAATGGCGTCCAAGCAGACGAAGTTATGTTAGTGTTAAATATATAGACAAAAAATGTAGGTATAGCTTTAAGAATCAGTATGTTGTAAAAAAAAATCCTCCCGTTTTTTAAATTGCCCGCCACAAAAGGGCTCCACTTACGCACCGCGGATTTGCGGATCCAGGCACTATGCACCGGGCCATAGTGCCCAGATAATAAAAGAAATACTGAGTTTAAAATGTTATGTTCAATGCAACAGAGGTGGAGTATAATATTAAAGAAGACTAACACAAGTGCAACTACAACAAAGGCTATGTGAGCTATGTATTTACAATTGTGAGGAAGTCGGTTGAATACATCACATATAACCCCATAAAATAACATAACTTCACGCCTTTTTCTACCCGAAGGTGTAGGCAGCGGCTGTTAAGCCTCGACTCGCCGTTATTACGTCCCAAATGGCGAACCCAATTCGGGCACAAAGTTTTCAGTCATCGATATTCATCACACATGAGTTCGGAAAAGAATATCGAAAAGTCTTTGGTGTGAGCCAGGATTAGAACCCGCGATTTCTTGATTCACAAGCGGAGCTTTCGAGCACTGGACCACCGAGACTTTTTTAGATATATAACCACAATACTTATATTCAGTACAATAGTAATATATTAGAAACGAACATCGGCCAGCTCTAGCTTAGGGTAAGTATCCTCGGGATAATCCCCACACAGCGCCACGAAGTGATCGTAAAATCAGAGCGGCAATCTTGTTTGAAAAGCGCGGCCACAGCGCCCGCATAGATTTCAACCTAGATGAGCCGAGCCGAGCTGAGCTGAGCCGAGTAGAGCTGACTCATATTATTACACTAAATATTTAAAAACTATTTGCAATAGAACAGGTCCCAGACAAACAGCCGCACGGAAATCTGATAGTGACATGTCTAATTGAAAAACATCTCAGGGCTATTTATCAACCATGTAACAGTAGTTTATCGGTAGCAGCAGGGTAAGAAGCAGATAGATAGTACCGAACTGGGAACTAATAAATACGTCCGCGTATTGCTATGTATTCATAAAACATGAGCGCCTCGCCGCGTTAGCAGCTATACAATACGATATTATCAACGCTAATCTTTGAGGAGTGTGTACGAGCGAGGCGAGCGGTGCGTGGTGAGGGACGACACCGGCTTGATAAGAATACTCGCTCACAGTGTGATGGTACCTAGTATTTGGTACGTACTTGGTATCTAGTAAGTATTAGTGGGTACTAGGAACTTGCCAACAATAACACTGTTTAAACAGCCCATATTTTTACTTTTGACAGTGTTGCTTTTGGCAGGTACCCAGCGTCAGTGCAGCGTACCATTGGTTTCCTGTCATAATAGGCTTTGATGATCAAGCGCTCTTACTGTGGCTATCTCATGTAAGATGTTTCGTAGCGGGATGATCATCACATGAATAGCTGACACTATCATTTTTGGAACACCTCGTCTGTTTGAGGTGTCACTATTGATAGTTTTATTCTATTCTTTGTTTACAAGGTTACAAAGATACTATCTAGTATCTACTATTACTGTCTAGTGGCCACGATAGGAAATGAGTGGGTTTTAAAATAGTGTGCAGCAGTGGCGCAATACATCAGACCAGTGCCTGATGGCACTGATGGCGAAATGAAACTCTCGCAGCGTGACGCGGGCGACGTGCTGGCTATTGTTAGCGCGCCCCGCTTCACTCCGCCTCGCTCCGCTGCTAGTCTACAAATAACAACGCGAACCATTTAAATATAAAGCTATTTTATTGAAATAACTCCGCAGAGAAATTTTGTCAGTAATTTTTTTACCGGCTGAACTGACAGTTGGAGCGCAATACCTGGCGGCTTCAGCAGGTATTTACGTATTTTCATGTTTCAATATTCATTCAGTTTATAAACGCACTGAAATACTGTAGTCCATTGAAATATTACAATTTTAGACCAATTATTGCATTTCTTCGAGGACGCTATTTTATTTTTGGGACATGTGGTATCAATAAAAACTTAACTCGAAGTTTGTGGGGTCGTCATTTGGCCGTCATCTTGAAAAAGGGGTGAAAACACTTTTTTCGCGATATCTCGGAAACTATGCATCTTACAAGAAATATGTCAATTTGTAGCAAATTATCTTACCTACAAATACATAACATCATATAACTTTTTGCCCTAAATTAAAAATCAAAGAACTTATAAGCGAAAAAGTTTTATAAAAATTTTCTTGTCACTTCTTCTTTCACTGTCTTGAATGTGAAAGCGAATCTAAGTGCCAGTTCCGGCGTCAAGGCTTCTTGAGAAGAACTGGCAAGAAACTCAAGGCCGACTCTTTTCAATTTCCAGTTTAACAAATGGTAATAATTACAATCAACACAACACAAAAGAAGCAGTTCAATTCCAAACTTTTTTATCGTTTATATGATCTGCGATACAATAGTAAGCCCTTTGATATAATCTCCTTTACATTTACCTTACATTTATCTATGGATAATTCAAGCGCGTCGTTTGGAAGTTTATTGTAGAAGCGTATACATTGACCTGGGAACGAGTTAGAAATTGGTGAGTGGGCACAGCGAGTTGATTTTTATTTCTTAAATTTAGTTTATGAATATCACAGTTATTCTTAAATTTAGTTTTATATTTATAAACATAAATAAGATTTTCATAACTATATTGCGAATAAAATGTCATAATTCTATTTAAATTTATTTCCTAGTGTATCCCTGGGACTCATCATATAGATAGCATGAACGGCTCGTTTCTGGAGCACAAAAAACGAATCTGCATCCGCGGCACTACCCCAAAGCAATAAGCCGTACGACATAATGCTGTGGAAATAGCTAAAATAAACTAAACGCGCAGTATCAACATCGGTCAGTTGACGTATTTTCCTTACAGCGTAAGCTGCCGAGCTTAGTCTACCTGACAACGTTTCTATATGTGGGCCCCATTGTAATTTAGAACCTAATGTTATACCAAGGAAGACAACCTTATTGACCAATTCCAATCTCTCATTGTCCATCACTACACTGGTTTTTACTTGTTTAACATCATTTGTAAATAAATAATAGTTTAAAAAAACTAAAAACACGCTTTTTATTGAAAACCGAACTAAAAAATAGAAAAATAAAAAAAAAATACTTTATTTTAAAAAAAGCGTGGGGTGCTTTTTAAGATATTATCGAAATGATAATCACTCTACTCGCTACGCTTTTTTTAAAATAAAGTATTTTTTTTTTTTTTTTTCTATTTTTTAGTTCGGTTTTCAATAAAAAGCGTGTTTTTTAGTTTTTTTAAACTATTATTTATTTTAAATTTTTTAGTTCGGTTTTGTATGACAGCGCGTTTCTTAGTTTCGAATTTGAGGAATAGCGCCATCTGTGACTTATATAAGGAACTCGTTTCAAGTTGATAACGTAAACTTTCCGCTGATTGCCACTAGATGGTGCGATTTGTGAACTTTCATAGTTCACAAATCGCACCATCTATCGTTCAAAAAAGCGTGGGGTGCATGGTGTCAATAGTTATAAATATTTTATTGACAGATATGAGTAGAGTGATTATCATTTCGATAATATCTTAAAAAGCACCCCACGCTTTTTTGATTTATATTAATTGAAATTTTTAACACTATTTTCTTAATTTAAATTCATTAAAATTTATTTTCTATTTTTTAGTTCGGTTTTCTAGTCTAGAACTTTCATAGTTCACAAATCGCACCATCTAGTGGCAATCAGCGGAAACTAAAAAAGAAGTCGGTTACAAACAAACCTACAAACCTACAAACCTACAAACATACAAACATACAAACATACAAACATACATACAGGTGAAACTAATAAAAAGCTAATAAAAAAATAACATATTTGGTTTTTTTAAATGCAATTACTAGAACTAAGCCAGTTTACTATTTTTGAAAGAGCATTGTTTACATCGTCAATTACTGTCTGTTGTCTATTTACCTTAAAAACTAAAGAAGTGTCATCTGCAAACAAAACTATTTCATGATTATTTTTCACAAGATATGGCAGATCATTAATGTACAAAAGAAACAGGAAAGGTCCCAAAATAGAGCCTTGTGGTACTCCCATTGCTACAGCTGATCCATGTGATAGCTTTCCGTTAACATACACTCTTTGAATCCTATCACTCAGATCCTTTATTTCTAAGACTTTCGCGAATCTCACTCATAGATTAAAACAACTTTGAGGATTATATCGCGTTTATTTATTACTTACTAGCTGACCCGGCGAACTTTGTTTCGCCTCAAAAGCATTATATGAGGAAATAAAAGATTTTTTATAAAATAAAAGAAGCCTAGGTTAGTTCTTATTACATCAGCTACCTACAAAAAAGTCCCATCAAAATCGGTCCAGCCACTACAAAGATTAGCCTGAACAAACAGACAGGCAAAAATTCCAAAAAAAATGTTAATTTGTTGTAAATACCGTATATATGAAAAAAGGAGGAGGTTCTCAATTCGTCTGTATGTATAATATTTTTTTTATGTATGTTCACCGATATTTTTGTCAATTATGGATGGATTTCAAAAAGTTTTTTTTTTCTTTGTATTCTGTTTACCTCCTAGATGGTCCCATTTTCACCAGGTCAGGATCTGATGATGGGAACCAGGAGAAATCGAAGTTGCAAACGTTGCAAAAACGGTGTTTTTGTTACGTAATAATGATGTCTTGGGGATATTTTTAATGGTGCCAATATTTGATGCTGCTGTGCTGATGAAAAAGCCAAAAAACTCCTCAACGGTTAGGAAGAACAGAAACTACTTGGTACTATGTAGGCTTAGCGTGATGCTTGTGAAGTATGTTTGAATATACACCTGATGCTGCTATGCTGACGAAGAAGTCACAGGTTAGGAGTTAGGAGACAGTACTGAAGTTAGACGATGGAAACTGTTTAGTAGTATATAGGAATAACGAGTTGCTTGGGAGGTATGCTTGAATCAACTTCTGATACTGCTGTACTGATGATGAAGCTACAGAACTCTTAAACGATTAGGAGTTAGGACACAATTCTGTAAAAATGTTTTATTTTTATTTTCTGCAATAGTTTCTAGGCTACGACTGGCCTTCATTCGGGCTGCAGTGTTATTGCATCTACCAATGATAATTACAAAAACATAAATTACCTATTTATGGCAATTATAGCTCCCTAAAAATATTAACCATTTAACAAACGGACTTGTAATTATTGATTATAATTTTGATAATATATTTAATAAACTGAAAGCCATGTAAATGAAGTAACTTCTATCGAAGTTCACAACTCATTCATATCACTAATACTCGTGAAAAAAAATACTTTTGAAACCACAGTTAAACCGACTTCTAGAAACGTAAACCACAAAATCGTAATTTACGTTTCTAGAAGTCGGTTTAACTTTTTGAAGTGGAACTTCTAATGTCTCTTGCGAAAGCATTTAACGCATTTAACGCCCCCTCGCGGGTATTATAGATAATATATAAGACTAGAACATAAACCGGTTTATATAAACCAAGGAAGTGAATTTGCATAGCGTGATTAAAAACAGTACATAGACATCTAGTAGCTAGTAGCGGCACTGTTTTTATCGCTCCATGCCCCTAAAGTACTAACTGCATAAAAAATATTTTTTTTAATATTTAAATGTATATGCAACTAAAAAATAAAATAATTTAAATATTATTACGAATATACAAACAAGACATTTGTTTGACCATTTTTGAATGTTATATTATAATAAACACAAATAATAATTAGTTTAACGTCGCTATAACCGAAAAGCCAACTTTGGGAATTTTGCATAATAGAAGTATACATACAAGCACAGGAATAATAACTAATTCAGTATTAATCAATCAATCATTTATTCACATAATTCTGGGTATTTTCAGTATGGTGACATGATGTAACTATGCATCTCTAAAATTTGCCTAGTAAGGCGTGTGAAATGTACGTGCAGTTTTCAATATACAATAAATAATAAAATTATTACATGTAACATGTCAATAATAATAATAAATAATAATAATGAAACAATGTCATAGCTATTAGAAAATTGTCTGCAAATAAAAAAAAATCTACATATGTCAATAAATTATGCAATGTAATTACAAAAAATGTTTGTCAAAAAATTCATTTATACAGTATTCATCTAAAAAAATCAATGTTCACATGCTTAGTGAACATTTAATGATTCGTAAATAAATAATATAGTTATTAAAGTGCAGTAAGTAGCAGTTCAAATAACGGCTTTTTTAAATTCTATTTTTATTACTGTATTTCATTGTATTATAAAAACTAAATTTTGATTTTTCTTAATTATTTTTACCTTATGTACACAAACGGTTGCCATTAGTCTACATGTACAAAAGTTTAATTAGATTGCAAATACATATATGGTAGGTATAAAAAACAAAATGGGTAAAATAAATAATTTCTTTCTAATGTACCGCCTAATAATCTATGCATATAATTAATTTGTAGGAAAGGTGAAATTCTACATTGAATATTTTATTTTTATAATTCTTGGGACATGATCTACGAGTACAATTGATACCGAACCCTAAAATATAGTTTTTAGAATTTTTGTCTGTTTGTCTGTATGTTCATTACAGGTAAACTGTAAAAGTACTACATCCTTTTACGTCCAATTTTACACAAATATAGCCAAGAGGTCGATTCAACACATAGGTTAAATATTATCACGTCACTAATTGGGGGTGAGCAATGAACCCGTATAATGGCACAGGTACAGTATTTTTGCTGTTTCTGGCGTCCACGGAGCTGAAGTAGCGGGCAATAACTAGTACAGCTATTAAAATGCAATATGTACGTGGTCAGCTAATGGTTTTTTTAATTATATTTTTATTGCTGTGTTTCATTTCGTTAAAAAAACTAAATTTTGATTTGTCTTAATTATCTACTTATTTATATATACTTTATTGTACACAAGAGATAATAGATACACAGAAAGAACCTTATAATTATCGGCATAGAAGGAGGCATAGAAACAAAAATAGGTTAAATAAATATTTTCATGCTAATATTACTTTTTGTGCTATCTGTACTAGTACATTTTTTTGTAAATATGTAATTTTTTTGTATAACATCAAGTGATCAAGTAGTTACGAAGCGAGTGCCGAACATGGCGGACGCGTCCCGTACTGCTAATATTTGATATTACAAAGATAATTAAATCAATATTTTTAATTTTGCAATGTATATATACTTAGTCATGCCATAAATATTGTAACAAAGAAAAAAATTTTTTTTTAATTGCAAATATCATTTATTACTTTTACAGTGTGTTACTTTAATACATATGTAAGGGATACTACACCTCATGGCACGTACATGTACGTGCCATCAATAGTATATAACCACTGTACGCACAGTATGCAGTAGTGGTCGGTGTGCAGCGACACACAGTTCTCGCTGACACAAATAAAGATGACAAGATCATTATTACGTCATTCATTTACCGGCCGCTCAACCACCATCATGGAAGAAGCACCACTCACGATATACCATCATCCATTGGAATAATCACCAGTAACGTCATCCGTTACACATAAATATAAAACGGTATAAAATATAAAAAGCTTATTCGAAGTGGTCTCCATTGACTGCAATACAGGCCTTTAAACGTTGAGGCCAGGTATTAATAGAAACACGCACTCTTTCCATGGGAAAATTCTTCACTGCCAATCATATGGATTGTTTTAGGGACTCTAAATTATTATGACGTTTAGAGCAAGCCGTACTCTCTAAAAAAATCATAATCCAGTGGATTAAGATCGGGACTAGACGACGGCCAGTCTTCAGCTCTAATGAAGTCCGAAACGTTCGCTTCCAACCAAGATTGCGCGGACCGAGCTTTATGACCCGGTGCCGAGTCTTGCTGGAAGGACCATACTTCATTATTGAACATGGTGTTGTTAAGGGGCTTGACTACCTTTTCAAGAATGGTATGTTGATACACTTGTGCCAATGTTTTGATACCTTTTTCACAAAAATATGGCTCAGTCACTCCTTCGTAGCTAACACCCCACCAAACCATCACTGAAGTCGGATAATGCGCACGTTGCACTCTGTCAACTAATTGGGAAGCTTCCTTAGAGCTTTGAGCATAAATACGGTCATTTTGTTTGTTAAAATGTTGCTCAATTGTAAAAACTTTTTCATTCGTAAACAATATTTTTCTGTGACCTCTTTATCACCCCACTCCATTTTAATGTCGCAAAATATTGTACAATGTATTGGCGCGAAAACGAGAAAACACAATGAACGATCGTATAAAAATGACAGATTCCAAATTCAAATGTAATATTTTTTTATTTTTAGTTGTAACAGTATTTATGGCCAGACTAAGTATATGTGTCAAATATTTTGTATGTATATATTATGTATGTAATAAAAATGTATTATGTAGTTCTTGAATCATAGAACTCCATTTTGAAGTTTTTATACACGCTAAGTTTGGATGATATTATTATTATTAACAGTCGTAGAGCCACGCAGTCCGCTGCGTGAATGGGCCGGCTCGACAAAGGACATACCACTACTTCTCATTCAGAGATAGTTTTGACGTGACAACGTCTTAAATTAGGTTGCGGCTGGGAGTCACTTATGAAAAAGTGTAACGCTCGGTAACGTTACGATGAGTCACCGAACGAGAGAGAGGCCCGCCGAATGCCTTGCGTCTCTCTCCCACTCAACTATGATCGGTCTGCCGCGCGCGCAGCACTAGAGAATTAGGCGCATTGAATCGGCGCATGCTTGTGTCTCTGTCTTTGTCTTTCTCGAACGTTCTTGGCGTTGGAAAAACAAGAAAGCGTCATAATACAAGTTCACACGTAAACTATGATTGATTGATTAATTGTTAGATTGACACAAAAGTTGAGAAACTGAGTTTATAGGTTATGTCATACTATTGATAAATGTTGATAGTGTTAAGTAAATTATTAGTTTAAAATTAATTAATTAATTAATTATTATTTTACAAATTTTCATTAATTTCAAATTTATTTAGCAAAAATTTGAACCTTCGATCTGAATAAATGTTTTGATTTTCGAATTGATTCTTTAAAATTACAAATATTAAGAAAAAGTGGCAGATATAAGAAAACTTGATTTAAACTGTGTTGAGCAAGAATTTTAACATCTAATTTAAGTAAATGTTTTAATTTTCAACTTCATCATTTACAATTACAAATTTTAATTAATTTCAAATTTATTTAGCAAAAATTTGAACCTTCGATCTGAATAAGTGTTTTGATTTTCAAATTGATTCTTTAAAATTAAAAATTCATCCATTCAATTTCAAATGTTCAACAGGAATCACCACTCTCAAAACAATGGAAACGGACGAGCAAATGCCTTCAACTTAATTATATTCATATCAATAAATATTCTACCGAGAAAAAGACGTTGTCACGTAAAATCTTCGCCCGTAAAACCGACTTTACAGGCAACCAGATTTTTTAATGCTTTTTTACAATATGGGTATCAAATGGGCTTGAGCTTGGGGGAATAACTAAATCAAAGAATAATGAGTCGTCGATTAAGGCAGATCCTCCTAAATAGAGGAGTAGTTACCAAATCCTAGCCAGATTTATACTCGAGTGGAGATCAAACACGCCAATCTCCATTCCACAGTCGGTAGTTTTACTAATGCACCACGAGGCCCGTACTAACGTCAGATGTGCTCTTTTTAAATTAAGCGTATTTTTTATTAGCTTTTTATTGGATAGGACAGTAAGCGAGCATGCGTGTCACCTGATGGGAAGTAACCAGCGGCACCCGTGGACAACTGCAACACGTTTAGTGTTACTGTTGCGTTGTCGACCTTTAAAGAAGTAGGATAGGAAAGGATAGGGAAGGGAGGTGGGCCTCCGGGTACCTTTCTCTTCGAACGAAACGCGGCATGAGCCACTTTACGTCGATTTTCTGAGAGGTCGTGGTATTTCACCGGTCGAGCCGGCCCATTCATGCAGCATACTATTTGGCTCTACCACTGCTAGAACGTGTGGTGTTATACCTACATGTATGTTTGTGACAAAGTTTCACTTCTCTAGCGCGGCGGGACTCCACGCTTGTTTTTTTTTTTTAAGTATTTTTTTTTGTGTTTGATGTGCTCGACATGATTATATTAAAAAAAACAAAATTCTGACATACGACTCTTCTCTTGATCAATCTCTCTCTAGTCATCAGTGCGCTTGTCAGTTAGCACGTGAGATGGTTCTGCGCACATTACATAGATTGCGACTACCATCGCCTTCTCCTCAGCATCATAATATATTATCTAATTAATTAAAGTAAGAAAGGTTCTCGCGTACTTAGCAGTGAAGTGCCAAATTATCCCAAAATCAATAACAGTGGTAGAGCCAAGCAGTTCGCTGCATGAATGGGCTGGCTCGACCGGTGAAAAACCACGACCTCTCAAAAGATCGACCTAAAGTGGTTCATGCCGCGTTTCGTTCGGTGAGAGAGGTACCCGGCGGCTCACTCCCTTTTCCCATCCTTCCCTATCCCCTATCCCTTAAAGGTCGTCAACGCAACAGTAACACTATAAGTGTTGTTGGTGTCCATGGGCGACGTTGGTTGCTTACCATCAGGTGACACGCCTGCACGTTTGCTCTCCTATCACATAAAAAAAACGATCAACAGATATAGTGTATATTATTACAATTTATAATTGTAGTCATCAACATACTTAACATATGTACATAACTTCACGCCTTTTTGTACCCGAAGGTGTAGGCAGCGGCTGTTAAGCCTCGTCATCAATATTTATCACACAATCGGGTTTGAATAGTGGCTCCCACCAATGGGTTCGAGAACCCGTGACTTCTTGATTCAAAAGCGAGGTGTTCGACAACTGGATCACCGAGACCTAATTGTAGTTATTTGACTAATGTAAACATTCATAACTTTTTATGTTCCTGTCACCATTATTTTCCTGCCCTTATCATCAGCCATCCTATCCAAACTATCCATATTGGCTAAAATTTTAGCTCCTTCTAATTGTCTTGATTTGTCCTAATAGTAGTGGTCTTTGCGGTGCTATTCCAGTATCCTGTCGATCATGGTCGCCAGGGTGTTAGGTTCAAAGCCGTTCCTTCTATTGATGAATAGAGACGGTATCGTTACAAATTGATAAATTTCTGCGAAATGTGTGCTCGTAATTTATTGATCCTTACTTGAATTTCATTATGAGGAAGTTGGACTGATCATAAAGACGACTCACCACATCTTTTTCATCTATAGTAGATGCAATCTGAACTGATAAATCATTGTCATGTTCTTCGCGGTAAGCTTGAACAACTTTGACAAAAATGGCATCCCGTTGCTGGTTTTTGTTACCGCCTCTGTGATGCCTTCTCTAAACCAATGCTTGATTATTTAAATTTCAACACAGATTTTAGTTTAAAAATAACTTATTCAAATGTTTACTTATTTTGATTTTTTTTTATGGGATAGGAGGGCAAACGAGCAGGCGTGTCACCTGATGGTAAGCAACTAACGCCGCCCATGGACACCAGCAGCACATATAGTGTTACTGTTGCGTTGCCGACCTTTAAGGGAAGGGGATAGGAAAGGATGGGGATGGGGGTGGGCCTCCGGGTACCTCTCTCACCGAACGAAACGTGGCATGGGCCACTTTACGTCGGTTTTCTGAGAGGTCGTGGTATTTCAAAGGTCGAGCCGGCCCATTTATGCTGTAAACTGCTTGGCTCTACCGCTGTTAAATTTGCAATATTTATAAATTGCAATACTTCAAACACATTACACTGACATGACACATCAAATTTTGACATTTGAATATTGAAAGTTTAAATGTCAATATTCATACGATACTGACGAACGATGGACTTTTATACTAACAATGAACTTTATGAGTATGTTTTTAAAGGTCAAATTGCCTTGTGTGTCAAAGTGTAAAAGAATCGTTTGTATGGGAAAATTAAATTGTATTTTTTAGTATTTTACTCGCAATTTATCCCTATTTTAAAAGCTTTTATTTAACTTGCACTGTATGTATGTATGTAAGTATGTATGTAAGTATATATGTTCGGTGGAATCTTGCAACTCAATTTTGAAGTAGATATCTTCAACCAATTGAGCTGAAATTTTGTATACACGTTTACTTTGGATGACAATGCATCATATTATTATGATATGTGACATTATTCTATATCCAATATGGCGGACCACCCAAGATAGAGGATTGGATACTTTGAATGCATTTCTGCAATATGGGTATCAAATGAAAGGGCTTATTGAGAGTAACTCAAAAAATAATATGACGTCATTCTAAATCCAATATGGTGGAATATTCAAGATGGAGGAAAACATATTTTAAGCTTCTATACAATATGGGTATCAAATGAAAGGGCTCATTGAGAGTAACTGAAAAAATAACGTGTCGTCATTCTAAATCCAATAAGGCGGATCATCCAAGATAGAGAACCAGTTTTTTTAATGCATTTCTACAATATGGGTATCAAATGAAAGGGCTTGTTAATAGTAACTCGAAAAAAAATACGACGTCATTCCAAATCCAATATGGCGGGAAAAATATTTGCATTTCAATAATATGGGTATCAAATGAAAGGTCTTGTTGAAATTAACTCAAAAAATAATATGACGTCATTCTAAATATATTGTATTTAGAATGACGTCATATTATTTTTTGAGTTACTTTCAATGAGCCCTTTCATTTGATACCCATATTGTACAGAAGCTTAAAATATGTTTTCCTCCATCTTGGATATTCCACCATGTTGGATTTAGAATGACGGTGGACCATCCAAGATGACGGCATACATATTTTCGATGCATTTCTAGAATATGGCTATGTATTAAAAATCATCATTGCAATTATATGGAAAAGAAAGCTCCAAGCTAAAATTGAATTAGATGATCTCTTTATTGAAGAAATGGACTGTTTGAATTTAAGCGATAAACTAACTTGCAATAATGATGCGTTGAATGAAATGACACTAACCTCGTCAGCTATAACTAAAAATAAAAAAAATCAAACCAAAAACCCTTTTTAAAGAAGCTTTTATTTCAGCGCTCTAAAAATAAGGAAATAATATTTCCTTAAAAATTTCAAGTATCAACTTAGAGCCTCAGTATGTACAATTAATATAATAATAAAAGCTTGTCGCGAGGTTTGACTCCCTATCAGTAGGTAATTAAATTGCAATAGATAATAAAGTAAAGTTAGAAATTAATTTACATGAGTGTTTTGCCCATTTCTTCTGATGAAATCAGAATCGTCTGTGCGTTTTTGTTCCAAGGAGGAATTTTACTCAAGCGCTCGTGTTTTTTTATGTTATGCTATAAATATAATAATAAGTTAAATATCTGTATTTACGGACTATATTTAACTGTGTGTGAAGAGACCCATGAAAATAAAGCTATTTTGATTTGATTTGACATTATAAAATTAGTACAGTTTATTTACAACTCGTGCGACAAGCTTTTATTATTAGATATATAAATTGTACATACTGAGGCTCTAAGTTGCTACTTGAAATTTTGAAGGAAATATTATTTTCTTATTTTTAGAGCGCTTAAATAAAAGCTTTTTTAAAAAGGGTTTTTGCTTTTAATTTTTTCTCTATCCTATGTGTTATTCCTTGCTCTAAGCTACCAATTTTCAGCCAAATCTGTATGGTCGTTCTTCAGTTATAAATGTTGTAACAAACACGACTTTCTTTTATATATTTAGACTAATCATTTGCTCACAATGATCAGACTCAAATTTATTAATAATATTTTTTTGTCTTGGACTAATATTTGTGTATATATTATCTAAGGAGGTAGCACTAGTGGCGCTTCTTCTAGTAGGTTCCATAAATAAATTTAATAAATTATAAGACTTAAAAAGTCTTAAAATTTTGCAGGATGCAGTTGTCTTATCAAAAATATTGACATAAAAAACCCCGCAGACTAAAATAGTTTTATCAGAGTTACTAGCTTTGGATAGGTTAGCAAATTCGGATAAGGAAAGTGGTCAGAAGTGGGATTGAGAGGTGAGAGGGCAATGGCCTGAGCCTGCGGATTCCCCTCTCAACGGACGAAACGGGGCATGAGCCACAAACCAACCGTCAAATTTTAATCATTCAAAAACAAAATATTATTTACATAAACAATACTTAGTGATGAAATAACTTAATTGATAAGGGTTAATAGCATGCGTAAAATAAATGCGTTTAAATGTAGTTAAAAAAATTCTAGATAAAAAAAATGGCTGTTGTGCCTCACTTGACATAGATAGGTATAGTATTTCGTAGAATTTCTTGTAGATATTTATAAGATCTACAATTAATTAGAACATTCTGTGATTATATTTTTTATAGTTTAGGCAGCTTACGCAAAATATGAAACTTTTCCGGTTGATTTTCAATACCTTGTGTCCGAAAATCTTACGGTACCCTATATTTTTCAAAATAAAATTTATCCTATTTTACTCGTGGATAATGTAGCTTTCGAATAGTGAGAGAATTTTTAAAATTGGTCTTGTAGTTTTTGATCCTATTCATTACAAACAAACAAACAAAGTTTTCCTGCTTACAATTTTAATGTAGAAGTGCTGATTGACAAGTAGTCAACTCTTGTCCTGAAAAGTTATCATTTTGGTAGATTGGAAGTTTTAGAATAGAAGATTCGTGAAGATTGTTTTCTTGCGCCCCTGTGCCCACACAATGAACAAACCTGCCTCTAATCGACGGAGCACACGCACTCGCCAAAACATCAACGAGGATAGAAGGTAAATATATCATTTCAGTGGTTATATTTAGTGTTAGATTTATTTAGTTTATTTCAAAATAGTGTTTTTAAATCTTTTTAATAATTCGCTGTGTTGTGAATGATAATTTTAAAATTACTTTAAAAAAAGTTAAACCGACGTCTAGAAACGTAAACCACACAATCTGTAACGGATGTAATTCGGGCAGCAAAAATAGAAGTAGGAATACATTTAAAACATATTATTGAGTTGTTAGCATAATATTACGTCTATAAAAATTGTACCTACCTACTTACTATTATTCTATTTTACAGCTGTAAATTAATAAATGTGCATCGCCGGTAGTTCGAGATCTACCGACGTCTTGTCTGGGAACTATAGGTGGCGCGCTGCGCCCCTCAGTCCGCTTTGACATCCGACCAGAACAAGTACGTCGTGTAGTTATCTTGGACTAACGGCGCATTTGAAAACCATTCGCATTTTATTTTGTATTTGTTACCACTCCACGCAATCGGCATCGCCAACACAATCTATAACTTTATGAAAACAGTACTTCTATAACTAAAAAGCGATAAATAACAACACTTACTCATTTGTATACTGGTCATAAATAAGTACTCATATAAAAGAGTATGTGTATACTTGCTAAGTATTTATATTTTTGTAATTAGCTTGGGTAGACCCAGTAACACTGCAGCCCGAATCAATCGTAGCCTGGAAACTATTGCAGAATATAAAAAAACATTTTTAATGAGTTGTGTCCTAACTTTTAACCGTTTAAAAAGTCTGTAGCTTCATCATCTGCATAGCAGTATCAGACGTTGATTCAAGCATACCTCCCAAGCAACACGTTAGTCCTATATACTACTAAACAGTTTCCATCGACTAACTGCAGTACTGTCTCCCAACTCCTAACCGTTAAGGAGTTCCAAATGGAATTTAAAAATCGATTCGACCTGCTGGAAACCACAGGCAACGTGGACGAAAGGACCGACACTGTGGTCAACACGCTGAGGAAAGTGTTTCAAAGGTTGTTTCCGAGATCGCAGAAAAAGGAGTCCAAGCTCTCTGCTGAGACACTCGAGCTGATGAGGCAAAGGCGAGAAACTCCATCCAATCAGCTGTCTTCGTCAGAATCGAAAAACCTAAGCCAGCGAAATAGAAAGCTGATGCGGCGCAACCTTCGTCGATCGAATACTCGAGCAATCGAGGACGCGATCGACCGCAGCAAAGGGTTGAAAGTGTTCGCTCTGCAGCTTGGAAGGTCCCATCTGACGAAGCTGAAAACGAAACGAAAATCGAATCTTTTTATGGGCTCCTTTATTCCACACGGATGACCAAGTCGACGGAACACAGCGATGATGACCACAGAGCCCAGCTAACGCATCACTACAGTGAGGACATCCCCGACTTTGCAGAAAGCGAGATTAGTTCGGCTCTCGGGCAACTTCAGAACAACAAGTTCTAAAATCCGGCGGGACTCCTATCCTAAAGGAATTAGCAAGTCTTTTTAATTCCGTCATACACCAGGGCATAACACCACAGGTTTGGAGCAGGGGTGCGGTGATGCTGTTCTTCAAAAAAGGTGGGTAAAACCCAACTGAAGAATTACAGACCCATCTCACTCCTGAGCCATATCTACAAGTTGTTCTCGAGGGTCGTCACGAATCGTCTCGCTGCAAAACTCGACGAATTCCAGCCTCCGGAGCAGGCCGGGTTTCGAAAAGGCTTTAGTACCGTGGACTACATCCATACTGTTCGGCAGATTGTACAGAAGACCGAAGAGTACAATCAGCCGCTGTGTATGGCATTCGTGGATTACGAAAAAGCCTTCCACTCCATCGAAACTTGGGCAGTTCTGGATGCATTGCAGCGATGTCGGATTGACTGGCGTTATATCGAGGTGTTGAGATGCTTGTATGACACCGCCACGATGGCTGTCCAGATACAGGACCAGGTGACGAACTCTATCGAGCTGAATCGAGGTGTAAGACAGGGAGATGTCATATCTCCCAAACTCTTCACCAACGCTCTGGAGGATGTCTTCAAGACCCTGGATTGGACTGGACAGGGTATCAACGTGAATGGTGAGTACATCTCACATCTTCGGCTTGCCGACGACATCGTTGTAATGGCAGAGTCACTGGAACAATTAAGCGGAATGCTGCGCAGTCTAGACGAGTCCTCCCGGCGTATCGGTTTGGGCATGAACTTGGACTTGTCCAAGTTCATGCCCAAGGTCTTGACCAAGGTCATGTTCAATGAACATGTCGTGCCCAGACCGATAAGCGTCGAAGGGTCAGTTCTCGAAGTCGTAAACAAATACGTCTACCTAGGCCAAATTATCCAGTTAGGTAGACGAAACTTCGAGAAGGATGCCGAAAAGAGGATTCAGCTGGGTTGGGCTGCATTCGGCAAACTGCGTCGAGTCTTCAGCTCGCCTATACCGCAATGTCTGAAAACCAAAGTCTTTGACCAGTCTGTCTTACCTGTGATGACCTACGGTGCCGAAACGTGGACACTCACGGTGGAGCTAATCCACAAATTTAAAGTTGCTCAGCAAGCTATGGAGCGAGCTCGGGGTATCTCTGAAGGGTAAACTCAGGAATGAGTATATCCGCCAGAGAACTGGGTAACCGACATAGCTCGTAGAATAAGCTCGCTGAAGTGGCAATGGGCTGGTCATATCTGCCGAAGGACCGAGGGTAGATGGAGTAAGAAGGTCATAAAGTGGAGACCGCGTCTTGGTAAACGTAGCGTAGGACGCCCACCAGCTCGATGGTTAGACGACCTCAGAAAGGCTGCTGGAAAAGACTGGATGCGGAAGGCAGAGAATCGGATGTTGTGGCGCACATTGGGAGAGGCCTATGTCCAGCAGTGGACTGCAACAAGCTGATGATGATGATGATACTTAATATAATATACAAAACGTAATACTTTAATAAAGTCATCTTTATCTATTATAATATTTACAAATGTTACTCATTATTGAAGTCGGTGCCACACAATAGAGCACGTTACCTAGGTTGGCACCGACTCCAAAAATAAGTAACATTTGTAAATATTATAATAGTTAAAGATGACTTTATTAAAGTATTACGTTTCATAAAAAAAATCACCGAAATTATAGAAACATATAACTTGTTAATGATCACCCTAACACGAATCAGTCAAAATCATATATTGTTATGTATACCGAGGACGAATGAAATGCAGGCAACGAAACAGTAACACTACATGTGTTGCTGGTGTCCGTGGGCGGCGTTGGCTGCTTATCATCAGGTGACACGCCTGCTCGTTTGCCCTCCTATTCCATTAAAAAAAAAGAACTACTTAACACGAGCGCTTGAGGAAAGTGCGTCCGTGGAACAAGAAAACACGGACGCAATCGCCACGAGCGGCCCGATTCCGAGTGTAGGGGCTACCATGAGAAGAATCGGGCAAGAAACTCATGTGCCAGATACTCTTTTTAAACTATTAAGTAAACATAAATAACAATATTATTAATATCGCTACTGAAAACAAAGCAGTAGACTCAAAGCAGTACAGTATTATTCTCCAATTGACTCTTTATGAAGGATGTAAAGACGTTGTTAAACGTCTGTGATCGGTTGTAGCGAAAAGAAACAGAACGATATGAGCGAACGGGTGGTGAGCGTAGCGCCGTGCGGAAGACGCGCGGCGGACGGACGGGGCGCGGACGGACGTGGCGCGACCACCAGAATTGATTAAAATCTTACGAAAGATTAATCGTTATCAATCATTTCTTGTTGCGAGGCACGCGTCACCGAAATGGCGTCACCGCCCTCAATGTCCTTCGTCCTGCACTCCCCCGCAGATGTCCTGCTCCCTGGGACGGGCTCGCGCGGCGTCTGATATTCAGGGTCTAATTAACAATAGTGACCGGCTTCTAGTGACCTGATATTTTATACGTTTTCGTTTTAAATATGTAAGTGACATTCTGTTCGTGCGTGTTGAGCGATGAATCATTTAGAAGCACAATACACACAATGACATGTCTCGCATCACTCGCGTGGCCGCGTGTGTCACCTGTGATTGTCAGACGGCACGTGAGTGTCAAGCAGTGGCTCCTGTAGGTGAGCTCGCTGATAGCGCGGCGCAATACAAACCCGTCCGTAACTTACGATCAAATTAAAGATTACTGAAGGATACACGTCGCGAGGAGCAAGATACACGTCGCGGTGTGACGCCCGTACTTACACACACACACACACGCACGCACGCACGCACGCACGCACGCACGCACGCACGCACGCACGCACGCACGCACGCACGCACACACACACACACACAAACACACACACACACACACACACACACATATATATATATATATATTGTGGTACATTATGGCGCCCTCTATGCGTGTGGTCATCTGAGGCTCTTGCTAAACGATCCAGTGATTAACATGTGGCTCACTACATACGACGATCACCTGTGAGGTCATAGGAGAGTAAAGAGTGCCACTCACCTCACACTGCCCTGTGATGGACCAGTAAACGGTATACGTACTGTGTATATTAAATTATTCCCGGGCGTAATTGACACTAATTAGTTTGTCTCGGTGACCATCTTATCTATCTGTTATCTGCTTAATGATATAATAAGGAGCGCATCCTGACACCCAGCTGTGCATGTCACTGCATCATCTTGTACTTTTATTGCTTACGTCTTCTCTAAAATGGACATATACTTTGCCCTTTGAGCCATACGCCAAAAATTATCGCATTTTTACCTCCTCCTTCTGCACCCCCCGTTCTCTTGGCTCCCTTCTCCCTCTCCGCCCTCACCCCCGTGCGCGTTACGATCCTTCTTTATCAATTCAATATCTTTTATGAGCTTTCAAATATTGCATAAACGTCGAATTATGTTCCGCTAGATATACGACGTTGTTTGCCAAGTTTAATAATACAATTTTAATATACTTATTATATGTATATAAAATGTACTGTAGGTATCTTCTGTGTGCTGTGGATATCTTCACAAGAAATCATAATAGTTATGTTCACAGTGGGCGCACTTTAATATATAAAATACAACATGTAATTGTTTGTATTTGGTCATTATTAACTTGATGAGTGAAGTGGAGTTTGGAACGTCATCTGTCCAGACCGAATATTTCACTTGTCATGCAATAAGAAATGCCTACAGCTCAGATCTACTTGAATTTAAAAAAAATGAGTTTAATATTCAATAGCAAGTACTGTGCGCTGTACTAGGAACTAGGTATCGTACTAGTAATCCTAAGTATCGATCAAAATCCAAATATTCTTTATTTTGTAAGTCCTAAAAGACGCCCAGCACGGGCGGCTGAGCGTCGAGTCCTGGTCGACGGGATCGGGCGAGACCTGTCCCCGCCGGCATTGATCGCGGCAATGCTGGCAGGCGAGGAAGAGTGGAGGGCTGTGGTCTCCTTCTGAGAAGCAGTGAAGTGAAGTATCCTTGATCACCCTAACGCCGGAAGAAGGCCGCCGCGAGGTTTTAGTGGGTAGCCCTAGGATCAGATTGCAGTGTACTGCTTTAGGAGTCCCACACTACCCCCAAGCGGTATACATAAAGAATTTCCTCGCGTAAAAAAATGACCTAAAAGACACTTAAAATAGACAATATTAAATGAATAAACGGGATGAATAAGGGATACGTCAATCAAAGGACACGGCTCAGCGTAGACTGTTTATTGCATAGCTTATACAAATACACAATACTATTTTCAGTATTTGTTACAAATAGCCATTATTTGAGACAGACATTTGTATTTAAGATGCATATGTATATAGGTACATACTTAACAATAACAATTTAATAATAGTATAGGTAGCTGT
Source organism: Euproctis similis (assembly GCA_905147225.2). NCBI lineage: Eukaryota > Metazoa > Arthropoda > Insecta > Lepidoptera > Erebidae > Euproctis > Euproctis similis. The sequence goes on along the minus strand of LR990115.1, from coordinate 21,564,766 downwards.
TAATATATATTTCTTTTTAAATGTACCTCACAACGTATAGCAGCACTCCTGCGTGGCAGAGTATCGTTATCGGCAGTATCAAAAACCGGCGGAGCACTCAGAGGCGAAGTTGGTGTGCTATTAGCTCCTTCTCCTACACTGTCAAAGAACTCCTCTCTGTCGGCGGAGGCTACCCTATTGTCCGTTCCTGCTACATCACTAACTCTGCTTAAAGAATGCCGTTTACGAGTATATATCTGATCGATATGACGTTTATGAGTTTGACCATTATCAGTCTTAACGGTATAAGACACAGGTCCCTGACGCTCCGTTATAATCCCTTCAGTCCACTTATGACCTGACTTAGAGTAATCACGTAACATGACCGGTTCATCTGCCGTCAGAACTCGCAAGGGCCTTTTGAGTTCGCGACTTAACTGGTTGTTTCTTACACGCTCCGCGGCATCGGGTCTCAGTAAATCGAGGCGCCCACGTAGTCGTCTACCTAAAAGGGCCACCGCTGGCTCCCGTCCCGTGCTACTTTGCTCCGTATTCCTATAATTGAACAGAAATCGGTTTAGAGCCGTGTTTATATTTTTATTTTCTAATTGTGCCTTTCTTAGCACACGCTTAACGGTACGAACCGCGTTTTCGGCTGCTCCGTTACTAGAGGGATGATACGGGGCTATTAATGTATGCCTGATACCATACATACCTGATACATGTTAGATATAAGCAATTGTAACAGAAATAAAGTTAGTCTTAAGCTGCTCTTCAAGCAAACAACACTTGTCTTTTCTTTTTAAAAAGCCTCGCGCCCTCTCCCACAACATATCTCTCGTTGACACTCCCTAACTATTAAAAAAAACCGCAACAAAATCTGTTGCGTAGTTTTAAAAATATAAGCGTATAAGGGGACAGACAGCGTAAAATGACTTTGTTTTATACTATGTAATGATGATGACAAAGAAAGATCCCGTCGCCGATAGCAAGACTCTATATATAAAAAGATGTGATGTGTGATACCAGGTAGGAACGAAGTTCCTTCGTCTAATGTAGGATCGACACAATTTGCAAAAAAAGCGTGCTCAATTTTATGTAAATTTTCTTGATTTTTCTCTTACATTTTGCTGCATTTTTTATTTAAGTTTAGGAAAGTATTTAGGAAATCCAGTATTTTAGGAAATTTGATATTCATCGTTTCATGACGTCCCATTTCATGGTTTTATTCCACGGACTTTTTCTTACGGTTTTATTATCACATTTTTTCACAGTTCGGTTGCGCAGCAAAATCCCTATATCCTCCATGCCTGCCGTAAGGAACTTCGTTCCAAAATTATTTTCTTTTTAGAGCGTTTAAATAAAAGCTTATTTAAAAAGGTTTATCAATTTAAATTTATTTTTTATTTTTTAGTTACTGCTGTTTAGGTTGCTCAGTCTGTGCATTTCCTTCAACGTATCATTGTTGCAAGGTCCGTTTACTTGCAATGGTCCTTTTTATTTGATACCCGTATTGTAGAAATACATTAAAAATGTCTATTTCGCCGTCTTAGATGGTCCTACATATTGGATTTAGAATGACTTCACATTATTTTTCGAGTTACGAATTTCTTTTCGGAATTATGTTTGATAAATATCGACTGAAAATTTGCTGCCCATATTGTAGAAATACATTAAAAAAATATTCCTCTGTCTTGGATGATCCACCATTTTGGCCATTATACATACTGAGGCTCTAAGTTGATACTTGAAGTTTTTAAGGAAATAGTATTTTTTCTTTTTTAGAGCGCTTAAATAAAAGCTTTGTAACGGATGACGTTACTGGTGACTATATTGCTGGATGATGTTACATCGTGAGTGTTGTATAGTGAGCGACAACTGTGTGTCGCTACACACCGACCACTACAGCATACTGTGCGTACAGTGGTTATATACTATTGATGGCACGTACATGTACGGGCCACGAGGTGTAGTATCCCTTACACCATTCCCCCCTTAGTTGAAAAAAAATCCTTAAAATTGATCACAAATGTAAAAAAAATCCTGTAGTTATACAGTACAGTACACAATATTTTTACATGTTCATGTTAATAAACAAGATTAATACAATAATAACATATAATGCTTAATTGGCAAAAACGTGATTTTACAATAAATATTTGTCCATACCTCGGTGATGCGGAAACCAGGTCGCAATGTCAATGTTAATATGATATTCATTACAGTGTTCACCTTATAATTACGTGTTTTTAACAATTATGCATATCCGGTATAGTAGCCGCGTTTAATTGTCTATACTCTCTACAATGACGTTTCCCAATTTTTAGGTACAACGTGTAGATCAATCTATCATAGACTTCTTGACGGCCTACGTATCCCTAATTCCTGGATAGCAGCGAATTTTGTTTAAACACAAATAAATTTAACGGGCGGTAAACGTCTGGCGTGCGGAGATATCCGGCTCTGCTACATGTATACCGCCACACCTAGTTTTCCTGCAGCCTTCTTCCGGCTCAGGGTGGCACACATCTATAAGCATGTTTCTTTCGTGATAGTGACATACCTAATCTTGGCTTTTGGAGTTCTGGAGTGTACGCGTGTGGCTGCGAGAGTTGGAACGTGAGCGGCGGTGGCTAAACCTTCTGTTGCGACCGGCCGCGTTGCGCTCGTTCCGTGTCTTCGTTACGGGAACTCGGCTTCCTTATTATTTCTGTATTTGGCGCCTCTGTGATTCCTCGCCTCGTCTCGCATCTTCAAAGTTTCTTACTTATTGTATCGTATCGGTTCTTTTCCTTAGCACTTGGTCTCTCGTTGCTGTGCTTTTGTGGAGTGAGTACTTTTGACTTCGTCTGACTTCTTCTGCCCTTGTAAACCATACGCGAGGCTAGTCCGTCAAAAAATTCGGAAATTGCGAATCGAAGGAAATGCTGTCGCGTTATAGGCTTCAGATTTCGAGTCATTCTTCGATGGACCTTGCGTAGGCGACGGCATTGTGCTGGAGCATGGAGTTTGTGGATTAATTTTTCACAAAAAAATAGTGCACTCACGGTGTAACAATTTCTTGGAAGTCGGATTTTCTTGAAGCGTCGGGGTTCACACGTCAGGGTTTCTTGATTGCGTGTTCGTCGGGGTTCACACGTCGGGGTTTCTTCATTGCGTGTTCGTCGGGGTCACCAGTGTAACGGATGACGTTACTAGTGACCGTGCTGGTGGCTGGTGTTCGCGAGTTGGTACTTCTTCATGATGGTACGGGAGTGGTCGTTAATGAAAGACGTAATTAGAATCTTGTCATGTTTATTCGTGTCAGCGACAACTGCCTGTCGCTGCACACCGACCACTACAGCATACTGTGCGTACACTGGTTATATACTATTGATGGCACGTACATGTACGTGCCACGAGGTGTAGTATCCCTTACAGCTTCTTTAAAAAGGGTTTTTGCTTTTAATTTATTTGCTAATGTTTTTTGCGCCCAGGACACATATCACATACACATAACAGACACATAACAAATTGTGGACGTCCTCCTATTTTTGAGGTCTGTTAAAAATTTAAAGAGACATCTTCATCTTTACACACATAAGTATATAATAATATCTCAGACAGAATACACACAACGCCCTCTTGATCCAAGCTTAGCAACTAAATGCTTGAGTTATGGAAATTAGATAACGGATATCAATACACATATACTTTTCTTTTATAAATATGTACATAATATGTACATAATACATAGAAAAACAACCAGACACCGTACAAACCTTCATACTTACCATAAATATTTGTACTCGGGTGGGACTCGAACCCGCCAACCTCGATTCTGCAGTCGGTAGTTTGACCAATGAACCACGAGACCCGTCAAGTTGACAATAGTTATATGAGTTTAATCGGTAAATTAAGATAAAACAGTAAGGGCGGTGTAATGGCTCATCGGATTCGTATTACTCAGAGACATCACTAGGCTGATAGAGTGAGTTGTAGAGCCCACCCGCCTCACGCCGTCCCTAGCTACTTGAAGTCTACATACACTTTCCAAGTTATCTCTTTGTATCGATGAAGGCGCACCATCCATCCATGGCAAGCGATACATGTCTGAAGCTTTTACTTGGTTTCAGTTTGGTTTTCGTACTTTATTTATGAAATTCTCAACAAAGTCAGCAGCGAAGTAACAAATAAACTTTTCCTTATCAACAATATAAAACTTATCAGCAATATTGTCAGAGTGTGACAAATTGTGGTGGGTGTAATAAGGTAGAGGGTCCCCCCCCCCCTCTAACGATAATGTACGGAGACACATTTTCCGCGCTGTTTGCTGCCCGTTTGTTAAGGGTTTATATTTTTCTTAATGACTCTTGGGAGTTACTTTTAAGGCTGAAATAGATCATGTTATTATTATTTTACTAATACTAACTTTTTCACTATCATCACTAATATTATAAAAACGAAAATTTATGAAGGTGTTTGTTACTCAATCACTGGCTAATCGTTCAAAAGAATAATATTTCCAGAATTAATTCATATTCTACTTTTTAGCCCAAGAATACGCTGCTTTTCACCATTTGGGATCTATAATGATAATTTAAAAGTGTAACAATTTAATATTGATCGTAACCTTTTTGAACAGATCTTGGATCCGTATCCATGATCCATGATAAAAGATGGGACTAATAATTGAATCAAAAGTCAGCTGGCGCACCCCCGGGTACCCATGTGTGTGGCAGGTCAAAAAAGTAATATAAAAGAAAAAAAAACCGGGAAAGTTTTAATCGTAATAAAATAAAAAACATCGTCAGATGCGTGGGTAGTGGTGGACAGACTGAAAACTGACACAATCATCATCATTTCCTGCCCTTATCGCACTTTCAGTGGGGTCGGCACAGCATATCATCCTATCGAGCTATCCATGATATCAAAAGATTTTGCAGCGGTTTTATGACCAGGGCGCCTAGTTTCTGGGATATCCCGAAAAAGGTGTTCGCACTTCTTTTTCCAAGATGGTGGCCGAGTGACAAGAGCGGCATCCCCGAAAACTTGGGGTTAAGCTTCTATTGACTCCCGCCACATGGCGCAAGAATAAAATTGTACTCAATTAACAAACACAATATTCGGCCTTTAAGTTGAAACATTTCAATGACAGAAGTATCATTTCTCCAATATTTTAAAAGTGCAACTTTATAAATATCGTCTCAAAATGTATCCCTTATCTATCGCATGTCGCATACGTGAAATAGGCCGGGCCCCGTATATTTACGAGTATATACATACTAGGTAGGAAAACGTATTTGCTGTAAGCACCAAAACATGAAATGTTCACCAGAGGCCAAAAACTTTTCAAAAATGAGAAAAAATATCATTATTCCAAAACTATAAGTCGTAGCAACATGACTTTAAAAACGTATTCTGCTTTTTTTATTTGCATGTTAGGTATAAAGATGTAGTTCTACATCAATTACTTTCAGAAATAGTGGGGTTACAGCAAACCATTTTTTTTTACATACGTGTAAAATGCTGTAACCATAATGATATTTGTATGGCGCCAAAACATTTACTTTTTGTCTAGACCTTTAAAATGTCGTAAATGACATTCATCGTTTCTTAGGTAAAGCTAATTGGATGTAAGTTATAGCGCAGAATAGCCTGGCATTGATGAGATTGTTTTAAATGTGTGAAGTGGAAATATTTTTATATGAATAAAAGTCAGTAAGGAAGGTTAATGAATTTAATTGTGTAACCGCAGGTTGTTACAGGTGACTCTTCATATGGTTGATGTCATCGGGAGGCGGATGTTCTTCGGTGATGGTAAATAAGTGGCCGATAAATGAAAGACGTAATAACGATCTTGTCATTTATTTGTGTCAACTGTGTGTCGCTGCACACCGACCACTACAGCATACTGTGCGTACAGTGGTTATATACTATTGATGGCACGTACATGTACGTGCCACGAGGTGCAGTATCCCCTACAATTGTAAACCCTATAAACGTAATTCTATGTAGATTATACACAACGTGTATTTAAACACTATTTTGTCAATTATCGTTCAAAATTATTTTCTTTATTTTAGTTATTTTAAGTAGGTAGATTATTTAAAAAATATATAAATTATCCTTTGGTTTGCTGTTACTCAAACCTCCTAGTGGAATTTTGGAAATTTCGGCATCGGTTGCCATAGATCTTTTTATAAACATTAAGTTTGGTTTGTTCTTTTAAAAACTACAACAAGCTAAATTTATGGTGCCATACAACATGCTAAATCTATGTCTATGTTAAATCTATAGCGCCCACACAGTTGATTTTCTAACCGCTTGTTCTTTTTGAATGCATGCTGTCTAATTTATTTGAATTACTTCTAAGTTCTCGCATTCAGACAGTGCATAGCGAAGCATTCCTAGTAATTTTTTTTGCGGATGGTTGCAACCAATGGCGTATCAGTATTTGTAAACAAGTATAAACTCACACCAAAATGCTGTAGGGATCTCGCATTTTATCTTTACTTTCAAAATAAATGCCATTTATTTGTAGTACATGACCTATAGTTATTAAAATACGATTTTATAAACGTAAAAAGCGGGTTGTGAAGGGTCGTCTCATTGGTGGTGCATACTACACCATCAACGACTTCATGCCTGACAAGTCGGAGTGGGACCGTCAAATTGCTTGCTCAACGCGGATTTTGTAGTTTGTGTATTAGAATTTGTTCACTTTTTCGGAGTGGAGACGTTCTGTAATAATTTCTGATAGCTTTTTAATTGTAAATTTGCCTTGATATTGTGTTCACATATATAATAGAAACTTAATTTTTTTTTTAATTATTCGCCACAATTTTTGCACAACGTTACCACTCTAATTAAAAGGTGTCGCGTCAGTTGTGCTCGACTACTGTGATCGCATAGAATTTCTTAGTTAACATGTAGGACGTTGATTTTAATTTGGTTCGATCTTAATTGTGATTGTCGAGTATTCTGTTTGCTATACCTTTTATTCACCAACCTACTGATTTGTTTTCAGTAGTGATAATAATATTGTTATTTATTTCAAATGGTTTGAAAAGAGTATTTGGCACATGAGTTTCTTGCCCGATTCTTCTCATGATAGCCCCTACACTCGGAATCGGGCCGCTCGTGACGATTGCGTCCGTGTCTATTTTTGTTCCACGGAGGCACTTTCCACAAGCGCTCGTGTTTGTTTTTTATTTGATTTTAAATCATATGTTATCTGTACTTGTTGACTATTTTTAAGTGTCTGTGAAGACCTATAAAAATAAAGTTATTTTGACTTTGACTTTGTAGTAAATATCTTGGCCTTTTAGTTGAGTAATCACTAAAATGATGCAAGTGTAAATAGCAAACAAAACTCATCCCACGAAAAGCTAAGTAAGCTTTTGTTACAACTTTGTAATAAAAGCTTACTTACCGCAAGAATGTCGTAAGCAACACACAACACACGCATTAACGCATTAACACACTGGTAAGCAGCGTAGAAATAACTAGTGTAGTCAAAAAAACTTACGGCGTAAGTGATTTTTTCTTCATCGTAGAAATACGAGACCCAGACCAATCGACGCAAAATTTTTTTCTGATAATAACTATGTAATAAACGTATTTTCGATTTTTTGGTCCTTACAGCAAATACGTTTTCCTACGTCGATATATTTATGGGGTAGGTGGGCAAACGAGCTGGCGTGTCACCTGATGGTAAGTGACTAGCGCCGCCCATGGACACCTGCAACACATATAGTGTTACAGTTGCGTTGCCGACCTTTAAAGAGGTAGGATAAGAAAGGGATGAGGAAGGGGTATAGGGCCTCATTTCTTAAACACGAGAGCTTGATGAAAGTGCCTCCATGGAACAAGAAAACACGGATGCAATCGCCACGAGCGGCCAGATTCCGAGTGTAGGGGCTGTCATGAGAAGAATCGGGCACGAAACTTATGCGCCAAATACTCTTTTCAAAACCATTTAAAATTAATATTTAATAGTATTGCTACTAAAAATATAGCAGTAGGCACGTGCATAAAAGGTGTAGGTAGTAGCCAGAATACTCGTCCATCACAGTTAAGACCCAGCCAATTTAAAATCGTCGTTAGGACGTTGATGGAGAAAAATTACTATGAACTATATTAGTCGAGCATAACATACGTGACATCTTCTATTTGGAGTGGTGACGTTGTGCAACAAAATGTATACAATACATAATAAAATGTATGTGTAGCATATACCAAAAACAACATCAAGGCAAACTCATAATTAGAAATGTAGATTACTATCAGAACTGTTACTTACTGTTAGTACAACAGTACTGAGCGCACAGTCTCTGTGGTCGCCACTGGCTCACCCACCTCACCCGGCTCACTCGTCTCACCCGGCTCACCCGCCTCACCCGGCTCACCCGACACACCCGGCTCACCCGCTTCACCCGGCTCACCCGGGCTCGCGCTGACTCTAAGAACTTCATCTTCATACGTGAACACCGACGTCGTTAATTTTCCATTCCTTCTCTGTATTAAATAAGGGGATAACTACTAGATTAGTCTAGGGATTAATACTAGAGGCAAGCATAAGCTTGAATTACCGTATCATCGCCTGCACAAAGTACACAAGTCTTTTTTGGGAATGGGTGTACAGTTTTATAATAGGATACCTGCGCATATTCTGGATTTGTCTTATGATCGCTTTAGGCGGGCTGTGAAGGGTCGTCTCATTGGTGGTGCATACTACACCATCAACGACTTCATGACTGACCAGTCGGAGTGAGACCGTCAAATTGCTTGCTCAACGCGGATTTTGTAGTTTGTGTGTTGGAATTTGTTCACTTTTTCGGAGTGGAGGCGTTCTGTAATAATTTCTGATAGCTTTTTAACTGTAAATTTGCCTTGATATGGTGTTCACATATATAATAGAAACTTTTTTTTTTTTTATTATTAGCCACAATTTTTGCACAACGTTACCACTCTAATTAAAGGGTGTCGCGTCAGTTGTGCTCGACTACTGTGATCGCATAGAATTTCTTAGTTAACTTGTAGAACGTTGATTTTAATTTGGTTGGATCTTAATTGTGATTGTCGAGTATTCTGTTTGCTACACCTTTTATTCACCAACCTACTGATTTGTTTTCAGTAGTGATAATAATATTGTTATTTATTTCAAATGGTTTGAAAAGAGTATTTGGCACATGAGTTTCTTGCCCGATTCTTCTCATGATAGCCCCTACACTCGGAATCGGGCCGCTCGTGGCGATTGCGTCCGTGTCTTTTTTTTGTTCCGCGGAGGCACTTTCCACAAACGCTCGTGTTTGTTTTTTTTTTATCTAATTTTAAATCATAATGTTATATCTGTACTTGTTGACTATTTTTAAGTGTCTGTGAAGACCCTATAAAAATAAAGTTATTTTGACTTTGACTTTTGACTTTGGGATAACTTAGATCGTATTCAATGCAAAGTGAGAGGTGAATTGAGAGGTCAGCATTCTCGTCCCAGATACGCTTTAACGCAAAATTCTCTCGCGTGTAATGGAGGGAGGTTCACAGACGGACTAATTGTCTGAAATATTTGGCGCGCTCTCGGCGAAGGATCCGACGGTGGATGGGCAACCCGCCCCCCGACACCACCTGCCACCACCTGGTCCACATCGCCGACATTCCACACGTAACACGATTGGCGAACCTGTTTGTGACTTCACTGTCAGTGAGGATGCAGTAATATAAGCGCGGCTCGCTCTAATGGCTCTCGTCCCACGCGACTCCACCTCCGAATGTTAGCACCGTCGGCAGATATTCGAGAGATATACCTGCACAGCTTAATAGTTCCGGCCCTAGTGCCGCCGCTGATTCATCACCTAATTAACTACATTAAGAAAAGTAGTATGCATGCAGACATTTATAATATTGAGACGTACAGTAAACAAATAACAGAAACCCCCTGCCCCACTCCTGATACGGACCACTACCTGGTGGTGAGCCGCTTCGTGGGCATATTCAAGAAGTGGAGGCACTGGCGAGTGCGTACCCATTTTGGAGAGGTTGAAAGGATAAAGTGTGAGAAATTAGAAGATGAAAGTGTTCGAAGTATCTATGTACTAGTCAGCAAAAGACTTAAAGACACGAGTCTTTCTGACTTAGGTGTTGAAGAATGCTGGGAAAGAATGAAAGAAAGTATAGTGGATAGTGCAAAAGAAGTATGTGGTTGTGCAAAGAGACATAAGATTCTGAGAGGTGATGCCTGGTGGGACGCGGTTTTAAAATCCAGCGTCGAAAGAAAGAAAAAAACATGGTTGGATTATGTCTCAAGTTTGAATCAGAATGATAATATGACAGAGAAAAAAAAGTATGAGAGCTACCGCCGCTGCAAGAATGTTACCAAAGCCTTAGAGAAAGAAAAGCGTGAAAGATTAGTTGCAAATAAGGAAGTGAGGTTGACGGAGAACTTCGAGGCCAATAGCAAACTCTTTTGGAGGGAAGTTAGAAAGTCTCGGGGTTCTTCGTCAACATCCAGAATGGACAAAATTACGTCTAAGGCTGGTGACATTCTTGCAAACCCAAACGATGTATTGGGTCGGTGGAGTGAATATTTTGGGGAAATGTACGAGTATGTTCCGGACGTGGGCGCCGCGAGTGAGTCTACGACTGGCGCCGTTGCGCCAACATCTGGCGAGGACATTACTATGGAAGAGATTGAATGGTCGATACGAAGTATGAAAAATGGTAGCTGGAATTGATATGATGTCTGCTGAAATGATCAAACACAGTGGAACCTGTGTCCGGGATGCTTTCCTGACCTTGAGCAATCTTTGCTGGAGGTCGAGTAAGGTTTCCATGGACTGGAGGCGTGCTGTCATCGTGCCCTTGTATAAAGGTAAGGGATCACGTATGCAGTGCGCCAGTTACAGAGGCGTCAGTTTGATCAGCTTAGCAGCGAAAGTGTATGGGAAGATTATTGAAAGAAGAATGAGGGTGACATCTGACGGAGTGTTGTGGGAGGCTCTGGGTGGTTTTAGAAGCGGAAGAGGGTGCATGGATCAGATATTTTCTCTCCGCAACATCGTGGAGAAACAACTGGCTGTTAGCCAGAAGGTTTTCTGCGGTTTTGTGGATCTGAAAAAGCGTTTGACAGGGTATTACGGAAGGATCTGTGGGACATACTCCAGGGCTATGGGGTGGGCGGCGCACTGCTGCGCGCCGTGCAGTCCACTTATGAGGGCTGCACAGCGTGTGTGCGTGTTGACGGCGGCTTGTCGCCCTGGTTTGACGTCATTATCGGCGTGAGACAGGGTTGCGAGCTGTCCGATCGGCTGTTCATCCTGTACCGGGACAGTTGTCTCCAGAGAGTGAGATCGACGAATGTAGGAATGCGAATGGGTGACCTAGTTGTGAGCTGCCTGCTTTACGCATATGACGCCGTGCTTCTAGCCGAATCACCGTCTGATCTGCAAACACTAGTCACTATTATGAAAGATAATTGTTTGATGAAAGGCTTACAATTGAATGTGATGAAAACGAAAGTTATGGTGTTTGAAAGAGAGGAATCCAGAACGGATGCAAGGATAATGGTTGACGATATAGTGCTGGAACAGGTGAATTAAATTGTATATCTTGGATGCGCTTTTGGCAGGGATGGAAGGTACACCGCTGATGTAGAAAGAAGAGTAGCGTTAGGAAATAAAGTAAATGGGGCTTTGGGCAGATTCCTGGGCGCAAAAGATATTAGCAGAAAAGCCCAGCTAGCAATTCACAATGTAATACTGATTCCAACGCTAACTTATGGAAGCGAGAGCTGGGTATGGCAGCGTGCATGAAAGTAGAATAAACGCGGTCGAAATGAGGGCATTGCGCAAAATCTGCGGAGTGACTCTCGCTGACCGCGTGAAAACAAGGTTATAAGGAAGGAAGTCGGATTGAAACAGAGTGTCGGTATAAAAGTAAGAAAGGGCATGGATGATGCAAGATTGATTAAGCAGATATACAAGCAAAAGCGGATGGATGTAGGAGTCGAGGACGGCCTAGACACACATTTCATGACCAAATAGAATGTGTTCTGGAGGAAGGTGATGTTAGGAGCCTCAAAAATCGACGCGCATGCAGGAAAATAATTATGAAAGTCAACGAAGCGAGTGAGGTGTGTAGGAATCTTGCCTTATGGCGCTCCGTTCTCTCTGCCTACCCCGCAAGGGATTTGGGGTGAAGTGTTGTATGTATATATATATAACATAACATAACTTCACGCCTATTGTTACCCGAAGGCAGCGGCTGTTAAGCCTCGTCTCGACGTTATGTTTACGTTCCAAATGGAATAGGCGGCGAACCTATTGCCATACCGGGCACAAAGTTTTTCAGTCACCGATATTTATCACACATAACGTCCGAAAACAATTTCGAAAAGTCATTGATGTGAGCCAATGTCTAGTATCGAACCCGGACCTCCGGATCAGAAGCCGTGTGCTCGACCACTGCGCCACCGAGACTATATATATGTATATATATTTTAAACCAATTTAATAACTAATGAAATTAAAACAAATCTAATTAGACTAGCAATCAAGGATATTATTTTTATTTTACTATTTAGTTATTAAGAGATTCATTAATGGATAATTATTTTAAATACTCATATTACAATACATAGTACGACACACGTGACTGACTGAAATAAAACAATACAAACTTAAAATAATTTAAAGAAAAAACTTTTTAAAGAAGCTTTTATTTAAACGCTCTAAAAAGAATAAAATAATTTTCACCTTAAACATTTTAACTATCAACTTATAACCTTAATATATACGATTTATGTGATAATAAAAGCTTGTCGCTATGTTTAATTATCTATCAGTGGCTATCCATAACCATCTAGAAATATATTTTTAGATTTAATGATTACTGTGACGGATCGCATTATCCAAATATATTTTTAGGACCCATATTGGATCCATATTGGATTCCATATTGGATTTAGAATGGCGTCATATTATATTTTGAGTTACACTCAATAAACCGATTCGTTTGATGGGTATCAAACGAATTGCATTTCTGCAATATGGGTATAATGCAGAAATGCATTAAAAATATCCATTCCGCCATCTTGGGTCGTCCGCCATATTGGATATAGAATGATGTCACACATAATATCATGCATTGTCATCCAAAGTAAACGTGTATTCAAAATTTCAGCTCAATCGGTTGAAGGTATCTACTTCAAAATTGAGTTACAAGATTCCACTGAACATACATACTTACATACATACAGTGCAAGTTAAATAAAAGCTTATAAAAACTTCAAAACCGTAGAATTTTAAATTTATCGATATCGATAAAGTTTGTTAATGAACTGAAATCCTTATGGTCAAAGCGGTGGCTAGGGTATCAAATAATTAACTTTCTATATTGTATTTTAAAATATTTTTTTAAATAATAAGTTAATCAAATTGTTAATTTGCTGATGACAACACTGATGTCACTTACCCTCAAGTTAGTATTAATTGATTTAATTTTGCAGTAAAAAACGGAACAGTTCGATACGTTTTGTAACTATGTTTAGATGTAACCACCAAACTTGGACTTACGGGACTTGCATGTTTGGCGAATTAAGCATATCCCTGGTTGGGACCATCCGCGTCTGTTCAAATAATAATAACAGTGTAATTATCGACGACTAAGTGAATATTGCGCACACCACTAAAAAGTAATAAAACAATGAAGAATAATATGGACTTATCAAAAGCTTTTATTTAGCTTGCACTGTATGTATGTTCGGTGGAATCTTGCAACTCAATTTTGAAGTAGATATCTTCAACCGATTGAGCTGAAATTTTGTATACACGTTTACTTTGGATGACAATGCATGATATGATGTGTGATATCCTTCCATATCCAATATGGCGGACCACCCAAGATGGAGGAATGGATATTTTGAATGAATTTCTGCAATATAGGTATCAAATGAAAGGGCTTATTGAGTGTAAAAATAACTTGAGTGTATAAATCACTAAAAATAATATGACGTCATTCTAAATCCAATATGGTGGAATATCCAAGATGCAGGAAAACATATTTTAAGCTTCTGTACAATATGGGTATCAATTGAAAGGGCTCATTGAGAGTAACTGAAAAAATAATGTGACGTCATTCTAAATCCAATATAGCGGATCATCCAAGATAGCGGAACAGTTTTTTTAATGCATTTCTACAATATGGGTATCAAATGAAAGGGCTTGTTAATAGTAACTCTAAAAAAAATATGACGTCATTCTAAATTCAATATGGCGGATATTCCACCATATTTGCATTTCTACAATATGGGTATCAAATGAAAGGGCTTGTTAAGAATAACTCGAAAAATAATGTGACGTCATTCTAAATACAATACGGTGGACCATCTAAGATGACGGCATACATATTTTTGATGCATTTCTACAATATGGCTATGAATTAAAAATCAGCATTGCGATTAAATGGAAAAGAAAGCTCCAAGCTGAAATTGAATTAGATGATCTCCTTATTGAAGAGCTGGACTGTTTGAAATTAAGCGGTAAACTAACTTGCAATAATGATGCGTTGAATGATATGACGCTAACCTAGCCAGCTATAACTAAAAATAAATTAAAAGCAAATACCCTTTTTAAAGAATCTTTTATTTAAGCGCTCTAAAAATAAGAAAATAATATTTCCTTACAAATTTCAAGTATCAACTTAGAGCCTCAGTATGTACAATTTATATAATAATAAAAGCTTGTCGCGAGTTTTGACACCCTATCAGTAGGTAATTAAATTGCAATGGATATTATAGTAAAGTTAGTAGATTAATTTACATGAGTGTTTTGCCCATTTCTTCTCATGACAACCTTACACCCAGAATCGTCCGTGCATTTTTGTTCCAAGGAGGCATTTTTCTCAAGCGCTCGTGTTTTAATATGTTATGCTTTAAATTGACGTTATGCTTGAACTGGACGTCACTCGACAAGTCGACACCAAGAATTCCGATAGCGGCTGAGGCGAGTAAGGGAATGCTCTCAAAACACAGCTACGACAAAGGGTGTCTTTTTAGCGGTAAACGCGCAAACCTGTGTCTTCTTAGGGATGAATTGGACTAAGTTTAGTCGGCCGCAGTCCGAAACCAGACTAAGCAGAGTTTGGATTTCAGACACAAGTTTGTTCCGGTGCTCGTCGACGTTTTCCCGAGAAATACGCGGGTGGCCGGTATATAAGGCATCCCCGGTACTGCCATCTGCATATCAATGAAGATTGCTGCTAAACAGCATTTCATTGATATGCAGAAGAAACAGCGTAGGGGATAGCACACAGCCCTGGGGGATTCCAGCATTCACAGGTTTTAAGTCGGAGCATGACCCGTCGACAACAACTTTAATGCTCCGAGCCGTGAGAAAGCTGGAAACCCAATCGCATAATTTCTCGGGAACCCCATAACATGGAAGCTTTGAAAGAAGTGCTTTGTGCCAAACCCGATCAAAGGCCTTCGCTACGTCCAAACTAACGGCCAGCGCCTCTCCTTTACTCTCAACCGCCTCCGCCCACCGATGGGTTAAGTACGCTAAAAGATCACCAGCTAAGCGACCTTGACGGAATCAGTACTGACGGTTACTTATCAACTGGTGCTCTTCTAGATACTTAAGGAACTGGCGGTTGATGAGTGTTTCTATTATTTTGGAGAATAGGGAGGTGATAGCGATAGGTCTGTAGTTGGACGGATCTGAGCGGTCACCTTTTTTAGGGATCGGGTGGACTAAAGCAGCCTTCCATGATGCTGGTACAGCGCCGAGAGAGTAGGAGTACCGGAAAAGACGCGTTAGAACCAGTGCCAACTCTGGAGCACACGTCTTCAGCACTATTGCTGGGATTCCGTCTGGCCCACTCGACTTGTGGACATCCAGGGAAACGGTACTTTGCCGGAAACGAACCTCCAGCATGGCTTGACCGCATTGTGGAATTGTCGGTGCGATGTTACCCCTATCGTCTAAAGTCGAGTTGGACGCAAAAAGAGTGCCAAGAAGGTCGGCTTTCTCTTTCGCGTCGTGGGCTAATGACTGGTCTTCCCGGTGCAACGGTGGAAGAGACGGCTTACAAAAATTCCCGAGAACAGCCTTGGTGAGCGACCAGAACGCAAGGGTTCCCGAGGGAAGACGGACTAGTTTCTCGCCAATTTTGCCTATGTACTGAGACTGTGCTACGGCTATAACTCTTTTGAAGGACCTGGAGGCAAGGTTGTACCTCTTCTTAAGAGAGCCGGTATCAGAGTCCTGGGACGCCACTGCTTTTGCCCAGGCTTGATAGCACTCATGCTTAAAACGTAATGCCGTTTTGCATGAGCGATCAAACCAGGGCTGGGATCTGCCTCCGATTGGCACCACTGAGGATGGAACAAAGAGCTCCATTCCCTGCATCACCACATCAGTAACAGAGTCGGCAACGACGTCAGGATCATCCGGCGAGAAGCAAACTTGCCTCCATGGGTAAGATGCGAAGAAATTTCGCATCCCATCCCAGTCTGCTGACCTATAGTGCCAAACAGGGCGGCGGCTCGCAATGTGCGGTCGAAGTGGGCACGTGAGTGGCACCGTACTCCTTATCAGACAGTGGTCCGAAGAACCCAAAGGGGCGTCTTAAGAAACCTCATATCCGTCTGGATGGGAGGTCAGCAGAAGATCCAACAGGGAAGGTATATGATTATCAACATCTGGGATTCGGATGGGTGCGGTAACCAGTTGTGTTATATCATATGCTAGAGCAAAGTCATGAACAGATCTACCCGCGTGGTCAGTGGTGCGAGATCCAAGCCAATCGACGTGGTGGGCATTGAAATCGCCGAGGATAACGATTTCCGCGGATGGGACCTGTTGAAATACGGAATCTGCAGCCGTTTGAACGTGGTCCATGAGTCGGTCTGTTTCGGTATTACCGCTATGGGACCTATAAAGACATGCGTAGATGCGGGGGTGGTCGTCGCTATCAACACGCAGGCAGAGGGTCGATAGGTTCCTTCCTTGAAGACTGCCGAGGCGTCGAGCACAGATATCTTCCCGGACAAACACACAAACTCCGGCCGCGGTACAAAGGTGTATTCTAGTTTAGTTCTGTCCGGGGTATAGGAGATATGAGGTGTCTGTCGGAGAAGATATCTGTGTGTCTGTAAGGAATAGTAAAGCAGGCTTTGCCGTTTCCAGGTGGTGGTGAATGGCAAGCAGATTTGAGTGGATGCCCCTGTTATTGCAAAAGTCCACGTTTAGCGTGGCAGGGGGAGTCGCGATGCCCTTACGTTTGCCCCGGACAGTTTTTAGTGAGGAGAGAGATTGTGCCCTCCCCAGACTACGAGGGGCAGCTTGAGCTCAAGGGGGGATTCTCCAGTGCTGTGGCAGCTGGTACCCCCCTGGGGTAAATGATCTTTTAATATCGCTGCCATAAAGGGGAGGGTGAAGGGGATGGGCCTCCGGATACCTCTCTCAAAATTCTGAGAAGCCGTGGTATTTACCGGTCGAGCCGGCCCATTCATGCAGCGAACTGCTTGACTCTACCACTGTGTTATTGTGTAATTAAACACTGTGTTATTAAACACCTTTAGAAGGTCTACAAAAAAGTCCGCGAGGGGTGGGGTGAGGAGTGGGTCAGATCCACACTTCATGGGCGGCGTTGGTTGCTTACCATCAGGTGACACGCCTGCTCGTTTGCTCTCCTATCCCATAAAATAAAAATAAATACAAAAATTTGGATTTCACTAAATTCAATTGAATTCAATTCAAAATTTAAAATATCTTTATTCCTTAGACTTTGCGAAGTGCTTAGAATCGTCATATAAAAATACTAGCTAAAATACGCGGAGCTTAGATTCCCTTTCATCACACTGTCTTGAATGTGAAAGCGAATCTAAGTGCCAGTTCCGGCGTCAAGGCTTCTTGAGTAGAACCGGCAAGAAACTCAAGGCCGATTCTTTTTAATTTCCAGTTTAACAAATTATAATAATTATAATCAACACAACACAGAAGGAGCAGTTCAATTCCAAACTTTTTTATCGTTCATATAATCTGCGACACAATGGTAAGCCCTTTGATATTATCTACTTTTAATATAATTCTTAAATTTACCCATATAATTCAACCGCGTCATTTGGAAGTTTATTGTAGAAGCGTATATAGTACATTGACCTGGGAACGAGTTAGAGATTTTATGGAGCCTAGTAGTGGGCACAGCGAGTTTGTTTTTATTTCTTAAATTTAGTTTATGAATATCACAGTTTTTCTTAAATTTAGTTTTATATTTATGAACATAAATACGATTTTCATAAATATATTGCGAATGTCATAATTCTTATCTCTTTAAATTTATTTCTTAGTGTATCCCTGGGACTCATCATATAGATAGCACGAACGGCTCGTTTCTGAAGCACAAAAACCGAATCTGCATCCAGCACTACCCCAAAGCCGTACGACATAATGCTGTAGAAATAGCTAAAATAAACTAAACGCGCAGTATCAACATCGGTCAGTTGACGTATTTTCCTTACAGCGTAAGCTGCCGAGCTTAGTCTACCTGACAACGTTTCTATATGTGGGCCCCATTGTAATTTAGAATCTAATGTTATACCAAGGAAGACAACCTTATTGACCAATTCCAATGTCTCATTGTCCATCACCACACTGGTTTTACTTGTTTAACATTTTTTGTAAAAAAATTAACATATTTGGTTTCATTACCATTTAAAAGCAAATTATTAGCACTAAACCAGTTTACTATTTTTGAAAGAGCATTGTTTACATCGTCAAATACTGTCTGTTGTCTATTTACCTTAAAAACTAAACAAGTGTCATCTGCAAACAAAACTATTTCATGATTATTTTTTCACAAGATATGGCAGATCATTAATGTACAAAAGAAACAGGGAAGGTCCCAAAATAGAGCCTTGTGGCACTCCCATTGCTACAGCTGATCCATGTGATAGCTTTCCGTTAACTCTTTGGATCCTATCACTCAGATAAGAAATGAGAAGATACAAAGCGCTGCCTCTTATACCGTAGTGGTGTAATTTTCTGACCAGAGTTTCATGCTGCATGACACAATCAAAAGCCTTAGTCACAAAATATTCCATAGGCATGCCGTGACTCCTCCCAGGCTTCAAATATGCATTCTAATAATCTTACTCCAGCATCACATGTTGACCGCCCGCGCGTAAAACCGAATTGCTTATTGTGCAGCAGATTATTATCATTAAAGTATTTTAATAGCTGTGCGAGGATTACCTTTTCGAAAATTTTACTTAGTACTGATATTGGTCTGAAGTTAGTGGGGTCTAATGTACTTCCCGATTTATACAATGGAATGATTTTACTTAATTTCATCAAGTCAGTAAACACACCACATCTATTAAATATCAGAATTAAGGTGGGAACAAGAGTGTTAAATAAAGGTTTTATAATATGTACAGAAATGCCCCATAAATCAGCTGTCTTTTTCATATTAATTGATTTAAACGCGTTATTTAAATCACACCCAGTAACATGACGGAAGTGAAAATCGTTAAAAAATTCAGGCACGTTATCTTTAAGCACTAGTAAGATTAACAGGTAAAACCGAAAAAAAATCATTAAAGGCATTGGCAATCTCATAATCTGACTTGGTCACATGTCCATTGATATTTAACGTAAATTCTGAGTCCCTGGTTCGACACTTACCAGTCTCTTCATTGATGACTGTCCAAGTGGCTTGGATCTTATTACTACTATTTTTAATTTTAGATTAAATAAAAATAGATTTCGCGAATTGACAAATGCTTTTGAAAATCCTTGAATATAATTTTACATGATTTCCAAACTGTTCACTGGTATTGAATTGTCTTTCATAGTATAACATGTACAAAGTTTGCCTGCTCTTATGAATTCCTATGGTTGCCCAGTCCCCAAAGACAGGGTTATTAGTAACAGTCATCTCCTTGGAAGTAAACATTGAGTTAAATTCGCGAAGAAAAGAATTAAAAAATAAACTATACATCAAATTAGGTTCTAAGTCATCATGAAACAACGGTAAGTCATTAGTTAAGTTGACTCTCATACGTTCCAAGCGTCTAGCTGTTACTCGCACAAAAGTCTTTTTTTTTACTTCTTTTTTATTTTTTAATTTAATAATAATCATTTGTCCACAATGATCAGAATCTAATTTATTAATAATACTTTTTTGTGTTGGACTAATATTTGGGAATATATGTTACTAGCTGACCCGGCGAACTCTGTTTCGCATCAAAAGTAATAACTGCTGCCCCGCAATGTTAATACTGCAATATCTTCGACAAATTTGAAGTCGATAGCAGCTATAGGTTAAAAATGGGAATTTTCCATTGTTAACACCCCCGCAACCCCCCTTGTGGGTGGAATTTCGTAAAATCCGTTCTTAGCTGACCTCTACTCGGCGAAAGGAATAATCCTACCAAATTTCAAGTCGCTACGCCTTATGGTTACGATATATTATTTTCCATTGTTAACACCCCCGCAACCCCCCTTGTGGGTGGAATTTCGAAAAATCCGTTCTTAGCTGACCTCTACTCGGCGAAAGGAATAATCCTACCAAATTTCAAGTCGCTACGCCTTATGGTTCCAGAGATATCGTGATGAGTCAATATATAGGTGGAAATCTCTTTTATATATATAGATCTAAGCAGGTAGCACTAGTGGCGCTTATTCCAGCTTACTTAGGTTCCATAAATAAATTTACTAAATTAAAGGACTTAAAAACACTTCGAATTTTACAGGATGCAGTTGTATTATCAAGAATATTGACATTAAAATAGCTTTATCAGAGTTACTAACTTAGGATAGGGCTTCATCCATGATTAAATAAGATTGAATCATTGAATAAATTAATATCCGCGGAAGGAGGTTTATGTCTCGGTGGCGCAGTGGGCGAGCGCACGGCCTCTGATCCCGAGGTCCGGGGTTCGATTCCAGACACTGGCTCACACCAATGACTTTTCGAAATTGTTTTCGGAAGTTATGTGTGATAAATACCGATGACTGACAAACTTTGTGCCCGGTATGGCAATAGGTTGGCCACCTATTCCATTTGGGACGTAAACATAACGGCGAGACGAGGCTTAACAGCCGCTGCCTACACCTTCGGGTAACAAAAGGCGTGAAGTTATGTTATGTTATGTTGAGGTTTATATACGCATAAAATAATGAACTGCTCTAATTGTACATAGGATATTTCTATGGAACATTCTACAGAGAGAGACACAATATCTTTCCGTTCTATAAATTTAAGTTTTTTATTTAGCAAAATTAGCGACCCCTCATGTATTGTGTTGGTCGTAGTTTTAATGATTTAAGTATATTTATGGACAGAGAACGAGACTTTGTTTTATGCTTTGCAGTGATTATTTGAATTAGCGCAAACCGCAGACAACACAACATACAGAGCTAGAAACTGTACATGTGTAGATGTGTTGGCGAGCAGACACAGGCCTGTTCAAGAAACGGTTACTGCCGCCCATGGACGCGTGTAACAGCGGGGTCACCGCAAGCGCGTCGCCGACCCTTTACACATTTGTTGTAAGTAAACAAGGTCCAAAATAAATTTGTTAATTTAGTTCCCGTTGGGAAAACACGTTTATGAGCGGATATTATGTTTTGGGTGTACACTGGGTTTTGTTTAACTTGTCCACTAACACAATGGAGGGCGCCACTGAAGCAAACACACCTACCTAAATATACTGAATATGAACAAAGACTGCCTGAGAACAAATCGCGTATACTCGCACACACTCAACTTTGTTATTTATATTCTATTAAAACGTTTATGTAATTCATTTTTTGTGAAAACATGAGCAAATGAGACTTTTGTCGGCGACAGTATACACACGCCTGTCAAAACTATTTCAAAAGTAAACACTTAAAAACACACTTAGTTCATCAACAAACGCACCGATAGTCATTTTCGTACTAAACACTCATAATATTACTACTATTACGATTGCTAATTTCGGTGATACTTTTGGCACAAACAATTATTACTACTTTTAAGTAGTGATCGTAATATTATCGGGTTCCGCGCCGTGGATCATCGCGGTTACAAAATTACATTATTTTTATCACAGGCTAGATAAGGAGATACCCATTATGCCTGGCCATCACGTATTTGTAACAATAATAATAATCATCATTTATTGCGGGTAACACGGCACACAAATACTTAAAACAAATTACAGTTAAGAAGAAATTATTCAGTTGCCGACCTACTTAAGCACACACGTGTACCGACCCATGTATGTGCGGTCCAGGCGGCTTGCAATCGCGCTCGGGGTAAAATAATAAATGTTATAAAAACCCCTGTATATTGAACGATGAATACATTCGCACGCCTCACGTAACTGACTGCTCGTATCTTGAAACGTTCCAGATAAAGGTACGGATTTGTTACGTGTGCAGAATACTACCTACCCACCTTAGTCCCGACTGAGGACTAAGTCGGGACCGAGGACTAGGAGTCGATGTTGTGTATCGAAGATATCACTGCTCCCCTCTGCTCTCTGTGTTGTGGTACTCTTCAGGTCTCGTATCATCTCCTACTAAACTTCTTATTAAGTCCAGTCTACGGAAGGAACTGAGCAAGTCTGTGTGGCGGTGTGATCGAGCTGAAATTATGATGATATGATTTTCATTGATCTCACTTTTGTTGATAGCAAAACTACACAGTTAGACCGTGTATACATAGTCATTTGGACTCTTTAACTTAAAGAAGATAAACGGACTTGGACCAGCAGAACGAGTCATTGTGTAACGTGCTACTTGGACGATGCCACGTGGCTCTCACCGGCTCTCGCCGGCCAAGTAGGTACACAATTTTATTTCAGTTTGTGTTGGGCGCAGTCCAGCAATTAAAATGTTCGGAGCACAACTTTCAGAGCTTGTAGCGTTTGGGAGAGCAATGAACTTGATATTTGTTAATGAGTTTTGGTGTACGACCAGTTTGTCTGTGGCTTCTTTCTAAATTACTGATCCGGCTCAAGGCCTACCTGCTGGTTAATGCCTTCCCCGTTCAGCTTGACACAGCGTTATCTAGTACTAGCATCGCATGAACTTTTAGGGTAATTGATTAATTTAATGACGACAATTGTAATAAAAACATCTAGATACTTCTCCAATAGAATGAGACACGGCATCAACCATTTTGGTCGAGCCGGCCCATTCGTGCAGTGACCTACTACTTTGGAAATTACTCTTGGCTGTTTTGATGAATCTTCACAAACGCATATTTGATGTATATGTGAATGGCGAGGATTCCTAGTCCCTACAGGACGTGACGTGACAATAAAGTATTCCATTTTAGTTCAGCAGTCGGTAGATAAGCAGAATGATATCGCAGCGTTCGTTTAGTTTACAAACGTGCCTCAACTGCTCAGCTGGTGAAGTGGCCGCGTGGTGCCCGTGGTGCTCGTGGTGCTCGTGACGCCACTCACAATAAATGAAATTGCTCTGGAATTGTTTAATTTGCTGTGCAGCGCCGCCCGAGCGCCTGGACTATATTCATACACACTCGTATTGTTATGTGTCCTCGGACATACAAAAGCGAGATTTCATGTAACAGAAGATGAAATAATAATTTGATATTTTTTGTTAAAGCTTTTTGTTCGTTGACAAGTATCTCATATATTGTGATATATATATTGTGATGGCTGGCTCAAATGGACGTACTAGTTTAATTATTGTTGACAACACAGAAATCAAGTTTCAACTACTTCAGGCTCCACGCACGGACTTCATACGTATTTCATACGCACGGCACACCAATCACTTTTCGGTAATCTTTTCAAAAGTCTTTTGAACTCTTGAGCAACTCAATCGACCAAAATAGTAATCTTTTCAGAGATCAATGTTTTTTTGTGTACTGAGATTGTATTCCTAAGTCGCTTGTGTTGTCAATTGTCTTCTGCCAATACAACAACTCTCGCTCATGTATCAATAATTTATATCTACGTGGAGCCTACTCAGCCGGAAGCCACTCGTAAAGTGCGCTAGCTGGAAGCGCTCCCTCGAAGAACACACACGTTTTATTGCCTACTTGAAAGTCAGCTACAAGAGGAACATTACATCTCCATCGTCGCGCTCCACTCAAATATTTTATACAACACATTACGCACAGCCTCGCCGGTACTGGTGGTCTGTACTTATATGTGAATATCCCGCGATAGTTGACACTGCACACAGCTACATTGAATTTGTACTGTACATATAAAACAAATTTGTCCTGCTCATAATTGTCTTCACAGTACGATGACAAACTTTGGCGTAAAAACAACGATCCACCGGATGCTTAAATATATATGTCACGGTTAAATCAGATTGAACATATACGAGGTGAAGATGATCGTGAACGACTCCAGCTAGTTGTGTGACTTATTTCTACAAATATCGCTGACGATGATATTTGACTGCAACAAGTTTCGATGTACATATTTCAGGTTAATTATCTCAGGAAGTATACTAAATGTAAGAAAAATACATAAGATTAGAAGTGACATTATAAAAGCAAAGACAAAAGTGACTGACGCTCTCACCCAGGCTCTGAAACTTAAGTGGCAATGGGCTGGCCACATAGCACGATGTAAGGACGGTAGATGGACAACTAAATCTACAAATTGGAAAGGCCCTAAAGGGAAAAGAAAAGTAGGTAGGCCAAGAAGAAGGTGGGCTGACGATTTAAAAGATACAGCAGGATATGAGTGGCAAATTATAGCAAATGATAGGGAAAACTGGAAACAGCTGGATGAGGCCTTCACACAAGGAGGGGCTCATAACCGGGAAAAACACTAATTGTATATTAATATTAAAATTCGCACATACATATGTATGTGTGTTTGTTTGTATAGGCATGTGTTTATGGTAATACAAGAACTTTATAAATACATAAATAATTGTAAAGTATATTAAACATTACTAGTGAAACTTAAACTGTTATGGGAAATAATAGGCTTTTTATTTTCTTTTATTATTTTTATTTTTTATCTCAGAGGCTATTCAATGTCTCTTCAATATAATTATTATCTTCATATAACGCTACAGACAATGACCTCCCGGATAGCAGAGATGGCGCCTGTCAATCAATCACTTCAGATTAACGAACGAGCTTCTGTTTAAAGTTAATGAACATTAATTAATCAAGAGCTTCTATCGTCTGCTCCGCACCAAATTACATTAACTGGGAGTTGACAAGCATGACTCAATTCATAACACCATGCTTGACTGCTCACTAACTTCTTCTCACACCTTCGTTCACGTTCTAACGTCTTCTCACTCTTCAACATCATTAACTTGATCTTGGATATCCATCAGAGAATTAAGACACCAACTCCACTTGCGCTATTGTATGATAATAAATGAAAATCAAAAACCCTTTTTAAAGAAGCTTTTATTTAAGCGCTTTAAAAATAAGAAAATAATATTTCCTTAAAAATTTCAAGTATCAACTTAGAGCCTCAGTATGTACAATTTATATATCTTAATATATATATTTCTTGTGTGCGTATGTATGTGACTGAACTCCTCCTAAACGACTGGACCGATTTTGATGAAATTTTTTGTGTGTGTTCGTGGAGATTCGAGAATGGTTTAGATTTACAATTTGGTCTACTGGGGTCTACAAGGGTAGCCCACCCCTCAATTTTTTTTTTAATTTTTCGACATATTTCTGTTTCTTATTTTTTTTATAAAACGGGATACAAAAATACATGCAACCCTAAATTTTCAACCCCCTACGATCAACCCCTATTTTTTAAATTTTATTTTTCGGCAAGACAACGTTTGCTGGGTCAGCTAGTCTAATAATAAAAGCTTGTCGCACGAGTTGTAAATAAACTGTACTAATTTTATAATGTCAAATCAAATCAAAATAGCTTTATTTTCATGGGTCTTTACACACAGTTAAATATAGTCCGTAAATACATTTTATTTAAAGCATAACATATTAAAACACACAAATTATATTTAAAGCATAACATATAAAAATACGAGCGCTTGAGAAAATTGCCTCCTTGGAAGAAAAACGCGCGGATGATTCTGAGTGTAATGTCATGATGAAATGAGCAAAACACTCATGTAAATGAATCTACTAACTATACTATATTATCTATTGCAATTTAATTACCTACTGATAGGGAGTCAAGCCTCGCGACAAGCTTTTATTATTATACTAGCTGACCCGGCAAACGTTGTCTTGTCTAAATGTCAAGGGTAGTCCTACATTTACAAATACAATTTAATTTCCCCATACAAACGATTTGTAACTATGGAAACTGCAAAACAATGGGATGGATATTGACATTACACTTTTAATCAAATGTCAAAATTTGTTGTGTTATTTCATATGTTTGAAGGTTTGCAATTTTTAATTATTATAGTCATGTAAATATTTGAAAAAGGTATTTTTGAAGTAATAAAACTGTAATAAACTTTAAATAATGCATTGGTTTCAAGAGAGCATCGCAGTGGCGGTAACATTATCAAGCAACGGAATGCCATTTTTGTCTAAGTTGTTGAAGGTTACCACGAAGAAGGTGACGACGATTTATCAGTTCAGATGGCATCCACTATAGATGAAAAAGATGTGGTGAGTCGTCTCTCACTGATCAGTCCAACTTTCTCATCGTGAAATTCAAAAACGGATGAACAAGTTACGAGTACACACATTTCACACAAATTTATCAATTTGTACCGATACCGGAATGGTACTCTCTAAGAAGTGTTGTTTTTAACATAGCAACCTGGCTACTAGGATCGTCAGGATACTGGAAGACCACCAACTATTAGGGCAATTAGAAGGAACCAAAACTTTTGACAACATGGATAGTTGGAAAGAATGACTGTTGTGCCGACCCCACTAAGAAAAAAGGACAGGAAAATGATGATGAGTTTGTATGGGAAAATAAAAAAGTTATGAATATTGACATTAGTCAAAAAACTACAATTAAAAATTGTAACAATATACGTTACGTTATTTATTTTTGTTGAACTTTTCTTACTTTAATTAGATATTATGATACCGAGGAGAAGACGATGGTAGTCGCAGTCAATGTAATGTGCACCAAACCAATTCACGTGCTAACCGCACTGATGACTAGAGAGAGATTGATCAAGAGAAAAGTCGTATTGTCGTTATATAGAATTGTGTTCTTTTAATATAACGAGCACCTCAAAACAAAAACTGCCGCACCACATAAAGAAATTAAGCGACTTCCGCAGACGCAGTACTCCAGTGATTTTGGAACGAGCTGCATTTCACTATGATCCGGCAATAGATTATTGTTCCGATTATTATCAGTAAAAAATGGGGAAATGATAATCTACACTAATATTATAAAGAGGAAAGATTTGTATTTTTGTATGTAACGAATAAACTCAAAAGTACTCGACCGATTTTAATATTTTTTTTACATTAGAAAGCTTCATTATCCACGAGTAACATAGGCTAAACTTTATTTTGAAAAATAACATGGTTCCATAAGATATTTGGGTTTTTCGGACACAAGGTATAAAAAATCAACCTGAAAAGTTACTTATTTTGCGTACGCTACCTAAAAGATAGAACCATAAAATGTTTTAATTAATTGTAGATCTTATAAATATCTACAAAAAATCCGTAAAATACTATACCTATCTAGATCAAGTGATGCACAACAACCCTTTTTTGATGAAAAATTTTGTACTATTCTCAGAGCACACAAAATTTCAAGAGAAACAGTCTAGCCGTTTCGGAAGAGTATGGTAACAAACACCGTAAAAGAATTTTATCTATTAGATAGCAGTCGCCCGCTGCTCCGCCCGCGTGGATATCGGTTACTGCTGCAAGAAGTCTACCCAGGAAAGACACGGACAGAAAAAGGATTCCCAGATCAATTCATAGCCACCGAAACTAACATCGACGATGTAGTCGTTATTGGCAGGCTGTATAGACTGTCTTTGTGTGAATGTTAAAGTTGTTAATGATGAAAATATTTAAATGTAATCAATACTAAGTTTTCACTTCTGCCAACAGTCCGGAAGTGCAACCAATTGTTTTAGAATATATAACTAAAGCGATTATTGTAGAGCTTCTCTATAAACAATATTTGACCTTAAATTTTTTTCAGGTAACAAAATATAGTGATGGTTGGGAGCCCCGACCCGTGATAGGGCAACGTAAGTTGTCCATGCGTAATACATTCTTTTCCTAAATCAGTTCCTACTAATTTGAATGTTTGGCCCTGGGATTTGTTTATCGTTAGCGCGAAAGAAATGTTTACTGGAAATTGGAGCCTTTTGAAGGGTATAGGCAAATCATTAGGGACCATGTGTATTCTTGGTATATATATGAGCTAATTCACCAGCTGCAGGGCCGATCATAATCTTAGCTACTATTAAATTATCTTTTAGCTCCTTTATAAGAAATCTCGTGCCATTACACATGTACCTTACTCATAGATATAAACTCCCCTCCCGCACGCGCACCCCCGCCTTTTGCAACGGGCCGTGCAGGAGAAATCGTCCATAACTTCAAAACCAACCGAGTCCGATTTTAATAATTGAAAGACCAAATATTATCTACATAAACAGTACTTAGCGATGAAATAATTCATTTTGTTAAGGATTAATAGCATGAGTAAAATAAATAAAAAATAAGATAAAAAATGGTTTGTTTGATGTTTGTTGTTCCTGACTTGACATGGATAGGTATGTCGGGGATTTTTTTGTAGATATAAGAGCTACAATTAATTACAATACTCTATGGTTCCATCTTGTATAGTTTTAAGGCAGCGTACGCAAAATAAGTAACTTTTCAAAAAAATCAAGATAAAAAAAAAATCTCGTAGAGTCCCTCCGCGCTATAGAAGTGAAACTTTGTAACAAACATACATTTATAACACGCTTAATTTAAAAAGACCACATCTTAGTTACATTACGACGGGCCTCGTGGTGCATTGGTAAAACTACCGACTGTGGAACGGAGATTGGCGGGTTCAATCTCCACTCGAGTATAAATCTTAATATGGGTCTGGGTAGAATTTGGTAATTACTCCTCTATTTAAGAGGATACGCCATATTCAACGTCGCATTATTCTTTGATTTAGGAACTCCCCCAAGCTCAAGCCCATTTGATAACCATATTGTAAAAATGCATTAATAGAATAGAATACTCTTTATTGTACACCGAATAAAAAAACATGACAAAAATATACACATAAAAAACATTATTAAATTCAATTTGGACAATTGGCGGTCCTATCGCACAGGGCAATTACTTCCGGACAACCACTGGACGGAAAGAAACAAATAAGAATTAGCGGTTATCGGCGGTATACAAAATATAATATAAGCTACATCATTTTAAAAATAATAAAAATAAGGTATTTATAAACATACATATATACATTGATACAAATATACATACATACATAGCTTCACGCCAAATCCCATGCGGGGTAGGCAGAGAGAACAGGGCGCCATAAGGCACTATTCTTACACGCCTCACTCGCTTCGTTGACTTTCATAACTCTTTTCATGCACGCGCGTCGGTTTTTGAGGCTGCTCCCAACATCACCTTCCTCCAGAACACGTTCTATTTGGTCATGGAATGTGTGTCTTGGCCGTCCTCGACTTCTACATCCATCCGCTTTGGCATTGTATATCTGCTTAGTCAGTCTTGCATCAACCATTCTTTCTACATGTCCGAACCATCGGAGCATGCCCTTTCTTACTTTTACACGACAACACTCTTTCAAACCAACTTCCTTCCTTACAACCTTGTTTTCTACGCGGTCAGCAAGAGTCACTCCGCAGATTTTGCGCAGTGCCCTCATTTCTACCGCGTTTATTCTACTTTCATGCACACTCTGCCATACCCAGCTCTCGCTTCCATAAGTTAGCGTTGGGATCAGGACTGCATTGTGGATTGCTAGCTGGGCTTTTCTGCTAATGTTTTTCGCGCCCAGGAATCTGCCCAACGCTCCATTTACGCTATTTCCTATCGCCACTCGTCTTTCTACATCCGCCGTCTACCTTCCATCCCTGCTAAAAGCGCATCCAAGATATACAATTTCATTCACCTGTTCCAGCACTACATCATCAACCATTATCCTTGCATCTGTTCTGGATTCCTCCCTTTCAAACACCATAACTTTCGTTTTCGTCGCATTCAACTGCAAGCCTTTAATCATGCAATCATCTTTCATAGTAGCTACTAGTGTTTGCAGGTCCGACGGCGATTCGGCTAGAAGCACGGCGTCATGAACCCTGTCTGACGCCGATATTGACGTCAAACCAGGGGGACAAGCCGCCGTCAACACGCACACACGCTGTGCAGCCCTCATAAGTGGACTGCACAGCGCGCAGCAGTGCTCCGCTCACCCCGTAGCCCGGGAGTATATCCCACAGATCCTTTCGTAACACTCTGTCAAACGCTTTTTCCAGATCCACAAAACCGCAGAAAACCTTCCGGTTAACAGCCAGTTGTTTCTCCACGATGTTGCGGAGAGAAAAAATCTGATCCATGCACCCTCGTCCGCTTCTAAAACCACCCTGAGCCTCCCACAACACTCCATCAGATATCACCCTCATTCTCCTTTCAATGATTTTCCCATACACTTTTGCTGCTAAACTGATGAAACTGATGGCCCTGTAACTGGTGCACTGCATACGTGATCCCTTACCTTTATACAAGGGCACAATGACAGCGCGCCTCCAGTCCATGGGAACCTTACCCGACCTCCAGCACAGATTGCTCTAGGTCAGGAAAGCGTCCCGGACACAGGTTCCACCGTGTTTGATCATTTCACATACATACACATACATAGATACATACATACATATTACTACAATAAATACAAGCACGATAATGTTAATGCTACAGTAGTGCTAAGTAATGTTCTTTTAGCCGTGATTTGAAGATGTTCACGGAGTGCGCTTTTCTTATATCAACGGGCAACTGATTCCAAAGCAGTACAGCTTGAACAGTAAATGATTGTCCAAAAAAGTTCGTGCAATGTCTTGGAACTGATAATTTTAGATTTTCAGATGACCTTAAATGGACAGAATAAAACGTTATATAACAAAGTGAAAATATGAGTATTCCGGCAAAAACGAATTGGAAGCCACTTGAGTTTTTTATGAAATTCGGATTTCGGAGATGTGATCATATTTGCGAATACCAAATATGAACCGTATGCATTAAAATATTGGATATAGAATGACGTCACATTTTTTAAGATCGAATACCCCTTTTATTTGATACCCAAAAAAGAATTAAAACTAACTGTGAATGAGAGGTAGTGACATTTCGCGGGAGATCCAGCCCATTCAAGCAGGGGAATGCTTGGCTCCTCGACTGTTAATAATATCATCCTTAACGTGTTTAAAAACTTCAAAATTGAGTCCTAAGATCGAGAACTACGTAATACATATTTTTTTCATTCATAATATATACCTACATTGCAAAATAAAAAATATCGATCCATGAGGTTCGAATAAGAATATCGACGTAAAGTTACTCGTGCCGCATTTCGTTCGGTGAGGGGATATCCAGAGGCCCGAGCCCCTTTCCCTCCTACTCTCTTAAAGAGGGCAACGCACCACAGTGTTCATGGGCGGTATCAAGTTGCTTACCATTAGGTGACCCACTTATTCGTTTGCCCTCCTATCCCATACAAAAGAAAGAATTGAATTGTTATTATCATTGTCGAGTGGAGAATTATCTAAATCTCAAATTTTTACCATGGGTATCATTTTTACCTACCTAATATAAAGTAATTTAGAGAAATCATTGGCCCAGAATCGAACCCACGACCACCGAGACTATTAACATTAAAATATTAAAAATTACTATTAAAAATTGGAATGATAACTAAGTTCCTAACTAGTATTACTGACTTAGACTGATCTGATCTGAGGCACTTGAAGTTTTGACTTTGAGTTGGTGAAACCTGATGGTATTATTACATCACAAGTAAAACTAATAATCACTTTGAACTTTGAAAATGTATAATGTGTTGAAATGTAACTTATAAAAGGCCAGCCATCAGTTCTAAGATTTTGTAACTTGTAATTGACAAAACTTGTATGAATTAACTACATATATTTATTAGACTTGAACGACCAACTTCAACGAACCAATAATATCCAAAAATTTGAAAGGTAGAGTAATCATAATCTTACCAGAGATATTTGGATTATATATCTATACAGATACCATTATGATAATGTTGACCATTCTATCTTATGACTATTTATTTCATAATTATTTATCACCATCTATTTGAAGTGCCATGCCGTCTATAATTTACATTTCAACACATTATACATTTTCAAAGTTCAAAGGAATTACATTAAAGATAATACAAAATAATATAATAATAATATTTGATATTTTTGTATTTCATAATACAGAGATTATTTGACCGAAGACCATAAACAGACTATTATTTATACCCTTTTTCTGAACTTATTCCAAATATCTCGGGTTCAGCGCTTATTTCTAAGATCTTGTTCTTTGTAATTGACATACTAATTATGAATTAACTGCATATATTTATTAGACTTGAACAACCAAGGTTCATGTATATGAAAAATTGGATGGGTAGATAGCAGTATCTTTGTATTTCATAATATAGAAATTATTTCACCGAGGACCAGAAACAGACTATTATTTATACCCATAATCTGAACTTATAAATGTTTCTTTTTATAAGATTAGTTAACCATGAGTATAAATGTTTATCATATGATAATTGAAGTCAGTTTGTCATTAAATTATCCTTGAAAATTATTTCTCTTAAAAATAATAAATGAAAATTATACATCAAGTTACTTGATAAATAACATAGTTTTATGTAATATATACCTACTAAAAAAAAGTAATTAGGTATGTTCATGTATGCCTATAAAGAAAACTATAAATAGCTAATGTTGTTTAGGTATGCTTTGCAATATTTTAAATGTGATGAATTAAAAAAGAAAATAGAATTTATAAGTTTATAATTACCAAAATATTCGTAAGTACATCCAGTAACAAGTAATATATTTGTTCAAATCACAACTAATTTTGGTTTAAGCCAAAGCTTTTTGTCGTAATGTCTTTCACGGAGTAAAATTAACTCATCGTCACTGGTTATGCACTATTTTTTACGTTCATAAGCTTTACAAAGTACTCCTAAACCACTTTACAGTTGGAGTAAATAGTTGAATATCTTTAAGAAAAACAAACAAATGGAGCAGAGTACATAACTGTCACGATTGTTTACTAATAATATGTTTTTACGTCTTCGGTCATAGAGGTCGCAATACGCCAACTTTAAATCGCGCTATGGTTTCACTACCGTAGGGTTTATATATAATTGATATTCCAAATCAATTATAGTACCTCCACTTGATGTCTGTGTACTATTAAAATTCAAGCTTAACAAATCGAAAAGTTAGCTTCATATATACTTCGATGTTTTAAAGCACTATTATATTATAATATTTATTACCCCGCGAGGGCCGCAAGGGGGCGTCAAACGCGTTAAACGCTCTGCAAGAGACATTAGAAGTTTCACTTCAAAAGGGTTGTTGTGCATCACTTGATCTAGATAGGTATTACGTTTAGTAATGTAATGATGGTAGTTTAGTATTTTCATAGTATTTTACGGATTTTTTTGTAGATATTTATAAGATCTACAATTAATTAAAACATTTTATGGTTCTATCTTTTAGGTAGCGTACGCAAAATAAGTAACTTTTCAGGTTGATTTTTTATACCTAGTGTCCGAAAAACCCTTTATTTTTCAAAATAAAGTTTAGCCTATGTTACTCGTGGATTATGAAGCTTTCTAATGTAAAAAAAAAATTAAAATCGGTCGAGTACTTTTGAGTTTATTCGTTACATACAAAAATACAAATCTTTCCTCTTTATAATATTAGTGTAGATTATCATTTCCCCATTTTTTACTGATAATAATCGGAACAATAATCTATTGCCGGATCATAGTGAAATGCAGCTCGTTCCAAAATCACTGGAGTACTGCGTCTGCGGAGTCGCTTAATTTCTTTATGTGGTGCGGCAGTTTTTGTTTTGAGGTGCTCGATAAATTAAAAGAACACAATTCTATATAACGACAATACGACTTTTCTCTTGATTAATCTCTCTCTAGTCATCAGTGCGGTTAGCACGTGAATTGGCTTGGTGCACATTACATTGACTGCGACTACCATCGTCTTCTCCTCAGTATCATAATATCTAATTAATCATAGTAAGAAAAGTTCAACAAAAATAAATAACGTAACGTATATTGTTACAATTTGTAATTGTAGTTATTATTATTATTGACTAATGTCAATATTCATAACTTTTTTATTTTCCCATACAAACTCATCATCATTTTCCTGTCCTTTTTTCTTAGTGGGGTCGGCACAACAGTCATTCTTTCCAACTATCCATGTTGTCAAAAGTTTTGGTTCCTTCTAATTGCCCTAATAGTTGGTGGTCTTCCAGTATCCTGACAATCCTAGTAGCCAGGTTGCTATGTTAAAAACAACACTTCTTAGAGAGTACGTTCACGATGAGAAAGTTGGACTGATCAGAGAGAGACGACTCACCACATCTTTTTCATCTATAGTGGATGCCATCTGAACTGATAAATCGTCGTCACCTTCTTCGTGGTAACCTTCAACAACTTAGACAAAAATGGCATTCCGTTGCTTGATAATGTTACCGCCACTGCGATGCTCTCTTGAAACCAATGCATTATTTAAAGTTTATTACAGTTTTATTACTTCAAAAATACCTTTTTCAAATATTTACATGACTATAATAATTAAAAATTGCAAACCTTCAAACATATGAAATAACACAACAAATTTTGACATTTGATTAAAAGTGTAATGTCAATATCCATCCCATTGTTTTGCAGTTTCCATAGTTACAGATCGTTTGTATGGGGAAATTAAATTGTATTTTTTAGTATTTTACTCGCAATTTATCCCTATTTACTCTATCCTATGTCCGTCTCCTGACTCTAAGCTACCTCCTTACCAATTTTCAGCCAAGTCGGTCAAGCCGTTTTCATGTTATGTCGTGACAATGGAAAACGGGTTTCATTTTTATATATATAGATTAATTGTACATACTGAGGCTCTAAGTTGATACTTGAAATTTTTAAGGAAATATTATTTTCTTATTTTTAGAGCGCTTCAATAAAAAGGATTCTTTAAAAAGGGTTTTTGCTTTTAATTTTTATTTTTTTATTTTAGTTACTAGCTGACCCCGCAAACGTTGTTTTGCCGAAAAATAATATTTAAAAAATAAGGGTTGATCGTAGGGGGTTGAAATATTAGGGTTCGATGTATGTTTGTATCCTTTTGTATTGCTTTGTTTGTTGCGTTTGTATTGCTGTGTGGCGCCGGCTTAGAATACCGCCACCCCATCTCTTCCCGTGGGTGTCGTAAAAGGCGACTAAGGGAAAAGCTAGAAGAATGGGCAGCAGCATTCTTTCTCAAGACACTACAGCCTACTGCGATCGCCAACCCGCCTGCCAAGCGTGGCGATTATGGCAAAAACCCCCCATGATTGCGCGGACCGGCAGTTGTGGCGCTTTATGGGGGAGGCCTATGTCCAGCAGTGGACCTCAAAAGGGCTTATGATGATGATGATGATGATGTATGTTTGTATCCCGTTTTATAAAAAAAAATAAGAAACAGAAAAATGTCGAAAAATTAAAAAAAAATATTGAGGGGTGGGCTACCCTTGTGATTTAGGGGGATGAAAAATAGATGTTGTCCTATTCTCAGACCTACCCGATATGCACACAAAATTTCAATTACGCACATCTAGACTCGAGAATTTTATATATTAGATAGCTGACCCGACAGACTTCGTCCTGTCAAAAAGATTTGTAATGTGGCAGTTTTTGTGCCTACGTATTTTAAAAAATTCTCCTGAACAGAACCGTCACCCAGGTTGTTGTGAATAACAAATAATTAAATAAAACATATATAAGGATTTAAAAGTAAGTAATCGCTTTATTGTTAATCATGTGAATCATAATTATTATTATTATCATTGTAGTGCTTTGTGGTATACGATGTTTTTTGTTTGATTACCTGGCGCATAGATAAACAAATCTGATGGTTTTCCAACACGGGAACAGGCAACATACAATTGACCATGTGAGAAACATGGGTTTTCTAGATTAATACCACAAACACTTAATGATTGCCCCTGGGACTTGTTTATAGTCATAGCAAAAGCAAGCTGCACTGGAAACTGTAGTCGTTTAAACTCAAATGGCACATCAGTCGGAATCATTGGTATGCGCGGTATGAGAACATCTTCTCCTTTATACTTTCCTTTGAGTATAGTTGCTTCTATCACATTGTTTAGTAATTTTTTTATCGCTAACCGTGTACCGTTGCAAAGACGCGGTTGGTTGATATTTCGCAACATTATAACCACCGATCCAACCTTTAATTGAAGATTGTGAGGTGGCAATCCTGGCAAATCCAGCGAGTTTAAAAATTCCGGTGGATAGTTGACTACATCATCTTGATTAGTAGCCGAATCAACTGATTTATATATCCTCAATTCGCCTGTAATTTGTTCTTGAATTTTGAAATTTAATTCATTTACATCTATGTTTTTTGCAGCCAGTATAGCTCGTTCGCTCAACCAATCATGATTTCTGTAATTTTGAGAAACATCTGGAAACACCTTCTGAATAAGTTCATCTTTTGATCGAGTTAACTGACAAAAACTTTGAGGAAAGTTAATGCAGCCAGTCAACATGTCTATAGGAAATTTGCCATTACCATTATCAACGTTTGCGTTTTCGTTTGTATGACCTATCAGTTCGACATCATGATGCTCTGCATTATTCAAATAAGAATTATCATAGGATTTTTCAAAGTCTGTAAATTCGTTAATATTAATTTCCTGAGTTTTGGAGTAGTTAGAAGGGGGTGGATTATCTCTCTTACGCCAATCATGCCCAGTTAGTTGTACATTTGAAGTTTTATCTCTAGTAACGAAATTAGTAATGTCACTCATTGGCTTAAGGCCTGCGTTGATTTGCATTAAGGGTCTTTGTTGTATTGTATTTAAATAATTATTATATTGGTTATAATTTGACGACGGTGCGCGGAACTTCTGCTGTGTGCGCGTCGGCATTTCTGAATAATGTCTATAGAAGTTGATAGGGTTATTATACGAATTATTCGGTTGCCACGGGGATTGAGGTGATCGCGAGTAGTTAGTCGCTGTAGGCATCGGCCGTATAAAATTGTTCGTATGAGTAAAATGGCTTATTAAATTATTATGTGATTTTCTATCTATATTACATTCGGTACGATTTTGTAAATATAAAATATTTAGTTCCTCTAGTACAAATTCTAAAGCTTTTTCTACGGTGTCAGGACGCATACATCTGATACGGGACCCTAAAGGTTCCTTTAACCCTCGTACAAATGCCTGCATAGTTAATTTTTGCCGTTTTGCCTCTATAGTGGTATTGATCGATTCATGTAAAGTTACATATGTCATTAATGTACAAAATAAACTAACACAGTGATCATAAAACTCTTGTGGTGAGCTACTGCCCTGTGAAGCTAACATGAGCTCATTATATAGTGTGGTCTCATCTCTTTGATCAGAAAAAATATTAATTAATGCTCTTTTAATGCTAGCCCAATCTTCGGGTATACCGTTGGCATTAATTATTCGTGCTGCTTGGCCAGTTATTTTGTTTAAGATGCCGTTAAGAAGATATAATCTAGCCAAATTATTGTTAGGGTTGGATTCAATACATTCGGCTACTATATGATCACAAAATTGTATAAATCTAGGCAACACATGCGGATTGCCATCAAAGTCCGGTACAAAACGGAGAATTTTAAAAATTAAATCAACGTCAGCCATATTAAATGATATTTTGTATTTTTCACGGATAAAATATAGTGCTGAGAGTTAACTAAACTATCACTAATATATTCTAATTCTAAATTAAGATCTCTATATAAATCTATTTGTAATATACGGGCCTGTCTAGAGCGCGATAGCTCTTTAGAGACAATTTCCTTATTATAAGAAATAGTTATTAATTAAATATTCACTGATAATTAAGAAAAAAAATCTGCAAATGACTTAAAGGAATAAGGACACTTTTGAGAGCAACACACAGAATCGATTTAAGGTGTACTCACATTAACTGGATCTTGGTATCTTCGGGATCGATGTCTGGATTTCACCTCTCGGCAGGAACTCAGGTTCTTGATCTAGATATTCGGCGAACACGGTCGATCGCAGCGGCGTGTCGAGTTAGCACGACGTTAGGACGATTTCGATGTTAGAAAGTACCCTAATTAACTAACTCGGTGTGCCTCGAATATCCTACCGACTGCGCCACTTAAGTTTTTTCGGTTCGAGTCGGAGGTCCCAAGGAAAACCAAAATTCAAATATTTAAACTTTAATTTAAAATCTAATTACAGTTCTAAGATTTCGACTCTAATCGATATTAGATATAAAGTCTTTTAATTAAAAATAAAACTACAGGCTAACTAAACTAAGGTGTGATCCTGATCGATGCTAGATATAGAATGTCTAATGCTACAGCTCTTCACGTCCAGGAAACAATGGGGGTCCGGTCCAGTGTCTTCCGAGTGATGGCTTTCCCACGCTTTCTCGTTACTTGGGATGGTCACTGATTTATTACGGTCTTCGGGTTCTTTAAAACTGCAGTAAAAGGACAATGGTCTAATGTTTTACATTGCACTGGTATTGCCTTTGCGAGGGACAATAAAGTCTTATTACTTGCTTATTTTATTACATCCTATTTAGTTTCATGTTTCTTTGTTTTATTTATTGCATTTACAATTACGAGGGACGATGTAGCAGGGACAATGGAGACAGATGTTACACACGGACATTGTTACATAACACCCTAATCACGAACTAAACAAACACTAACCAGTGAGTGCTTGTAATTTAATATGAACTTTATACTATAGCAATAAAGCTCAAATTGACTACGTTTTAGTTACAAATCATTTGTATGGGAAAAAGAAAAGCGCTATTTTTAGGGTTTTCCCAGCAATAATTCTAATTTTTCTCGCCGTGAAAACCATCCTTGAACTTCAACGAACATTTTAAAAAAAGATTTGGCCAAATTGGTCCAGGCGTTGTTGAGTTATGCGCTTACCAACACATTTTGCGATTCATTTTTATATATATAGATAGCTGGTTAGATTAGTGTCATTTCATTCAACGCATCATTATTGCAAGTTAGTTTACCGCTTAATTTCAAACAGTCGGTTGAAGATATCTACTTCAAAATTGAGTTGCAAGATTCCACCGAACATACATACAGTGCAAGTTAAATAAAAGCTTTTAAAATAATCCACTGCATTGAGAATGGAAGAGCAAAATACTCATAAATAGTTCAAATGTAAATCTCTGGAGAGGACATCTCCCCAAGTAGATGTGTCTAGTACTGTACAAGTGGCAGTATATAGCGTGAGCCAACGGGTGTAAAATTTCATTTGATTTTCCAACTTTGGGTGATTTTTATGGAAAATTAAAACCATAGCTGAGTGTGTAGGATCTGTGCAGGTGTGCCTTATACTTGGACACTTACCGTCACTTGGATGAATAAAATAAACTACTACAAATGGAACCTCTTGAACGAATTAAAAATATTTAGCCATAAAATAAAGGTATACAGTGAAGGTTTAGCTGTCGGTGTATTTATGCAACATCACGAACACCGCTGTCCTGAACTGTGAAACTTTTCCATTAAAATATCGAACCCATTTTATGTAAGAGCGCAGAAAATTTATGGACAACCAAACTGTAGTTTTAATGTTTTTATACTTTTATGTACATTGCATATCCTTATTGATTTTTTAAATATGATTAAATAAGAAAACCTCATTATCCTAAAAAATAAGTCGGGAATATATGCAAAAATAAAAGATGAGGGATCTTTTATTTCACCTGAAAACTCTAATCAACGTCAGAATAATACCCGGAACAGCAATAAAGAACAAACAATTCATCAGAAGATTAGTACAGTACTTCAACCGTTTGGGAGGTTTGTTAGTATTTCAGAAGCAAGTATGTCGAAATATTTTAGCGACAGGAGTAAATCATTGCCAGCAAAAAACTCTGTATATAAATATGAATAAATTGCTATATTCCTTAAAAAACAAGCGTCTCCTTCAGCATGAATATAAACAGTATAATATATGAAACTACTAAATTTCTTCCAGTCCTGTTTGTCATCGAGGAAGATGAAGACCACAACCAATAGAATAGACAATAATAGAAAAACAAACTCAACCATTGATATAACAAACAAGCTGTATGTGATAACTTACAACGTACAACTTACATTGTCTTAATGTTTAGTTCCCCGTTTAGTTCAGTTATATGTCTGTAACATTTAATTGAAAAGAAATGAGAGATTAAAATAATATATATTATTCGAGTTGGGACAAAAATTGAAGAGTATGGCGATTTCATTCTTTGCTACTTGTCTTACACAGGGTTTATACGGAGTGGCCTTTCTAGTAAATAAATGTCACAACGATAATATAGAAAGCTTAGAAAAATCAGTGACAGAGTCGCATCACTTAACTCAAATCTACAAGGCAGCAAACTTTTTCTTCTACAAATATACCCCTACTGAATCAGCAAAGGATACAGAAATTGAAAAATTCTGCATATAAGTATATCAGGCTTTAGATAAAGCATATAAAGTTTATATGATTATGAGAGATTAGAATGCAAAAATTGGCAGATGTAAAACTTATAATATAGCAAAGCAGATATGGGAAGAGAAACAAAAGAAGTAAAACAAATTCTCAATTTTAAATACATTTTTCTAAAAGAGACAAAATCACAGATTCACCTGGCTGTCACATAATCGAATATACAATCGACACGATCGATTTTATAATGTCAAACAAACCTACTATGTTCCAAAATATTGAAGTTTTAACCATAAATTGCTCATCAGGCCAGAAACCCTGTTAGAGCAACTGTAACGGCTGTTTACTGTAACTGTAATGGACTAAAAAAAATGGTAGACTAAAAAAGAACAGAACAAATTAAGCATCTTACATAAATCCTATGCCGAAAATCGAAGAAGATAATGCATAAAGTGAGAATATCACTCACCATTTACCAGATCTACTACAAACTTATTACGGTAAAAAAGTCAATGTTATAGCTTCAGCAGTCTGCGAAACGCTGGATCTACCAGAACACTTATGGCAAGGAGACAAACACTACAGAAAATTTGAAATAACACAAGATATATGAATAATGAAATCTCAGCACTATATTAACAAACTAGTAAACTATAAAATGCGACTATGCAGAATATAGAATAAATACCATAGAGAAACATTTTCAGAAAACAAAAAGAGCTTTCAAAGAGCTAAAAATGAACAAAATACGGATCGAATGTCCAAAAGGTCAAAAAAATCGCAAAGACATTTTGTATAAAGCAACAGATTTTTGTAAAAGCCTCCACAGCGAACTGTGTTTAATGAACATGGACTACAACGTGCAATACCAATTTAACTCCAATTGCGAAAAAACATGCATACTAACACCTTTCGAAGACAACGAAGTAGCTGAATCAAAATATAATAAACTAAAAATGGAAAAAAAAAACTCTGGTTCAGACATTGTCACAAATGAGGCCAGTAAAACAGCGGGTACTTTACTATGTAAACTGTTAACTTATCTGTTTAATTACATTTCCGAATGAGCTAGTATACCTGCACAATGGTCCGAGTCAAATATACAGTTAATATTTGACGGTAATAATGCACACTGAAATAATGATATATATTGATAATACATTACATTACAGAATTCCTCAGCTTGGAGCTGGATGAAGCTAAGTTTGCTCATTTTACATGTAGCGTGTTAATTGAAGTGTGTAAACGATTAACTCGTAATTGAGGCTCGCCTTCGATAGCTATTAACGTAAAGCACAAACTATAAAGTATGCGAGGGTCGGTAAATCGCGGTGAACTTGTCGCGGCGTGCACAATGGCGCTTGTAATCAGTCGCCGGCAGCGGCACGTCACGTCGAGGTTCACGGCGATACGTCACTCGTCACACTCGCTCGCGTCATTAACACTCATCGTTCAGTTCTCCCCCTCCTAAGTTTGGGCGGGCGGTGGGTACAAACACTTGAGGGAGTAATTACACTGACGTATGTGACACTTTACACACAATAAAATGCCACGGGATCACAAACAACCCGGGGAGCCTCCCCGGGTGCTTGTGATCCCGACTCCGACTAATTGTACGCACAGGTTCAAAGAGAACCTGTGCGTACAATTAGCTCCAGTAGCGGTAATGTTGCGGCGTAAACATATCTCTTAAACAGATTTGTGATTAGCTTAAAATACTTAGCGTATGAAATAGGAGCGACGAAAGGCTGCATGAGGAATTGATTATTGACCATCGAAATCGATGACATGTCACTAAGTGAACAATATAAAATTCACAGTAACGTCGGGAACATTTAGCTAATAGCAAACAAAAACAAATTGGCAGAGTTCATGACTGCTGGCTAAACACAAATTTTAATTAGAATTTAATCTTCAGCGATTCGTTCATTCCCCACGTTGTGAAATCAAATCAACGCAGCACACATTAGCGTTAGGTGCGACGCGCTGGCCATACGTATGTAGAGAAGGCGGGGTACTTGTGGCGTGCGTCTGATATTCACTGTGCTGCTAATTAATATGCAAATAAGATGGCGGCATGTCACGTGACGTCACGTCTCGTCACACGCAGCCTGTTACCCGTCACCCGTCACGATAATGACCGTGAGAGATGAGATGCTGTCTTTCAGATAAAAACTGTTGAAAAATATGTGAATACATTACGAGCGACACGAAAGAGGCGTGAAGTGATTGTGCCTTCAGATAATTCTGTAGCGCCGGGTGTGGTGTGGTGTGGTGTGGCGCCAGTTCACACACGTCAACACCGCGGTGCTGCTGCTGCTGCTACTGTGAACAGTAAATATTTCAAATTAAAATGTTTGAGACCAAATCAACTGAAAAGTACGTGAATAAGAAGTAATACTAATTTCGTCGCGTGTTTGGACCGTCAGGAGTTTTTAAAAGCTGGAATATCCAAGATGGAGGAAAACAAATTTTAAGCTTCTGTACAATATGGCTATCAAATGAAAGGGCTCATTAAGAGTAACTGAAAAAATAATGTGACGTCATTCTAAATCCAATATGGCGGATCATCCAAGATAGAGGAACAGTTTTTTTAATGCATTTCTACAATATGGGTATCAAATGAAAGGGCTTGTTAATAGTAACTCTAAAAATAATATGACGTCATTCCAAATCCAATATGGCGGGAAAAATATTTGCATTTCAACAATTTGGGTATCAAATGAAA
The DNA here is from genome assembly GCA_905147225.2 of Euproctis similis. NCBI lineage: Eukaryota > Metazoa > Arthropoda > Insecta > Lepidoptera > Erebidae > Euproctis > Euproctis similis. The sequence continues at coordinate 21,521,373 of LR990115.1, read as the reverse complement.
GGACTTGTTGAAATTAAGTCAAAAAATAATATGACGTCATTCTAAATCCAATATGGCAGATATTCCACCATATTTTCATTTCTACAATATGGGTATCAAATGAAGGGGCTTGTTAAAAATAACTCGAAAAATAATGTGACGTCATTCTAAATACAATACGGTGGACCATCCCAGATGACGGCATACATATTTTTGATGCATTTCTACAATATGGTAATGAATTAAAAATCATCATTGCGATTAAATGGAAATGAAAGCTCCAAGCTGAAATTGAATTAGATAATCTCCTTATTGAAGAGCTGGACTATTTGAAATTAAGCGGTAAACTAACTTGCAATAATGATGCGTTGAATGAAATGACACTAACCTAGCCAGTTATAACTAAAAATAAAAAATAAACTATAAGCAAAAACCCTTTTTAAAGAAGCTTTTAAATAAGCGCTCTAACAATAAGAATATAATATTTCCTTAAAAATTTCAAGTATCAACTTAGAGCCTCAGTATGTACAGTTAATATAATAATAAAATCTTGTCGCGAGGTTTGGCTCCCTATCAGTAGGTAATTAAATTGCAATGGATAATATAGTAAAGTTAGTGGATTAATTTACATGAGTGTTTTGCCCATTTCTTTTCATAACAACCTTACACTCAGAATCATCCGTGCATTTTTGTTCCAAGTAGGCATTTTTCTCAAGCGCTCGTGTTTTAATATGTTATGCTTTAAATAAAATAATAAGTTAAATATCTGTATTTATGGACTATATTTAATTGTGTGTGAAGACCCATGAAAATAAAGCTATTTTGGTTTGATTTGACATTATAAAATTAGTACAGTTTATTTACAACTCGCGCGACAAGCTTTTATTATTCTATAAATTGTACATACTGAGGCTCTAAGTTGATACTTGAAATTTTTAAGGAAATATTATTTTCTTATTTTTAGAGCGCTTAAATAAAAGCTTCTTTAAAAAGGGTTTTTGCTTATAATTTATTTTATGGGATAGGAGGGCAAACGAGCAAGTGGGTCACCTGATGGAAAGAAACTTCTCACCGCCCATGAACACTGTGGTGCGTTGCCGTCCTTGAAGGGAGTATGAGGGAAAAGGTAGGGGAGAGGGGATCAGGCCTTCGGATACCTCTCTCGCCGAACGTAACCGAGCCAGTATTCTGAGAGGTCGTGGTATTTCACCGGCCGAGCCGGTCCATTCATACAGCGAGCTGGAAGACTCTACCACTGTTAATAACAGTGCGAAATTAAAAGTGAAAAAGTAACAAGTAATCAACATACATACAAAACTTCACGCCAAATCCCTTGCGAGGCAGGCAGAGAAAACAGAGCGCCATAAGGCACAAATTTGACACGCCTCACTCGCTTCGTTGACTTTCATAACTCTTTTTATTTACGCGCGTCGATTTTTGAGACTCCTAATATCACCTTCCTGCAGAACACGTCCTATTTGGTCATGGAATGTTTGTCGTCGCCGTCCTCGACTCTTACACCCATCCGTTTTTGCATTGTATGCTGCGTAGTCAATCTTACATCATCCGTTCTATCTACATACATGTGATGCGTCGCCGCGGAGACACCTCGTAGCACAGCATGCATTATTTGTATCCTACTATGCTGTGCTATGCGGTGTGAGGCTACGCTCCGATTAAGAACGCAGTAGTCTCGAGCGAGGCGCACTAATGGCCGTGCTGGGCGTGATTTTTTATTTATGGGCTTATCAAATGTAAATAAATAAAATTATTTTTAGGCATTTGCAAATATTTCAAAAATTCTCTTTAGTGACAATATTCTTTAGAAAATTAAATTCTCCGTATTTTTCACGTATTATGAGTGGTAACAATCTACCGTGACCGGAATATCTGTTAACGACCAAACAACACATAAGATATCCATATCCGCTTCTTCTTCACTTTCATGTTCATCGGATTCAACTATGTCGAGTGAATGAAAATAAAGTCATTTTAAACTGACTTCGAAATAAATTATAAGCAAAAACCCTTTTTAAAGAAGCTTTTATTTAAGCGCTCTAAAAATAAGAAAATAATATTTCCTTAAAAATTTCAAGTATCAACTTAGAGCCTCAGTATGTACAATTTATAGAATAATAAAAGCTTGTCGCGCGAGTTGTAAATAAACTGTACTAATTTTATAATGTCAAATCAAACCAAAATAGCTTTATTTTCATGGGTCTTCACACACAATTAAATATAGTCCATAAATACAGATATTTAACTTATTATTTTATTTAAAGCATAACATATTAAAACACGAGCGCTTGAGAAAAATGCCTACTTGGAACAAAAATGCACGGATGATTCTGAGTGTAAGGTTGTTATGAAAAGAAATGGGCAAAACACTCATGTAAATTAATCCACTAACTTTACTATATTATCCATTGCAATTTAATTACCTACTGATAGGGAGCCAAACCTCGCGACAAGATTTTATTATTATATTAACTGTACATACTGAGGCTCTAAGTTGATACTTGAAATTTTTAAGGAAATATTATATTCTTATTGTTAGAGCGCTTATTTAAAAGCTTCTTTAAAAAGGGTTTTTGCTTATAGTTTATTTTTTATTTTTAGTTATAACTGGCTAGGTTAGTGTCATTTCATTCAACGCATCATTATTGCAAGTTAGTTTACCGCTTAATTTCAAATAGTCCAGCTCTTCAATAAGGAGATTATCTAATTCAATTTCAGCTTGGAGCTTTCATTTCCATTTAATCGCAATGATGATTTTTAATTCATTACCATATTGTAGAAATGCATCAAAAATATGTATGCCGTCATCTGGGATGGTCCACCGTATTGTATTTAGAATGACGTCACATTATTTTTCGAGTTATTTTTAACAAGCCCCTTCATTTGATACCCATATTGTAGAAATGAAAATATGGTGGAATATCTGCCATATTGGATTTAGAATGACGTCATATTATTTTTTGACTTAATTTCAACAAGTCCTTTCATTTGATACCCAAATTGTTGAAATGCAAATATTTTTCCCGCCATATTGGATTTGGAATGACGTCATATTATTTTTAGAGTTACTATTAACAAGCCCTTTCATTTGATACCCATATTGTAGAAATGCATTAAAAAAACTGTTCCTCTATCTTGGATGATCCGCCATATTGGATTTAGAATGACGTCACATTATTTTTTCAGTTACTCTTAATGAGCCCTTTCATTTGATACCCATATTGTACAGAAGCTTAAAATTTGTTTTCCTCCATCTTGGATATTCCACCATATTGGTTTAAGAATGACGTCATATTATTTTTTGAGTTACACTCAATAAGCCCTTTCATTTGATACCCATATTGCAGAAATTCATTCAAAATATCCATTCCTCCATCTTGAGTGGTTCGCCATATTGGATATGGAAGGATGTCACACATCATATCATGCATTGTCATCCAAATTATCGTGTATACAAAATTTCAGCTCAATCGGTTGAAGATAACTACTTCAAAATTGAGTTGCAAGATTCCACCGAACATACATACTTACATACATACATACATAACTTCACGCCAAATCCCTTGCGGGGTAGGCAGAGAGAACAGAACGCCATAGGGCACGATTCTTACATGCCTCACTCGCTTCGTTGACATTCATGACTCTTTTCATGCACGCGCGTCGGCTTTTGAGGCTCTTAACATCACCTTCCTCCAGAACACGTTCTATTTGGCCATGGAATGTGTGTCGTGGCCGTCCTCGACTCTTACATCTATCCGCTTTTGCATTGTATATCTGCTTAGTCAGTCTTGCATCAACCATTCTTTCTACATGTCCGAACTATCGGAGCATGCCCTTTCTTACTTTTACACCGACACTCTCTTTGAAACCAACTTCCTTCCGTACAACCTTGTTTTCTACGCGGTCAGCGAGAGTCACTCCGCAGATTTTGCGTAGTGCCCTCATTTCCACCGCGTTTATTCTACTTTCATGCACACTTTGCCATACCCAGCTCTCACTTCCATAAGTTAGCGTTGGGATCAGGACTGCATTATGGATTGCTAGCTGGGCTTTTCTGCTAATGTTTTTGCGCCCAGGAATCTGCCCAACGCTCCATTTACGCTTTTTCCTATCGCCACTCGTCTTTCTTCATCCGCGGTGTACCTTCCATCTCTGCTAAAAGCGCATCCAAGATATACAATTTCATTCACCTGTTCCAGCACTGCATCATCAACCATTATCCTTGCATCAGTTCTGGATTCCTCCCTTTCAAACACCATAACTTTCGCTTTCTTTGCATTCAACTGCAAGCCTTTAATCATGCAATCATCTTTCATAATAGTGACTAGGGTTTCTAGGTCCGACGGCGATTCGACTAGAAGCACGGCGTCATCTGCGTAAAGCAGGCAGCTCACAACTAGGTCACCCATTCGCATCCCTACATCCATCGATCTCACTCTCTGGAGACAACTGTCCAGGTACAGGATGAACAGTCGAGCGGACAGCACGCAACCCTGTCTGACGCCGATATTGACGTCAAACCAGGGGGACAAGCCACCGTCAACACGCACACACGCTGTGCAGCCCTCATAACTGGACTGCACAGCGCGCAGCAGTGCCCCGCTCACCCCGTAGCCCGGGAGTATGTCCCACAGATCCTTTCGTAACACTCTGTCAAACGCTTTTTCCAGATCCACAAAACCGCAGAAAACCTTCCGGTTAATAGCCAGTTGTTTCTCCACGATGTTGCGGAGAGAAAAAATCTGATCCATGCACCCTCGTCCGCTTCTAAAACCACCCTGAGCCTCCCACAACACTCCATCAGATATCACCCTCATTCTCCTTTCAATAATTTTCCCATACACTTTTGTTGCTAAACTGATCAAACTGATGGCCCTGTAACTGGCGCACTGCATACGTGATCCCTTACCTTTATACAAGGGCACTATGACAGCGCGCCTCCAGTCCATGAGAACCCTACCCGACCTCCAGCACAGATTGCTCAAGGTCAGGAAAGCGGGACGCTTTCCTGACCTTGAGCTAATTGGTGCCCGTCGTGGTTGAGGCTACTCGGTGCCCGTCGCTTACGGGGCACGCCCTAGCAGCCCATCCGGCTGTGTTTGCTTCGGTCAAGATTGCGTCTCACTGGGACGGCAGGGGTCGCGACGTGCACGCTCTTGACATGACCCCCAAACACAGACAAACCCAACCCAAACCCAAACACACCCCCACACACATACATATACAGTGCAAGTTAAATAAGAGCTTTTAAAAAGGGGGAGGTTCACAATTCGTCAGTATGTATATATTTTTTTTTATGTATGTTCAACGATATTTTTGTCAACTATGGACAAATTTCACAAATTTTTTTTCGTTGTATAGTGTTTACATCCGAGACGGTCCCATTTTCACCAGGTCTGATGATGGAAACCAGGGGAAATCGAAGGCATCCACCAATAATTGTATGATATGAAAGAGTATGGTGTTTCTGGTACGTAATAGTAATGTTTTGGGGATATTCTTTAATATAGCTTGTATATATGCTGTGTGCTAGCGGTTATGAATACTACCAACCCAAACTTGCTCACGGGTGTCGTAAAAGGCGACTAAGAGCAAATAATAGACCTAGGCCATAAGAAATCAGTGCCAATGGTCAACAACACATTTCCCAAGGACTGCGTCAGGCAGGCGGCCGGCCGTAATTCTATTGCCAATTCCTTTTTACAATATGGTTTCGGATGAAAGAGAGAGCAATTATACTAGGGCGTACCGCATATGTGACGCGCAGGAGCAGCACCCGGCTGTAGCGAAAAATGGGCCAGGGTTGTCGCATCTATCGGAGCGGATGCGGCGTAAGAGGTTAGCCCGAAAGGAGATGAATGTTTGATTAAGGTTTGGGAATTGGAATGTAGGGTCGGTGACTGGAAAAGCGAGAGATGTAGCGGAAGTATTGACGAGACGACGAATAAATGTAGCATGCTTGCAAGAAACCAAATGGAAAGGAAAGAAAGCTAAAGAGATAGGAGAAGGACATAAGTTTTACTACAGTGGTGAAGATGGAAGGCACAACGGAGTGGGTGTTATATTAGATCGAGAACTGAAAAAATGTGCCATGGATGTGAAACGGATGAATGATAGAATAATAATAGTCAAAGTCATGATTGAAAGTGTGGTATGGAATATTGCTAGTGTATATGCTCCCCAGACAGGTCAAAGATAAGTTTTGGGAGGATTTTGATAGTATGATGATGTGTATACCTGGCGAGGAAGAGATCCTTATAGGAAGTGATTTTAATGGTCATGAGGGAAGAGCGAACGAGTGCACGGGGGTTGGGGGTATGGCAACCACAACAAGGAAGGAGAGACATTACTACAGTCTGCGTCCGCCTTTGATCTGGCCATAATCAATACATGGTTCAAAAAACAAGACCAGCATTTAATAACATATAAAAGTGGCCCATATATGACGCAAATTGATTATTTTCTTGTAAAAAGAGCGTCTTTTATTGCTGGATCTGGGATGGAAGGTTCGGAACAACAGGGACGAGCGGAAACCCCCTTCCAAAATTAAATGGTATATGTTAGAAAGGCATGAAAGGGCACGTGAATTTAAGGAACAGGTGACAAGTTATATGCTGAAAATGAAAGATATGAAGGACAAAACGGTAAATAAGTGTTGGAATGAGATATCAGAATGCATAAAAAAGGTGGCGATGAATGTTTGTGGACAAACGAAAGGGAAAATAATGATTGAAAGAGAAACGTGGTGGTGGAATAAAGATGTACAAAAGGTATTGAAAGAAAAGAAGAAGGCTTATAAAGTATGGCAGAAGGCGCAGGATGAAAGTGCGAGAGATGATAAGCAATAGGTATATAAGAGATGTAAGAATAATGCAAGAAGAGCCGTAGCAATTGCGAGAGCGGAGGCCCAGGACAAGTTATACAACAGCCTTGACTGTCCTGGGGGGCAAAAGCAGTTTTTCCTAATCGCAAAAGCTAGGGAAAGGAGTGCTAGGGACATTATGCACGTGAAATGTATAAAAGACAAAAATGGAAGTGTTTTAACTAATGACGAGGAGATTAAAAAGCGATGGAAGGGATATTTTGAGGAATTGTTGAATGTTGAGAATAAGTGGGACGGAATGTTAGGAAATCCACCCGTGAATGTAAGTGTAGTTAGAGAGATCAGTATACAAGAGGTGCAAAAGGCTGTCAAAAGTATGAAGAATGGAAAAGCGTTAGGGCCGGATGGAATACCTGCAGAGGCATGTAAGATATTGGGTGTAGATGGATGTTAATGGCTGACTTTATTCTTCGATAAATTGTTGCATAGGGAGATGATCCCCACTGAATGGTGCAGCAGTATTATAGTGCCCATCTATAAAAATAAAGGGTATGCACAAGGTTGTAACAGCTATCGAGGCATAAAGCTCATGTCACACACTTTAAAAGTATGGGAGAAAGTGCTTGAAAGAAGAATGCGAGAAGAGAGTGAGGTATTCCAAAACCAATTTGAGTTCATGCCGGGACGAGGGACGACGGATGCCATTTTCGCATTATGTCAGCTCTGCGAGAAATATAGACAAGTGTGATAGATTATTCAAAAATATGACGTTTAATTATTGAAATATGTGTCTGTCTTCTTTGTAAATGTCTACTTACACAAATAAGAAAGACTTTGGAAACTATGTAATGAATTAGGTGACATTTTGTGACTTTTTAATTTGGAGGGTAGATCTCATTTTATGTTGTTTATTTGTTGCTATAAAAATACGTGTATTCATTGTATTGAGACATTTATTGTGAGCGATCGAAGCAGACGGAGCTCTGAAGCCCGAATACTGAACCGCCACTCAAATATGTAAGCGCTCCTTAAGCGTTTAAGTAGCTGTCACATTAGACAGAATACGTGAAATTTCAGCAGTAAGTAGCACTTTATTGATTGTCAGATTTGAGTGGCGGTTCAGTATTCGGGCGTTAGTCTTCTACTACATAAAAGCTAAGTGGATTTATCAAAATAAATATTAATAACAGAATAAATACTAAATATATAAATACTATTGGATGAAAATTAAATAAATACTAATAATAAATAATTAAATAGATAAAAATTAGTAAATATCAATAATAATTAAATAAATAAATTATTTAATAATTACCAAATAAATTGAAATAAATTCAAATTGATAAAATAATTAATAAATAAATTTAAATGGTTTTTATTACAAAAATAATTGAAATAAATAAATTACTAATACGATTCTATGAAATGTGATTTTTGTTACTACCTGACTTTTAGTAAATATAAATAAATATGTAATACTACATTTATCTTTTATTTTATTAAATAATATATAGTAATTAATCTAACATCAGAAGTGGGATCTGAACAAAGACTAATTTAATTAATCTAAAAACTAACTTTCAGAAACTGCAAATGTGGTATCATCATAATGGTCATGGAATGTCTACTGTGGGCCGGTGTAATTACATCAACACTATTGCTGTAATCATGGATTGGAGAAACGATACAACAATTGTTAAAGTGAACCAGTGAGCATAATTTACAGTGGTATGAAATTTAATTATCCTGTGGTCCAGAATTTGTTAGTGTTTAGTATTCGTTACGAAATACTCTTACAATAATAATCGTTACTAATTTCGTTTAAACCAATTACCGGAAGAGCCGCTGAGTTTTCTTGCTGGGTCTTTCACAGGACAGGCCCCGTTCGGACCCAGTGGTAGTTTTTTTTAATTAAAAGTTAAAAGCAATAAAACGAAAGTTAAAACTAAAAACAAAACTAAAGTAAAATAAAAAAAGTAAAAAAAAAAACGATAAAACGTAAGTAAAATTTTAAAATAATAAAACGGCAGTTAAATTTAAATATAAAACGTATGTTGTTAATATAAGGTGCAGAATAATAAAAAATGATAATAGGCTAACATATGGTGGAAACCCTCCAAGTTACTGAATCTTATTACTACTTATTATTATTGGTATTTGGAAGAAATCTTTCAACTATGGTGTCATATTGTTGTATTATTACTGTTAAGGGATTATTTGTGAATGTTTAAGAACAGTGTCAAAGCTACAAAAAAAAAACAGAAGGAATAAATATATATATATATGTGAGACGGAATAATATAGAATTAAACTAAAGAAAAGTCTACAAATAAAAACGTACGCCATACAAAGTTTAAATCTCAACCTACTGACTAAAATACGTACAGACATCTGATCTCTAAAAAAATATATATATGGAGCTATTTTTATACGAAAAAGAAATAATCATAATGAATCGGTCACATATTTGACAAACTTACAATAGCAAATATTGTTCATACAATTGAAATAAAGCAATAATAAATAAGCAATAAGCTATTTAAAATGCGTTTAGATTTTTTGTTTTACTTGCGAATCAATTATACTATAGTAACAGACGGTAAGTCTGTCAAAACTGCTATAAAATAATAATAATCAATAAAATGATTTGTCCTCCCGTGGTTCTTTAACATAGAAGTCTTAACCGGATGATCTTTGTACAATATGATAACAAATTTAAAATACTAATTCACCACCAGGTTGCGAGTTCCTTACCAAAATAATCACTAAAGACAGACACTAAAGACTTACAATGGTATGGTATTTAAATTGTGAATTTTAGTAAATTATTTAGTCTTAATACGTATTCAAATAACGTGTGATAAAAGTCTATGAGACATATATTAGTCTCTTGAAGTATTAATAATTATTACAAGGTGGCCAAAAAAAAATAACTATCTAGAATCAGCGTTTCGTGGTCGGTTTGTTGGCGATGCGGGTAGTTAAGCAACCAGTCGCAGGTCAGCTTCTATACAATGTGAAAATAATAAAATTAACACGTTGTCCGTACTCGAGAAACTAGTTATAGGGCAAGCGTTATCTACAGTTTGTGTTGGTTTTATGTAAATTAAGGAGTCGCGATTTACAGATGTCTGATATTAATATGGATAGTTTGTGTTACAAGTACTCCTCCATACTGGTGCAGCACATTATTGAGGGCCGTACCAGAGTAGAGTAGATAAAAGGCCTCGTTTTGGAACTCAAGTTACTTTTTAAAATTTATGCCGACTAGATTAATACTATTACTATCGACAAAATACATTACGAACAGACTCCGACCTTGTGCTAAAATTATTTTTTTGTTAGGGGATATGTACCTATGTCTCTGTGATCATATAAGTGTCCACGTAGGTTATGATAAGATCCAGATCCAGAACTATGAAGAACATGATGAATTTATAGCAAATGAAATTGAAAATAAAAACTAGAAAAAAGAAAAGAAAAAGTTAAATTAATCGAAATATAATTATAGAGTCTTTTTAGTATATCATTGTCAGGTTTACACTTTTCTGGAAAGTCATACGGGACTTAAACGAGGTATGCTCTATTCTTTGCGTTCTGGTCTCTCGCCAAGGCTGTCCTTGGGAATTTCTGCAAGCCATCTCTTCCACCTCTGCAAAGGGAGGACCAGTCATTGGCCCACGACGCTAAAGAAAAAGCCGAACTTCTTGGTACTCTTTTTGCGGCTAATCGACTCTGGACGATAAGGGGAAAATTCCACCGACCACCCCACGTTGTGACCACGCCATGCCGCAGATCTGTTTTCGGCAAAGTACTGTACGGCGCATACTTTTCTCCCTAGACGTCCACAAGTCAAGTGGGCCTGACGGAATTCCAGCAATCGTGTTGAAGATGTGTGCTCCAGAATTGGCACCGGTTCTAACGCGTCTCTTTCGGTACTCCTACTCTCTCGGCGCTGTACCTGCATCGTGGAAGGTAGCTTTGGTCCACCCGATCCCTAAAAAAGGTGATCGCTCAGATCAGTCCCACTACAGACCAATCGCCATCACCTCCCTGTTCTCCAAGACTATGGAAACACTGATCAACCGCCAGCTCCTTAGCTATCTAGAAGAGCACCAGTTGATTAGCGACCGTCAGTACGGATTCCGTCAAGGTCGCTCAGCTGGTGATCTTTTAGCCTACTTAACCCATCGGTGGGCGGAAGCGGTTGAGAGTAAAGGAGAGGCGCTGGCCATTGGTTTGGACGTGGCGAAGGCCTTAGATCGGGTTTGGCACAAAGCACTTCTCTCGAAGCTTCCATGTTATGGGCTTCCCGAGAAATTATGCGATTGGGTCTCCAGTTTTCTCATGGATCGGAGCATTAAGGTCGTTGTCAACGGGTCATGCTCCGACTTAAAACCTGTGAATGCTGGAGTCCCCCAGGGCTGTGTGCTATCCCCTACGCTGTTTCTTCTGCATGTGAATGACATGCTGCAGTACAGCAGTCTTCACTGTTATGCGGATGACAGTACGGGGGATGCCCTATATACCGGCCACCCGCAGATTTCTCGGGAAAACGTCGATGAGTACCGGAACAAACTTGTGTCTGAAATCGAAACTCTGCTTAGTCAGGTTTCGGACTGGGGCCGACTAAACTTAGTCCAATTCAACCCTAAGAAGACACAGGTTTGCGCGTTTACCGCTAAAAAGACACCATTTGTCGTAGCTCCCTGCTTTGAGAGAACTCCCTTAGCCGTCTCAGCCAATATCGGAATTCTTGGTGTCGACTTGTCGAGTGACGTCCAATTTCGCGGTCATCTGGAGGTCAAGGCCAAATTGGCCTCAAAAAAGCTTGGTGTGCTCAATAGAGCGGGACGGTATTTCACGTCAGGTCATCGCTTGCAACTGTATAAAGCGCAGGTCCGGCCTCACGTGGAATATTGTTCTCATCTTTGGGCGGGGGCACCTCACTACAAGCTTTCTCCATTTGACCGCATTCAACGACGCGCGGTTCGGCTTGTCGACAACCAAGCTCTTTCCGATCGGCTCGACCCGTTGCCGTTGCGGAGAGATGTTGCATCTCTATGCATCATGTACCGCTTATACCACGGGGAGTGCTCTGAGGAATTGTTCGGAGTTATACCGCCTGCTGACTTTCGCAATCGCCCGACTCGCAAGTGTTTCCATCCACATCGGCTTAATATTTGGCGATCTACGAAAGTGCGATTCAGCCGTCACTTCCTGCCACGCACTGCTCCTATATGGAACCAGCTGCCGGCAACGGTATTCCCGGACCGCTACTGTAACGTGGTCGGGGGTATATAAAATAAAAATTCACTCGACAATTAAAATTTTAATTATTTTAACGACGAGTTGCTCCTCAATTTGTGGCTACCAAATCTTAAGAAGGGAGCAGGTACGACCTGATGCCGAGTGACCCGCGAAGGCTCACTGCAGGGGTGTCCCGGTGCTCCACTGAAGTCTCCTCCCAGATGTTGGCGGGCTGCCTTTCACTGTCAGTTGTTGACAGGAAAAGTGGAAGAAAGTAGATGTGAAAGTAGAGATGAAAGTAGAGATGAAGTCGAGGTAAAGTTGAGGGCAGCCGATCTGGAAAACAGCCAGTAACAGCCCCTGAGCATCCCCATTCACTGGCATCGACAATCAGTGCCACCACCGACCCCCATTTCTCAGAATGGGTAGACAGTGGTGTTACATGCCAGTAATTTGGAAAATGCCCAGGGTGGATCAAGCATATAACCCTACAATACATAAATATAAATATAAATTTGGAAAAGAGTTAGATTAACAAACTATTAAGCAACATAATTAATAATGTAGGTAGGTTACCACTACCTACTTGATTTGCAAAATTATCTTAATTGTACAGAATAATTTATATAGGAAATTACTGTAATATAAATATATAAAAACAATATGCTGCTATTAGGAGAATCTGAACATGATAAACTTTAAGATGAGATATGTGATTATACTCTTTTCCATGATAAAGTAAACTACATGAAATAGTTTTAATAAATTGGGCACATCAAGTTCACGGCACCGCAGGCAATAATATCTTAGCTATTAGGGTGAAATAAATTGGTTAAACCACTCACCAATAAAATCAAAAGTTTAGTTGAAGGTTTAGGTTATTCTGGCTCCTTTCTTGGTAACAGTTTCAAATGAAAATGGCCGAATACCCCGTCCAATTTCAAAATGTCTGGTCAGTCTGTCATATTAAATAATTACCTACCTACTTTAAAGAATATAATTTTATTTATTAATTTTCGTATACTACCTACAGTTGTATTTTTATTTATGACCCGGAAACCGTGTCTTTGAAGCCTAAATTTATTATGATGTAAATTGACATTGTCACTCAACGTGACACTACGACCTTGGAACCTTCAAGAAACGAGCGTATTCCTATCTTAAAGGCCGGCAACGCTGATGCGACGCCCCTGGTGTTGCAGATGTCCATGGGCGGCGGTGATTGCCTTCCATCAGGTGACCCGCTCGCTCGTTTGCCCCCTTATCCCATAAAAAAAAAAAAAATCTGGTTGCCTGTAAAGTCGGTTTTACGGGCGAAGATTTTACGTGACAACGTCTTTTTCTCGGTAGAATATTTATTGATATGAATATAATTAAATTGCACAATAGGAACAAGGAATTGAATGAAAATAAGAATTGCACAAATTACAAACACAGTTTAAATCAAGTTTTCTTATATCTGCCACTTTTTCTTAATATTTGTAATTTTAAAGAATCAATTCGAAAATCAAAACATTTATTCAGATCGAAGGTTCAAATTTTTGCTAAATAAATTTGAAATTAATGAAAATTTGTAAAATAATAATTAATTAATTAATTAATTTTAAACTAATAATTTACTTAACACTATCAACATTTATCAATAGTATGACATAACCTATAAACTCAGTTTCTCAACTTTTGTGTCAATCTAACAATTAATCAATCAATCATAGTTTACGATAATGAAATATCAGTGTACAATTATTTACCTTTATTGTTGTAGTTGTTGTAAATGACGAATCTAAGCACTCCACATTTTCACTACAGACACAGCTGACGATACTTTAACCACACGTGTGAACTTGTATTATGACGCTTTCTTGTTTTTCCAACGCCAAGAACGTTCGAGAAAGACAAAGACAGAGACACAAGCATGCGCCGATTCAATGCGCCTAATTCTCTAGTGCTGCGCGCGCGGCAGACCGATCATAGTTGAGTGGGAGAGAGACGCAAGGCATTCGGCGGGCCTCTCTCTCGTTCGGTGACTCATCGTAACGTTACCGAGCGTTACACTTTTTCATAAGTGACTCCCAGCCGCAACCTAATTTAAGACGTTGTCACGTCAAAAGGGATATTCCCCTTCTTACGTTGCATATGAATTACACCGCATCCTTTTTGGCTATCTGCAGGTAGCGTTATCTGTAGAGAGACACATTTTGTTATTTCTTGACGGTTTCACAAAACGAGACGATAACTTTGTCCCTGAGAATTACATACAGAGAGACAATTTTGTTTTCCTCAATTAGTGTACGGTCAGTATTTAGAGAATTGCAAATCTAACACAATATTATTATGATATCCACCGATACCCCTAGAAGTAACGGCTTAATTGAACGTTAGGTAGCCATAGGTATAAACATGTTAGATACAATAATTAGATAACACTCCAGAATGGCCGAAAGCTGTTTGGAATGTACTACAAACACTAAATACAACCATTTTGTAAAGTAGCAACCGCACGTTTCATTAATTCTTATTTGCCTACAGTACTAATAGTTCTATATCGCCATATATATTTTTAAATAAAACGTTCAAATTGAATAAATTCTAAAAAGTTCTTTAGTTAAATCCGAAGTAGTTTCGAAGTCTATTCAAAACAAATAATAAAATCTTATCTCTTTATAATATTAATAAAGTATGTAGTAAGTAAAGCAAAGTAAGTTAAAGTAAAGTAAAGTAAGTTACAGTAAATACTGCTGATTAACAATAAATTGACGCAGCAGGGTAAAGTAAATACAAAAAAAAACTATTAATTACTGCATTGTATTTGTTTATAAACACATATTATAAATATTTAGCTGCTTTCTATAAGATCGGACATACACCTTTTTTTTTCTTTTTTTTTTACGCGAGGCAATGCTTTATGCACACCCCCCGCCTGAACGGCAGGGGGTAGTGTGGGACTCCCAAAACAGTACACTGCAATCCGATCCTAGGGTTACCCACTAAAACCTTCCTTCCGCCTTCCTCCGGCGCTGGGGTGGCCCAGGACTATGCATCAGCCCTCTGGTCCACCCCGCCGTCGCCCCCCCTCTGTCACGAGGGGGATCTCATCCTCGGGGAGCCGCGGTGAAGCTCCCCCGGGTGGAGCAGCTCCGACCGTGCACTGTAAATAGGCGCGCGGCTGGCGGCGTCCCCGACGACCCTCCCCGGCCGCACCGGGGGGTCATCCTTCCCGGGCCACGACCCGGGCGCACCCGCGGGGTGTGCGCCCTCGCGGCCCACCGGCGGCGGTGATCACTGAGCTCGCCGCCGCCGCCTTCGAGCGGGATCGGCTCTCTCCCGACCCCGCTCGGCGGCCTCCTTCTGGAGCATCACAGCTTCGCAGATCACAGATGGAGCATCACTCCTCCTCGCCCGCCAGCATTGCCGCGACCAACGCCGGCGGGGACAACTCTCGCCCGACCCCGTCGACCAGGACTCGGCGCTCGGCCGCCCAGGCCGGGCAGACCTCCAGCGTGTGCTGGGCCGAGTCCAGGTCGGATGCGCAATGGTGGCATCTCGCCGTCTCTTCACGTTTTATTCGACTCAGATACTCACCGAAGCACCCGTGCCCGGTGAGTATCTGAGTCAACCTGTAGGTGACAGTGCCCCATTTACGGAGCACCCAGGCCTCGAAGTGGGGCAGGACGGCCCCGACGGCGCGCTAACCCGCGCAGCTCTGGAGGACCCTGAGCTGCGCGGATCAGCGGACCCGCCGGAAGGCCTCCCGCCTCCGCACCTCGTGACCCCGCGCGTCCGGGCCCCCACCTCCCCGGCCGAGATCGTACGCGGCTGCGTACATCTTGGCCAGGATGATGAAGGAGGGGATCGCGTGAGGACCATCGCCGCCTCATACGATATCGTACGGTAGCCCCCTACGATCCGTATGGCCATGATCCGCTCCAGGCTCCTCAGCAGAGCCCTGGAGCGGGAGGCCCCCGCAAGGTCTCGCAACCAAACGGGAGCCCCGTACAGGGCCACGGACCACA
Organism: Euproctis similis; assembly: GCA_905147225.2. Classification (NCBI taxonomy): domain Eukaryota; kingdom Metazoa; phylum Arthropoda; class Insecta; order Lepidoptera; family Erebidae; genus Euproctis; species Euproctis similis. The sequence goes on along the minus strand of LR990115.1, from coordinate 21,505,290 downwards.
CGACGCCACCGTAGAGGCGGCGAACTGAGGGAGTTCCTTCCTTTTCTTCCCGGTCCCCCAAGGTTGGGCAGCAGGCGGTGCAACGCACCTGCCACCCGTCGCGCTCGGGGGACCATCCTCACGAAGTGCTCCTCGAAGCACCAGCGGCTGTCCAGGGTGAGACCGAGGTACTTCAGGTACCTTCCTACCGGGACAGCCGTGTCACCCACCTGGATCCGCGAGGCTGGTGGTTCCCGGCCCCGAGTGAGCCGGTGGAACCACAGCCCCTCACTCTTGTGAGGCGCCACCTCCAGGCCGAGCCTGCGGATCCGTCTGACGACGATAGCCACCCCCAGCTGCAGCAGCAGCAGATACACCTAATTAATGAATATTAGCGCTGGTCGGATTCTGATCAGATAAAACTGCTGAGTAACGAAATGTTTATCCAGCAGGGTTGAAAAAAAAATACTGATGAGTAACGGATGGTTACTGCAGTAGGGTTAAAAAAAATACTGCCGATTAACAAAATGTTAATCCAGCAAGGTTTAAAAAAAAAATACTGCTGATTAGCGAAATGTTGATCTAGCAGGGTTAAAAAAAATGAATGATACTGCTGGGTAACGGACGGTTATTGCAGCAGGATTGAAAAAAAAATACTGCCTATTAACGAAAAGTTAATGCCGCAGCAAAAAAAAAGAAAAAACTGCTGGTTGACTTTTGACTTAGTGACTTGGAGTTATTGACTTGGACTTATTGACTTGGACTTAATGACTTGGACTTAATGACTTGGACTTAATGACTTGGACTTAATGACTTTGACTGAAAGACTATAACCAGCAGGGAAAGTAAAGTAAAGTGAAGTGAAGTGAAGGCAAGAGAAGAAAAAAATACTGCTGAGTAACGAAAGGTTACTGCAGCAGGTTTAAAAAAAATGCTGCTGATAATTGGAGGGGCGATTAATAATGCAGCGGGGTTGACATAATAATAAATACAGGCTGATAAAGGGTTACTTCGAGGACGAAGTACCTGTCAGTCTGGCCGTGATAAATTATTCAAAAATATGACGTTTAATTATTGAAATATGTATGGTTAAATATGTGTCTGACTTTTTTATAAATGTCGTTTTACACAAATAAGAAAGATTTTGGAAACGATGTAATGAATTAGGTGACATTTTGTGACTTTGTAATTTGGAGGGTAGATCTCATAAAAGCTAAGAGGATTTATTTTGATAAATCCATTTATTTAGCTTTTAGGTAGTAGAAGACTCAGAGCTCCGTCTGCTTCGATCGCTCACAATAAGTGTCTCAATACAATGAATACACGTTTTTTTATAGCAACAAATAAACAACATAAAATGATCAGCGTAAAAAACACAGCACAGCAACGCGCAGTACAGCGCAGCATAGCTTGATGTTGATTTGTCACCCTTCAGATGGGATAAGGAGAGGATGATCTCCGACCCTCTCTTGAAATTTAATACAACTGTATTTGGCGAAAATATACCACCATGAAAACTTACACATCTGCCTGTATTCCTGTGACTTTATCCGCGTGATGTAAGTGTCCGACAGTTTGTGTCTTTCCACAATGGACCCTGGATAACATTACATTACACTGCGATAGTTGCGAAAAGTATCACAACTGTTAATAATGTTTTAGCCAAGTCTGCTTAGTGGCAAAATATTGCGACAAAATGCTATATATAATATAATTAATGCAGGTAAAAAAATTTGGAAAATCCAAAAGTGCACCACTCATAGCGGTCATTCACATTTTAAAAAAAAATCTAATACTAAACAAAAAAAATGTATATATAGATATACAAATACACAGTCGTATTTTAGTTTTTTACAAATTATAATTAAACGACAGTACTTAGAACGCTAATATTAACTAGGAATCAGCCCGGGGTATAACTTCATATAATAAAAAAAAAAGTATTCCGGTATGATGAATTTTTCGACCAATTTCTCTGCCACATACATGGATCCATAACCACAGACTAACGGACGTCCAAGAATGATTGATTTTAATGTTATTATTTACTATGTTAAACAAAATAATTGTTTATAAAATATATCATATGTGCTAGACAGATTATTTAACTTGATATTAGTGCACTTATATTATCCTGTAAGTGTTATATTAGTGAAAGAACAGGTATTTGAGTTTCGAAAGACCGGATTTTTTGGCATGTCGAGTGTAGAGCACTACCTCACGCTCCGCTAATGAGGCGTGCAATACGTAATCACTACGATATTAATTTTAGTTCGAACATGACTGGCCTCGTGGCGCATTGGTAAAAACTACCGGCTGCAGCAGTGAGGTCGGGGGTTCGATTCCCACCCGAGCACAAATATTTGTGACAAACATGAATATTTGTGTGGTGTCTGGGTGTTTTTCTATGTATTAAAAGTATGTATTGACAAAAGAAAAGTATATATGTATTAATATCCGTTATCTAGTACCTATCCATAACACAAACATTTAGTTGCTTAGCCTGGAACTAGAGGGCGCTGTGTGTATTTTGTCAAAGATATTATTATTATTTGAAACAATTTTTTGTTTGTTCAAAAAATAGCTGATATTTGAATTATCAGGTGGATAATTCAAATACCAGCTATTTTTTAAAACAAACAAAAACTTGTTTCAAATATGCCTGATAGACATTTCTTTACTGAATCTTTTTCTTTTTTTATTTCAGCCAATTATTGACGAATGATGGTTAATTAAATAATAACTTGCCTCTCTATATATAAATGCAAAAGCCATCGAATATATCTGCAATGAGGAAGCTTCCAGGGATCGATTGGGAACCGCATTTGGGTCAAGGACTTGGCAGCACTCTCGGTGCGAGGCGTGGAATTTAGCAGACACCAAAAATCCTGCCAGTTTATTTCACAATGGATGGATTTTATTATAGATAAACTTTGTTATAAATACGAAACGCTATATTAAAGGTTTATCAAACAGAGCCAAACAGTTTCCTGCATGAATGGGCCGGCTCGACCTGTAATATACCACGACCTCTCAGAAGACTGACGTAAAGTGGCTCATGCCACGTTTCGCTCGGTGAGAGAGGTACCCGGAGGCCCACCCCCCTTCCCCATCCTTTCCAATCCCCTATCCCTTAAAGGTCGGCAACGCAACAGTAACACTATATGTGTTACTGGTGTCCATGAGCGGCGTTGGTTGCTTACCATCAGGTGACACGCCTGCTCGTTTGCCCTCCTATCCCATAAAAAAAAATAAAAAAAATAGATAATTTAACATGCCTTAGAAACCCCACTACCCCACGATATTTTTTTATTTTTTACTTTATAATAGTAGGTACATTTTCTGAGTCTGTAAACTCGAAAATTGCTTAGCTTTTCTTAGGTACTATTAAAATTTTAGAATTATTCTCGACGCTGGCTACTGTGAAACAGACAGATACAAAGACCCATAAACTCTGCAGATATTTCATTTCATCCGTGGCCTCGTGGTTTTTTAACCAACGAATTTTCGGAATTTAAGTGCCAAAGCAGAGTTCCTGGAGTTCCCACCGACGAACACTTCTACATTACTCGAATGAAAATAACATTATTACGTTAAGATAATATTGTTGATTTATTTATTAGTTTGTTATATGACAGCACAAAGAGACAAATACAGGGCCGCAGCAGGCGGGTGGTGGAGGTCCCGTCTCCACTAGTCCGAACTTACTGTAAACATTACAAAACCGTACTACCGTACGACTGTAAACATTCATTGTAATCATTCTGAAAACCCTATTATTTATTCAATAATTTATTTGTATTAAGTTGGTTTCATCCGGCCCTGTTCACTTTATATTCATGAAAACAATATACATAATATTTCGACGAAATCAAGTCCATTATAAATTATGCCAAACTACATGATTCCAAGTGGCGTTCTCAACGAACCAACTAACAGATGTAACAAGTTACCGGCGCCAGTGTGCGAGTTTCGGATAGTCTCCAGTTAGTTTAGTTTACTAATCTCGTTCAAGAAGGCTAGTTTCGTATTTGCCATTAACAACATTTATGTGTACAGCGGTGGTGTACAACAACTTGTACCAAACCAACCGATAATTATAATCGCAAACTGACTACTACTTAATCAAACTTTGCCGTGCCAACTTGGCATCTCGGAGCCGCACTAACTGTACTGCTCTACCGCTCTCTACTACTACCAACATACCACCGGAGACTTATCTTCAAATTGCCATCGTTATCGTCTTATCTTCCAGCACACTCCGCTCCTGACGGCCAGCTGTGATTGTGTTGTGAACATATTATACAGTTACTATACAATTAATATCTTTACAACCACTCAATGCGTAACCATATTATTAAACACATTGAATTAATACATTTGGAGCCGACATCCGAAATCATAATATAAAAGTAAAAGAGAAGAGAATGAAGACGAATATTATTGATACTAAGAAGGCGCTTCTCACTTAACAACCTTACAACAAAACACTACTTTCTTTACGAAAATTCCAGCAAATACTTAGGTAGGCTGCATCAATTGTCAGTTCCCCAAAAGGAAGAGTTGACATTTGAACGAGTGCCAAATTCCAGCCGTGAACTGATTCGCTGAAACTATTACCAGTTGTCTGTCGGTGACCTTTTTTGATGTCTATTCGTCACATTCTGTTTATATTACAATTAACAGACATAACATAACTTCAAGCCTTTTTCTACTCGAAGGTGTAGACAGTGGCTGCTAATCCTCGAATCGCCGAATTGTTGTTATATTGTAAATTTAATAGGTGGCGGAACCTATTTTCAAAGAGCGGGCACGAAGTTATCTGTCATCGATTTATGCATCCCGAAAAAAATCTGAAAAATCATTGGTGTGTGCTCGGAAGCGATTCCAGGACTTCTGAATCAGAAGAAAATTGGAGCACTGAGACTGAGGTTAAGGAAAAAGTTTCTGCGTATCATTACATCATTACATACATAGTATAAAATTAAGTCACCTCCCGCTTAGATCTTTGAAACTAGGTAACGGATTTTGATGCAGGTTTTTTGAAGTGGAACTTCTAATGTCTCGTGCAAAAGCGTTTAACGCTTTTAACACCCCCTCGCGGGTATTATAGGTAATATAAAACACTAAAACATAAATCGGCTTATATAAAACAAGGAAGAGAATTTCCATAGCGTGATTAAAAACTGCACATAGACATCTAGTAGCTAGTAGCGGCACTGTTTTTATCGCACCGTGTCTCAAAAGTACTAACTGCATAAAAAATATTGTTTTAAACATAACTTCACGCCTTTTGTTACCCGAAGGTGTAGGCAGCGGCTGTTAAGCCTCGTTTCGCCGTTATGTTTACGTCCCAAATGGAATAGGTGGCGAACCTATTGCCATACCGGGCACAAAGTTTGTCAGTCATCAATATTTATCACACATAACTTCCGAAAACAATTTCGAAAAGTCATTGGTGTGAGCCAGTGTCTAGAATCGAACCCCGGACCTCTGGATCAGAGACCGTGCGCTCGCCCACTGCGCCACCGAGACTGTTGTTTTAAATTTTTAAATTTATGTGCTACTTAAATAAAGAACAAAACAAAAATTCAAATATTAGTAGGAATAAACAAACAAGGCATTTTTTAATGCTATATAATAATAATAAATAATAATTAGTTTGACGTCGCTATAACTGAAAAACCAACCTTGGGAACCTTAATAAAAAGTATCCATACAAACACAGGAGTAACACAACTAGTTTAGTATTAGAATTGTAAAACATTTAGTAATTAGTAAATAAATAATATAGTTAATAAAATGCAATAGGTCGCAGGTAAAATAATGGCTTTTTTACTTCTATATTTATTACTGTATTTAATTTCATTAAATAAACTAAATTTTAATTTGTCTTAATTATTTTTACCTTATTGGAACCATTAGTGTACATGTACAAAAGTACAATTAGATTACAAATACGTTTAAGAAGTATGAAAAACAAAATAGGTAAAATAAATAATTTCTTTCCAATGTGCCGCCAAATAATCTATACATGTAATAAAATTGTAGGAAAGTTGAATATTTCATTGAGTTTCATTGAATATTTCATTTGCATAATTTTTGGGATTGATCTACAATCGATACCGAACCTCAAAATATAGTTTTTAGAATTTTTGTCTCTTTGTCTGTATGTTTGTTACGGATAAACTGTAAAAGTACTGCATGCTTTTACGTCGAATTTAGCTTAAATATAGCCAAGAGGGTCGGGTCAACGCAGGCTAAATATTATCACCCTATCACTAACTGGGGGTGAGCGATGAACCCGTATAATGGCACAGGCACAGTATTCTTCCTGCTTTTTTGGCGTCCACGCAGATGAAGTAGCGAGCAACAACTAGTATAGTTATTAAAATGCAATATGTAGCTAGTAAAATAAGTGCTTTTTAATTTATTTGTATTTAATTTCATTACATAAACTAAATTTTGATTTGTCTTAATTATTTTTACCTTATTGCAATTTCTTTCTAGTTAATTCTTTTTGTGCTATCTGTACTATTTTTTTTTTTTGTAAATCTCTATTTTTTTTGTAACACAACAAGTAGGTACGAAGCGGCTACCGAACAAGCCAGACGTATATTTGTTATTATAAGGATAATTAAATCGATATTTGTTATTTTGCAATGTATGTTAGTATCTAAGTATGTATATAATAAGTATGTAATAAATATTTATAATGTATTGAATCTTAGAACTCAATTTTAAAGTTTTTATACACGCTAAGTTTTGATAATAAAATTAACAGTCGTAGAGCCAAGCAGTTTGCTGCATGAATGGGCTGGCTCCACCGGCGAAACTCCACCGCCACTCATTCAGATATAGTTTTAATGCTTTTTTACAATATGGGTATCAAATGAAAGGGCTTTTCGATGGTAACTTGAAAATGTGACGTCATTCTAAATCCAATGCTATAAGTATTTTAATGCATTTTACAATATGGGTATCGAATGGGCTTGAGCTTGGGGGAGTACCTAAATCAAAGAACAATGCGACGTCGAATATGGTACATCCTCCTAAATAAAATAGTCACCAAATTCTACCCAGACCTTAAGATGGGGATACTCGAGTGGGGATCGAACCCGCCAATCTCCATTCCACAGTCAGTAGTTTTACCGTGTATTGGTAAAACTACCGACTGTGGAATGTAAGTTGTGCTCTTTATAAATTAAGCGTGTTATAAATGTTCGTCTGTTAAAAAGATTTTTTTTTTTTACGGGATAGGAGGGCAAACGAGCAGGCGTGTCACCTGATGGTAAACATCTAACACCGCCCATGGACACCAGCGGCACATGTAGTGTTACTGTTGCGTTGCCCACCTTTAAGGGAAGGGGATAGGAAAGGATGGGGAAGGGGGTGGGCCTCAGGGTACCTCTCTCACCGAACGAAACGCGGCATGAGCCACTTTACGTCGGTCTTCTGAGAGGTCGTGGTATTTCACCGGTCGAGCCAAAAGTTCCACTTCAGTAGCGCGTAGGGACTCCGCGTAATTTTTTTTAAAGGATATAGGGTTTTACCGGAGGTTTCGATCTATAATCCATGAATGTACTAAAGAAAAAATGATAATTTTCAACATTTGGAACTTTAATCGCAAACGCTGCTTGAACCATATGTGATAAATCAAAACAATGTACTACATTGTTATGCATCTTCAAAACATCTACAAAAAAGTACGCGATGGCATTTGTTTATCTCTTAGGGATAACCTACAATGACCATTTTTACTTCTTTACTTTTTACGAGAAATAATGGCTTATTTACGAAGCGATTTTAAAGCGTCTTAAATAGATTGATCATGTAATATAGATGATTATGGCCCCTTACAGCATGTTATTTTCGAAGATATTGCAGTTTTAACATAGCGGGACAGTAGTTACGTCGCGCAGTAGTACCGGTGAAGACGTGTGTCGATAAATAGCTCAAATTGAACCTCATGATAGCCAAAATTTACTCATTTAATACTTTTGATGTGGAACAAAGTTCGCCGGGTAAGGCAGTTTTATATAAAAGTTCAAAAAGTGTTTTATAAAGTTTGTTTGACTAAAGTATGTAAGTTTAGTTTTCATAGGGGCACAGTGACCAAACGGTGCTAAATGATGACTGTTAATATAGTACGGAATTTGATCGCATTCGGTATAAGTCTTCTGCCTCCGGAATCACGTGAAAAATTAAGGAAATCTAGTAAACTAGCAGACCGCGCGAACTTCGTACCGCCATATTTTAAACATTTTCCACTAAAAAGATTATTGCCGCGATCATATTAATACCTCAAAGCTTTCCTCATAAATGGACTATCTAACACTATTTTTTTTTCAATTCAAGTTCCTGATACCTACATACGTAACTTCACGCCAGATCCCTTGCGGGGTAGGTAAAGGGTACAAAGCGTCATAAGGCACGATTATTACACACCTAACTTACTTAGCTTTTGATATTAGCGACTAACAACCTAGATATGATGAAAATAATGGCAGTTAAAATATTAAGCAGTTGAATGAATGCATGAATGGGCTCAACCGGTGAAATACCACGACCTCCCAGAAGATCGACGTAAAGTGGCTCATGCCGCGTTTCGTTCGGTGAGAAAGGTTCCCGGAGGTCCACTTCCCTTCCCCATCCTTCTCCCTTAAAGGTCGGCAACGCAACGGTAACACTATAAGTGATGCCGGTGTCCATGGGCGGCGCAGGTTGCTTACCTTCAGGTGACACGCTTGCTCCTTTGCCCTCATGCCTCCCATAAAAAAAAATATTATGAACTTCGATCAATAACAATACCAGGGACTTTGTCAGAATTTTTTTGTCAACCTTTAGTTTTTTTTAATACTCCTTGCACCTTTTTTTTAAATTTGTCATTGTCGTCGATTTAAAAAAAACCTGGTCACCACATGTTCTTACCAGTATGGCTAACTCACAGTGAGAGTTTTTTTTTATTAGCTTTTTATTAGCTTCACCTGTATGTATGTTTGTATGTTTGTAGGTTTGTAGGTTTGTAGGTTTGTTTGTAACCGACTTCTTTTTTAGTTTCCGCTGATTGCCACTAGATGGTGCGATTTGTGAACTATGAAAGTTCTAGACTAGAAAACCGAACTAAAAAATAGAAAATAAATTTTAATGAATTTAAATTAAGAAAATAGTGTTAAAAATTTCAATGAATATAAATTAAAAAAAGCGTGGGGTGCTTTTTAAGATATTATCGAAATGATAATCACTCTACTGATATCTGTCAATAAAATATTTATAACTATTGACACCATGCATCCCACGCTTTTTTGAACGATAGATGGTGCGATTTGTGAACTATAAAAGTTCATAAATCGCACCATCTAGTGGCAATAAGCGGAAAGTTTACGTTATCAACTTGAAACGAGTTCCTTATATAAGTCACAGATGGCGCTATTCCTCAAATTCGAAACTAAGAAACGCGCTGTCATACAAAACCGAACTAAAAAATTTAAAATAAATAATAGTTTAAAAAAACTAAAAAACACGCTTTTTATTGAAAACCGAACTAAAAAATAGAAAAATAAAAAAAAAAACTTTATTTTAAAAAAAGCGTGGGGTGCATGGTGTCAATAGTTATAAATATTTTACTGACAGATATGAGTAGAGTGATTATCATTTCGATAATATCTTAAAAAGCACCCCACGCTTTTTTTAAAATAAAGTTTTTTTTTTTATTTTTCTATTTTTTAGTTCGGTTTTCAATAAAAAGCGTGTTTTTTAGTTTTTTTAAACTATTATTTATTAATATTTTAAATGTCGATTTGGCACCTTGGTATTACTCTTATCAAAATAAATTCACTAAATTTTAAAAGAGATCACGATATTAAAAATGTAAATATATATAGATGGGCAACTATGTGGTATGCAGATGTGTAACAAACTCGCTAAATCTTTATATTTTAGCAAAAGACGCCAAGTCGAGGTGCGTGGGTATATCTTGCGCTTCGTCCATTTATATGAAGTTGCAATATTGTAAAGAATTATAGATAATATTATAATATCTGCGTGAAGAACTAACGGTAAACTAACTCTAGCTTTGACCCATGACTTTGGTTACTTAAGTATGAAAATATTTTTAAATCTTTTAATATTCGGGTTCCATATTACATAAATATAATGAACGGAAAATAACGCGACACATTTAGGTAAACACATTATCTGTCTGCTTGTGACTACGGCCAGTGCAACCAGGCCGAAACGTCAAGCCATTAATAAAAGTAAGTATTTGTTTACACTACACTTGTCGTGTTATTTCCCGTTTATTATACTCTTAAATAGATCAAATTCTAATCTAATGTGTCTAAATAGACACGGGGTCACAGATGTTACAGGTTCACATCACCTATTAATTATTACAAAATAAATATACATATACCCTAAAAGACGATTAAATACTACAAACTCATTAGGACCAAAAGAAAAAAAAATACTAAGAAAATTAAAAAAAAATTACCTGCCAGCTATGAGCGGCGCTCATGACCGAGTCAAGCGGGTCTCCCGATCATATACAGCGTGTCCCACATTGGGTATATCAAGCCGCGAGGGCTGTATACAGGATGGAATTGCCTATCGGATGGCTATATTTAAAATGCGATAAGTCGAAATTTTAGATCTGAAAAAAAATTAATAATTCCTACTGAGTCCGCAAATAATAATATTTGACATGGTCACCCTACTATAAAGACTTTCATTGATATCACATACACACATACACAAGAAATCGTAACATATGGTACGATTTCTTGTGTACCTACAACACGGATATAAAAATTTAGACTTTATTCTGTAGTAGTAGAGCCGATATTGCTAAGTTATGGTGAGATATAAAATAAAAATTTTGTATTTCATTCTGAATAAATAAAATTCATTCATAGTTTAATACATATCTAACCAGATTTTTCGTTTAAGATTTATGGTGAACACTTACCATTTCTCAGTGTGACTACAAAAAAGGTTCAATGTGCTGTCCTCCTCTCGTAACACATAGGTTTACACGCCGCGATACAGATTGTGTGGCACGGCTCAGATACTCCGGTGTTAGAGTACCACAAGCTTCCACAATTTTTTGGCGCATATCATTCACAGTTTCACACTGCGTAGCATACACCACACTTTTCAAATATCCCCACAAAAAAAAGTCCATTGGCGTTAAATGGGCGACCGTGGTGGCCATGGAACAGTTCCAGAACGTCCAATCCACGCATGAAAGCGATCGTCCAGATATTCGCGTACAGAACGAGTGTAATGCGCTGGCGCGCCGTCTTGCTGGAAAATCATGTCGCGGTAAACTAACAAAGGAAGGCCTTCAAGTTCTTCCTCCAAGGTGGTCCTCAACATTTCCAAGTAGATTTCACCGTTCAACCGGTCCGGCAAAAATACAGGGCCTATCAATTTGTCACCGATGATACCGGCCCACACATTAATTTTCCACCTGTGCTGAAAATGGCTTTGACGAAAAGCATGTGGATTTTCATGGGATCAGTAGTGCTCGTTGTGGCTATTGGATAGTCCAAAACGAGTAAAGGTAGCCTCATCAGACCATAGAACCCGAGACGCAAACATATGGTCAGCAGTAACCTGACTACGATACCACACACAGAATCGCAGTCTTAATAAAAAATCTGCTTCTGTCAGCTGTTGTGTGCGCTGGTAATGGTAAGGATGCTGACTATCTTTTTTTAAAGTTCTCCATACTTTCATTCTAGACACACCTAATACGACAGAGGCTTTTCTAGTACTTCTAGTTGGATCTTCAGCAAAGTGATACAAAATATTCTGTTCTACACGAGCATCCGCACGGTCACACGATCGTCCTTCAGAGTTTGGACTGTGGAAAGAACCGTTTGAGTGCAAACGGTTGATCAGCCTCCTGAAGCATGCATAAGAAGGAAGTCTTCGCTGATTCTCCAGCTCTCTTCCATCAATGTTACGTTGTCGATAAAGTTCGCGCGCTGCAGTAAGGATTCCCTCCGATGCACCCACACACATAATCATATCATAGTACTCTGCATTTGAATACTCCGCCATTATAAAATTACGAAATAACGAAAGAACTTTCACTAACTTGACACCGATGGATGACACTGACCGATAGAACAAGGGAACAATAATGAAGAGCGTGTAAAAAAATAATCACTAACGAACATTAGTAAGGATGTGAAAAAATAATTGATTATTGAAATATTCGATTAAAAATCAACTTCTAAAAGTAAAAAAATCTATTAAATTTAGTAATTATTTTTATATGACTATACGATTAATAACCGATTATTTTATTAATCATTCAATTACATATTACCGACTTTTTTTCATCTGCAACGCCCCGATATTAAGTTTGGTCTTCTGGCCCGGAACGAAAACTGCTAAAGAATACTTTTTCCATAATGTTATTTATTTGTTAACGCCATCAATGACCGCATTCCTTCTATACCTTTGAAACAGTTTAGTTATTTATTTATTCAAATATTCACTAGATGGAGTCGATGAATAATACAATTTTATAAGCCGACATTTGGTTGATATGTTCTCTTTTATTGTATATTTCCAAATTACTAAATATTACATGGATACTCACTCGCTTCGTTAACTTTCATAACTCTTTTCAAGCACGCGCGTCGGTTTTTGAGGCTCCTAACATCACCTTCCTCCAGAACACGTTCTATTTGGTCATGTAATGTGTGTCTTGGCCGTCCTCGACTCCTACATCCATCCGCTTTTGCATTGTATATCTGGTCAATCGTGTTAAATGATCGGTCAGTCTTGCATCATCCATCCTTTCTACATGTCCGAACCATCGAACCAACCATGCCCTTTCTTACTTTTACACCGACACTCTCTTTCAAACCAACTTCCTTCCTTACAACCTTGTTTCCTACGCGGTCAGCGAGAGTCACTCCGCAGATTTTGCGCAGTGCCCTCATTTCTACCGCGTTTATTCTACTTTCATGCACACTCTGCCATACCCAGCTCTCGTTTCCATAAGTTAGCGTTGGGATCAGGACTGCATTGTGAATTGCTAGCTGGGCTTTTCTGCTGACGTTTTTTGCGCCCAGGAATCTGGCCAACGCTCCATTTACGCTATTTCCTATCGCCACTCGTTTTTCTACATCCGTGGTGTACCTTCCATCCCTGCTAAAAGCGCATCCAAGATATACAATTTCATTCACCTGTTCCAGCACTACATCATCAATCATTATCCTTGCATCTGTTCTGGATTCTTCCCTTTCAAACACCATAACTTTCGTTTTCGTCGCATTCAACTGCAAACCTTTAATCATGCAATCATCTTTCATAGTAGTGACTAGTGTTTGTAGGTCCGACGGCAATTTGGCCAGAAGCACGGCGTCATCTGCGTAAAGCAGGCAGCTCACAACTAGGTCACCCATTCGCATCACTACATCCATCGATCTCACTCTCTGGAGACAACTGTCCAGGTATAGGATGAACAGTCGAGCGGACAGCACGCAACCCTGTCTGACGCCGATATTGACGTCAAACCAGGGGGACAAGCCGCCGTCAACACGCACACACGATGTGCAGTCCTCATAAGTGGACTGCACAGTGCGCAGCAGTGCTCCGCTCACCCCGTAGCCCGGGAGTATGCCCCACAGATCCTTTCGTAACACTCTGACAAACGCTTTTTCCAGATACACAAAACCGCAGAAAACCTTCCGGTTAACAGCCAGTTGTTTCTCCACGATGTCGCGGAGGGAAAAAATCTCGTGTGATCCCCAGTTTTATTCGAACCCAAAGATGTCTTGGGCCTACCAACTCATAATCTTTCACTCCGGAAGCAAAGTGGGAGGAGAGAATGACTCCAACACCCCCACTAGCACGGACGTCCTGGTCCACTCCGGACCATAGGGCTACCATGCCACCGGGGAGGTCCTCGGTCTCACTCCCCCTTCGCTTTGTCTCCGTCAAACATAAGGCATCCAGGCATCTCTCATTTATTACATCCATCATCTCATTCATCTTTCTGATCATACTACCTCTAACATTCCACGTGCCTATACGGCACTCCCCTCTCCTCGTCCCACCAGGATTGGCGGTGCGTGAAGAGTGGCGCTAATCGGCACCAACGGGGGCTAATCGGTGCCCGTCGCTTCCGGGGCACGCCGGAGCAGCCCGTCCGGCTCAGTTTGCTTCGGTCAAGTTTGCGTCCCACTGGGACGGCAGGGGTCGCGACGTGCACGCTCTTGATAAGACCCCCTAAAACTAATTGTACATATTGCCCAAAAATTTAAAAATCCATTAATTTAAATAAATCGATTATTTTCTTAAATAAATACGGTTATTAATTAATCGATTTTTTCATTGTAATAAATTAATCGTTTAATCAAAAATCGTTTTCTTATGTTTAATGTCACATTCCTAAATACTAGTGTCTCTGCCATTTTTAATTTCTTAGGGTACCGTTATACCAAAATACGGAACCTTTATACGATAACTTAATTTTTTATAATAACTTTAAAAATACTAGTCTCTGTACTACAGAGTCTACTAGATATTTTAATTTCACTCAAATCTCATCCAAAGCAAATTGGAATAGTATTTTAGAAAATCTCTAAATTTTAAGTAATAATACACACAATACCGAATACCGGATTTAACATAACATAACTTCACGCCTTACCCGAAGGTGTAGGCAGCGGCCGTTAAGCCCCGTCTCGCCCTTATGTTTACGTCCCAAATGGAATAGGTGGCGAACCTATTGCCATACCGGGCACAAAGTTTTCAGACATCGATATTTATCACACTTAACTTCCGCAAACGATTTTAAAAAGTCATTGGTGTGAGCCAGTGTCAGGATTCGAACCCGGACCTCTGGATCAGAAGCCTTGTGCTCTCCCATTGGACCACCGAGACTCCTAGGATTTACCTACGTAATACTTTTTAAGCTTTCACGTGTTATGCAACATAATGATAATAATAATATACTTTATTAATTTGCGTTGGTACATTAAAATTATACGGACCCATAATAAATAATACATATTAATATTTCAAAATATTTCACTGTAAATTTAGAAATGCCGACAAATTCTTTTTATAAATGCCGCCTGATGAGTTCAAGGTTATCTTGTGCGAGCCGAAAGGCAGGCGGCAATTTTCAAAGGAAGTTTCGGGCGCGTGTAACAGGTCACAGCACGTGTAAGAGGTGCACACATATACACAGCACATATACACATGACCTACAAATGAATCATTAAGTAGGGTTCACAGTTTTTTGTGTAACTTCACGCCTCAAATACATGAGAGTGTAGGCAGCGAATACTATTTACTGATTATGTTTCATGGTAATTTTATATGATTTCTTATTGCGAACCGAATACAGATAGCTTTTTTTGTGTAACTTCACGCCTCAAATACATGAGAGTGTAAGCAGTGAAAACTATTTACTGATTATGTTTCATGGTAATTCCATGTGGTTTCTTAAACAGATCAGAATGTAGTCAGCTTAATATTTTTTTGTAACTTCACGCCCCAAATACATGCGGGTGTAGGCAGCGAAAATTACTTATTGATTATGTTTCATGGTAATTTTATATGATTTCTTATTGCGAACCGAATACAGATAGCTTTTTTGTGTAACTTCACGCCTCAAATACATGAGAGTGTAGACAGGGAAAACTATTTACTGATTATGTTTCATGGTAATTCCATATGATTTCTTAAACAGATCAGAATGTAGTCAGCTTAATATTTTTTTGTAACTTCACGCCCCAAATACATGCGGGTGTAGGCAGCGAAAATTACTTATTGATTATGTTTCATGGTAATTTTATATGATTTCTTATTGCGAACCGAATACAGATAGCTTTTTTTGTGTAACTTCACGCCTCAAATACATGAGAGTGTAAGCAGTGAATACTATTTACTGATTATGTTTCATGGTAATTCCATGTGGTTTCTTAAACAGATCAGAATGTAGTCAGCTTAATATTTTTTTGTAACTTCACGCCCCAAATACATGCGGGTGTAGGCAGCGAAAATTACTTATTGATTATGTTTCATGGTAATTTTATATGATTTCTTATTGCGAACCGAATACAGATAGCTTTTTTGTGTAACTTCACGCCTCAAATACATGAGAGTGTAAGCAGTGAAAACTATTTACTGATTATGTTTCATGGTAATTCCATGTGGTTTCTTAAACAGATCAGAATGTAGTCAGCTTAATATTTTTTTGTAACTTCACGCCCCAAATACATGCGGGTGTAGGCAGCGAAAATTACTTATTGATTATGTTTCATGGTAATTTTATATGATTTCTTATTGCGAACCGAATACAGATAGCTTTTTTTGTGTAACTTCACGCCTCAAATACATGAGAGTGTAAGCAGTGAAAACTATTTACTGATTATGTTTCATGGTAATTCCATGTGGTTTCTTAAACAGATCAGAATGTAGTCAGCTTAATATTTTTTTGTAACTTCACGCCCCAAATACATGCGGGTGTAGGCAGCGAAAATTACTTATTGATTATGTTTCATGGTAATTTTATATGATTTCTTATTGCGAACCGAATACAGATAGCCTTTTTTTGTGTAACTTCACGCCTCAAATACATGAGAGTGTAGACAGGGAAAACTATTTACTGATTATGTTTCATGGTAATTCCATATGATTTCTTAAACAGATCAGAATGTAGTCAGCTTAATTTTTTTTGTAACTTCACGCCCCAAATACATGCGGGTGTAGGCAGCGAAAATTACTTATTGATTATGTTTCATAGTAATTTTATAAGATTTCTTAATGCGAACCGAATACAGATAGCTTTTTTTGTGTAACTTCACGCCTCAAATACATGAGAGTGTAGACAGGGAAAACTATTTACTGATTATGTTTCATGGTAATTCCATGTGGTTTCTTAAAGAATGATTAGAAAGAAGATCAGAATGTAGTCAGCTTAAATTTTTTTTGTAACTTCACATAATTATTAAAAATTAGAGATGACAACCCTATTGATGATCGAAATGGAAAAATGAATGAAATACTTTAGGCGAGTAGTCACCACAATGAACTCAGTTGTCGTAGGTCATAAGTAGGGTGATCATGGTTCATATTTCTGCGGGATAATTTTTGTAAAAAAAGTAAAAAAAAATTTTTTTTGCCTTTTTTTACTTTCTATAGGATATCTAGATTTCAAAGCATGTCTAGATTCTAGATATAAGTGGTTAGAATAGGGTCTGTGAAGCACCCTGTATATGTGCGCGGAATATTTGCCTAAGAAACGTATACTTACATTTTGTATTTTGCGATATCTTTTGAATTAAATGTCCGAATTGAATCATTCAAAAAGTTCTAGAAAGGTATTGAATCTATCTTTATATTGAAGTAATTTATTTTGAGTAGAGTTAATACCAAAGTACAACATAAAGAACTTTTAAAACGACCTCATTATAATTATTTTTAAAAATTCAAAAAGCACTTATTGTGCGATAACTACAATACTTAGACATATGGCGTCGCGGACTTTTCCGCGCGACACGACAATTATATGTTCTATGAAAGTGTAGTACATTGTTTTGTTCTATAATCAATAGTTTTTGCAGCGTTCGCGATTTAAGATTTTTTTTTCGGGTCTTTTTCTTACACCTTGGGTTACATTATTGAACTTATAGTATGGATCCCTAATTTATTTGAAAATATAATATAGCCTAAAGCCTTCCTCGATAAATGGACTATACACCAGTGAAATCGGACCGGTGGTTTCTGAGATTAGCGCGTTCAAACAAACAAACAAACAAACAAACTCTTCCGCTTTATAATATAAGTATAGATAAGGCATATTGTTAACATTAACAATCTTTTGTTTATTGATAGAAGAATACAAAAATAAATAGTAACAATTCTAAGTAGCTCCATTATTGTTTAATTGAATTATTTGGATGACGTTAAAATCTTTCCTACTGATAAATTTTCTTCAAATCTATCTGGGCTCTTATGAATCCTTATATCGACTTACATACATAACTTCACGCCAAATCTCTTGCGGGGTAGGCAGAGAGAACAGAGCGCCATAAGGCACGCTTCGTTGACTTTCATAACTCTTTTCATGCACGCGCGTCGGTTTTTGAGGCTCTTAACATCACCTTCCTTCAGAACACGTTCTATTTGGTCATGGAATGTGTGTCTTGGCCGTCCTCGACTCCTACATCCATCCGCTTTCGCATTGTATATCTGCTTAGTCAGTCTTGCATCAACCATTCTTTCTACATGTCCGAACCATCGGAGCATGCCCTTTCTTACTTTTACACCGACACACTCTTTCAAACCAACTTCCTTCCTTACAACCTTGTTTTCTACACGGTCAGCGAGAGTCACTCCGCAGATTTTGCGTAGTGCCCTCATTTCTACCGCGTTTATTCTACTTTCATGCACACTCTGCCATACCCAGCTCTCGCTTCCATAAGTTGGGGTTGGGATCTGGACTGCATTGTGGATTGCTAGCTGGGCTTTTCTGCTAATGTTTTTCGCGCCCAGGAATCTGCCCAACGCTCCATTTACGCTATTTCCTATCGCCACTCGTCTTTCTACATCCGCGGTGTACCTTCCATCTCTGCTAAAAGCGCATCCAAGATATGCAATTTCATTCACTTGTTCCAACACTCATTCAATCAAATCAATCATTAACCTTGCATCTGTTCTGGATTCCTCCCTTTCAAACACCATAACTTTTGTTTTCGTCGCATTCAACTGCAAGCCTTTAATCATGCAATCATCTTTCATAGTAGTGACTAGTGTTTGCAGGTCCGACGGCGATTCGGCTAGAAGCACGGCGTCATCTCCGTAAAGCAGGCAGCTCACAACTAGGTCACCCATTCGCATCCCTACATCCATCGATCTCACTCTCTGGAGACAACTGTCCAGGTACAGGATGAACAGTCGAGCGGACAGCACGCAACCCTGTCTGACGCCGATATTGACGTCAAACCAGGGGGACAAGCCGCCGTCAACACGCACAGACGCTGTGCAGCCCTCATAAGTGGACTTCACAGCGCGCAGCAGTGCTCCGCTCACCCCGTAGCCCGGGAGTATGCCCCACAGATCCTTTCGTAACACTCTGTCAAACGCTTTTTCCAAATCCACAAAACCGCAGAAAACCTTCCGGTTAACAGCCAGTTGTTTCTCCACGATGTTGCGGAGAGAAAAAATCTGATCCATGCACCCTCGTCCACTTCTAAAACCACCCTGTGCCTCCCACAACACTCCATCAGATATCACCCTCATTCTCCTTTCAATAATTTTCCCATACACTTTTGCTGCTAAACTAATCAAACTGATGGCCCTGTAACTGGAACACTGCATACGTGATCCCTTACCTTTATACAAGGGCACAATGACAGTGCGCCTCCAGTCCATGGGAACCTTACCCGACCTCCAGCACAGATTGCTCAAGGTCAGGAAAGCGTCCCGGACACAGGTTCCACCGTATTTGATCATTTCAGCATACATCTTATCAATTCCAGCTGCCTTACCATTTTTCATACTTCGTATCGACCATTCAATCTCTTCCATAGTAATGTCCTCGTCAGATGTTGGCGCAGCGGTATCAGCAGTAGGCTCACCCGCGGCGCCCACATCCGGAACATACTCGTACATTTCCCCAAAATACTCACTCCATCTGCCCAATACATCGCTTGGGTTTGCAAGAATGTCACCAGTCTTAGGCATAATTTTGTCCATTCTGGATGTTGACGAAGAACCCCGAGACTTTCTAACTTCCCTCCAGAAGAGTTTGTTATTCGCCTCGAAGTTCTCCGTCAACCTCACTTCCTCATTCGCAACTAGTCTGTCACGCTTCTCTTTCACTAAGGCTTTGGTAACATTCCTGCAGCGGCGGTAGCTTTCATACTTTTTCTCTGTCATACTATCATTCTGATTCAAACTTGAGACATAATCCATATATCGACTTGTATCATATAAAGGCGCTGGAGTTTCGGTCACAGCTTTGCCTGTTTTTTTAACCACTCGAATGTGATAAGGCAGGCGAAGTAAATCTAATTTTCCTTCTTCCAGGACAATAAACAATCGGATTTCTTTACAACGGTGGTTCAGTAATATTTTCCTGCCAATTAAAATTAATCTTTGGTAGTCCCAAATTCCCATCGGCATATCCGCGTATTAGCTGTTCGTCCAATATTGAAAGCTGGATCAGAAAATTCAAAGCCATTGCGTCTAACTCAGTATTTGGAGTAAGCGTTAGAATTTGGTTGTTTTTTTCAATATTTACCTGAACGTATTCGGTTCAGAGTTGCTGCTCAAGCCTTCTGATAAACAACTTTTATTTAATTGCAACATTCACACCTTTCAGTGACTTGATAATGTGTTTTGTTGCGCGCAAGTCTATAGTACCAATCATATTTTTGAAGTGGAACTTCTAATGTCTCTTGCGAAAGCATTTAACGCCCCCTCGCGGTTATTATAGATAATATATAAGACTAGAACATAAACCGGTTTATATAAATCAAGGAAGAGAATTTGCATAGCCTGATTAAAAACAGTACATAGACATCTAGTAGCTAGTAGCGGCACTGTTTTTATCGCACCATGCCCCTAAAGTACTAACTGTATAAAAAATATTGTTTTTAATTTTTAAATTTTTAAGCACCTTAAAAATAAAACGAACCAAATAATTTAAATATTATTAGGAATATACAAACAAGACATTTGTTTGACCATTTTTGAATGGTATATTATAATAATAACAAATAATAATTAATTTGACGTCGCTATACACGAAAAGCCAACTTTAGGAATCTTGCTTAATAGAAGTATACATACAAGCACAGGAATAATAACTAATTCTGTATTAATCAATCAATCATTTATTCACATAATTCTGGGTATTTACAGTATGGTGACATGACGTAAGTATGCATCTCTAAAATTTTTTTAGAATTTTTGTCTGTTTGTCTGTATGTTCATTACGGATAAACTGTAAAAGTACTACATCCTTTTACGTCCAATTTTACACAAATATTGCCAAGAGGTCGGTTCAACACATAGGCTAAATATTATCACGCTGTCACTAAATGGGGGTGAGCAATGAACCCATATAATGGCACAGGTACAGTATTTTTGCTGTTTCTGGCGTCCACGCAGCTGAAGTAGCGGGAAATAACTAGTACAATTGTTTAAATGCAATATGTACCTGGTCAAATAATGGTTTTTTTAATTATATTTTTATTGGTGTGTTTCATTTCATTATAAAAACTAAATTTGGATTTGTCTTAATTATCTACTTATTTATATATACTTTATTGTACACAAGAGATAATAGATACACAGAAAGAACCATTATGGGCATAGAAGGAGGCATAGAAACAAAAATAGGTAAAATAAATAATTTCGTGCTAATATTACTTTTTGTGCTATCTGTACTAGTATTTTTTTTTACTGTATTTTTTTGGAAATATGTATTTTTTTTTTGTAAAACATCAAGTAGTTACTTGGTAGTTACGAAGCGAGTGCCGAACAATGCGGACGCGTCCCGTACTGTTAATATTTGATATTACAAATATAATTAAATCAATATTTTTAATTTTGCTATGTATATATAAATTATATATATATATATATATGTGTAATATATTTTATATGTATATAGTATGTATGTAATAAAAATGTATTATGTAGTTCTTGAATCATAGAACTCCATTTTGAAGTTTTTATACACGCTAAGTTTGGATGATATTATTAACAGTCGTAGAGCCACGCAGTCCGCTGCGTGAATGGGCCGGCTCGACAAAGGAAATACCACTACTTCTCATTCAGAGATAGTTTTAATGCTTTTTTACAATATGCGTATCAAATGGGCTTGAGCTTGGGGGAGTAACTAAATCAAAGAATAATGAGGCGTCGATTAAGGCAGATCCTCCTAAATAGAGGAGTAGTTACCAAATCCTACCCAGATTTATACTCGAGTGGGGATCGAACCCACCAATCTCCATTGCACAGTCGTTAGTTGTACTAATGCACCACGAGGCCCGTCGTAATGTAAGATGTGCTCTTTTTAAATTAAGCGTGTTTTTTTATTGGATAGGAGAGTAAATGAGCATGCGTGTCACCTGATGGAAAGTAACCAGCGCCACCCATGGACACCTGCAACACGTTTAGTGTTACAGTTGCGTTACCGACCTTTGAGTAAGTAGGATGGGAAAGGATAGGGAAGGGAGGTGGGCCTCCGGGTACCTTTCTCACCGAACGAAACGCGGCATGAGCCACTTTACGTCGATCTTCTGAGAGGTCGTGGTATTTCACCGGTCGAGCCGGCCCATTCATGCGGCGTACTGTTTGGCTCTACCACTGCTAGAACGTGTGGTGTTATACCTACATGTATGTTTGTGACAAAGTTTCACTTCTCTAGCGCGGCGGGACTCCACGCACGGTTTTTTTTTCTCGCAAATCGTTAATAAATTTTGAAGCTTTGTTCTCTTGCAAGCATCTTTTTGCTTTCGGGGCAAGTACATTTTAGATAATCTCGACACTTGCAAGCTGAAATATCCGACAACACATCACTTCTAACTTATCGGAAGGTATTTTCTTGTGAGATTTTCGCAATCTATGGCAGTAAATGGTATGACAGTAACAGTGCTTTCATTCGTTTAGGTTCTAATGTGGGAATAGAATATTCTGCCCATATTTCTATCAGTTTTGCAATTTCAATCTCTTTATATGTTGGCTCTTTTTTAGTTTCTCGCTCAAATGTTAACTTGTAACGGGCTACTCATACATTTTAGCCAGCGGTAGAGCCAAGTAGTTCGCTGCTAGACCGGTGGAATTTTATTTATTTATTTATAGAATATAACATAGTATAGTTAACATATTAAAACAAGTAAAAACCTGTGTCGTGATGGACAACAGGAGACTGGAATTGGTCAATAAGGTTGTCTTTCTTGGTATAACATTAGACTCTAAACTACAGTGGGGCCCACATATAGAGACGTTATCTGGTAGACTTAGCTCAGCCGCTTACGCTGTAAAGAAAATACGTCAACTGACTGACGTTGATACTGCACGTTTAGTTTATTTTAGTTATTTTCACAGCATTATGTCATATGGTCTACTGCTTTGGGGTAGTGCTGCGGATGTAGACTCGGTCTTTGTGCTCCAGAAACGAGCTATTCGTTCTATCTATATGATGAGTCCCAGGGATACACTGAGAAGTAAATTTAAAGAGATACGAATAATGACGTTACATTCACAATATATTTATGATAATTTAATCTATGTTCATAAAAATATAACTAAATTTAAGAAAAACAGTGATATTCATCAATTAAACTTAAGAAACAAAAACAAACTTGCTGTGTCCACTACTAGGCTCCATAAAATTTCTAACGCGTTTCCAGGTCAATGTATACGCTTTTATAATAAGCTTCCAAACGACGCGGTTGAATTATCGTTAGGTAAATTTAAGAAATATGTTAAAAGTAGACTATATTCAAGGGCTTATTACTGTATCGCAGATTATATCAATGATAAAACCGTTTGGAATTGAATTGCTTCTTTTGTGTTATATTGTTTGTATTTGCTGTAGCAAAATATTGTTAATCTGCTAACTAAACATTACTGTTAATTAGTAAGATTGTGTGCAATATGACGTTTCTCACCGGCAAGCTTACTAATTTCTTTTTTTGTTTTGTATGGGATCTTGAATAAGTCATGCTCACTGAAAAGTCCTTGCTTATGGCGGCGTCGTTGATCGGGTCGCCACCTTCCCTAAAATATGGCGAGGGAGGCGATGGCTGAGATATGGGTCATGCTCGTGAACGGGTGCTGTTTGTGGGGACTGGTCTGTTCAAGCGTCCAAAGAATATTAACGTACTGTGTCCTAAGTTTGACGCGAGGAACCTCATTTTGCTCTATAAATTATTCTAATAATTTGTAATTTAGTTTACTTATAATTAAGTAAAATATAAAAAAAAAGGACTCCCCTGAGTTTCTTGCCAATTCTTCTCAGGACGTGAGTAATCGAATTGGCGGATTGAAAATATTGACCTTCATAAGTGTCTTTAATGACCTAAATTGAATAAATGAGATTTTGATTTTTGATTTTATTAAATAGCAATAACATGAAATACCACGAGCTCTCAGAATATCGACGTGAAGTGGCTCATACCGCGTTTCGGTTAGTGAGAGACGTATCCGGAGGCCCAACCACTTCCTCCCACCCATCTAACTTCCGTCCCCCCATATCCGATTGTAAGGGGTGGCAACGCAACTGTAGAGCGAACTGTGTTCAGGTGTCTATGGGCGGCGTTTGTTACTCGCCATCAGATGACGCCTGCTCGTTTGCTAACCTATATTTTTTTTATAGGATAGGTGGGCAAACGAGCAGGCGTGTCACCTGATGGCAAGCAACCAACGCCGCCCATAGACACCAGCAACACATATAGTGTTGACCTTTAAGGGATAGGGGATAGGAAAGGATGGGGAAGGGGGGTGGGCCTCCGGGTACCTCTCTCACCGAACGAAACGCAGCATGAGCCACTTTACGTCGGTCTCCTGAGAGGTCGTGGTATTTCACCGTTCGAGCCGGCCCATATATGCAGCGAACTGCTTGGCTCTACCACTGTACAAAATAATAAAAAAAATATATATATCATAAAAAAATGAAAGTGTGTGTGTCCGCTCCGACGCACGACTGGAGTTTACTCCTCAAGAACGATTATAAAATAAAATAATAAATATTTACTGTCTACAAATATGAACACATTTCTTCGTAATAGAGAATGGCGTATCGCTATAAAGAGTGTTTCTATAAAGAGCTCAGGACATTGTATGGAGTGCCGACTCTTATTTATATGCTCTGTGACTATAGCGCATAACGCATTTCGTGTGACATGCTATACTCTCTAGTACGATTTTGGTCCCCATAATTTTCATACCCCGGGCCTATATATGTAAATCGATTCTTAAGGAGTAAACTCCAAAAAACTGTTTTTGGAGTTGAATATCACACATTTACTTACTTTCAATTTAGAATGGTTCTAAATGGAAATTGTTTAAAATTAAAACGATTTATTGAATGAAAGACTAAAATAAATACCTAAATAGAGATAAAGAAAAGTATAATGAATATTATTGTACAACATGGAACTATAAAATAATGTTATTGAAGTACACACAAACGAAGGGGCACCCGGCGTGTGGTGGCGTGGGGCGGCGTAGGGCGGCGTGGGGCGGCGTGGGGCAGCCGGGGCGGAAGGGCCGGCTCGTAAAACTAACACCGACGATTACTGATAGTGGGCTCAGCGTGGATACTATCTACTGACCGTACAATACGAGAACATCCGGAACAAGTACTGCGATGATCGTGTACGAGCCGCCCGGGAGTGTCCCGGGCGCTACGGTCACACGCGCAGCACCTCTCTTAACTGGAGTGTCGACAACGGTAACGAAATATATGCCTGAAAAATATCTAATAACTGGAGAAATATCTAAATAATAAAAAATATTATATTTATGGGAATGTAAAATAGACCAAGTCCGATTCTCAGACCTACCCGATATGCCTGCCAAATTTCATTAAAATTGTTGAAGCCGTTTCGGAAGGGTTTAATAACGCACACCGTGATAGGACAATTTTATATATTAGATGTACATGTGAACTATGCTTCGTTTATGTTTGTCTGTCTGCTTACTTCATTTCGAATTCAAACAAACTTATTTTACTGTGGCATTTGTTAGGTTTAGCATTTTAATTATATAAGTCTCGGTGGTCCAGTAGTTGAGCACCCCGCTTCTGAATCCGGAGGTCGCGGGTTCGAATCCTGGCTCATATCAATGACTTTTCGGAATTACTTTCTAAAGTTATGTTATGTATGGCAATAGGTTCGCCACTTATACCAATTGGGACGTAAAAATAACGGCGAGTCAAGGCTTAACAGCCACTGCCTACACCTTCGGGTATAACAAGGCGTAAAGTTATGTTATATTATAATTTTTATGATCAAGGAAAGTGAATTGAATATTTTTTAATACACAAAAGCGACAACCATGTTACAGGGGTACTCATAATAACTGTGAAAATATAAAAAAGATGACTCACCTCCGGGATGCAGTGCTTTGATCAAACTCGACATTGTCGCTGAACACATAATTATAACATGCAATGTTGTCAGTATTGATGTACATCTGTACATAATACTATCTAATTGTGTTCTTACACAAGGCAATAACTTTAGGAGAATGGCACACAATTGTTTTTTATAGCTATCTGCTATTAAGATCTAAGATCTAAGTAAATAATCTATTTCATATAAAAAGGTATATTAGAGATGGTGAACTTCAATCTGGTTCCACACCGTGAGTTGTTGAACAATTAGATAGAGAAGCGCGCATCGGTGATGATCGGCTCCACTTGACTGAATGTTGCAGTAATTTTAAACGGAACAAAAGTTTCCTGAAGCAAACATTCGGAGTGCCAAATGTATTGTTCGGGCGGAACGTACCTGCCTGTTCCGGAGTGCGGTGAGGTCAGCCAGCCCCACTGTGATACCCGCAGCCACAGCTGGACTCGTCGCGGCGTCCTCTGGCCGCGACACAGTTGGGACATTCGGTGCACAATAATTAATGTTTTACATCATGATTGCGACTCGGATTCGTTATGACCGTTACAAACAAACATTTATCACTTTGATTTAGTTAGTGCTATGTGACAATGTAATAGTTATATAAAAACATGAGCATACATACATAGCAAACATATACATACGAGCCTCGTAGTGCATTGGTAAAACTACCAACTGCAGAATCGAGGTTGGTGGGTTCAATCCTCACCCGAGTACAAATATTTATGACAAGAAAGAATGTTTGTATGGCGCCTGGTTGATTTTCCATGCATGTAGTAATAGTAGTAGTATCTATTCGAAAATTAAAAGTATTAAGTCATGTCAAGAACGAGCGTGTCGCGATCCATGCCGTCCCAGTGGGGTGCAATCTTGAACGAAGTAAATACAGCGGCGCTGGCTACTAGGGTGTGCTCGGCTAGCGACGGGCACCGATCAGGCAACGTCGGTGCGGCTGTATGCGGGGGGGGGGGCACCACCGCCCAAACCTGGGAGGAGGGGAGTGCCATTTAGACACGTGGGATTGTTAGAGGTTGTATGACAAGAAAGTTAAATGAGATGGTGAATGTAATAAATGAGAGATGTCTAGATGCCTTATGTTTGACAGAGACCAAGCCTAAGCGGAGTGATGCCGAGGATCTCCCCTGTGGCATGGTAGCCCTATGGATGGGTCCTTGAAAGATCCTAGAAGCTGTCCTTGGTCCGTCTGGTAACAAGAGAGGTGCTGGTAAGCCAATCTTGGACGTATGTTTGGAGCGGAACCATACATTATTCTGTCATGAATATATTCACACGTATACGTGGAGACGGAATGAACAAAAAACTTCCGATTCTGGTAGACAGTCGTCGCCGAAACACTCTAAGGGATACAAGAGCCTACAGAGGTCCCACTCTTGATACTGACCATTACGTAAGCCGGTTCGGGGGCCTTTTCAAGGAATGGAGGAACTGGCGAGTGCGTACACACGTTATTAAAAAGAAATAACATTTTCTATTACACAATAATATTGATTTATGTACGAAACATTAATAAACTGCTTATAATTAATAAACAATAATCGATTCTAACTTTAACGTAATCATAAATATTTGAACACAATTTTAAAAAGTGGTTTACTGCATATACTCTTCTAGTTGCAAATTAAGGTTTCATCAGTCATGTTTTGTGCAACATCCATGGAAATAAATATTTTTAGCACCTTTATAATATCTACGATAAGTGAATCCTAGAAATCCTAATCGTTATTTTTTTTTTATTTTTTTTTTATGAGAAAAAGGGGCAAATGAGCCTGCGCGTCACCTAATGGAAAGTGACCACCGCCGCCCATAGACATCCTCAACACCAGGGGCGTCGAATCAGCGTTGCCGGCATTTTAAGTGGGAGTATGCTCTTTTCTTGAAGGTCCCTAAGTTGTGTCGGTCCGGGAATACCTCTGCCGGCAACTGGTTCCATAGAGGAGACGTGCGCGGCAAAAAGTGTCGGCTGAAGCGCACTGTCGTAGATCGCCAACCATTTAGCTTATATATAGTATATAAAGTATCCCCCGTGCTGTCGTCCGCATAACAATGTAAATTGCTGTTATTCAGCATATCATTTATGTGTAGAAGAAACAGCGTAGGGGATAGCACGCAGCCTTGTGGGACTCCAGCATTGACCGGTTTTAAGTCGGAGCATGAACCGTCAACAACGACCTTAATACTCCGAGCGGCCAGAAAACTGGTAATCCAATTGCACAATTTTTCGGGAAGCCCATAACACGGAAGCTTCGATAGAAGTACTTTGTGCCAAACCTAACTAACAGCCAGCGCCTCCCCCTTGCTCTCAACCGCCTCTGCCCAACGAAGACTAAGAAATCACCAGCTGAGCGGCCGCGTCGAAATCCATACTGGCGGTCACTAATCAGCTGGTGCTCCTCCAGATAACCCAGGAGCTGGCGGTTAATAATGGTTTCCATTATTCTGATTAAAATGAAAACGGAGTCAAATAATTTAATAATGTCAATTATAATACCTCTGCTTACCACTAGATATCTCTGTACTATTTAAATTCAAATTATCTGAACTGACCCATCAATGGATATATCTTGGCGGCTTTTGAGGTACATGGCACGTGAAGCGTGAAACGATAAATGCTTGAAAGTCGCACTTACATACATATAATGTTGGTTGTATCCAGTGCCGGATTACCCTAGTAGCAAGAGTAGCAAATGCTACGGGCCCCGCGCGAAAAGAGGCCCCGCAGTAAACCCAGTCATCTCTGTCTGGACCTAATTTTTTTATGTCACAAAAATGTGAAATACTACGTGAAATATTACAACTTTTCCTATTAACACGTTAACTGCGAAACAGGGCTTGAAACGCCCTGTACGTGTCTTGTCTTTATAGCGGTAAGGAAAAACTTAAACTTCTCTGTCGTGCGCGAGGCATAACTTCCATCTGGTTCAGTATAGGAAAGAGATAACTATATATCTGAGATGTGCTATTGATTCCTAGTTCTATGGTATACTTATTTTAATACCGGGTTTCTTAGACCTCGTGCCGCACTGAACAAATAAAATTCTAACACAGTGCGGTAAGAGGTTCCGAAAACCTCGTACCCCCGCGCAACTCGTACCGCACTCTACGCTAGCTTAACGCGGTTAGTGTTGTGCAACGCATGCCAGGCTGCGCACGCGACGAAGAACTGCTGTCGATTATGTCGAAACGTTGCCGAAGAAAGTAAATTAAAGAGGATGATGAAGAAAAACCGGGTGGTGAATCTGAGTCAAAATCGCTGATGATATTTCAAAAACAGGTCAGTCACTAATTAATATTTATAAATATACCTACTCCGAATAAACAATAATAATAATATAGATGAAATAATTATGTATTTAATAAATAAATTTCAGCTAAATAAGTACGTTAATTTTAAAATATTGTGTATAATATTGTATACTATGTATAGGGAGGGACTCCCAGCAGTGGTTGTGGTCCGTGTGGGTTGGCCCTAATCCGCTTCACAAATACACATTTTTTTATATATTTCACACTGCAAACAATGCACATCATCTCGAAAAGGGATCAAAGAAGAGGAGATGTGTAGGATGTTACGATAAACTCCGCGCCTTCTTGACAAGTCGTGAGGCTGACAAAAAAGTGAAGAAAATTCTCACAGAATGCACTAGTTGCAAAAAATATTATTGCTTGACGTGTTTTAATGAAAAACATCCATAACTTTGATAAATAAATACAATTAAATAAAATCGATATTTATTTTTCCATCACTAAATAATATGAAAATCTGCTATTTTTCAGTGCGGTACGAGGTACATCAGACCCCACATTTTATTTTACCTATAGAATCTAAACTAAATAATCTAACCATAGGCGGCGGCAGATATAGGTTAATGAACTCATTGTTAATAATAATCGCGACAAAAGCTGTACAATTTGTCATATTTGGCACCAAAAAAAGGATTTTGGTCTCTTAAGGGCGGTGGGGTTTAATAAGCCTCGTGCCGCCACAATGTCTGGTTTAAGACAAGGTTTTGAACGCCTCGTAACGCAGTAATGGAAAGTACAGATCAATCTGTGCCGCTGGGAACGTGTCAAGCTAACCCAGGTAAACCCTTCGGTACCCGATTATTTGCTTGGTGTCAATAATATCATGCGGTAAACGCACAAATTCTTCAAAAAGTTGTTTCTATAAACGTGTAGAATTTCAATGATTTCTAAAAGTTTAAAAAATACTAGCTGACCGGGAAAACTTTGTTACGCCTCAAAAGTAATAGGTAAATGAGTAAATTTCAAATATAAGTAATGTCTTCGAAAATATTAATTTGAATTACACGTTGTAATAGACTTTTGATCTTTATTACAAGCACAATCTATAAAAAATACTTAATGAATGAAAATTAATGCTCTAATGTTTAATTGAAAAATATTTCTCGTAAAAATTAAAGGAATAAAAATGATCATTGAGGGTTATCCCTAAATACACCATCGCGGACTTTTTTCTAAACCTTTTGAAGGTATTATTAATGTATACCTACATTGTTTTACTCCGGTTCTCTGTCGGATATACTCATTCCTGAGTCTATCTTTCAGTGATACTCCGAGCATAGCTCGCTCCATAGCTCGCTGAGCGACTTTAAATTTGTGGACTAGCCCCACCGTAAGTGTCCACGTTTCGGCACCGTAGGTCATTACTGGTAAGACGCACTGGTCAAAGACTTTGGTCTTCAGGCATTGCGGTATGGGCGAGCCGAAAACGACGCAGTTTTGCCGAATGCGGCCCAACCCAGCTGAATCCACCTGTCGGCTTCCTTCTCGAAGTTTCGTCTACCTAACTGGATAGTTTGGCCTAGGTAGACGTATTTGTTTACGACTTCGAGAATTGACCCATCGACATTTATCGCTCCGGGCACGACATGTTCGTTGAACATGATCTTGGTCATGACCAAGTTCATACCCAGACCGACAAGTCGAGAGGATTCGTCTAGGCTGCGCAGCATTCCGCTTACCTAACTGTTCCAGCGACTCTGCTATTACAACGATGTCGTCGGCGAACCGAAGATGTGAGATGTACTCACCATTCACGTTGATACCCTGTCCAGTCCAGTCCAAGGTCTTAAAGACGTCCTCCAGAGCGTTGGTGAAGAGTTTGGGAGATATGACTTCTCCCTGTCTTACACCTCGATTCAGCTCGATGGAGTTCGTCACTTGATCATGGATCTGGACAGCCATCGTGGCGGTGTCATACAAGCATCTCGATACCTCGATATATCGAGTCGAAGGCTTTTTCATAATCCACGAATGCCATACACAGCGGCTGATTGTACACTTCGGTCTTCTGTATAATCTGCTGAACAATATGGATTTGGTCCACGGTACTAAAGCCTTTTCGAAACCCGGCCTGCTCCGGAGGCTGGAATTCATCGAGTTTTGCAGCGAGACGATTTGTGACGACCCTAGAGAACAACTTGTAGATATGGTTCAGGAGTGAGATTGGTCTGTAATTCTTCAGTAAGGTCTTATCACCTTTTTTGAAGAACAGCACCACCACACTGCTGCTTCAAACCTGTGGTGTTATACCCTGTTGTATGACGGAATCAAAAAGACTTGCTAATTCCTTTAGGATAGGAGACCCTTAAAAGTTCTGTTGTGATTCCGTCATAGCTCGTAGAATAAGCTCGCCGAAGTGGCAATGAGCTGGTCACATCTGTTGAAGGACCGATGGAAGATGGAGCAAGAAGGTGATGATGTGGAGACTGCGACTTGGTAAGCGTAGTGTAGGACGCCCACCAGCCCGATATGGTCAGACGACCTCAGAAGGGCAGAGAATCGGATGTTGTGGCGCACATTGGGAGAGGCCTATGTCCAGCAGTGGACTGCAACAGGCTAATGATGATGATGACATTGTTTTTAGCTATCACATAGGCTTCAGCCAGCGTTTGCAATTAAAGTGCTAAATCTCGAAAATTATCACTCTTTCTTTACTGCAATGTACCTACATGCATTATACAACCACCCCGTCGTTACCCTTTATCTATTAAAAAAAAACTCATTAAATTTGGTTGCGTAGTTTCAAAGATCTAAGTATGTAAGGGGAAAGAAAGACAGCGGAAAGCGATGTTGTTTTAAAGTGTGTTAATTATAAATATTATTTGAAGTATAATATATATTATTGACTAAGAAAATATAATTGAACACGGGTTAATTGAACACGGTTGAATGCGGCGACAAAAACGGAAGTTTTGGTGTTTGAAAGGGAGCAACCCAGAACGGATGCAAGAATAATGATCGATGGTGTACTGCTGGAACAGGTAAATGAAATTAGAAGGAACGCCGCGTATATAGGAAGAAGAGCGGCGATAGGAAATAGCGTAAATGGAGCGTTGGGCGGTTTCCTGGGCGCAAAAAATCTTAGCAGAAAAGCCCAGCCAGCAATCCATAATGCAGCCCTGACCCCAACGTTAACTTATGGAAGCAAGAGCTGGGTATGGTAGAGTGTGCATAAAAGTAGGATAAACGCGGTCGAAATGTGGGCACTGCGCAAAATCTGCGGAGTTACTCTCGCTGACAGCGTCGAAAACAAGGTTGTAAGGAAGTAAATTGGGTTGAAAGAGAGTGTTGGTTTAAAAGTAAGAAAGGGCATGCTCCTTCAGACATGTAGAACGAATGGATTTTGTTATGGGATAGGAGGGCAAACGAGCAGGGGTGTCACCTGATGGTAAGCAACCAACGCCGCCCTTGGACACCAGCAACACATATAGTGTTACTGTTGCGTTGCCAACCTTTAAGGGATAGGGGATAGGAAAGGATGGGGAAGGGGGTGAGCCTACGGGTACCTCTCTCACCAAACGAAACGCGGTATAAGCCACTTTACGTTGGTCTTCTGATAGTTTGTGGTATTCACCAGTCGAGCCGGCCCATTCATGCAGCCACTGATGATCCAAGATTGACTAAGCAGATACACAATGCAAAAGCGGATGGATGCAGGTTTCGAGGACGGCCAAGAAACACATTTCATGATCAAATAGAACGTGTTCTGGAGGAAGGTGATGTAAGGAACCTTAAAAATCGACGTCGCACGTGCATGAAAAGAGTTATGAAATACAACGAAGCGGGTGAGGCGTGTAAGAATCTTGCCATATGGCGCTCTGTTCTCTCTGCCTACCCCGCAAGGGATTTGGCATGAAGTTATGTATGTAAAATATAATGTTAGCTATTTCTCAAAATATTTTGTGTACCAGAAGCGTGGTGGTGTTGATTTTCAAAAAGGGTGATACAACCCGCTTGAAAATCTGTAGACCCATCTGGCTTTTTAGCCATATATATACATATAAGGTGTTTTCAAGGGTCGTTACAAATCGAATCTCGCGCAGGCTTGACGGCTTTCAGCCTCCCGAACAAGCCGGTTTCTGAAAATACTTTAGTATCATAGACCACATACACAAACTTCGCCAAATTAAACAAAAGACTGAGGAGTATAATCAGCCTTTGTGCTTGGCGTTCGTGGACGCTGAAAAAGCCTTTAATTCCGCTGTAACTTGGGCAGTAATGCAGTCCCTTCACAGATGCCAAATTGACCAATATCGGTATATCCAAGTTTTGCAGTGTTTGTATAGAAACGTCATTAAGTCAGACCGAATTGGTTTTGGGAGTACGCATCCAATATTATTGCAGAATGGTGTTGGGAACAGGGACGTAATCTCCCTGAAGCTGTTCAACCCTGCATTGGAATACGTATTCAAGCTCCCGTATTGGTCTGGACTAGGAATCAACATCAATGGCGAATAATGACTCACCTTCGATTTACTGATGATGTCGTGGTCATGGCAGAGTCACTGGAGAACTTTGGTACAATGCTCAAGGATCTCAGCAGATATTCCCAAGTAGTAGGTCTCCTAATTAACATAGACAAATGCGATCCTCAAAGTTGTCGATCACTATGTTAACCTAAGACAAACAGTCCAACTAGGTAGAATCATCTTCGCGAAAGAGGTAAACCA
The DNA here is from genome assembly GCA_905147225.2 of Euproctis similis. Classification (NCBI taxonomy): domain Eukaryota; kingdom Metazoa; phylum Arthropoda; class Insecta; order Lepidoptera; family Erebidae; genus Euproctis; species Euproctis similis. The sequence continues at coordinate 21,471,194 of LR990115.1, read as the reverse complement.
ACGGATTCAACTCAGTTGGACAGTGTTCGGGAATCTAAGGGTAATCTTTTCATCCAAAACCATAATGCCATAATTCTAGGGTCTATGACCAATGTGTGTTATCAGTGATGACATACAGAACTGGGACATGCAACATGGTCTTTGAATGTTGGCCTGATGACGAAGTTCAAATTCGCTCACCGTGCTATGATTGTAATCTCTCTGCGACACAAAATCTGCAATACGGAGACGCGAAGTAGGTGGTCCCCCACTAGGTAGACCGACGACCTGGTAAAAACCGCGGGAAGACAATGGATACAAATAGTACAGGACCGTCAGTTGTGGAGTTCTATGGGAGTGGCTAACTTCCAGCAGTGGACCTCAAATGATTATTGAATATAAACATTGAAATATGTCTTGAAAACAATATTTTGTATAGTATTATCAGTTTCCAATTGTTAGTTTCCTATCAAAATTATTCCAAATTGCTAGGAAATCTCATCTCAGGATTTTGTAACTGTCAGAGCCTAACAGCGCCTATAGTAATTTACTACACTATTAATAACCACAAAATTGTAACCACTTTTAGGGTGCTTTTTTTTTTGGAACTATTTTTTTTTTTCGGCCCCATAGTGAAATTTTGTTGGAAGTACCATAAAAAAAATTCCCTGAAAGTTTGAGCCCTTAATATTAATATTAAGTACTAGACCAAGGCGTGTAAAGATTTCCCATATAAAATACACGTAAATCTTGATTTTTTTTCTTTTAAATTTTATAACTCAGAAGCATTTAATGGGATTATCTCGCCCATGAATAGGTCTTTCTCAGAATTGAACGCTCTACAAAAGTCTCCATTACAGTTAAGTCATAACTTTCACCTACGGGGTAGTACGGGCCCCTAAACCTAATTTTTCCATAAAATTTGCGTTTTTTTGGATTTATCTCGTATAAAACACTAGCTACAGAAAAAGTGTAAATGACAAACTTGTAGGAAATTTAATTTCCTACAAAAAAGTCTTTGGCACCAAATCGTGAATATTGATACTTTTTGAGATACAGACATTTTGAGTAGAAGTGGTATAAAATTCTCAAGTTACCACCACATACACATACGTACATACCACTTCTACTCAAAATGTCTGTATCTCAAAAAGTATTTAAATTAAATAATTTTATGGTACTTCCAACAAAATTTCACTATGGGGCCGAAAAAAAAAATAGTTCCAAAAAAAAAAGCACCGACACTTTATACTTAAAAACCCATAACAGATCAAGGGCTCTTTGAAAGAATTGCTAAAAAATTGTTGAAAGAATTTGCTACGGGCTCCGCGTTGTCTTAATCCGGCACTGGTTGTGTCGGTTCAATGCTCCGGCTTCAATGTGCGTGTTTCACTTCACATATATACGCATATTTCGCTCGATTATCTCACGTGGCTCTTGTTCCAGCAGCTCGCAGCTCAGACACCGCATACCTGCTGCATAGCTCACGAACATTCCCCTGATAGCGGCCACGTGCTCCACGCTATAAGCCGCACACCGCACGCCGCGGCGCAGGTGCCGAGCGGCTGAGCCACACCGCACCATGATTTTATTTGTTGGACGGGAGCCAGAACATGCGCAATTAAAACGTTCATACTACTTTATACCCGGCCGTATAGATCTCGAATAGTATTCGAGATACCATGTGGACATTCATCTTGAAAAAAAATACTATTGCTATCTGGCTTCTGTTGAATTTGGTTTTCCTGAGCATTAATTGCTAAAGCCTTTCCATCGTTACTTTAAAGTAAGGCCACATTTTTCGTGTTATAACTCAAGTTCGAAAACATTTTATTCCAAAAACAATTGGTAATCCTCTAAAGTACCGTAATTTCTTTGAAATATATGAACTACAACTTACAACTTGTCGAACATTTGGTCATTTCATTGTACTGTATGATTGGAAATATTGTATACATAGAATAGCATCGGTAGGTGTTATTGAAGTGAAACTTCTTTAGAATCGTTGTGATTTCAAACCGGATGCAACGGAAATACGACAGGTAAGAGACACAAATACAAAAATGTGTAGGATGAAGCCAGGAAAGAAGGAGACAGAAATATACATTCTATTTGATTTTATTTTATCATTACATTGAAACACACTGTTAACAATTTTTAAAATCACAAAAACATCCAAAGGCTAAACTCAGCCTCGATGTCAAATTTCAAAATGCGATTTCATTTATTGTATTGCCATCTATGTCCGTCAGGTAATACTACTGTAGGATTACTGTAGATTTGAACGACTTCTTCAACTTTATTTAACGTTTAGCGACATCTATGAACTAAAATAATAATTATCAATAGTGATAACGATTGAACGAGTTGTTTTTAAAAGCTTTTATTTAACTTGCACTGTATGTATGTATGTATGTAAGTATGTATGTTCGGTGGAATCTTGCAACTCAATTTTGAAGTAGATATCTTCAACCGATTGAGCTGAAATTTTGTATACACGTTTACTTTGGATGACAATGCATGATATGATGTATGACATTATTCTATATCCAATATGGCGGACCACCCAAGATGATATTTTGGAGCAATGGATATTTTGAATGCATTTCTGCAATATGGGTATCAAATGAAAGAGCATATTGAGTGTAACTCAAAAAATAATATGACGTCATTCTAAATCCAATATGGTGGAATATTCAAGATGGAGGAAAACATAGTTTAAGCTACTGTACAATATGGATATCAAATGAAAGGGCTCATTGAGAGTAACTGAAAAAATAATGTGACATCATTCTAAATCCAATATGGCGGATCATCCAAGATAGAGGAACTGTTTTTTTAATGCATTTCTACAATATGGGCATCAAATGAAAGGGTTTGTTAATAGTAAGTTGTAATATTTGCGTTTCTACAATATGGGTTTCGTATAACGTGTGTTATGTTATGTTGACATTCCTAATTTTAAAATATTTTTTAAACATTCTTATATTAAACAAGAGTTCACATCAAAAGAGTATGTTTAAGTATATGTGTTATTATTTAACTGCGTGTTTGTTAGTTTGTTTCTTCTTTTGGTATTTCAGGTACTTCTACTTCATTGACTGACGCATCATAATCGTTTTCAGTTTCTCCTACACTTTGGCTTTGATATAGCATCCTGTAGAATTCTGTGGCAGCTTTTAGTATATTGGATCTTTTTGCTGTGCTTTTACCGTCTTTATTTTTCATACCAGGTATCCAATTCTTTTATATTTATATATATGGTATATAATTCTTCATCGTATTAGTCCGTTTAGTTTTTCTTTCTCTACGCAGTTCCTCGCGAATCCTTTTACTTATTTCTGTTATTTGTTTACGATTATCTTGGTTTTTCTTTCCCTGCATTAGTTCTTTATTTATTGTTTATTATGTACTCGCAAGTTATATAAATAGGTATTTTATTTTAATCGACTTCTATTCATACATACATGCATATCGTCACTCCTGTCCCCCATTGGGGTAGACAAAGACTACGTCACACAATTAATTTATTGGGCTCTATTATATAGGTACCTATGTATGTATCGATATAACATAAGGTTATGAGGAAGAAACAAACCTAACAGATTAAGGCGTGCATAAAAAAAAATACGGTACCAATATAATCTCAAATATAGTAAAGAGTCATTTAATTAGTAGAATGCATGGAATTAATACAGTACAATATACGGTATCAATATATCCATATAATTAGATAGATGTAGGAAAAACTATTAAATGCATGGAACGAATACAAAAATATACAATGTGTCACATGATTTCCATCGAGAAGGGACGCGAAAAACCATCGAGAATTATTTCAAATTGAATATCTAAGTTTCGTACTTAAATAAAATTTCTCGTCGACAACAGAATTCACATGACAGCAATGTAGCTATATTCGCACTAATAACAATTAAAAAGTCATTGGAAATGGGAGACGCCATAGGATTCGACTTTAAAAAGACGCAACAAGTTTCCGGCGATTTATATATATAAATATATATATATTTAAAAAAAAAATTTAAAAAAATCATTAAAAATCAAATTTATTGATTGAAAAACATTGAAATATTAGTTTATACTTAAAACAGGATTAAAAAATATTTAAGCTTACCATTTATTACATCAGTCACATTAACATTTATATTTGAACATTTATTTTGATTGTTCAATAATTGTTTTTAAGCGCACGAAACTCGCGACTACGTTCTGTTGAACTTTTTCCTGGATTATTATTCATTTTAATTTTATTTTCATTGTTATGCGTCGATATTGACGACACATTTCGGCATTAGTTTTCGGCATCTTTAAAATTTATTATATAGCACAACAAGATATGAAGTCAATTATCGTTCAGTTTCGCAACGCGTTCTTTGAAAGCGATTGTGTAATTGTCAAAATCCTCATCTAGGCACTAGAAGTGCGGCAAGATTACTACGGGCCCGCGGAACGAATGTCTCTCATTCGACAGTACATAAATTATTGCGACGTAACAAGATGCATCCCTATAAATTACATAAAATGCAAGCTTTGGTACCCGTTGACCGCCTTCGTCGTCAAGAATATTGTCGTTGGTTATTACAGCAACAACAGAATCTACCAGAAGGCTTAATAAACCACGTTATCTGGACTGATGAATCTACATTTACGAGAAATGGACTTTGAAATAGAAGAAATGCCCACATATGGTCAGAGACTAACCCGCACGCCATCATGGAAACGGGACACCACACTCGCTGGTCGGTTAACGTATGGGCTGGTATTTATAAGTCCCACATTCTGGGGCCGGTGTTTTTACCGCAACGTTTCAACGGGCCGCGATATTTAGATTTCATAAACTTCAAAAATTATCTAGTTAACTTTTTGGATGATTTAACACTAGCAGATTATCGGAGAACGTGGTTTCAGCACGATGGAGCACCTCCTCATGTGATAAGATCAGTACGTGAACGCCTCAACCAAATATTTGATAATAGATGGATTAGAAGACTAGGACCACGCACTTGGCCACCCCGCTCGCCAGATTTGACACATATGGACTCTTTCCTCTAGATCTATGTAAAAGAAAGAGTATTTGATAGGGAGTGTCACAGTGCAGAAGAAATGCGACAGAGAATTCGAAATGTTTTTAACAAATTAAAAGATGACTGTAGAGAAGACCCTGTTGCACGTATTCACGAAGAAACAAAACGGCGAGCTCAAATCTGTCTTGGGCTGCACGGAGCGCACTTTGAACCATATCTCGTTCGACGACGACGGAATTAATGGTATGTATTCCATTTGATTAAGTTTAGTCTCGATGGTCCAAAGTCTCGGGTCCTCGCATCTGATTCAGAAGTCGAATTAGGATGAGCACGTGATTACTCGTCTCATTGTTTAAGAAATTATCCTGAAAAAATCCTAGTTTGCTTTTTACTTTTTATTATTTCGGACAAAGTGACCTTCGGATATAACGACTTTTGAAGTGCCCCTTCCGCCATCGCTATAACCGAAATTTGCTGTATGTATCATATTTGTCTCAGTCTCTCAGTCAGCCGGGAGCGAAAGAACAACATATGGCTGACAAGCTCACACAGCACTACACCGAAGAATGGCGCGATAACCATTCCAAAATATGGGTGAACTTAAATGTTCTGGTGGGGGCGGGCAGCAGCGTCCCTATTTTTAAAAGGTTCACCCCTACAGTCTCCAATACGTTTGCCCAGCGTGGAGACTATGGGCATAAACCTCCCGATGAAAAGAGCACGAATACAACGGCCCCCAGTTCCCGGTGGTCCCGCTATTCCCGGCCAAGGCAGCGGTCGTGGTAACGGTGGGACAGGGGGTGCTAAGAATCTCCGGGTTACGGCAGGCTGTCAAAAATAACTACGCGTGGCCACGTATAACGGACGCAGTCTTCGGCTGGACCAACACCTCACCGAATTCGAGGTAGAGCTGAGTTGCTTGAACTGGCGTATTCTAGGGCTATCTGAAGTCCGGCGAGTGGGGGAGGACACGATAACCCTACAGTCAGGCAACTTATTCTATTTTCGGGAAGGTGACCAGCTCTCCCAGGGGGGTGTCGGTTTCCTCGTTCACAAGGACTTCGTTAGCAGCGTTGTTGGAGATCAGTAGTGTGTCGACCAGGGTAGCGTACCTTGTACTAAAACTCACCAACAGGTACACCCTGAAGGTAATACAGGTATATGCGCCGACTTCGACATACTCTGACGAGATAGCCGAGCCGATGTACGAGGATATTGCAAAAGCACAAAAGCATGGTACCGCCAAGGCTCACTACAACGTTGTTATGGGGGACTTCAATGCCAAAGTGGGAGTACAAGAACGCGGCGAAACGAAAATCGGTCCATATGGCTTGGGGTGCCGAAATCACAGGGGCCAGATGCTGGTCAACTTCCTGGAGTCTGAAGGGCTCTTCTTGATGAACTCATTCTTCAAGAAGGGTCTCCACAGGAGGTGGACTTGGCGCAGCCCGGATTCTGTGACATGGAATGAGATAGATTTTATCATTACGGATAGTAAGCATATATTTAGAGATGTCTCTGTGATCAACAGGTTCAATACTGGAAGTGATCACCGAATTCTTCGAGACTCTCTAAATATTAACCTGAAAGCTGAAAGGACCCGGAATATGAGGTCTATTCTCCGACCTACGCCACTCCGAATAGCCGAAACCGAAAGGTTCTAAATGGAACTTCAAAATCGGTTCGACCTGCTGGAAACCACAGGCAACGTGGACGAAAAGACCGCCACTGTGGTCAACACGCTGAGGAAAGTGTCTTAAAGGTTGTTCCCGAGATCGCAGAAAAGGAGTCCAAACTCTCTGCTGAGACGCTTGAGCTGATGAGGCAAAGGCGAGAAACTCCATCCGATCAGCTGTCTTCGTCAGAATGGAAATGCCTAAACCAGCGAATTAGAAAGCTGATGCGGGGCGACCTTCGTCGGTCAAATACTCGAGCGATCGAGAACGCGATCGACCGCAACAAAGGGTCGAAAGTGTTCGCTCAGCAGCTTGGGAGGTCCCATCTGACGAAGCTGAAATGTGCGGATGGACGTGTCGTCACCTCTAAGCCCGAGATTCTCGCAGAGATTGAATCTTTTTATGGGCTCCTTTATTCCACACGGATGACCAAGCCGACGGGACACAGCGATGATGACCACAGAGCCCCGCTAACGCGTCACTATAGTGAGGACATTCCCGAAGTCACAGAGAGCGAGATTAGTGCGGCTCTCGGGCAACTCCAGAACAACAAGGCACCCGGTGATGACGGAATCACAACAGAACTTCTATAGGCCGGCGGGATTCCTATCCTAAAGGAATTAGCAAGTCTTTTTGATTCCGTCATACAACAGGGTATAACACCACAGGTTTGGAGCAGGAGTGCGGTGGTGCTGTTCTTCAAAAAAGGTGATAAGACCTTACTGAAGAATTACAGACCCATCTCACTCCTGAGCCATATTTACAAGTTGTTCTCGAGGGTCGTCACGAATCGTCTCGCTGCAAAACTCGACGAATTTCAGCCTCCGGAGCAGGCCGGGTTTCGAAAAAGCTTTAGTACCGTGGACCACATCCATACTGTTCGGCAGATTGTACAGAAGACTAAAGAGTACAATCAGCCGCTGTGTATGGCATTCGTGGATTACGAAAAAGCCTTCGACTCCATCGAAACTTGGGCAGTTCTGGATGCATTGCAGCGATGTCGGATTGACTGGCGATATATCGAGGTGTTGAGATGCTTGTATGACACCGCCACGATGGCTGTCCAGATCCAGGATCAAGTGACGAACTCCATCGAGCTGAATCGAGGTGTAAGACAGGGAGATGTCATATCTCCCAAACTCTTCACCAATGCTCTGGAGGACGTCTTTAAGACCTTGGACTGGACTGGACAGGGTATCAACGTGAACGGTGAGCACATCTCGCATCTTCGGTTCGCAGACGACATCGTTGTAATGGCAGAGTCGCTGGAACAGTTAAGTGGAATGCTGCGCAGCCTAGACGAATCCTCTCGACATGTCGGTCTGGGCATGAACTTGGACAAGACCAAGGTCATGTTCAACGAACATGTCGTGCCCGGGCCGATAAATGTCGATGGGTCAATTCTCGAAGTCGTAAACAAATACCTCTACCTAGGCCAAACTATTCAGTTAGGTAGACGAAACTTCGAGAAGGATGCCGACAGGAGGATTCAGCTGGGTTGGGCCGCATTCGGCAAACTGCGTCGAGTTTTCGGCTCGCCTATACCGCAATGCCTGAAGACCAAAGTCTTTGACCAGTGCGTCCTACCAGTAACGACCTACGGTGCCGAAACGTGGACACTTACGGTGGGGCTAGTCCACAAATTTAAAGTCGCTCAGCGAGCTATGGAGCGAGCTATGCTCGGAGTATCTCTGAAAGATAGACTCAGGAATGAGTATATCCGACAGAGAACCGGAGTAACTGACATAGCTCGCAGGATAAGTTCGCTGAAGTGGCAATGGGCTGGTCACATCTGTCGAAGGAACGATGGTAGATGGAGCAAGAAGGTCATGGTGTGGAGACCGCGACTTGGTAAGCGTAGTGTAGGACGCCCACCAGCCCGATGGTCAGACGACCTCAGAAGGGCTGCTGGAAAAGACTGGATGCGGAAGGCGGAGAATCGGATGTTGTGGCGCACATTGGGAGAGGCCTATGTCCGGCAGTGGACTGCAACAGGCTAATGATGATGATGATGATCATATTTGTTTAATACGTAGTAAATAACAACGTAGGTAGGTATGTATCGTAAGAGGTACCGTGCGGTGACGTACGTCGTGCCGCGTCATCGGCGCGCGCTCAGTGACCTCGAGTGTCTGTTCGCTTTACATTGCGCACTCGAAAATTATCTAACTACTAAAACAAAGCCTTAACTTCATATGAATGTGGTTTTCCACTAGTGTTTGGCATGCATATTAAGTCCCCTTGGTATGAGGAGGACGTCTCTTTCCACCCAGTATATCGGTTTACTGAAGTTTCACTGCTATCATGTGTGAATCGCACACACACCATTTTTTTTATTATTATTATTTACTTTATTTATGTTATTGACTACATTTCTAAAAGCTGGTATAATTTATTATCATTTTATTTTTATGTATATTTGATAAAACTGGGTCGGACTGGAAAGTACCGTCAGGCGATTTTATTTCATATATTATGGGATTTTTTAATACGTATACTGTATGAAATGGTATTTTGTGGTATCTTACACGAATGTTTTAAACTTTTGTTGTTATTGTTATAATTTTGACCTATTTGCTGATTGTTTTAGCCATTATAATAAGCCCTGTTGTTAGAAAAGCGGGTATGAAAAATCTTCATGTACCCTCACTAAGAGGTTTCTATGAGGTTTTTGAAAGAGCTTTAGATTATTACTGTGGTAGAGCCAAGCAGTTCGCTGCATGAATGGGCCGGCTCGACCGGTGAAATACCACGACCTCTCAGAAGACCGACGTAAAGTGGCTCATGCCGCGTTTCGTTCGGTGAGAGAGGTACCCGGAGGCGGCAGAGGCCCACCCCCTTCCCCGTCCTTTCCTATCCCCTATCCCTTAAAGGTCGGCAACGCAACAGTAACACTATATGTGTTGCTGCTGTCCATGGGCGGCGTTGGTTGCTTACCATCAGGTGACACGCCTGCTCGTTTGCCCTCCTATACCATAAAAAAGAAGATAGTGGTTTTATTGAAGTTCTGGCATCGTCGCCGTCAAATGAGGATGTATTGAAATGCCATTCAAAATGCGGTACTGATTCCAACGCTAACGTATGGAATGGAGAATTGGGTATGGCAGAGTCTGCACGAAAGTGGTATCCCACTCGAACGGTCGAAATTAAGACACTGCGCAAAATTTGCAAAGTGACTCTCCCTAATCTTATTGACTCTACCTAATTGAAAGAAAGTGCCAGTGTAAAAGTAAGAAAGGGCATGCTCCGATGTTTCAGACATGTAGAAGAATGGATGATGCAAGATTGACTAAGTATATCTACTTATATACAATGCAAAAACGGATAGATGTAGAAGTCGAGGAATGCCACGATATACCTTCCATGACGAAATAGAACGAGGTCTAGAGGAAGGTAAGATCAGGAGCCTCAAACTTGAAGAGCGTGTTTAACAAGAGTTAGGAAGGTCAAAGAAGCGAGTGTGGCGTGTAAGAATCATGCGTTATGGCGCTTTTTTTCTCTGCTTATTCCGCAAGGGACTTAGCGTGAAGTTATGTTTGTGCTAATATTTAATTTTACTTACTTGTGAAGTTATGCATGTACTGAAGTAGTGGAATAAATATATCAGTTGGTGTGGTACAGTAAAGCAAACATGCTTAATGTACCACACAACTGATATACATTTAGTACTGATTCGCCATTAGCGCTTTTTTTTACCTACCTTATTACAATAATAAACATTAAAACCAGAAATTCTTTAAAAATCACTACCTCGGCAGGAAAGGGACTAACTCAAATTCCATTTTGTGCAATAACAACTCATTCTGGGCTCTTAATACAAACACCGTTGGACGGCAAAGTACTGAATCATCAATCATCAGCATCCGTCTGTTGCAGTCCACTGCTGGACATAGGCCTCTCCCAATGTGCGCCACAACTTCCGATTATCTGCCTTCCGCATCCAGTCTTTTCCTGCAGCATTTCTGAGGTCGTCTGAACATTGGGCAGGTGGGCGTAATACGTTACGTTTACCAAGACTCGGTCTCCACTCTATGACCTTCTTACTCCATCTACCGTCGGTCTTTCGGCAGATATGACCAGCCAATTGCCACTTCATCGAGCTTATTTTATGAGCGATGTCAGTTACCCTAATTAATAATTATATGACGGAAATAAATACGGCGGAAATATTAATTTCTGAGTTTATCTTTCAGAGATACCCCGAGCGACTTTAAATTTGTGGACTAGCCCCACCGTGAGTGTCTACGTTTCGCCACTGTAGGTCATCACCGGTAAGACGCACTGGTCAAAGACTTTGGTCTTCAGACATTGCGGTATAGGCGTCCTGGAACCTTAACGCAGTTTACTGAATGCAGCCCAACCTAGCTGTTCGTTTCGTCTACCTATTTATTATTTACGATTTGTATTTGTTTACGACTTTGAGAACTGACCCTTCGACGCCTATCGATCCGGGCATGACATGTTCATTGAACATGACCTTGGTCTTGTCCAAGTTCATGCCCAAACCCACACGCCGAGAAGACTCGTCTAGGCTGCGCAACATTCCGCTTAACTATTCCAGCGACTGCTATTACAACGATGTCATCGGCAAATCGAAGATGTGAGATGTACTCCCCATTCACGTTTATACCCTGTCCAGTCCAATCCAGAGTCTTGAAGACGTCCTCCAGAGCGTTGGTGAAGAGCTTGGGAGATATGACATCTCCCTGTCTTACACCTCGATTCAGCTCGATAGAGTTTGTCGCCTGGTCCTGTATCTGGACAGCCATCGTGGCGGTGTTATACAAGCATCTCAACACCGCGCTATAACGCCAGTCAATCCGACATCGCTGCAATACATCCAGAACTGCCCAAGTTTCGATGGAGTCGAAGGGTTTTTCGTAATCCACGAATGCCATACACAGCGGCTGATTGTACTCTTCGGTCTTCTGTACAATCTGCCGAACGGTATGGATGTGGTCCACGGTACTAAAGCCTTTTCGAAACTAAACGAAGTATAACGTCAATAACAGCGGCGTATTGTGGATTGCTACCGCTCATTATATACATGTGTGTGTGTGTGTTTGAAAGAGGATCTATTTGATAACATGTTATTTGTTCAAGTATCAAATATTATCAGTACATATTTAATGTTTGATGTTTTGAAAGTTGGGAACATCAGACAGCTTATCTGAACAGAAAGAGAGAGTGCTGTGGAATGGTATGGAGTGGAGTGGTGGTGGTCGCTCATTTATCGTGCCGGCATTGTACACGACGTTACGAGCAGGTGGCAGGTGGCAGGAATTGAGGTACAAGAGGCAAGATGCTACGACTATGGTATAACAAAGACTAGTCGTAAACTTTGTTAATAAATTTCTTAAATGCAATACTGGAGAAAAAGATATCTTAAATATACGCCATTAAATTTGTTTTTATTCCCATTTCAAGTGCTCGTAATACCGTAAATAAACATTTTTAATGCCAACGACTTGCCCTCAGCACATTTTCCGTAATATGTTTTCACCGGCTCTAACCATTTATTTATATTTGCAATGTTATACATGAGTTCATATTATCTTGCATGTTTTAGAATTTGAAAAAAAAAAAACAGAAATTGTGAATTAAATAATACTTTAGAACTTTAATAACAATGTATATTATAATCGAAAGTACCTGTGACAGGTTTTCTAATTCGTCAGAACTTTTTCATGTGTAATAACAATTTCTCCAATTACCCAGTATTTAATTCTGCAATTCGTACATTTAATAATTATATTAGTCAATAATTAAATTATCCAATACAAACATCCAAAAATTAAATTATCCAATACAAACAGCCAATACTTAAATTATCCAATACGAACGTCCATTAATTAAATTCTCCAATAGATTTATCCAATAATTAAATTCTCCAATATAAATATCCAATAATTTAAAAAATAAATTATTTTTGATAATCATTATTATTTTTAAATTTTATTAATATATTTTAAAAAGCCTACCTAATCTGTATATTACCAGCAAAATATTCCTAAAGTTAAAATTACAAAATTTCATCTGAGATTGTGGTCTACTGAACACTAGCTAATAAATCGTCGCCAGCGGACACCCCGATATTACATCGTGAGGCTGCCACCCCCCACCCCCCTTCCGTACGCACCCTGCACCTCAGACCCGGATGGTGTCGTGAAGGACACAATTATATTGTTTGATCCCCAATTTGTATGTAGATGTAGGTCTGAAGGACCTTGTTACCTATTTAAGAGCGCGTTCGGCTCGAGACCTTCAATGTATTTTAAATTAAACAAGACATCGTGACATTAAGCGCCCGAAGGACCATCGTCTTATAAATCACATCAGCGAGAAGTGACACTGAAGATAAAATCTATACCTTGATGAAGCATTGAATGGTGACAGTCAATTACCCACTTTTTTAGAGAAAGGAGCAGTTAGGTGAAGCAGACGTACTTTTTATGACGCGGTAAAGATTTCCGATGCATTAGTTTTTAAACTTAAGTAATTTATTTAATTAACTTTATAAGTAACAGCGTTTATCTAGCGCAATATAATACGAACTTTATGCAATATTTGAAGATCGATCGATAAACGATATTAAATTGATAAAAAAGATTAGAGAGTTAACTTTATTAATAAATATTTTATTGTTCTTGAAACAATACATATTTATAAAAAAAAGCCTCACAGTCCTGGTTAAATAACGAAGCCGAACGTCGACATATACTTCGGTTACTGCCCGTATGAGAAGGACCAGATGATTTTCCGTCGGCGATTGGTCAAATTGGTGAAAACTTATACTGTCAAATAAACTGCTGCCAATAAAATTACGAAGCACTTTTGATCTATTTGTGTGGTCATGACAGACGAATCCAATGCCTATTTAAATGAAATATGCCTATGATACATACATAACTTTACTCTCTGCTGATTCGGTTTATGGGCACCAGTAATATGTGATAAATCTAGTTGGCGTAGGTTGTATTACATACATAACTTCACGCCGATTCCCTTGCGGGGTAGACAGAGACAACGGAGCGTCATAAGGCACGATTCTTACACACCTCACACGCTTCGTGAAGGCATTTGAATGATAATGACGGAAAATATTAATAAACTTTGGCAATCTAAATAGATAACATAACATAACTTCACGCCAAATCCCTTGCGGGGTAGGCAGAGAGAACGGAGCGTCATAAGGCACGATTCTTACACACCTCACTCGCTTCGTTGACTTTCATAACTCTTATCATGCACGCGCGTCGATTTTTGAGGCTCCTAACATCACCTTCCTCCAGAACACGTTCTATTCGGTCATGGAATGAGTGTCTGGGCCGTCCTTGACTCCTACATCCATCCGCTTTTGCATTGTATAACTTTAGACAATCTTGCATCATCCATCCTTTCTACATGTCCGAACCATCGGTGCTTCCCTTTCTTACTTTTACACCGACACTCTCTTTCAATCCGACTTCCTTCCTTATAACCTTGTTTTCCACGCGGTCAGCGGGGTTCACTCCGCAGATTTTACGCTATGCCCTCATTTCGACCGCATTTATCCTACTTCCATGCACTCTCTGCCATACCCAGCTCTCGCTTCCATAAGTTAGCGTTGGGATCAGTATTGCATTGTGAATTGCTAGCTGGGCTTTTCTGCTAATATCTTTTGCGCACAGTAGTGCTCATAAGTGGACTGCACGGCGCGCAGCAGTCCGCCGCTTACCCCGTAGCCCGGGAGTATGTCCCACAAATCCTTCCGTAACACCCTGTCAAACGCTTTTTCCAAATCCACAAAACCGCAGAAATCCTTCCGGCTAACAGCGAGTTGTTTCTCCACGATGTTGCGGAGATAAAAATTCTGATCCATGCATCCTATTTCGCTTCCGAAACCACCCTGGGCCCCCCATAACACTCCGTCAGATATCACCCTCATTCTCCTTTCAATAATCTTCCCATACACTTTCGCTGCTAAGCTGATCAAACTGATGGCTCTGTAACTGGCGCACTGCATACCGATGTGATCCCTTACCTTAATAGAAGGGCACGACGACAGCACGCCTCCAGTCCATGGGAACCCTACCCGACCTCCAGCATAGATTGCTCAAGGTCAGGAAAGCATCCCGGCCACAAGTTCCACCGTGTTTGATCATTTCAGCAGACATCATATCAATTCCAGCTGCCTTACCATATTTCATACTTCGTGTCGACCATTCAATCTCTTCCATAGTAATGTCCTCGTCAGATGTTGGCGCAGCGGCGTCAGTCTCACTACACACAATACGCAATCACACAATAGACTCACTCACGGAACATACTCGTACATTTCCCCAAAATCCACCGACCCAATACATCGTTTGGGTTTGCAAGAATGTCACCAGCCTTAGACATAATTTTGTTCATTCTGGATGTTGACGACGAACCCCGAGAATTTCTAACTTCCCTCCAAAAGAGTTGCTTGAGAGTCCGAGAGGCCTTGAAGTTCTCCGTCAACCTCACTTCCTCATTCGCAACTAATCTTTCACGCTTCTCTTTCACTAAGGCTTTGGTAACATTCTTGCAGCGGCGGTAGCTCTCATACTTTTTCTCTGTCATACTATCATTCTGATTCAAACTCGAGACATAATCCAACCATGCTTTTTTCTTACTTTCGACGCTGGATTTTACATCCGCGTCCCACCAGGCATCACCTCTCAGAATCTTATGTCTCTTTGCACAACCACATACTTCTTTTGCACTATCCACTATACTTTCTTTCATTCTTTCCCAGCATTCTTCAACACCTAAGTCAGAAAGACTCGTGTCATTGAGTCTTTTGCTGACCAGGTCTACATACATACTCCGTACACTTTCATCATCTAATTTCTCACACTTTATCCTTTCAAGCTCTCCGGGGTACACACTCGCCAGTGCCTCCACTCAAAGCGGCTCACCACCAGGTAGTGGTTCGTATTAAGAGTGGGGCCTCTGTAGGCTCTTGTATCCCTTAGAGTGTTTCGGAGACGACTGTCTATATAGATATAGATGCCAAAGGCAAATAGCTGCCAAGACACTGCTACAATCATCTGACAAGATGGCCAATGATGATGATGATGACCAAGACGCTAAGGAAATTGCAATAATTATGTTAATTATTAATTAGTACCCATATAGAGATTAATTACCTAAAAACCATCACAGGGCTAGTACTAGTACAAAATATCTCTTATTGTTCTACCTCGCCTCGCATTTGGCCTCATCAGACAAACAGACAGACAGTTCGCATTGAACCACACAATAATGTCGGAGTAATATTACAACATTAGGCGCATGAATATTACAGGAGTGTAACTGCGGCTGGGAACGAGCGGAGGCCCCACGCGCCGACTTGTTAATATATTATGTAATTAGGTCGATAATGGAGAGAAAAGGGCCTCAGAGACATAGTAATGAGTCTGAACGAGACCCCATACATTATAAACGGGATGAAGGCACCGAGCGCGACCTCCTCCTTAATCCGACAAAACGCTCGCACATTTGCACATAATGAGAGCATCCGTCGCGACCGGCCCGACCGGTACTATAGGTAATAACTAGCGGCGGTAGAGGCTGCCTCAACAAATTGTATCGAAGTCTTTCACATTCAAAAATGTAGAAAAAAGATGTGGAGTCGTGGGACACCAGGTAGGAACGAAGTTCCTTCGGCTAATGTAAAATCGACATAATTTGCAAAAAAAAAGTGCTCAATTTTATGTAGGCTTTCTTGATTTTTCTCTTAAATTTTGCTGATTAGTTTTATCTAAGTACGTATGGTACTTAAGTACGATGGTGACGATTAGTCACTGTCAAATTCGATTTATCAACGACTAATTCCATTTAGTCACTCATGAGTAGTCTAGACTAGCTGAAATTAGTCGTTGAAAATAAGAATTCGCTAGGCAGCAAACAAGCAGGCTGGAATTAGGAGCTCATAATATGCCCAATGGCATTGGAATTTAATAATTCTACAAACAAAAGAAAATCAAGTATGTCGAAGAGTGAGTTATTGTGTGGATTTATTACATGTGCCTATACAGAGCCTGTATCTGTTAGTGGTAGACCTATGTAAGCGGTAGAGCCAAGCAGTTCGCTACATGAATGGGCCAGTGAAATATGACGACTCTAAGAATATCTACGTAAAGTGACTCATACCGCGTTTCGCTCGGTTAGAGAGATATCCCCCCGATACCTTCCTCTCTGCCCTTCTCATTCCATTTCCGACCCCTTCCCTATTACCTATCCCATGAACTAAAACATTCCCAAGGCAGATTGACGTCAAGCTGGCGGCCGGTCATAAAATCACAGCCAAATCTATTGACGGCATGGACAGTTCTAAAGGATGACATGTTGTGCCGACCCCACTTAAAGTGGGTTAAGGGCAGGAAAATGAATGTGTGTGTATGTCGCGTTTGATACAAAAACACGTTCAAAGTCAGGTCTAATTCAAAATATCTTTATTCAAAAGACTTCTCGAAGCACTTAGAATCGGCATACAACTAAAGAGCTTAGATTCCCTTTCATTATGCTGTATCGAATGTGAAAGCGAATCTAAGTGCCAGTTCTGGCATCAGGGCTGCTTGAGAAAAACTGGCAAGAATCCGTAATCTAGTACATACGTAGGTACGAGTTCCGTGATCGATTACTAGAACATTTACTAGAGATATGAATGAAAGTGTCAAGCGATAATAATTCGGTATTGAGTTTAGCGCCGAGCGAGAATAGAGCTGCTCGCCCTGCCTCCTCCCTTCCGCAGATTAAATGAGATTTACTATTTGAACGGGAGCTGATCTACTTTAGGTGAGAGGCTTGTTAATTGTCTCGCGTTATTCGAGAGGCTGCCTCCCCACCCTCACCCCCACCCCACTCCGGTGGCAAATATTTAACTTTATTCAATTATCAGTACGCTCCGATAGATTTTGTTTTTTGTAATTCATTTCCAAACGGACATATTGAATACATGTTTCTTTCCTATATGATTCCATAACGATGATTGATTGATTTGATTAAATAAGTAAGTATTATGTGTATTACTGAGCATCGGTTAAAGACGTTCATGCAGCTCATGTTTACATATTTATTTCTAAGACTTTCGCGAATCTCACTCATTGATCAAAAAATTTATCAACTCGATTAAAACATACTTTAAGCCACCCAAGAAAGTTAGTCAATATCTACCATCTGTCAAGTGCCACATCCCCTTGCAAGACTCAGGAGTATATAAGCTGGACTGTGATTGTGGATTTTCTTATATCGGACAAACAAAGAGGTCCATTAAAACCAGGATCAAAGAACACATAGCGGATGTGAAACACAATCGCTATTATAAGTCTGCTGTTTGTGAACACTGTAGGGAGGGCCCAAAACACTACATCAGGTTTGTCAAACCACAAACCCTCGCCAAAGAACAACATTATCGTCCCAGGATGATACGCGAGGCTATTGAAATCAAAAAACATCCAAAGAATTTCAATAGAGAATATGGCTATGAGAAACTATCACCTAGCTGGAACCCAGTCATAAGTCTCATCAAACCTAGCCCACAATCAAACAGCTCAAGACAGCGAGATACCATTAGTATAGTTTGCAGGTTAGACCCACATCAGAAACCAAAATAATGTAGAATTTTGAGTAGTGCACTATACAATCAAAATAATTTTAATTTTATTAACCTGGAAACCAAGTTCCTTTCTTTTTTCTCAAAAATTTTATAAATATTAGCAATATCAATAGCCCGTTCAAAATGAAATAATAATCAGTTTTGAAGAACAGCCGCTGAGTTTTCTTTCTCAGGACTGGCCGCGTTCTTGACCCAGTGGTAGATTTTTTAACAAATACTTTACCTTTTAATTTAAAATCAATCAATATTTAATAATAGTTATACTTTGATCTCAACTAACGAAAAATAAGATAATTTTCTAATAACTTAATATTAACAACTTTTACTAATTAAATCATACAACAAAGGATCTTTACAAACAAAAAATATGAATACATCCTATAAATAAGTATTTAACTTTTGTTTTTATGGTCTGATGTGGGTTACCAATAGTAAAAATCATATTTTTAACATCAACTTTTTGATTTTTATTTCCAAAAAGTGGGTGCTCTCTGTATCAATGAACGTGGCTTTTGAACAACTACCATCTTTTTGTTCATCGATCGTGAAAATGATCTCTGTAAAGAGTTCGAAACGTCGGGAAATAAATATAAATAAGTAATAAATAAGCTCATGTTTAATTTCAGCAACCACCAGGTGGGTAGCTCATTCTGCAGGACCAACACAATACATGGGGGTCGCTAATTTTGCTAAATAAAAAACTTAAATTTAAAGAACGGAAAGATGTGGTACATTCTACAGAGAGAGACACAATGTCTCTCTCTGTAGAATGTTCCATAGAAATATCCTGTGTACAATTAGAGCAGTTCATTATTTTATGCGTATAAACCTCCTTCCGCGGATCTTAATTTATGTCAAAGTCAAAGTTAAAGTGGTTTTATTTTCATAGGTCTTCACAGACACTTAAAAATAGTCAATTTACAAAAATGATTCAAATTAAAATAATATTTAAAAATTTAAACACGAGCGCTTGACGCAAGTGCCTCCGTGGAACAAAAAAAAACACGGAAGCAATCGCCACGAGCGGCCCGATTCCGAGTGTAGGGGCTTTCATGAGAAGAATCGGGCAAGAAACTCATGTGCCAATACTCTTTTCAAAACCATTGAAAATTTACACAATAGTATTATCAACGCTACTGAAAAATATCGCATAAAAGGTGTAGCAGCCAGACTACTCGACAATCACATTTATGATCCAACCAACTTAAAATCATCGTAGTACAAGTAATGAGAGAAATTACATATATGATATTAGTCGAGCACAATTGATGCGACATCTTCTATTTAGAATGGTAACGTTGTGCAACAAGCAAGTACAATAATAAAAAATTATATATAAATCTTTTATAAAAACAACGTCAATGCAAACTCATAATAAGAAATGTTGATTACTATTAGAAATAGAAATGTTTGCAGCACGTCTCCACTCCAAAATAAGTGAACAAATTCCAATACGCAAACTACACAATCCGCGTTGAGCAAGCAATTTGACGGTCCCAAGACGACTTGTCCGTCATGAAGTCATTGATGGTGTAATAAGCACCGGCAACGAGACGATCCTTCACAGCGCGTCTAAACCGATCAAAAGAGAGAGCCAGAATATGCGCAGGGATCCTATTATAGAACTGTACACCCATTCCCAAAAACGACTTATGTACCTTGTGCAGGCGATGACACTTTAACACAAGTTTATGCTTGCCTCTGGTATTAAAATTATGTACATCACTATGTTTAGTATATCTACTTAAGTTTTTCCTAACAAACATTATATTGTCATATATAAATTGAGAGGCAACTGTTAATATTCCAATTTCCTTAAACCGTTCTCTAAGGGAGACTTTGGTCCCCAGATTATAAATTGCCCGAATAGCTCGTTTTTGAAGCACAAAAATAGACTGAATTTCAGCTGCTCTACCCCACAGCAAAATGCCATAAGACATGACACTATGAAAATAACTGAAATAAACTAGTCTGGCGGTTGCAACATCAGTAAGCTGTCGAACTTTTCGAACCGCGTAGGCAGCAGAGCTTAGTTTTCCGGCTAAACATTTTATTTGAGGACCCCACTGGAGCGTGTTATCTAGAGTAATACCTAAAAATACAGTTGTATTTACTGGGTCTAGAATTCTGTTATTTATAGATATATTTATAACCTGACCTTTAACATTGGGCATAGTAAACTTTATTATTTTAGTTTTATTCGAATTTAGGACTAAATTATTAGCTGTAAACCAATCATGGACTTGTGAAAGAGAGTAATTTACATCATCAAAACTGCTTTTTTTACGGTCTACCTTAAAGAGGAGTGAAGTGTCATCGGCAAACAGAACAATGTCGCAAAATTTCTGTACGAAAAAGGGCAAATCATTAATATGGATAATAAATAATAGTGGACCGAGAATGGAACCCTGGAGAACGCCCATAGACACTGGCGATCCAGACGATCTCACTCCGTTTACATCTAAAAACTGAAACCTGTTACTCAAGTATGATGCAACAAGACTAAGTGCAGTGTTCTTAATACCGTAATGACTTAGTTTACGTAAAAGTGTGTTGTGTTCCACGCAGTCAAAAGCTTTAGAGAGATCACAGAATACGCCGATTGCATCCTGTGAGTTCTCCCAAGCATCGAAAACATGTTTAATAAGAGTAGCGCCAGCATCAGTAGTAGAACGACCTTTTGTAAAACCATACTGCTCTTTGTGAAAAAGATCATTTAAATTGAAATGGTTAAGTATTTGGTTTGACATAATTTTTTCAAAAATTTTGCTGAGTGCAGGTAAAATGGAAATAGGACGATAGTTGGTTGGATCATTTTTACAACCATTTTTAAATAATGGTATCAATTTGCTGTGCTTCATTAAATCGGGAAATACACCTGCATCTACACATTTATTAAAAAGCACAGCCAGGTTTGGAGCTATGAGGGCAATGATTGAATCTAATAGTTTAACGGAAATGCCCCACAAATCTGCCGTTTTTTTGGAATTTAATTGTTTAAACACTTTTATAATGTCGTAAGGGTCGACATGTTCAAATTTAAAAGAAACATTGCACTCGCCCACACCACCCTTGAGCAGGGCTTCAGCTTTGACGGGGCACGAATTTAACATATTTGTAGTAGAAATGGGAATTTTGGCAAAAAAGTCGTTAAATATTTCCACAACAGCATAACTATCGTCGATAATTTTATTATTAACTAAGAGTTTAATATTATCATCACGGTTCCTAGTACGACCAGTCTCATTGTTGATGATATTCCAAGTTGCTTTAATCTTGTTCTTAGATTCTTGTATCCGCCTACTTAAATAAATTGATTTGGCAGTAAAGCAAACTTTTTTAAATATTTTAGAGTAATTTCTAACATATGTATTGAAAACGGGATCATGATGCCATTTCTTTAAACTATACAACTTACTTATTTATTGAAATCATGGATGAAGCCCTATCCAAAGTTAGTAACTCTGATAAAACTATTTTAGTCTGCGGGGATTTTAATGTCAATATTCTTGATAATACAACTGCATCCTGTAAAATTCTAAGTATTTTTAAGTCCTTTAATTTAGTAAATTTATTTATGGAACCTACTAGAATAAGCGCCACTAGTGCTACCTGCTTAGATAACATATATTCCCAAATATTAGTCCAACACAAAAAAAGTATTATTAATAAATTAGATTCTGATCATTGTGAACAAATGATTAGTATTAAAATATAAAATAAAAAAGAAGTAAAAAAAAAAGACTTTTGTGCCAGTAACAGCTAGACGCTTGGAACGTATGAGAGTCAACTTAACTAATAACTTACCGTTGTTTCATGATGACTTAGAACCTAATTTGATGTATAGTTTATTTTTTAATTCTTTTCTTCGCGAATTTCACTCAATGTTTACTTCCAAGGAGATGACTGTTACTAATAACCCTGTCTTTGGGGACTGGGCAACCATAGGTATTCATAAGAGCAGGCAAACTTTGTACATGTTATACTATGAAAGACAATTCAATACCAGTGAACAATTTGGATATCATGTAAAATTATATTCAAGGATTTTCAAAAGCATTTGTCAATTCGCGAAATCTATTTTTATTATTAGCTTTTTATTAGCTTCACCTGTATGTTTGTATGTTTGTTTGTAACCGACTTCTTTGGGCGCGATTTTGACCCGCTTTAAACGGCCAGATTTCGTTCAAACTTTGTAGATTTATTGAGGACCGATGACAATACACTAATTCGATAAATTTTTTCCATTTTTCAATTTGTAAAATATGATTTTTGTTAATTTTTTAGTGTTCATAGTTCACTTCTCCCACCATCTAGTGGCAATCAGCGGAAAGTCTACGTTATCAACTTGAAACGAGTTCCTTGTATAAGTCACAGATGGCGCTATTCCTCAAATTCGGTTTTGATATCCGTTGTTAGCACGCTTTAAAATAGTTAAGCAATAGTTTAAAAAACTAAAAAACGCGCTTGTTATAGAAAACCGAACTAAAAAATATAAAATAAATAATAGTTTAAAAAAAACTAAAAAACACGCTTTTTATAGAAAACCGAACTAAAAAATAGAAAATAAATTTTAATGAATTTAAATTAAGAAAATAGTGTTAAAAATTTCAATCAATATAAATTAATAATAGCGTGAATAAAAAAAAAATATTTTATTTAAAAAAAGCGTGGGGTGCTTTTTATTATCGAAATGATAATCACTCTACTCATATCTGTCAATAAAATATTTATAACTATTGACACCATGCACCCCACGCTTTTTTAAAATAAAATAATTTTGTTTATTCACACTATTATTAATTTATATTCATTGAAATTTTTAACACTATTTTCTTAATTTAAATTCATTAAAATTTATTTTCTATTTTTTAGTTCGGTTTTCTATAAAAAGCGTGTTTTTTAGTTTTTTTAAACTATTATTTATTAAATCTAAAATTAAAAATAGTAGTAATAATAGCCAAGCCGGTTGGACAGTCATCAATGAAGAGACTGGTAAGAGTCGAACCAGGGACTCAGAATTTACGTTAAATATCAATGGACATGTTACCAAGTCAGATTGTGAGGTTGCCAATGCCTTTGATGGTTTTTTTCTGATTTCCCTGTCAATCTTACTAGTGCTCTAGGCTCTTCCACTTCCATTGCAGAGTCTTTGCATAAAGATAACGTGCCTGAATTTTTTAACGATTTTCACTTCCGTCATGTTACTGGGTGTGATTTAAATAACGCGTTTAAATCAATTAATATGAAAAAGACAGCTGATTTATGGGGCATTTCTGTACATATTATAAAACCTTTATTTAACACTATTGTTCCCGCCTTAATACTGATATTAAGTAAAATCATCCCATTCTATAAATCAGGTAGTATATTAGACCCCACTAACTTCAGACCAATATCAGTACTACCGACAATAAGTAAAATTTTCGAAAAGCTAATCCTCGCACAGCTATTAAAATACTTTAATGATATTATTCTGCTGCATAATAAGCAATTCGGTTTTACGCGCGGGTGATCAACATATGCTGGGGTAAGATTATTAGAATGTATATTTGAATGTAGACTCGGTCTTCGTGCTCCAGAAACGAGCTATTCGTGCTATCTATATGATGAGTCCCAGGGATACACTGAGAAGTAAATTTAAAGAGATACGAATAATGACGTTACATTCACAATATATTTATGATAATTTAATATATGTTCATAAAAATATAACTAAATTTAAGAAAAACAGTGATATTCATCAATCAAATTTAAGAAATAAAAACAAACTTGCTGTGTCCACTACTAGGCTCCATAAAATTTCTAACGCGTTTCCAGGTCAATGTATACGCTTTTATAATAAGCTTCCAAACGACGCGGTTGAATTATCGTTAGGTAAATTTAAGAAATGTGTTAAAAGTAGACTATATTCAAGGGCTTATTACTGTATCGCAGATTATATCAATGATAAAACCGTTTGGAATTGAATTGCTTCTTTTGTGTTATATTGTTTGTATTTGCTGTAGCAAAATATTGTTAATCTGCTAACTAAACATTACTGTTAATTAGTAAGATTGTGTGCAATATGACGTTTCTCACCGGCAAGCTTACTAATTTCTTTTTTTGTTTTGTCTGGGATCTTGAATAAGTCATGCTCACTGAAAAGTCCTTGCTTATGGCGGCGTCGTTGACCGGGTCGCCACCTTCCCTAAAATATGGCGAGGGAGGCGATGGCTGAGATATGGGTCATGCTCGTGAACGGGTGCTGTTTGTGGGGATTGGTCTGTTCAAGCGTCCAAAGAATATTAACGTACTGTGTCCTAAGTTTGACGCGAGGAACCTCATTTTGCTCTATAAATTATTCTAATAATTTGTAATTTAGTTTACTTATAATTAAGTAAAAACAAAAAAAAGGACTCCCCTGAGATTCTTGCCAATTCTTCTCAGGACGTGAGTAATCGAATTGGCGGATTGAAAATATTGACCTTCATAACGACACCTCCCACGCATAAAGTCTTATCAATTTTTTACTGAAAATTTGATTTTTAGTTCACTGTGGTTACGAATATAAGCTTTATACATCCCTGAAATAAAAATCTTCAAATTGTTATTAATTAACGAGATTTCGAAACGCACATCGTCGTACCTATTCAAAGTTCCCGCGCATATAGCCCGATCACGAGTAGCGACGATTTGCGTTGTACTATTGGCTCGCGCGAGACGTATCAAGGTCAGTTACCGACGTCGTATGACATTACCGGTACGCGCCGTAAACATGGGACTTGTATTATGAAAATAATTAGATTTTGTATATGTTTTGTGTTAATTAACCTGTGATAATTGTATTAATGTTATGTGATAGCAAAATGAACAACTTACGATCGTCAAGAATATTAAAATTAGCCCTCAATAATTCAAATGAACATCTACCCTCAAATGAATCTCGTCGATCTGGTAAGTTTTGTTTGATATCAATTTGAAAGTAGTAAATATTTGCTAAACACTATCCAATTTTAACATAACTAATTTTAATTGATCACAATATCTAAGAGTTTTTTATCATTAAGTATTTTACATTTTGTCCAGCGCATAAAGTCGTAATACTATAGTTACGATGCTATGCGTCGTTTATTTTTGAAAGTGTGGGGTCGTAACTGAAACTTACTACTTTATGCTCTGGTTTTATTTAAATCTTACTTTATACATATAGTCGTATTAAGTACATACGATCATATGCTCCGACCACAATATGAAATAAGACTTTATGCAATATGATTTAGCTAAATTTAAAGCAAAAAGCTGAAATATTTTAACACTGATTGATTGTTTTATTAATGTATTTATAATTTTCTTTTAGAATCACCTGATTTACTTGAAATGGAGCAGTACTGGAATCTGTATGAATCAACGTGCGAAGAATTCCTAATAAGTAACACTAATAATAATGATGTTAGAACAAGTTCCTACGAGGTAAGACAAGCATTAAATATTTTCGAAAAAACACCGATCCCGTCACCTTCAAACGAGCTTTTTGGGACTGATGACGTTAGTTCTGCGATTCCACCTGATAGCAGTTTAATATCATCTAGGGTATCCACTCCTACTAGCAGATTTGTCACACCGCAACATAGTGATGTCTCCAGTCTTGGTTCTTCCGCTTGTTCGTCTGTTGCCAGTACCCCAACTACCAGTCGAAAACGGCATATTCGAAGAGATGATTGGAAGGATATTAAACGAAAATATCTGAAAAATTTAGGCAAGGCTTACGTAAGTAAAAAAGATGGTACTGCTAGAGATAGAAAGGTGATTAAACCTCCATGTCCTTCAACATGTAGACTTAAATGCTTTGAGAAGATAACTCACCAGCAACGAGAGCAAATATTTCATGCATTTTGGAATCTCGGTGACCATACTAGACAGTGGGATTACATTGCTAATTATGTTGATGCTTGTAATACTCAGAGTAACGCAAAATCTGGGTCTAGACGTAAGAAAACTTTTAAATACTCATTACCACTAAGTGAGCCCAATTCCGATGTGCCTCATAATTTTCTGGTGTGTAAAACAATGTTCCTCAATACTCTTTCTGTAGGAGAGCGAACTGTCAATACCGCGTTGTCCAAGTGGTGTTCAGGTGGAGGATCTATTTCCCCCGATCATCGAGGAGGTTCAAGAGTGACCATAATAGATAATGAAATAAAACAAGGAGTAATCAATCATGTGCAAACATTTCAACCTGTGGAATCGCATTATGTGCGAAAAAAATCAACAAAAGTTTACTTAGATGGCAAACTCACGTTTACAAAGATGTTTTCTCTCTACAATGAGTGGTGTACTGCTCAAAATATTACAAAAAAAGTTAAAACAATTCGTCAATATCGAGACATCGTCAATAATAATTTGAATATTTCATTTCACAAGCCAAAAAAAGATATTTGCAACGAATGCCATGTTTACGACATAAACAAAAATAAATTGACCGATGAAGAAATAAAAAAGCAAGAACAACACACGAAATCAAAGGTTTTAGCAAGAGAAATGAAGGAAAATGACAAAAATGCAGCTGTAGAAAGTAATGGAAGAATAATCACAGCTTGTTTTGACTTTCAAAAAATTTTAAATTGTCCGCACGGGAATGTTGGTCTTTTCTATTATAAAAGAAAACTTTCGATACACAATTTTACAGTTTTTGATTTAGCTAGCAAAGAGGGCTATTGTTATATGTGGCCAGAGGGAAATGGGAAACATGGTGCTTGTGAAGTCGCTAGTTGTTTGCTTAAATTTATTCAAACTAAAATAAAAGATGGCGCACAAGAATTCAGATTTTGGTCAGACAATTGCGCTGGCCAAAATCGAAATCGTATCGTGTTTTCTTTTTATACATAAGTTGCAAAAAAATATGGTGTTACAATAAGTCATAGGTTCTTAGAGCGCGGACACACACAGAACGAAGCTGAGTCGGTGCATGCTTTGATAGAACGAAATGCTAAAAATAAACTGGTATACACACCAGAACAGTGGTATGCATTAGTGAGATGGTCCAAAGTTAATCCACCCTATTACAATGTTATTGAGATGAGTGTCGCGGATTTTTACAATTTTAAAAAGTTACTTGTTGGGAATAATTGGATAAAAAACTCTAACAAGCAAAAGATAAATTGGAATAAAATTAAGGAAGTTGAAGTTACTTTGAGTGATCCACATATGCTAAAATATCGATACAGCTTCGAAAACGAAACTCCTTTGACTTTATTAATAACCAAAACGACTTATTCATCTCGTAGAATTGATAATGAAACCCTAATTAATTTAGAGCGTTGCTACGTAGATTATTTGCCTATAACAATAGCAAAGTATAATAATTTGCAAAGTCTATGCCATGGGGGAAAAATACCTCACGAATATCATAAGTATTGTGAAAATTTACCAAACACAAGCAATATTATTAGCCTAGAAAATCCTGATCTTGATTCATCTAACGATTCTTAGATTTATTATCCTTTACATAATTTTCGTTTTGATGCTAATTTTTTTATAAACTTTACTTTTGTTATAAAATAGTTAAGATATTTTATTAACATTTTTTAGTTTTTATAATATTACTGAAACTATTTTGAGTTGTTTTTTATACTGTTAAATCAGACCTTAAGATAAATATTATTATAACTGATTATGTGACAAAAGTTACAAGATTGTTTTTGTTACCAAATAACAATTGGATAGGTTTTAAGTGAAGTTGATCATTATGCACGTTCCTAAAGATTTTTAAGACTGATTAATTAAGTTAATTGTTGTAGTTGTATTAAGAAGTTTTATGCTTTACGCTGGTATCGCCTGTAAACTGAGATGATTAAAGTTGATTTTTAAAAAAATCGTTTTAATTCTTGGTAATACAAGTATTCTATTAAGTATATATTAATATTATATATTAATATTATATAATTTTTATAACCATCTCCTTTACTTAACAAATCACTTTAACTTTTATATTTATCACCAACAAACATAACATCGTAACACTTGAAGGTCATTATTATGTTTTCTTACAACGCATAAAGTAGTAAACCGTTGTAACTTTAAGGTACACAAAATATTCACCAGGCATATCGTCGTAAGTCGTCGTATCTTAGTAAGACGCTAGTTTCATCCCAGTGCATAAAGTCTTAAGTATGTAATTTTAGCTTTTTTCGCTAATTATATATTTTTTTTATGTAAATAGGCATTAACTAATAAAGATATAGAGGTACTTTGAATTTTAAGCCAGATAGGAACTAAATAATTATCATAAATTTTTAGTAATCATGTAAATTATCTTTAAATGCCCGTACTGAAAAGTTGTTAAAATCTCGATACGCCCTTATGCGTGGGAGGAGTCGAAAGTGTCTTTAATGACCTGAATTGAATAAATGAGATTTTGATTTGATTTGATTTGATTTGAAGCCTGAGAGGAGTCACGGGATGCCTATGGAATATTTTGTGACTTTTCTAAGGCTTTTGATTGTGTGCAGCATGAAACTCTAGTCAGAAAATTACACCACTACGGTATAAGAGGTATCGCTTTGGATCTTCTCATTTCTTATCTGAGTGATAGGATTCAAAGAGTATATGTTAACGGAAAGCTATCACATGGATCAGCTGTAGCAATGGGAGTGCCACAAGGCTCTATTTTGGGACCTTTCCCGTTTCTTTTCACATTAATGATCTGGCATATCTTGTGAAAAATAATCATGAAATAGTTTTGTTTTCAGATGATACTTTATTTATTTATTTAGGACAACTTAAAAAACATATACTAATACATTGATTACATACATGATAAACAGATACATGCTAAGTGTTGCTTTAATTACAAGCCGCCACGGCATGTTAATGGACAGTTTTATTTTTTATTATTTACTTACTAAACATCAATCTTACATTTTTTTAATTCAGATATCAAAGAGTACTAACACATATCCGACTCAACTAACTCGACTCGTAGCAATAAACCATTAGGCACATATAACACAAGACATAAACATGATCGACACCACCATAACATATTGACAAAACACACTATGAAACATTGAAAGATGCCATTACGTTGCTCTTGAAATTTTGGAAGGCTATTTGAGCAAATGTCCAAATCAATGTCCCGAAATTTCATTAGCTTATTGTACTGACTTAACAGTCTGTTCATTGTCGCGTTTTGACCCAAGTTGGTTTTTGATGATTTGATCGAAAACAGAGCGTATTTACTTGCACGGAGTAACTTCAATGGCGCATTTACATTAATATTTTCTAAAAGGGTCGAACAGTTTATTTTAGCTATTTCCACAGCATTATGTCGTACGGCTTATTGCTTTGGGGTAGTGCCGCGGATGCAGATTCAGTTTTTGTGCTCCAGAAACGAGCCGTTCGTGCTATCTATATGATGAGTCCCAGGGATACACTAAAAGATAAGAGATAAGAATTATGACATTTTATTCGCAATATATTTATGAAAATCTTATTTATGTCCATAAATATAAAACTAAATTTAAGAAAAACTGTGATATTCATAAACTAAATTTAAGAAATAAAAACAAACTCGCTGTAATGTATACGCTTCTACAATAAACTTGCAAACGACGCGATTGAATTATCCATGGGTAAATATAAAAAATATATTAAAAGTAGATTATATCAAAGGGCTTACTATTGTATCGCAGATCATATAAACGATAAAAAAGTTTGGAATTGAACTGCTCCTTTTGTGTTGTGTTGATTGTAATTATTACCATTTGTTAAACTAGAAATTGAAAAGAGTCGGCCTTGAGTTTCTTGCCAGTTCTTCTCAAGAATCCTTGACGCCGGAACTGGCACTTAGATTCGCCTTCACATTCAAGACAGTGTGATGAAAGGGAATCTAATCTCCGTAACTCTCTAAGCTAGTAGTTTTATGTGACGATTATAAATACTTTGTAAAATACGTTGCTGATGATTGATAGGACGTCGTACAACTGTGTCACAATGACCTGGCGCTGCATGATTTCAAAACGTTCGGGTTCGAATTCTGGCTCATTAAAAAGAATTTTCAGAATTTTACGGATGTTATGAGTGAGAAATATGCAAAATTGTGCAATTGGCAAATATGTAGCGAGACATGTGTCTGAACCTAACCCAAACCTATAGATGTAGAGAATACATAACTTGGGGGATATCAACATTATGTATCATGTGAGTATTTTATTCGGAGAACATCAGGTCAGTCGAGACACAGTTACCGCTGTCCACACCGTTAAGATATTAAATGCAATAAGTTACAAAATCCATGAAACAGAAATTAACCAGATAAATAGACGCAGCTAAGATTTGCCGTAAATAACGACAGTTGTGTGATTCACGATACCCGTACTCTGTGCTCTGTGCTCGCCACATACATTAAGCGAACACATCAGGCTACAATCAAGTTGCAGAGTAACTTAGTGCCAAATCACCAACTTGTTTAAACACACGCCAAGTTGCGACATTGTGTCGGGAATAACTTACACAACTGTCTAACTGACTGTGTAACACGTGACAGTGCAGGCCGTCATCATGATGCTCATCACCTCCGTCCTCGTGGGACAGCTCTACCGGCGCGCTATAAATATGTATATAATAATATACACAAGAGACTTATTGTTAAAATTAAATTAAAATACTACTAATAAAAATACTGATCTCCAAGGAGTATTTGTAGCTCATACCGCGTTCCGCTCGCTATCCTTTCAGTGCAACTGTAACACTACATGTGTTGCAGGTGCCTATGGGCGGCGCTGATCGCTTACCATCAGGTGACACGCTTGCTCGTCTGCCCGTCTACCCAATAAAAAGTACCAGTTTAGAGTATTAGTGAGTATTTGTACAGGGTTCATAAAATCGTTAATCTCCTGAAGAATAACAAAAACTGTTCTAGAGTAAAACTTATTGTAATATTTCACGTCCCCGGGGCCCGGGGGCCCGGGGGGCGGGGGGCGGGGACGAGCATTAAGCTGGGATCTTGTGCGTAATGTCAGGTAATCACCGATGAAAAATTACGCTGGATTTTCCTTTTGCCCACGACATTCTTTTTATTTTGTCCTTTGGACAGTGCGGGGCTCGCTGTATGCTATCTGTTGTAGCTGCGTAAATACAATGTATAGTAAGATTCACAAAACACAGTTGACTGATGCTAATATACCAACATATCTTCTGAGGTAAACATTTGAGGTGAATACTGTAACAACGCGTTAACGTTTTCTAAAGTTAAAGCAAGAACTAACATAATTGCTATTCAGTTATTAGTTGGCACTGCCGCGGCCGGTCGCAATCAGACATCGGTCGCAATTGGTGAGTTGACGCTCCGCGCTACGAGATGAGGCAGATCACTGTCAGTGTTCAGTTGTGTTTTAATGACTAGCGGTGCAGCGTCGCCCCGTGGCTCGCGGCTCGTGTTGGTTGTTACATGTACTACCATAGCTACTCACAGGCGACACGCAGTGTTTCCAGCTCCCAGTTGCCAGTTCCCAGGTCCCAGTGTTCCTTTCATTCATTATTCACTACATTAAGAGACAATTTGTGGCAGGAAATATTGACATAGTATTAATTATAACAGTACAATCACAAAATATGTAACATAACTTCACGCCATTGTTACCCGAAGGTATAGGCAGCGGCTGTTAAGTCGCGTCTCGCCGTTATGTTTACATCCCAAATGGAATAGGTGGTGAACCTATTGCCATACCGGGCACAAAGTTTTCAGTCATCGGTACAAAATATGTCCCAAAATAAGTGTTAAAATAATATCTCTAATCCTATAAAAAGTATCCAATGGTCAAGCACCCCGCTTCTGTAACCGGATCTCGCGGGTTCGAATCCTGACACTGGTTCATTCCAATGACCTTTCGAAATTGTTTTCGAAATTTATGTGTTAAATATCGATGACTGAAAAACAGATTCGTTATTATAAGCTTTTATTTAACTTGCACTGTATGTGTGTATGTAAGTATGTATGTTCGGGTGGAATCTTTGAAGTCAATACTCATTGACAGTAGCTCAAAAAATAATGTGATGTCATTCTAAATCCAATACGGCAGAATAAATATATGAATTTCTTAAATATGGTTATCAAATGAAAAGGCTCATGGCGAGTATATGGAAAAAAGAACTCCAAACTGAAATAGAATTTGAAGTCCAGCTTTTCAATAAAGAGATCCTTATTGAAAAGCTGGACTGTTCAAGACTAAGACGTAAGCTGCCTGGCACTAATGGAGTGTTGAATGAGATGAACCAACTGAGTATCCTTGCCAGTTATAACTACATACATAACATAACTTCACGCCTTTTTCTACCCGAAGGTGTAGGCAGTGTCTGATAAGCCTTCACTCGCCGGTATGTTTACGTCCCAAATGGAATAGGTCATAACTAAAAAATAAGAAAACAAATTAGGAGTAAAAATTGTGTGGTTTTATGAAACCACCGTAAAAGTGAAACTTTTAAAATTGAGTCTTGGGTTATTGATTTTTAAATCTACTTTTTAAATATACATAAACAAAATATTTTTTCAATAATTATTTTTCAATAATTTAGTTAGTAAGTTTTTTAAATTGATGATTCTGATAAAATGATTAACATTTATATTTTTTTAGAGTGCAACAGTGTAAAACAGTTACTTCACAGCAATTTTTTTAAAAGTTTGCTTTGGCTTCGTTTAACTTTAAGTTAAAGATTTAAATCAATTAATTCGATAATCTCATCATTTTCAAGTTCTTTGGAAGTTAACGACTGAAGATTAAGAATTCCTAGATGGCGTTACTAGGTTGCTACTATTGATGATTCTGCCGTAATATCGTATTATATCGATAGATGTCGCCCGAATCGACAAGTACTAGGGATAACGCGACACCTATTAAACGTTAACAACATTACAACAAAGGATCTTTACAAAACAAAACGATATTTTTTCCTCCAGTAAATATGATATTTCGATTTATTATGAAAATGTGACAAATACATATATAAAGAGCACTATCTTATCTTATATCTTTAAACGAGCAATTCTTGCATATATATAAAATTGGAATCTCGGAATCGGCTCCAACGATTTTCATGAAATTTCTATTCCAGCAGATGGCGTTGTTAACTAACACGAAGTCAATGTGTGTTTGCTTTGCTTTTAATACAGTTTATCACTGCAAAAAATTAAGTATATGTTTCTAATATAATATGTTAGTACATAGTATATATTAGTATATATTTATTATTCTGTCGGTAAGATCGAAAAATATTATTGATATTTCATTATTTTATTAGTATGTAATTCGTACTTAAATATAATTTTCAAATAGTATGTAATTCGTACTTAAATATAATTTTCAAAAAACACAATTTATAAAAACACAATTTATAAATAATATAATTTTTTTTTTCTCCGCCTGCAATACGTACGTACGTATATGTATGTATCTAAAAAACAAACAAACAAACAAACCCGATCCTAGAAAATGTGTCTTAATTGGTAAAGAGGACGGTAATTAGACGATTATACATACGGCCCTCGTGGTGCATCGGTAAACCGCACTACCGATAACACAAGGTCGGGGCGGGTTCGATCCCTCGTCTGGGGGTGTTTTTCTACATGTTTTTTCTACATGTTTTTACGGTATTTATTTACAAAAATAAAGTGTATATTTGGGTAATTAATTAATATAAATAAACGATAATAGACGTGAAAGGCGCTCTGACGAGCGCCTTCACGTCACCGTCACGCGACATGCAACACACAGACGAAAAAGTTTGAGACGATGTAATAAAAGTTTCACTTTAAAAACCTTTTTAAAAGAGCTTTTATTTAAGCGCTTTAAGGTTGAGATTATTTATTGGGACAATTGGTGCAACTCTACTTTATGACGATATGTATGTAACGTCATGATACCAAACACTGGAGTGGCTCGGACCTGGCTCTAATCCCAGCTCTATCTGTTGGATTATCTATAGAGGCGTCCCGGCACACGTGGATTATTCGTGATCGTAGCTAAAGTTGACTACTTGTATGTACGAGCCTTTTGTATCTTAAAAGGTTTGACTGACTGTAACATTTATTGCTTTAATACATTTTTTGGTGCGATTGCTTTGTTCTGAAAATTTGTAGTGTTTTAATAGAAACCACGAAACGAAAAGTCGAGTGAATTAGTTTTGGTTCTATTTTATGGTCGAGTATATTGCTAATGTGATTACACGCCCGGCCGAGGGCGGGCGCCACCCCTACCTTATTATACAACCTGCTGAATGGACAGAGAGATAATAGTGGAGTCGCTAACCTCTGAGACTTCCGGTCATATTAAAACATTGCTAATTATAGTTGTTTTATATTTACTCATTACGCTAATACGCCTAAACTACTTAACCGATCTTCAAAAAATTTAGTAGGTCGCTGTTATTGACAGTTTATATTTCAGTAGTTTGCCGTTCACCGGAGTTTGTATTGAGAGCCCAGAGTCAAAGTCAAAGTCAAATAAGCTTTATTTTTATAGGTCTTTATAGACACTTAAAAATAGTCAACAAGTACAGATTTAATTAATTATTTTTTTTATGGGATAGGAGGAAATCAATTTAGCAAGATTTTTTTCTTGAATGCGATTGTCCCCATAACTCGTTTATTAATATTATTTTTAAAATAAATTATTTGTTTTATTTTATATTTTTTACGGGCGTGAACCGAGTAAATGTAACGTGTGTGTATGTGTGCTGTATATTACTTGTCGTAGGCGGTGTCTTGTGGGAACTATGTTTAACTAATACTTAAACTGTTAAGACAGTTTAAGTATTAGATAGACTAGACCAAAATATTAACTACTACTTTGTATTGTAACAATAATATAAGTATTATTGTTACAATACAAAGTAGTAGTTAATATTTTGGTCACAACGCCACATTTACCAGAGTATTAAAGGATCGCTAAAGGATCAATCATGTATTCGTAAGTACAACATTCTTTTTGTAATATACTGGAGGCGGTTACGTGTCTTTAGAGCAAAGATTGCCTTAAGGGAATATCCAATATGTCGTTTGGAGAGACAGGTAGATCGGCTAAATGTGGTACTCAATCTGATATCAATATTCATGAGAGGCAGCTGTGCGTGCTCTGAATCATACCCACGAGCGGCGGGGGGTGCTTACTACCAGTTCACACACTGCCGACACGACACCCCTCGGGGGGAGATCGTGTGTGCTCAGGAGGTGTCATTATTTTTAACTTACTCTAGAAAGAACTCTAGAAGAAGATAAAATCTTTACGCATTTTACTGATTTCAAATTTATTGTATGAAAAATTCTACCATGTTCCGGGACTGCTGGTGTGTATCCGGCTCGACTCATCCTCCCTTGACGGCGGCTCTTCTCGGTGGATTAAATATTTATTACCGTTTAATGGGCATATTCTTAGGTAATTGAATAATTAAAATACATACATAACTTCACGCCAAATCCCTTGCGGGGTAGGCAAAGAGAACGGAGTGCCATAAGGCACGATTCTTACACACCTTACTCACTTCACTGACTTTCATAACTCTTTTCATGC
Source organism: Euproctis similis (assembly GCA_905147225.2). Lineage (NCBI taxonomy): Eukaryota > Metazoa > Arthropoda > Insecta > Lepidoptera > Erebidae > Euproctis > Euproctis similis. Next base: position 21,435,325 of record LR990115.1, on the reverse strand, counting down.
ACGCGCGTCGATTTTTGAGGCTCCTAACATCACCTTCCTTCAGAACACGTTCTATTTGGTCATGAAATGTGTGTCTAGGCCGTCCTCGACTGCTACATCCATCCGCTTTTGCATTGTATATCTGCTTAGTCAATCTTGCATCATGCATCCTTTCTACATGTCCGAACCATCGGAGCATGCCCTTTCTTACTTTTACACCGACACTCTCTTTCAAACCAACTTCCTTCCTTATAACCTTGTTTTCCATGCGGTCCGCGAGGGTCACTCCGCAGATTTTGCGCAATGCCCTCATTAAGACCGCGTTTATCCTACTTTCATGCACGCTCTGCCATACCCAGCTCTCGCTTCCATAAGTTAGCGTTGGGATCAGTATCAGTAATTAAAATAACAATAATAATAAATAATAAGTAAATAATAAAATAATAATAATAATAAATTAAATAATAATAACAAAATAATTAAAATAACTTTAAAATCAATGAAGTACAACGATATTCAATGTCCGAATCTTAGATACCAAGTCAGAAAAAAGCAATCGTGAGTGCTAAGTGTGTTTGAGCTTTGTCTTATTGATGATGTACAAGTACCACTTAAAACCCACATTACACGGGAATAGAAAATAAATGTGTAGTAGTTTATTAATTTATATTGTAAAATTTACATAAAAAATGTGACATAATTGTAATAAGAATGACGCCTCTTAATAATAGAAAATTCGATATTCTTGCAACGTTCGCCTCCATTTTTTTCAGTACCTACGTACAATTGAATGATATTAGCTATGGGTATTTTCACGCTGCATATAACTTCGTCGATACGTGTGCGTGGCAGGCACTGCGGTGTGGCAGTGTGTGGCAGCCACTGCGGTGTGGCAGTGTGTGGCAGCCCTGCGCGTCGCGGCGCGTCTGCGCGGGCCTTGACCTACAGACCCATATGGTGACATATATTCACGGACTACGCCAATCGCTTTATATCTTAAAGTTCGTGAAACACATCACACACAGCTCTGCTCCGCTCAGCTCGACCACATGTGCGGCCGAGCGAGGCGGTAACTGCCACACTCGGTACTCCGTCAGCTAGTGAGGTGCGCGCCACAGATCAATATGTTATCTGTGGCGCGAGCTTCCTTCTGTGTCATTACATTACACGCCACCTTCACACCATCAACGTTATGTTATCGACACATATCTATAAACACGCTGATACTGTGGGTACGTGACGCACACGTCCACGTCGGCACGCCCCTAACTGTTATAGCTGTTATAGCAGGGGCTCCACTACGACATTGGTGATCTATTATGAAACATTGAAACTAGTTTTTATGAAAGATGTAACACATTTTTATTAAATCAAAACATTGTGCCAGGATGATAAAATACTTGGTATTGCGTCCCAAGCGTATTGTTTTCTTATCGCACGAAAACAATATGCTTGGGATAATAACCCAACCATAAACTTAAACAAAACACGAGATTGATGCAAGACTCATTATAATTTGGACACAATGTAATATTGAAACATAGCTACATATGAAGTGAGCAGAGAGAATATTATAGCAATAGGTACAAGCGAGCAGAAACATTTTTATCAAATTCCGCACATTTGCTCAGAGAGCCAGGCTCGCACTTATTATTCGCTGTAGTTATTAGAAAGGGCGGAGAGTGAGAGTGTGAGAGAGAGACACGCCGTCACCATCTGCAGCTTACGACGACTCATATCAACAGTACGAATGACTCTTTGTAAATAGTTGAGTGTCGTTGTTTCGTTGAGCTCGGTCTTTCGTTTAAATAAGTTCCTCGTCATTTTGACAATATCATGGTAAGTTTTTGTAGGAGGCTTCTATTTACCTTCACTTATTTGCCATCGTATTTTAGGGTGAACTAACATTGTGTGGTTCTTAATAAAAGTACAAGAGGTGCTATTTGATAAAATGTATTTAAAAAAGGGTGAAAAAAATGATTGACAAATGAAATAAAATAGCTTGAATAATTCGATTACTCCATAAAATAATTCATTAGAAAATTGAACAAAAAGGGCAAGAGTGATAATTCGCCTCTGGACAAAATACACACGGTTCATTTGTAGCAAATTTTACACCTAAACTAAAACGGCTGGACTGACTTTGACGGAACTTTCGATATATGACTTGTCTTGTGGAACTTTAATTTATTTCTATTATTATATTATAGTAAAGTACCGGGAAAAGCAGCTATTAACGTAATAGAGTCACTTCCTGAACGTGACTGAGTACTTACAATCAGCAACGTTCATAAATGTCCATTTAAATTCAGTGTACACGCAGTTGTTTATGTCGGGTTGGGCCATTCAATATTGACGCGAGTGGGCGCACAAGATGCACGGACCACCCTCGTCGACCACCAGCCGCCAGCTCTCGACCGCTCCCCGCCGCGGCCGGGTTCATATGAGTGTAGAAAGCAGTTATTCCAATATTAGAAACAAACACTTCAATTTTTTTTAAATAAGGAGCGAACCTACTGCATACCGGCCACAAAGTTTTCAGTCATCGATATTTAAAACATATAACTTTTGAAATTAATTTCAAAAAGTGATTGGAGTGAGCCAGGATTCTGAATCAAGAAGTCACGGGTTCCACCACTGGACCGCATAGCCTTTTTTATGTTTAAGTAAAGATAATAGTTGAGGATTGCCAATATTCAGACACAATTTATATTTGTTACTAGAAAATCAAACCACGGACCACTGTTCATTAGTTATTGACTGCGTCACTAGATTCGTTACCACCGCATGTCAATATATTCAATATCTTTTCAATGTTCCTCTCAACAAAACTGAGTGTATTCCGCTTTAGAATTACGAAGTGTGCTGGTGTCGTGACTCAGACGAATTATACTTTCATGAGAACGACATTTTGTTTATTTTATCCGGCTGTTGTTTGTCGCCAAGACACCAGCGACAACACACGACACCACGCGACACCACCAGCGTCGCCTGCTCGACTTGCTCCTCCTCAACCGATGCATATTTGATGGTATTCGCTCACGGCCCCGAGCTTGCCTTACGGTTAACTTAAGTATAGTTAAGTATTACACAGCTCCTTAATTCAGTACGACGTCGCTAAAGGGGGGGAGTGTGGAGGGGAGGAGACGGTTGTACTGGTAATTCACATTGTAAATAATGTCAAAAATTCAGTGTGAAAACATCGCGCCGCTCGTAATATTCATGATAATGGTCTTTCGCGGTTCTGCGGGAGGACATCTTGTCAGCTTTTCGTTCCAAATGTATTTATGTGGCAACATGAAGCAGTTCACAAAGCAAATTGAAGTTGCCATTTTTTGTTTTAGATGTCAACTTTAATGACAACATTCTTAAGGACTTGACAATTTCCAAGCTTTGAAAAACGGAGACGTACTACATACCTTCAAAATGGCTCATTAGCCAAGTAGATATCTTCGACCAATTGAGCTGAAATTTTGTATATACCTTAACTTTGGACAACAATGCACAGTGTGATGCGTGACATCATTTTAAATCCTCCTTTAAGGAATGAAGGGAAGAAGTGAGCCTCCGAATATCACTTTCATCGAATAAATTGCGGCATAAGCCACTTTACGTCGATATTCTGAGAGACCGTGGAATTTCACTAGTCGATCCAGCCCATTCGTACAGCTATATTCTGGTTACCACTGTTAAAACTGGGTGAAGTATATAACACAATAGGCTGATGTATGTATGTACTTCACGAAAAATTACATATTTCGCCCAAAGCGGCGCCCAAACTCTGTGCAGTGAGAAATAATTGAGCTGAGTTATGTCAATTTAAAAGCTTGGTTGTGATATTTTTCATCACTTCGAACAGCCTAACTATTGGTTAATATATTGACGAACTAACTCTGGTACAACATGGGTGTCTACAATAATTCTCGTGTAACAGTTATCGGTTGTGTCAATATTGTAAACATGTAACTCTATTAGCAGTGACAAATTGTGGGAGCACCCCAATTAGCGGTAGGTGGCGCCACTCACAACTATCTGCCGACAGCTCAATAGCGACGTCACACCCGCGTCACACAAACACAATGTTGTATTCAATTAAGAGCCTGTATCTGGAAGACAGCCTTACATATAACAGATGTTATTATATACAAATACTGTCTAATATTTATATTTAGAATTAAATAAATAAAAATAACACTAATCTTATCTTAATTTTTTTGTTTGTCTGAAAGAAAGACAGAAAATAAAACAAGTACTTCCTCATTCACTAACTGCGCCAGAAGGAGCGCTATGTTTCCGTTCGTGTTATTAAGTTGCGGGTATATTCTTGATACAGTATGACGCCTAAACGGCCTTATGGGTATACACTAGTATAGACACATCCGTCAAGCCGTTTAGGGATGGGGTATCCCTGTAATATAGGAATATTAATAGGTCAGGAATCATATTTCACTATTAGCTGAAACACCTCTCATGGCTCTCGTGCGTTACTAGTAGCTATTCATTAGGTGTTTAATTATGGAGAGTGGTGGGGCGGTGGTGGGCCAGGTTCGTGACCACCCTCCATTAGCTGGTGGTCGGCACCGTCGCTGCACGCCACCCGGTGTGTACACTCGCACTCAGCGCGCTTGAGCACGTAACTTTGCTTTACGCTAATTAGTTTCAGTCAGCCGCTGTGTGTACGTTGTGTAGGCACAGTCAGCACAGTTAATGGTCTGCACCACGCTACCATCTGTCTACTGGTGTCTGCAGGCACAGCTCGTAATGTTTACTAGGTTTTATTAAAATCTCTAATAATATTTCAGATCAATTTTTTACCATCCGTGATATTGGTACCGCGGATGGCAAATATTTACTAACCTGTCTACCTACATTGAAGAATATTTTGTGTAATACAGACCAGGAACGACAAGACGCATGAAGTCTGTTGCATTCAACTACATGCGGGGTCTACATGCGTCCTGGTCTCTTTGGTCCACTCGATGAACATCATAAAGAGATGCGTCGGTAATGTCTCTCTCGGTTTTGTTTATGAACGTAAGTAAACAGTGACACGTAGCTGTGTAGCAGTGCTACCACATATTTGGGTAGCATCGTATCGAAATTAGTAACACTATAAAAATATTGGATTCAGAAAAGAGAAGGTTATGGACCTCTAGATACCTCTTTAACAGAACGAAACGCGGCAGGAACCACTTTCTTTTTATAGTATAGGGAGCAAACGAACAAGCGGGTCACCTGATGGCGAGCAACTAGCGTCGCTGCAACACAGATTTGCGTTGTCGGCCTTTAAAAATAAAATCCAATTTAAAATTATATTAGACCATGTTTTAAAAATCTTCTATATACTTTTGTTGTGTTCTATTAATATAACCATGTCGGGCACGTCAAACACAAAAAACAGCAGCAAGACATAATGAAATTAAACGATTCTGCAGACGCACTCCTGTGATTTTGGAACGAGCGGCATTTCACTACGATCTGGCAAAACATTATTCTAAAAATTGGAGAAATGATATTTATTAGTAAATATTGTAAGGCGTTCAAATACAATTATGTGTGTAGGTGTTGTATGTTGTGCCGGAGGCAAAGTAAAATGACAACAATTGGTGCCACCAGAATATCCTTTATGCTCTTTAGTTCCTAGGATTGGAAATAATTCTCAAAATTATTTGGCTTTATCTATACCTATGCTAATAAATAAAATCGGTGTACTATTGAAATAACCAAAATGAAATGAATTTATATACTGTTTATATATTCATAAAATATATAAACATCAAAATTCCATTTTATAGAGTTTGGACCGATTTTGAATCACGTGGTACTCATTTTGTTGTTGCGAACTTCAAATCAAATTAGTACCTGTTTGAGTGGAACTTAATTGTTTTGAAACAAATAACTTTATGTTCAAGTGAGCTACTTAGAAATTTTCTCGAGTTCTAGTACTAGTACTAGACTAACAAAGGCATTCTTGTAGTATCAGCTTTCTCAGAACAAGTTCGAATTCGTTCGTGCGGTTTCTCTTACATAATCTCTGAACATTACAAGAATTATGGTCGTAGGACCTCTCCTAAGACCATAATTCTTGTGTCGATACCTGTCTCGACTTCTATATTATTCCGCTTTCTGAGCCGGCGCTTAACATAACAATGCGCTAATTACACAAACTACTGATACAATTAGAGACACATATTGTTGTATTAGATAGAGCTTGCCGATATACGAACCCTGTTAGAAGTTCTCAACTCGGAACAGTGCCACTAGAGATGTAGCTAACAATACGAACTAACGCATGTCCCAATATGAACTAACCCGCGCACGTACAATATTTGAACATCATTAAGACCTACATAAATCTAGTCCTAGCAGTGTCAACATTAACTGATAAATACCGGTACTTGAGATGAGCACACGAGCTATACCTCGGTGTTCCGAGCGATACACTCGCAAGTGGCGCGTGTTCTTCTGTTCGCTCACCGACACGCGACAAGCTCACTCTATTACATTCCGCCACATTCAATATGAGAGAGAAAGAAGTGTCGCGACACCCCACTCTCCACTCACAAAACGACGCACATACGTAAATATTCCAAGAATATTAAATTTCCTGTGTCCTGTCTACGAGTACAAACAAACAAACTGATCATAATATCATATATTGTACTGACAAGCGGCTATTCACACTCAAGTTCACATAAGTTAAAGGGAATTATTGACTACATTCGCCGGGGCTAACAATTTTCCTAATTATATAATAATAACTAGCTAATCCGGCCAACTTAGTTTCGCCGCAAAATCATTGTAGGCGTTTGTAAAAGATTTTTTTCTCAAATAAAAGTAAAAAATAATAGTTACTTTTTAATCTATCAGCTACCTACAAAAAAGTCCCATCAAAATCGGTCCAGCCATTACAGAGATTAGCCGGAACAAACAGACACAAATAAAATCTAAAAAAAAAAAAAAAAAATGTCATTTTGGTGTATATACCGTATATGTTATGTGTTGTTCATTACTTTAAGAGCCAGTAAAACTGCGTTGCACACAACAGACAATGATTGACCAGAAAGCGTTTTGTTATACCACTGATAACAAATTAACGGAAATCTTCAACCGATTGAGATGAAATTTTGTATATTATTATATGTTTACTTTGGATGACGGACGATGGACGATGTATGAAATCATCATTCTAAATCCAATGTCACGGAGCACCCAAGATGGAGGAATGGATATTTATAATGCATTTCTACAATATGGGTATCGAATGAAAGGACATTTTAAGAGTAACTACACCTATTTGCCGCTACCTACAACCTCCGGTACATAAACTTAATAATGTTTATCATTATTACATAGTATAAAATGAAGTCGCTTTCCACTGTCTGTCCCTGTTATATGCTTATATATTTAAAACTACGCAACCGATTTTGATGCGGGTTTTTTTTAATAGATACAATGTGTCGACGAGATGGTTTTTAGCTATAATTCATGTATGATTTAGCAAAACAAAATCCAAAACATAACATAACATAACTTCACGCCAAATCCCTTGCGGGGTAGGCAGAGAGAACAGAGCGCCATAGGGCACGATTCTTACACACCTCACTCGCTTCGTTGACTTTCATAACTCTTTTCATGCACGCGCGTCAAAATAACAAAATCCAACATTTACTTTTTTACTACTTTTGATGCGAAACAAAGTTCGCCGGGTCAGCTAGTATGGAATTATTATTACATTGACATCATTCTAAATCCAATATGGCGGATCATCCAAGTTTGAGGTATAGTTATGTTTGATGCACCTCTGTACTGACTGTTCGAAATTAAGCGCGAAACTACCCTGCAATCACAGAAATAATCAAGATAGAACGGCGAATAGGCGTGGCAAGCGTGCCAAAACCATGCACTATATTGCATGCTTTTCGAAACTCGCTCTCATTACGCAACGAGCGTTCCTGCCATGCGTTCAGGACGTAAAAAAATAGATAAAACGTCACATACTCGTATATGCCTTATTATGCTGTCGCAAATTGTAAAAACAAAAGTAGTGAATCAAATATGAAAAAAGGAAATATTTCGTATGATCAGTAAGTACAGAAAATCAGTAGAAAGTATTTTTTTGAGATTATAAATTATTGTTTTACTTTTACTATGTTCAATAATTACGATCACAAGTTGTATATTTTTTCGTTATGATAAATATCCATTGCTGTCCGCATTCAACGCTCGTATACAAAAACCATTGCGCGCATTATTTATACGCGTAATGTACGTCGAATCGAACGAAATACACAATACACGTGCCAGTTGATCGCTGTGTCTGTTAATCGCTGTGATTGGTCTTCGAATGTTAGAGATGGGCACTCCATGTATCGTTGAGTGTTAGGACTTATCGATAAATTAATTCAATAATAATTTGAGTATCAGCTCATGTCTTGCTTTGTCCCTACTTTATTCTAACACCACAAATTTCAACCAAAGTGTTTCGTAATTACATTGGCAGCAGTTTATTTGACAGTATAAGTTTTCACCAATTTGACCAATCGCCGATGGAAAATCATCTCGTTGTTCTCAAACGGGCAGTAACCGAGGTATATGTAGACGTTCGGCTTCGTTATTTAACCAGGACTGTGAGGCCAACCCTTACAAAAAGGCAAATATTTAGTAAATATGTATAGTTTCAAGGACAGTAAAATATTTATAATTAAATTTTATATATTAACAGTCTCGGTGGCGCAGTGTGCGAGCGCACGGCCTCTGATCCAGAGGTCCGGGGTTCGATTCCAGACACTGGCTCACACCAATGACTTTTCGAAATTGTTTTCGGAAGTTATGTGTGATAAATACCGATGACTGACATACTTTGTGCCCGGTATGGCAATAGGTTCGCCACCTATTCCATTTGGGACGTAAACATAACGGCGAGACGAGGCTTAACAGCCGCTGCCTACACCTTCGGGTAACAAAGGGCGTGAAGTTATGTATGTAAATTTTATATACTGTTGGAAAAATATGTTTTAGGTTTTAATATGTCGGATTAAAGTATTTAACATGTTTTACTTTCTATGATTATCGTTACACAAAATCAATAAAGTTGGTAAAATATAAAAATAATAAAATTAACACACGTTGCCGATATTAAAATCGATAATCTAATATGTGTGTCTCTTAACTAGTCGCCCCGCTCACAATGAAAATGACGTCACGCTGTGGGCGTGGTTTTTCAAAAAAGTGACACGCTCGAAATGTATGGAAATATGACATCGCGGCCGTTCTATCTTGATCTATTTCTATGCCTGCAATAATGCGTTGACGTACTTAGCTTGTGGTGAGGTTTGATTACCTATCAGGATTCAATTAAATTGCAATTGAAAACATAATAAACTTAGCCGATAAGTTAATATAATTAAATTGGTACTAGTTTATTTACACATCACACCACAAGATTATACATAAATTGTACATAATGAGGAACAACAAACAAAGCAAACGGACTATCGCATTTATATTAGTGAGAATGATGTGTTATTTGCACTGAGACATACGTTCCTGCCACATGAGGATATTGTCTGAACAGTGGTGGTATAATGTCGGCCACCCTCCGCTCGGCGCGGGTCCCGTGTGTCGCAGGATATTATATGATTGTGTGTATCGTGCGGGCGCGCCCGCCAGGTGGCGCCGCGGAGATATCGGATCAGCCGGAGATATCGACCGCGCCGCCTCTCTGCTCCGAGTGCACTCTCACCGCTCCCATATCTACAAAATGTATGTATTACGTCTTTATCTATGAAATTGCCGTTTTGTATGAAAAAAATAAACGATTTTTTCCATGTATATTTTTTATTTGTATTGAACGAAGTAATCACTCATGCAATGAATGCATCTTTGCCAACGCAGTGGCAGGTTATTGATATCTTAAAAAAAATCAGCTGGAGGCAACAAATTCTTCAAAGGCATTAAGTACTGCCTTTCGGGTATTAAATTGATGTCCCGCCAAGAAGTTATCCAAATTCCGGAAAAAATAGTAGTCTGTGGGCGCAAGGTCTAGTGAGTATGGCGGATGACGGCGAGTTAACTACCCCTACTTCCCACCACCACCCAGTTCTTGCAACTTACAACTTGGTAATCGTGCAGGAGGAGCGGAGAAAAGCTATTGACCAATGCTGATTGACGATTTGAGCGTCTTTATCATTGTGTTCAGTTCTTCACAGTTGTAACGGAAGGTTACATGTCATATGAATGAATTAATGAATGATTTATTCACATCTCACAAGGAAGATACATAGTTACATTACAAACATTAAAGATCACACTTGCCATTACATAGAATATTTTCCTTGCAAGAGTCTGGAGTCTGAACTAGGCCGGAACCTGTACTACAGAACTCCAGGCTCCTCTCATTAAACAGTTTTATATTTAGGGACAATGTGAGTGCAACGTTCATGTATATATAATACTAGCAGACCGCGCGAACTTCGTACCGCCATATTATATACATTTTCCACTAAAAAGATTATTGCCGCGATCATATTAATACCCCAAAGCTTTCCTCATAAATGGACTATCTAACACTATTTTTTTTTTCAATTCAAGTTCCTGATACATACATACATAACTTCACGCCAGATCCCTTGCAGGGTAGGTAGAGAGTAAAAAACGCCATAAGGCACGATTATTACACATCTTACTTGCTTAGTTGTTGATATAAGCGACTACCAATCAAGATATGATGAAAATAATAGCAGTTAAAATAATAAGCAGTTAGTGGCATGAATGGGCCGGCTCAACCGGTGAAATACCACCACCTCTCAGAAGATCGACGTAAAGTGGCTCATGCCGCGTTTCGTTTGGTGAGAGAGGTACCCGGAGGTCCACCTACCTTCTCCCTTAAAGGTCGGCAACGCAACGGTAACACTATAAGTACGCACGGTGTCCATGGGCGGTGCAGGTTGCTTACCATCAGGTCACACGCTTGCTCCTTTGCCCTACTATCCCATAAAAAAATATTATCAACTTCAATCAATAGCAATAACTTTGTCAGAATTTTTTTGTCAATTTTTAGTTATTTTTTAATACCTACTACTTGAACCTTTTTTTCAATTGGTCATTGTCGTCGATTTAAAAAAAAAACCTGGTCACCACATGTTCTTACCAGCATGGCTGACTCACAGTGAGTGTTTTTTTATAATTTAAATGATGTCGATTTGGCACCTTGGTATTACTCTTGTCAAAATAAATTCACTAAATTTTAAAAGAGATCACGATATTAAAAATGGAAATATGGGCAACTCTATGTGGTATGCAGACGTGTAACAAACCCTTTAAATTATGTCTTTATATTTTAGCAAAAGACGCCAAGATCGAGGTGCGTAGGCATATCTTGCGCTTCGTCCATTTATATGAAATTGCAATATTGTATAGAATTATAGATAATATTATAATATTATCTATAGCAGATATTATAATATCTGCGTGAAGAACCAACTGTAAACTAACTCTAGCTTTGACCCATGACTTTGGTTACTTAAGTATGAAAATATTTTTAAATATTTTAATATTCGCGTTGCTTAATACATAAATATAATGAACGGAAAATAACACGACACATTCAGGTAAACAAATTTTCTGTCTGCTTGTGAGTACAGTCAGTGCAACCAGGCCGAAACGTAAAGCTAATAATAAAAGTAAGTATTTCTTTACCTAAACGTGTCGCGTTTTTTGCCGTTTATAATACTCTTAAATAGATCAAATTCTAATCTAGGTGTCTAAATAGACACGGGGTCACAGATGTTACATGTTCACATCACCTATTAATTATTACAAAATAAAAATATTTATACCCCAACAGACGATTAAATACTACAAACTCATTAGGACAAAAAGAAAGAAAAAAAAAGGCTAAAAAATTTAAAAAAAATTACCTGCTAGCTATGAGCGGCGCTCATGACCGAGTCGGGCGACTCCCGGTCATATATATGTGCGCGGAATATTTGCCTAAGAAACGAATACTTACATTTTGTATTTTGCGATATCTATTGAATTTAATGTCCGAATTGAATCATTCAAAAAGTTCTAGAAAGGTATTGAATCTATCTTTATATTGAAGTAATTTATTGTGAGGAGAGTTAATACCAAGGTACAAAATAAAGAACTTTTAAAACGACCTTATTATAATTATTTTTAAAAATTCAAAAAACACTTATTGTGTGATAACTACAATAGTTAGACATATAGCGTCGCGGACTTTTTTGTCGACAATTATATGTTCTATGAAAGTGTAGTACATTGTTTTGTTCTATAATCAATAGTTTTTGCAGCGTTCGCGATGTAAGAATTATTTTCGGGTCTTTTTCTTACACCTTGGGTTACATTATTGGAATTACAGTAAGGATCCCTAATTTATTTGAAAATATAATATATCCTAAAGCCTTCCTCGATAAATAGACTATACACCAGTGAAAGAATTTTTAAAATTGGATCGGTGGTTTCTGAGATTAGCGCGTTCAAACAAACAAACAAACAAACAAACAAACTCTTCCGCTTTATAATATAAGTATAGACTAGCTGACCCAGCAAACGTTATCTTGCCGAAAAATAAAATTTAAAAAATAGGGGTTGATCGTAGGGGGTTGAAAATTTAGGGTTACATGTATTTTTGTATCCCGTTTTATAAAAAAATAAGAAACAGAAATATGTCGAAAAATTAAAAAAATAAATTGAGGGGTGGGCTACCCTTGTGATTTAGGGGGATGAAAAATAGATGTTGTCCTATTCTCAGACCTACCTGACACGCGCATAAAATTTCATGAGAATCGGTCAAGCCGTTTCGTAGGAGTTCAATTACGCACATCTAGACTCGAGAATTTTATATATTAGATATATATTCATGTATTGATTAAAACAACTTTTAGGATTATATCGCGTTTATTTATTACCTATTTATATTCATGTTTTAATCAATGAGTGAGATTCGCGAAAATCTTAGAAATAAATATATATTCATATATGTTTAAAAAATAAAAATAAACGCGGATGTGTGAGTTTGTGAGTGTTTGTGTGCGTGCGTGAGCGCGCGCACAAGCGCGTGTGTGTGTGTGTGTCTGTGCGTGTGTGTGTGTGTGTGTGTGTGTCTGTGCGTGTGTGTCTGTGCGTGTGTGTGTCTGTGCGTGTGTGTGTCTGTGCGTGTGTGTGTGTGTGTGTGTGTGTCTGTGCGCGCGTGTGTGTGTGTGTGTGTGTGTGTGTGTGTGTGTGTGTGTGTGTGTGTGTGTGTGTGTGTGTGTGTGTGTGTAGTGGATCTGGTCGTTCTCATTAGTAAAGTGCATAAACCTACATGGCTAATTATGTGACAATTGTCAGCAATGCTTCAGTTTCCTCATACGTTAATTCTTGTAACCAAATTTTTAGTTTTTTCTTAATCTGAGATTTGTTGTTAGCGAATATGTCAAGTACTCTATTGACTTTGTTATATAAGAATGGACCCAAAAATCCATGAAATCTTTGCGCTAGAGTTGTTCTACATTTACGGGCTTGTTTGCTGATATTATGATTTTTGCGCTTTGATAGGATTAGCGTGTTAAACTTCACCTCCCCATGATGTTTAAGAACTATTTCAAGTATGTGTAATTACCTTATAGTAAGCACCTTACAGTTCTCATATAGTAATTTCGTGGGATAGAAGAACTTTTTATAAGTGGAAACCTTCAGTAGCGCTCGTTGTGCAATCTCAATTTTCTTCAGGGTTGTTTTGGGAGCTCCACCCCAAACAAGTATGCCATAGGTACAAATTGATTGACACAGTGCAACGTAGATGGAAATAATCAAGTATGGGTCAAGTATGGCTCGAAGTCGCTTAAAGATCACTATAAGTTTACGTACTCTGTTACTAAGTGCTGCAATGTGTGGTTTGAATGTGAGGTTGCTATCAATTTCTATCCTAAGTATTTTGTGCTTGTGGTTCTTTGGAGAGTTGTGCATGTACAATGATCAGTTACAGTGTGGTTAAAACATGAATGCGCTTTTAGATTTAAGTTTAATGGATTTTCATCATTTCGAATAGAGAAACATATGTACAGAGTTTTATTAGCATTAAGTGATAATGACAAGTTTGTCATTTGATTAATAACCTTATTTAGGCCGCTCTGAGCTGCATTATAAGTTTCACTCCAAGAGTCCCCGACGAAAATAAGAGCGGTGTCATCTGCATATAAAATTAGTTTACCCTGTGCAAGTGACATTTGGCAAATATCATTCAGATAAACTAGAAAGAGAGTGGGTCCTAAGACGCTACCCTGGGGTACGCCATGTGTTACAGGTAATTCAGTGCTTGTATAAGGCCCTACCACCACTTTTTGTGAACGATCTGATAGATAACTCTTGAAAAGCTTCAGCTGAGTCCCTCTGATACCTATTTGACAAAGCCTATCTATCAGAATCGGTTTAGAAACCGTATCAAAGGCCTTAGCCAAATCTAGAAAAACAGCTAGACATTTTTTAGCGCCATCTAAGCTTTCCACAATGTAATCTGTCATCTCGTGTACTGCATCGGTAGTGGATTTACCATGCTGAAAACCGAATTGATTACTTGATATAATTGAGTACTTTTCCAAGTAACTAATGAGTCTACAGTTAATATTTTTTTCTAAAACCTTGGATATAGACGGTAAAATGGAGATAGGTCTATAATTAGCCACACAGTTTTTATCTCCCTTTTTATGAATGGGTATTATAAGCGATTTTTTAAGCATGAGGGAAAGATACCTTTTTTAAAGCATAAATTAAAAATAAGAGTCAGTGGTGGTGCAAGAAAGGATTTAAGTAGCTTTAGAAACTTACTGGATATTTTATCGTAACCTACAGCTGCATCGGATTTGAGAGCAGAGATGGTTAACTCTATCTCCTTAGGGTCAGTATCCATAAGAACAAAGGAATTAGACAAGCATGCATACTCCATTGTTTTAGGGTAAATTTTGTTTTTATCTGTATGTAACTTTTCTGCCAGTGTTTTTCCAATGTTTATGAAATATTCATTTACTGAATTTTGTGATTTCTGTTGATCTGTTTGTAATGTGAGAAGCTCTAAGGCCTTGGGATTTCTGCATTTAGAGGAGTAGGTAATCGTTTTAATGACTTCCCACAGTTTTTTGTTATTTTTACCAACCTCCTTTACCAAGCTTTTTTCATATTCTATCTTAGTTTTTTTTAATAGTGTGTTACAAAAGTTCCTGTAGCGTTTATAATTAATTTTGAAAATTTCATTATCTGGGTTATTTTTAGATTTTAGGTGTAGATGGTCTCTGTTACGGATAGATCTTAATAGGCCCTGTGTTATCCAAGGTTTCAGTATATTTTTGCTCCTACTTGTAAAAAATGTTTGGGTATTCTTAGCTATAGATTTAGATATATTTTCAGTTAAGTATCCCATGGAATACATGTCATATAAATAATATATAAGTATATATAATATATACCTAATCTATACTAATAAGAAGTTTCACTTCAATAAAAATATATAAATAATATATATAACGGCGAAGCCGTATGTGAACAGTTTTTAGAAATAGTGACGTCGGCCGAGCTGACGTCACCATTAGGCTCGTTTAAATTAATTATAAAAAAACAAGAGACAATCCACAGATTTTAATTACAATAATTAATAATTAACTTTATGAATACACACCCGATTTATTTACCCAACGGACACAATCTTTCTCAAACAAAATAATTATCTACACAGTGATCAGAGTTTTACACAGCTATTAATAAAATAAGTACTTAGCTCTTAAGTCGACCGCTCAATTCCACAGCTCCAACGCCCGTGTCGTTCTTTTTACAAAAGCCGCCATGAAGCGTCCCCCCAAATCAAAGAATAACCTGTCAAACTAACATCCGGCCTGTGGCGCCAATCA
Organism: Euproctis similis; assembly: GCA_905147225.2. Classification (NCBI taxonomy): domain Eukaryota; kingdom Metazoa; phylum Arthropoda; class Insecta; order Lepidoptera; family Erebidae; genus Euproctis; species Euproctis similis. Next base: position 21,419,441 of record LR990115.1, on the reverse strand, counting down.
GCACTCGTACTACACGTTATTCGTTGATTTGAGGACACTTTACAATTAATAACTAACATGTTAAAATCACCTTAATATCTGCCAATTCGTTTCATAATTAATTATGATTATTACCAATTTTCTAGCAGTTCTAAATTCATATTTGAAAAGCAGATATTAATTTGTCTACAACAATCGGAAGATGGCGCTCGCACATCAACGCCGCTAAATTACATAATGATAATATTCAAATTGTGTTTACACATTTTAAATCCTACAATAAATAACTAGAGATATTATAAGTATTAATAGTCTCTAATTTTTATCGTTTATAAATCGGGTGTTTTACTTGGTTTTACAATGATTGATTATGACGCCTTGCGCTGACGCCGACATATACATTAAATAATTAATCAGGCCAACCCTACGAACCCTTTCCATTACTTGGAATGTTCGAGAACAATAGCCGGCGGCTACGCCGCCTGTCGTTGCCGCGCGCGCACTTCACTCACCGCTAGACTAGGATCCAAGCAACACGCAATCTTTTATTCTTCACAATTTTTTTTTTCTAGTGCGACGTCTAACACGAATACTCGCTCACGTTCAGTTCACACCCGCATCTACACATTTATTAAAAAAGCACAGCCAGGCTTGGAGCTGTGACGGCAATAATAGAATCTATTAATTTAACGGAAATGCCCCATAGATCAGCAGTTTTTTTAGAATTTAATAATTTGAACACTTTTATAATTTCGTTAGAGTCGATATGATCAATCTTAAAAGAAATGTTGCACTCACGCACACTATCCCTAAGCAGAGTTTCAGCCTGAAGAGGACATGAATTTAACGCAGACGTTGTAGTACTCGGAATTTTGGCAAAAAAGTCATTAAATGCATCGGCAACGGCACATTTCTCTTTAATAATTTTATTATTAAGAATAAGCTGAATATTATTATTATCGTCATGTCTCTTTGTACGACCTGTTTCATTGTTAATGATAATCCAAGTTGCTTTGATTTTGTTCCGAGATTGTTGGATCTGCTTACTTAAATAATTTGATTTAGCAGCAAAGCAAACCTTCTTAAATATTTTAGAATAGTTCTTAACATATATCAAAAAAACAGGATCAAAATTCCATTTCTTTAAACATTTAGATAGATGCCGTTGGTAGCCCAATCGCAAAACGTTAAATTTATATTTTTTCTGAAAGTTTTAACTTTAAAAATAGTTTTATGTTGTGAGTCTATGGTTTTTAAGGGTGAGTAATAAAGTTCATCTGGGTCACTCGACATGTCCGGCGCAGTAACCCTAGCCGCTATAGCATTACGAAATTGTTTGATACCTTTCTGGGTTATAGCTCTACATGTAACTTTACTAACTAATTTAGACCTGTGCATCATAAAAACTGCCTTCTGACCGCAATGGTCCGATGGCAAGTGGCTTATGATTTCTTTCCGGACAAAATTACAATTACAACAAATATTGTCCAAGCAGGTAGCAGAGTGAGATGTAATTCTTGTGGGTTCTGAGAACAGGTAATGTAGTCCAAATGAGGTAAATAAACTAACAAGCCTAGTATTGTTACTTGAATCTTGTAACAGATTAATATTAAAATCACCACATACAATTACATTCCTACCACTTCCAATAAGTTTTTGTAAAACATCATTTGGTGGATTCAAATATATTAAAATCACCCGATGGCGGCCTATAAACACACAACACAATAAATTGCTCAAGCTCAACGCAGGACAGTTCAACAGTGCGTTCAATGGAGAGATTTGTAATTAACAATGGTAGAGCCAAGCAGTTCGCTGCATGAATGGGCCGGCTCGACCGGTGAAATACCACGACCTCTCAGAAGACCGACGTAAAGTGGCTCATGCCGCGTTTCGTTCGGTGAGAGAGGTACCCGGAGGCCCACCCCCCTTCCCCATCCTTTCCTATCCCCTATCCCTTAAAGGTCGACAACGCAACAGTAACACTATATGTGTTGCTGGTGTCCATGGGCGGCGTTGGTTGCTTACCATCAGGTGACACGCCTGCTCGTTTGCCCCCCGACCCTATAAAAAAAAATGTCTCTCCTATTTTTAAATTTAATATTATTTGACACAAAGATCATGGCACCACCATGATTGGCTTTTTTTCTACAGAAAACACTGCCAACAGAGTAGCAAGCATTATTGGAAGCAAGTTCACAAGTTTTAAGCCAATGTTCAGTCAAACATAATACATGAACATTGTGCTTTTCACAAAAAAGGTCAAGCTCAAGTTCTTTGCCAGATAAACCTTGCATACTTTGATGTACAATTGTGAGCAATGATTTAGGTTTATCCTTTGTCTCTTCTATTAATTTAAAGAAATAGAAGCGTCACAATCCTTACAACTAATTTTTTGAGTTACTTTACTAGTACCCCAGTCACTTTGTATATTAAATGCTAGTAATCTAGCAATATTTTTTATGTCAGTATGTGACAGATACATAGTATCCTTTGTCAACCTAAAGCAGGTCTCAAAACTATTAATATCAAAAAGTGATATTTTGGTTTTCAAATAATATGTACTATTATACAATAATAGGTTTAAATTATATATGTGTCTATTCTGTCTTGCAGTAAGAGCATATGAATAAGATAATGCAGAGACAATGAACCTACAGCCGGCCTAGTGGAGCCATTTTAATGGTGACACACTTCCAGGGCCCTCCATCCGCCTTGGGGCATCTACCCAGGCGGTGCCGCTGCATCATCCACCATTTATCGTGGTGACCCGCACCGGCCCACACCGGCAAAGCAGCCACCTCATCGCACCTCCCGTGGACCCCTTGCGCTGGCACTGGAACACCCGCTACCGCCGCGCATTAACAGAACAGTATCGTGATTAGAGTGACAAAGCTGGATAGGCTCGTAACCACGACCCATTATAAATTTGTGTGACAATATAAACCTTTTTTTTGTAACACCGTCATTTTATTTTTTTATTTGAAAGGAAGGTAGGTGTCACACTGGCGCCCAACGTGGGGCCAGTGTCACACAGTACACATCCGTAGTAATGCACATACTAATTGTAATTGCAATGACATTTATATTATATAGTTTTACAGTCCTAAATCAAACGCTTCAAACCTCTGGTTATCGATAGTATCTTTGAGCGAGGTCGCGTGGCACTCGAAGACGTACTGCGCTGTTAAGACGAAGAGTGCCAATCGACACAATACACCGTGAAGGGTCCTCACCTCTCACCTCCGCTCACACTGCTCAGTGCACGGAGCTTTTACATAATGTACTCTACTTATCCTGCTTAAACAACCTGCTTCTATAAGATTTTATTGAAGTATCTTCATTTTTAGTCGGTGCCACGTTCTTTTGTAATTAGTACTATTAACATCTTTCTATATCTTTATATATCTTTTCTATATTTATTTCTAAGACTTTCGCGAATCTCACTCATCAAAACAACTTTTCAGGACTATATCGCGTTTATTTATTTATATTTATTTCCCGACGTTTCGAACTCTTTACAGAGATCATTTTCACGAGTGATGAACAAAAAGATGGTATCTCTTCAAAAGCCATCTTCATTGATACAGGAGAGCACCCACTTTTTGGAAATAAAAATCAAAAAGTTGATGTTAAAAATATGATTTTTGCTATTGGTAACCCACATCAGACCATGAAACAAAAATTAAATAATTAACAAGATGTATTTACTAAAGAAAAAGTTTGGTTTGTGCAGATCCTTTGTTGTGTGATTTAATAGGTAACAGTTGTTATTTTTAATTATTAGCTAATTATCTTATTTCTTTTAAGTTAGTTGAGATCAGAGTATAACTACTATGAAATATTTATTGATTTAAATTTAAAGGTAAGTATTTGTTAAAAAATCTACCACTGGGTCGCAAACGCGGCCAGTCCTGAGAAAGACCCAGCAAGAAAACTCAGCGGCTGTTCTTCAAAACTGATTATTATTTTATTTTGGACAGCCTATTGATAGTACTATTATTTGTGAAATTGAGAAAAGAAACTTGGTTACCAAGTTAATAAAAATAAAAAATAAAAATATTTCTATTGTATGCTGTACTGTTCAAAATTCTACATTATTTTGGTTTCTGATGTGGGTCTGACCTGCAAACTATACTAATAGTATCCCGCTGTCTTGAGCTGTTTGATTGTGGGCTAGGTTTGATGAGACTTATGACTGGGTTCCAGCTAGGTGATAGTTTCCAGCCATCTTCTCTATTGAAATTTTTTGGATGTTTTTGAAGTGTAACTTCTAATGTCTCGTGCAACCGTTTAACGCTTTTAACGCCCCCTCGCGGCCACAAAACATATTATATAATAATAAAAAGGACGAATTTTAACCAGTCTATATATAAATCCAGGAAGAGAATTGCTTAAGCGTGATTTTTATCTGTACATAGACATCTAGTAGCTAGTGGTGGCACTATACCACTCATTTAATACTTATAAAGCATAATAGTTTGTTTCATTCAACGCGCTAATCTCAGAACCGCTGGTTCTATTTTAAAAATTCTTTCAGTGATGGATAGTCCATTTATAGAGGAAGGATTTAGGTTATATTATATTTTCTAAACAATTAGGGATCTTTACTAAAAGTCCGATAATGTAACCCAAGGTGTTAAAAAATCACCTAAAAAAATGTTTACATTGCGTACGCTGCAAAAAGTATTGATTGTAGAGCAAAAAAATGTACTACAACTTTGCATAATATATAGTTGTCTACACAAATTGTCGCGAGACCATGTGTCTAACTATTGTAGTTATCTCACAATAAGTGTTAATTTAATTTTTTTAAATAATTTGAATGATGATGTTTTAAAAGCCCTTTATTTTGTACTTTGGTGTTAGTTCTAATTAAAATATATTATTTACAATTCAAGATTGATTTAATAGCTTCCTGGAACTTTTTGAATTATTTAATTCGGACATTTCATTCAAAAGATATCGCAATATCCACGATATAAGTATTTGATTTTTAGGCAAATATGTATTGCGCGCACATATAGTAACATAACTTCACACCTTTTCTACCCGAAGGTCTAGGCAGTGGCTTTTAAGTCTCCACTCGCCGTTATGTTTACGTCCCAAATGGAATAGGTGGAATACCGGGCAAACGAGGGCAAACGCCAAACGAGCAAGCGCGTCACCTGATGGTAAGTGACCAGCGCCACCCATGGACACTTGCAACACATATAGTGTTACAGTTGCGTTGCCGGCCTTTAAGGAAATAGGAATAGGAAAGTATGGGAAAGGGGGATGCGCCTCCGGGTACCTCTCGCACCGAACGAAACGCGGCATGAGCCACTTTACGTTGATCTTCCGAGAGGTCGTGGTATTTCACCGGTAGAGCCGGCCCATTCATGCAGCGAACTGCTTGGCTCCACCACTACCATTCAATTTGTTAAGCTTGAATTTCATTACTACACAGACATAAGTTTAGGTTGAAATTGATAGGTTAGGTTGTAATTGATTTTTAAAATCAATCATAGTACCCTCCTCCCGCCACTAGATGTATGGAGGTACTATAATTGACACTTGAAACGCGGCCTTTAGTGTCAACTACATTCCTTTAAAACTGTATTTGATTGAATGTATTATTTTATATCTAAAATCCATTGAAGAAATAAATACCTAACATTTATAATTAAGTGTTGTGAAACTGATTTTTTTTAATATTTTACCAAAACCTGTAAATATGTTCTTAAATACTTATATAAACTCCATGGAGTGAAACCATAGCGCCATTTAAAATTGACGAATAGTGACCTCTATGGCCGAGTCGAATAAAACAATAAACTAATAATAAAATAAACTTCAATCAAGACATGATACACATTTATAGCGATGGTTAAGTAACCTTATAAAAAATCTTTTATATAATAATCTGTTTATGATGCAAATAATTCATTCATTCAATTCATTCAATTTTCTCGGTTCAAATAATTTTCATCAGTATGTTGCATTCTTATACACAAATTTAAATAAAATATTAGATAGGAACTTAGTTACCATTTCTCATAATCAGTCCCATTTTAATAGTACCTATAATATAAAATAATAGTAATAAGTATTAATAGTCTCGGTGGACCAGTTAAGTAGTCGAGCTCTCCGATTCTGGAGTCCTGGGATCGATTCCGGGCTTACATCAATGATTTCTCGGATTTTTTTGGTATCTTACTATAGTTAATTTTAGGTACTGTAACGTGCTCGGACTATCGAGTCTCTCATGTAAATGTAGGATTCATCTCTCAGCTCCTCAATTTATTGAATACAAGGAATGCTGCATTGAGATCCTCCTCTTAAATGAAAAATGTAACTTGTCAGGTTAATCTGTTATAGGGGTATTATAAGCTCAGTGCATGTGTGTGATAAAATAAGAACACTAGTAGATCTCAATATTTCATATTATTCAGAGTAATATTATAATGGTAAGAATACGTGCCCTTTATAATAAATTTGTAGTGTTGCTGCGCATCAACTCCTTTGTTGCGCTGCCCTCAGCACCACATCCAGCTTCTTGTATCTTTCTTATTTATTTAATTAAGCGCATACTAATTTCACTTGAACTCTTTTGATATTTACGCGACGACGCGACGCTAATTTAGTTACTCCATTGGAGTTAAATCATTAACTCCACTTTCTTATTTATTCACATACTAATATTTTATTAATCAAAATGTTTTCTTAAAAATTCAAAAATACAAATTTAGAAATATGTAAAAGAGTTTATATTTAAAAATACCAAAGAGTTCACATCATCCTCACAGTACCCTATGGTATTTTTCATGGGATAAAAGGCAAATCTAAGGGAGTAGGATAGGAAAGGATGGGGAAGGAGGGTGGGCCTCCGGGTACCTCTCTCACCGAACGAAACGCGGCATGAGCCAGTTTACGTCAATCTTCTGAGAGGTCGTGGTATTTCACCTGTCGAGCCGACCTATTCATGCAGTGATTATTTTTCTCTATTTCTGAATCAATTTCTAACCCTGTTTATTTTCCTTTCTACAACACAATGTTACACTTCCAACGCGTGGCGAGACTCCACGCATATTTTTTTTTTTTATTTCAATAGCCTCGCGTATCATCCTGGGACGATAATGTTGTTCTTTGGCGAGGATTTGCGGTTTGTCAAACCTGATGTAGTGTTTTGGGCCCGTCCTACAGTGTTCACGAACAGCAGACTTATTATAGCGGTTGTGTTTCACATCCGCTATGTGTTCTTTGATCCTGGTTTTAATGGACCTCTTTGTTTGTCCGATATAAGAGAATCCACAGTCACAGTCCAGCTTATATACTCCTGGGTCTTGCAAGGGGATGTGGCACTTGACAGATGGTAGAAATTGGCTAACTTTCTTGGGTGGCTTAAAGTATGTTTTAATCGAAGCACGTTTTAAAATATAGCCAATTTTGTCAGTGATTCCCTTTATGTACAAACCAAACTTTTTCTTTAGTAAATACATCTTGTTAATTATTTAATATTTGTTTCATGGTCTGATGTGGGTTACCAATAGTAAAAATCATATCAACATCAACTTTTTGATTTTTATTTCCAAAAAGTGGGTGCTCTCTATATCAATGAAGATAGCTTTTGAACAGATACCATCTTTTTGTTCATCACTCGTGAAAATGATTTCTGTAAAGAGTTCGAAACGTCGGGAAGTAAATATAAATAAATGCGATATAGTCCTAAAAAGTTGTTTTGATGAACAATTTCTAGATTAGATATCGACAGATTTTATTTTGAAAAAGATAAAAATATAATATCAAAAGCATTTCATAAATATACACAGATTAACATAATTGTCTGCTGCTAGCTGCTATTATATTAAGACAAAAAGGAAAAAGCGAAGAAGAAGGAATTCTACGAAGCGGATCGACGTCGGATGAACAGTCTGCGGATATCAGGGGCGCGACGCGGGCGGGGCGCGGGCGGCGGCGTGAGCCCTATCGCAATAATTTATGTACGTATCGTAATAGATCCACTCGCATCTATGTGTACTTACTATATCCGTGTCGTGTAGGTAACTCCCCGATATCCGCACCTCACACGATACTCCACACAAGCCACTCAATGTATATCTTATAGGAACATGTTTGATAAAGAAACATAACCTATTCAGTATCTAAGTGTATGTCTCTAGTACCTACCGTGCCTATGTCACCTTATAATGTCTACTACAACTAATGAATTGGATAATCATTCTCATGAACTTTTCCAAAGTTTATTTAATCTTTCCTTAAATATCTACGTCACATCCGCTCGGTTTCATAGACAGTTACTGTGAAAATAAGTGATTCAGCTTTCGATTACCGAAGCAGCTGTTGGTGACAATGCAAGAAAAAAACACAATCATTGCTCAACCTCAGTGCGACAACCGTGCCGTCTTGAAACTTGTTATTGTATAAATGTTGTTTAAAGAGTGTAGTGAAATAGATAGTTAAATAAATAGTTGAAATAGATAGTTTGAGACACAACTACAGACACATACATACCATATACATATACCTACATGCTACATACGACTAACAAATTAAATCTAAGCGATTGAACGCGTGTTATAGATATGTAGGTACTACTAGATATAATACTCATTTGATAAATCAGAAGATGTTTCCAAAGTTAGTGGACAATGAATCTTAGTGGTATTAAGCTAGCAATACAGGTTAACAGTAATTGCATGCAAGTTTTAAAATAAATATATCATGAAATAACATGTTCGTACATATTTGTTGGCATTTATACTAACATGTGCAATGAACTGATTTAATCTGCGTCAGAAATTAAACTGTCAATAAAAGTGAAATCGCACACCCCGCCACCGGCCCACCCTGCCACCAGCCTCCCTTGCGGCGCTAATGGAAGAAAGGGGCTATTCTTTAGAGTGATAAGGGATTCATATAAATTAACTAGGTTTTACTCGTAGCTTTCATTCCTATAGATCATAATAAGTTTACTAAGAATAGAGAAGACGAAAATATATATTTGGTTACTTAAATATTTCATATCATTTGCATCGATAACATCTTCTGTGACTTAAATCCTATTCATAAGTGTATCTTGAATAAATTAAGCTCGGATCACTGTGGGCAACTGGCGTCGTTTCCTAATGACTCCAGTGACTTCCCAGTTGATATAGTATACCGGCCTATTACGGCCTATACCGGCTATTGGATCGCCTAAATTTATTCACTTTACCGCAACAGGACCCGGATATAATGATTTTTGGAATATGTAAGGAATTATTCAAAGGTATTCAAAAAAGTTTGTATTGCCGCCAAGGCCATATTTATTTCAAATAAAATTAAGAAGTCGCGAGATAAAATCATAACAGTCTGGAAAATAATTAACGGTGAGACGGATAAATCCAAGAAGCGAGACCCGAAACTTAACATATTGATTAATGATAAACTAGTCTCGAATGAACTAGAAGTTGCAAGTACCTTAAAAAATTCTTTACAAATATTCCTCTAGAAACTACTCGGTCCATATGATCTTCTACTGACGAGGCTGTATCACTCTTAAGGATTAATGTAGATGCTTGTGATATATGCTTTCAGTTCTCTTATGTATGTCCCACAACAATAATCAAAACTTTTAAGATGCTTAACATCTAAAAGACAGAAGATTTATGGGGTGTGTCTACTAAAGTATTTAGCGCGATCATTGTTTCAATTGCACCCTACTTAGCTAACATATTTAATTGTTGTATTGACGCTGGAGTGTTTCCACATTTGATGAAATGTAGTAAAATAATTCCACTCTTCAAATCAGGTGTAAAAACAGACCCCACAAACTTCAGGCCTATATCTATTCTTCCTACCCTGAGTAAAATCTTCGAGAAGATAATGTTGAACCAGCTCTTAACTCACTTTATCATCAGTAAACTCTTATATAATAATTAGTTTGGATTCAGAAAAGGCCGAACCACAACTGACGCTTGTATCAAATTGTTACAAAATAAATTTAACGCATGGGAGAGAGCCTATGGACGCAGTAGGAGTCTTTTGCGATTTATCTAAAGCGTTTGACTGTGTCGATTATGTAACTTTAGCTCCTAAATTAAGCCACTATGGAATAAGAAACTGTGTCTTAAATCTAGTTGTATCGTACTTATCAAACAGAACTCAGTGAGTAGAAATAAACAGAGTATAATCACCCGGATCTCCTGTTGCTATGGGTGTTCCCCAGGGTTCTATATTAGGTCCCTTCCTGTTTCTAGTTTACATTAACGATCTGCCTCATCTTGTGAAGGAGAAACATGATATTGTGTTATTTGCGGATGATACATCACTCATATTTAATATAGGTAGGAGAAAAGATAATTATGACAGTGTTAATGCCGCGTTGGTAACTATTGTAGACTGGTTTAATGCTAACAATCTACTCTTGAGTGCCAAGAAAACGAAATGCATTAAATTTATGTTACCAAATGTAAGGCAAACTAATAATGCTTATGTTAAAATCCAGGATGAAAACTTATTTTTTGAAGATAGTACAATCTTCCTGGGTATCACATTAGATAGTAAGCTTCAATGGGGACCCCATATTGAGGGATTATCAAGCAGGCTTAGTACAGCCGCATATGCAGTCAAAAAAATTCAATACATATACGCAATACGTATTAGATAATATTCTTCATGTTAAGAAAAACATTCATCTTTTTCCTAAAAATTATGATATGCACTCATTTAATACAAGAAATAAAAATAAACTTGCTACGCCGTTTTTCCGTCTGAAAAAAGTTTATAACTCGTTTATGGGTAATGGTGTACGTTTCTTTAATAAGATTCCTGAAAATGTAATTAAGATGCCATTTACTAAATTTAAGGCGTATGTTAAAAGATGTCTCATCAGCAAAGCTTACTATAGTATCAACGATTTTTTGGATGACGACAATGTTTTTGAATAAACCGCTCATTACTACTTGTAACATTGCTGTTAATTAATAAGATTGTGTACGGTATGACGTTTCTCATCGGGCAAACTTACTAGTTTTTTTTTGTCTGGTTTCTTGAATATGTCATGCTCACTGAAATGTCTTTGTTTACAACGGCGTCGTTGATCAGGTCGCTACCTTCCCTAAAATATGGTGAGGGAGGCGATAGCTGAGATACGCGTCATACTCGTGAACGGGTGCTGTTTGTGGGGTCCGGTCTGTTCAAGTGTCCAAAGAGCTTTTATTAAAGTACTGTGTCCTAAGTTTGACGTGAGAGACCTTATTTTGCTCTCTGTATTTTCTATTAATTTGTATTGTTAGTGCATAGTACTGTTGAGTAAATAATAATGAAAATAATTTAAAGGAAACAAATATTTTTTAAAGAAGCTTTTATTTCGCTCTAAAAAGAATAAAATAATTTTCACCTTAAACATTTTAACTATCAACTTATAACCTCATTATATACAATTTATGTGATAATAAAAGCTTGCCGCTATGTTTAATTACCTATTAGTGCCTATCCATAACCATCTAGAAATATTTTTTTAGATTTAGTGATTACTGTGACGGATCTCATTATCCAAATATGTATATTTTTTTGGTTTATAACATATAAATATAAGAACTAATAATAAGTATTATTTAAATGATTGTATTGTGATTTTTATATTTTTTCTGTTTGTAATGAATAGTTTATTTATTTTTAACCTAACTTTTATTTGAACAGCGATAGAGCCACGCAGATCGCTGCATAAATGGGCCGGCTCGACCGGTGAAATACCACGACCTTTCAGAATATCGACGATATATTTACAAGATTCCACCGAACGTACATACTTACATACATACAGTGCAAGTTAAATAAAAGCTTACAAAAAAACCTCCCTGAGTTTCTTGCCAATTCTTCTCAGTGCGAGAGTAATCGAATTGGCGGAAGTAAAAAAAAAAGTGACCTTCATAAGTGTCTGTACAAGACCTAAACTGAATAAATGAGTTTTGATTTTGATTTCATAATTATTTTTTTTACTGAAACTATTTGATATTGTTCTCACATTTGTTGAGTAATTACACTGATATCTAAACACCATCTATTAGCGAGATGGAATATGGTTACAGCTCTATATCTCCTTATTGTGATACGTGAACAAGTAGCTCTACACTGTACACGATTTCTTAGCGACGTAACTAAGATGACGAATGCTATTACTGCAAATTGAATCAGACAATACTTTGTCTGATTCAATTTGCAGTAATAGCATTGCAATCACGTGTTCATGCGAGACACTGTAACAAACTGTAACGAGTACCAGAATATTGGAATATGCGGATATTTGAAATGTTTACAAAAAAGATTTTTCAATCACAAACGAGAACAATCACCACCCTATAGTTAGTATAATGTGTGATTGATGATAAAAAATGGTAACATTTCGTTTCAATAAACGAAATGTTATAAACTCTTGTTGCTAAATAAAATTTGGTGCGTCACAAATGAAGAAGGTGGCGGAACTTATTTGCATAAACCGCTGCACCGGCGCAATGTTGTCAGACATCGATCTTTAATCAATTATGAATTTGAAAGAGATCAAATCGAAAGCTCGCCAAAATGTATTTGGGAAATTTATTTTGGAATCACAATGTTTATTTATTTATTTATTCTTTCTGTACAGACTTGGTACACAAGGTGGACTTAACGCTAATAAGGCATTCTCTGCCAGTCGACCTTTGACTCAAACAGAAAAACTTACAAAAAAACAACTTACAATTAAACAATTAGGTTACAGTAATATTTTGCTTATCAGAAATACTAAAGGTAATTACTTTAATACATGAATACGTAACTACACATATATACATATAAACATACACACAATTACAGAACACATACACATATATCAATATATACAATAAATACATAAATAGACATATTAAATACTATCTATGACTGTCAATTGTCCAGGATATCAGGTTGAGAGGTGTGTCAAATATAATTCTTTAATTCTACGCTTGAAGGTAAACTTACTTGGGGACGTTTTAATTCTGAGTGGAAGTGCGTTCCAGAGTCGAATTGCAGAAACTGTGAAGGAGCCAGACATAAAACTGGTGCGGTGTGATGGAATATCTAAAATTAAATTTTCAGATGCACGCAAATTTCTGTTGTGTGAGCTACCTAAAACATGAAAATATATTTTTAAGTAATCGAGGGAGTTTTGATCATATAGCACGGAAAAAAGTTGACATAGTGATCGAAGCGACCTTCTTTGGCGGATAGGGAGCCATTTAAGCTGAGAATGGTAGTATGAGATGTGGTCATATTTTCGCAACCCGAAAATAAAGCGCAAGCAGTTATTGAGAAGCCGATCTAACTTATTAAGTGATTCCTGTGTTAAGTCCGGGTAGCAGACATCACCATAATCGATGACAGGTAGGACGTACTCTCTGGGTAGGGCAAGGGACTGAACTAATAGTTGCTTGGTTAAGGGAGGTAGAAAATTCTTGAACCTGTAGAGGGAGCGCAGTGTGGATGTGACGCTCTGGCTAACGTGACAGATTTGTTTCTTCCAGTTCAGTTTATTGTCAATGTACAGGCCAAGATCTTTCAGATGTCCCGTTAGAGTGATAACCGTATTATTGTTCAATATAGGTGGAAGATCCTCTATTGATACATTGGTCAAATAATATGTACTACCCAGTAACATGGCCTGACAATTGCTGATATTAACTGTCACCCCAAATCTTCGTGACCAGGCTGCAACTGCATCAAGGTTGGCGTTGATGCTTGAAATGTTGTTGTCTAAGTTGCCCACATCTGCTTGGGTATAAAGTTGCAGGTCAGCCGCATACAAATGGTAAGAACATGTGAGAACACTTGTGATTGAATTGATAAATATCGAAAATAATAGTGGAGAAAGTATACCGCCTTGTGGTACACCAGTGGCCAAGGGACACCAGTCAGAAGTCTGATGCATGACCCTAACAGCCTGCTGGCGACCACGAAGATACGACGAGAACCAATACCGTGTCAACGGTGTCAATCCAGACTGTAACAACATGGCTAGTAGTAACTCGTGGTCAACAGTATTAAAAGCGTTGGAAAAATCTATTAAAACTAACACTGTTAACCTCGAGCCCTCCATGCCAGATCTTATATCTTCAGTGATTTTGAGCAGAGCCGTCGAAGTGCTGTGCCCAGGCCGAAATCCAGACTGGTATGGTGATAAGAAATTGTTGGTGTAGATATGATTAGAGCCTTGACGGTGGACAATGGCTTCCAGGACCTTTGAAAGAAAAGGGAGAATGGAGATGGGTCTGAAATAATTGATTAGGCTGGGTCTCGGTGGCGCAGTGGGCGAGCGCACGGCCTCTGATCCAGAGGTCCGGGGTTCGATTCCAGACACTGGCTCACACCAATGACTTTTCGAAATTGTTTTCGGAAGTTATGTGTGATAAATACCGATGACTGACAAACTTTGTGCCCGGTATGGCAATAGGTTCGCCACCTATTCCATTTGGGACGTAAACATAACGGCGAGAGGAGGCTTAACAGCCGCTGCCTACACCTTCGGGTAACAAAAGGCGTGAAGTTATGTTATGTTATGTTATGTTGTGATCTTGGGAAGAGGGATGATGAAAGCTTTACGCCAGAGGAGAGGAAATGACCCAGTCAGCAGGGATGTATTTAGTACTAGCAGACCGCGCGAACTTCGTACCGCTATATTTTATACATTTACCACTTAAGATTATTGCCGCGATCATATTAATACCCCAAAGCTTTCCTCATAAATGAACTAACACTATTTTTTTTTCAATTCAAGTTCCTGATACATACATACATAACTTCACACCAGATCCCTTGCGGGGTAGGTAGAGAGTACAAAGCGCCATAAGGCACGATTATTACACACCTTACTTGCTTAGCTGTTGATATTAGCGACTAACAACCTAGATATGATGAAAATAATAGCAGTTAAAATAATAAGCAGTTAGCTGCAAGAATGGGCCGGCTCAACCGGTGAAATACCACTATCTCTCAGAAGATCGACGTAAAGTGGCTCATGCCGCGTTTCGTTCGGTGAGAGAGGTACCTGGGGATCCACCTCGCTTCCCCATCCTTCTCCCTTAAAGGTCGGCAACGCAACGGTAACACTATAAGTGTTGCTGGTGTCCACGGGCGGCACAGGTTGCGTATCATCAGGTGACCCGCTTGCTCCTTTGCCCTTCTATCCCATAAAAAAAAAATTATCAACTTCAATTAATAGCATTACCAGGGACTTTGTCAGAAGTTTGACATCAATCTTTAGTTTTTTTTAATACTACTTGAACCTTTTTTTTTATCTGGTCATTGTCGTCGATTTAAAAAAAAACCTGGTCACCACATGTTCTTACCAGTATGGCTAACTCACAGTGAGTGTTTTTTTTGTAATTTGAATGATGTCGATTTGGCACCTTGATATTACTCTTATCAAAATTCACTAAATTTTAAAAGAGATCACGATATTAAAAAGGTAAATATAGATGGGCAACTCTATGTGGTATGCAGACGTGTAACAAACCCGCAAAGTCTTTATATTTTAGCAATAGACGCCAAGATCGAGGTGCGTGGGCATATCTTGCGCTTCGTCCATTTATATGAAGTTGCAATATTGTAAAGGATTATAGATAATAATATCATAATATCTGCTTAAAGAACTAACTGTAAACTAACTCTAGCTTTGACCCATGGTTACCAACTTTGGTTACTTAAGTATGAAAATATTTTTAAATATTTTAATATTCGAGTTGCTCAATACATAAATATTATGAACGGAAAATAACGCGACACATTTAGGTAAACAAATCTCTGCTTGTGAGTAGTCACAAGCAGAGATGCCTGGTGATGCACAAGCCTGGTTGCATTGGCCGTAGGGCCAATGCAACTAGGCTGAAACGTCAAGATATTAATAAAAGTAAGTATTTGTTTACCTAAACGTGTTGCGTTATTTCCCGTTTATTATACTCTTAAATAGATCAAATTCTAATCTATGTGTCTAAATAGACACGGGGTCTTAGATGTTATATGTTCACATCACCCATTAATTATTACAAAATAAATATATATATACCCCAAAAGACGATTAAATACAAACATATTAGGATAAAAAAAAAAAACAAAAAAATGTCTACGAAAATTAAAAAAAATTTACCTGCCAGCTATGAGCACCGCTCATGACCGAGTCGGGCGGGACTCCCGATCATATATTGCGTGCGCGGAATATTTGCCTAAGAAACGAATACTTGCATTTTGTATTTTGTGATATCTTCTGAATTAAATGTCCGAATTGAATCATTCAAAAAGTTCTAGAAAGATATTGAATCTATCTTTATATTGAAGACATTTATTTTGAGTAGAGTTAATACCAAGGTACAAAATAAAGAACTTTTAAAACGACCTCATTATAATTATTTTTAAAAATTCAAAAAACACTTATTATGCGATAACTACAATAGTTAGACATATAGCGTCGCGGACTTTTCTGTAGACAATTATATGTTCTGTGAAACTGTAGTACATTGTTTTTTTCTATAATCAATAGTTTTTGCAGCGTTCGCGATGTAAGATTTTTTTTCGGGTCTTTTTCTTACACCTTGGGTTACATTATTGGACTTATAGTAAGGATCCCTAATTTATTTGAAAATATAATATAGCCTAAAGCCTTCCTCGATAAATGGACTATACACCAGTGAAAGAATTTTCGAAATCGGACCGGTGGTTTCTAAGATTAGCGCGTTCAAACAAACAAACAAACAAACTCTTCCGCTTTATAATATAAGTATAGAAGTATAGATGTGGGTCAGTACTGGAACAACAGCGGATAGGACTGCCGTTATCATTAGACGACTTACACCATCGCACCCCACAGCTTTATATTTAATTGCAATTACAGATCTATGGACATCTTCGTTGGTAACGGGAGAAAGAGTGAATGTATTCGGCGGGAATGAAGGCCTAGAAGCAATTTCTAAAAGAGTTTCTCTTTAAATCGTTTCCTGCAAACAAAATGGTGGTTGAGGTCGTTCAATGACAGATCTGAAGGGAAAGTGTTGGATGGTGGCTCAGTAATGCCAAGACTTATAAGAAACTTCCATATGTCGGCCGACGAAGAATTCTGAACATTTTCAAAAATGTATCGGCGTTTAGCAGTTACAGTTTAGTGTAAGCGTTTAGTGATTACAGCGGTTTCTGGCTTGCTTATACAGATTCCAATTTTCATCACTGCGATCGCCTTTATATTTTTTGAAGGTTGAAGTTCGACGCACCATCGCCGCACGCACACCATGGGTAATCCAGGGTGCTGGAGGACGCTTCATCTTTACGGCCCTGACTGGTGCATGTTTGTCAAAGAGCTTCAAGATTGAGCTATTAAAGTGTGCAACCTTGTCGTCCACGTTGACAGCTTGATAAACTTTTGACCAGTCTAATGCTTGTGCGTCATTGTTGAGATTTTTGTGATTCAGTCGTGCAAAGCAGCGAGAGAAGATAGTAACAGGGCGTGGCTTGGGTGGCTTAATTTTATACGATAAATGGAGAAGATCGTGTCTCGACAGTCCAGGTACTGCTAACCATATTTTTTATCTGACCATAATTTTTAATCATGTCCTTGTTAGCAACAAACATGAGATCGAGCCAAGTGTCTTCAGTGTCCAGATTCATGTGTGTAGGATTTAGAGATACCAAAGCGAGCCTTAGTGACTCCAGTATCAATCTCAGCTGTTGAGACCTGGATGTGTTCTTTGTGAGGTCAGTGTTGAAGTCGCCCATGACTATTAGATGTCTGTAGTCAGTGGAGACAGATTCCAAGAGCGCTTCCAGTTGGGAGAAGTAGTCAATAGTTGGTGGACAATAGATGACACTTAAAACGACCATGGTGCCGCTGACGACGATTTCCAGTAAAAGGTATTAAGGATTACCGTTGTAATGTGAGGCTGATGCTGACAAAATTTTGTGAGGTATGTCACTGCGAAGGTAACAGGCACCTCCTCCCTTTTCCCAGTGCGGTCGTTACGTATTAGAACGTAGCCAGGAAGACCAAAATAAGTGGAAGCGAGTTCGGGCTTGAGCCAACTTTCCGAAACTAGGATAGCATGCAGTGCTGTGTCACCAACTATGTTCAACAACTCGGAATGTTGTTGTGGAATACTCTGTGCATTGACATGGCAATGTTATTTTTAACCTAAAAATAAATTTTATTTATTTTCACTTCCTTATAATATTGAGGAATTGAGGAACGAAGAATATAAAAGTAGGTACGTACGATGTCAGAGAGAGAAGCAGAGAGCGAGACAGCCAATTACCACAATAAAACTTCGAAAAGCTATTTGTGCGTGGCCAGAGGAGTTGGTGCACCAATAACTCAGAACAATGGTAGGTCGTAATTGGAGCTTCAGTTCCGTCATTGTTTATCTGTCCCGACCGACAACAAGAACTTTGTTGAAACTTGTACAGGTGTCGTTTACATTTCGTCCCTGTTAACAACATAATGCGTCATTTACATAATAATAATAAAGGCATTTACCTCGCACCCCTCGCACTGCTCGACCGAAGGGCCCCGCTTGTTTATTTAACTTACTTAATTTAGATATAAAGCTGAAACTTTTCGTTCCCTAACACAACAGAGATACTTAAAATACCATTAAAATCCCAAGTAAACATATATACGCCATATTTCATATCACGTTTCTGAATCAGCTGTTAACACGAAGCCTTATGAGCGATGAGCAAACCACAAGTGTGTACTGACACGTAGTCGAAGCATGCAATCAAATCAATGAGATGTACGTAACACGAGCTGTCGGCTAATATACTTTTATTGCCAACATAAAATCGTTATGGCGAAGATCGAGCCTTCATTAATCGTGTACAATATGTGTGTGCGTGTGTGTGTGTATTGCACGGTTTTAATGTACACTTTAGATGTAGATTTTAATTGACTTAATGGTCGTAGAGACGGACTAAATACAGCCTCTCTGATCGTAAGCGGTTATGTGCGGCACGTTACGTACGTGCCGCACATAACCGCGCGGGGCACAATGCGCATCTTGCTAACATTTACATCTTACCACATCGTCATGTTAACTGATAGACTTCATATTGAACCGAACTAAGGTGAACATGGTCTCGATCTTAAAATACACGTAGTTATGAACATTTTTGTGTTAGTGAACATTTACAATATAAGGAGTTGCGAATAAATGGAGATTTCTTGGTGAAAATATTGAACAAGTTCCACAGGTATATACCGCATCCGATCCGTCAATCAAAATTAATGTCACTCGCAAAATATAGCGAGAGGCTTACTTGAGAGCGCCTCGCTAAAATAAATATTGATTTCTTTTGCAATTTCCTGTTGAGGAAACGGAATGAGGGAATAAGCTGTATCTTGCTTTAAATTATTTAGTAGCAATAATATCTCGAGAGGAAGATAAACAAACATTACAATTGTTTGAACGGAAAAAAGAAATATTTGCAAGATTATTTGAAACGAGCTATCACCACAGTCTTCGGTTCGCTTTGATATCAAAATTGATCTTTCATTGATGTCCACGCACTGCCACTGTATTACCTGTGAAACGAACAGTATTGACTGATACTGATATAACGATCATATTTATAATTATTGGTTATGTTCGTTACCAACGATTGGTAACACCAATGCCGGCACACAATGGACACGTTTTCTTCAGTATAACATATATTTCATGATAAATTGAACTGCATATTTTGGAGAACATATTTTGATCATACTCTTTTGTGATATAGGCAGAAATAAATATCACAAAACACAATCGTTGCACATCTTACTTGCTTGTTCCGTTTTCAGAATTATTGTAGAGCCCGTTCATCAGTTATTATAGCTCTCGATACTACCAAAAGTGAAGCTTGCGAAACTATTTTTAGTACGTTCACGATTCAAATATCTGAAGCAACGTCAGAGAACAAACTATCAGAGGGAATTATTCCCCAAAGGTCATATGTGTGTACCCGGATTCGAGCTTGTTTCCTGGGCAATCTTTTGTTACTCTAAGTGCCTACTTTAGGTAACACACATAACTGAGAGAGCAAAATATGAAGCACGTACCAAATATGAAGGTTTGTCTCATCGGCACACTACACGCACACACACATGTACACACGGCACTAGAATCCTTTCACGAGCGTCCTTCAGATCTGACCTCCGGCCCCAGATCTTTGCACTTCGACCTCTTCTATACGAAACTGTTATTTATATAATCATATAGATATATAAAGTACTTACCGTCCCTTAACGATGAGCTCGGAGAGTATATCGGCTTTGCGATAATCCGACAAAAACTCTACGATAAGCGAAAACATCCTTTGAGTGAAATGGCTATTTTTTGGGATAATCTAGTGATTTGCATTTTCAAAAGTAGGAATGATTCTTGAGTTAGTTTTTGTTAAGGTCAGGATATTCATTAGTGCAATTATTCACGTGACGTGCGTCAGCCGGATATGAAATAATAATGTAGTGTGATTCCCTGGATAAGAAAATATATAAAATATTCCTATCAAATATACTTTGATACATCTAACAGTATTCTCTCTCTGTGGTCAATCCCCGTGTCTGAAGATCGAGATTGTCATCAATACTGCACCTGGCGCGGATAATCTGCCTCTACCGGTTTCTGTCTATGCGTTTCTCAAATTCGGGCAATACCTGGAGGACAATGGGTCCTTTACTTGATCGATCCATCTCGTTGGCGAAGGACCACGGGAGCCTTCCGTGTTTCAGGATCAGTTTCTCCAGGTGTTCAACTCCTATAAAAACCGTATGGCCAAAAATACAATTTAAGGTCTACGAGCGAGTTTTAATTTGGAACTCATTTAGAATTGTGTTTCGCGGCCCAAGGTATTATCAATATACATCTCCAGCATCGCATTTCGAGTGCATCAACGCGTTGCCTTTCCCGGGCTAAAATGTTCCATGTTTCGACTCCGTATGGTATAGGGGGCAAACGTGCAGGCGTGTCACCTGATGGTGAGCAACAAACGCCGCCCAAGGACACCAGGATACATATATTGTGCAGATGTTGTTAAGACGTGACATAGCGTCTTTAGCCATTCTTATGCTCCTTAATCTCGGGGACACAGCCACCGTCATTCCAAACTTGGGTTATAACAATATTGTTTATAGTTAAAAGAATTAACTCATATTTCGCCTAAATTTTAAATGTGATACTTTTAGTATATAATATACAAGATGTAGTTAGTAGAACGCAGGGCGATGTCGGTGCGCACTTGACCGAATTGTGTAGCTCCTGATGGAGACCAGTTAATATTAGTCCTGCAAATCATAACTCCAGTTATTTGGTTAGAATGCTTAGAAAATATACAGTAATATTAATATAAAGCTGCACAGCTCGACAGACAGGCAGATTTTGTCTTTTAATGAAATTATAATGTAACAAAATTTTATATCAACCGGTCAGATTCTTTAATTTTTATGAGTGGTGTGTTGGCGAGCCTAGTGTCATATGTTGGGCGAAATTATTAATAACATTATATTAACAACTACCGCAATTTATTGGTGGCAAGTTTTACACATTTATTCCTACTTAAAAATGCCCAATGAATTTATAAAATTTTACCAATTGTACTTTCTTTGAATAATAATCTTTTCCGAATATATAGAATGTATACTGTGTATATACCGCTAAACCAGTCTATAATAGTATGTACGAGCCAAATACTGGTCGTCGTTTGTAAACGTACTCCTATTCGATGATATTGCCATCTCAGAAAGACAAATGAAAAGTTATAATAAAACACAAAGGAAGATCCAGCGTAATTGTTCATTCACGATTGCCTGACATTACGTACAGCGTCTAAGCTTAGCTGCCACTTTCAGGAGCGCGGTGTACACACGAGTAAAGTTCTGTGTAATATTTAGGCGTAAGTTCAGCCAGTCGGTATTTCCCCCGAGATATCTACCTACATGCCGGGTAACGGTGCCGGTTTGTTTAGCTTGAATACAATTTAGCGACGAGATTGATAACTCTGATTGATTCCGTTTGATGTATCTTTTTGATAATTGATTCAGAAACTTTTAGAATTGTACTGTTGTATTTTAAGTTAAATATTGTTTGTGTAATATATATGGTTTGTGTAATATCAATAATTAATCTTATATAGGTAGCACTGAGGCACATCGGTTCCCTCGAATTTGAAGAAAATATGATGATTGCTAATGACAAACTTGAAAACATATAATTTGTCATCACATGCATTGGTTTAAAACTGAACCGAATGATGTATCGGTCAAATTGTCTTTACAAAACTAAAGAAATAGTTGGATGGTTATTTTTTGTTTGTTTGAACGCGTGTATCTCACAGTACCGCTCACGTCCCTCTAATAAAGTTGTGTGGCACCAGTCAGCCTGTACTGTATGTAGTTAGTCTGTACGTACAAGTGCAGTCACTATGTAACACGTCGCACGCATTAAACACATAATTAGTGTGTCCACGTGCGCTGGCGCACTTCCAGCAGCTGTATGTAAATATTAATTACTACAAAATAATATATCAATGTATGCCCCGTATCAAGTCAAATACTATCTTTCTATACTTATATTATAAAGCCGGACAGTTTGTTTGTTTGAACGCGCTAATCTCAGAAACCGCTGGTCCGATAAAAATAATTCTTTCCGTGTTGGCTATTGTAGCCAATTAAATTTTCAAATAAATTACGAATCCTTTTTTATTCAGGATCGGAGGGCAAACAATCTGGCGTGTCACCTGATGTTAAGTGACCAGCGAAGCGACTTTTATTCGAAGTCTTAGCCGTAGCAAGTCATTGTCACGGCACTCGAAATATAGGAAAAATAAACATAGGCTATAATCTGTTTTTTCATTTTATCAATTGTTTCAAAATATTATCAGATGTTACTTGCGAACAATTATTGATCCTTCAAAGCAGAATATATTTTGCTAAACCACTAGACTTACAAACCATTAGACGACTAAAATAGTTTAAACAATATACACTCTTCAGTTATCTCACTACCAACCATCTTCCATCAAGTTGACATTGACATAGGTACGTTTCTTTTTACGAATTACTGAATAAAATTCTTGCTTTTAAAAAACAATGGCGGCAGCAGGGATATGGGCACTTATCTACATATAGGATATCTATAGATAAGGGAACATCCAGTTGAAGTGAATATAGATAATATCAACACGAGCGAGGCGTATCTGACAATTCAGAACCTATTCCACCACTGTGGTTACTGTGGTTAAATAATTATTTTATTTTTTCACCTTGAAGGCTCTAAACGATGTGAACATAGCCCTCATTATGTAATAATTCCTTCACAATGTACCGGACCAACTGCACAAACTAAACCAATAAAGATACACAGTTACATGTCTGAGCGAATCTCTAGGATCTCTCAGGTCTAGAATAATTGGGCTCTTGTGGAAACCTACCATTCTTACAGTTTCCGCTATATTATTACAGGTGTAGTTATTACAATTGTTGTAATTAAGAGCGCGCGGTGCGTTCATTGAAACAAACTACCAACTCTGCCACTCAGGGAAAATATTTATTTTCTACTTTCACGCTTTTATTGCCCGATGACTCTCGGGAATGACATATTTAGTTATAGAACTTTTTGTCATAATCTTGATCAGGATAAAATATAATTAAAAATTAATTATTACATAATATTATAAAATTAAAATGCGTAATACTTAGAATTAGAATTTCAGAAAAAAGTAATATTTTAAGCTAAAATCCATAAAGCACCCATAACTCTCATACAAATCCCCTTTTATCGCGATCGGGTAAAAAGTAGAGTCCGACCGAAGGTCTATTTTTGGCCCGAATCCGAAGCCAATCTCCAAAACCTTCAGCCGAAGCCGAAACCGAAGCCGGAGGTTTATAAACTAGCAGTGATTTAATAAATTTCTTTAATATTATCCACAGCTAAAGAAGAATATCGGCGTAAAATGGCTCATGCCGCTTTTCTCTCGGTGATAGAGGTGAACTAAGTGCACAGTGGCACTGAACTAAGTGCAGTCCGGTCCGTCAACCACTCACTCTTTTGTAACAGTTCCTTTAATTCCGACTGTTCTCTGACCTTCGCGAATCACATTCATAGCATTGAAACAACTTTTCATGGATTATACCGCGTTTAAAATGGTCTCTGTAAAGAGTTCGAAACGTCGGCAAATAAATAGAAAATAATTTCTAAATAAACGCGATATAATCCATAAAAAGTTCTCCGACTGTTCTCGGGAGACCAAGACGGAGCTATCACGACCAAATAAATGGTCTGTTTAAAAAAAAATGCGTAGCACCCGAACCGGCGTGAATCCATGACGAGCTGTATGACTGTGGATGAGGCGAAAGATGTGTGTCAGGATCGTAGCTTGTGGAAAGCCAAAGTCTCTGCCTACCCCCATGGGATAGAGGCGTGAGCTTATGTATGTATGTTCTCGGACCTTCGGCGGGACCTTCGGCTTCGGCCCAGAATCCGGCCGAAGCCGAAGATCTCCCCGAAGATGTATTGTTGGCCGAAGGTGGCCCAAGCCGAAGCTTCGGTCGGACACTAGTAAAATGTAATAAGTAACCTATACAATAAGCATGGCTCTGTGCCAATGGTTATAAATATGATATTGGCACATTTTGGCAAAAGACTCTTTGTAAACCTTTTTATGCACCTCACGTTTTGTCTCTTACCGCGCCACTGAAAATAGAGTTCTCATCATTTCGACGTAGTGGATGACTGTGTCATCGTACTTTATTGTATTTTCTTTACTTTAAGGTAAATATCGGAATGAAAAAATAATAATGTATCACAAGGTATCTTATGACATCCTTATGATGCTATCGCATATTTTCTCGGGAAGCCTATAACAAGGAAGCGTCGAAAGAAGTGCTTTGTGCTAAACCCGATCGAAGGCCTTCGCTATGTCCAAACTAACGGCCAGCGCATCCGCTTTACTCTCAGCCGCTTCCGCCCACCGATGAGATTAATACGCTAGAAGATCACCAGCTGAGCGACCGTGACGGAATCCGAACTGGCGGTCACTAATCAGCTGGTGCTCCTTTAGATAATTAAGGAGCTGGCGGTTAATAGTTGTTTCCATGATCTTGGAGAACAGGGAGGCGACGGCAAAAAAAGCTTCATCCCCTGCATCACCACATCAGTGACAGAGTCAGCCACGACGTGTTTTTTAGCATTAGTGCAGAATAAATAATAGTTAAAGTCAAAGTCAAAGTGGTTTTATTATCATAGGTCTTCACAGACACTTAAAAATGGTCAATGTACAAAAATGTTTAAAATTAAAATAATATTTAAAATGCTTAGACACGAGCGCTTGAGGCAAGTGCCTCCGTGGAACAAGAAAACACGGAAGCAATCGCCACGAGCGGCCCGATTCCGAGTGTAGGGGCTTTCATGAGAAGAATCGGGCAAGAAACTCATGTGCCAAATACTCTTTTCAAAACCATTTAAAATTTATACAATAGTATTATCATCGCTACTGAAAAAATAGTGCATAAAAGGTGTAGCAGCCAGACTACTCAACAATCACAGTTATGATCCAACCAACTTAAAATAATCGTAGTACAAGTAATGAGAGAAATTATATGATATTAGTCTATGATATTAGTCGACAATTGCCGCGACATCTTCTATTTAGAATATTGTTACCTACTCAATTATTAAAAGCTTTTATTTGGTTTGCATTGTATGTATGTATGTATGTATGTATGTATAGTATGTAAGTATGTGTATTCGGTGGAATCTTGCAACTCAATTTTGAAGTAGATATCTTCAACCGATTGAGCTGAAATTTTCTATACACGTTTACTTTGGATGACAATGCATGATATGATGTGTGACATTATTCTATATCCAATATGGCGGACCACCCAAGATGGAGAAATGGATATTTTGAATGCATTTCTGCAATATGGGTATCAAATGAAAGGGCTTATTGAGTGTAATTTAAAAAATAATACGACGTCATTCTAAATCCAATATGGTGGAATATCCAAGATGGAGGAAAACATAGTTTAAGCTTCTGTACAATATGGATATCAAATGAAAGGGCTCATTGAGAGTAACTGAAAAAATAATGTGACGTCATTCTAAATCCAATATGGCGGATCATCCAAGATAGAGGAACTGTTTTTTTTAATGCATTTTTACAATATGGGTATCAAATGAAAGGACTTGTTAATAGTAACTCGAAAAAAATATGACGTCATTTCAAATCCAATATGGCGGGAAAAATATTTGCGTTTCTACAATACGGGTATCTAATGAAAGGGCTTGTTAACAGTAACTCAAAAAATAATATGACGTCATTATAAATCCAATATGGTGGAATATCCAAGATGGAGGAAAACATATTTTAAGCTTCTGTACAATATGGGTATCAAATGAATGGGCTCATTGAGAGTAACTGAAAAAATAATGTGACGTCATTCTAAATCTAATATAACGGATCATTCAAGATAGAGGAACAGTTTTTTTTAATTCATTTCTACAATATGGGTATCAAATGAAAGGGCTTGTTGAGAATAACTCGAAAAATAATGTGACGTCATTCTAAATACAATACGGTGGACCATCCAAGATGACGGCATACATATGCATTTCTACAATATGGCTATGAATTAAAAATCATCATTGCGATTAAATGGAAAAGAAAGCTCTAAGCTGAAATTGAATAAGATGATCGCCTTATTGAAGAGCTGGACTGTTTGAAATTAAGCGGTAAACTAACTTGCAATAATGATGCGTTGAATGAAATGACACTAACCTAGCCAGCCATAACTAAAAATAAAAAAATAAATTAAAAGCAAAAATCCTTTTTAAAGAAGCTTTTATTTAAGCGCTCTAAAAATAAGAAAATAATATTTCCTTAAAAATTTCAAGTATCAACTTAGAGCCTTAGTATGTACAATTTATATAATAATAAAAGTTTGTCGCGGGGTTTGACTCCCTATCAGTAGGTAATTAAATTGCAATAGATAATATAGTAAAGTTAGTAAATTAATTTACATGAGTTTTTTGCCCATTTCTTCTCATGACAACCTTGCACTCAGAATCGTCCGTGCGTTTTTGTTCCAATGAGGCAATTTTCTCAAGCGCTCGTGTTTTAATATGTTATGCTTTAAATATAATAATAAGTTAAATATCTGTATTTACGGACTATATTTAACTGTGTGTGAAGAGCCAAGAAAATAAAGCTATTTTGATTTGATTTGACATTATAAAATTAGTACAGTTTATTTACAACTCGCGCGACAAGCTTTTATTATTATAAAAATTATACATACTGAGGCTCTAAGTTGATACTTGAAATTTTTAAGGAAATATTATTTTCTTATTTTTAGAGCACTAAAAATAAAATAATAAAAGCTTCTTTATAAAGGATTTTTGCTTTTAATTTATTTTATCAAATCGGACTCTTATTAACTTTGTAATATCAATGATGAGTGGTATAGTACCAGCATCCGCTACTAGATGTCTGTACAGACAGTTTTAATAGTCGCTTACCCTTACATATGCCTTAACCTTACATATTACTTTTAATGGCCCTAAGGGAGTGTTAAAAGCGTTAAATGATTGCAAGTTCCACTTCAAATACCTTTATGGTAGAAAATTCAAGATTATAACCAACTGTAACGTTCGTTATGAAAATAGCTTCTGAACGACTACCATCTTTTTGTTCATTACTAGTGAAAATGATCTCGGTAAATTTAGAACTTATTTTTATTTATTTCCCTAATCATTTAACGCTTTTAACACCCCCTTAATAAACGTGATATAATGCATAAAAAGTTTTTCAATGTTATGAATGTGATTCGCGAAAATCTAAGAAATAGATTTATAACCGACTGAAACGCCTTTAAAGCCTCAAAATACAAAAAGTAATGGCGTAAATGGTGTTTTGCAGAATTATATTATTTTGAAGTAGAATATACAAAGGGTGAGCGTCTACAACACGCCGACTATTTCAGCAGAAATCCGTCAACCGAAATTATTATAAACATAATAGCCAGAGACATGGAGTGGTTACAATTAGAACAACAACGTGATGATACTCTTCGACCCACCATAGACCTAGATATCGTAGCTTTGTACCAATAAAGAAATATTATTATCACAGGTTCCACGGTGTGAAACCCATTGTCATACACCGGGCACAGTAATATTAGTAGTGACCGACCGAAGCTTCGGCTTCGGCTTCGGCCACCTTCAGGCAAAAATCCATCTTCGGCGAGATCTTCGGCTTCGGCCGGATTCTGGGCCGAAGCCTAAGGTCCCGCCGAAGGTCCGATAACAGGCAGAATTAAACAAACAATAACGAAAGAGTGAGTGACTGACGGACAGGACTGCACTTAGTTCAGTGCGGATACCTCTATCACCGAGAGAAAAACGGCATGAGCCACTTTACGCCGATATTCTTCTTTAGCTGTGGATGATATAGAAGAAAAATTTTAAATTATTAATAGTTTATAAACATTCGGCTTCGGCTTCGGCCGAAGGTTGTGGAGATTGCCGATTGATTGGCTTCGGCTTCGGCTTCGGCCAAAAATAGACCTTCGGTCGGACCCTAAATATTAGTGACCAAGAATGTTATCGAAAATAAATAGTGGAATCCACACCTATTCCATTCGCACATAAAAGTTCAGTGAGTCGAGGCTGGACATCTGCTGACTTCTTCTTCGTTCTTCTACCTTCGGGTAGAAAAAGGCGTGAAGTTATATTTATATATTTATTTTCGATAACATTATTGGTAGGATCGGTAGTAAATAGGATCATTTACATTAAACGGAGCGCCCTCCGGAACTGATGTATTTCACCGAAGGTTTCGCATTTAAACCGACGTTTTATTTGCATCGGAAACTGTCGTTCCGTTCGAAATTAACTTGTCGCACGCTTCCAGTAAATCCGACTCAGTCGCAGAACCTCATTGCCACTATCGGATTGGCTGTAAACAATACAACCTTTGTAACAAGTTGCATAGTTTTCAATTTCAATGCTGAACATTTAACGGCGTATTTAATTATTGAATTACACGTAAATGAGTGAATTGAATATTGAACCGGTACTGGTGTTATCTACGTATCCTTGTACCTCGGACCGCGCTAATACATTATGTACAACTGACAGATTACCCCACAGACTCACCCCGCCACTTATAAATAAGTTGTTGCCCTTAAAACAGTTATTGATTATATTGCGCTGCTCCACAACTTACAGTTAACTGTAGGTATATTGGTTTATGTTAGTTTTGGAAGTTTTTACAATTTTATTACGAGTACAATTTATTTTACGTACCTTTATGTAAAAGTAAAAGATTAAATAAAAACATTACTCAGTTTTCCAATAATATATAATAGGTAAAAGAAAATATCTCATTTACAGCATTTTTTCTACAATTACAACAAACCACAGATAGTAAGATAGAAACAATATTTAAAAGAAGTACTACTACACAGGCTCTGACTATATACCTATTTATAAACAAATTAAGTGGAAAAAGGTATTTTAGTACAGACCGGCATTTAAATTTTATTTATTTCTATATATTTTTGATCAAAACAGAAAATTAAAATAAATAATTCTGAATTTACTAATATATTAATGTAAACCGTGAATTGTAAAACTAAATTACAGTTTGTTAATGCTATAACTGAGATATCGTGAAACTTTTAACATTTATAAAATAATTATATTCTGTTTATAATAACTACGCAGCCAAGTAGTCAGTTAAGTGTAAAGACTTACCAGACATGATGCAAAAGGTCGTTCGCTCATTAAGTCACTGACTTAACATACAGATAGAATGTCTATTGCTGTCTGGGGACGGCTTAAATTAAAAAATGGCTTCAACTGGTCTCTAGTAACTGGTCTGGCAGTAAGCGTTTTATATAAATTACTTGATCATTTTTATAAGCTTTTATTTACCTTGCACTGTATGTATGTATGTATGTATGTAAGTATGTATGTTCGGTGGAATCTTGTAACTCAATTTTGAAGTAGATACCTTCAACCGATTGAGCTGAAATTTTGTATACACGTTTACTTTGGATGACAATGCATGATATAATGTATGACATTATTCTATATCCAATATGGCGGACGACCCAAGATGGCGGACTGGATATTTTTAATGCATTTCTGCAATATGGGTATCAAATGAAACGGTTTGTTGAGTGTAACTCAAAATATAATATAAAGTCATTCTAAATCCAATATGGTGGAATATCCAAGATGAAGGAATATATATTTTAAGCTTTCGTACAATATGGGTATCAAATGAAAGGGCTCATTGGGAAAACTAAAAAAATAATGTGACGTCATTCTAAATCCAATATGGCGGATAATCCAAGATAGAGGAACAGTTTTTTTTAATGCATTTCTACAATATGGGTATCAAATGAAAAGGCTTGTTAATAGTAGCTCGAAAAATAATGTGACGTCATTCTAAATCCAATATAGTGGAATAAATATTTGCGTTTCTACTATATGCGTATCAAATGGCCCTTTCATTAAAGAGTTATATGAGAACTTCAAAAACTATGTCTCGGTGGTTCAGTAAGCTAGCCCGCTTCTGAATCAGGAAGTCTTGGGTTCGAATTTGGCCTCACACCAATGTCTTTCGAAATTTCTCTCGAAAGTCATGTGTGATAAATATTTTTGACTGACCACTTTGTGCTCGCTGTGTGGCAACAGTGGTAGAGCCCAGCAATTCACTGTATGAATGGGATGGCTCGACCGGTGAAATACCACAACCAGCTCACGGCGTGTTTCTTTAGGTGAGAGAGGTACCCGGAGGCCTACTCCCCTTCCCCATCCCTTCCTACTCCCATATCCTATATCCTACTCCCTTAAAGATAAGATAATACGAAAAGATAAGACGTAAACATAGCGGCGAGTCGAGGCTTAATAGATGCTGCCTACACCTTCGGGTAGAAAAAGGAGTCGAGCTGTTATGTTATCAGAGAGAGATGTTATGTTATTAATTAATGTTATAAACAAATTAGATTGTGTATAAATATTATATATATAGGGTTTTCAATATGAGCGGCTAGATACTAGTGGCCTGCTTGTTTGGGCAGTGTCAGTCAATCTGTTGTTTACTATTCAGTCACTGATGCCAAATCACCATGTCAAGATACAGGGTTAAGCGGCGCGTCCAAATTTATAATCAAAATGAGTTAGTGCTAACATTGAGAACCTTACGACCACTTTACGGCTGAGGCGGTAGTCCATCACAGTCGACGGCTTTCCGTTGACCTATGTTTTAATAGTTAACAGTGTTTTAATTTTGGTCAGCCACGCAATCTGCTGCATGAATGGGCCGGTTCGACCGGTGTAATGCCATGCCCTTTCAGGATACCGACGTAAATTGGACAGGATTTAATAACTTTAACATGATTGCTACACTAACGGATTTTAATGGTGTTATAGGTATTATTAGAATTAAACACAGTGGATGGTGGGAACGAACTATAACTTTTATTACAACTCACTCCTATGTTACACTCAGGTCAGCAAGTATAAAGTACTGATTAAAACAACAGATGGCGTTACACATCACAAGTAGTTAAACATATTTTGTTATTAAACAACAGTCCCACATAACAAAATTATGTTGCAAAATCAACAAATAAGTAACAAAAAAATTTGTTTACTTAGGCTCCAAACTCTTTGCTGCTGGTCAAGCATACGCGGCCTTAAGTAGAGAAAAGACTTTAGGAGGTCTCCTCATTGAAGAGTTGGACTGTTCGAAATTAACCGGCAAATGACCTTGTAACAATGATGCTTTGAATGAGATGAAGAGACTGAGAACCTTACCCATCGATAACTAAAAACTTGAAAATAATTTAAAGAAAAAAACTTTTTTAAAGAAGCTTTTATTTTAACGCTCTAAAAAGAATAAAATAATTTTCACCTTATACATTTTAACTATCAACTTATAACCTTATTATATACAATTTATGTGATAATAAAAGCTTGTCGCTATGTTCAACCCAACCCTTCCCCCCTCCTCTTCCCATCCCAATTCCGACCCCTTCCATTTCCCATGGAAAGGGCCGACAACGGAACTGTACCACTATATGTGTTCGGGTGTCCATATATATGTTATGAACCAAAAAAATATATTTGGATAATGCGATCCGTCACAGTAATCATTAAATCTAAAAAAATATTTCTAGGTGGTTATGGATAGCCACTGATAGGTAATTAAACATAGCGACAAGCTTTTATTATCACATAAATTGTATATAATAAGGTTATAAGTTGATAGTTAAAATGTATAAGGTGAAAATTATTTTATTCTTTTTAGAGCGTTTAAATAAAAGCTTCTTTAAAAAAGTTTTTTTCTTTAAATTATTTATCTTTCAAGACAAACGTGGAACAAATCAATTTATTGTTTTTATTATTATTTATATAAATGTTTTATTGGCTTTTCCGCGACTTTACTAAAGAGTCTTAAGCTATTAGTAACAGCATGGGACGTGTTATGTAAACTATACATAAAATAATACACATGTACATATTTTATTTGGTCGCTGAGCGCCGGAGACGATACAAAGAGGTTGGAAGTAGCTCTCGACGTAATTACAATATTAATTGACAAGCGTGGAGGTCCCACAGGCCGGTGGAGCGAGTGATGTGAGTTATTGTGAGCGCGCAGTTTGTCGCTCATCAGTGGGCGTGAGTAAATGGGCCGCTCGCTGCGCATTGTATGCTCAACACAATTCAACTGGGTCACCAAGGTGAACATCTTCACATTACAATATTCACTTCCGCGTGTGGCCTGTGCAAATAAATGCAGTAATATATACTAGTTTGAGGGGCTAGCTTTTATCAGATATGGAGTCGGGCGCAGCGGAATTTCTCCAGCAAAGTTATACTGTGTCTGGTTTCACAAGTGTGAGAAAGTTTCCGAGGCTCTATAAGAATTGACCTTACGGGCAACATAAGGCTGGTGTCTCTTCAACTATTGATTATATATGATGAAATAACTACAGATAGACAAACAAGCAGATACATTAATATTTTTAAACTGTTTTTTCCGATTCGATTGCTTTAATAAAACCCCCGATATACATTTATTGTAAGCATAGATTATTTAATTATTTTTTTGAAAACCATACAAGAACTATACAACAAAATACTTGTATTGGTTTTCATTTAAATTTCATTCTATTTCAATTAACTTTGGCATACGGAGTAAACTTTACCGTGATGATATTGAATACACGAACTAAGTGGCTCCGAGTCCAAAGTACTCGTCCACACAAAAACTTATTCATTTAATATAAGCGGCCGTTATTTACGCACGAATATTGTAGGAGCAAAAACGTAAGGTTTACTTAATAACACCGATGAGACGGTTTTTTATATAAAACTACTAATAAAATCTATTTTCATCTTTGTTTCTCTGTGTAATTATTTCATCTGTTAACAAACAAATTGAGAAATTATTGTTATAGTGAGTAGTAACGAACTTTGATATTTAGCAGACTTCATACTTAAATTTATGTTATTGATATGCAAGGCGTTAATTCTATAAAATACGATTTTTAGTCTGAGTCTAATCAAAGTTACTGGCTAAAAATGATCCATTTTCACAAGAAACTCGCCGTACACAAACGACCCACTGATTGTACAAATATTTCCATCACGTACAGGACGAGACAATACACTCATTATGACCTGAATTACCATCTACATGGACGTGGCGAGGGGAGCGGCGAGGCGGCTGAGACTTGCTCGCTGCTCACCATCGCGGTCACTATTAAGAGGAAGGAAACCGGACCAGTTTCCTTCCTCTAGTTGAATGCTGTAACTAGTTATAATTGATCGTCTAATGAAACTTTATAAATATCTTTAGCTAGTTTCAAAGTTCTATCTGACAGAAATGGCATTTTGTTTTAAATATGATTATAAATGTATTCTCGGTGGCGCAGTGGTCGAGTACACGGCTTCTGATCCAGAGGTCCGGGTTCGATTCCAGATACTGGCTCACACCAATGACTTTTCGAAATTGTTTTCGGAAGTTATGTGTGATAAATATCGATGACTGAAAACTTTGTGCCCGGAATGGCAATAGGTTCGCCACCTATTCCATTTGGGACGTAAACATAACGGCGAGACGAGGTTTAACAGCCGCTGCCTACAGCTTCGGGTAACAAGAGTCATAAAGTTATGTTATGTTATAAATGTAGGTAGTACAGAGAATTAATTTGTATGCACACTAGAGGTAAGTATGCAAACAATACGTATTATTAGTCAGCGTTACTGGAGACTTTCTTGCATATTATCCTAATATTATCCTTACCGCTACTCATACTAGTATCGACAAAATATTAGTAAATCGCTCCCAGCTCAACGTTCAGGGATCCCTTATCTGAGTGACGTCGTAAAGAGCACCAGCGTATAAAAGCATTCACATATCGGTTACGGCGTAGAGCTGCTGTCATGTATAAGAGCTACGCCGTAGATGTGCTACGAGGCCGCGTATCTAAGGGTCGGCTACGGATGCGGGTACTTTGATAAAAGACGGTCTTTGTGATCTTTTTGAGCGCAAGCCACGCTATTAATATATTCAAAGGAGGAGCTGTGTTGATGGTGCGATAGCAACATTTTAAAGATTAACGAAGTTTGTACTGAACACAGGTTCGCTCGTGATTTTACCCATAAAACTAGCAGTTCACCTCGTCCCAGTGAGGTAAATATAATCTAAAATGCGTTGATGTAGCTTAAGTCTCGGTCTTTGTTACTCTGTTACACGATCCTTCCGAGTTTTAATGATTGTTCAAATCTCTACTACAATTCTAATTCCATTCAAGTGTGGACCACTCCAGCGGAACAATTAATATAGTTGTGAGCGTCGTACAGACGCACATCTGTGTGGTGACGTAGTGTCCGGCCGGCACTCCACCAACTCATCAACGAGTACCTACAACTCACTGAGAGGGCCGCGCTCGAGGACGGTCCGCTGATTGTAGTTCACAGATCAAGTCGAGTGCTCTCCACGAACACACGAACAACACTTTATTATTAAACTTAGATATTGTGGGAACTAAGTTCTTTCAATCATCCAGTCTTAAAAGAATCGAAGCTTAGAAGCTACATTCTAGTTTTGTTTTTCAATAGTAACATTGACAAAGTAAAAAAATGTTAATTTGCATGAATATGTTATAAAAATAATTAATCCTTCGAAATTTTCGCCCTTTTTCATATTGTTACAAAAACACAAAAATTAGCCTTAATTTTCAAGATTCTTGTCCCGAGGCTGGACGATGGACGATGGATACAAAGTAATAACTTGAGAGTAGTATTTGAGTAGAGTTGAGTAGAGGGATGCCGAGAGTAATCGTGGCAATACTCAGCTAACGTTAGTAATTTTATTCCATTTGAACCAATAAAAAAGTTAAATTTCCTCTTTTTATAATACATAGAAAGTCACGAGTAGAATGTGGGCGTGGTGATTGATTGACGGTTGGATTGACAATTGCCTGTTTATTTATTTGTACAGGCACAGAGTTGAGACAAGTTCGTTGTTAACATTACATTCTATTGTTTTTAATAAACAAACGAGCAAACTCGTTTATTTATTAAAAACAATCAAAGATTCCAGCGTCTCGTCTCGGCGCTCACAGGCTCGCCATTCAATAAATAAAACAGCGCGCCGCTCTTCTTTATTCCACAAATTCTATTATATAATTTTGAGACACTTGTCTCCGAATTAATCATAGCAACTCAAATAAATTAAATATAAAAGAGATTTCAATTATAATTGTCACTCCTCCCGCCCTCAACTGCTTCTCCCCTCGTCTCCGCTCTTGACGTTAATTTATAACAATAATATTTAGATTTTTGGATAAATATTGGCATAAGTGGTATCTTCCATCTTCATGGTATCTTCAAGCTCTCAGCACTTTTAGATGTAAGCCATAAATGAAAAACCGACGAGCGTGTACGATCAGGGTAAAGAAATTCAATAAAGTGAATGTGGTGTGTAAAAAACTTTTAATGTGGCACTCAGATCCTTCTGTGTACCCCACTACTATCTACCTGAGGGTTAATCAAAGCAGAAGAAGATCAACAAAACAAAACCTCTGTGAACTCTTTCACTATAAAAAAGCTTAAGAAATAATATAACATAACATGACTTCCCCCCTTTTTCTACCCAAGTGTGTAGGAAGTGGCTGTTAAACATTAACTCGCCGTTATGTTTACGTCCCAAATGGAATAGTCGGCGAACCTCTTGCCATACCGGGCACAAAGTTTTTAGTCATCGATATTTATCACACATAATTTTCGAAATTAATTTTGAAAAGGCATTGGTGTGAGCCAGGATTTGAACCCGCGGCCTCTTCATCCAGAAGCGAGGTGCTCGACTACTGGACCATCGAGACTTTTTTAAGAAGAAAGCTTAAGAAATCTTGTTCATTTTGATTTTGCATATGTGTCTGAGAGAGTGTATGCGTGACACAAGGTTTCGCCTCACCATTAGCCATCCGTAAGTAATATATATGATGCGAAAGTCGGCTCGTAAGATATATGTTACAACACAGATCACCCTTTACCTTCGTCTGTTTAAAATTCAGTGAGCGATTCACCAACTTTGTAACGACGTGCCTCGCCCTCCCGCCCGACCTTTAGCTATGTTTCGAGGAACGTACGCATGCATTAACGACATTTTGAGTCCCTACCAAAATATAACATTGTTCTAAGTAAAACTGGACACTGAATTAATTTACTTTTAGGTTCATTTAAAAGTTAAAGTGATTTATTATCCAGCATGATTTTAACAGTGGTAGAGCTAAGCTGTTCGCTGCATGAATGGACCGGCTCGACCGGTGAAATACCACGACCTCTCAGAAGACTGACGTAAAGTGGCTCATGCCGCGTTTCGTTCGGTGAGAGAAGTACCCGGAGGCCCACCCCCTTCCTCATCCTTTCCTATCTCCTATCCCTTAAAGGTTGGCAACGCAACAGTAACACTATATGTGTTGCTGGTGTCCATGGGCGGCGTTGGTTGCTTACCATCAGGTGACACGCCTGCTCGTTTGCCCTCCTATCCCATAAAAAATGAGTACATACAGTGGATATTGGTTTTTTAATAGGTAATTATAAAATCAGTCAGCATCTCTGAATTCCAAACTTTTTGCTCACGTATTTCACAGAGTCAGTATTTAAATATCAGCGACATGAAATTTTAAAGAGTTCATGAAACGAGATGGCGGCGGTTTAAGCCAACTAAGATGTAAGTTTTGCAAGTTCCAAATAATTTATAAGCTAAAAGTTTTGTAAACACGAAGTCGTATATTACAGTGTTTATATAATATATGTTGTCATGTATGTATGTACTGCTATATTGTCGTTTTGCCGAACGATATATTTAGAGCTGAGCACACATCGGGAACAGTTTGTTCATTCTGAAAATGTTAGCAAAATGTTATTGTACTGAATATCAATGAAAGACAAGATTGTACCCCAATTATGGCAATATGTTTTAATATTTTTTATGGGCCTATCCCATAGAGCAAACGAGCAAATGGAATACCTGATTGTTGCCGTCCTTTAGGGGAGTAGGAGGGGAAAGGACAGGGAAAGGGGATCGGGCTTCCGGACACCTCTCTCACCGAATGCCACGAGCCACTTCATGCTGATATTCCGAGAGGTCGCGGCATTTCACCGGTCGAGCCAGCCCATTCATGCAGCGAATTGTAAGACTCTACCACTGCTAAAATATAAACTACGTACTGTACAGTTAAGGAGTAACTGCTGGTATTTTACTTGCACCTTCAGCTGTTAGAATCAAAGACTCTTGCCAACTCTGAGTAGATGACTACGTCTTAATAAGCTATATCTGTATTATTTACAATTTTAGTATCGATCTTTACAATAGACCGAAATAATAGATTTATATACTCGTATGTGATTTATGAATGACTTGACACTATTTCTCTTATTTTTCTTATTATTTGATGTGATGCGAGACAATATTGTATTGTGAACTATAATCAATATTCCTAGAAACCCAAACAAATTGGACTGAAACCATACACGAATATATTCATAACAAGCCGTTGCCAGGGGTTTCATGCACGCAAGTAAAACCAGTCTTGAGTTAAATCGCTAACTAAACTATACATCGAGTTCAAATGCATGTTCCCCGATAGATGTTTGATTTTGTTACAGCTTAAAGGTACTATAAACCTGAGTACTTGATATGCATTTTAATTAAATGGGGCTCGCGTAGAAAAATATAATGACTGTAACATGTGACTGAACATTAATGCTTTTTTTAATTTTTCAGGATTTTTCTTTCTTAACGAAAACTACCCCAATGTTTTGGTTTCGCTTGCGAGTGCTAAAAACTTGTCGTCATGAACCTTTAGATTACATTTGCTTAAAAGTTTCATTTTTATCACAGATCTAAGAGACAGTGAACTCGAGTATTTAATGTAACGTATTTCATATCCACGAGTTCTTGAGAGAGCAATTTTGACAGATGGACAAAATTCTGATCATCTGTGAGAGTTCCGTTTTTCTTTTGTGGTTCGAAACTCTAAAACGGTATTGATTTGCTATTATAAACATACACATCAATCCTTCTGTTATTTTTATGTGACGTGTCACAATTGGTCACGGGCCTGGTGTCCTCCGAGCTTTACCTCGCGTCTTTGACAATGTAAATCTCGATAAACGATGTCGCGCGTCCCACGACACTATTTCTCATTTCTCAAATTCTGTTGTAGCTCTGAGGGTTCTGTGGAGTACTGTATTCATACGCTATACTTGTGACATTTTCGACTTTGTTCAATTTAAGTTTTGTGGTAATTCCGTACAGTTGGGAGAGACAACTGAAAACCATTGTGAACCAGCTCTGAGTTATATAGATATGTCTGTGTATTAAATAGACCAAGGCAGCTATCTACAACAAACACCAGGTTGATATATTGAAGGCACAAAAGTGATATGTCAGAGCTGTCTCTTGAGATACTTCTGTATTGTAAAAATATCACATTTTACCGTTGCCCTTTGTAATTATGAAATTTGAATTTTTTTCTATAAACGTTTAATTTTATTTTGAAAAAAGAATTGATATTAATAGTAATGGCAGGTGTACATTTCCTAATAAACTGCTCTTGTTTATTTCTTACATTTTTGCGAATCACATTCATAACATTAAAATATAAAATATAATTAAAAAATAATAATAATTGTTTTAATGTTATAAACTGCTCTTGCCTAAGCACCATACCACATATTGTAGCATATTGTAGAATATCGTGGTATTACTTCCTTCCTGGACAGTTACTAAAAATACTTCATCTTAAACCCGAAATCGTAGGTATCGTTCTCTCACGTGGCTTAGTACAATTTAATACCAGTTATGCCCAACAGCTTATGATAAAATATAATAAAAAAATGTTATTATTTTAAACATCATGAACTGTCTAATCTTTTGTCAATCACTCTGCATTGTTCAATAAGCTATTTGTTTTCATAAAGCGTATCGAATATAACTTGAGCAGCTCTCGTCTGTGTTACTAAACTTTATATAAAACGTTCTACCAATTAATGTTACACTTTCGTCCACATTAATATCGACCGGTGGTGTTCACTCGTTCGCTCGTTCACTCACCTCGCCGGTCGGCTTCTCAGAGCGGCTCCAATGTAAAAGCACTCACGTTCACTTGTCTCAAACTACTTTGAAACTTTCCAATTTAAGCTCGCCAACCTTTATTTACACTGAAAACGACTGCGCTATAAATACTATGGACCAGTTGTCGGCCGCTGCGCCGCCCGCACACATTTTTTTGCTTGATTCTTTCATCTCTCTGTTTGCTATATTTTTGCACTATTTTGGTTCTTTAATAAGGGATAATTTTATAGTAAAAAGTATCTTGACATCTATCTATCTACATTTTCCATTTCAAATTCATCTAAGCTTATTCAGCTGATTCTTCCTCATTTTCTGCCCTAATCCCACTCTAAGTGTAGTCAGTACAACAAGTCATCCTTTTGAACTACCCATGTTGTCAAAGTTATGGCTGTGGTTTAAGGACCGTTGCCTATCTGACTTCACCTTTCTGGGAATGTTCTCGTTCACGTGGCGTTTCGTCTGGTGAGTAAGGTGTCCTGAGGCCCACCCCTTCCGGCTTCCTTCGCATCCTATTCCCTGAAAGGCCAACAATGCAACCGCAACACTATCTGTGTATCTATGGGTAGCGCTGAATAGTGAACCGTTAGGAGACCCGCTTGCTCGTTTACCGCTTGCCAACCCTATCCCATAAAACAAGTTAAACGCGACAAAGTAAATAACAGTCTAGGTAACAGCTAGAGTGAAGAAGTGAGAATTCTTCTTATTTATGTAATAAAACTGTTTCTATTTTATAAATCATCATAGGCCTGATTTACACTATCTATGACTACAGTTAAATAGAAATCACATATATCTTCCTAACCCTGGATTCGAACCCCTACAAATTTAGAGGCATCGTGCTGAGCCACGAGTTGGACTGTATTAAAAAATGTTAAAAAGGATAACTTCCTATACATATGTATAGGAATACATAATACGTGACAATCGGTCCGCCATCTATTTTATAAAGTAAATATTTTTCAGCAGATTCGTAAGGTAACGTCGGCCAAACCTCAAGGCGTAAATATAACTACAACAGTAACAGTCTACGTAGTGTGCACCGAACTTGTTTCACGTTCAGAACCTGTTTGTTGGACGAAGTTCTTGGCACGTTTTACTAAATAAATTTCTCGTAGCGAGTTATCATATCAACCAGTCGGGGCACACGCCCTCGCTCTCAGATGTACCCACCGACTAACATTTGTAATTCATAGATTATGTTAGCTCGCCTAGTATCAACAGAACGTAAATGTTGTGTGAACACGCGTACTGCCAATAGAATTTACACTTTATATTTTACATCTTGTCAAGGACGTTTTCAACGACGTCAGCGGAGGATATCGCCACACCGAACCAAATAAAACTCAAGGGAAATAATGCAATATCAGTCATCAATCATTTATCAGTTTATTTGAACGCGATAATGTCGCCGGAGCCACCGGAATTCCTTCACAAATTATTTGTATGTGCTTTCCTCTTAGTTGTTACTGTTCTGATGAAATAATGATTCAAGAACCAAACATTTTAAAGGCCATAATTGTAGTAATATGTCGAAATAAGCCATTGTTTATTTCGAGTTTCGATACGATACACGCACAAGGTGTAGCCTCGAGGCCTACAAGTATGGGCGCGCCCTCGGTCATCTCGTATCGCCCGCGGGTTACACTCCACTCACACTCGGCGACACTATTACTTGTATTCGACCTATATCACATCATTTTTGTTTCATCCCTTAATTTGTATGTAAATTAAAGGGCCCCGA
Source organism: Euproctis similis (assembly GCA_905147225.2). NCBI lineage: Eukaryota > Metazoa > Arthropoda > Insecta > Lepidoptera > Erebidae > Euproctis > Euproctis similis. Next base: position 21,378,043 of record LR990115.1, on the reverse strand, counting down.
CGTATTATACATATTTAGATGTCGCCATGAGGATCAGGCTTCATCGTTGATTGGTTTCGAAATAAATATCATGCTAAGAAGTGGATGTGAATAGAATATCAAACATCATTGGAAAAACGAAAGTGTGATAAAAATACATCACGGAGCGTCAGTACTATACTGTATTGTATTATAATGTATATTATATTTTAATACAATATAGATATAGTACCTCATGTATTTTTGTCACAGTTCCACGCTTTATGCTCGGCACGTTTCAACACATATTGGATCTTGAATTGATAGGAGCAGTTTACTAGACTCTCTTTAAGTTAAGTTATAGTAACGCAATAGCAAACTTCTATCAAACAGTTAATATACTACGTGTTACATCTCGTAGTAAAGTGTACCTCCCCAAAATGCACGAGTTTATTAAAATGAGGCGATTGTTGTTAATTAGTTTGTACAATTCGCAATATGAATAATTATCAAATGTAGTTTAGCAACATATTGTAGATAGGTGAGGTGTGAGGCGTGTAACAATAGCGGAGCCATTGCGCGGCGTGGCGCGATACGAGCGTGCAGCGAGCGTGAGCTAAACGGAACTTCACTTTTTTGTCGAGTTGAACGATGAGCGTGTTATTGTTCCCACAACAACTAGCTCGCAGGAGTGTGTGTGTGTGTGTGTGTGTGTGTGTGTGTGTGTGTGTGTGTGTGTGTGTGTGTGTGTGTGTGTGTGTGTGTGTGTGTGTGTGTGTGTGTGTGTGTGTGTGTTTGTGTGTGTACATGTACACAAATAGTACACAGCAGCGCAAGAACAATACACATTCGGAAGCAGGTCAGTCGTCACGATTGCACACGTGCAACAGTACACACTACTTGCTGCCTCATTTTTTTTATTGGAAAGAGTTCAAACGGGCATTTGTAGTGGCCAAGGGAGCTAGAGCTGGTTTAACGATCGGCGGTCAGTCTGTACGACCGCAGTGATTCCCGTGGGGGCTTCACTGAGGGCTTGTACTGGTCATAACGAAATACAAATAGTCGTGAACGTGTTCACACATTTCAAAGTATGACATAGATACGTACAAAAGTATATTGAGGCTTGTAAAAGTAAACATGTCCTTTTTGGGACAGTCCTGTTTATTTTTATTTTTTTTATGGGATAGGAGGGCAAACGAGCAGCCGTGTCACCTGATGGTAAGCAACCAACGCTGCCCATGGACATATAGTTTTACTGTTGCGTTGCCGACCTTTAAGGGATAGGGGATAGGAAAGGATGGGGAAGGGGGGTGGGCCTCCGGGTACCTTTCTCACCGAACGAAACGCGCATGAGCCACTTTACGTCGGTCTTCTGAGAGGTCGTGGTATTTCACCGGTCGAGCCGGCCCATTCATGCAGCGAACTGCTGGGCTCTCCACTGTATTTAGATTTTTATCACCAAACTAAAAATACAGCGTGTAATAACGTAAGCGTATGGTTTATACAGATTTAAGTATTCCCACTTGGGGATGGGGATATAAAACAGTATCAACCCCCGTCCGTGGGGGATGCTCTGTTGTTGTGAGTGACAACACACGATAATGGCACACAGTCGTTTTAACAGCCAAAGCTTTTATGGCTATTTGTGTTTTTGAGTGTATTATGTATGTTGTGAATATGTATGAATATAGCATATGAAATTTAATATATGTAGTTCTTTGGTCAAAAACATAATAATTTAATTTTCCAATCAACAATTAATTTATTTCTAAAGTTATGTGTGACAAGCAGACCATGCGTACTTCGTACCGCCATATTTTATACATTTGCCACTAAAAAGATTATTGCCGCGATCATATTAATACCCCAAAGCTTTCCTCATTAATGGACTATCTAACACTTTTTTTTTCAATTCAAGTTCCTGACATACATACATAACTTCACGCGAGATCCCTTGCGGGGTAGGTAGAGAGTACAAAGCGCCATAAGGCACGATTATTACACACCTTACTTGCTTAGCTGTTGATATTAGGGACTAACAACCTAAATACGATGAAAATAAGAGCAGTTAAAATAATAAGCAGTTAGCTGCATAAATAGGCCGGCTCAACCGGTGAAATACCACCACCTTTCAGAAGAGCGACGTAAAATGGCTCATGTCGCGTTTCTTTCGGTAAGAGAGGTACCCGGAGGTCCACCTCCCTTCCCTATCCTTCTCCGTTAAAGGTCGGCAACGCAACGGTAACACTATAAGTGTTGCCGGTGTCCATGGGCGGCGTTGGTTGCTTACCATCAGGTGACACGCTTGCTCCTTTGCCCTCCTATCCCATAAAAAAAATATTATCAACTTCAATCAATAGCAAGACAATGTCAATCTTTAGTTTTTTTTAATACTGCTTGAACTTTTTTTTAATTGGTCATTGTCGCCGATCTAAAAAAAAAACTGGTCACCACATGTTCTTACCAGTATGGTATATCTCACAGTGAGTGTTTTTTTTTATAATTTAAATGTCGATTTGCCACCTTGGTATTACGCTTATCAAAATAAAATTACTAAATTTTAAAATAGATCACGATATTAAAAATGTAAATATAGATGGGCAACTCTATGTGGTATGCAGACGTGTAACAAACCCGCAAAGTCTTTATATTTTAGCAAAAGACGCCAAGATCGAGGTGCGTAGGCATATCTTGCGTTTCTTCCGTTTATATGAAGTTGCAATATTGTAAAGAATTATAGATTATAATATAATATCTGCGTGAAGAACCAACTGTAAACTAACTCTAGCTTTGACCCATGACTTTGTTTACTTAAGTATGAAAATATTTTTAAATATTTTAATATTCGCGTTGCATATTACATAAATATAATGAACGGAAAATAACGCGACACATTTAGGTCAACAAATTATCTGTCTGCTTGTGACTACGGCCAGTGCAACCAGGCCGAAACGTCAAGCTAATAATAAAAGTAAGTATTTGTTTACCTAAACGTGTCGCGTTTTTTCCCGTTTATTATACTCTTATATAGATCAAATTCTAATCTGTGTTTAAATAGACACGGGGTCACAGATGTCACGTTTACATCACCTATTAATTATTACAAAATAAAAATATATATACCCGTAAAGACGATTAAATACTACAAACTCATCATTAAGACAAAAGGAAACAAAGAAATTGTCTAAGAATATTAAAAAAAAATTACCTGCCAGCTATGACCGAGTCGGGCGGGACTCTCGATCATATATACTTATACATAATTATGTGCGCGGCGGAATATTTGCCTAAGGAACGAATTGCCTACATTGTGTATTTTTCTTTTAAATTAAATGTCCGAATTGAATCATTCAAAAAGTTCTAGAAAGGTATTGAATCTATCTTTATATTGAAGTAATTTATTTTGAGTAGAGTTAATACCAAGGTACAAAATAAAGAACTTTTAAAACGACCTCAATATAATTATTTTTAAAAATTAAAAAAAACACTTATTGTGCGATAACTACAATAGTTAGACATAAAGCGTCGCGAACTTTTTTGTAGACAATTATATGTTCTGTGAAAGTGTAGTACATTATTTTGATCTATAATCAATAGTTTTTGCAGCGTTCGCGATGTAATAATTTTTTCGGGTCTTTTTCTTACACCTTGGGTTACAATATTGGACTTATAGTAAGGCTTTAGGCTTTAGGCTATTTTATATTTTCAAATAAATTAGGGATCTAATTTATTTGAAAATGTAAAATAGCCTAAAGCCATCCTCGATAAATGGACTATACACCAGTGAAAGAATTGTTGAAATCGGACCGGTGATTTCTGAGATTAGCGCGTTCAAACAAACAAACTCTTCCGCTTTATAATATGAGTATAGATAAATATCGAAGACTAAAGCCTTTTTGCCCAATATAGCAATAGGTTCGCCACCTATTCAATTTGGGACGTAAACATAACGGTGAGTCAAGGCTTGACCGCCACTGCCTACACCTTCGGGTAGAAAAAAGGCGTTATGTTTTTTTTTTAAACAAGCTGACATCAAATTGATTATAATTTGATAAAATTATAAGAATTTAGATTATATAATATGATAAAGTCATAGATTACATTATGTGAGTGTAATAAAATTGTAACAGGCCAAAATCGATGCATTGCAGTAAATCTAATATATAAAATTCTCGTGTCGCGGTGTTTCTGGTTAAACTCCTCCGAAACGGCTTTACCGATTCTCATGAAATTTTGGGTAGGTCTGAGAATCGGACATCGTCTATTTTTCATCCCCCTAAATGTTAAGGGTAGCCCACCCCTCATTTTTTTATATATTTCTGTCTTTTATTTTTTTTATAAAACGGGATACAATAATATATACAACCTTAAATTTTCAGCTTTTCAAGCCCTATTTTTAAATTTGATTTTTCGGCAAGACAACGTTTGCCGAGTCAGCTTGTAATAAAATAAAAATAATGTGAGGCTTAACTTTAACACAACGTGAAACGAAAATCTTTTATAAGTGCGTGTAATGTATAGTGTACAAGTTTCCCTGCGATTTGTGTATCTTTCAATAAAATCTAATAATATTCTGTAAGGAACCTTATCTTCGCTAGAAATCCTGCGTATTACAATTTGAACGTCAGCATGTCGTAGCTCTGTAACGAACTTATTGTAGAGTTCTCCAAAAAGTTACCAACAGACATGCTTCAAATGAGGCAAGTTGCTAACGGTTCCCTTGCAGTAAGTTGAGATATCTGTAGATGGTAAACTCAGATGAATCTTTCAGTAATATTTGCATATTTTTAATATATTTTCACGAGCCTCTACGATCCGTCGCAATGCCGGAAGATATCTATTCGGAACGCCACGAAGCCATTCCAATAATACCTACTGCACAAGTATTAACCGGTATTAGTGAATACATTTACTATTCCATTGATAAGGTAGCATTGCATAGTTTACGTTACTGTCAATGTTCCATTTCAAATATTTTCCCTAGTAGCGAGAAGGCAATGTAAGCCTAGGAATATGAACAACCACCAGAATGTTACTTGTGTGGTAAAGATGAAGGGGTTTAGATATTTGTAGATTGTAAAGAATGGTGCTGTGCTCGTGTAATAGCTGAGAATTAATATTCTCTATGCGCTCGTCTTACTCGTTTTAACTCCGTTCGTACTTGCCTCTTCATGGTAATAATATATTGGAGTAATAAACACTCTTGGCGTGTGGTTTAACTTTGCCATACAACATAACATAAAAAACATTCATAGCTTCAAGCATTTTTCTACCCGAATGCGTAGGGTAGTGGTTGTTAAGCCTCCACTCAATGAATCGTTATGTTATGTCCTAAATGGAATTGGACAAAAAATGGTATGTCATCAATATTTATCACACACAGAATTCATTAGTATTGAGAGCCCGGAATCGATCCCATGAATTCTTAAACAGAAACGGGCACCACCGAGCCCTTAATCATGTAACATATTGTAACTTCACGCTTTTAAGGGCCAAGTTCACGAACTATGACATAGCGATGTGTTAGCTAAATAGAGCTCTAAATATAATCGGACCTATAAAGTTAACGCTGTTCACCAAAAATAAAATGGGGACTGCTACCTAATCAGTTGTAATTAGAACGGATGAATAGTAAAAGAACGAGTAGTTTAATGCTACTTATTAAAATAACGTAAAATATGTGCAATTTGTATACATTTGCTTACATCCGAGCGACATCCAAAAATATTAGAATAATAAGATTATACTACAAAATGTGCTCCGTGTTATGGCAATGCGATTTAGTTACCATAAACGCCTTCGTTATTTATTAACATTATGTTTTATTCTGTTGATTTCTGTTGTCATGGCAACGTCTGAAATGCGTTTTATTAATTTGCTTTCTCGTCATATTTTCGAAATAATTTCGTCGTATTTGGAATAAACGGGGTGCCCGTATAATTCGCTTACGAGTATTTAAAATCGTCTAAAACATTATTTTCATCTAAAATGTAATTTATAGCAACTTCCATTATATTTTATTTAGGGTAGAGGTCATTGACCTATATGTTCTAGACATGTAGTAACCTTCTCAAAGCGTGACCACTGGCCATAAGCCTACAGGCTTATGCGAAGCTTATGTCAATTCAGTCATCTGTCAGACGCGAACCGAATAACAATAGGTACCAAATGGGTAAATGCGTAGTAAAAGAGTGCGATTCAAGATCGGAAACCCATAAGAAATTAACCGGAATTACTTTCCACACGTAATATTAATGTTTACATTAGTATTAAAATACAGTAAAATAGATAAAATGTTGAATTTTCATCATTAGCTTCAGTGATACCACTAAAAACTTAGTTTTAGTTTCCCACATTTTTGGGAGAGTTATTAATTTATGGAAAAGGAGATCTTAAATATTTTTTGTTATAATAATAACGCTGCAGGGTGCCTAAAGATGCAGCACGCCGTGACAAGTGGGTGAAAATTATCCGATTGCTGAGAAAAGAAACTGACTGGCTACCTGCACCCGGGAGATCATTTATCGTCAATTCAAGTTGATCATTCGCTTTTATTAATAAATGCCATAATTAATAAATACTTAAAAATAAGATTGTATCACGAAAGCAAATTATTCACTCAGACTTATAAAAAAGAGACTAAAAGGCAATTTTATACAAAACTTATGTTACACAGCGGTGTATGATCAATAATTCATCTGCCTAGCTTTTTCCCAATTATGTTGGGGTCGGCTTCCAGTCTAACCGGGTGCAGCCGAGTACTAGTGTTTTACATGGAGCGACTGCCTATCTGACCTCCACAACCCAGTTGCGTGGGCAACACAATCCCCCTTGGTAAGTCTGGTTGTTAGACTTTCTGGCTTCTGACTACCCGTAACGACTACCAAAGATGTTCAAATGACCGCCGGGACCCACCAATTTAACGTGCCTTCCGAAACACGGAGGAACTCGTCATGATAAGATGGTCACCCATCCACGGACCGACCGCGACAAGCGTTGCTTAACTTTATGATCGATCGACCCGTGCGGCTGTTAGGCCCTGTCCACGTTAAATAAAATAATTCCCTTTCAATATAATGAATGTAAGTTATTATTTTACTTTATTTTATATATTATTTTACTTTATTTTTACATTATTTTACTACTCAAGCGTTTTCACTATTTTATGTATCTGTACCTAATTGATGAGTGTGATCCAATTTTTTTCGGAACAGCCGATCTAGTACGGAGTACACAGAGATCGTTGATCCATTCATTATTTCAGTTATCTTCTAATACATCTGATAAGAAATTAATAAGTAATAGTAAAATATTGAATTTATATTTATTAAATATTTTTACGAGTACATGGCTTGAAAAAGTTGGGTAAAATTTCGCATGGGCAGGCCACCCCACACCGCCATTGCAAATTTATATTGCCATCTTTGTCTAATCAAAGTGACGGCAATGTATTTGCGATTTGTGTGACCGAGATAGATATATGTTTAATTTTAAATGTCTAGTGGTTTCAAAGCTACGTCATTGCATCTAAAAAGTGGACACACATTTTGTGACGCATTTGAATGAGGTTTGCTCCTCTTGTATATTGAACTCGGTGTTTCGAACCCTTTACAGAGATCATTTTCACGAGAGTTCTCTGTAAAGAGTTCGAAACGTCGGGAAATAAATATAAATAAGTAATAAATAAACGCGATATAATCCCAAAAGTTGTTTTGTTTAATGACTGAGATTCGCGAAAGTCTTAGAAATAAATATTATGTAAACGAATTGTTTGTATGGGAAAATGAAATTGTATTTTTTAGTATTTTACTCGCAATTTATCCCTATTTTCTCTATCCTATGTGTTATTCCTGGCTCCAACCTGGCTACCCCTCCACCAATTTTCAGCCAAATCTGTATGGCCGTTCTTCAGTTAAAAGTGTTGTAACAAACACGACTTTCTTTTATATAAATAGATGACAGCATTGTTAAATAAAGGTGGAATTACTATACAAAAATGGAACATTAACAATAGTCCATTGAAAAGTTACATTTGTGGTTGCGTTTTTTTAGAGGACGCAATTTTATTTTTTTAATGTGTAGGGGGGTTCAGTGTAAAGCTAAAACCAAGTTTGTGGGGTCGCCACCCTTGTCCCACGGCCGCCATCTTGTAAATAGGGGTTGAAATGGTTTTTACGGTATATCTCTTAAACTATTTATTTGATAAAAAAAAATGTTAACATTTTTTGTTGTAAATTAAATTCTCTATAACTTTGGTCCAGTAACTTTTTTCGTAGAACTATAAATAAAAAAGTTATAAGCGAAAATCTTCAGAAATTTGAGAAAAAAATGTATATTTTTCGATGTAACTTTCTTTTTATAATTTTTACGAAAAAATGATATGTCAGATATCATTTTTTCGTATTCGTATTTTTGTAGATCGTTTTTTGAGGAATAACTTTTATTCGCATAATTTTTTCATTAAGTCAATAGCTAAAGTTTTACAGCGGTCCGAAGTGAGTACTATTTTTCAGTATAATATAGGTATAGTTAAGAGAACTATACCTATATTATACGTGTGTACTAATAATATGTAATCAGTTATTTTTTATATCAGATTTAAAATTATTTTAAAAATCAATAATTATCATTTTTAAATTCTGTTATGGTGTGAAAAAGAGTCAATAATTAATTTTTAATAATATTGCAAAATTTTTAATTAAAAAGTTATAATAACAAAATAAAAAAAAAACTGACTACATATTATTAGTACACACGTATAATATAGGTATAGATAAGAGTTTTTACTACTATTTAACAATTTTTCTTAGTATGTCACGAATTTGGATTATCGATTAACGAATAATTAATGACATTATTATATATGTCATTAATTATACGTTAGTAAAACTTCATTTTTCAAACGAAGTTTTGCGTGACTAAAAATTTTGCTAAAGTTTATTCTTTTTTGGTTTTGTTTTTGAACAATGTCTATGACTAAAAGGACGACCAGTAGATGGCGTCAATATTTCGACGTTGACAATAAATCTGGCAATGCCATCTGCCAAATTTTTAGGCAATATGTACAATATTGCCCAAAAATGTAAAAATCGATTATTTTCTTAAATAAAATCGGTAATTAACTAATCGATTTTTTCATAGTAGTAAATTAATCGATTAATTAAAAATCGTTTTTTATGTTAAATGTCACATCCCTACTTTTAACGCCCCCTTGCGGCCACAAAACATATTATATAATAATTAAATGACGAATTTAAACCAGTCTATATATAATTCCAGGAAGATAATTGCTTAAGCGTGATTTTTATCTGTACATAGACATATAGTAGCTAGTGGTGGCACTATAAGTGGTATAGTGCCACCACTAGCTACTAGATGTCTATTAAATGAGTATTAAATTATTATCGTATTAAATGAGTGCATTTAATACGTATAAAGCATAATAGTTTATTTCTTTGAACGCACTAATCTCAGAAACCGCTGAATCTATTTTGAAAATTATTTCAGTGATGGATAGTCCATTTATAGAGAAAGGATTTAAGGTATATTATATTTTCTAAACAATTAGGGATCTTTACTAAGAAAAGGACCTAAAAAAATGATTACATCGCGTACGCTGCAAAAAGTATTGATTGTAGAACAAAAAACTGTACTACAACTTTGCAGAATATATAGTTGTCTCCACAAATGGTCGCGCACCATGTGTCTAACTATTGTAGTTATCTCACAATAAGTGTTTATTTAATTTTTTAAAATAATTTGAATGATGATATTTTAAAAGCCCTTTATTTTGTACTTTGGTATTAATGCTAAAATAAATTAGATATAATTCAAGATAAATTCAATAGCTTCCCAGAACTTTTTGAATTATTTAATTCGGACATTTCATTCAAAAGATATCGCAATATACACGATATAAGTATTCGGTTTTTAGGCAAATATGTATTGCGCGCACATATAGTAACATAACTTCACGCCTTTTCTACCCGAAGGCTTTTAAGTCTCCACTCGCCGTTATGTTTACGCCCCATATAGAATAGGTGGCCATACCGGGCAAACGAGTAAGCGCGTCACCTGATGGTAAGTGACCAGCGCCGCCCATGGACACCTGCAACACATATAGTGTTACAGTTCCGTTGCTGACCTTTAAGGGAGTAGGAAATAGGAAAGGATGGGAAGCTTGAATTTCATTAGTACACCGACATCAGTGGCAGGTTTAGGGACTTTAATTGATTTGTAATATCAATCATAGTACCTCCACCCGCCACTAGATGTATGGAGGTACTATGATTGACATTAAAAACGCGGCCTTTATTGTCAACTACATTCCTTTATAACTGTATTTGATTGAATTTATTATATTATTACTAAAATCTAATAAAGAAATAAATAATAAATAAATACATAACATTTATAATTATGTGTTGTACATATATACATAACTTCACGCCAAATCCCTTGCGGGGTAGGCAGAGAGAACGGAGCGCCATAAGGCACGATTCTTACACACCTCACTCGCTTCGTTGACTTTCATAACTCTTTCCATGCACGCGCGTCGATTTTTGAGGCTCCTAACATCACCTTCCTCCAGAACACGTTCAATTTGAACGGTCATGAAATGTGTGTCTAGGCCGTCCTCGACTCCTACATCCATCCGCTTTTGCATTGTATATCTGATTAATCAATCTTGCGTCATCCATCCTTTCTACATGTCCGAACCATCGGAGCATGCCCTTTCTTACTTTTACACCGACACTCTCTTTCAATCCGACTTCCTTCCTTATAACCTTGTTTTCCACGCGGTCAGTAGAGGGTCACTCCGCGGATTTTGCGCAATGACATCATTTCGACCGCATTTATCCTACTTTCATGCACGCTCTGCCATACCCAGCTCTCGCTTCCATAAGTTAGCGTTGGGATCAGTATTGCATTGTGAATTGCTAGCTGGGCTTTTCTGCTAATATCTTTTGCGCCCAGGAATCTGCCGAACGCCCCATTTACTTTATTTCCTAACGCTACTCTTCTTTCTACATCAGCGGTGTACCTTCCATCCCTGCTAAAAGCGCATCCAAGAGATACAATTTCATTCGCCTGTTCCAGCACTACATCGTCAACCATTATCCTTGCATCCGTTCTGGATTCCTCTCTATCAAACACCTTTTTGTGTTGTAAAACTGATTTTTTTAATATTTTACCAAAACCTATCAAAAGATTCTTAAATACTTATATAAACTCCATGGAATGAAACTATAGCGCGATTTAATAAATTGATGAATAGTGACCTCTATATCCAAGACGAATAAAACATTATAATATAATAAACTTAAATCAAGACATGATACACATATATACTCATGGTTAAGTAACCTTATAAAAACATTTATATAATAATCTGTTAATGATCCTCGGTTCAAATAATCTTCATCAGTATTTTGCATTCTTATACACAAATTTAAATAAAATATTAGATAGGAACTTAGTTACCATTTGTCATGATTAGTCCCATTTTTAATAGTACCTATTATATATTAGTAATAAGTATTAATAGTCTCGGTGGTCCAGTTAAGTAGTCGAGCTTTCCGATTCTGGAGTCCAATCATTTCTCAGATTCTTTTTGGTATCTTACTATAGTTAATATTAGGTACCCTATGGAATTTTTTATGGGATAAAAGGCAAACCGAAGGGAGTAGAATAGAAAAGAATGGGGAAGAAGGGTGAACCTCCTGGTACCTCTCTTACCGAACGAAACGCGGCATGAGCCACTTTATGTCAATCTTCTGAGAGGTTGTGGTATTACACTGGTTGAGCCGGTCAATTCATGCAGCGATTATTTTTCTCTATTTCTGAATCAATTTCGAACCCTTTTTATTTTCTTTTTTTTTATGCGATAGGAGGGCCAATGAGCAGGCATTTCACCTGATGGTAAGCAACCAATGCCACCCATGGACACCAGCAACACTATAGTGTTACTGTTGCGTTGCCGACCTTTAAGGGATTGAGGATAGGAAAGGATGGGGAAGGGGGATGGGTGGGCCTCCGGGTACCTCTCTCACCGAACGAAACGCGGCATGAGCCACTTTACGTCGGTCTTCTGAGAGGTCGTGATATTTCACGGTCGAGCCGGCCCATTCATGCAGCGAACTGCTTGGCTCTACTACTGTTCTTTTCTACAATATGAAGTTACACTTCTAACGCGCGGAGGGACTCCACGCATTTTTTTTATCAAATAAATGGTCTAAGAGATATACCGTAAAAACCATTTCAACCGCTATTTTCAAGATGACGGCCGTGGGACAAGGGTTGCAACCCCACAAACTTGTTTTTAGCTTTACACTGACCCCCCTACACATCAAAAAAATAAAATTGCGTCCTCTGAAAAACGCAATAAGGCCTAAAAAATGTAACATTTCAATGGACTACAATCAAGATTTGGTAAAAGAAATAAGAGAGAAGAAGAGAGAAGAGAAAGCAATGAGATTAAGAACGAAAGGGTAATAGAACTCAACAGATTATCTTAATATGTAAGTACCATTAATATTATATTAATCAATAATAAACAACAGATCAAACTGCAATAAAAATATTTATTTTGAATATGCATGTTCCAGGCGGATTGCCAATGATGAACCATTACAATCAGATGAATCTTCGTAACTGCTGTCGGATTCTGTATCAGACTCGTCATTTCATTCTATTATGAACCTGTCTATTTGAGTGTCCATACACCCATCTCTTTTACAAAGTTTGTCTTCAATGTGGCGCACATGTTCGCATTGTTTTTGCCAATCTTCTGCAGTTATAGTTTGAAACGCTTCTTTGGTTAAATTAACAATGTTGTTTGCTTCTTGTCCTACGTTTTTATCTGCAACACGTCTTTTGGCGAGACTCCACATAAATTCAATTGCGTTTAACTCACAGTGGTCTGGCGGTAATCTAACCACTTTGTGACCATGAGCTTCAAGCATTTGATCAGCTTCATATACTGGAGCTTCTTTATGCTCTTTTATAATTTCATATAGTTGAGCTTTAACCATGGTAGGCAGATAAGATAAGCCCTTTTTTGTTATCCAGTTTTGCATTTCTACTTTAGTAGAGCTTAATGTCGGTGCCTTGTTTAACTTTACTGCGTGATAAGGGGCGTTATCCATAACTACTAAGCTATTAGCCGGCAAGCTAGGAATTAGTTTTTCCTGAAGCCATTTCATGAAATTTGTTTTATTCATGTCTTCATGGTAGTCACCTGATTTCGACTGGGATTTAAATATTAACAGAGCATTAGATGTAAACCCCATTTCACCATCTGCATGAACAATTATCCATCGTGCACCAGCAGAATCGTTTTTGAGGACACCTTCATCATTTTCTATTTATTCACTGTGTAGGACGCGTGAATATAAGTCTCGTCTAGGAACACAACAGGCCTGCCTTCATCGCAATTTTGCTTCAAAATAGTTAGGGACCTGTATCTCCAGGCCACAATTTAAGGCCTCTCTATCAATAGCTTCCTTTTTGATCCACATTTTTTAAAACGGAATTTAATGTGTCGGATAATTTTCCACAATGTAGTAAGTACGCCCTCCACGAAAGTTTATGTCAATCTTCAACTCTGCTAAGAGTTTTCCCAAAGTCAGTACCTCCTTTCTAACGGTATACATTTGATGTATTTTATTTCAAATTGCACACAAATCAAAATCATCCAATTTATTTATTTTTTCCTGCATTCGTTTCTTTCTTGACGTGGAAACTTTTTGAGATGTGGAAGCAGCTACTTCACCTTCTTTGGTAATGGTGCTGACGGTTTTTTCAGATATGCGTGAAATAACAAACAACTTTCATTGATAGCCTAGATATATCGTTATTTTTTATTATTTATTTATTCATATGGCAACTTACACTATTAATTTTGATGTCGTTTCATTCATACAATCATTATTGTATGAATGAAATGACATCAAAATTAACCATACCTAAATTAATAGCAACAGAATACAAAAAAATCGACATGGTCTTAAATAATAACAATAATAAAACTTCACAGAATAATCGTTACCCTCGTGTAAGTAATTTCACAAAATACCTTGACATGCACAATAATATATATTTTAAATATGGTGGTTACTGTATGACATTCTAGTTTCCAGTTTAATTGGGTAAAATGTTAAGGACGGGTAACCCTTTTTTATATACCGGTAATGGCGGCTACTCGTAGACGAACATTGTCAAATGGAATTAAAGAAGCATTATTGTCTTTTTCTCTTTCACAAAAATCACGCACTGCTAATACAATGTTTCTTCCGCTACTTTGAATCCTTTTCGGCATTATATACATGAAACATATTTCATGTGATATAATGTTAAAGAAAAACAAAAGAAAACTGTTAAAGAAAAACGCTAGAAGCTCTTTAAGACGACTCGACAGTAATACCAACACTCAAGAAAACATCTGTCAGAAGTAAAATAACTGTGAATGAACTGTAAGAATCGTACTTTATGGTTCTTAGTCTCTCTGCCCACCCCGCAAAGGACGCAACGTATGTTTTGTATTTATATTTTTGGCGTATGCATGTAAGTAAGTACTAACAACAAGTGAGTGTAGTGAGGGTATCGTCGTAGTGGTTCACGGTTCTCCCACCGTCACTTGATTCCAGTCCAGATGTGAGGGGCAGAGGCAGGTCTCCTCGTCTCTTCGCGGCCTCACCACGAGACAGTAGCGCCGGACCGTGGTCGACAGCCCCACTATCACACGTGTCACACATCTCACCGCACTGAGACACACAACACGCACTCTGTTAACATACATTACATTACAGTACCTGGATGACCGAGCAAAACTCAGTATTTTTTTTCTGCAAATTGTATTTTTTGGAAATCATATTTAAGTACAAATTACATACTAATAAAATAATGAAATATGAATCATATTTTTCGATCTTACCGACGGAATAATAAAAAAATATGAATTATAAAACACGGTACGATACGACACGATAAAGTTTTAACGATAACATTTTCTAAAAATTGTTCCTAGCTAGATCGATTTATCGCCCCCGAAACCGCCTATATACTAAATTTCATGAAAATCGTTGGAGCCGATTCCGAGATTTTAATTATATATATATATATATATATCAGAATTGCTCGTTTAAATATATAAGATACTGTTATTATAGTTAATAATCTCACATAAAACATCAATATGTCTCTTTCTTAGTAGTGGTCGGAGAGTTAAAGCGCTCATTTAATCACTGACTCATCTCTCAAATGAAAAATAATAATTTATTTGTTGAAAACACAGTAATGAAACAAATAATCTAGGGAGAAAATCAAAATACATGTTTTATTAGCTTTTTGACTTAACTGAAGAGATTCAGTCATTTCAGAAAGATTTTAAAATTGGTCGACATCGATCACGGCTGATAATGTCGCGGGATATATAGTTTTGATACTTCTCGCTTTGTTCGAGTTACATTTTGGTACTTGGCATCAAACAATAAGTCTCCAGAATCCATTCATAAAGTTCAGTGACATCGGGACAAACATATTAAAATGGATGGATAAAACTTGAGCAGAATATTGTTCAAGATGTCACCAAATTGAAGGAGTTCATGTTCCCCCCTGCAACGAGAAACATCTTTTCCGTGCGGTTTGGAACATTGTAAATGTATAAAAGGGTCTATATTTCTTAACGAGTCTTGGAAGTTTCTTTGCGCAGATCAATTAAAGAGAACCCTTTCTCATTAAAAATGTTTCTAAAATTATAAGTACGTATCAAGGACGAGTCATTTGTTAGTGTTATAATCGAAACTTTACTCTTACTTAAATTTAATTGAAGCACTGTTTTGTTATTTAAATGAATATTATCATTTAAAGTTAAGCATGGAGTTTTGAAGCAACATAAACTTCAGAAAAAATATGCGTGGAGTCTGGCCACGCGTTGAAAGTGTAACTTCGTGTTGTAGAAAGGAAAATAAACAGTGTTAGAAATTGATTCAGAAATAGAGAAAAATAATCACTGCATGAATAGGCCGGCTCGACAGGTGAAATACCACGACCTCTCAGAAGATCGACGTAAACTGGCTCATGCCGCGTTTCGTTCGGTGAGAGAGGTACCCGGAGGTCCACCCTCCTTCCCCATCCTTACATATCCTACTCCCTTAGATTTGCCTTTTATCCCATAAAAAATACCATAGGGTACCTAAAATTAACTATAGATACCAAAAAAATCCGAGAAATCATTGATGTGAGCCCGGAATCGATCCCAGGACTCCAGAATCGGAGAGCTCGACTACTTAACTGGACCACCGAGACTATTAATACTTATTACTAATATATTATAGGTACTATTAAAAATAATAGTTTAAAAAAACTAAAAAACACGCTTTTTATAGAAAACCGAACTAAAAAACAGAAAATAAATTTTAATGAATTTAAATTAAGAAAATAGTGTTAAAAATTTCAATGAATATAAATTAATAATAGTGTGAATAAAAAAAAAATATTTTATTTTTAAAAAAGCGTGCATGGTGTCAATAGTTATAAATATTTTATTGACAGATATGAGTAGAGTGATTATCATTTCGATAATATCTTAAAAAGCACCCCGCGCTTTTTTTAAAATAAAAATATTTTTTTTATTCACACTATTATTAATTTTTTAAGCAAGCGCGTTTTTTAGTTTTTTAAACTATTGCTTAACTATTTTAAAGCGTGCTAACAACGGATATCAAAACCGAATTTGAGGAATAGCGCCATCTGTGACTTATACAAGGAACTCGTTTCAAGTTGATAACGTAGACTTTCCGCTGATTGCCACTAGATGGTGCGAGAAGTGAACTATGAACACTAAAAAATTAACAAAAATCATATTTTGCAAATTGAAAAATGGAATAATTTTATCAAATTAGTGTATTGTCATCGGTCCTCAATAAATCTACAAAGTTTTAACGAAATCTGGCCGTTTAAAGTGGGTCAAAATCGCGCCCAAAGAAGTCGGTTACAAACAAACATACAAACATACAGGTGAAGCTAATAAAAAGCTAATAAAATAGGACTGATTATGAGAAATGGTAACTAAGTTCCTATCTAATATTTTATTTAAATTTGTGTATAAGAATGCAACATACTGATGAAAATTATTTGAACCGAGAAAATTGAATGAATTGAATGAATGAATTATTTGGATCATAAACAGATTATTATATTAAAGATTTTTTATAAGGTTACTTAACCATCACTATAGATGTGTATCATGTCTTGATTGAAGTTTATTATATTATAATGTTTTATTCGACTCGGCCATAGAGGTCACTATTCGTCAATTTTAAATCGCGCTATGGTTTCACTCCATGGAGTTTATATACTCGTAAGTATTTAAGAAAATATTTCCAGGTTTTGGTAAAATATTAAAAAATCAGTTCTACAACACTTAATTATAAATGTTAGGTATTTATTTCTTCAATGGATTTTAGAAATAAAATAATACATTCAATCAAATACAGTTTTAAAGAAATGTAGTTGACACTAAAGGCCGCGTTTCAAGTGTCAATTATAGTACCTCCATACATCTAGTGGCGGGAGGAGGGTACTATGATTGATTTTAAAAATCAATTACAACCTAACCTATCAATTTAAATCTAAACTGATGTCTGTGTAGTAATGAAATTCAAGCTTAACAAATTGAATGGTAGTGGTGGAGCCAAGCAGTTCGCTGCATGAATGGGCCGGCTCTACCGGTGAAATACCACGACCTCTCGGAAGATCGACGTAAAGTGGCTCATTTTCGTTCGGTGAGAGAGGTACCCGGAGGCGCATCCCCCTTTCCCATACTTTCCTATTCCTATTTCCTTAAAGGCCAGCAACGCAACTGAACACTATATGTGTTGCAAGGGTCCATGGGCGGCGCTGGTCACTTACCATCAGGTGACGTGCTTGCTAGTTTGCCCTCGTTTGCCCGGTATGGCCACCTATTCCATTTGGGACGTAAACATAACGGCGAGTGGAGACTTAAAAGCCACTGCCTAGACCTTCGGGTAGAAAAGGCGTGAAGTTATGTTACTATATGTGCGCGCAATACATATTTGCCTAAAAATCGAATACTTATATCGTGGATATTGCGATATCTTTTGAATTAAATGTCCGAATTAAATAATTCAAAAAGTTCCAGGAAGGTATTGAATCTATCTTGAATTGTAAATAATTTATTTTAATCAGAATTAACACCACAGTACAAAATAAAGGGCTTTTAAAACATCATCATTCAAATTATTAAAAAAAATTAAATTAACACTTATTGTGAGATAACTACAATAGTTAGACACATGGTCTCGCGACCATTTGTGTAGACAACTATATATTCTGCAAAGTTGTAGTACATTTTTTGGTCTACAATCAATATTTTTTGCAGCGTACGCAATGTAAACATTTTTTTATGTGATTTTTTTACACCTTGGGTTACATTATCGGACTTTTAGTAAAGATCCCTAATTGCTTAGAAAATATAATATAATCCTTTCTCTATAAATGGACTATCCACCACTGAAAGAATTTTTAAAATAGAACCAGCGGTTTCTGAGATTAGCGCGTTGAATGAAACAAACTATTATGCTTTATAAGTATTAAATGAGTGGTATAGTGCCACCACTAGCTACTAGATGTCTATGTACAGATAAAAATCACGCTTAAGCAATTCTCTTCCTGGATTTATATATAGACTGGTTCAAATTCGTCCTTTTTATTATTATATAATATGTTTTGTGGCCGCAAGGGGGCGTTAAAAGCGTTAAACGGTTGCACGAGACATTAGAAGTTACACTTCAAAAAACACAACTTTTTTTACCCGAACCCGACGTTTATCAACGTCCATTACTCAGAAATCGTGGTATGTCACCGGTTGAGCCGGCCCATTCATGCAGTTAACTGCTTGTGTAACTGAATAATTACGTAATCATTGTTTGTAAATTTTGGATAACTAAATATATCTTCTATTATTCAGTAGTATGTAAAGGTGTGGACAGCACCAATTTTGGCTTAACACACTGAATAAGTTGTTGGCCTCGTGCCATACAATGATGGGACTAAATATATAAGTATTTTATTTTATTATAAAACAGTCTCGGTGGTCCAAGATTCGAACCCGGAGGTCTGGATCAGAAGCCGTGTGGTCTACCGGCTTCTGATCTAGAGGTCCCGGTTCGAATCCTGACATTGGCTCACACCAATGACTTCCCCAAAATTGTTTTCGGAAGTTAAGTGTGATAAATATCGATGACTGAAAACTTGGTGCCCGGTATGGCAATAGGTTCGCTACCTATTCCATTTGGGACGTAAATATAACGGCGAGACGAGGCTTAAGAGCCGCTGCCTACACCCTCGAGTAAGAAAAGGCGTGAATTTATGTTATTTTTATTATTATTTATGCTAATATTCCGAAAATGAATTGTGAAAAACTTTTAGGCATACGACTGAGCAGATAAAATATCCTTCATAGTATATGAATCGTCATCATTCGAAGTTCTATACCCCTAATATCAGTTTATTTACTTCATAGATCATCAAAGTATTACCGCCAGCAGACACTTTCAATTTAACGACCGATTGAAGTGTTCATGACATTGGCAAAATATGGAATACAGTTATGTGTTATTACAACGATATTAATTAAACTTTCCACATAGCCTCGAGGAGAGGAGGACCGGCGGGAGGAGAGGGGGCGCGTCCTCAGTTGTATCGAGTGAGGGCCTGCTGGGCGAGCATACCGAGCACGACTCTCTCGCCGCGAACAAACAAACATAGATGAGATTGAATCTTTTGTCATTTATTAATTAATTTCCTCGTATGAAGCGCCCTCTCGTGCGTGGCGGCGTCCTGAGCGGAGATACTAATTGTCATATGTTATGTACACGTGTAAGTCGTGTATGTCGCACTAATACTGTTCCATCAAACTTTTAATGTGCAGTAAAACAGTAAATTTAATCAAATGGAACTTTAACTGTCATGTAATGTACGACAGCATAAATGATGATTTTGACTAAAATTTGTAATCGCGACTCTTCTTCCACGGCTGAGAGCACTAATTAATTTGTACAATTTATAGCAGTTCTAATTTTCAGAAACAGTCTAATACTGAGTTTGAATGAAGCACACGACAGGACGGACCAAGTTCCGACGGAAGCCAGTCCGGCCAGCCCGCACGTTTCACTTATGTAAATATTGTTTCTAATTTATTTTAAATAAAGAGTTAAATTATTCCAGGAAGGTCGTTCGACTCAAAGTGTCCAAACGATAATTGTTATTTATGGAAATACCCTCATTTGTAATACAAAAATGATTTTCATTTACGAGAAAGTGCGTTACCGAAATAATAAATATGTTGATGTCTCGGCGACTGCGCGAATGGACAGGGAAAGGATATTATTATCATAATAAGAAACCCACAGCCAATAACATAAGATGAGTGGTAGAGCTTCCTAGTTGCACACGTCGTTTGTAGCTCCACTTATATGACAGTCATTACTTCCAGTTTCAAAGAAACATTGGTAGAAATATTATACAGTTTAGTTTCAGAAAACTACAGATTAATGTTAGGTGACAGTATGGAGCACTTTTATTGTAGTTTTAATGTAAATACTACTGTATTTTTTAAATTTTATACATTTTTTTATTATTTTATTTTTATTATGTAATTAAACATGGCTTTAATCGATCGTAGATTCATAATCAGACAGTAACATCAAGCTAAATGCCTGTGTATTTTAAATGAAATACCACATTGACATCTGTATGAACAAATCGTCGAGAGTAAAATGAATAAATTGTACAATAAAGAAAGTGAAAGTGGATGTGAGGGAGCGCGCGGAGAGAGTCTACTAAGCTTTTATAATGTCAGCTTGAATGCCGCCCTAAGCAAAATAATTATTATACTTAACCAGTTCTCCTCGGGGCTCGGGGCTCGGAGTGAAAAGTGAAATTCTACTTCTGTACAAAATTATATATTAAAATGCGGACGTTGATTTATTTAATTCATTTGAGGGCGGCGAGCCGCAATTACGTTCATCCTTTTAGAAAGTTTCACAGATGTGACGTCACCGGACTAACATAAAGCCTCTGATAAAAGCACAATATTAAAGTGTGCGGAAATATTTTGTAGCGGAATAAATATATAGGTATTATATGCTGGTAACGTACTTCAAAATATTGGAACCAAGTTCCTTATCGTGCGTTGTGAAAGGGGGCTAGACGGAAAAAATTACGAAAAGTTGTCACGACACACTACATCTTTTATTGGCTTATTTAGAACAAATTATAACTACTCAAATGGTCTAGTGGCTTGAAGACCTTGCTCTCATACAGGGGGCTCGGGTTCGAATCCCGGTATCGGAAATCTTTTTGAAGTTTTATTTTCCATGTTTTCATCCTATTAATATTATAAAGGCGAAAGTTTGTATGTATGGATGTTTGTTACTCTTTCACGTAAAAACTACTGAATGGATTTGAGTGAAACTTTACCACAATGTAGCTTATACATCAGAATAACACATAGGCTACAATTTTTGAGGCTAATGTGAGGTCGTAAAAAAAACGCATTTTTTGCGCTTACATTGCAAACGCTGACTGAATCCTACAAGATAGATCAAAACAATTTACTACAGTATTGTACAACTTAAAAAGGTCTACAAAAAAATCAGTGATGGTATATGTTTATCTCTTAGGAATAACCCACAATAACCATTTTTTATCCTTTACTTTGTACGAGAAATAATGGCTTATTTACGAAGCGATTTTAAGCAATACAGTATTAATCCTTATCCAATTAAGTATCTTAAATACATTGTGCATTTAATAAAGATCAATATGGCTTTTTACAGCATGTAAATTAAATAAATATTTTCGAAGATATCACAGATTTAAAATGCAGAGTCATAGCAATTTCGGCGATAAATACCGTTTCGGTGATAAATACCGGCAGCGGTGCCAGGCGAACGGGGCGTGGGGGGAGCGGGGTAGGTGCGGTGGGGAAGAAGTGGCTCATCGCTGAGTGCGCGACCCGAACGCGGGCAGACGTCGTTGACGGTTGTGTCCGTTTTGCGAATTTTCAAGGCAAAATTCTTCTGTCACAGTGTTTGTCCTCGAACTCCTCCAAAACGGCTAGACCGATTTTAATGAAATTTGGTATACATATTCGTTAGGTCTGCGAATAGATTTTTATCTATTTTTCATCCCCCTAAATCACAAGGGTAACCCACCCCTCAATATTTTTTTTTAATTTTTCGACATTTTTCTGTTTCTTTTTTTTTATAAAACGGGATACAAAAATACATACAACCCTAAATTTTCAACCCCCTACAATCAACCCCTATTTTTTAAACTTTATTTTTTGGCAAGACGAAGTTTGCCGGGTCAGCTAGTATTTTATATATTAGGTCGGGGAAAAAGTCTTTTCGCATAACGTAGGTATAAACTTATTATAAAATTTCTTTGACTGTACTATTTGTGTCTGGCTGGTTTTGGTAACATTAAAAAGGTTACATTATAAAGAAAAGAAAAAAATAAAAAAAAGTTGTTTCCCGCTATTTTTCATTTGTTTTTCTCTCCGTAAAAATGAGTGAATCTAATGAAGAAATTCGATACATTTTAAAATTTTATTATAAAAAAGGCAAAAATGCAACTCAAGCAGTGAAAAAAATTTGTGATGTTTATAGACCTAATGCAGTGTCAGTAAGAGTAGCACAAATTTGGTTCAAACGTTTTCAGTCCGGAAATTTTGATGTTAAAGATGCACCTCGCTCTGGTCGCCCTGTTACGAATAAAATGGACGCCATTTTTGAAAGAGTGGAGCAAGATCGGCATATTAGTAGTTACGATGTAGCTGAAGAACTGGGAATTGACCACAAAACAGTTTTGACCCATTTGAAGAAAGCTGGTTATACAAAAAAGCTCGATATTTGGGTGCCACACGAGCTCACTCAAAGAAACTTAATGAACCGTGTACTCATTTGCGATTCATTATTGAGACGTAATGAAACCGAGCCGTTTTTGAAGAGATTGATAACTGGCGATGAAAAGTGGATCACGTTCGACAAGAACGTGCGAAAAAGGTCGTGGTCGAAAGTTGGCCAGGCTTCACAGACTGTGGCCAAACCTGGCCTAACACGAAATAAGGTGATGCTGTGTGTATGGTGGGATTGGAAGGGCATTGTTCATTATGAGCTTTTACCGTCCGGCAAAACCATCGATTCTGATCTTTACTGCCAGCAACTGATGAGATTAAAGGAAGCAGTCGAGAGAAAACGGCCGGAATTGATCAACAGGAAGGGTGTGGTCTTTCATCACGATAACGCTAGACCACACACATCTTTAGCCACTCAGCAAAAATTAAGAGAGTTCGACTGGGAGGTCCTAGTGCATCCACCATATAGCCCTGACCTTGCGCCTTCAGATTTTCACCTGTTTCGGTCTCTTCAGAATTCTTTAGGTTCTGTAAGGTTGACCTCAAGAGAGGACTGCCAAAACTATTTCTCCCGTTTTTTTGATCAGAAGTCCCAAAGTTTCTACAGTAACGGGATAATGTCTCTGCCCACAAAATGGCAGAAAGTTATTCAACAAAACGGTACATATATATTGTAAATAAATGTAAATAAACTTTGAAAAAAATGTCTTGACTTTTCATACATACATACATACATACATACATACATACATACATAACTTCACGCCAAATCCCTTGCGGGGTAGGCAGAGAGAACAGAGCGCCATAGGGCACGATTCTTACACACCTCACTCGCTTCGTTGACTTTCATAACTCTTTTCATGCACGCGCGTCGGTTTTTGAGGCTCTTAACATCACCTTCCTCCAGAACACGTTCTATTTGGTCTTGGAATGTGTGTCTTGGCCGTCCTCGACTCCTACATCCGTCCGCTTTTGCATTGTATATCTGTTTAGTCAGTCTTGCGTCAACCATTCTTTCTACATGTCCGAACCATCGGAGCATGCCCTTTCTTACTTTTACACCGACACTCTCTTTCAAACCAACTTCCTTCCTTACAACCTTGTTTTCTACGCGGTCAGCGAGAGTCACTCCGCAGATTTTGCGTAGAGCCCTCATTTCTACCGCGTTTATTCTACTTTCATGCACACTCTGCCATACCCAGCTCTCGCTTCCATAAGTTAGTGTTGGGATCAGGACTGCATTGTGGATTGCTAACTGGGCCTTTCTGCTAATATTTTTTGCGCCCAGGAATCTGCCCAATACTCCGTTTACGCTATTTCCTATCGCCACTCGTCTTTCTACATCCGCGGTGTACCTTCCATCTCTGCTAAAAGCGCATCCAAGATATACAATTTCATTCACCTGTTCCAGCACTACATCATCAACCATTATCCTTGCATCTGTTCTGGATTCCTCCCTTTCAAACACCATTACTTTCGTTTTCGTCGCATTCAACTGCAAGCCTTTAATCATGCAATCATCTTTCATAGTAGTGACTAGTGTTTGCAGGTCCGACGGCGATTCGGCTAGAAGCACGGCGTCATCTGCGTAAAGCAGGCAGCTCACAACTAGGTCACCCATTCGCATCCCTACATCCATCGATCTCATTCTCTGGAGACAACTGTCCAGGTACAGGATGAACAGTCGAGCGGACAGCACGCAACCCTGTCTGACGCCGATATTGACGTCAAACCAGGGGGACAAGCCGCCGTCAACACGCACACACGCTGTGCAGCCCTCATAAGTGGACTGCACAGCGCGCAGCAGTGCTCCGCTCACCCCGTAGCCCGGGAGTATATCCCACAGATCCTTTCGTAACACTCTGTCAAACGCTTTTTCCAGATCCACAAAACCGCAGAAAACCTTCCGGTTAACAGCCAGTTGTTTCTCCACGATGTTGCGGAGAGAAAAAATCTGATCCATGCACCCTCGTCCGCTTCTGAAACCACCCTGAGCCTCCCACAACACTCCATCAGATATCACCCTCATTCTCCTTTCAATAATTTTCCCATACACTTTTGCTGCTAAACTGATCAAACTGATGGCCCTGTAACTGGCGCACTGCATACGTGATCCCTTACCTTTATACAAGGGCACGATGACAGCGCGCCTCCAGTCCATGGGAACCTTACCCGACCTCCAGCACAGATTGCTCAAGGTCAGGAAAGCGTCCCGGACACAGGATCCACCGTGTTTGATCATTTCAGCAGACATCATATCAATTCCAGCTGCCTTACCATTTTTCATACTTCGTATCGACCATTCAATCTCTTCCATAGTAATGTCCTCATCAGATGTTGGCGCAGCGGTGTCAGCCGTAGGCTCACTCGCGGCGCCCACATCCGGAACATACTCGTACATTTCCCCAAAATACTCACTCCACCTGCCCAATACATCGCTTGGGTTTGCAAGAATGTCACCAAACTTAGACATAATTTTGTCCATTCTGGATGTTGACGAAGAACCCCGAGACTTTCTAACTTCCCTCCAGAAGAGTTTGTTATTCGCCTCGAAGTTCTCCGTCAACCTCACTTCCTCATTCGCAACAAGTCTTTCACGCTTCTCTTTCACTAAGGCTTTGGTAACATTCCTGCAGCGGCGGTAGCTCTCATACTTTTTCTCTGTCATACTATCATTCTGGTTCAAACTTGAGACATAATCCAACCATGCTTTTTTCTTTCTTTCGACGCTGGATTTCACATCCGCGTCCCACCAGGCGTCACCTCTCAGAATCTTATGCCTCTTTGCACTACCACATACTTCTTTTGCACTATTCACTATACTTTCTTTCATTCTTTCCCAGCATTCTTCAACACCTAGGTCAGAAAGACTCGTCTCATTGAGTCCTTTACTGACTAGGCCTACATACATACTCCGTACACTTTCATCTTCTAATTTCTCACATTTTATCCTTTCAAGCTCTCCGAAATGGGTACGCACTCGCCAGTGTCTCCACTTCTTGAAAAGGCCCACGAATCGGCTTACCACCAGGTAGTGGTCCGTATCAAGAGTGGGGCCTCTGTAGGCTCTTGTATCCCTTAAAGTATTTCGGAGACGACTATCTATCAAAATCAAATCTATCATACTCTTTTGCTCATTCCGTCTCCACGTATACGTGTGAATATCTTTATGACGGAATAATGTGTCAGACACAAGGAGGTTCCGTTCCAGGCATACGTCCAATATCGGCTTACCAGCATCATTCACTCTCTTGTCACCATTCGGACCAAGGACGGCCTCCAGGCCGTCTCGCTTGGTTCCGACCCACCCATTAAGATCACCACACAGAATTATCCTTTCATTTTCCTCAGCTAGATCCAGAATATCCCTAACAGTTTCCCAAAACTCCTCGAGTTCGCGGGGATCCGCGGAGCTAACGGGAGCATAAGCTGCGACCAGGAAAACTCGCGTGATCCCCAGTTTTATTCGAACCCAAAGATGTCTTGGGCCTACCAACTCATAATCTTTCACTCCGGAAGCAAAGCGGGAGGAGAGAACGACTCCAACACCCCCACTGGCACGGACGTCCGGGTCCACTCCGGACCAAAGGGCTACCATGCCACCGGGGAGGTCCTCGGTCTCCCTCCCCCTCCGCTTTGTCTCCGTCAAACATAAGGCATCCAGGCATCTCTCATTTAATACATCCATCATCTCATTCATCTTTCTTGCCATGCTACCTCTAACATTCCACGTGCCTATACGGCACTCCCCTCCCCTCGTCCCGCCAGGATTGGCGCTGCGTGAAGGGTGGCGGCCCCCTTCGCCGCATGCGCATGCAGCCGCACCGACGGGGGCTAATCGGTGCCCGTCGCTTGCGGGGCACGCCCTAGCAGCCCGTCCGGCTGAGTTTGCTTTGGTCAAGATTGCGTCCCACTGGGACGGCAGGGATCGCGACGCGCACGCTCTTGACATGACCCCCAACATCATACTTTTAACTTTTCATACAAAAATACGAAAATACTTTTTCCCCAACCTATTATGTCTTTTTGGCTCTCTCTCTCTCTCTCGTATAGAAAGCAAGCCAGATATTTTCATTTCTATTTCGCATTGAACAGTGTGGTGTCACGACGATTATTTTTGTTGAGTGTATACAGGTTTTTTGTAAATAATAATGAAATGAAAAATCAAAACCATTGCTAACCAGTTTCTAGAGGAAGAATTTGATTTAAGAATTAACAATAATCCAGCAGAATCAACAACAAAATATAATACTACCATTGATGCAGTTTTTTTCAAGATATTTAATAAAATACAATCCCAAACATATGTTTCCTACTTCAGTTATCACAAGCCAATTATCACGAAAATTGCTTACTGATTAAGTTTATATCTATACATATAATAAAATTGTAGAAAAGTCAAAACTGTACATTGAATATTTTTTAAAAAGAATACTTGGTGTGTGATCTGCAATCGATACCGAAGCCAAAAATATACTTTTTAGAATTTTTGTCTGTTTGTCTGTTTGTCTGTTTGTCTGTTTGTCTGTTTGTCTGTTTGTCTGTATGTATGTCCGGGATAAACTCAAAAAGTACTGCATGGATTTACTTCAAATTTGGCACGAAAATTATTAAGAAGTCGGGTCAACATATAGGCTACATATTATCACGCTATCACCTACGAGGAACGAGCAGTGAACCTTTATTTCTTCAATGTATTCTGTAGCAACGTGTAATCTAACGACGCATATTTGTATGTTGTTATGGTGTTATTATGTTGATAACCATGCTTTAATCTATACATATAATAATAATAATAATATAATATAAGTTAGCTTCACATTTTAATTAACTTATGCCGTTAAACATAACAGACAATTTTAAAACAGTGCCATCTATGAGATTTACAAAACAGAAAACATTAAGTTGAATTACACGTGTAAGCACTTTTTGGTTTTAGATATAAATAAATCTTTGAGATTTTAAAAACATCAAGTCGAATTACATGTTTAAACACTTTTTGAATATAAATAATTGAAATTTCATCATGCGCTTGCGGTCAATAGATGTTTTTAAGAGTCATAGATGGAGTTGTGCATTTTCTTCTTTAAAATTGTATCGTTAATTCTTTTCAGAGATGAGCAAGACAATTAAAAAAATGTATTTGTATATGCTAAAAACTGTTAATATTTTTGTTCGGTATTTATTGGTGTAATGATTGCTTCGTAATTTTATAATTTTACACCATTAAAAAAAAATGTTTCCTATTCGCTAACTAGATGGCGTTGGCGTCGAATTAGATCGCTAACCGATGGATTGTTCCTTACTCACCAGTACTGTCCAGGACCTTCCAGACGCACATCAACGTCGAGTCGTGCACCAGCGTCGGGTCGATCAAATATATCTGCAAATACGTGAACAAAGGTAGCGATCAGGCGACGTTTGCTTTACAGAACACTGACAGAGACGAGGTGACCAAGTATCAGTCCGGTCGCTACATCAGCACGTCTGAAGCAGTTTGGCGGATACTGGCGTTCTCTATACATGACAGGCATCCTGCCGTCATGCATTTAGACGTCCACCTAGAAAACGGTCAGCGCATATATTTTGATCCCAACAACGTTGCTGAGCGCTTAGAAAATCCGCGCCAAACAACTCTCTTGGCATTTTTCAGGCTCTGCGAAATCGACCAGTTTGCGAGGTTCCTTACGTATGACGAGGTGCCTTCATATTACACGTACGACAAGCAAAGGGGAATATTTAACCGACGTCGAAGAGGAGGTGCTGTCGAAGGTTTTCCGGGAATTTTCAAGGACACCGTATTGGGTAGAGTTTATACCGTGCACCCGAATAATGGCGAATGCTATTTTCTGCGGTTATTACTTCACACGATCCGAGGCCCAACGTCTTTTGCCTTTCTGAGAACATTTGATGGCGTGGAGTATCCCACTTACCGCGCAGCCTGTGTAGCACGTCACCTTCTCGACGGTGACCAAAACTGGGATGACACCCTCGCGGAGGCGAGCGTCAGTAACAGCCCCAGCCGTATGCGTCATCTGTTTGCCGTCATCTTGGTGTTTTGTGGAGTCACGAACCCGGTAGCTTTGTGGGAAAAATATCGACATCATCTATCTGAAGATTTTCTACGAGCTTTGAGGCGTGCTACTGGAGACGAAGTCGAAGTAACTGATGAACGCGTGCTGAACACCTGTCTTAGTTCACTTCAAGACGTGGTCATTTCCATCGGCGGCAATCCATTGGTCGAATATGGGTTACCAGCTCCCCAATCATCACCGCATCAAGACCGTGGAAATCGAGAGTATAACGCTGAGACAATTTACGATCCGAGCGAAATGACCACCATACGAAACCACCTTTGTTCTCTTCAGAGCAAAAACAAATTTATGACACTGTTCTTAAAAGCGTTGGGCAAAACCAGGGTAAAATGTTTTTCTTGGATGCTCCTGGTGGAACAGGAAAAACATTTGTTACCACTGGCATACTTGCAGAGGTCAGGAGGCAAGGCAAAATTGCCATTGCTGTAGCGTCGTCGGGAATCGCTGCCACACTGCTTCCGGGTGGCAAGACAGCACATGCCATGTTTAAAATTCCCATCGATTTAGAGAGCACCGAAACGCCTGTTTGTGGTGTGTCACGCAATAGTGATAAGGGACACGTGCTGAAGGATTGCTCTCTGATCGTATGGGATGAGTGTACGATGGCCAATAGAAAAGCAGTTGAGGCCGTGGACAGAACCCTGCAGGACATCCGCAGGAACGAACACTTGATGGGTGGTGTCACAGTTCTATTCAGTGGCGATTTCCGACAAACGCTTCCCGTGGTGACGCGGGGATCGAGGGCTGACGAGGTGAATGCTTCGTTGAAACGATCTTCGCTGTGGTCACGAGTTCGTACGCTGCGCTTGACCATTAATATGAGAGCTCGGCTCGGCGGCAATGCACGTGCTCAAGAATTCTCCGATGTTCTTCTAAGTCTTGGCGAAGGCACTCTACCAGAGGAGAGAGGTGGGCAGGTGGTGCTTCCAGAGTCTCTCGGTAGAGTCGTATCCAGCTTAGAAGAACTCATTCGCTGTGTGTACGGGGACATCAGTCATATACCGCACCAGCAGAATTCTTGGGTATGTGAGCGGGCAATTTTGACGCCCAAAAATGGTCAGGCTGAAGCAATCAACGAATGCATTCTCTCGAAAATTGAGGGGAATGAAGTGGTTTACACCTCTATAAACACTGTCATCGAGCAAGATGATGCCACACATTATCCCGTGGAATTTCTGAACTCTCTGTCAGCAAGTGGACTTCCAGCGCATACTATCAAGCTGAAAGTCGGTGTCCCGATTATGCTTCTTCGGAACCTATCTCCTCCGAAGTTGTGTAACGGGACCCGCCTTAAAGTCATCTCGCTCCACAGACACAGCATTGAGGCGGAAATTCTTACGGGTTGTGGCGTAGGCGAGGCAGTATTTGTACCACGCATTCCCCTCATACCTCATAACTTCCCGTTCCAGTTCAAGCGCGTACAGTTCCCCGTGAGTGTTTGCTTCGCGATGACCATCAATAAGTCGCAGGGGCAGACACTGAGAGCAGCGGGTGTCGACCTCAGGACGAGCTGCTTCTCACACGGGCAGCTGTACGTCGCTTGCTCCCGCGTCACCAGTCCTGACTCTCTTTACATTTTGGCTGCGGAGAGCCAAACCAGCAATGTTGTTTATAGAGAAGTTTTATAAGTATATATTTTTATCCTTTTCTATATTTATATTTTCTTATTCATTATTTTCTACATTTGCTTCAGTCGCAACTTATTACTTAATTCAGCAGAATCACCATAAAGTCATTTATTCAAAGCAGACTGAAAATCAGCACTTTTGAAGTTCAACAATTTTACAAAAGACAGTCTCCCTCTGTTACTGTACTTTCTGTATTTATGAAATGTAAAGAAGTAACGGGTAAATAAATGTTATTTTAAAAGGTATAATCGTAGGTATTTTTGGTGCTGTATAGCGTTCAGGCAGATGACGTCGCGGGCTACAGCTATACTACAAAAATTCCTGTTAAAATGAAAATAAACAATGCGGGCAACAACCATTGCTACCGCAATCTGTACTTATCCTACCAGTTACAATTTCATTTTAGAGGTAATTACTTCTCAACTGTCTATGTAAAAGTATAGCTATCTGATCACAAATTCCACGCGTACGAAGTCGCGGGCACAGCTAGTTACATTATATTTGTTAATAATAAAAAAAATATTATTATAACTTAAAAAAAAAAAATAGACGTGGCTTAACAGCCGCTGCCTACATCTTCGGGTAACAAAAGGCGTGAAGTTATGTTATGTTATGTTAAGCATTTTGCTTAGATGATTAAATTAGTTCGGCTGTAATTATATTTCATAGAGCAAGTTAAGGCACAGAATTGCACTAGTAACTCTCAGCGCGGTAAGTTCCCTCTAATGTTGTAACAATGTGTAAGTGTTTAATGCGACTAAATGCTTTTTAATTGGGTGAGGTCCGACTAATCTGAGTTTTTTGTTGATGCGAGCGCTGCGAGGAGTTAGTCAGATTTATAACTCGTTATTAAGACTTGTTTGTTCTAACTAAATACAAGTAATATAAACGAATTTGTTGCCTTCACTTAGATTACCTCTTCACACATAAACTACGGAATAAAAGATTTGAAGAAGGTATGAGTCTCGACGAAAATTGACGATTTATTCCATTTCATTTAGTGTGAAAAGTGGATGTATTTTCATGTTCACCTTTGATTAAACTAGTAACATGGTAGTACGTAACATAAAACGCTTTCTTCTCTCTGCCTACCCTGCAAGGGTCTTGTATGTAAGTGAGTAAAGTTATGTATATAAATATAATATCTTGGACACAATACACACAGCGCCCTCTAGTTCCAAGCTAAGCAACTAAATGTTTGTGTTATGGATACTAGTTAACGGATATTAATACATATATACTTTTCTTTTGTAAATACATACTTATAATACATAGAAGAACACCCAGACGCCACACAAATATTCATGTTTGTCACAAATATTTGTGCTCGGGTGGGAATCGAACCCCCGACCTTATTGCTGCAGCCAGCAGTTTTACCAGTGCGCCACGAGGCCCATATGTAGGTTGAGTTTAATTAACATTGTAGATATGTTATGTTTTAAAGTGAAACTTTTATTACATCGTCTCAAACTTTTTCGTCTGCGTGTTGCATGTCGCGTGACGGTCGGCCGCGGAGTAGGGATAAAGTGAAAGGCGGCCGTATGTATAATCGTCTAATTACCGTCCTCTTTACCAATTTCGACACATTTTCTAGGATCGGGTTTGTTTGTTTGTTTGTTTTTTACATACATACATATACGTACGTACGTATTGCAGGCGGAGAAAAAAAAATTATATTATTAATATAACAAATGACACGATAAAAGGGAATATAATAAATTCGTATGTATTGTAAACGACGGAGGCGTAGGCGGCGGCTTTTAAGTTTCCAATTCCAAAAAGTGAACTACATATATGTGACACAGTTATGTTCGTCAATTTAGTAGTGAATATCTGGATGACCGAGCTTTGCTCGGTATTATCTTTTTTTTTATAAATTGTGTTTTTTGAAAATTATATTTAAGTACGAATTACATACTAATAAAATAATGAAATATCAATAATATTTTTCGATCTTACCGACAGAATAATAAATATATACTAATATATACTATGTACTAACATATTATATTAGAAACATATACTTAATTTTTTGCAGTGATAAACTGTAATAAAAGCAAAGCAAACACACATTGACTTCGTGTTAGTTAACAATGCCATCTGCTGGAATAGAAATTTCATGAAAATCGTTGGAGCCGATTCCGAGATTCCAATTTTATATATATATATATATACAAGAATTGCTCGTTTAAAGATATAAGATAAGGTAGTGCTCTTTATATATGTATTTGTCACATTTTCATAATAAATCGAAATATCATATTTACTGGAGGAAAAAATATCGTTTTGTTTTGTAAAGATCCTTTGTTGTAATGTTGTTAACGTTTAATAGGTGTCGCGTTATCCCTAGTGCCGTAGCTGGAATACTTGTCGATTCGGGCGACATCTATCGATATAATACGATATTACGGCAGAATCATCAATAGTAGCAACCTAGTAGCGCCATCTAGGAATTATTGTCGTGACCACGTAAAATAAAAAACATTTATTAAACCCTATTAACAAATACAAGATGGCAAGTAAATTAAAATAGCCCTTATCGCACAATCCCCTGAAAGCCGGTGACGTCCGGTTCGATTTCAAATTAAACTAGTTTTCTCTCTCTTTGCAAAACCGCCACTGACTTGTAACTAACGAATTAGTGGAGGAAGCAGACTGACGCCTTTCTTACTTTACTTAAGTTTCCAATTCCAAAAAGTGTGCCAGGATTCGAACACGCGACCTATGCGATTCGGAAGCCGTGTGCTCGACCACTGGACCACCGGAACTACATATATGTGACACAGTTATGTTTGTCAATTTATTAGCGATAAGATAGTGCTCTTTATATATGTATTTGTCACATTTTCATAATAAATCAAAATATCATATTTACTGGAGGCAAAAATATCGTTTTGTTTTGTAAAGATCCTTTGTTGTAATGTTGTTAACGTTTAATAGGTGTCGCGTTATCCCTAGTGCCGAAGCTGGAATACTTGTCGATTCGGGCGACATCTATCGATATAATACGATATTACGGCAGAATCATCAATAGTAGCAACCTAGTAGCGCCATCTAGGAATTCTTAATCTTCAGTCGTTAACTTCCAAAGAACTTGAAAATGATGAGATTATCGAATTAATTGATTTAAATCTTTAACTTAAAGTTAAACGAAGCCAAAGCAAACTTTTAAAAAAAATGCTGTGAAGTAACTGTTTTACACTGTTGCACTCTAAAAAAATATAAATGTTAATCATTTTATCAGAATCATCAATTTAAAAAACTTACTAACTAAATTATTGAAAAATAATTATTGAAAAAATATTTTGTTTATGTATATTTAAAAAGTAGATTTAAAAATCAATAACCCAAGACTCAATTTTAAAAGTTTCACTTTTACGGTGGTTTCATAAAACCACACAATTTTTTATGTATATCCTTGTTCCAAGCTCTACCTATTTGTCGGTATGTATAGGTATTTATGATTTGAGAAGCCCCGGTAACATAACTAAATATAGATACAGTCACAAATACTTAATTTTCAGGTGAAAATAGTGAAGAGAGGACAAAGTGAACAATTTGAATATTGAATGTTGTTTATGTCTGTCTGTGTGCGAGGCCGGGTAAAGCCGTGTTGTCTAATATTACGAAAATGTTTTCTTAGCTCTTTAAAATTTAAGCGTTACTTGATGGGTCGGGGGACAGACCAGTCGGGGCTGGGGGGCGCGAGGACCGCGGGGGCCGGGTGGGGGCGACCTCATTAAAACCATTCTCATAAATACATTTTTGCTAATATTTTGTCTAAAGATTTTGTGTTTGCGGCGAGTTGTTCTTCTACTAAGATATCATCACACACGCGGCCTTCAGTAATATTTTGAATCTACAAACAAGACAAACAACCCAGGTGTATTGAAAAAACAATTATACATGTTTAGTATCAGCTATCTTGAAAGTTATGAAGTGTGCTTCAAAAAGGAAGACGTAACTGTTACAACTTCTCAGTATTAGTATCTAGTATTATATTATTTCTTGCGTCTTCTTTCGCGTTTTTAATACAACTAGGGATTTAAATTACTCTTTTTCACATTAATAATTTAAGTGGATGATTAAAGTGGAATGGATAATTTAGAAATTGTAATTAATTAAGCATAAAACATCCTGATCAAGTCTCGGCTGGTGATTATCAGGGTTCCGTACTGTATACTGAGACGACCCTGTTCTATCACCAGGCTGTATCTAAAGAACGGTGAAAGCTTAACTGTTGAAAATTACACGTAAAGTGGCTCATGCCGCGTTTCGTTCGGTGAGAGAGGTACCCGGAGGCCCACTCCCCTTCCCCATCCTTTCCTATCCCTATCCCTTAAAGGTCGGCAACGCAACAGTAACACTATATGTGTTGCTGGTGTCCATGGGCGGCGTTGGTTGCTTACCATCAGGTGACACGCCCGCTCGTTTGCCCTCCTATCCCATAAAAAAAAACGGTTTTATTCCACGGACTATTTCTAGCGGTGACATGTAGACGCATTAACTATTCACAAAATGATGTTCTCTTTAAATATAATTATAAAAATAAAAAATCCTATTTATTTGTTGTCGGAAACATTAGACAAAGAGAGCTTAGCTTACATTGAAATTATTTAAAATATTTTTAATCTAATCTTTATCCTTATAACATCAAGTGTGCAGCCTGAAGTAAATCTAAATGAACGTTCACGGTTGTATATAAAATAATTGTCAATGTTAGTTCAAAGTTTATCATTAATATAGTGACAGTTATAATACAGCCTAAGTTTATTTAGATGTTTATGCAAGAACTCCTCCGAAGGTGAAGGCCTCCTCCAAGCAATGCCACATTTCTCTTAATATAATTATTCAAATAAAAGTAAAAATAAGGAAAATTTGGTTACAGATAATGGTGTGGAACTCTTTCGTGGAACTCACCCTTGCCGGGTTCTTTTGATTCGCGCCTATTATACCCGCCTACAAGAAAATATAATAATAGCCATTTCATTTGTTCGTATATTGACATATATTACAAACATGTCCGGGTGTTTATTTAAACATATACAACACATAAAGCTGTATCGTTTCTCGATATGTAAATTTCTCGTGGGAAATACCGACTGGATGAACCTACGCGTAAATATTATACGGAACTGTGCTCGTGTGTACACCGCGCTCCTGGAAGTGGCAGCTGAGTTTGTAAGTCCACTCGCTCTTAGAGATACAGGAATGAAAAATGCGATTACATCTGCTGTGTTTTATTATTATTGTGGTGTGGGCTCAATTCACGCCGAAGTACAACACATTTATTTTTTATAACCACACGCTTTCTTCTACCTATAAGCCTCCATTCACCGAATTTGTATGTCCCAAATGGAATAGGTGACAGAACCTATTGCCATGCAACGGGTACAATTTTCTCAGTCATCGATATTCAACACACATCCCTTTTCGAAAAGACAAGATGTGAACCTGGAATCGAATACATGGCTTCTTGATTCAGAAACGCTAGCTCAACCACTGGATCACTGAGATTGTTTATACAAATACTTTGGGTGACGAATTGATGATTAATTGTTGCCCGATACATGGTGATATGCCACGCTATTACACCAAATAATTCATTCAGCTATTGGACAAAGCATCGTCTACGTTGTGTTGTATGGAAAGGTATGAAAAAGCATTGGATGAACGTGGATGTGACGTAGGTAATTGTAATTATTGAACTCCAGAGTTTTAATTCAGTTTGCGCTGGCGGTGCCAACAATTAAAATGTTCCGAGCAGAACTTTCATCGCTCGTAGCATTCGGGAGAGGAGCGAGCCTGGTGTTTGTTAATTTATAAATCCCACAAATATCAAACCGATGTTACAATTGGCTCTGTCTGCCTGTAGCGTTGTTTTAATTGAAAACTTACTCAATTAACAATTTCACGTGTTCATTGTTTTTGTACCTTCAACGGTTACAATTGGTTAATTCCAAATTTTATTCTCTTTCGACATCAGCGGAGCTTCACTTTGAACTGGTGTTTAAGAAGTATATTTATTTCTTTCTCAGACTGTCGCGAATCTCATTCATCGTTTAAGAAGTATCCGTTAGAATTTGGAAATCAAGTATGGAAAGTCCATCTATGTATAAATATTTATGGTATATGAGGGTAATATCATCTAGTGGTACGTAAGTGCTTACATCTGCAACACAAGGTTACAGTTTCGCTGTCGGTCTTTAACAGAGAGTAGGAGGGGGAAGGGGGAATTTCACCTGTCGAGCCAGCCCATTCATGCAGCAAATTGCGTGGCTCCGCCACTGTAAAATGATATATTTCACTGATCGAGAGGCTGGCTATTGTCTATTTAATATTATTATAGTTTACAAACGTGCCTCGACTGTTCAACTGGTGAAGTGGCCGCGTGGTGCGCGTGATGCCCGTGGTGCTCGTGATGCCACTTACAGTAAATGAAATTCCTCTGGAATTGTTTAATTTGTTGTGCAGCGCCGCCCGAGCTCCCGAGCGCCCGAGCTCCCGAACTATATTCATATACACTCCTATTGTTGTGTATCCTCGGACACACAAAAGCGAGATTTCATGTAAACAAAGGTTGAAATATTCTGGGGGATATTTTAGTTACAGCGACGCCTTTATTTATTGTAAAAAAGCGTGTCGGTATATCTGAATGTTTAAAGTTTCGCGAACATTCAATGATATGACCGTACCTTATATTTGGCACTAGATCCAATCAAACCAAACTAATAATGTAACGACACGTTTTAGTACCAGACAAAGTTGATTTGAGAGATAGATCGTTGTTTAATGGCTACGGAGGCGTATTAGCTTCCATTTTATCAACTTCCGTTCCATGATAGTTACATAAATATAGACAGTGTATTAAAAGGATTGTGGTGTCAGGGTAATGCACTTTATTTAAGTCAATTAAGCAATCACTATCGTTATTAATAAGTTTAAATGAATATAATTATTAGTGAGTCATTTGCTGTGTGGCGCCGGCTTAGAATACCGCCACCCCATCTCTTCCCGTGGGTGACGTAAAAGGCGACTAAGGAAAAAGCTAGAAGAATGGGCAACAGCATTCTCTCTCAAGAAAATACAGCCTACTGCGATCACCAACCCGCCTGCCAAGCGTGGCGATTATGGCGAAAACCCCCATGATTAAGCGTACCGGCAGTTGTGGCGCTCTAGGGGGGAGGCCTATGTCCAGCAGTGGACCTCAAAAGGCTAATGATGATGATGATTAGTGAGTCATTTACACGCACTCGCATAGACTACTTGTTTTATTTAACACAAGTATTGACTTGTAGCGGTAAGCGAGCGCCCTCAGCTGATCGTTTACTGTTATGCGCTCCCCACCTAACAGTATGGAATGCGATGACGTAGCGGCGCGCGGGCGGCTCGCTTACCGCTACAGACTCATCACAAGATCGCCACACAAGCACTTACAGGATTAAGAATTGGAGAGTTGTTTTAGACTTACCTACATTGGTTAGATTTTACTACAAAAAAAACACTAACATTGTAGTTATCAATCGAATAACAATAATTGTTTCATGGAGCTAGCAATGATTCAGTTGTATAAAGAAGCTTCAGAAATAATACAAGTGAGAGTATTGTGCAGTTGAATTGGGTCGCGGCGAATTGAAATGAACGAAGCTCTTTGTATACAAAGAGCGGACAAATGTATTGTTGCGATTGATTGATCGTGATAGTGTAGCATCACCATCACAAAGGGTCTCAGTTCGCGTCTCCCAGCACCACACTACCTACCTACTTACTGCGGGTCATAAATCATCGGCACTCATTTGAATGAT
The DNA here is from genome assembly GCA_905147225.2 of Euproctis similis. NCBI lineage: Eukaryota > Metazoa > Arthropoda > Insecta > Lepidoptera > Erebidae > Euproctis > Euproctis similis. Next base: position 21,339,612 of record LR990115.1, on the reverse strand, counting down.
ATCGTTCCCTACCAAGTTCGTGCGGTCATTCTATCTATGAATGACGTCCACTAGCCCCGAGGAAGAGTGAAGTGCACAATGCATCAAAAGCTGGACCTGAATTAATATCACTGGTCATATCCTATATCGTAATACAGAAGACGCGGTGCTGACTTTTAAATGAAGATAACGTTCTCGTTAGATATTATATACGATATAAATAATGAAACGCATCCTTCACTCCGAGGTAATTAAATCTTTGAAATAAGGTCTCTACTCTCTACTCTACTCTACTCTACTACCCTAGTAGTAGAGTAGAGAGTAGTGTAGAGGTAATTAAATGTATGTCCTCGTTAAATAAATAATGTTAATAACAGAGCAATTTGTGTACATGTCTGTTTGTGTGTGACTGTTGCCGATGCACCTACATACAGAACAACCAACGCCGAGCTTGACATAGTAGGAGATTTTAATAATAACAATCAATATATAAAATGATAGGGAAGTGCGGAAAAGAAAAACCTATTGTGCCGACCCTAAATAATGGCAGGCGAGGAGGATAATGGTGATGATATAAAATGAAAGGGATTTTCTCAGACGTCACTCCGTTGGAATAAAAACATACGTATCGACAGAATTTGACACCAAGCCCATTGCGCGCTGAACAGAGAGTATAGAGCGCCACAAGACACGACTCTCAAACGCCTCACTCGCTTAATTGACTTTCATAACTCCTGTCATACACGCTCGTCGTTTTATGAGTCTCCTGACATCACCTTCTTCAAGGACCCTTTGGCGTGTGATGGCCGTCCTCGACTCCTATATCCACCCGCTGTTGCATTGTATATACTGTTTAATAAACTCGGTGGGGCCGGGTGCACCAACTAGTGTACAATAAGAGTTCGTTACTTGTGGTGTCACATATCGTACGACAGGAGATATCGTTGTGTACAAAAGAGTATTTTGTGACCTTTCATGTCAACATATCCTATTTGTAGGGATTTCGCTCTGAACTACTGTCGTCGTACTGAAATATACTACTCACATTAGTGTTACTATAAACAAGATAACATTTTCAATACATTTTCTCGTATTCTTACACTATGTATACACGGCTGTAATACTCTCTCTCTCTTTAATAGATTTTGGCTTAAAATGTCTCATTTGATTTGGTTAACGATGAGGGTACAATATTACTTCTCGAACTTTTTCGAATAAGAGCTTAGTTCAGCTTAGTTCTTATGTTTTAAAACGTTTAGTTGATAATTCCCTAGTGTATCCGTCGCAACTAATGGAGCATCCAATTTAGAACACCCGATGTTCTTCTTGAGGTATATTTCCATGGAACAATAACTGAATCAAATATTCCAAGCGGAAAATTGATTTTTCGAACGAGATATGTCTGTTGCGGAGTGCGGTGGAGTGCGGTGGAGTCCGGTGGAGCTAACCCGCCGCTGCCGCTGTGACAGTTTATTCACTGCCGTTGCATTAATTACTCACCCGGTCCTTTCGTCGCACACCGGCCCCTTACTCACAGAACGACATCAGGCAGATCTATTTTTATTAATAGATACACAAGTTTTTTAAAACGGGATTCTTCGCAAAAATATAACCGACAATAATAATATGATAGTCGTCTCGATTGCTTAGTTGAAGAAACAATTATTCACTTGCTTAATATGAGTTAGAAGGAATATTATTTTATTTGACATCTAGTGAATAAGTTGAATTTTACAAGAACAACTTTTTATTTCTTATGATCACAATTTTCAAAAATATTTATAGGGTAACTAGGGTAACTATTTGTGATAATTAACTATATGACAAACCATCAACTAACCGAACAACATTTTCTGTATGCATTTTCTGTATGCGTCTCTGAGGAATCTTATTATAGCAAAATAAGTGCTGTCGCAGTCAAATGCTTCGGAAGCGTTATCACAATGGGACATAACACCTGATACGAGCTCGTTTGCCACATAACAGAGTCAGTTTCATTTCGTACACATCTCGTCGCTTCTCTCGGTCCTTGTTTGCTATCTCTACACATAACACGTCGATATATAAAGTTATTGATGAGTAGAACGGTACATTAACTACACATTAGCGCCGATACCACCACATACGTACCTACTGCACAACAATGAACCATTAGAGGAAAGTAAATATTTTATTGTGAGTGTCCGGTTTGTACACAGTGGACAGAATGACCGATACACAAGCGAATACACACCGTGACTCAAGTATCCACCAGTTTAGGGTTAAAACTCACATTCGAATAGAATAAATATTTTACGACGTACTTAGGAGCAGAGTAAAAGAGAAGTTCTTTGATTGAATCTGCGCTACAGTTTTGTGAGGTAGTTAAGTGAGTTTCAAATAATAAATATATGTAGGTACCGCGGACTGGCTCGTCAATAATAGCATTTTCTGAGAGCTTTTACTAAGCGGATTACCTACTCGTATCAATGTACATTAAGGTCTCTCTGATCGTATTTGCTGTGACGTTTTCTGAGAAACAGAGGAAGGTGCCTTTCTACCGGGTGTAGCGTCTATCAAATACTGATATAAGTACACAACGGAAACACTTTGGGCTCCATCTCAACAATGTTTTGTTTTAGAAATCTGTGAACTTTGCACCGTTATGATGTGTATACTAAATAATATAACACTTTTTGCTGGCATGTCTTGGCTCTAGATTTTTTAAATGATATGATTTAAATTATTTTTAATGATTTAAATTATTATGATTTAAATAAAATAATATTAGTATTATAATTATTTAACATAATTTTATTGGTTTTTAACTGGTGAAAAGTACTCGCGTGTTTTTAACAACTAAAAAAATTACCACAAGTTTAAATAACCTTTTTTAAACATAAACAAGCATACTTCTGGTATTTTCTTGAAATAAATTTTAAAAATTGTTAAATATATTTGGGCAGTCACCGTGGTGACTCCGTGGTGTCACCGTGGTGTCACCGTGGACTCACGATGATAACGATATGTATATGATTATGACACGCGGCCGGCCGTGTGGGTATTAATAGATACGGTCACGTGACGCGTGCCCCGTATAATACCGACGCCGACAACTTGATCCATTCTTTCACAGTTATTATGAAGAATTACTTTAATTTTTTTTAAATTTTTAATGGGATAGGAGGGCAACGAGCAGGCGTGTCACCTGATGGTAAGCAACCAACGCCGCCCATGGAGACCAGCAACACATAGTGTTACTGTTGCGTTGCCAACCTTTAAGGGATAGGGGATAGGAAAGGATGGGGAAGGGGGGTAGGCCTCCGGATACCTCTCTCACCGAACGAAACGCGGCATGAGCCACTTTACGTCGGTCTTCTGAGAGGTCGTGGTATTTCACCGGTCGAGCCGGCCCATTCATGCAACGAACTGCTTGGCTCTACCACTGTCAAATTAATACGAATATAACTTAGTGTTTTGATATAAGATTCACGCTATTAACATCTCCAGGAGCAGGCAGTGCCGATATACTTTACCGGCGAGATAGCAGTCCATTGTCAGTGAATACCAAGCCGAGAACATCTGTCCAGTAAAACCCCTAAGTTGCAAAGCTATCGAAATACTAATATACAGTAGGGTTGCTTTTGTTATATTTCTTTATTATAAATCGAATTCGGATCGCACTCGGCACGGGACAGTTTGTTGTACACGCTATGTATAATATATAAAAAAAAAACTTTCTTTAAAAACATTGTCTAAACATAAATAGGCCACTTTAAAAATTACATGGCATATACGGGTCGGGCGATCGATCAGCGGGTGATTACTCGAAGGAGCATTAACAGAGTATCGACACTCGGAGTTACGACAATCCGCTATAGGTTTGCGACTCGGGCGAGGAGCCGAGAGTGTCTGCCATGTATCTGCTGCAGGTACAAGAAAGATATAAGCCGATAAAGGCTTTGGAGCGGAGCCAAAGCGGGAGCTGCCGGCGCTCGCTACTAATGGCGATGAATTCTCGCACACAGCCCGAGATTTATGCACATTGTTGACTTTTTCATTGGCAATTTTCAAATGTTCTGTCTTTTGTCGAGTTGCTTGCTCGTATTCTCAGGAATGTGGATAATTTGATCCGAGGAAATTATATTTTGTACCGTTTAGCCACTATAATGGACTTTGATGTTTTTATGGTCCAGTGGACGTGCACCCCGCTTTTGAATCTAGAGGTCGCGGGTTTGAATCTTCACACTAGCTCACACCAATAACTTTTCGAAGTTATTTTCGGAATTAATGTGTGAAAAACACTGAAAAATATCGATGACTGAAAAACTCTGTGCCCTGTATGGCAATAGATTCACCACCTATTCCATTTGGGACGGCAAGACGAGGCTTAACAGGCGCTGCCTACACCTTTGGGTTGAAGAAGGCGTTATGTTATGTTATGTTGAGGAATTACCGACCCATATCTTTGCTAAGCCATATATATGAACTGTTTTCGAGAGTGATTACGAATCTTCTGGCACGTAGACTCAACGAACTTCAACACAGGATACAGCACCGTAGACCATATCCTAACTGTGCGGCAGATAATTCAAAAAACATAACAATAGAATCCACCGTATTTGTGGGAGACAGAAGGCATTTGTTTGTTCTATCTAAATATGGTCTTTCTCGAGTCCTTGCAGAGATGCCAAGTCGATTGCAGATACATCCAGGTGTTGAAAAGTCTGTATGCGGCTGCGACCATGTCAGTCCGTATAGAGAACCAGCAGTCTGAACAAATTCCAATGCATATGCATTCGAGGAGTAAGGCTAGGGGACGTAATTTCTCCCAAACTATTAAAAATGCATTAGAAGACATGTTTAAGACTCTAGACTGGAAAGGACATAACCGACGAGTACTTTTCAACATAACATAACTTCACGCCTTTTGTTACCCGAAGGTGTAGGCAGCGGCTGTTAAGCCTCGTCTCGCCGTTATATTTACGTCCCAAATGGAATAGGTGGCGAACCTATTGCCATACCGGGCACGAAGTTTTCAGTCATCGATATTTATCACACATAACATCCGAAAACAATTTCGAAAAGTCATTGGTGTAAGCCAGTGTCAGGAATCGTGCAACCGTGTGTTCGACCACTGGGCCACCGAGATTATTCACACCTGAGATTTGCGGACGCCATCGTCATCATAGCTGATTCTTTAGCACGCATTGGTCTTCGGATGAACTTAGACAAAACTAAGGTTATGTTTAATTTTCTCATCATCCCGGAGTCAATTATGCTAGATGGGATGCCTCCCTAAGTGGCTCATGAGTTCATGTTACCTCGGATAAATATTGCAAGTCGGGAAGAACAACTTCGAGAAGGAAGCCCGAAAAAGGATACAGCTGGGTTGGGCAGCATTTGGGAAACCTCGTCGAGTCTTTTCGTCACCTATACCGCAAAGTCTTAAGACTAAGGTCTTCAGCGAGTACGTTCTTCCCGTTATGACTTACGGAGCCGAGACGTGGGCACTGACAGTGCGGCTGGTCCACCAATTTAAGGTCGCTCAGCGAGCTATGGAAGGGGCTATGTTAGGAGTTTCTCTGGAGGATAGGTTTCTAACCTATCCTCCTTTGAGAACATCCGACAGAGAACTAGAGTCATCGAAATAGCCCAAAGAATAAGCAAGCTGAAGTGGCGGTGGGCAGGTCACATTTATCTGATGCCCGATGGAGGGCAACGTGTTCTAGGGTGGAGACCGCGTCACGGAAAACGTTCTGTGGGGCGCTCTCAGGCAGCGGTTGGAAACGATTAGCCGACGATCGAGCTCAGTGGCATGCCAAATGAGAGACCTTTGTCCAGCAGTGGACGGTTGATACTGATGATAAATAAGACAAATTTCTCTGCGGTACAAAAGATTTTATTAGGCGACGCGAAACAGATTGTGTAAATATATATAGCGTGAGATGATTTCGACTGCAGTATTAAATTTAAAAATAAATATTTGAGACGAAATACGTGACAATGTTGGATGTTATTATATCACAAGCAGATATTTATGAGCACAGTTAAAGAATGAGAAGGACAAACGCAAACGCAGACTAATAGGTATCTTTGATCTCGTATGACCACAGCACCATTCCTGACGATTTATCATCCGATGTTTATAGTCAAGGAGCGCACACATTACTTCTTGTTGTGCGATCTAAATATTGAACGTTTAACATACGGAGTAATGTACACTCAAATTGTTCAATTGAGTTACGCAGTTATGCATAAATACAGGCTAACACATCTGCAATATTATTGGAATTTCCCGGAGGCGTTACGATATCTGTCGGCATCGTCATGAGGCGCCCACTCACCTCTCCGACTCCCCCGTCACTCTCTCTCTCTCTCTCGTAAAATATATTAAAATACGCAAGAGAAATATTCCAGGAATCTTGCTCTGAAATTTGCTTCCTTGAATAATGCATATTATTTGAGAAGTAGGTACTTGTTTTCCTGTTAATAGAACATTTAGTAAAATTTAATTATTGACACTGGCACCAATGACTTTTCGAAATTGTTTTCGGAAGTTATGTGTGATAAATACCGATGACTGACAAACTTTGTGCCCGGTATGGCAATAGGTTCGCCACCTATTCCATTTGGGACGTAAACATAACGGCGAGACGAGGCTTAACAGCCGCTGCCTACACCTTCGGGTAACAAAAAGGCGTGAAGTTATGTTGTTGCTGTTATGTTGACACTAGATATTAGATAGGAAAAAAAATCTTATAAAAGTTCAGTAACAGGGCGACCAGAACGAAGTCGCTCTGGTCGCCCTGTTACTGAACTTTTGGAAATGAAATTTTTTTGGAAATTTTGATATCAAAGATGTAAGTACATCTTTGATATCAAAATTTCCGGATTGAAAAAGCTTGAACCAAATTTGCGCTACTTTGACAGATACTGCATTAGGTTCACGGCTTGTGTTGCATTTTTGCCTTTTTTGTAGTTACATTTTAAAATAGAACATATACATTTTAAATTTATTAGAACATCAGCATTTTAACAATTGGAAAAACAAATGGAAATCACACATTTGCCCTAATTTGAATTTGGAATTGTCTGCTTTAACAAAACCTGATAACTGTGATAACAAAACCAGCCAGATACAAATGGTATATCTGAAGATATTTGATTACAAGTTCATACATACTGTGTACAGTATTGTTAACCTCTAGTTGAGATAACTGTACCACACCGCCGGCTATTTATGTGGAGGCTAATTTTTTTATGGGATAGGCGGGAAAACGAGCAGGCATCTCACCTAGTTAGATAGTGTTACAGTTGCGTTACCGGCCTTTAAAATAGAGAAGGGTAGTGTTTGCAAGTGGGTTGGGGAGAGGAGACGAGAAGGGGCGGGCCTCCGGATACATCTTTCACCGTGCGAAACACCATGAACGCATGAACCACCTTACGTATACGATATTCTGAGAGATCGTGGTATTTCACTGGACGAGCTGGCCCATTCAAGCAGGGAATTGCGTGGCTCTACCACTGTTACAGTCTTAAATTTGACAGGTGACCCGGAGGCCCACGACCCTTCCCCATTCTTTCCCATCCTACTCCCTAAAAGGTCGACAACGCAACTATAACACTATATCTGTTGCAGGTGTCCATAGGCGGCGCTGGTCACTTAATCAGGTGACACGCATGCTTATATGCTTCCCTATCCCATAAAAACAAAAATAAACCTCTCTCACCAAACGATACGCGGCATGAGCCACTTTACTTCGATCTTCTGAGAGGTCGTGGTGTTTCACCGGTCGAGCCGGTCCATTCATGTAGAACAAGCTGCTTGGCTCTACCACACTGCTGTCGATTATCTTGTTTCACTCAAATTTTATTGGGAAAATTGAATTATGTAAAATGTATCACATAAAATGTAGACAACTTCTAAAAACTTAATCTCAAACGACAGTTGACGAGAGTAATTGACGTGCAGGTAATGTTACATTCAGTTACATACATCGATTAAATAAATCCCGAAAAGCTTTTGTTATTAAAATTGAAGTAGGCAGATGTAAATTATTTTGCATCCCTCACTTGACACTCATCTAACAAGATTCAACAATAATTTGTTTCAAAGGTTTGTGTGGGTTGTGTTAGCACGTGGAACGGTAGAGGAGGATGGGGGGGTGGGAAGATATTGAACAAAGTGTGCTTCAATAGACAAAGAATATAATATTTCGTACTGACACGAGCGTGGCGTCATACTGATTAGAAAACTTCTCATTATAAATATACAAAACAACTTATTTTATTTACTTGTGGCTTTTATATTCTTCTCAAAGTTACGTAGAAATTAAACGAGGCAAATACACAAGTTAGCGCATTCAAACAAACAATTTCTTCCACTTTAAAATATAAAAGTATAGATGGATAAAGTCACACATGTGACTTTGTAATTTTACACCTTATTTTAACCGAAAGTCCCGAATCGCTGCATGCGTCGTTATACTCGATATCAAGCACACCATACAAAAGGTCATTGATGTGAGTCAGGATTTGGGCACGACACGGACATGTTAAATGTTTAGAAGAAATGCTTGGAGTTAAATGCAGACATGTATAGACACATATTAATATCTTAAAGATGTAGAATTTTCTAGTCTGACTTAGGTTATAATAGAAAAATAACCCGCTAACCTCTGCTCACCCATCGATATTATTAGCCGCAGCATCATGAAATTCATCCAAATTAATTTCTCAACGACTACAGAACCAGCGGATCAAATACAATCCAAGATCTGCTGTCACATAACCCCTCAACGACAGCGTTTCTTTAAAAATTGTAACATACTAAAGACTGCAAGATAATACAATTATAATACAATTTCATGAGTACAAAACTTTATGCCTATAAATTATTTAAAACGTATAACTTTGTTGGAAGATGTTTACATCGCCGCCATCTTGTTTTATAAACACGTTCAATATTTCATGTGGCTAATAATTAAAACACACACCGCCACAACATTTAGCCAAGTTATTCCGAGAGGTGAGTTCTGATCCACTGCTGCGCAAATTATGATTAATTATATAAGTACATACTCATATTATGATAAATATTGAAATATAAATGTAAAATACATTTATTTATAAGTTCCATTGATATGACGCAATGCAATTCGTGATGCAATAGTTACATTTAGATACAGGAGACGTAGAAATTCTTTCCATGACCGAATTGTCAAATGTCATTGGTTCACAAGTTCCTTGACATAGAAGCGGGCTACTGTACTGTACTCGCGCCACTGGACCACCGAGACATTAACATTTCGATAACGACATTCGTTAAATAACTTATATTCGTGAAAATGAAGAAAGGATCCGAAAGTTCGAAATAGAGAGTAGTTCTCTCTGGATAACACTTATCATTATGGTAACGTAACAGTAAAGTATCGGTGAAGTAGCGGTGAAATGTTCAAGTATTTTTGGTTCAATACTTGAAGCATAGATTATAATCCGTGCTATTGAATTGTGGCCCCAAATAGAAGTGCTCGTGGAGCGTGAGCCTGTCGAGACGGCTACATCTATAAGTAGATCAGATAAAAATTAAAAGTTACGTTTCTAAGACACCTTACTCGGAGGTTACTTCAACAAGTTGATGGATGACAATATACAGTGACATTGGACACCAACACCCCGCGGGGCCTACATCCGTCATCTTATCGCTACATAATGTCTTTAATATTAGTACATTGAAGAGGTACGAATAAACAAGAAATTTTCACAACAAAAAAATCTTAGTGGTTTACAAGAAACCATAAGTGGAGTATGAGAGGTGCCTGTCAGAGAGGGGAAGAGAGAGTCTGTTCTGATTAAAATTCCTTTTGTGATTAAATTATATGATTTATTTTGTTTTTATCAGAAGCCTCACAATGATAATGAAATTTGTTGAATGAAGAAACTCGGAATTTTCTTTGAACCGTGTTATAAGTTGAACGTTTTATTCTATATCGTAATACTTTTGATATTAAATAAAAAGATCCTAAAAGGTTTCGTGGCATATTACAGGAAATTAAATATGGTGAAGGAAACATAGTTCAGTGTTAAATATCTGTTAGTGAAGTATTTTTTATGGGATAGGACGGCAAACGATCAAGTGGGTTATCTGATACTAAGTAAAACCTCACCGCCCATGATGCGTTACCGTCTTTTTCGGGAGTAGGAGGAAAAAGGAAGGCCTCCAGATACCTCTCTCACCGAACGAAACGCGGTACGAGCTATTTCGTGCAGATATTCTGAGAGGTCGTGGTATTTCGCCGGTCGAGCCGGTCCATTCATGAAGCGAACTACAAGAGTCTACCACTGTATTAGTGGATATGTTAAGACAGCTATAAGTATCACTTCTCTCTCTCTTCTCGCCATCTTCTTTAACAACTTTGAAGATATCTCGTGAAGCATTCTCATGGTGTCCTTACGTGATCATCGCTAGTATTCAATCTGTAAGTGTAGTTAACAACACAGTCAGAACAAACGTAACAAACGAACCACTAGCCGCGGTGTTACTTCTTGCGTATGCCCACTTGTACGGATTCTACGTCGTAGCTAGCCTACGTCGTAGTACATCTACGGCGTAGCCCATTTATGAAAACTTTAACACACTATGTAGTAATCATTACGACATCACCCAGATAACCGACCCCTAAATATTGATCTAAGAAATATTTAGTAATATTTTATACCTATACAGTAATATATAAGTATAAGTTTTCATTCTAACATAATATCACTTTCCAATAATTCCAAATATAAAATGTGAACACTTAAAAACTATTATGTTTTAGTTGCATTGAAATAATAATAATAAAGATTTAACAAATATGGAGTAATTAAGTGTTTGTTTTTTTTAGTTAACTAACAATTTTGTCCAATACCAAATAATATGCAGGCTACAAAGCTGTGAAAGTTTGGGATAAGAAATTATCAAAGCAAAATCTAAACAAAAAGTAGTACTTCGTATCGCTACAATTGTGTCATGTTATCACCATTTACATCATTGAAATTTTCTAATTTGAGGCTTCATTTCTTGAAGGAGTCAGGAAATAATCTCAGCCCCCCACTCTTCTCCCCTCGATGTAGATGGTAATTCAGGTCGTAATGAGTGTATTGTCTCATCCTGTACGTGATGGAAATATTTGTACAATCAGCGGCTCGTTTGTGTACGACGAGTTTCTTGTGACAATGGATCCTTATATGTATTTCTGTAGCTACACTAGCCAATCCATCAAGTTATAAACATCGATCGCTGCATATACTGTGCTGACGTATGGACTTAGGCTCCTGCACCTATTATTAAAAAAATAATGGCAAATCGTGTCACAATTTTTTTATGTGATAGGATAAGAGCAAGTGGGTGATGTGATCTAACACCGTGATGCGTTGCCGTCTATAAAGGAGGAGGAGGGGAAAGGAAGGGGAAAGGGGGTCCTCGTTATTGCATCAGTCGAGCCGGCCCATTCATGCAGCGAACTGCAAGACTCTGCCACAAAAAAAAAACTAAAACTTCAGCAACAGCAAAAATAAATTCACAAGCGCAACGATCAATCAAATTAAACGAGATTTTATCCACCACAAGTCCCTGGTGATCCATATTCTACCTTAATTAATTAATTGAAATATATTCAATTCTAAAATTGATGTTGTTAATGTTGCTAATGTGTAATTAATTTTCTTATTTCTGAAACACATTATAATTTGCAATTTCATCTAGAAATCACGGAAGTGCAACTTATCTTCATCTTTAGGTATATAATTGACATAGTTGGGATGTCAAACCGTAGATGGTCCGGGCGTTGCATTTTATGTAGTGATTATATGCCGATTGAGGATATATTTTTTCAATAGATCTCAGATAACTAATAATCGATCAATTAAGTTGTACCCAGTTTTACTCGGCGTACCATCATTTTATTTTAGGTGTTTATTTTATAAGTTCATGCATATTGCTCAGGCATATTGAGGCGCCTCCTTCACGATGGAGCTAAAAATTTTTTTTCAGCTTAGAATTAACTTAACTAACTAGCTAGAAACTAGCAAAACCCGAGAACTTCGTACCGCCTTACTATATATCTTGACAACAAAATACGGATAATGTTTTAGTCTAATCAATAGTAGCGTAAATGATATGTCACCAAAAACATACATGTGAAATTGACAGTCATGCCCAACACGTACAAGAATTATGCTTGGCTGTTTGTGGCTGTCTAATCTAAGGTGCAAAATGTCCGCGTATAAATCTTAAATAACCTTAGATTTGACTTGATCAGTTTAAATTACATCAGTCATTTTACAAAGTTATTCAACATGTGTGTAATATATTAACTAAGATAAAAACTTAAATTCAAATCTTACGTGGTTTAAGATTTCACATTTTTTAAATTACAGCAATTGTAACAGGTATCTAACAAAACAAATAGATTTATTTAATAATAATAATAAGCCTTTTAATTTCCCCATTTACAATAGTAATACAAATTATTTAGTAGGTAGGTAATTACAGTACACATTTGTTTAGTGAGTTAACTTATAATTATGTTAGTATTTTAAGTATAATATGTTATTAATATTTAGTAATTAGTAGGAACCCCAGTTTGGGTAAAGGCCTCCTCCAAAGATGCCCATTTTTGTAGGTCTTGTGCTATGGGACATCAGTTGTAGCAAAGTATAAAGGAGTTGTGTTCTTCTACTTAGTTGCCCTTTCGTCTAACTTCCAAAAATTCCCATTATATCATAATTAATTTTATTTAAACATTCATCCAGTTATAGTAGTTGGTCGTATGATGATAGGGTTCTGACGTTTTATGTTATTATATTTAATTGATGGCATTACTTTCTGTGTTTTTAATGGTTATTATGGTTCAATTTAAGTTTTGCAACTTTGGAGGGTTTTGGTCACAATCTTCCACGGTGACCAGCCGGATTGGAAGATTTTTGTTTTGCAATAAAATTTGTTTGTGGTAGCAGCGTGTAGAGGAGGGCTTGGTTGCTATGTATTTTTATTTATTGTATTTTTATTTGTCAAAAAATTCAACATGCTCTGTTTGACGACTCCTTCGGTGACACTATTCGACCTCGTGATCTTTGTTTTGGAGCCAAACTGTTGTTTTTTATTTTTCTTAGTTCTATTTTCTTTAATATTGATATTTTCCGGAGATAATGAGAGAATTCTCTTATATGTCGTGATCCTGTGTTTGTCTAGTATTATTAGTTTATCGTATTTTATTATGGCAGTGTGTCCTTTTTCTCTCTCAATCTTTATTTGTTCTTATAGTTCTTTTCTTTTGTTTAAAACATAGCGCGGATAGTCTTCTTTAATATAGTATACTGTATCTTTCAATGTAAATCTCTGTTTAAATATATCGACTTTTAATCCTAGATTGGAAAAAGTGACAACAATTGGTCTAGGTCTTTCTCCTTTTTTACCGATTCTCCTTATTTCTTGTATATCTCTTCGTTCAATATTTAAATCAAAGTATGTTTTGGTGAATTCTACCATAATATTTTCCAAATTACTGTAAGATGTCTCCTTCTCTTCTAATCCAAAAAATACAATGTTTCTTTGTCTTGCTTGTTTTTCTAAGAAATGAAGACGTTTTTCTTGATTTTCTACTTTTGTTTGAAGGTTTTCATATTTTTCTTCTAGTGCTTTAAACTTTTCGTCTAGAATGTTATTTTTATTTTGTGTTACCTGTTCTGTCGCCTTTTCTGCGCTTTTTTGTATTGTGAATTTTTGTTCGTCCAACTCTTTTTGGATGTGACGAAGTGCATTCATAATTTCTTCCATATTTTATCAGCTTGTTTGAATTAATATATATTGCTGGTTATTTAGAGCCACTAGTGGTAAAAACTAGTAGCCTCACTATAAACTATTAATCTCATCCAAGTGATGACCTCTGCCGGTTTTCATTTGAATTGATTGGTGTATCGCAGGCAATCTATCGATGGAGTTTTGTGAATGATTGATGGACTTTAGATTGTAGTGCCGATGGGTAACAACAGAGTGCGCTGACTGCAATTAGTTTGTTGCAAATTGTTGTTGTAAATTGTCGAATCATCCAGCACGGGTATTTATTTGATATACTTAAATGTCCGTAAAAGTAATCTAATATCAAAACTTTGTCACTTCCTAACGAAATTTAGTACGTTTATGAAGTACTTTTTCGTAATTATTGTCATTTTGTTCTAATAGCTGATATCTTCACTGTTCACGTTATTCACTAATTTAAAAACAGTAAAGTTGTTATATCACTGTGTCCACAATATATGTTGTAATTCGGTTATTTATATGTCCGTTGTACTATATTTCTTCAATTTATAAACACTAATTTTATTTTAAATTCGTAAAAATACACAGAGCTTATGTTGAACCTGGCACAGTAGCGCCCTCCTCAATCACGAAATATTTATTTAATACTTGTTCGTAATGCTATTTAGTTTCTATAAATACATGTTTGGATTTTTCATTGAACTCTCATCACTCATTTAGATCTCCATTCTTTTTGCGGCGAAGCTCACAGCCAAGCACAATTCTTGTACATCTTGGGCATGACTGTCAATTTCACATGTATGTTTTTGGTGACATATCATTACTTTTTGTAAAGAAAGCTATTAATTAATCAAAACGGCTTTATTTTCGTAGGTCTTCACAGATACTTAAAAAAGTCCATAAGAACAAAGATTAAACTTATTATTTCAAATAACATATTTTAACACGAGCTCTAGAAGAAAGTGCCTCCGTGGCATAAGAAAATATGGACGCAATCTCCACCAGCGCCAGATTCTGAGTGTGTGAGCTATCATGAAAAGAACTGGCTAAGATGAGTTTCTTAGCCAGTTCTTTTCATGATAGCTCATGATAGCTGTGGCAAATAGTCTTTACAATCCGCGTATAATATATAATTACAATATGGCTACTGACAACATAGCAGTAGTTTTGTCCGTAAAACGTGTAACAGCCAGAATACTCGACCATTCAAGTTAAAACCCAACCAAATTAAAAGCCTACAAGTTATCGAGAGAAGCTCTATGCAACTCTATGCAATTATAACAACTGGCGCGACATCTTTTATTGAAAAAGGAGATTATGTAATAAATGTGGACAGTAAGCAAATGCGTAACAGAATATATAAAAAAACCAGTATCTAAGCATATTCAAAATAAGACAATAAAGTATCACTAATGATCATAGATCTCCACAAATCCTGATAAACATATTCCACTATAGTCGCTCGTAACCCATTGGCTTGTCGTATATCAGTAAAATATATAGATAGAAAATCCAAGCGAATGAAATAAGCAGCTACCATCAGGAGGCATTGGAATGATACGGTGTAACACAAGTGTATCATCCACCATCAACTCTACGACACAACTCTTAATCAGTCTGTAATATCCCAGTAGGTGGAATAGGTTCGCCACCTATTCCGTTTGGGACCTAAACATAACGACGAGACGAGGTTTAACAGCCACTGCCTATACCTTCGAATAACAAAGGCGTGAATTTATGTTAAGTAATATACCGGTAAATATAACTCATTTGTATATATAACTCATCTGTATTTTACGATCACATCTCTGTTTCATTGGCATTGAGAGACCCATGATTACTTACTATACTTATGAGAATAAAAAAAAAGTATAAACGGCAAATAAGTAAATCGAGTGAACCACTTATGTGATAAATGGTAAAAGTGCAACATTTGACACATTAGTGGTTCACTCGATTTACTTATTTGCCACTAATACTTTTACTTTATTTTAATAAGCATAATATTGTATGTACATACATACATAACTTCACGCCAAATCCCTTGCGGGGTAGGCAGAGAGAACAGAGCGCCATAGGGCACGATTCTTACACGCCTCACTCGCTTCGTTGACTTTCATAACTCTTTTCATGCACGCGCGTCGGTTTTTGAGGCTCTTAACATCACCTTCCTCCAGAACACGTTCTATTTGGTCATGGAATGTGTGTCTTGGCCGTCCTCGACTCCAACATCCATCCGCTTTTGCATTGTATATCTGCTTAGTCAGTCTTGCATCTACCATTCTTTCTACATGTCCGAACCAACGGAGCATGCCCTTTCTTACTTTTACACCGACACTCTCTTTCAAACCAACTTCCTTCCTTACAACCTTGTTTTCTACGCGGTCAGCGAGAGTCACTCCGCAGATTTTGCGTAGTGCCCTCATTTCTACCGCGTTTATTCTACTTTCATGCACACTCTGCCATACCCAGCTCTCGCTTCCATAAGTTAGCGTTGGGATCAGGACTGCATTGTGGATTGCTAGCTGGGCTTTTCTGCTAATGTTTTTCGCGCCCAGGAATCTGCCCAACGCTCCATTTACGCTATTTCCTATCGCCACTCGTCTTTCTACATCCGCGGTGTACCTTCCATCTCTGCTAAAAGCGCATCCAAGATATACAATTTCATTCACCTGTTCCAGAACTACAACATCAATCATTATCCTTGCATCTGTTCTGGATTCCTCCCTTTCAAACACCATAACTTTTGTTTTCGTCGCATTCAACTGCAAGCCTTTAATCATGCAATCATCTTTCATAGTAGTGACTAGTGTTTGCAGGTCCGACGGCGATTCGGCTAGAAGCAAGGCGTCATCTGCGTAAAGCAGGCAGCTCACAACTAGGTCACCCATTCGCATCCCTACATCCATCGATCTCACTCTCTGGAGACAACTGTCCAGGTACAGGATGAACAGTCGAGCGGACAGCACGCAACCCTGTCTGACGCCGATATTGACGTCAAACCAGGGGGACAAGCCGCCGTCAACACGCACACACCCTGTGCAGCCCTCATAAGTGGACTTCACAGCGCGCAGCAGTGCTCCGCTCACCCCATAACCCGGGAGTATGCCCCACAGATCCTTTCGTAACACTCTGTCAAACGCCTTTTCCAAATCCACAAAACCGCAGAAGACCTTCCGGTTAACAGCCAGTTGTTTCTCCACGATGTTGCGGAGAGAAAAAATCTGATCCATGCACCCTCGTCCGCTTCTAAAACCACCCTGAGCCTCCCACAACACTCCATCAGATATCACCCTTATTCTCCTTTCAATAATTTTCCCATACACTTTTGCTGCTAAATTAATCAAACTGATGGCCCTGTAACTGGAACACTGCATACGTGGTCCCTTACCTTTATACAAGGGCACAATGACAGCGCGCCTCCAGTCCATGGGAACCTTACCCGACCTCCAGCACAGATTGCTCAAGGTCAGGAAAGCGTCCCGGACACAGGTTCCACCGTATTTGATCATTTTAGCAGACATCATATAAATTCCAGCTGCCTTACCATTTTTCATACTTCGTATCGACCATTCAATCTCTTCCATAGTAATGTCCTCGTCAGATGTTGGCGCAGCGGTGTCAGCCGTAGGCTAACCCGCGGCGCCCACATACGGAACATACTCGTACATTTCCCCAAAATACTCACTCCACCTGCCCAATACATCGCTTGGGTTTGCAAGAATGTCACCAGTCTTAGACATAATTTTGTCCATTATGGATGTTGACAAAGAACCCCGAGACTTTCTAACTTCCCTCCAGAAGAGTTTGTTATTCGCCTCGAAGTTCTCCGTCAACCTCACTTCCTCATTCGAACCTAGTCTTTCACGCTTCTCTTTCACTAAGGCTTTGGTAACATTCCTGCAGCGGCGGTAGCTTTCATACTTTTTCTCTGTCATACTATCATTCTGATTCAAACTTGAGACATAATCCAACCATGCTTTTTTCTTTCTTTCGACGCTGGCTTTCACATCCGCGTCCCACCAGGCATCACCTCTCAGAATCTTATGCCTATTTGCACTACCACATACTTCTTTTGCACTATCCACTATACTATCTTTCATTCTTTCCCACCATTCTTCAACACCTAGGACAGAAAGACTCGTCTCACTGAGTCTTTTACTGACTAGGTCTACATACATACTCCGTACACTTCCATCTTCGAATTTCTCGCATTTTATCCTTTCAAGCTCTCTGAAATGGGTACGCACTCGCCAGTGTCTCCACTTCTTGAAAAGGCCCACGAAACGGCTTACCACCAGGTAGTGGTCCGTATCAAGAGTGGGGCCTCTGTAGGCTCTTGTATCCCTTAGAGTATTTCGGACACGACTATCTACCAAAATCAAATCAATCATACTCTTTTGTTCATTCCGTCTCCACGTATACGTGTGAATATCTTTATGACGGAATAATGTGTTAGACACAAGGAGGTTCCGTTCCAGGCATACGTCCAATATCGGCTTACCAGGATCATTCACTCTCTTGTCACCATTCGGACCAGGGACAGCCTCCAGGCTATCTCTCTAGGTTTCGACCCATCCATTAAGATCACCACACAGAATTATCCTTTCATTTCCCTCAACCAGATCCAGAATATCCCTAACAGTTTCCCAAAACTCCTCGAGTTCGCGGGGATCCGCGGAGCTGACGGGAGCATAAGCTGCGACCAGGAAAACTCACGTGATCCCCAGTTTTATTCGAACCCAAAGATGTCTCCGGTCTACCAACTCATAATCTTTCACTCCTGAAGCAAAGCGGGAGGAGAGAACGACTCCAACACCCCCACTGGCACGGACTTCCGGGTCCACTACGGACCATAGGGCTACCATGCCACCGGGGAGGTCCTCGGTCTCACTCCCCTTCCGCTTTGTCTCTGTCAAACATAAGGCATCCAGGCATCTCTCATTTATTACATCCATCATCTCATTCATCTTTCTTGTCATACTACCTCTAACATTCCACGTGCCTATACGGCACTCCCCTCTCCTCGTCCCGCCAGGGTTGGCGCTGCGTGAAGGGTGGCGGCCCCCTTCGCCGCATGCGCATGCAGCCGTACCGACGGGGGCTAATCGGTGCCCGTCGCTTACGGGGCACGCCCTAGCAGCCCGTCCGGCTGAGTTTGCTTCGGTCAAGATTGCGTCCCACTGGGATGGCAGGGGTCGCAACGTGCACGCTCTTGACATGACCCCCTAATATTGTATGTAAGTTTGTTAATTATAAGGAAAATAATAATTAATTAGACTTGAAGTGATTTTGATGTATTAAATAATTATTGTTTTGATCTTTACTTGTCACGCATAATAAATGGCAGATGAATGATACATGGCAAATGAACTGGATTGCTTTTGAAAACTAACAGAATTCATTATTGTTTCCCTATTTCATGTAGATTTTGTTACTATCTATCTTCAGACTTCAAATACCTTTGCTCTATTTCTAATCCTTGTTCGTCTTTCGGTGGTCGACATTGGACCATAATTAATTTAAGTTAGAACAATAATAAGGTTATATTGTCAAAGATATACATGATTACTGATTCAATACCAAGAGTAATATTATTTTGCCTTCCATTCAAACAAAATATCTCTCAATACACACCAATGACTTTTCGAAATTGTTTTCGGAAGCTATGAGTGATAAATATCGATGACTGAAAACTTTGTGCCCGGTATGGCAATAGGTTCGCTACCTATTCCATTTGGAACGTAAACATAACGGCGAGAAGAGGCTTAACAGCCGCTGCCTACACCATCGGGTAACAAAAGGCGTGAAGTTATGTTTTATTTTATGTCATGTCAACAACCTGTGGAAAATGTTATAGTCGGCGTAATATTACTTAACAGTACGTAAGTACTCACAGTACGTACAAAACTTTCCTTTAAATAAATTATAACCAACACTAATACAAAATTTTTGTTTTTATGAATTTCGCACCTGCCTGAGCAACTGATGGTCGAATCTCTCATCCGTAATATAATATCAAGTACTGGTGTCAATATTAACTGACAAATTATGACTTTCCCATTTGCAAAGCTACCTCCCGGACTAAGATTATCTATGCATGTGTGTATAAAGACATGGTAACGATTTGTGGTAGTGTGTGTAACTTGTATTTATTCAAATTACAGGCAGTCCTCGTACTTACGGCATGTTAGGTTCTCGAAATACGCGACGCGTCGAATCGAAACGACGTAAGTCGAGACATATTTTTTCATATGTTTTCATGTAAAACTCAAGGGTTAGGATCCACACGGACTCGAAATTAAAAAAAAACTGCATTTATAACAAAGGATATACAAACTTTATTATCAAAAGTAAGTTCTTAAAATAATTATAATATGCACTTATGAAATTGCTTATTGAATTGTTTTTCCATAGTATAAATTAAAGCATTCCTTTTTCGTATAAAAGTGCTGTTTGAAGAGACGGAAGGTCGAGCTGTTAAGAGATTTTCTTTATCTTTCAATATTGTTTGTATCGTCGTGCGTGATAAATTAAGTTCTCGTCCAATAGATGAAGTCGAATAACCGCAATCTTTGTGTTTTAAAATGTTAGATTTAACCTCCATTGTAATTGCCTTACTTACTCTCTTCTTCACTTTATTATTATTGTCTTCTTTAAGTGGCATAGCTTAAAATTCACTTAAATATGTATGTAAAAACAAAAACTGTCAGAGATGCGAAAAAAAAACTAATGTATTACGTCTTGATTGCCCGTTGTCCCTTAAGTAACTAAACAAAGTCAGCAGCGTTTGCGGGGTATTCCCCGCACGCCGACACCGCGCCAAGTCGGCCACACGGACATTGAAGTATCAAGTGAATTCTCCTATGCCGGAAATCGAAACAAATGACGTATGCTTGAGGAATAGTGTCAAATCATTGTTCGACGTAACTTGAAACGACGTAAATCGAAACGACGTAAGTCGAGGACCGCCTGTAATGTATTATAATGCAAAATTTTAAAAAAAGTTGTAGCATTTGCACTTTTTTTTTTATGGGATAGGAGGGCAAACAAGCAGGCGTGTCACCTGATGGTAAGCAACCAACGCCGCCCATGGACACCAGCAACACATTAGTGTTACTGTTGCGTTGCCGACCTTTAAGGGATAGGGGATAGGAATGGATGGGGAAGGGGGTGGGCCTCCAGGTACCTCTCTCACCGAACGAAACGCGGCATGAGCCACTTTACGTCGGTCTTCTGAGAGGTCGTGGTATTTCACCGGTCGAGCCGGCCCATTCTAGCAGCAAACTGCTTGGCTCTACCACTGTTAGTGGTAGTTCTCGGTATAAACTTTATGTGTGCGAAATTTCATACTCCTCCGTCCCCTCAATTTTCGTAAAATGGGATCCAAAGTTTTGGCTTTATATATGAATATATACATTAATAAATTCTTTTTTTTCTCTTTTATAGTGAACATAATATGTATCTACATATATTGGGATAGTTTCAAATATCTGCTTGTAACGGTTCCAACGTTATCTACAATTGAAAAAAAAATATATGGGGACCCCCCTTCTTTTTAAACTTTTTTTAATTTTCAGATTTCCTTAACTTACATACAATTCTAGAGCTGGATTCCAAATTTCATCTTTCTAAGTCTTCTGGAAGTAGGTTAGGTTTAGCTACTATGTATATATCAGTCAGTATGAATTTTTGCGACTTTTGGACCTTTATACCCCTAAGAGCAAGCTTCATGAAATTTGGGCTTCTAGGTGTCCTTATGGATATAATTATACACACGTAGTTTCAATGTATTGCGTTAAAGGAGTTAAGAGTTATAGAGGGGTCAAAAGTAGCACTAAGTGATTCGTGTAATGATACACTTGCGCGCTGTCTAGCCAGTTCCCTGCTTGAACATGACTGACACGCAGCCGCGTGTCTTGATACAAAATAGAATATGGCCAAACTAGACACAAAGAGTAAAAAAATGGAAGACTATTGGGCCATATAATCATATGTATTAAATCAAAACAATGGTAGAGACAAGCATTTCGCTGCACGAATGGGCCGGCTCGACCAGTGAAATACCACAGAAACCAGAGGCCCCTTCTCCATCCTTTCCTATCCTACCCCTTTAAAGGTCGACAACGCAACGGTAATATTATATGTGCTGCAGGTGTCCATGGGTGGCGCAGGTTGCTTACCACCAGGTGGCATGCTTTCTCGATTGCCCTCCTATGCCATAAAAAAAACTTTGCCCCCATTTTTACTTCCTTACATACATACATATAATCAAATCCCTAGTTGGGTAGGCAGAGAGAACAGAGGCCCATAAGGCACGATTCTTACACGCGTCGTACTATTTGGTCATGGAAGGTATGTCGTGGCCGTCCTCGAATCCTACATCTATCGAGTTTTGCATTGCATATCTGCTTAATCAGTCTTGCGTCGTTTTTTATTTCTACATGTCCCAACCATGAGCATGCACTTTTTTACTTTACACCTTTAGAGATACTTTAAAGATCATTCTTCAGTGTTTCTGTTGGTAGCTACCGCTCGTGCTCGCTCCTGCTCGTGCTGAAACCGAGGACAGACAAAAATACATCATTGTTAGAAGTTTCATTAATTAAACCGTTTCGTGTTATTAAGTAAACCTTACGTTTTTGCTCCTATAATATTCATGCGCAAACAACGGCCGCTGATATTAAATGAATTAGTTTTTGCGTACGAGTGTATTCTGTAGACCAGTACATTCCACCCGGGTGTACTTGTTAACTGGATACTTTGAAGATAACTGAGAGATACAAGTAAACCAGAACATTGTACAAGTACAAGTAGATGGGTATATTTAGAAAAGTTTACTGTACTTGTGTTACGCCGTAAAATTGTTCACATTGATACTGTCCCTAATCAAATTAATGTTATACATGCTAATGTTTGTATCGAAGCTTGGATGTTTGTTGCTTTATAACACAAAAACTACTTAGTAAATTTTAGTTAAAGTTCGGCATAATCAATATCATACGTCAGAATAACACGTGAGATATTGTTAATAAACTTTCAGTGATTAGGTACATCAAAATGTTATGCGTAACTAAAATATCTACATTAAAAGTAATGTGTAAAGCAATAGTTCATATACAATTGTGCTACTGATCACTGACGCAGATCCATTTATTGTAGAGGTGAGGTGAGGATCACCGACCTACTTCAATTATTCACGGCTCACAATGTATATGTCGGAACACACCGGAACACACACCGTGTCACGTGACATATTGTTACGCCCCCACTATGAACTCATTTCCGATATGTTGGCGGGGTCTTCACTTATCAATTAATGTCATAATTGCACCAGCTTTTGCCTACAACATCGCCTTTATCACTCTCACAAACCGGGACAGGGTGAACAAAGGGACTAACTCGAATTTTGATGATGGTATAACATAACACACAACATAGTCCAGGGGTTTATTTGATTGTATAATAAGACTCACATTCAATTGTAAGCCCGATGTGAGGTTTATATAAAATTGTACTTATATGTGTTGCTAATACATTCATGTGAAACATACAAATATCACGTTTATATTGATGGTTAATATACAAACATAGTTTTGCGTTTTGTAAGTTTTGGAGCAGCGCAATATAATCAATAACTGTTTTAAGGGCAATAACATAATTATAAGTGGCGGGGTGAGTCTGTGGGGTAATCTGTCGAGGTACAAGCATACATAGATAACACCACTACGGGTTCAATATTCAATTCACTCAGTTACGTGTAACTAAATATATATGTTTCTTAGTAAAGTGATTACTATTATTAGAAGTACTCTTAACTTAGTCCTTACAACGATACATTTTCTGTATTAATTTGTAACAAAAAGTCACATATTGCATATGATGGATAACCTACTATATATAATACGTATTGTTCCAAGCTAAGAGACATAGATCTGTGAACGTGGAATGGCGACACTCGAAATTAACTTAGTTCCCGAATTTCGTAGCGCGCTAGTAGCGCAGTCACGTTCCGCCAGTTCTACATAAATCACAACCAAAGCGGAGTTTTATCCGTGATTGTACTTTCACGCCCTAATACACACATTTGTAGGGAGTACCAATTTATATCACGACACCCTGTATGTATTGATTAGTAATGTCAGTTTACACAACCTAGTGCCACACATCGGGCACTGTACTGTTGATCAGTGCTTTCTGTCGCACACAAAAATAGGTTTTCAAAAAGTTAACAAACCAAAATTTAATTTTCGAAACATTTGATATACGAATTTCTAATTATTTGTCAAATCAAGATGTTGGTAATTTATAAATCTGCTGGCGCGCCCGATACAGATAACTTTCACAGTATGATTGTAGCGGTAAGTTTAAAGTAAAGGAATATCTAAATGAAATGTGGTGTGGCCGCACGACGCAGGACGCACGCCACTGTTTGTTGCGGTTCTCTTCGATATACAATCAATATGACATTCACAAAGGTTCATACTATATTTTAGGGGTCCGTGCTCTATTCCGACCTTATAGTATTAATTAATTTTATTGAAAAATATAGTTAGCTTTTCGCACTTTTATTATGGAAAGTTTCGTATTTGTTGTTGTTGTTGTTTTGTATTTAACCCAACACGCCATGAGCAGGGGGCTCATGGCGTGTTGGGTTAACAAATAAAAAGCTTTTCTAGTGCCTTCAGTTAGCTGCAATTGAGATTGCAAAAAAATGTTGAGGTTAGTTATAGAAATACGCACTCTGTCCACGGGAAAATCCTGTTTTAAGGGCTCCAATTATCATCGCGGTTAGATCAAGCTGTACTCTTTAAAACTGATCATAACCGCCAGTCTTAAATTCTGATGAAGTCCAAAACATTCGTTCCCAACCAAAACTGCGTAGACCGAGAATTAGGACAAGGCGCTGAGTCTTGCTGGAAGGACTATTCTTGGTTAGTGAACATGGTGTTATTGAGGGGCTTCACTATCTTCTTACGAATGATCGCTTGATAGTGCTCGCTGTGTAGTAAGTACCAGGAACGAGACGATCCATCACCGTCCGCCGAAACCGATCGAAAGACAATGCTATAATATGCACAGGGACCCTATTATAACTGTACACCAATTGCCAAAAAAGACTAGTGGACTTTGTGCACTTTGATTTCACTTGTTTCGATTTTACAACCGCATTATTGTTAAATTATATTATTAGTTAAAAAATGGCCAGTCTATTGCTTTCGGACAGGATTTCTTCAAAATTTTTCCCTTTCTGCTTTGACCACCTTTTTTGTAAGTCGCGTCCTCCAGACACACAGAGAAGGTTGCATTTTACCTAATAATAGCACGGTATACAAACATTTGACTAATTCCAAGCGTATTGAGTGCTAAAATTGCATTTGACTCCATGTCTACTACCTGTACCTCCCTACTGCAATCACAGTGATTCTGTTCTCTTTATCAGCCCACTCCATTCATTCTATAATGTATCATCGACAAACTGAGGAAAGAACAATCTCAATGGACAATCATCCTTACAAGAGTGGCAGATATCAAATTCAAATGTTTATTTTTAATTGTAACAATATTTATTAGCAAATTACTTATCGATGACCTAAAAATTTGCCAAAGTATACGCCTTCAAAGTTATCTTCCGGAAAAATCGTCTCGTTTTGCAAATCAGATTTTTCCTAAGTGGCGGCAGGTTAATGGTTTGTTCTAATGGAGCTCGTGGAGCCGTCATGAGACGCACCGCGTGCTCTTAATTATATCATTCGAAATAATTACATTTGTAATACAGCGGAAGCTGTGAGGAGGCTTACGTTTTCACAAGAACCTAGTTATTCTTGAATATCAAAGAGATTCTTACTTTCATTAATACTCTCTGCTGATTCGGTTTATGGGCACCAGTAATATGTGGTAAATCTAGCTGGCGTGTATTACATTGCTTGTATTACATACATAACTTCACGCCAAATCACTTACAGGGTAGGCAGAGAGAACAGAGCGCCATAAGGCACGATTTTTACGGTTTTTAAGGCTCCTAACATCACCTTCATCCAGAACTCATTTTATTTGGTCATGGAAGGTGTGTCGTGTGCTCAACTCCTATATCCATCCGTTTTAGCATTTTACATGTCCGAACGATCGGAGTATGCCCTTTCTTACTTTTACACCGACACTCCCTTTCAATTCAAATTCCTCCTTTATAGTCGTGTTTTCGGCGCGGTCAACGAGACTCACTCCGCAGATTTTGCGCAGTGCCCTCATTTCGACCGCCTTGATTCTATTTTGGAATATTATCAAAATAAACAACAAATTGTCCAAGTACTACCTGGATAATTAGTTGTTTATTTCAATACTTTCACTGACTTAAGTTTGTAGTGTGTGCTACAACTATTTTTAGAAGCCAACACTTATACCAGTTGATATTTTAACCAGTGAATGACATGTTTAGTGTACATGTTTTGTTCACTTTTAGTTTATGTCCCAAACGATCTCAACATTGATATTCTAGACATGTTCGTTCATTCCGGCTATAACTTCTCCCACATTTAAAGAGCGTCGTGCGGATATAGCCCCCGGACGACCCCGGACGTTCCCCGGCAGCGCGTGGCCCACTGAATTTTGAAACAAACAGCCCTGATAATAACTAATAAATCTGTGACATGACTCATGAACAGTGTTTTTGATCATAAATAACAATTGCAGTAATTCTGTTTTGAATATTGGCAAGATAACAAACTGAGTTTTTGGCTTTCAACTCATTTTGAAAATATATAGCATATTTGTTTTTATAAAAACGTTAGGAATGTCCAATTGAAGAGATACATTAACGAGATATATGTCCGGTGGAGATCTAAAACTAGATCAGCATCAGTGTCAGTGTGCTGGTGTACTGCAATGTGGCGGTGTGATATAGGATATGACCCAGATTTAAAATAGCAACAGTGGCGCTCTACAACACCAGACGGAGCTAAACGTGTCTGTCTGTCTGTATGTCACAACTGACTATTGCACTTTAGCATCTTTTCACGAGAGCTTTTCTTTAGAAAGCTGCTGTGAAATATTCTTGGTTGGTGTACAAATTCTGCGAATATATCTGCACAAATTACTACTCCTGCATTGATATTGATATTTCCATATAACAAGTGGCTTGCTACCAGCTACAATCTTGACCGACTGCAGCAGTACAGTACAGCATGCCCACTTACTATATTATGATGTGAAGGTACTGTTAGTGAGGTTTACAGATAGGCCTGGACAGATCTTTATATTTCCGCTTCACTTTTAATTTAACTATATACTATCGTAACTATATTAATATTATATAGAATCAGAATTTGCATGTTTATTAGTTTATGTACATGTACAGATACAGTATCCTGGATATGCTTCCTAAGCGTATTTAAATTAAAAAGCAAGTATAAAAATGGAGTCAAAACGCCAAAGTTCCTGGAAAATAGAAATGTGGGTAGAGTGTAATGCCAAGACATTGTCCTAGCGTGTCATATGTTTGTTAAAAATAATTAATAGTTGCAATAAAGTAGAACACACAAGGTGGCCACTACACACTGGAGCCAGCGCCAAACGTTCCACAAAACAAGCTCGTTATGGCAGATACCCAACAAATATGAATCTGTCCGCCGCCAGATCAGCCTTCAACCTTCGGGTAGAAAAAGGCGTGAAGTTATGTTAGGTTTATTAGATATTTCTTTTTATTTACCATAAAATCTCACTGCAAAAAGGCTTAAAATTTTTGTTTATTATTAATAGGTAGTATTGACTCGGAATGCCGGCGTGAAGTGGCTTCGTTTCGTGAAAGAGGTATCCACAGGCCAGATTCCCTTGCCCCTCCTACTCCTTTAAAGGACGGCAATACACCACGCTAGTTGCTTATCATCAGGTGACCCACGAACGAGCAAGAGCTCGTTTGCCCTCCTATCCCATAAAAAATGTGATATTGGCATAATATGTGATATTACCTTCATGTCATAATAGATCATAATTTAATATAAACAAAATTATCTTATGTATCATTTATTTATCATTTTAAGTATGAATGTTAACTAAACATCAGAGCAGCTTTTGCTAAGTGTGAACCGCACGCTGGGGAATTAGATAATTTGATACTGGGTGGGTATCAACCACTTACGGGACATCGTTTATATGAGATGAACAACCTAATATCAATGTTATACTATACTAGCTGACCCGGCACACTTTGTTCCGCAACAAAAGTAATAATTATGTATGTAAATTTTGTATTTATTACTTTTCGTTTACTACATCATACAGGAATTATAAAAACCACCCCGTTGATACCCTCTTACTATTTAAAAAAACCGCATGAAAATCCGCTGCGTAGTTTCAAAGATAATAAGCTTATAAGTGGACAGACAGCGGAAAGCGACTTTATTTTAAACTATGTAATGATTTATAAGAATTAGATTAGGTCGTCGTTGCTGTAAACTGAAAAATATAATTAATACGGAGCAGTTACATGTTGCTGTTGGCCCACTACGGAAAAGGTTGTAGAGAACATGTTGGAACATGTTGATACTGCGCGTTTAGTTTAATTTAGTTATTTTCACAGCATTATGTCATACATACGTGATGACACAGAAATAAATTAATTTTGTTTTTTTTGTTATTTGACTATTGTCACTATTTTATTTCATTCTTTATAATGACAATTTACATGTATGTAATATGTTTAAATGTATATGTGACATTTTATATTTTCATCATTTTATTTTCATTTCATTTTTTTTAATTTTCATTTTAAACTCTATACTTTGGGGCAGGGCCGCAGAAGTAGATACGATTTTTGTGGTCCAGATACGAGCTGTTCGTGCTATCTACGGTGTACCGGTATGAAATGAGCGTTTAAGATACAAATGTGTTGGTAGGGGCTATTTGTTGTGAATAAGCCTTATTTTTTTTTGTTTGGTTGCCATGACCTCTGTCAAACATTCAGTTAGACTAACAGTTAGTAAACAAACAACATCATATTTTTTATTGTGTTAAAAATGACAATTTTTGTGCCGGAATGTGACGATTTGCGGAAAGCATTAATTTTTGTTTCCATTTGAAAAAAAATGCTGCCGAATCACATCGAATGCTTGTCGAAGCATATGGTGATCATAATCTATCATAAGCAACATGCCAGAGATGGTTTCAACGATTCAAATGTAATAATTTTGATGTGAGAAATGAAGAACGTGGAAGACCTCCAAAAATATTCGAAGATGCCAAACTGCAAGCCATATTGGATGAAGATGATACTTTGAGTCAGAAGCAAATGGCAGCTATGTTAAATGTTGCACAACAAAAAATTTCAGACCGTTTGAAAGCTATGGGAAAAATTCAAAAGTGTGGAAAATGGGTGCCACATGAATTGAATGAAAGACAAATGGAAAACCGGAAAATAAATTGTGAAATTTTGCTTCAAAGACTTCGTGTCTTTGAAGCAAAATTTCACAATTGTTCAGAAAATCAGTTTTGCATCGAATTGTCACTGGCGAAGAAAAATGGATTTATTTTAAGAATCCTAAACGGAGAAAATCATGGGTTAATCCGGGACAACCATCAGCATCGACTGCAAAACCAGATCGTTTCGGGAAGAAGGCAATGCTCTGTGTTTGGTGGGATCAGAAGGGTGTGGTGTATTATGAACTCCTAAAACCTGGTGAAACTGTTAATACTAGTCACTACAAACAACAAATGATCGATTTGCACAACGCATTGATCGAAAAACGACCAGAATGGGCCAGAAGACATGGGCAAAGTAATTTTGCCCACGACAATGCACCTGCACACAAAGCAAAATCGGTTGATGATACAATCAAAGTACTTGGCTGGGAGTTGCTACCCCGCCCGCCGTATTCACCAGACTTGGCTGCTCCCGATTACCATTTATTTTCATCGACGGGACACGCATTGGCTGACCAGCGGTTCGATTCCTACGCGGAAGTGGAAAATTGGGTGTCTGGTTTACTTCAAAAGAAGAACATTTCTATTGGCATGGTATCCACAAATTACCAAAAATGTGGACAAAATGTGTAGAAAGTGATGGACAATATTTTGAATATTTTTTTTTATCTAATCAAAATTAATATTTTATTTTCACAAAAAAACGCTCATTTCATACCGGTACACCTATGTATATGAAGAGTCCTCTGGTTACACTAAGAAATAAATATAAAGATATACGAATTATGACATTATAAAGCATAACATAATTAAATCTAAGGACTTATTATTGTATCGCAGATTACTTAGATAATTAAAAAAAGTTTGAAATTGAATTGCTCTTTTTGTGTTGATTGTAATTATTACTGTAATATTGTGAAATGGGAATTGAAAAAGTCAGCCTTGAGTTTCTTGTCAGTTTTTCTCAAGAAGCCTTGACACCTGAACTGGGTCTTAGATTCGCTTTCACATTAAATACAGCGTGATGAAAGGGAATCTAAGCTCTGCGGATTTTAGATGTTAGTTTTATATGACGGATTCAAAGTACTATGTAACGTCTGAGGAATAAAGATATTTGGAATTTGAATAAATATGAGAGAAATAAATTTTCGTGTCCATTATTTCATAATAATTTGCAAAAATGAGAATTTCTCTAGCATGAGATTAGAACCTCTGAACTCTACATTGCAATACATGTATTTTTTTAAAATAGATAACTGAATGGTTAAAAATGAAGACCTCCGAGTTCGACACAAACGGGAGTCATATAAAAAAAAAACAGTTGAATCTTAATAAGAGAATTCCCCTAGTAAGGAAGAAATTTGTTATAGCTTGATTGAAAAGCGTATTATCGCAGTGGCGGGAAAATGTGTTATAATGGAGGTCCTTAGAGCGCCACACTCAGGAATAAATTATGTAACAGTGTTTGTGGTAACGTAATGGAACAGTATTTTATAACACAATTTGAGCGTCAGGGACAGCGTCAGACAGCCACCACCAGGGTCGCTGCCTCACCCCTCTTTACAATTTAATCGCAACATAATTGCCTGGCGACCATTTTCACAAATCTGCTCACGCTTTTACCGTTATTAATAAAGCTTATAATTGTGAACGTAACAATACGACACTTTCACTATTCACGCGTAGCTTTGATATTTCACCTTCGCGCTTTTGGTATTGGAAGTAGGCAGCGTTTTACGGTTTCGAATTAATGTTTTGTCTCATTAAAGAGTTGGCTACATGTACTAGTATTCAGGACGCGTTGAAATGCGCCATCTTGTGGCGAACTTGCATTTGTGTAGCGGCTGTTGCACAATAATGTTTGCGACGTGATTTATAGAGCTGAGTGCATTGTAATGGCATATTAAACAAATTTATTGGCGGTACGTGAGAGGGGGGTCGAGATGGCGCCACCTCCACCGTCGCGCGCGTTCAATAGAAACGTGCTCGAGATAACGCTTCTGTCTCGCATTAATCATTCGGAGAGGACTCACCGAGTCACCGTTACATCGTGCAGCATCACCGTGATCGCGCTGCACTGTAACTGTACCTGCGCGGTGTTATCACAATTACAACATACTTGTTCTCCTTTCACAAATAATATTTTCACAAAAATAATTAAATGCATATAATCTTAATTACGCAAAATAATGTAACAAAAAAATAATAGCATATTATAACACGAATTTGTGTTATAAAGGGCGTGAAAATATAAAATTTTAGTCTAAAACCAAAAAGAAACAGCTGGACCTCGGTACCTGTGACATGCATTGCAAGAGTGCATTTTCAATTCACTAATAATTCAATTCAAGCGAGCTTAGTGATCATTCAATTTAGGAAAAAGCAATAGTTGAATCATTAAAAACATAAAGTGTTAGGTATATTTATAATGAAAGCTATTATCTCATAGTACAGCCCTGCAAATTCAAATGAACCAAAATATTCAGAGATTCATTGCAGTGTTCAGAAAACGATAGCTTATTGAATGATTCCGTCCAAATGAAATGCCTCAATTGAACTTCCGCAGCGTCATTATTTAATATTTATGAATTCAATACGTATTTAGTGCCGTTATTGATATATTTCTGGCAGGTTTTTATGTGAGTAAAGTTTGAAGAATTTAAATAGCTGGAATATTTTTTCCATTGTGGAACAGTTAAATTCACAATAAGTAAAATTTGGTTTATTTTCTTTCTTGCTATCACACACTATACATATATAATGCTGGCAATTCATTGATTAACATACATCTTAATATATATTAACCGTTACTCATAAAAATTAGTAAGTTTAGCTAAATTTGCTGATGTTTCTGATTATCACCTGTCCGCAGAGAGTAGCAGCGGGTAGCGGGTAGCGGCGAGGTGTATCATCGAGAAATCTTTGTCGTCGAGCCTGGTCTAGATGAATACATAAATACCTACGCACATACATATTCATATACACATATGTACATAACAGTCTAGGTGGCGCAGTGGCGAGCACCTCGCTTCTGATTCAAGAAGTAGTGGGTTCAAATCCTGGCACTGGCACACACCAATGACTTTTCGAAATTCTTTTCGGAAGTTATGTGAGATAAATATCGATGACTGACAACTTTGTGCCCGGTATGGCAATAGGTTCGCCACCTATTCCATTTGGGACATAAACATAACGGCGAGACGAGGCTTAACAGCCGCTGCCTTCACCTTCGGGTAAAAAAAGGCGTGAAGTTATGTTATGTCAAATATACATAACATGATATAAAAGACATACCACTATGTATAAATGTAGTTATGTAGGGTTAGTGTCGTTTACAGTGACAAGTAGAATTAAATAAGAAGTTTTTAAAGTTGCCAATGTCTTTTCAAGTCGAAGTACTGGTAATTCATTCCACTAACTTGCTGCCTGGACTGAGAACGATTTATCATGGAAATTTGTCAAAGTGAAATCAAAAAATTTATTTTCGTAGGTCTTCACAGAAACTTAAAAATAGACAATGTACAAAATTTTTACTTATTATTTAAAATTAAATTCTTAAACACGAGCACTTGAGAAAAATGCCTCCGTGGAACAAGAAAACACGGACGCAATTGCCACAAGCAACTGGATTCCGAGTGTGGGGGCTATCATGAGAAGACTCGGGCAAGAAACTCATGTGTCAATACTCTTTTCAAAACCATTTAAAATAAATAACAATAATATTAATATCGCTACTGAAAACAGCAGTAGGCTCGTGCATAAAAGACGTAGCAGCCTGAATACTCGAACATCACAGTTAAGACCCAACCGATTTAAAATCGTCGTCCAACAGGCTAACGAGAAAAATTACTATGAACTCTTAGTCGAGCATAATTGACGCGACATCTTCTATTATGAGTACTAACGTTGTGCAACAAATGCATATCATCATTACATCAGTAAAGAAAATAAAATATTTTTCGAGATTTATCACTTTATTTGCAAACGCTGGCTGAACTCTGAGTAATAGATCGAAACAATATACTACATTATTATTCACCTTCAAAAGTCTAAAAAAAGTCCACGAGGGCATATGTCTATCTCTTAGGGATAACCCACAATTATAATTTTTATTTCTCACCTTTCTACGTAAAATAATGGCCTATTTACGTAGCGATTTTAAACATTACAGTAGTAATTTTCATCAAGTTAAGTGTCTTAAATAGATTGTGCTTTTAATATAGACTAATATGACCACTTACAGTTTAAGAAGACGCGTGCCGATTAATAGCACAAATTAAACTTTTTAATATCCACAGTTTACTCATTTATTACTTTCGATGCGGAACAAAGTTCGCCGGGTCAGCTAGTACAATAATAAAATTAATATTTAGCGTATATCAAAAACAACATCAAGGATTAGTGGAGGGCGGTGGTATTTCTAGAGTGAAGCTTACCGATGATTTCAAATATCTCGCATCTGTGTCATGGAGAAACGTGAAACGTTATTTAAGATAGTGATGAGCAACAGGATTGAAAAGAGTATTGTACAGAAGAAATTCGGTGATGCACATACTACGTGTATATTTGCGTAGATCAAATATAAATTTAATAGAGAAATTCTGAAGACGCTCAAGTTTAACAGGTTGGTCTTCACTGAGATCAAGACAGCTCGCATCAGCATAATCAAGAATAGGAATGAGAAGAGATTTTGCAAGCGCAGTCTTGATAGTAACAGGTAGAAGATTGCGGAGTCTTCTTAGGGATCCTGCAGAGCAACTGACATTCTAAACTTGTGCCGACCACGAAAGACAATACTAAGTTTATAACATGACATAACTTGACGCCTTGACGCCTGCCTGTAGGCAGTGGCTGTTAAGCCTCGACTCGCTG
Organism: Euproctis similis; assembly: GCA_905147225.2. Classification (NCBI taxonomy): domain Eukaryota; kingdom Metazoa; phylum Arthropoda; class Insecta; order Lepidoptera; family Erebidae; genus Euproctis; species Euproctis similis. The sequence continues at coordinate 21,305,564 of LR990115.1, read as the reverse complement.
TTATGTTTACGTCCCAAATGTAAAGGTAGCGAACCTCTTGCCGTACCGGTTACACAGTTTTTAGTCGTCGATATTTATCACACATAACTTTCGAAATTAATTTCGAAAAGTCATTGGTGTATGACAGGATCGGACCACCGAGACTATTAATAATTATATTAGTCTAAGTTTATTCCAAGGTTTTTTACCTTTTCCCTACATGGGTTAGTAGTACTATTAAATTATATGTTCGGCAATTTTATCAGGTCTAGCTTGACTATAGGTCTAGGTTGAGCTTGAGTCTCTCGGATTTACCTAGATTCCACATCTTTGATCCCTTTTCTCCATTCCCAAAAAGTCTACATTAATTGCATCTGGTACTCGATAAAACACCACCCTGTGGTACACCGACAGTGGTGTTGGACCAAGAAGAATACGTGTCATATAGTCAGATGCGTTGTTGGCGACCGAACAAGTAACTTCGAAACCAGTCAATCACACCAGGAAATATGTTAAGAGAGCCCAAAATGGAAAGTAGCACATCGAAGTCAACAGTGTTAGAGGCATTGCTGAAATCTAAGAGGCAGAGAACTGTTGGCTTTTCATTTTCCATTCCTGGTCAGCCATGTATTAGACATCCTTATATCTTAGACAAAGGCGGTGGTGGTGGTCCGGTTTACGTCCTGATCATAGTGACCAGGACGTAAACCGGATTGAAGTGGGTTAAGTATGTTATTGAAGTTGAGGAATGTATTGGTCATGGAGAAGGCGTTCAATAACTTTGGATAAGAATGGTTATGGGGCGTTTACAATAAGATATAGATGTTTCAGAACCTTTTTGATTAAAGATATGACTGATAACGGCAAGAAGTTTTTAACGGTGTTAGAGCCACACAATTCGCCGCATGAATGAGCCGGCTCGAACGGTGAAATACCACGACCTCTGAGAATATCGACTTAAAGTGGCTTATCGCTCTCGTTTCGCTCGGTGAGAGATATCCGGAGGCCTAACTCCTTTCCCCCTCCCGTTCCCATCCAACTTCCGACACCTTCCATATCCCATTGTAAAGGCCTGCAACGGAACAGTAATTAGGTGTCCATGCGCGGCGTTTGTTGCTCCCCATCAGGTGCCACACCTGTTCGTTTGCCCCCCAATACAATAAAAAAGAAACGACCGTGATATTTTATGGAAAAAGACTATTAAGAGCTTTAATGTCTAGAGTAGTCATACCCAACCTACGCTATCATAAGTCAGCGTTGGGATATGCGCGTTATAAATGGCAAGCTAAGACATCTGTATCATTCTTAACACCTAAAATTCTGCCCAACGCACCATTTAATAAAAGTGCATCGAGGATATACTATTTCATCCACCTGCTCTAGCACTACATCATCAATCAATCAATCAATCATTTATTTATTCATTACATTTTGGGTTATCAATACAAGATCACAATTTACTTTTTGTTTCACCAAAATCTGCCAGTAATGGCATATGAATATTTTTACATTATTTAATGATATCAAATACTAAAAAACTATATATATGAATAAATCTATGTGCAATTTAAATTGCTAATAGATAAATTAGAAAAAAAAACAATTAGAAAAATTCAATGAACTTCCAATTAGTAATCACAAATTAATGAATCAAATAGAGTTGGGTAGTTGCTTATTTTACATAGCGAGTTGATGTCAAAGAGTAAAAAATAAATAATATTAGTCTAATCATATACATATTTCATAACATGTCAGGAAACTAAATTAAACCTATAAAGTGACACAGGTAGGCAACAGCATCGTGTAAGTACAGACACTCACAAGATAAATGCACAGACAGGATATTAGCATTATTTTGATGTATAAATATATAATTATTTATAATTATAATTAATTATCTATCTATACTTATATTATAAAGCGGAAGAGTTTGTTTGTTTGTTTGTTTGTTTGAACGCGCTAATCTCAGAAACCACTATTCCGATTTTAAAAATTCTTTCAGTGGTATATAGTCCATTTATCGAGGAAGGCTTTAGGCTATATTATATTTTCAAATTAATTAGGGATCCTTACTATAAGTCCAATAATGTAACCCAAGGTGTAAGAAAATGACTCGAAAATAATTCTTACATCGTGAACGCTGCGAAAACTATTGATTCTAGAACAAAACAATGTACTACACTTTTACAGAACATAAATTTGTCTATAAAAAAGTTCGCGACGCCATATGTCTAACTATTGTAGTTATCTCACAATAAGTGTTTTTTGAATTTTTTAAAATAATTAAATTGATGTCGTTTTAAAAATGCTTTATTTTGTACCTTGATATTAATTCTCCTTAAAATAAATACCTTAAAATAAATTCAATACCTTTCTAGAACTTTTTGGATAATTTAATTCGAACATTTAATTCAAAAGATATCGCAAAATACAAAATGTAAGTATTCATTTCATAGGGAAATATTTAGTTACACTACGGATGATGTATCCGACTCGGACAGCTCGGACCGCGACAGCTAGCAGGTAGATTTTTTTACGTTTGTTTCTTGCTAAAAGGTATCGGTTGTCCAGTTGTCGAGAACCCTACTTCTGAATAAAGTAGTCGCGGGTTCGAATTCTGGCTCACACCAATGACTTTTTGAAATTGTTTTCGGAAGTTATGTGTATTTAAATATCGATGACTATAAACTTTATGCCTGGTATGGCAATAAGTTCGCCACCTATTCCATTTGGGATGGAAACATAGTGGCGAAACGAGGTTTAACAGCCGCTGCCTACCTACACCTTCGAGTAGAAAAGGCGTCAAGTTATGTGGTGTTGTTGTTTCTCTCTTTGTCATCATATCGCTCAATACTTTAATTAGAATTTAAAATTTGTAGTATTTAATCGTATTTTGTGGTATTTTTATTTATAAAAGTTACTAGCTTTTACCCGCGGCTTCGCTCGCATTAAATCCATTAAATAGGTATCAAAGATCATTACTATAGAAGTTAATTAATATGATAACTCTGTTTTAATGCTTAGCTGGAATTATTAATTTTTAAAATTACTACATACAATGACGTTTAAAAATACTAACAACTTTTTTTTAAGGTAAAATATATTTCTCTGTAACAAAAATAAATAATTTTGGACTGTAACAATTTTATAAGAGTATGTAGGATATTGTTGTAGACTATTTTATAAGTTTTTCCTTTGGATTCAAATATATGTAAATTACCTCAAAGAATATGTGTACAAAGTTTCATAATGATCGATTGAGTAGTTATCGCGGGAAAGCATAACACACAAACAAACTTACATTCACATTTATATATTAATAAGTAAAGTTAAGTATAAGTATCAACCCTGAATACTGTAATACCGTCCCTCGCGAGGCATAACAGCCGCTGCCTACACCTTCGGATTCAAAAAAGGTGTGAAGTTACGTTATGTTATCTAATTTACGAATACTGTAAAACTTCATTACTGAAGTAGCTAAATTTGACGATTTTTTGACAAACAATTGTTTTATCTTTCGTAAAAAAAATTTTTTTTTTTTTTTAATATAAACTCTATGTTACTTCTAATACCTTCAAGAGTATATGTACAAAGTTTCATGATGATCGGTTCAGTAGTTTTTGCGTGAAAGCGTAACAAACAAACTTACATTCGCATTTATAATATTAGTATAGACTAGTATAGACTAGCTGACCCGGCAAACGTTGTCTTGCCAAAAAATAAAATTTAAAAAATAGGGGTTGATCGTAGGGGGTTGAAAATTCTCAGACTTACCCGATATGCATACAAAATTTCATGAGAATCGGTCAAGCCGTTTCGAAGGAGTATGGGAACGAAAATTGTCACACGAGAATTTTATATATTAGAAGTAGGATAGGATAGGAATTAGGTTAAATTTTTATTGTATAATGGGGGAAACGAGCAGGCTTATCATAGTTACAAACGCCGCCCATGGCCACCTCACCACATGCAGTGTTACAGTTGCGTTGCCGGCCCTTACAATGGGATATGGGTGGGGTTGGGAGTGGGTTTCGGAAGGGGAGGGGGAAAGGGATTGGGCCTCCGAATACCTCTCTCAGCGAGTGAAACGCGGCTAAGGCCACTTTTCAGCGATAATCTGAGAGGTCGTGGTATTCCAGTGACTTTACCACTGACTAGGTGTGACTGATTTCTAATACATTCTAGATGTATGTAATAAACCTTACATTTTTAAGATCGTGATATCTTTTAAAATGATAAGCTTAATCGCAAAACCGACATCATTTGACTTATAAAAAAAAACACTCACTGTGAGTTAGCTACCCCGGTTTGAACATATGGTGTCCCGTTTTTTTCGTTGAAGTCTACAGTAGTCACCAAATAAAAAAAATTGTTTATGAAGTATTAAAAAAAACTAAAGGTTGACAAAAAACTTGGGACAAGTTCATTGCTATATTAATTGTTCATAAGTGGCATTGCTAATAAAGCTTTCTTTGAAGTTGTAAATATTATCAATGTCTTGGTTGTCAGTACGCTAATACATACCAGCTAAGCGAGTGAGGCGTGTAATAATCGTGCCTTATGGCACTTTGTTCTCTCTGCCTACCCCGTAAGGAATTTGGCGAGAATTTATGTAAGTATGTATCAGGAACAGGTTTGGATTGAAAAAAATATTAGTTTTAGAGAGTCCATTTATTGAGGAAAGTTTAAGTAATAACTTAAACTTTCCTAAATAAGAGTGGGACAATAAATTTTAGTTATAAATGTATATACATAATATGACGGTGCATAGTTCGCGCGGTCTGCTAAATGATGATGATTTCCGAGTCTAATAAGACACGTAAATTAGATTTTTGTATATTTTTGGATTATTTGTTTACCTAAACGTGTGGCGTTATTTCCCGTTCATTATATTTATGTAATATGCAACGCGAAACCCTAAAAGTTGTATTTTTTTAAGGGATAGGGGAAAAGGAAGGATGGGGAAAGGGGAGTGGGCCTCCGGGTACCTCTCTCACCGAACGAAACGCAGCATGAGCCACTTTACGTCGATCTTCTGAGAGGTCGTGGTATTTAACCGGTCGAGCCGGCCCATACATGCAGCGAGTGGTTCTACCACTGTCTATTTAAGAGTACCTAATTCCTTTAATGTGATCTAAATATCTAAAACGAACGTACTATTTAAAAATATTTTTAAAGTGAAACTTTTATTACATCGTCTCAAACTTTTTCGTCTGCGTGTTGCATGTCGCGTGACGGTCGGCCGCGGAGTAGGGATAAAGTGAAAGGCGCTCGTCAGAGCGCCTTTCACGTCTATTATCGTTTATTTATTTATTTATATATTAATTAATTACCCAAATATACACTTTATTTTTGTAAATAAATACCGTAAAAACATGTAGAAAAACACCCCCAGACGAGGGATCGAACCCGCCCCGACCTTGTGTTATCGGTAGTGCGGTTTACCGATGCACCACGAGGGCCGTATGTATAATCGTCTAATTACCGTCCTCTTTACCAATTTCGACACATTTTCTAGGATCGGGTTTGTTTGTTTGTTTGTTTTTTACATACATACATATACGTACGTACGTATTTAACGTATTGCAGGCGGAGAAAAAAAAAATTATATTATTTATAAATTGTGTTTTTATAAATTGTGTTTTTTGAAAATTATATTTAAGTACGAATTACATACTAATAAAATAATGAAATATCAATAATATTTTTCGATCTTACCGACAGAATAATAAATATATACTAATATATACTATGTACTAACAATTAACATATTATATTAGAAACATATACTTAATTTTTTGCAGTGATAAACTGTAATAAAAGCAAAGCAAACTCACATTGACTTCGTGTTAGTTAACAACGCCATCTGCTGGAATAGAAATTTCATGAAAATCGTTGGAGCCGATTCCGAGATTCCAATTTTATATATATATACAAGAATTGCTCGTTTAAAGATATAAGATAAGATAGTGCTCTTTATATATGTATTTGTCACATTTTCATAATAAATCGAAATATCATATTTACTGGAGGAAAAAATATCGTTTTGTTTTGTAAAGATCCTTTGTTGTAATGTTGTTAACGTTTAATAGGTGTCGCGTTATCCCTAGTGCCGTAGCTGGAATACTTGTCGATTCGGGCGACATCTATCGATATAATACGATATTACGGCAGAATCATCAATAGTAGCAACCTAGTAGCGCCATCTAGGAATTATTGTCGTGACCACGTAAAATAAAAAACATTTATTAAACCCTATTAACAAATACAAGATGGCAAGTAAATTAAAACAGAAAACGCAAATGAAGAAGAACTAGAGCTTTTCTACAGTACTGTCGACAATGCCATAAAACTCTTTGAGATCGGTCTAAAAAGAACACAAGGACTAACAAGTAACACAAACACAGAGACAAAACAAATTATATCAACACGCACTAAAGCACTAATCAGCAGAAGACAAGAAATACATAAGACTAAACCGAAATCAAGGGCTATGAAAAATGAGCTATAAGCTCTTTATAAACTCATAAGCAAACGAATCAACCACGACTATAAAGTACATCGCACACAAACGATCAAAAAACATCTTCAAGCCACAGGCAGCGCCAAAAGAGCATACAAAGAATTAAAAACACATAAATCATGGATTGAAGAGCTAAAAAACAGAACTAAAATTACACAAAATAGATCGGAAATACTCAAAATAGCAACAGATTTTTACAAAGACCTATACAGCCCGCCAAATCAGTCAAAATACGAGTTACCGAGTCATAACACTGAAAGAGCGATGATTACCTTTACTGAAGAGGAAGTAGACAAAGGAATTAAAACTCTGAAATCAGGCGAGAAGCTGAAGATAGAGAAAAGTGGTCATCTTTGGAGGAGGCCTTTACCCTCCGTTGAGAGGGGTTCTTGTACCCTTAACATACGTAATGTACCTAAAAGTAAAGCACGAAGTAATGAATGCATGTAAACTATTTCTGTATATTTTTTTTCTACTTTTGTACTGTAAACCTATATGTAACCTATATTTTGTAACAAGAAATAAACAGGCTTTTTATTTTATTTATTTATTTATTAAGTAAATTAAAATAGCCCTTATCGCACAATCCCCTGAAAGCCGGTGACGTCCGGTTCGATTTCAAATTAAACTAGTTTTCTCTCTCTTTGCAAAACTGCCACTGACTTGTAACTAACGAATTAGTGGAGGAAGCAGACTGACGCCTTTCTTACTTTACTTAAGTTTCCAATTCCAAAAAGTGTGCCAGGATTCGAACACGCGACCTATGCGATTCGGAAGCCGTGTGCTCGACCACTGGACCACCGGAACTACATATATGTGACACAGTTATGTTCGTCAATTTATTAGCGATAAGATAGTGCTCTTTATATATGTATTTGTCACATTTTCATAATAAATCAAAATATCATATTTACTGGAGGAAAAAATATCGTTTTGTTTTGTAAAGATCCTTTGTTGTAATGTTGTTAACGTTTAATAGGTGTCGCGTTATCCCTAGTGCCGAAGCTGGAATACTTGTCGATTCGGGCGACATCTATCGATATAATACGATATTACGGCAGAATCATCAATAGTAGCAACCTAGTAGCGCCATCTAGGAATTCTTAATCTTCAGTCGTTAACTTCCAAAGAACTTGAAAATGATGAGATTATCGAATTAATTGATTTAAATCTTTAACTTAAAGTTAAACGAAGCCAAAGCAAACTTTTAAAAAAATTGCTGTGAAGTAACTCTTTTACACTGTTGCACTCTAAAAAAATATAAATGTTAATCATTTTATCAGAATCATCAATTTAAAAAACTTACTAACTAAATTATTGAAAAATAATTATTGAAAAAATATTTTGTTTATGTATATTTAAAAAGTAGATTTAAAAATCAATAACCTAAATGTCTATAATGTGAAAAAAAGTTTCACTTTTACGGTGGTTTCATAAAACCACACAATTTTTTTTTATTATTATTTTAATTCTCTAAGCAGATATGATAATATTATTTTTAATTCTTTACAATATTGCAACTTCATATAAATGGACGAAGCGCAAGATATACCCACGCACCTCGAATTGGCGTATTTTGCTAAAATATAAAGACTTTACGGTCTTCAGCATACCACATACAGTTGCCCATCTATTTACATTTTTAATATCGTGATCTCTTTTAAAATGTAGTGAATTTATTTTGATAAGAGTAATACAAGGTGCCAAATCGACACCATTTGAATTATAAAAAACACATGCTGGTTAAAACATGTGGTGACCCGATCTTTTTTTTTTGTAGAAAGACAATGACCAAATAAAAAAAAGGTTTAAGAAGTATTAAAAAAAAAATAAAAGTTGACAAAAAGCTTCGGACTAAGTCCCTGACATTCTATTATTATTACTTATAAAGTGTTGATTGAAATTGATAATATTATCACCATAATATATCTTGGTTGTTAGTCGCTAATATCAACAGCTAAGCAAGTGAGGTGTGTAATAATCGTGCCTTATGGCCCTTTGTTCTCTCTACCTACCCCGCAAGGGATCTGGCCTGAAGTTATGTATGTATGTATCAAGAACTTGAATTGAAATAAATATTAGTGTTAGATAGTCCATTTATGAGGAAAGCTTTGGGGTAATAATATGATTGCGGCAATAATCTTTTTAGTGAAAAATGTATAAAATATGGCGGTACGAAGTTCGCGCGGTCTGCTAGTAATTAAAAATGTTTAACTATCAAAAATTCTTGGAAACATCGTGGAGAAACAACTGGCTGTTAACCGGAAGGTTTTCTGCGGTTTTGTGGATCTGGAAAAAGCGTTTGACAGAGTGTTACGAAAGGATCTGTGGGGCTACGGGGTGAGCGGGGCACTGCTGCGCGCTGTGCAGTCCACTTATGAGGGCTGCACAGCGTGTGTGTGTGTTGACGGCGGCTTGTCCCCCTGGTTTGACGTCAATATCGGCGTCATACAGGGTTGCGTGCTGTCCGCTCGACTGTTGATCCTGTACCTGGACGGTTGTCACCAGAAAGTGAGATCGATGGATGTAGGGATGCGAATGGGTGACCTAGTTGTGAGCTGCCTGCTTTACGCAGATGACGCCGTGCTTCTAGCCGAATCGCCGTCGGACCTGCAAACACTAGTCACTATTATAAAAGATGATTGCATGATTAAAGGCTTGCAGTTGAATGCAAAGAAAACGAAAGTTATGGTGTTTTAAAGGGAGGAATCCAGAACTGATGCAAGGATAATGGTTGATGATGTAGTGCTGGAACAGGTGAATGAAATTGTATATCTTGGATGCGCTTTTAGCAGAGATGGAAGGTACACCGCGGATGTAGAAAGACGAGTGGCGATAGGAAATAGCGTAAATGGAGCGTTGGGCAGATTCCTGGGCGCAAAAAACATTAGCAGCAAAGGCCCAGCTAGCAATCCACAATGCAGTCCTGATCCCAACGCTAACTTATGGAAGCGAGAGCTGGGTATGGCAGAGTGTGCATGAAAGTAGAATAAACGCGGTAGAAATGAGGGCACTACGCAAAATCTGCGGAGTGACTCTCGCTGACCGCGTAGAAAACAAGGTTGTAAGGAAGGAAGTTGGTTTGAAAGAGAGTGTCGGTGTAAAAGTAAGAAAGGGCATGCTCCGATGGTTCGGACATGTAGAAAGAATGGTTGATGCAAGACTGACTAAGCAGATATACAATGCAAAAGCGGATGGATGTAGGAGTCAAGGACGGCCAAGACACACATTCCATGACCAAATAGAACGTGTTCTGGAGGAAGGTGATGTTAAGAGCCTCAAAAACCGACGCACGTGCATGAAAAGAGCTATGAATGTCAACGAAGCGAGTGAGGCGTGTAAGAATCGTGCCCTATGGCGCTCTGTTCTCTCTGCCTACCCCGCAAGGGATTTGGCGTGAAGTTATGTATGTATGTATGTATCAAAAATTCATTAATTGTATAGTAACATTTCTCTTGCAAATATACTTCCAAACTTCGTTTAAAAAGTGCCATGTTTAATTCCTTTATATGTTTCGTTATTTTGTTGTAAATGGTCGGTACCGGTGGTCGATTACGTTGAACTACGCTATACAATTTATTAAAAAGATGTGGATTTTTCTTCACAAATATTGCCACCTCTAGAATATACAGGGTGCTTCACAGACCCTATTCTAACCACTTATATCTAGAATCTAGACATGCTTTGAAATCTAGATATCCTATAGAAAGTAAAAAAAGGCAAAAAAAATTTTTTTTTACTTTTTTTACAAAAATTATCCCGCAGAAATATGAACCATGATCACCCTACTTATGACCTACGACAACTGAGTTCATTGTGACTACTCGCCTAAAGTATTTCATTCATTTTTCCATTTCGATTATCAATAGGGTTGTCATCTCTAATTTTTAATAATTATGTGAAGTTACAAAAAAAATTTAAGCTGACAACATTCTGATCTTCTTTCTAATCATTCTTTAAGAAACCACATGGAATTACCATAAAACATAATCAGTAAATAGTTTTCCCGGTCTACACTCTCATGTATTTGAGGCGTGAAGTTACACAAAAAAGCTATCTGTATTCGGTTCGCATTAAGAAATCTTATAAAATTACTATGAAACATAATCAATAAGTAATTTTCGCTGCCTACACCCGCATGTATTTGGGGCGTGAAGTTACAAAAAAATTTAAGCTGACTACATTCTGATCTGTTTAAGAAATCATATGGAATTACCATGAAACATAATCAGTAAATAGTTTTCCCTGCCTACACTCTCATGTATTTGAGGCGTGAAGTTACACAAAAAAAGGCTATCTGTATTCGGTTCGCAATAAGAAATCATATAAAATTACCATGAAACATAATCAATAAGTAATTTTCGCTGCCTACACCCGCATGTATTTGGGGCGTGAAGTTACAAAAAAATATTAAGCTGACTACATTCTGATCTGTTTAAGAAACCACATGGAATTACCATGAAACATAATCAGTAAATAGTTTTCACCGCTTACACTCTCATGTATGTATTTGAGGCGTGAAGTTACACAAAAAAAGCTATCTGTATTCGGTTCGCAATAAGAAATCATATAAAATTACCATGAAACATAATCAATAAGTAATTTTCGCTGCCTACACCCGCATGTATTTGGGGCGTGAAGCTACAAAAAAATATTAAGCTGACTACATTCTGATCTGTTTAAGAAACCACATGGAATTACCATGAAACATAATCAGTAAATAGTTTTCACTGCTTACACTCTCATGTATTTGAGGCGTGAAGTTCCACAAAAAAGCTATCTGTATTCGGTTCGCAATAAGAAATCATATAAAATTACCATGAAACATAATCAATAAGTAATTTTCGCTGCCTACACCCGCATGTATTTGGGGCGTGAAGTTACAAAAAAATATTAAGCTGACTACATTCTGATCTGTTTAAGAAACCACATGGAATTACCATGAAACATAATCAGTAAATAGTATTCACTGCTTACACTCTCATGTATTTGAGGCGTGAAGTTACACAAAAAAAGCTATCTGTATTCGGTTCGCAATAAGAAATCATATAAAATTACCATGAAACATAATCAATAAGTAATTTTCGCTGCCTACACCCGCATGTATTTGGGGCGTGAAGTTACAAAAAAATATTAAGCTGACTACATTCTGATCTGTTTAAGAAACCACATGGAATTACCATGAAACATAATCAGTAAATAGTTTTCACTGCTTACACTCTCATGTATTTGAGGCGTGAAGTTACACAAAAATAGCTATCTGTATTCGGTTCGCAATAAGAAATCATATAAAATTACCATGAAACATAATCAGTAAATAGTATTCGCTGCCTACACTCTCATGTATTTGAGGCGTGAAGTTACACAAAAAACTGTGAACCCTACTTAATGATTCATTTGTAGGTCATGTGTATATGTGCTGTGTATATGTGTGCACCTCTTACACGTGCTGTGACCTGTTACACGCGCCCGAAACTTCCTTTGAGAATTGCCGCCTGCCTTTCGGCTCGCACAAGGTAACCTTGAACTCATCAGGCGGCATTTATAAAAAGAATTTGTCGGCATTTTTAAATTTACAGTGAAATATTTTGAAATATTAATATTATTTATTATGGGTCCGTATAATTTTAATGTACCAACGCAAATTAATAAAGTATATTATTATTATCATTATGTTGCATAACACGTGAAAGCTTAAAAAGTATTACGTAGGTAAATCCTATGAGTCTCGGTGGTCCAATAGGAGAGCACAAGGCTTCTGATCCAGAGGTCTGGGTTCGAATCCTGACACTGGCTCACACCAATGACTTTTCAAAATCGTTTGCGGAAGTTAAGTGTGATAAATATCGATGTCTGAAAACTTTGTGCCCGGTATGGCAATAGGTTCGCCACCTATTCCATTTGGGACGTAAACATAAGGGCGAGACAGGGCTTAACGGCCGCTGCCTACACCTTCGGGTAAGGCGTGAAGTTATGTTATGTTAAATCCGGTATTCGGTATTGTGCGTATTATTACTTAAAATTTAGAGATTTTCTAAAATACTATTCCAATTTGCTTTGGATGAGATTTGAGTGAAATTAAAATATCTAGTAGACTCTGTAGTACAGCGACTAGTATTTTTAAAGTTATTATAAAAAAATAAGTTATCGTATAAAGGTTCCGTATTTTGGTATAACGGTACCCTAAGAAATTAAAAATGGCAGAGACACTAGTATTTAGGAATGTGACATTAAACATAAGAAAACGATTTTTGATTAAACGATTAATTTATTGCAATGAAAAAATCGATAATTAATAATCGATTTATTTAAATTAATGGATTTTTAAATTTTTGGGCAATATGTACAATTAGTTTTAGGGGGTCATGTCAAGAGCGTGCACGTCGCGACCCCTGCCGTCCCAGTTGGACGCAATCTTGACCGAAGCAAACTGAGCCGGACGGGCTGCTCCGGCGTGCCCCAGAAGCGACGGGCACCGATTAGCCCCCGTCGGTGCGGCTGCATGCGCATGCGGCGAAGGGGGACGCCACCCTTCACGCAGCGCCAATCCTGGTGGGACGAGGAGAGGGGAGTGCCGTATAGGCACGTGGAATGTTAGAGGTAGTATGATCAGAAAGATGAATGAGATGATGAATGTAATAAATGAGAGATGCCTGGATGCCTTATGTTTGACGGAGACAAAGCGGAGGGGGAGTGAGACCGAGGACCTCCCCGGTGGCATGGTAGCCCTATGGTCCGGAGTGGACCAGGACGTCCGTCCTAGTGGGGGTGTTGGAGTCGTTCTCTCCTCCCACTTTGCTTCCGGAGTGAAAGATTATGAGTTGGTAGGCCCAAGACATCTTTGGGGTCGAATAAAACTGGGGATCACGCGAGTTTTCCTGGTCGCAGCTTATGCTCCCGTAAGCTCCGCGGATCCCCGCGAACTCGAGGAGTCTTGGGAATCTGTTAGGGATATTCTGAATCTGGCTGAGGGACATGAAAGGATAATTCTGTGTGGTGATCTTAATGGATGGGTCGGAACCAAGAGAGATGGCCTGGAGGCTGTACTTGTTCCGAATGGTGACAAGAGAGTCAATGATGCTGGTAAGCCCATCTTGGACGTATGCCTGGAAATTATGTCTAAGGCTGGTGACATTCTTGCAAACCCAAGCGATGTATTAGGCAGGTGGAGCGAGTATTTTGGGGAAATGTACGAGTATGTTCCTGGTATGTTTCTATGTTTCTGGCAAGGTAGCTGGAATTGATATGATGTCTGCTTAATGATCAAATACGGTGGAACCTGTGCCCGGGACTCTTTCCTGACTTTGAGCAATCTGTGCTGGAGGTCAGGTAAGGTTCCCACGGACTAGAGGCGCACTGCATACGTGCCGGGATCACGTATGCAGTGCGCCAGTTACAGGGCCATCAGTTTGATCAGTTTAGCAGCAAAAGTGTATGGGAAAATTATTGAAAGGAGAATGAGGGTGATATCTGATGGAGTGTTGTGGGAGGCTCAGGGTGGTTTTAGAAGCGGACGAGGGTGCATGGATCAGATTTTTTCTCTCCGCGACATCGTGGAGAAACAACTGGCTGTTAACCGGAAGGTTTTCTGCGGTTTTGTGTATCTGGAAAAAGCGTTTGACAGAGTGTTACGAAAGGATCTGTGGGATATACTCCCGGGCTACGGGGTGAGCGGAGCACTGCTGCGCGCTGTGCAGTCCACTTACGAGGACTGCACAGCGTGTGTGCGTGCTGACGGCGGCTTGTCCCCCTGGTTTGACGTCAATATCGGCGTCAAACAGGGTTGCGTGCTGTCCGCTCGACTGTTCATCCTATACCTGGACAGTTGTCTCCAGAGAGTGAGATCGATGGATGTAGTGATGCAAATGGGTGACCTAGTTGTGAGCTGCCTGCTTTACGCAGATGACGCCGTGCTTCTGGCCGAATTGCCGTCGGACCTGCAAATACTAGTCACTACTATGAAAGATGATTGCATGATTAAAGGCTTGCAGTTGAATGCGACGAAAACGAAAGTTATGGTGTTTGAAAGGGAGGAATCCAGAACAGATGCAAGGATAATGGTTGATGATGTAGTGCTGGAACAGGTGAATGAAATAGTATATCTTGGATGCGCTTTTAGCAGGGATGGAAGGTACACCACGGATGAGACGAGTGGCGATAGGAAATAGCGTAAATGGAGCGTTGGCCAGATTCCTGGGCGCAAAAAACGTCAGCAGAAAGCCCAGCTAGCAATCCACAATGCAGTCCTGATCCCAACGCTAACTTATGGAAACGAGAGCTGGGTATGGTAGAGTGTGCATGAAAGTAGAATAAACGCGGTAGAAATGAGGTCACTGCGCAAAATCTGCGGAGTGACTCTCGCTGACCGCGTAGGAAACAAGGTTGTAAGGAAGGAAGTTGGTTTGAAAGAGAGTGTCGGTGTAAAAGTAAGAAAGGGCATGGTTGGTTCGATGGTTCGGACATGTAGAAAGGATGGATGATGCAAGACTGACCGAGCATTTGACACGATTGACCAGATATACAATGCAAAAGCGGATGTATGTAGGAGTCGAGGACGGCCAAGACACACATTACATGACCAAATAGAACGTGTTATGGAGGAAGGTGATGTTAGGAGCCTCAAAAACCGACGCGCGTGCATGAAAAGAGTTATGAAAGTCAACGAAGCGCGTGAGTATCCATGTAACATAACATAACATAACTTCACGCCTTTTGTACCCGAAGGTGTAAGCAGCGGCTGTTAAGCCTCGTCTCGCCGTTATGTACGTCCCAAATGGAATAGGTGGCGAACCTATTGCCATACCGGGCACAAAGTTTGTCAGTCATCGGTATTTATCACACATAACTTCCGAAAACAATTTCGAAAAGTCATTGGTGTGAGCCAGTGTCTGGAATCGAACCCCGGACCTCTGGATCAGAGGCCGTGCGCTCGCCCACTGCGCCACCGAGACATTTAAAAAGTATCCATGTAATATTTAGTAATTTGGAAATATACAATAAAAGAGAACATATCAACCAAATGTCGGCTGATAAAATTGAATTATTCATCGACTCCATCTAGTAAATATTGGAATAAATAAATAACTAAACTGTTTCAAAGGTATAGAAGGAATGCGGTCATTGATGGCGTTAAAAATAACATTATGGAAAAAGTATTCTTTAGTAGTTTTCGTTCCGGGCCAAACTTAATATCGGGGCGTTGCAGATGAAATAAAGTCGGTAATATGTAATTGAATGATTAATAAAATAATCGGTTATTAATCGATTAGTCATATAAAAATAATTACTAAATTTAATATTTTTTTTTTCTTTTAGATGTTGATTTTTAATCGATTATTTCAATAATCAATTATTTTTTCACATCCTTACTAATGTTCGTTAGTCATTATTTTTTTAGACGCTCTTCATTATTGTTCGCTTGTTCTATCGGTCAGTATCATATATCGGTGTCAAGTTAGTGAAAGTGCTTTCGTTATTTCGTAATTTTATAATGGCGGAGTATTCAAATGCAGAGTACTATGATATGATTATGTGTGTGGGTGCATCGGAGGGAATCCTTACTGCAGCGCGCGAACTTTATCGACAACGTCACATTGATGGAAGAGAGCTGGAGAATCAGCGAAGACTTCCTTCTTATGCATGCTTCAGGAGGCTGGTCAACCGTTTGCACTCAAACGGTTCTTTCCACAGTCCAAACTCTGAAGGACGATCGAGTGACCGTGCGGATGCTCGTGTGGAACAGAATATTTTGGATCACTTTGCTGAAGATCCAACTAGAAGTACTAGAAAAGCCTCTGTCGTATTAGGTGTGTCTAGAATGAAAGTATGGAGAACTTTAAAAAAAGATAATCAGCATGCTTACCATTACCAGCGCACACAACAGCTGACAGAAGCAGATTTTTTATTGAGACTGCGATTCTGTGAGTGGTATCGTAGTCAGGTTACTGCTGACCCTATGTTTTCGTCTCGGGTTCTATGGTCTGATGAGGCTACCTTTACTCGTTTTGGACTATCCAATAGCCACAACGAGCACTACTGGTCCCATGAAAATCCACATGCTTTTCGTCAAAGCCATTTTCAGCACAGGTGGAAAATTAATGTGTGGGCCGGTATCATCGGTGACAAATTGATAGGCCCTGTATTTTTGCCGGACCGGTTGAACGGTGAAATCTACTTGGAAATGTTGAGGACCACCTTGGAGGAAGAACTTGAAGGCCTTCCTTTGTTAGTTTACCGCGACATGATTTTCCAGCAAGACGGCGCGCCAGCGCATTACACTCGTTCTGTACGCGAATATCTGGACGATCGCTTTCATGCGTGGATTGGACGTTCTGGAACTGTTCCATGGCCACCACGGTCGCCCGATTTAACGCCAATGGACTTTTTTTTGTGGGGATATTTGAAAAGTGTGGTGTATGCTACGCAGTGTGAAACTGTGAATGATATGCGTCAAAAAATTGTGGAAGCTTGTGGTACTCTAACACCGGAGTATCTGAGCCGCGCCACACAATCTGTATCGCGGCGTGTAAACCTATGTGTTACGAGAGGAGGACAGCACATTGAACCTTTTTTGTAGCCACACTGAGAAATGGTAAGTGTTCACCATAAATCTTAAACGAAAAATCTGGTTAGATATGTATTAAACTATGAATGAATTTTATTTAATCAGAATGAAATACAAAATTTTTATTTTATATCTCACCATAACTTAGCAATATCGGCTCTACTACTACAGAATAAGGTCTAAATTTTTATATCCGTGTTGTAGGTACACAAGAAATTGTACCATATGTTACGATTTCTTGTGTATGTGTGTATGTGATATCAATGAAAGTCTTTATAGTAGGGTGACCATGTCAAATATTATTATTTGCGGACTCAGTAGGAATTATTTTTTTTTTTTTCAGATCTAAAATTTCGACTTATCACATTTTAAATATAGCCATCCGATAGGCAATTCCATCCTGTATCCACCCATCGCGGCTTGATATACCCATTGTGGGACACGCTGTATAACGATGGGACAGTTAGTATTTTGTATTGTTTGAAATAGGGTCTGCAGCTATCCCGTACGTCCACTCCAAACATTGCCCTCATATGTTTCTTTTGCGATTTAAAAACTGCTTCTTATTTGTTGAGTTACCCCATTTATATTGATAACTTTCTAGAGCAACACATGAATTTAGTTTCTTATTTAACTGATTAGTTTGTTGTTTCCGATTGAGGTGTCTATCAATAGTAACTCCTAACTAGTAACTAAAATTTCGTGTATTCTATATTAGTCAAGGTATCGTTCAAATACTTTATATTTAGATTAGGAGGAGCCTAGCGTTGACTAAAAAACATTATTTTGGTTTTTTCAAGATTTATCTTTTGATTATTATTATTCATCTATTCAACTAGTGATTCTATAGTATCATTGATATCAGATTCAAATGTTAATTTGTTAGTACAGTTAATGCTGACTGTACTATCGTCTGCAAAAAATGACATTGGGAAGGCACTTGCTTTTGGCAGATCGTTAATATATGCGATAAATAATAGCGGACCTAAAACACTCCCCTGAGGTACACCATGCAAGAAACTCCTTATGTTTGAAGTGTAAATAGTCTCTTGTTTGGTAACATTATACTTTTGTCAGGGTGTATTGCTTACGATTATGAAGATAGTACTCAATTAGTTTTATTACGTTACCTCGGATTCCGTAGGATTCTAATTTATAAAGCAATAGTTTGATTAAAACAACTTTTAGGGTTATATCGCGTTTATTTATTACTTATTTATATTTATTTCCCGACGTTTCGAACTCTTTACAGAGATCATTTTCATTTTCATTCACGCGATATAATCCAAAAAGTTGTTTTAATCAATGAGTGAGATTCCCGAAAGTCTTAGAAATAAATAAGCAATAGTTTGTCAACCATCCTTGAATCTTTCAAATACCATCACTTTGTCATCACATTAAATTTTAAGCCTTTTTTCATGCAATCTTTCATAATAGAGACTAATGTTTGCGGTCATCCTATTCGCAACCCTACCGCATTCTCGGTCCCACAGATCCTTTCGTAACACCCTGTAAAATGCTTTTTCCAGATGCACTACAACCGCCAAAAAGATCGGGCTCAGAGCCAGTTGCTACTAGTACCTCCCCACCGAGATAGCCATATGACCCATCTGGATCCGCAAGGCTGGTGGTTCCCGGCTCCGAGTGACCGCGCCACAGCCACACACAGCTCACATTTGTGCATACACAGCGCCTCCAAGCCCAGCCTACGGATCCGTCTGACGACGATTGCTACCCCCAGCTCGGCGAACCTGAGCGTACTGTTATAATATTGTATTAACCATTCTTAATATAAAATAAAGTGCTGAGCTGTCTCTAGTTGTTTACTCGTTCAAGTGAATTGACGTCATTTCAAAATCATAGTTTACAGCAGTTTATTCGATACGAATAGATCCGGTTTAGGTTTCGATGTGGACACACATATCTTATTGTATTTTGTAATTAATAAAGTTCCAGATTCTTGAAAAAATGTTTTTTTAAAAAGACTCTAAAAAAACTTTCTCACAAATTCTATTCAAACTCGTGTCCACGTCGCCGTATCTCGAAAATAACTATTTCGAAACCTACTACTAATTTCGCTCGTGCTGAACTTTTAACCGTAAGAAAACCTAAAATAAACTGTTTGGTGAATAAAACTCTGTGTTCCGTCGTGACATAAACACTGGTTCCGCTGTGTCAAAACCCCGTACTCACCGTTATCGTCGCTGTTTTTGATAGTGATCTGGTTCTGTCACTGTCTCCAAATTACGAGTAGCCACCGTACAATCACGAGTGACTGCCGAAACACTAACCTTGCTGCAAAGGACAAAGCTGACTGAGGACTACGCTTTCACCGCTCCGACAGGATCTGGAGACTGGATGGACGACAGTCCATCCAGTCTCCAGATCCTGTTGGGATGCTGTTCCTGGTTTTATTGTGAGTAAAAATATTCTGATTGTATTTATTGCTGAATATTTGTTTGTTTTTCATTTTATTTATTTTTGTTATCTATCTGTTAAAATAATGTCGACCAAAACGGAAAACAAGTCCTCCCCATTAATATCAGAACAGTATCCAATGAAAGTCCTTTGTGATTTCATCGATACTTATAGCGGTGAGCGTGATGTGTTGCCTGCATTTTTAACAAATTGTAAAAATGCTCTGGATCTAGCTTCGGAGTCACAAAAAGGACTCTTATTAAAATTTATTATTTCTAAGCTTAGAGGCAAAGCACAAATCGCATGTTCTAATAGAATTTTCGATGATTTTGATAGTTTAAAAGATTTCCTGAGGCAGAACTTCGGCGAAAGAAAACATTATAATCATTTACTTTTAGATTTGCAATCATGTAAGCAGGAACAAAACGAGACTGTCGCACAGTACGTTTTAAGAGTTGAGACTTGCCTCACAAGTCTCCAAGCCGAAATACATAACGCCGACACTCTAAAGAAAGAACTAGCGGGTCGTACCGCTATGGCCGAAGATTTGGCACTTTATACGTTTATAATTGGTTTACACCCGAACATTGGTAATATAGTACGCTGTCGAGACCCAAAAACTCTAAATGCCGCTATAAATATTGCTATAGAGGAGGAAAAAATTTCTAACACTCAAAAGAGTACAAATATTCAAATTAGACCAAAATTTTGTCAGAATTGTAAAACAAAGGGGCATTTAGAGTGGGAATGCTTTAAAAATAAACGTAATGATATTCGAGTTCCTGTCCAGTCGCGTACGCGGCGTCCGTCGTCATCAAATTTCAAACATAATACCGAACATATCGTTTGCAGATATTGTAAAAATATCGGTCATGACATTTCCGAGTGTCGTAAACGACAGTTTAATAATTCTAAAAATGTTCAATCTAAAACGCCATATCAACAACAAAATTGTGTCGAAATGGAATCGCCACCACATATTCATGAATTAGAAAATAATAACGATAATTTAAACTAAATGCCGAATTCGCCTACAAGTGCCGACGCGAATTCAAAAAGAAAGTTTCCACTGTTTCCACTGATTCTTTTTCCACTGATTCTGTTGCTACTAACTCTAACCAAAGTCTATTTGACAGTCTATTTGATAATGCCGAAGAATGCCCAACTATCTATGATATATCACAGACTCAAAAAACATCACTACCATATATCGAAGTCCTGACGTCTCATTCCGATCGACCATTAAAAGTTCTCGTCGATACGGGTAGTTCTATATGTCTAATAAAAGAAACTAGTTTACTAAAAATGCCAGTCCTCGATTCAAATATAATTAAATTCAAAGGTATTAATGATATTGACTCTCATTCGGAAACAAAAGGCAGATTTATGCTATCTATTATATCCGAGAACGGTATTAAATTCCCTTTCTATCTATCTCTTATATGACATCTCAATTACAATTGCCAGGACAGTCACCCGTCTATTTTAAATTACATACTG
This sequence comes from Euproctis similis, assembly GCA_905147225.2. Lineage (NCBI taxonomy): Eukaryota > Metazoa > Arthropoda > Insecta > Lepidoptera > Erebidae > Euproctis > Euproctis similis. Next base: position 21,284,580 of record LR990115.1, on the reverse strand, counting down.
AACCAGTTTACATAATTCCAAGTCGTTCCGAAATGCTGATAGAGTGTCTAGTAACAAATCCCGAATTAAAAGAAGGTTTAATTTTAACAACAAAAGTCAAATAATATCCGTGTTAATATACTGTGTGTCTCAATATACTCGTGTTAAGACAAATAATAGAGTTAACGTATCTGTCTTAAACACTTCTGAAAGTAAAATAACTTTAAATCCAGTAAAGTTAACATTAGAGCCAGTCTCAATGGTCCTAGAACACAATCTTTCAAAAGGCCCGATCTTCTCTGAGTTAGTCGAAGAAACTTTTTCTTGTTTTCCTACAACCTCGTGTAATTTAGATCACGATAAAAGGGTTCAAAATGCTTTGAGATGTGAACATCTGACATATCTGAATATCTGAATATCTAACATATCTGAAAAACTTTATCTGAATAAAGAGGAGGAATCATATTTAAGACAATTATGCTCCGAATTTAATGATATTTTTTATTTAGAAGGTGATATTTTAACCACCACCAAAACAATTCAACATGAAATCCGTACTACATCCGAAACTCCTATACACGTCAAAAGTTTCCGTTTCCCGGAATGTCATAAAGAAGAAGTTAGTAAACAAATAAAAAATATGTTAAACCAAGGTATCATTAGTCCATCTGTTTCTCCCTGGTCGGCCCCTATTTGGGTAGTACCCAAGAAACAAGACGCATCGGGAAAACCAAAATGGCGCATTGTAATAGATTACCGAAAGCTCAATGAGATTACTATCGGTGACGCCTACCCTATACCCAATATCGCAGATATATTAGATCAACTTGGACATAGTAAATACTTTACTACACTCGATTTGGCATCTTCTTTTCACCAAATCAGCACAAAGGAGTCGGATGCTGAAAAGACAGCGTTTAGTGTGCCCGGTGTTTCAGGTCAGCCAGGACATTATCAGTTTAATAGGATGCCATTTGGACTCAAAAACGCTCCATCCACCTTCCAAAGGCTTATGAACATCGTACTTTCTGGAGTTCAGGGTATTCACTGCTTTACGTACTTAGATGATATCGTAGTTTTTGGTCATGACTTGTCATCTCATCTTTCAAAACTCAAATTTGTCTTTGGAAAGTTCCTTGAACATAATCTTAAACTACAACCGGATAAGAGTGAGTTCCTGCGTAAAGAGGTACAATATCTTGGTCATATAATATCCGAATACGGTGTGAAACCTGACCCAAAAGAGGTAGAATGTGTACAAAGGTTTCCAGTCCCCAAATGTCCACGCGATATCAAGTCATTCCTGGGTCTTGTAGGTTACTATAGACGTTTTATAGATAACTTTTCTCATATAACGAAACCCCTTACCAGTCTATTAAAAAAGGATACTAAATTCACATGGCTAACAGAACAACAATAAGCATTCGATACCTTAAAAAATAAAATTACTATAGCTCCAATTCTCCAATACCTCGATTTCCTTTCTTACCAAGCCTTTCTTACTTACCACAGATGCATCCAATTACGCTGTTTCTGCTATCCTCTCTCAGGGTGAAGTAAATAAAGATCTCCCAATAGCCTATGCTTCACGCACTCTAAATAAGTCCGAAAGTAACTATTCCACAACAGAAAAAGAATGCCTTGCTATAATATTCGGTACTAAAACTTTCCGACCATATTTATATGGCCGGAAATTTCAAATTGTTACTGATCATAAACCCCTACAGTGGCTATTTAATTGTAAAGATCCTAGTTCAAAATTTATTCGCTGGCGATTAAAACTGGAAGAGTTCGATTACGAAATAGTTTATAAAAAGGGTAAAATTAATTGTAACGCCGATTCCTTGTCCCGTAACCCTGTATTTGCAGTCGAACCTGACACTCCTTATACACCTGAAACATATGAAAAATATTTACAAATTAGTCAACAACAAAATATTTCATATGACACCGTTATTTTAGAACATAACGATTCACTACTCAAATGTAAGATGATCACTTACCCGTCTGCAATTGACTTAGATGACTCGATCCCATACTGTTCTGAAATTTTACAACTGTCTAAATATGATGATAACTTACCCGACATAAGAACTGTTGAACGGAAATTATACACTTTCCAAAGCACGTCCAACGAAAAACATGTATTAACACATTTATTTTTACGCGTTCATCATTACAACGAAATGTCCTATAAGGATATTTTTAATATGTTAAGAGACTACAAGGATATGATTACTACCTGGTATTCAGAAGAAAAGGAATTAATTAATTAATTAATTATTTTTGTGAAAAATTAATCCACAAACTCCATGCTCCAGCACAATGCCGTCGCCTACGCAAGGTCCATCGAAGAATGACTCGAAATCTGAAGCCTATAACACGACAGTATTTCCTCCGATTCGTAAATTCCGAAATTTTTGGCGGACCAGCCTCGCGTATGGTTTACAAGTGCAGAAGAAGTAAGACGAAGTCAAAAGTACGCACTCCACAGAAGCACAGCGACGAGAGACCAAGTTCTAAGGAAAAGAACCGATACGATACAATAAGTAAGAAACTTTGAAGACGCGAGACGAGACGAGGAATCACAGAGGCGCCAAATACAGAAAAAAATATTAAGGAAGCCGAGTTCCCGTATCGAAGACACGGAACGAGCGCAACGCGGCCGGTCGCAACAGAAGGTTTAGCCACCGCCGCTCACGTTCCAACTCTCGCAGCCACACGCGTACACTCCAGAACTCCAAAAGTCAAGATTAGGTATGTCAGTATCACGTAAGAAACATGCTTATAGATGTGTGCCACCCTGAGCCGGAAGAAGGCTGCAGGAAAACTAGGTTTACCGCCCGATAAATTTATTTGTGTTAAAACAGAATTCGCTGCTATGCAGGAATTAGGGATACGTAGGCCGGCTAGTTATCTACACGTTGTACCTTAAAATTTGGGAAATACGTCATTGTAGAGATTATAGACAATTAAACGCGGCTACTATACCGGATTGTATAATTGTTAAAAACACGTAATCGATATTGTGTATGTTATAGTGACTGTGACAATGTCACGCAATTTCCGCAAAGCATGTTGACGACTAATCGTTGTTAAATCACGTCGTCACTATTTTGCAATGTAGGCATCATATTAGGTCGGGGAAAAAGTCTTTTCGCATAACGTAGGTATAAACTTATTATAAAATTTCTTTGACTGTACTATTTGTGTCTGGCTGGTTTTGGTAACATTAAAAAGGTTACATTATAAAGAAAAGAAAAAAATAAAAAAAGTTGTTTCCGGCTATTTTTCATTTGTTTTTCTCTCCGTAAAAATGAGTGAATCTAATGAAGAAATTCGATACATTTTAAAATTTTATTATAAAAAAGGCAAAAATGCAACTCAAGCAGTGAAAAAAATTTGTGATGTTTATGGACCTGATGCAGTGTCAGTAAGAGTAGCACAAATTTGGTTCAAACGTTTTCAGTCCGGAAATTTTGATGTTAAAGATGCACCTCGCTCTGGTCGCCCTGTTACGAATAAAATGGACGCCATTTTTGAAAGAGTGGAGCAAGATCGGCATATTAGTAGTTACGATGTAGCTGAAGAACTGGGAATTGACCACAAAACAGTTTTGACCCATTTGAAGAAAGCTGGTTATACAAAAAAGCTCGATATTTGGGTGCCACACGAGCTCACTCAAAGAAAGTTAATGAACCGTGTACTCATTTGCGATTCATTATTGAGACGTAATGAAACCGAGCCGTTTTTGAAAAGATTGATAACTGGCGATGAAAAGTGGATCACGTACGACAAGAACGTGCGAAAAAGGTCGTAGTCGAAAGTTGGCCAGGCTTCACAGACTGTGGCCAAACCTGGCCTAACACGAAATAAGGTGATGCTGTGTGTATGGTGGGATTGGAAGGGCATTGTTCATTATGAGCTTTTACCGTCCGGCAAAACCATCGATTCTGATCTTTACTGCCAGCAACTGATGAGATTAAAGGAAGCAGTCGAGAGAAAACGGCCGGAATTGATCAACAGGAAGGGTGTGGTCTTTCATCACGATAACGCTAGACCACACACATCTTTAGCCACTCAGCAAAAATTAAGAGAGTTCGACTGGGAGGTCCTAGTGCATCCACCATATAGCCCTGACCTTGCGCCTTCAGATTTTCACCTGTTTCGGTCTCTTCAGAATTCTTTAGGTTCTGTAAGGTTGACCTCAAGAGAGGACTGCCAAAACTATTTGTCCCGTTTTTTTGATCAGAAGTCCCAAAGTTTCTACAGTAACGGGATAATGTCTCTGCCCACAAAATGGCAGAAAGTTATTCAACAAAACGGTACATATATATTGTAAATAAATGTAAATAAACTTTGAAAAAAATGTCTTGACTTTTCATACAAAAATACGAAAATACTTTTTCCCCAACCTATTATAAACATTGACATTGAGAACTAGTTTTTTCTAATTACCGATATACATATTGACAAATATTTATAGTAAAATCACGTTTTTGCCAATTAAGCATTATATGTTATTATTGTATTAATCTTGTTTATTAACATGAACATGTAAAGATATTATGTACTGTACTGTGTAACTATAGGAATTTTTTTTTACTTTTGTGATTAATTTAAAGGATTTTTTTTTCAACTAAGGGGGGAATGGTGTAAGGGATACTACACCTCGTGGCACGTACATGTACGTGCCATCAATAGTATATAACCACTGTACGCACAGTATGCTGACACGACATTTATGACACGAATAAACATGACAAGATTCTAATTGCGTCTTTCATTTACCGGCCGCTCAACCACCATCATGGAAGAAGTACCACCTCACGATATACCATCCGCCATTGGAATAGTCACCTGTAACAAGCTACCGTTACACTCCTAATAGCAGCATATTATTTATATATAAATTAATCCTATATAAATATATTCCTATATAAATTAATCTGTACAATTAAGATAATTTTACAAATCAAGTAGGTAGTGGTAACCTACCTACATTATTAATTACGTTGCTTAATAGTTGTTAATCTAACTCTTTTCCAAATTTATATTCATGTTTATATATTGTACAGTTTAATTATATGCTTGATCGACCCTGGGCATTTTCCAAATTACTGGTATGTAACACCACTGTCTACCCATTCTGAGAAATGGGGGTCGGTGGTGGCACTGATGGTCGATGCCAGTGAATGGGGATGCTCAGGGGCTGTTACTGGCTGTTTTCCAGATCGGCTGCCCTCAACCTTCATCTCAACTTTCACCTCTACTTTCATCCTTATTTTCACTTCTACTCTGCACCTCCATCTTCATTGGGCTGCGCTTTCTTCCACTTTTCCTGTCGACCAACTGACAGTGTAAAGGCAGCCTGTCAACATCCGGGAGGAGACTTCGGTGGAGCACCGGGACACCCCTGCAGTGAGCCTTCGTGGGACACTCGGCATCAGGTCGTACCTGCTCCCTTCTTAGGATTTAGTAGCCGCAAATTGAGGAGCAACTCGACATTTAAATAAAATAAAACTTTTTTTTAATTGTCGAGCGAATTTTTATTTTATATACCCACGACCGCGTGACAAGAACAGAGCGCCTTAAGGCACATTTCTTACACACCTCACTCGCTTCGTTGACTTTCATAACTTTTGTTGATTTTGGAGGCTCCTAACACCACCTTTCTTAAGAACACGTTCTATTTGGTCATGGAATGTGCGTATTGGCCGTCCTCGACACCTGCATCCATTTTCTTTTGCATTGTATGTCTGCTTAGTCTTGCATCATCTATTTTTTTTACATGTCCAAACCATCGGAGCATGCCCTTTCTTACTATTACACCGACACTCTCTTTCAATCCGACTTCCCTACAACCTTGGTTTCGACGCGATCAGCGAGGGTCATTCCGTAGATTTTGTGCAGTGCCCTCATTTCGATCGCGTTTATCCTACTTTCGTGCACACTCTGCCATACCCAGCTCTCGCTTCCATAAGTTAGCGTTAATTATATAAACGAGTGTATGGCCAAAGTTGTGTTAACAGAATACTAACGTAACTCAGCCATGAGTTGATATATCATTAAACGAGCTGTGAAGTGCAACAGAGCCTTAATTACATCAAAACACTGGTGTCGAGCGGCGCGCCTCAATGCGCTAACTACGGAAAACACTAAACATAACGGCGAAGACGATAACAAGCCTATTATATGATACAGTTTATCTCTACAATTTTTCGTATCTTCATACTCTTAATACATAAAGATATTGGCGGAGTAGCCACGTATCAGCGATTGTATTTGCTGATATTGTTCTTGAGCTAAAACTATTGCCATTAATATAGTTTATGTATTACATTTAATAATTATTACGAAATTCAATAGGTAGCGTCGTGGTTTACCAAAGGATTTCTGTTATGATCCGAGGTCCCAGACAAGGACAAGGATCCCTACTTAGGGTATTCTTGGGAGTTATTTGTAACAATATGTATTTTTAAAGATCTGCTGACCCGGCGAACTTTGTTGCGCCTCGGAAGCAATAAACAAATGATTTTTCCTAAATAACTAGCCTAAGTTACTCCTTAATACACTAACTATCTGCCAATAAAAGTCCCGTCAACATCGGTACAGCCATTACAAAGATTACCCGAGACAAAACAGACAGAAAAACATGTAAAAAAAAAACGTTGTTATTTTGGTGTATGTACCCTTTCACTCAACTCAGCTTTCTACTACATTCATATACAGGTAGTAGAAAGCTGAGTTCTATGTTACGTGCCTTATTCATGGAATGATAGTGATCATCAAAAAACTTTATACCAGAATTCGTAGTCGGGAAAAAGTTTTACTAGATTAATAGATGTCTATCAAACTAGAAAGAGAAAATATATAAAATATGCAAGTAACATTCAAAGCAATTATCTGTCTCTCCCAGCACAGACACAGAGAGAGGACAGAGGAGAAAGGGTGGCAGCTGAAAGTTTTCCTATTGTTGAGTAATGATCTCTAACAAAAGGTGAGTCTGTTGTTAGTGACAGTGTTAGAACGTCGAGCCAGTTTGAGTCTCGGCTGTCAAGCTCATCCGAACAGGAACAGCACTCTGTCACCAGGTCGACTTTTCGGTTATTTATTTAGGTTAATTAATTGTTATTTTCAAATAAATGTATACGAACGTTTGATGCGGACTCATTTTTAGTGGTTTTAGGTTCCAATAGCCAATATTGTGTTTACGGAAATAAATATCGTTTCTGATTTTTAAGGGATTGATACACTGACTTCTTCTTCACATCTGCACCAAAAAAAGATAAAAAAATTAGTTAAGCAGGTAGTTCAAGGTAATTCGCTAACTCCAATTTATTAAATAATAGCTGACCCGGCGAACTTTGTTCCGCCTAAAAAGTATTTTTACTAGATCTTAAAAATTTACACTTTTTCTTTAGCACATTATACATGAATTATAGATAAAAACCACTCCGTTGACACCCTCTATCTATTAAAACTGCATCTATATCTGTTGCGTAGTGTCAAAGATCTTACAGCGGAAAGCGACTTTGTTTTGTACTATGTAATTATATGTGTAGGGGAGGGAGGGTAGACCGAGCAACGATACGTATTAGCTCCATGCATAGAATAATAACGCATGATGCGTTATTATTCTATGGCTCGATGATAATTTAAAAAAGAAAACTGGAAAGGTGTCAAGGGACACCCGGATGGAACGAAGTTCCTTTCGATTAATTAGTGAAGGAATAGTAATAAAATTTTAGATCTAAAAAAAAACATATATAAAATATGAAAACATGGAAAATAAAACTTCAAAAAGCGTTCCGATACCGGGATTCGAACCCGAGCCCCCTATATGAGAGCAAGGTATCCCAGTCACTAGACCATTTGGGTAGTTATAGGGAGGTAGTGGAAGGATGGGCACTTGTTTACTATTTATTGCTTAAAAAATTAGATTTTATAGATAATCAACTTCTATTGCCAATTTTTGGTGCACTACATATTTGGCTAGATATAACTAAAGAGCTTTCTTAAAAATCACAATCAGTCTCAACATTATGCGATATTTTATAAACTAAGTCAAAAGTGACCAATGCTCCATAAGGGAGGGAGGCTTGGGCATACCCGGTGGGAGGCTTGGGCACGGCCTATAAATCAGTTTATATCCATAATGGAATTCAAAAAATTAGTTAACAAATAGACTATTAATACTATATCAATAACAGAAACCAAGGACAAGAGTTAAGGAATAAAAAAAACATCTTAAACAGTATCTTAAATTGTCGGAGATTGGGTGTAACCCTTTAAGGACTAAGTCTCGGTAGCGCAGTGCCGAGCATCCCGCTTCTGATTCAAGAAATAGTGGGTTCAAATCCTGCCTCACACCAATCACTTTTTTTTATGGGATAGGAGGACAAACGAGAAGGCGTGTCACCTGATGGTAAGCAACCAACGCCGCCCATGGACACCAGCAACACATATAGTGTTACTGTTACGTTGCCAACCTTTAAGGGATAAGGGATAGAAAAGGATGGGGAAGGGGATAGGAAAGGATGGGGAAGGGGGTGGGTCTCCGGGTAACTCTCTCACCGAACGAAACGCGACATGAGCCACTTTACGTCGGTCTTCTGAGAGGTATTTCACCGCTCGAGCCGGCCCATTCATGCAGTGAACTGCTTGGCTCTACCACCACATGACACATGACTTTTCACTACGACTTTTCGTAATTTTCGGAAGTTATGTGTGATAGATTAAAGCAACTTTTAGGATTATATCGCGTTTATTTATTACTTATTTTTATTTATTTCCCGACGTTTCGAACTCTTTACAGAGATCATTTTCACGAGTGAAGTCTTAGAAATAAATTATGTGTGATAAATATCGATGACTGACAACTTTGTGCCCGGTATGGCAATAGGTTCGCCACCTATTCCATTTGGGACGTGAACATAACGGAGAAACGAGGCTTAACAGCCGCTGCCTACTTTTTCGGGTAAAACTGGCGTGAATTTATGTTACGTTAATTAAAAATAAACCAATTGTTAACAATTTTCCTATACTGAACATAATAAGTGGGAGCATTGGGCATGCCCAAACTTCCCCATCATCCAAATGCCCATTGCTCCCTCTGTATACATTTTCGACTTAAGTTACCGGTATTTTAATGAATCTTCATATTTAGGCGTAACTTTCAGTTTAATATATAGATTAGTAAATATACAATAGATAAATAATAAAAAATACACATACCTTTTATTAGTTTTATCTTTCTTACGATCCAAAACCACAACAAAATATTTACTTTTACTAGCCCAAAATCTTTAAACGTGTTTGTCTTTGATAACTTACAGAAATTACATATACAGTGAAGTCTACTGTATTCTTGGGTATTACCTTAGATAATACGCTACAGTGAGGCCCACAAATAAAGTCTTTAGCGGGAAAACTTAGCTCTGCTGCTTACGCGGTTCGAAAAGTTCGACAGCTTACCGATATTTTAACCGCCAGAATAGTTTATTTTAGTTATTTTCATAGCGTTATGTCATATGGTATATTGCAGAGCTTGATTCAGTCCATTTTTGTTATTCAGAAACGAGCAATACGGGCAATTTATAATTTGGGTGCTAGGGTCTCCCTCAGAGAACGTTTTAAGGAAATTGGCATTTTAGCGGTTGTCTCCCAGTTTATATATGATAACATCATGTTTGTGAGGAGAAACTTAGATAAATATACAAAACATAGCGATGTACACAATTTTAATAGTAGAGGCAAGCATAAGTTTGAATTACCGTATCATCGCCTGCACAAGGTACACAAGTCTTTTTTGGGAATGGGTGTACAGTTTTATAATAGGATACCTGCGCATATTCTGGATTTGTCTTATGATCCCTTTAGGCGGGCTGTGAAGGGTCGTCTCATTGGTGGTGCATACTACACCATCAACGACTTCATGACTGACAAGTCGGAGTGAGACCGTCAAATTGCTTGCTCAACGCGGATTTTGTAGTTTGTGTATTGGAATTTGTTCGCCTTTTCGGAGTGGAGGCGTTCTGTAATAATTTCTGATAGCTTTTTAATAGTAAATTTGCCTTGATATTGTGTTCACATATAAAATAGAAACTTAATTTATTTTTTTATTATTCGCCACAATTTTTGCACAACGTTACCACTCTAATTAAAAGGTGTCGCGTCAGTTGTGCTCGACTACTGTGATCGCATAGAATTTCTTAGTTAACTTGTAGGACGTTGATTTTAATTTGGTTGGATCTTAATTGTGATTGTCGAGTATTCTGTTTGCTACACTTTTTATTCACCAACCTACTGATATGTTTTCAGTAGTGATAATAATATTGTTATTTATTTCAAATGGTTTGAAAAGAGTATTTGGCACATGAGTTTCTTGCCCGATTCTTCTCATGATAGCCCCTACACTCGGAATCGGGCCCCGCTCGTGGCGATTGCGTCCGTGTCTTTTTTTGTTCCACGGAGGCACTTTCCACAAGCGCTCGTGTTTGTTTTTTTATTTAATTTTAAATCATATGTTATCTGTACTTGTTGACTATTTTTAAGTGTCTGTGAAGACCTTTATAAATAAAGTTATTTTGACTTTGACTATACCCTATGGATTAACAGTGTTTCCAGTTGGTAAAGAAAACTAACAAATCAAGAAAAATATAAAATCTATGATCAAATCAGAATAAAAGGGGGGTTCCCATGTCTCCCTACTGCCCATGCCTCCCCTACCTCCCCTACATTTTTCTAAATAAGCCGATACTTGAAAGTGCAGTTTGGCATGGAAAAAGTGTCTTGACATTTTTCACTTCGCAATAATAAGTAAGTAAGTAATAAGTAAGATTTTTTCACTTCGCAATATCGTGAAGAAGCAACTGGCTCTTAGCCGGAAGGTTTTTTGCGGTTTTATGGATCTGGAAAAAGCGTTTGACAGGGTGTCACGAAAGGATGTCTGTGGGACATACTTCCAGGCTACGGGGTGGGCGGCTCACTGCTGCGCGCTGTGCAGTCTGAGGGCTCTGAGACTTATGAGGGCTGCACAGCGTGTGTGCGTGTTGACGGCGGCTTATTACCCTGGTTTGACGTCTATATCGACGTCGGTTGCGTTCTGTCCGCTCGGCTGTTCATTCTGTACCTGGATTCTGTCTCCAGAGAGTGAGATCGACGAATGTAGGGATGCCAATGGGTGACCTAGTTGTGAGCTGCCTGCTTTACACAGATGACGCCGTGCTCTTAGCCGAATCGCCGTCTGATCTGCAAAGACTAGTCACTATTATGAAAGATGATTGTTTGATGAAAGGCTTACAATTGAATGTGATGAAAACGAAAGCTATGGTGTTTGAAAGGGAGGAATCCACAACGGATGCAAGGACAATGGTTGACGATGTAGAGCTGGAACAGGTGAATAAAATTTTATATCTTCGATGCGCTTTTAGCAGGGATGGAAGGTACACTGCGGATGTAGAAAGAAGAGTGGCGTTGGGAAATAGCGGAAATGGGGCGTTGGGTAGATTCCTGGGCGCAAAAAATATTAGCAGAAAAGCCCAGCTAGCAATCCACAATGCAATACTGATCTCAACGCTAACTTATGGAAGCGATAGCTGGGTTTGGCAGAGTGTGCACGAAAGTAGGATAAACGCGGTCGATGTAGTAGAGTCAGAGCTTCGTCTGCTTTGATCGCTTACAATAAGTGTTTCAAGACAATGCAACTTTTTATAGCAACAAACAAACTATATAAAATAGGATCTACCCTCCAAATTCCAAAGTCACAAAATTCATTGCATAGTTTCTAAAATCTCTCTAATTGGTGTTAGTAGACATTTATAAAAGAGACCGGCACATATTTAAGCACACTTATTTCAATAATTAAATGACATATCACTACATAGTATAAAACAAAGTCGCTTTCTCTGTCCCTATGTCCCTTTGTATGCTTAAATCTTTGAAACTACGCAACGGATTTTGATGCGTTTTTTTTTAATAGTTAGAGGGTGTCAACGGGGTGGTTTTGATCTATAATTCATGAATAGTGTAGTGAAAAAAAATGATAATTTTCAAGATTTAAAAATTTAATCGGAAACGCTGCCTGAACCCTAAGTGATAAATCAACACAATGTACTACATTATTATACACCTTTAAAAGGTCTATAAAAAAGTCCGCGAGGGCATATATCTATGTCTTAGGGATAACCCACAATGACCATTATTATTTTTTTACTTTTTACGAGAAATAATGGCTTATTTACGAAGAAATTTTAAAGATTACAGCATTCATTTTCATCCAATTAAGTGTCTTAAATAGATTGTGCTTTTAATATAGATTAATATAGCCATTTACAGCGTGTAATTTAAACTAATATTTACGAAGATATTACAGTATTAACATAGCGGTACATAGCAGTTGCGTTTGCGCGCCAAAACGCGTGCCGATAAATAGCACAAATTGAACTTTTTAAGATCAAAGTATTACTAATTTATTTCTTTTGATGCGGAACGAAGTTCGCCGGGTCAACTAGTTGTTGAATAATCTATCACATGCGTGATAACAAACATCTGTCGCGAGGTCACGTCTCAATATTATTTGAATATCATTTGAGAATAAAGGTCGGTCACGTGTCGGCCATATTGCGACTGCAGATGTACTTAACATTTTTACAACATCTTGGGTCAATGCTTGTTCACTTTGTCGCATCGAGAACCATATCGATTTGATTTAGACTTGGCATGTTTTTAAAAACAATACCGGTGCAGTTGATTTAATTGGAACTAACGACGAGAGATGACGTCGAGAAATGTAAATTCAACAAATATTCAAGACAAAATTCTTATGCAAAATCTTCAAAAAAATATTTCTTGTGTTGAGTATATTAAAATATTTATAGCTATTGAAAATATTAATTATAATTATTAAATAAAGCTGATCGATGAGCGATGAATAGTGATGCGCGGGCAGTACCTAGATTTGAATAAAAAATTCGAAGCTATTTAGGTTAACACAAACTTTCATTGATAGTAACAACATAACACAACATAACTTCACGCCTTTGTTATCCAAAGGTGTAGGCAACGGCTGTTAAGCCTCGTCTCGCCGTTATGTTTATGTCCCATATGGAATAGGTGGCGAACATATTGATGGCAATAGGTTCGCCACCTATTCCATTGATCCATCGATTTCACACCTAACTTCCGAAAACAATTTCGAAAAGTCATTGGTCAGTGTCAGGATTCGAACCCGGACCTCTGGATCAGAAGCCGTGTACTCGACCACTAGACCACTGAGACTATAAATATCGTTGATAATAATATAACATTTAATATGTGAATAGAATGGCAGAGAGAGAGAGTAAATATATAATTTAGTTGTCACAGACTTTTGAAATAAAATTACTAAAGAAAAAAACAATGAAGTTCTTACTTCTGATGCCATTACACCACTTTCATACCTGAAATTTCTGTATAAGTAGAACTGGGGACAGATCTTGAGTTCTAGTTTACGAAATTACGCCTGTTCAGTATTTCATTTTAAATAGACTCTAAAATTTAATTGGGTGGTCCTGATAATTCGGCGTGTCGGTGAGTAATGACCGCTGCCTACCCCTTGTGGTATTGAACACGAAATAACAAATAATTAATAACATTGATTTGTGTAATGCCTATGTGGAAAAATATTATGTCAATTCGCAGCGATTTGTAAATAACTAGTACCAATTTAATTATGTTATATTAAAATCAAAATAGCTTTATATCACCATCAATTGCAATTTAATTAGATACTGATAGGAAATTAAACCCCACGAGAAGCTTTTATGATTATAAATTGTACACAATACGGCCATAAGTTGATACCTGAAATTATTGAAGAAAAAGTATTATCTTCTTTTAAAACGTTTAAATTAATTTTAAAAAAGTATTTTTCTTTTAAATTTATTTTTTATTTTTTAGTGATAGCAGGCAAAGTTACTCGGTTTGTTCATCTCATTCAACGTATTGACCTATAAAGATTGAGTTCTGAATAGTTACATCTACCTATTGGATGTTTTTGATTTTGATGATTGAAACATATAATTGTATGTATTATCAATTGTTGCCTCTCTCTCCTCTCCTCACTCTGCCCTTCTCAAATTCTTCTTTCAAAATCCACAATCCATAGATAAGAAATAATATTAACGGATCTGGTAAACTTTGTATATTATCTTCTGATCTAAGCATTTAATAGTGTCCGACCGAAGGTCTATTTTTGGCCGAAGCCGAAGCCGATTAATCAGCAATCTCCACAACCTTCGGCCAAAGTCGAAGCCAAAGGTTTATAAACTCAAGTAATTTAATAATATTCTTCAATATTATCCACAGATAAAGAAGAATATCGGCGTATAATGGCTCTTGCCGCTTTACCTAGATACGGATACGCTTACGCTATACCTAGATAGGGATAGAGGTATCCGCACTGAACTAAGTGCGTCCGGTCAGTCACTCACTCTTTCGTAACAGTTCGTTTAATTTTGACTGTTCTTGGACCGTGGATTGAAAATAGATTTTTGGCCGAAGTTTGCCGAAGCCAAAGCCGAAGCTTCGGTCGGACACTAGCATTTAATAATAAAACCATTACTCTCCTTGTACGTGAGTCGAGTAATGAAGGCTCGATCTTCGCTATAACGATTTTATGTTGGCAATAAAAGTATATTAGCCGACAGCTCGTGTTACGTACATCTCATTGATTTGATTGCATCCCCCGATCACGCGTCAACAAACATATTTTATATATTGCCAGAATACAAGTAAGTTCTCGTAACAGTCATAACACATTAAATAGGGTTTTTCGTATTCTTTCATAGATATTTACGAACACTTCTGATTTTCAGCAAGTTATACAAATAATAATAGGCCCCAATACATAAGTATCTCAGTGAATGTTTGGTTTGGGAGGAGAAATATTACGATTTCGAAAAATCATTGGTGTGAGCCAGTGACAGGATTCGCACCCGGACCTCTGGTTCAGAAGCCATGGGCTCGACTACTGGACCAGCGAGACTGTTGACCACCCAGACCACTGGACCATCAATTTTGGATAAAATGAGAAACATTGTAATTCGAGAACGTTGTTGTACAATATAAGATTTATAAGACAAAGATAGATAAATTAATGCTGAGATTGTTTGAACATGTAAAAAGAATGGACGGAAAATTACGGACAAAACGAATATATGAGACAAATGTCAAAGGGCAAGTCGATAAGGGTTGACTAAAGTTGAAAAGGATTTCTATAGTGTTATGTGGCATACCTACTACCGTGGGGTTCCTCAGTAGGCTTAAACACAATCTTCATACTTGAAAATGGGTTGAGTCTGCTATTTCGTTGATTCGTGCCATACGGTCTAGGCCCGAGAGCCTCTGACAGTGGGATCACAGTATACAGATACGAAAATGTATTACATGTAGAAAAATATTAGCAACCTTATAAAATACAATAACAATATAACAATAATATTCACAATATAATAATAATTTGCAACACTCGGAACAAGAATAATCTTGCTATAAATCTTGCATCATACTCGATGTCGCTTACTACACCATCAATGACTTCATGACGGACAACTCGTCTTGTTCCTTGTCTCTTCCGTCAAGTTGCTTGCTCAACGCAGATTGTGTAGTTTGCCTCGCTCTCTCAGTATATCTTTGCTCGATAAGAGAGGTATGCAGAGGCTCACCCCTTCCCCTCTCTCCTCTCCGTCCCACTTTCAACCCCTTCCCTATCCCACCAACGAAAACGTTCATCATCATCATCGTCGATAGTTCGAAGGGATGACATGTTGTGCCGATTAATTAACCATTATCCTTGCATACGTTTTGGTTTCTTACCTTTGAAACAACATTACTTTCGTTTTCATCACATGCATAGAATAATAACTAGAGTCCGACCGAAACCGAAACCGAAACCGAATGTTCGGCCGCCACTTCAGTTTCGGCCGAAACCGAAACTCACGTGTTCGCGTATAAAATTCCATAAAATACATTAATTTGATGCTTTTTCCCATAATTTTGTGTAAATTAGGAGAGGAAATGAGAAACAATGAGTATATTGAGTATATCTATTATTAATTTTGTTGCAATCAACAAAACAATTTCACGCCTTTTTCTACCTGAAGGTGTAGGCAAAATGTTTACCAGATATAAAAAAATTAAAAATACATATTATCCAACATTCAAATCATACATACATACATACATAACTTCACGCCAAATCCCTTGCGGGGTAGGCAGAGAGAACAGAGCGCCATAGGGCACGATTCTTACACGCCTCACTCGCTTCGTTGTCTTTCATAACTCTTTTCTTGCACGCGCGTCGGTTTTTGAGGCTCTTAACATCACCTTCCTCCAGAACACGTTCTATTTGGTCATGGAATGTGTGTCTTGGCCGTCCTCGACTCCTACATCCATCCGCTTTTGCATTGTATATCTGCATAGTCAGTCTTGCATCAACCATTCTTTCTACATGTCCGAACCATCGGAGCATGCCCTTTCTTACTTTTACACCGACACTCTCTTCCAAACCAACTTCCTTCCTTACAACCTTGTTTTCTACGCGGTCAGCGAGAGTCACTCCGCAGATTTTGCGTAGTGCCCTCATTTCTACCGCGTTTATTCTACTTTCATGCACACTCTGCCATACCCAGCTCTCGCTTCCATAAGTTAGCGTTGGGATCAGGACTGCATTGTGGATTGCTAGCTGGGCTTTTCTAATAATGTTTTTTGCGCCCAGGAATCTGCCCAACGCTCCATTTACGCTATTTCCTATCGCCACTCGTCTTTCTACATCCACGGTGTACCTTGGATGCGCTTTTAGCAGAGATGGACTCTGCTAAAAGCGCATCCAAGATATACAAGATATCCATTCACCTGTTCCAGCACTACATCATCAACCATTATCCTTGCATCTGTTTTTCATAACTTTCGTTTTCGTCGCATTCAAGTGCAAGCCTTTAATCATGCAATCATCTTTCATAGTAGTAACTAGTGTTTGCAGGTCCGACGGCGATTCGGCTAGAAACACGGCGTCATCTGCGTAAAGCAGGCAGCTCACAACTAGGTCACCCATTCGCCCGCCCGTATCAGCAGGCACCTGTCGCAGGTGGGCCCGGACATATCGGACTGTCAGTTCGGGTTCCGGCAGGGGCGCTCGACCATCGACGCGGTGCGTCGGGTGCGGGCCCTGTCGGAACCGGCAGTCCGATCGGGGGGGGTCGCGCTGGCGGTGTCGCTAGACATCGTCAACGCCTTCGGGACCCTTCCCTGGCCGGCCATCAGGGAGGCCCTCGTATACCATGAGGTGCCTCCCTACCTAAGGTTGGCCATCGGGGCCTACCTGCAGGAGAGACGGGTGGACTATGTCGACCGGAACGGGACGGAGCAGAGGAAGGAGATCACGTGCGGGGTTCCGCAGGAGTCCGTGCTGGGGCCCCTGCTGTGGAACCTCGCCTATGACCCGGTCCTCCGCACCAGTCTGCCCCGTGGCGTTAGTGTCGTATGCTACGCAGACGACACTCTGGTGGTCGCCACGGGGCCCGACTTCGAGCGTTCGCTCAGGTTCGCCGAGCTGGGGGTGGCAATCGTTGTCAGACGGATCCGCAGGCTGGGCCTGGAGGTGGCGCCTCACAAAAGTGAGGCGCTATGGTTCCACCGCATCACTCGGTGCCGGGAACCACCTGCCTCGCGGATCCAGGTGGGTGACATGGCTGTCCCGGTAGGGAGGTACATTAAGTACCCTCACCTCACGCCTCATCCTGGACAGCCGCTGGAGCTTCGAGGAGCATTTCGTGCGGATGGTCCCCCGAGCGCGACGGGTAGCAGGCGCGTTGCACCGCCTGCTGCCCAACCTCGGGGGACCGGGGGAGGGAGTCCACCGCCTCTACGGTGGCGTCGTGCGGTCCGTGGCCCTGTACGGGGCCCCTGTTTAGTCGCGAGACCTCGCGGGGGCCTCCAGGGCTCTGCTGAGGAGCCTGGAGCGGATCATGGCCATACGGATCGTACGGGGCTACCGTACCATTTCGTACGAGGCGACGGTCCTCGCGCGTTCCCCCCCCTTCATCATCCTGGCCGAGATGTACGCAGCCGCGTACGATCTTGGCCGGGGAGGGGGGGACCCAGACGCGCGGGGACACGAAGTGCGGAGGCGGGAGGCCTTCTGGCAGGTCCTGGAGGACTGGCGCGATGCGCTGGTCCTGCCCCACCTCGAGGCCTGGGTGCTTCGTAAATGGGGAACTGTCACTGTTGACTCAGATACTCACCGGGCACGGGTGCTTCGGTGAGTATTTGAGTCGAATAAGGCGCGAAGAGACGGCGAGATGCCACCATTGCGCATCCGACCGGGCGAGACTTGTCCCCGCCGGCGTTGGTCGCGGCAATGCTGGCGGGCGAGGAGGAGTGGAGGGCTGTGGTCTCCTTCTGCGAAGCTGTGATGCTCCAGAAGGAGGCCGCCGAGCGGGGTCGGGAGAGAGCCGATCCCGCTCGAAGGCAGCCCGCCGGCGGCGGCGATCACTGAGCTCGCCGCCGCTGGCGGGCTGCGAGGGCGCACACCCCGCGGGTGCGCCCGGGTCGCGGCCTGGGAAGGATGACCCCCCGGTACGGCCAAAGAGGGTCGTCGGGGGCGCCGCCGGCCGTGTGCCTCTTTACAGCGCGCGGTCGGAGCCGCCCCGCCCGGGGGAGCTTCACCGAGGCTCCCCGAGGATGAGCACCCCCTCGCAAAAGAGGGGGGGCGACGGCGGGGTGGACCAGAGGGCCGACGCACTGTCCTGGGCCACCCCAACGCCGGAGAAAGGCCGCCGCGAGGTTTTAGTGGGTAACCCTAGGATCGGATTACAGTTTACTGTTTTGGGAGTCCCACACTACCCCCTGCCGTCCCCAGGCAGGAGGATCCATCGATCTCACTCTCTGGAGACAACTGTCCAGGTACAGGATGAATTGTCGAGCGGACAACACGCAACCTGTAGCCCGGGCGTATGCCCCACAGATCCTTTCGTAACACTGTGTCAAACGCTTTTTCCAGATCCACAAAACCGCAGAAAACCTTCCGGTTACCAGCCAGTTGTTTTTCCACGATGTTGCGGAGTGAAAAAATCTGATCCATGCACCCTCGTCCGCTTCTAAAACCACCCTTAGCCTCCCACAACACTCCATCAGATATCACCCTCATTCTCCTTTCAATAATTTTCCCATACACTTTTGCTGCTAAACTAATCAAACTGATGGTCCTGTAACTGGAACACTGCATACGTGATCTCGTACCTTTATACAAGGGCACAATGACAGCGCGCCTTCAGTCCATGGGAACCTTACCCGACCTCCAGCACAGATTGCTCAAGGTCAGGAAAGCGTCCCGGACACAGGTTCCACCGTGTTTGATCATTTCAGCAGACATCATTTCAACTCCAGCTGCCTTACCATTTTTCATACTTCGTATCGACCATTCAATCTCTTCCGTAGTAATGTCCTCGTCAGATGTTGTCGCAGCGGTGTCAGCCGTAGGCTCACTCGCGGCGCCCACATCCGGAACATACTCGTACATTTCCCCAAAATACTCACTCCACCTGCCCAATACATCGCTTGGGTTTGCAAGAATGTCACCAGTCTTAGACATAATTTTGTCCATTCTGGATGATGACGAAGAACCCCGAGACTTTCTAACTTCCCTCCAGAAGAGTTTGTTATTCGCCTCGAAGTTCTCGGTCTACCTCACTTCCTCATTCGCAACTAGTCTTTCACGCTTCTCTTTCACTAAGGCTTTGGTAACATTCCTGCAGCGGCGGTAGCTTTCATACTTTTTCTCTGTCATACTATCATTCTGATTCAAACTTGAGACATAATCCAACCATGCTTTTTTCTTTCTTTCGACGCTGGATTTCACATCCGCGTCCCACCAGGCATCACCTCTCAGAATCTTATGCCTCTTTGCACTACCACATACTTCTTTTGCACTATCCACTATACTATCTTTCATTCTTTCCCAGCATTCTTCAACACCTAGGTCAGAAAGACGTGTCTCACTGAGTCTTTTACTGACTAGGTCTACATACATACTCCGTACACTTCCATCTTTTAATTTCTCGCCAAATCAATATTCAAATCGCTAATTGTTTTTGTTTAATAAAATACTAAGTATTGTTATGTTGAGATATTACTTACTATTTAATACATAGTTTTGTATTTATTCTGATAAGAATCGTCAATCAATTATTTTTAAATACTGCTTATCTAAAAATAATCCTGTCCTTTTCCCCTTTAAGTGGGGTCGGCACAGTATGTCATCTCATAGAACTATCCATGTTGTCAAAAGATTTGGCTGCGGTTTTATGACCGTCCGCCTGCCTGACGTAATCCTCCTTCGGAATGTTTTCGTTGGTGGGATAGGAAAGGTGTTGGAAGTGGATTGAGGAGAGGAGAGGGTTAGGTTTTGGGCTTCGAGATTCTTACCTCACCGAGCAAAACGCGGCCTGAGCCACTTGACGCTGATATTCACAGAGGCCGTAGTATTTAACCGGTCGAGCCTGTCTATTCATGCATCGAACTGCGTGGCTCTACCACTCATCTACGAGTACATACATACATACATAAAATCAACTTCACTTCACGCCAAATCCCTTGCGGGGTAGGCAGAGAGAACAAAGCGCCAAAAGGCACGATATTTTGATTGATGATATTTTGAATATATATCTATACAGATAGCATTATGATAATGTTGACCATTCTATTTTATGTCTGTTAATCACAATCTATTTGAAGTGCCATGCCGTTTATAATTTACATTTCAACACATTATACATTTTCAAAGTTCAAAGGGATTATATTAAAGATAATATAAAACAATATAATAATAATATTTGATATTTTTGTATTTCATAATATAGAGATTATTTCACCGAGGACCAGAAACAGACTATTATTTATACCCTTATTCTGAACTTATTTTATTCCAAATATCTCTGGTTCAGCGTTCGTTTCTCAGATCATGTAACTTGTAATTGCCAAACTAATTATGAATTAACTACATATATTTATTAGACTTGTACAACCAAGACTCAAGTATCTTTGTATTTCATAATATAGAGATTATTTCACCGAGGACCAGAAACAGACTATTATTTATACCCTTAATCTGATCTTAAAAATGTTTCTTTTTATAAGATTATTTAACCATGAATATAAATGTTTATCGTGTCATGATTGAAGTCAGTTTGTCATTAAATTATCCTTGAAATATATTATACTTGAAAATTATTAATCTTAAAAATAATAAATGAAAATTATACCTTCATTAAGTTACTTGAAAATTAACATATTTTTATGTAATATACCAACTAAAGAAAGTAATTATGTCCCTGTATGCCTATAGAGAAAACTGTAAATAGCTAATTTTGTTTGGGTATTCTTTGCAAGATTTTAAATGTGATGAATTGGAAAAGAAAATAGAATTTATAAGTTTACTAGCCGACCCGGCGAGCTTTGTTCCGCATCAAAAGTAATAAATGAGTAAATTTTGGATATCAGGTTCAATTTGTGCTATTTAGCGAATTTAACTGCTCTCCCGCTATGTTATTACTGCAATATCTTCGAAAATATTCGTTTAAATTGCATGAAGTAAAGGGCCTGGATCATCTATATTACATGTACCATCTATTTAAAACACATAATTTGATGAAAATTAATGCTGTAATGTTTAAAATCGCTTCGTAAATAAGCCATTATTTCTCGTAAAAAAGTAAAAAAATAAAAATGGTCATGGTGGGTTATCCTTAAAAGATAGACATATGCCCTCGCGGATTTTTTTGTAGACCTTCTAAAGCTGTTTAATAATGTAGAACATTGTTTTGATCTATCACTGAGGGTTCAGCCAGCGTTTTCAATTAAATGCTATCTCGAAAATTATCATTTTTTCTTTACGACATCATATATGAATTATAAATCAAAACCACCCCGTCGCCCTCTAACTATTAAAAAAAAACCGCATCAAAATCCGTTGCGTATTTTTAAAGATATAAGCATATAAGGGGACAGACAGCGGAAAGTGACTTTGTTTTATACTATGTAATGATAATGATAATTACCAAAACATTCGTAAGTATATCCAGTAACAAGTAATATATTTGTTCAAATCACGACTAATATTGGTATAACCACAAGCTCTTTGTCGTATTATCTTCCACGGAGTAAAATTAATTCATCGTCACTCGTTATGCACTATTTTTTTTTACGATGATCACTTTACCACAGAACAATAGTACTCCTATCCCACTTTACAGTTGGAGTATATAGTTAAACATTTTTAGTAAAAACAAACAAATAGAGTGAGAGACTTACTGTCACGATTGTTTACTAATTATATTTTTTTACATTTTTGGTCGTAGAGGTCACAATACGCCAATTTCCAAATCGCGCTATGGTTTCACTACCATAGGGTTTATATATGATTGTCCCAAGTTTTTTGTCAGCCTTTACTTTTTTTTAATACTACATAAACAACTTTCTTTATTTGGTCACTATTGTTGACTTCAACGAAAAAAACTGGACACCATATGTTCAAACCAGGGTAGCTAACTCACAGTGAGTGTTTTTTTTTTTATAAGTCAAATGATGTCGGTTTTGCGATTAAGTTTATCGAAATAAATTTTCTTCATTTTAAAAGATATCACGATCTTAAAAATGTAAAGTTTATTACATATATCTAGAATGTATTATAAATCAGTCACATCAGTCACACCTTGTCAGTGGTTAAATCACGCAGTTCGCTGCATGAATGGGCCGGCTCGACCGGTGGAATACCACGACCTCTCAGATTATCGCTGAAAAGTGGCCTTAGCCGCGTTTTACTCGCTGAGAGAGGTATTCGGAGGCCCAATCCCTTTCCCCCTCCCCTTCTGAAACCCACTCCCGACCTCACCCATATCCCATTGTAGGGGCCGGCAACGCAACTGTAACACTGCATGTGGTGAGGTGGCCATTGGCGGCGTTTGTAACTATCATAAGCCTGCTCGTTTGCCCCTTATACTCGTACAATAAAAATGTAACCTAATTCCTATCCTATCCTACTTCTAATATATAAAATTCTCGTGTCACAATTTTCGTTCCTATACTCCTTCGAAACGGCTTGACCGATTCTCATGAAATTTTGTATGCATATAGGGTAAGTCTGAGAATTTTCAACCCTCTACGATCAACCCCTATTTTTTAAATTTTATTTTTTGGCAAGACAGCGTTTGCCGGGTCAGCTAGTAATATATAAATGTAAATGTAAGTTTGTTTGTGTGTTATGCTTTCACGCGATAACTACTCAATCGATCATCATGAAACTTTGTACACATATTCTTTGAGGTAATTTACATATATTTGAACCTTAAGTAAAAACTTATAAAATAGTCTACAACAATATCCTACATACTCTTATAAAATTGTTACAGTCCAAAATTATTTATTTTTCTTACAGAGAAATATATTTTACCTTACAAAGATGTTGTTAGTTTTTTAAACGTCATTGTATGTAGTAATTTTAATAATTCCAGCTAATCAATAAAAAGGAGTTATTATATTGATTAACTTCTATAGTAACGATCTTTATTTATAAAAGCTAGTAACTTTTATAAATAAAAATACCACAAAATAGGATTAAATACTACAAATTTTTAATTCTAATTAAAGTATTGAGCGATATGATGACAAAGAGAGAAACAACAACACAACATAACTTCACGCCTTTTCTACTCGAAGGTGTAGGCAGCGGCTGTTAAACCTCGTTTCGCCACTATATTTCCATCCCAAATGGAATAGGTGGCGAACTTATTGCCATACCAGGCACAAAATTTATAGTCATCGATATCTAAATACACATAACTTCCGAAAACAATTTCAAAAAGTCATTGTTGTGAGCCAGAATTCGAACCCGCGACTACTTTATTCAGAAGTGGGGTTCTCGATAACTGGACCACCGATACCTTCTAGCAAGAAACAAACGTAAAAAAATTCTACCTGCTAGCTGTCGCGGTCCGAGCTGTCCGAGTCGGATACATCATCCGTAGTGTAACTAAATATTTCCCTATGAAATTAATACTTACATTTTGTATTTTGCGATATCTTTTGAATTAAATGTCCGAATTAAATTATTCAAAAAGTTATAGAAAGATATTGAATCTATCTTTTTATTGAAGTAATTTATTTTAAGGAGAATTAATATCAAGGTACAAAATAAAGCATTTTTATAACGACATCAATTTAATTATTTTAAAAAATTAAAAAAACACTTATTGTGAGATAACTACAATAGTTAGACATATGGCGTCGCGGACTTTTTTATAGACAAATTTATGTTCTGTAAAAGTGTAGTACATTGTTTTGTTCTAGAATCAATAGTTTTCGCAGCGTTCACGATATAAGGATTATTTTCGAGTAATTTTCTTACACCTTGGGTTACATTATTGGACTTATAGTAAGGATCCCTAATTAATTTGAAAATATAATATAGCCTAAAGCCTTCCTCGATAAATGGACAATATACCACTGAAAGAATTTTTGAAATCGGACTGGTGGTTTCTGCGATTAGCGCGTTCAAACAAACAAACAAACAAACAAACTCTTCCGCTTTATAATATAAGTATAGAAGTATAGATTGATATTCCAAATCAATTATAGTACCTCCACCTGCCACTAGATGTCTGTGTACTATTAAAATACAAGCTTAACAAATTGAAAAGTTAGCTTCATATACATAACTTCACGCCTTTTGTTACCCGAAGGTGTAGGCAGCGGCTGTTAAGCCTCGTCTCGCCGTTATGTTTACGTCCCAAATGGAATAGGTGGCGAACCTATTGTCATACCGGGCACAAAGTTTGTCAGTCATCGGTATTTATCACACATAACTTCCGAAAACAATTTCGAAAAGTCATTGGTGTGAGCCAGTGTCTGGAATCGAACCCCGGACCTCTGGATCAGAGGCCGTGCGCTCGCCCACTGCGCCACCGAGACTATCAAAGTTAACTTCATAAAGTTAGCTTCATATATACTTCGATATTTTAAAGTACTCTTATATATTAATATAAAACCCCGCGAGGGGGTGTTAAAAGCGTTAAATGCTTTCGCAAGAGACATTAGAAGTTTCACTTCAAAATATAACAGATATGATAATGTGGAATCATGTGATAACTTAGCTGTAGTGCGAGGCAGCTGAACGAAGTCAAACTAGGGAAGAGATTTACAAAATTAAATACTGAATCATGTTATAATTCCATAAACATGAACGAAATATACAGAAATTGAAATATTATAATATTAATTTATATTTAAATATTATTATAACTTGAGAAATGTTAGGCGTAAATGTTTAATCTTTAATGTATTTACAAATGAAGAAATTTGCATAATAATAATTATCGCAGCGCTCGGCTCGCGTGTCCCGCCACAAGCGACACAACCGCCCTCAGATGTTGTTTAACCCATTTAAGCACAATGAATCATGTGATATTTCACTTTAAACGACGGCCTCCAAAAATAGACCAATAAAGGTACTTCTAGCATTCATAATTATTTAAGTAGTATGTATGATAGTTAACGCACCCAATGAAATACAAGAATCATCATATTGCGTTACAGATTCTTTGATAATCTGTATACCCTTGTGCGTGTGTGTTTTTTTTATTTATTTTGTATCTTCTCTGGGTGATAGGATTCAAACAGTAGATGTTAACGGAGAGCGATCACATAGATCAGCTATAGCAATGGAGGCGCCACAAAGCTCTATCTTGGGACCTTTCTGTTGCCTTTGTATAATAATGATCTACCTTATCTTGTAAAGGACAATCATGAAATAATTTTGTTTGCAGATGACACTTATTTAAGGAAGAGACAACAATCAGTAAGTAACGATGTAAACAATGCTCTTTTAAAAATCCCAAACTGGTTTAGTGCTAAAAATTTGCTTTTAAATGGTAATTTTACTGAGCTCGCCGCCGCTGCCCTGATCCCGCCTGTTCCCGCTCGGCGGGCACCTTCTGGAGCTTTACTGCTTCGCAGAAGGAGACCACAGTCCTTCACTCCTAGCCCTCCAGCATTGCCGCGATCAACGACAAGTCTCGCCCGATCCCGGTCTGATCCGAGTTCAGGTCGGATGCGCAATGGTGGCATCTCGCCGTCTCTTCACGTTTTATTCGACTCAGATAGTCACCGAAGCACCCGTGCCCGGTAAGTATCTGAGTCAACCTGTAGGTGACAGTGGCCCATTTATGGAGCACCCAGGCCTCGAGGTACCCCACGGTAGGACGGCACCGACGGCGTGCTGGCGCGCACAGCTCTGAAGGACCAGCGCGCGCACCAGTCCCCCAGGACCCGCCGGAAGGCCTCCCGCCTCCGCACTTCGTGTCCCCGCGCGTCCGGGTACCTTTCTCCCCGGCCGAGATCGTACGCGGCTGCGTACATCTTGGACAGGATGATGAAGGGGGAACGCGCGAGGACCGTCGCCGCCTCGTATGAGATGGTACGGTAGCCCCGCACGATCCGGATGGCCATGATCCGCTCCAGGCTCCTTAGCAGAGCTCTGGAGCGGGAGGCCCCCGCGAGGTCTCGTGACCAAACGGGGGCCCCGTACAGGGCCACAGACCGCACGACGCCACTCCCGGTCCCCCGAGGTTGGGCAGCAGGCGGTGTAACCCGCCCGCCACCCATCGCGCTCACCATCCCCATGAAGTGCTCCTCGAAACACCAGCGGCTTCTTTATCAGCACAGCAGCATCAGATGTTGACACCATAAATAATATCCCTAAGACATCTATTACGTAACAAATACACCATACTCGCATACAATTTTCAGAGATTGCCTTCGATTTCTGATGGTTTCCATCATCAGATCATGACCTGGTGAAAATGGGACCATCTTGAAAGTAAACACTATCGATCAAAAAAAAATTTTTGAAATCGGTCCATAATTGACGAAAATATCGGTGAACAGAAATAAAAAAAAAACTATACATACAGACGAATTGAGAACCTCCTCCTTTTTTCGAAGTCGGTTAAAAGGTAAGAAATAGTCACTGTGGTTTATCCCTAAGAGGTAGACATTTGCCATCGCAGACTTTTTTGTAGATCTTTTAAAGGTGTTTAACAATGTAGTACATTGTTTTGACTTATCACGTAGGGTTCAGGCAGCGTTTGCAATTAAAGTTCTAAATCTTCAAGATTAACAGTTATTTTTTTAACTACACTTTACATGAATTATAAATCAAAACCACCCCGTTGACACCCTCTAAGTATTAAAAAAACGCATCAAAATCCGTTGCGTAGTTTCAAAGATATAAGCATATAAGCGCCTGTGCCTTTATATGCTCTTCATTAGTATGTGTCTGTACACATACTAATGAAGAACATGCTTATTATGAGCACGCTTATGTCATTTGCTGTCAATAAGCATTCTATGTTCAACCATGCTCCTGAATAATATATATTCAGGAGCATGGTCGTCGATAAAAACACGGCTGTCGATTTATGAGCATGCTCGAAACTAGCATGCTCAAGGTCTGTACTCACATGCTAGTATCGAGAGCATGCTCGATACTAGTATGCTCTCATGCTACTAATGAGCCGACGACGCTCTTTATAAAATCCTTCCACTTGCTACCATAGCGCCACCTTAACTTGTTCCCTTTCAATGGACACTTTTTAATACACTGACCCGGTCCTCCTTTAATTCTGCCTTCTTAGCACCATTGAAGATCTATAGCTAATATAAGATTAACGCTTACCGTCGAATGGGGTGAGTTGGGATCTAAGGGTGAATAGAGATGAAAATTTACCTCCTCAATTCTATTTCTCTCATTTTTTATCTCTATTCTATTTAATTAAAATGTATAACCTTTTTGTTTAATCTGCAAATAGGCAACCTATTTGGGCATTACACAAGAAAGTATTAGTTGTACTGTACTGGTTATTATTTAATTGAACTCGAAAATTTCATCTCTATTCACCCTTAAATCCCAAGTCACCCCATATGACGGTACTTGTCCATATTTGACTCTGTATTGTTTATGACAAGATCAAAGACAACTAGTTTACGGAAAAATGCTACCAACATGCTAAAATAATCCTAACCTAACTCGTGAAATTCTCATTTATTTTGGTAAAAATATTTAAAATAGAAGGAATAAAAGATTACACTGTTAATTTTAACAAAAAAATATTAGATAAACAGGTTGCAGTGGTCAGTAGGTTACTAGTAAAAAACTTTGAAATTGAATGTCAAGTTACATTATTTTGACGTTTATTTTCGCGCTAGTTAATGCGATATATGGAATTTTATTGACGTTTCATTTTCTAAAATATTTTATACAGTCAATTAAAATAAAGTTATCATTTATCCTCAAGGATTCAAATCAGTGAGTGATATTATTTTTAAGAAGTTTATAGAAAGTGAAGTGCTATAGTTTAACACTTCCGTTGAGACAGGAAAAGGAAGTGTATCTAATGGCGGTCGAAGGCATGGATATAACAATAACATCGACATCCTTATCCTGTCACAGCTCGATCAATAATTTGTGGCAAAACCGCGAATTGAAATGTTAGATGGTTTTGTGCTATAAAAGTTGGATGATATTTTCTAAACTTTTTAATAGTTGCCATATTATGTATTAAATTTACAGAAACTTCAATACTTAGTCCATTGAAGTCCATTTTTTTTGTTATTTTAAATAGTATCCATTATTAAATAAATATAATTTAAACTAAAGTCAAAGAAGTATCCAGGTGTTTACCCCATTCGATACAATTCCTAGTCTTTCTAAAATGTATAATTTTATAATCATAGTCAATTAGTAGGTATTGATAGTTTTAATTATACTAATCAATACTAAGAGTATTAAGAAGAAATATGTGTACTGCTTAGTTGCCTGTGCATTGACAATTATATTAAATGCAAAATGTACTTTGAATTTAAATAAAGAAAACACTGACTACTTATGGAAATGTGAATAAACCTTTACTTAGCCTGCTATATCAAGGTCTGATTGTAATACAACTACATATTGTGAAAGGTAATAAAACATAATTCCTTTCTTCTACCATGAAACATAATGTCATGTTTAAAGGAAAGCTCCACTTCAAACAATCTGCTCTGCTATTTCTTTGTATACATGTCATAAGTATAAGTGTATATTATATATTTAATTCATATATTTACTATAATTAATATATTTAATGTAATTTAATTAATCTATTTAAAAACTATTTGTCTATTATATCAACAAAATACATGTGAAATTAAATGTTTTAGATGAGTTGTCATGACAGACCTCTGTGCAGAGGATGTGGTGGTCCGGCTCACAGCGCCTCAGATCCTATCTGTGAGTACTCGCACAACTTAAACTTAATATTATAACTATGTCTTCTCAATGCTTATTGTGTATTGATTATGTGTTTTTGTGACTATTTTCTACCTTACTTACTCCTGAATGGCATCAGCTACAGGACCCAGAATTTAAGGTAGATTATTGCAAAATAAAATATTTTACTAGGTCGGTACAGTTAATGTAGACATACTTGTATAGGTCTTGATTTCATTTACCAGATCAGATAGGTAATTATTTAACAGAAAACATTCAGTTCAAGCTGTTAGCTGTATTTCTGATAAAGCTTGAAAAGTAATTAGCTGACCCAAAAAACTTTTTCTATCCTCAGAAGCAATAAATTAGTAAATTTTGCGACAATACCATTATGTCTCAGAATATCAACATAAGTGAGAGAGGAAGCCCAACCCCTTCCTTTCTTTCCTTACCATCACACTTCTGACCACTTCCCTATATCATTTTAAAGGCGGGCAACGCAATTGTAACACTGTGTTGCAGGTGTCCACGGGTGGTGTTAGTTGCTTACCATTAGATAACATGCTTGCTGCATGTTTGCCTCCCTAGCACAAATGAAACTATTCTATTCATTTTATTGTTGTTCAGACTAAAGTCTTTTTATAGAAAGTCCCTTAGTTCAGTGTGCCTCTTGGCATAGGCCTCCTCTGACATTTTCCATTGCTTTCTGTTTTATACAACTCTATCTTATGTAGCACATCTGTTACTCTGGTTTTTTACCAGACCATTTGTTGTCTATCTTGCTTTTTGACACTGATCATGCTTCTCTCCATGGCTGTTCCAAATAGCTTTGTGGCTAGTAGTCAATAATATCGACGGCCTTAGTGTGGTCTTTAAAGGCTATGTATAGAGATGAGTACTATATATATACGGATTCCCCTCAAGCACGATTTATGAGAATAATGTAGTTGTTTATCTTGTGAAAATGATCTCTGTAAAGAGTTCGAAACATCGGGAAATAAATAAAATTAGTAATAAATAAACGTGATATAATCCTAAAAGTTGTTTTAATGTCATGAACGTGATTCGCGAAAGTCTTAGAGATAAATAGGTTTATGTCTTCTTTGGGGCCCTTCTTGTGTATTATATGTTATCCACTGTTTTGGAATATATGAGTCAGTCAGTATTTATCTGTTAAGACTCTAAAGTGACCCTCCTTCAGTAACTCAATTGAAATCATCAAGAATCATGAATTGTCAGGGCCTGGCACTGCAGCAACTGGAATAAACATGAAAAATTATAAACTTTATATGTATCATATATTAAATGCAAATTTAAAATTAAGAAATACATACCAGAAATTATTCTACGCCAAAATAAGTGAACAAACAAGTTAATGCGCGTTATCACTTGTACATAGATCACATCGCGGACTATTTTGTAGACTTTTTTAAGGTGTATCCAGTACATTATTTTGATCTATCACGTAAGGTTCTGCCAGCGTTTGCAATTAATGCGCCAAACATCGAAAGTTATCACTAGTTTTACTATATTATGCACGGATATATCTACAAACCGCCTTCTTGAAACTCTATATCTCTTGTAGTGTGTCTACAGTCAGGGAAGTACGATAATAAAACCACCGTACTAGTGAATTGCTGTAGTGCAACTGTGTATTGCTATAATTAATTGTGCCCACACAGCAAGGCACATGTGTTGTACATAAACATTGTACATCCTGCCGACTCAAGGAAAGGACATCAAAATTCTATTTAAAACAATTTCAAATAAGTATAGGTAAAAAATGATTACAAAAAGGATAATCTAAACAAAGTATAAAGTAAATCCCACACAAATAT
This sequence comes from Euproctis similis, assembly GCA_905147225.2. Classification (NCBI taxonomy): domain Eukaryota; kingdom Metazoa; phylum Arthropoda; class Insecta; order Lepidoptera; family Erebidae; genus Euproctis; species Euproctis similis. The sequence continues at coordinate 21,253,422 of LR990115.1, read as the reverse complement.
TTACATTCTCACATCAAAAACAAAATATTAATTAATCATTAAAACATAAGAAAAGGTCTAAAGTAAATAGTATAAATCTATAGTGCATTTATTGCCACTATTCACTATCACTCACTACCGGAATATTAAGTCGAACCGACCGCGGGGTGGTTATTTGCTTTGGTAAAGAGATTTTACTCATATCCCGCACTGCACTCATCACTTCACTATCACTGGAGATAGAGGTGCGGGGCGCGGGTGCTGGGGCTGAGCCCGCACACCGCTCTGCCCCCGCCGCCGCTGCCGTTGTTGCTGATGCTGTCGATGCTACGTGGCTCCCCACCTTTCTCTTTCGCCAACGAATAATCACGCATAAAGAGGCTCCGATTATCAGTATGAGCATGATGGTATATAGCATGGAATACTGGTGTATATCATGTACACTCAGAGGCGTATCCGCTTCGTCTTTCATATCTTCAATGACTGCTTGAGTCTTATTCCATGTGAGGTCATGGTTCTCTGGGACGAATGGCGCAGGCGAGGGGAAATTAACAATATGGTTCAAAATGGAGACGTCGGCTCCTTCTCCAGTGTTTTTATTTATTTCTACAGAACTCATAAAGTTGTTGTGTCCAAAAATCATTATTGTTTCGCTCTTTATACTGCAACCTTGACCTATATCGATAAGTCCATTTCCGCTTAATGTAGTAACTTCCATACCACCTGGACAAAAAATGCGAAGTGTGCATTTATCACAGCACGAGAATAGCCACCTGTTATTGTTATGTAACAACAATCCACCTCTCTTCACAATGGGATAGTTTTGTGTTACATAATGTTTTATTGTTTATAATTACGGCGCATATGTTTGAGGATATTTGTATGCTCAGTATTGGCTTGTCATATGAACATATAATTCTATCCGATGAAGTATGAATGCAGTTGCGTAAGTCGCTATCTGTAAGCGTTAAAAGAAGATCCTTTTGTAAATTAAAGGCTAAATATGCCATCAGGAACCCTGTAGTATAGCCATTGACGTAAAGGCTGATCGGTCGATCTACTTCGAAGGTCTCTTTATAAAGAAGTGGTAGTTTTATTTCTATAATCATAAATCTGTTACTTATTTTAGCTTTATATTTCATGAGTTTGTAGAGCTCATTTATATCCTTTTGATTAGTAGGCAATAATAAATCGGTCGGTAAGTGCGTCGATATTATATTCATTTGGTTTTCTAATTGCTCGGGAGGCAAAAGATGCGCGTCCATGTGTCCTTGCCATAAGTTTGTTATAGTGTTCAGCAAGTCTCTTTGAATTTCTTTCAAATTGGCTATGATTATCTGGGCACTTAGAGACGAAGATAAATAGTAAAGTTCATTATTAGTCTCCGCCTGTACGCGATTAATATCCAGAGATGCATTTTTTAAATGAGCTCGTATTAAACTGAACTGTCTGTTCATTATATCTTCATTTCTGTGCAATATATTATTATGGGCCTCTATGACGCTCGTTTGATTTTTTAATAAAAGCCGTAAGTGATTTTCGTTAAACGATATTTTGTCTATATCCTTTTCATATTGCTTTAAAAATCGGTCATTCAGCACTCCAAATAAAGAATTAGCAATATAACCGACTCCGTTAATTAGTCCTCTTTCTTGTCGAGATCTGCTATTATGGAACATGAGAATCTGATTGTAGTGTTCTATTTCAGTTAGCTCGTGTTGAAGTTGATATAAAATACTTCTGTATTGAATTGTCATATCGGCAGTTTGTTGGGATTTCTCCAAGTTCGTGACGTAATTTTGCACATGACGTAGACCTGTCCAATATGTTGTCATATTGTAGTATACTACCAATTTCCACTCGTCACGAATAAGATGCAAATTGTATAATTTGTCAAAATAAATTTGTTGATTATTGTTTAAATTAGTAACGTTAAAAAGACAATTTGCAGATGGGATAGAGCACATAAAGAGCGACATAAACATGATTAAATTGTATAGACAATTTTTTTCATAGTTCTAGTTCCTCTTTCTGTTTCTTTTTGTTCTATATGACCCGTGTTCGGGTTTTTATCTGTACTGACTTGAGTCGGGCTTCTATCCTCTAGAGATTCTTCTTTCACAGGGAGAAGTACGAGTTTTAAGATCGGTCTTTTGATAATTCCGTTTTTTGTTTTTAATGTTACTACTCGGACATAACCGTCTCTTCCAGGGTGTACTTCTGTGACCTTTCCTAATATCCACTTCCCAGGAGGAACGTTCTCTTCTTTGATAACCACTACGTCATCTATTTCTAAATTCTTGGAGGGGGACCTCCATTTTGAACGTCTTTGGAGTTCTTGAAGATAGTCTGTTGACCACTTATTCCAGAAATGTTTATTCATTGACTGGACCATTTGCCATCTCGTGGTTAGGTTAATAAAATCCGGCTCTGTTTGAGGTCTGGATAAGAGGGATCCGCCAATGAGGAAGTGACCTGGGCTAAGAAATTCATCGTCTGCACCTTCAGTTGGGGCGATAAGTGGTCTAGAATTAAGGCATGCTTCTATCTGATGTAGCAGAGTACAGAACTCTTCAAAGGTAAGTTTCTGTTCTCAAACTACTCTTTTCAGGTGGTACTTCATTCGTTTTACTGCTGATTCCCACAAGCCTCCTGCTGACGGAAAGGATGGAGCATTGAAATGCCATCTTATATCAAACTCTGTTATTTTTGTAACGAAGTCTTGGTTTATAGTATTGATGATCTGTTGGTATTCCTTTTTTAGGAGCCTGTTAGCACCAACAAAATTAGTACCGTTATCACTGTAAATGTGACTAGGTGTTCCACGCCGGGAACAGAACCGCCTGAATGCAGCTAAGAAACTCTGGGTACTCAAGTCACTGACGAGTTCCAAGTGCACGGCTTTCGTAACTAAACATACAAATACAGCTACATATCCTTTTGACGTCCGGATACCCCGACCTTTATTCATTTTAATATCAAAGTGACCTGTGAAGTCTACGCCTGTATGGGTAAATGGTCGCGAAGGAGTCACTCTCGGCTCTGGTAGATCTGCCATTAGTTGATGTTGCTTTACTTCACTAAATCGGCGGCATTTCACACATTTTTGAAGCTGTGTTTTTACTGTTCGTAAGCCGCTGATGATCCAGTACTTATCTCTAATGTATGTTAATGTAAGCCGTGGACCACCATGCAGAGTAAATAAATGTGCGTCTTGTATTATAAGTTCCGTTAGTCGACTGTGACTAGACAATATAATTGGGTTTTTTGCAGATGGACTTAAAAGGGAATTGTTAAGACGGCCCCCAACTCTCAACAATCCGTATTCGTCGATGAAAGGGTTGAGACAGTCTAGCCTGCTACCCTTACGTACATGTTGTTTAGTTTTTATAAAAATATAATCTTCTCTAAAATCCTTTAATTGAGTGATTCGTATAATCAAGTTATATGAACTCTGCATTTCTTGTTTAGTAAGGTGGTTGACTTTTAGTGCAGTATGTTATATGGCAATGGCAACACTTTTGTTTTTAGGAACTAATATTTATTTCTAATACTAAAATTACAATTTAGAAATGAAATAGAAATATAATAATACAATTTAACTTAGAAGATACTGTGGTTATGAATTGACTTACTAGACTAACTCTGAAATGGGACAACATCATCTTAAATATACTATTGGTTTTGGAGAGGGGAACACATTAAGGGATACAAGTGCGTGGGGATAGGGTAAGTGGTTACAAGGTCTGTGTGCCTGTTTATATTTATTAATGTTTAACAATATTATCTAATGTATATAATTAGGAAGTTGACTTTATATTTATTAATGTTTAACAATATTATCTACTGTATATAATTAGGAAGTTGAATACTATTACATAGTGTAAATATATGGTTAAGTTATAATCTAACAATTACATAGAGTTATATAATCTAACACCTCCCCCCTTAGAACAAAGATTGGGCTATTTTGCCCGATTTTTGAGGACTTGAAGTTCTGGCTGTGTAATCTTCGTCTTCGGTTTCGGATGGGCGCGCTGTTACAGCGAAGTCTGTCATCAGTATTGGCATATGGACTTGCTGTCGCCTTTGAGATCGGTCAAAACAATTGTTGAATATCTGGATACAGTTGGCGTCGCTACGATGTGCGGCTCTTTTGCGAAATAGTTTAAATATATTTATGTTGCAGCGTTTAAGGCAGATGAAAAATAACAATATGAAGCCAATTGCGAGACTTATAAATGAGGAGCTCGATGAGTTTTTGTCAATGAAATTTTCGTTTTCATTAAGTTGCTGTGTATGAATTTTTAATTCTTCTTTTATCGTATTTAACGAATCTAGCGGAATGTTATTTATATTGATTGGCATTAATTCTGGTATTTTTCTATATTGAAATCATTTTCTAAGCACGAAGTTTCTAGGTCTACTGTAATTATGGGATGACTGATGTTGGAGGATTTACTGTTTTCTGTTGATAAGGTTGTTAGTGCTGTATATAATTTACAGCCTTCTTCTAAGGAGATGATTCTTGTTCCGAGTATTTCTCCGTGGCTTGGTTTATCTCCACATTCCAGTGCATATGGAGTTCTGTGGCGTAAAAGATCCATTTGTTCGATTTTAATTTTTGAAACGTGTTGATATTGGCGGAGAAAGTCGTAGTTTCGCAGATTTCTGGTACGCTTCTCGAGGTGGTCGACAGAATTGCTACTTCACAGATAGGTCTTGAGTTGACGTTGTATACTGTGAATTTGCAGACTGCGGTGTTTGGTGCGATTGTCTTGCAGCTGTCTAATGAGTTTGTAGTCACGTACTGTTGTCTAGTAGTGCTGGTGGCAATGTATGTTTGCTCGGGAAGTATGGTGGAATATAAGGAAGAGTCGGGATGGAGAATAGGAATAGAGTAAACGTGATATAAGGTGAATTTGTCATTTTTTTACTAAAGGGAAGTCTAATATGTATACGAGTTTGTTCATGTACATGTAAGAAGTAATGGAAGCTGATTCGAGAATTTGGTGAATATTGCTTAAAGTGCTACGAGATGTGTGCTACGATGTGCTACGAGATTCCGATTGGATCTGGCTGGACTGGTTGATAGTAACTCTTTGTATATGCGAATAGTAGAAATAATGGAAGGGTGAATAGCGCCCGATTTGATGAACAATATACTACTAATTATATCATCTATATCTTGTTCTAGTGAAGTTATTGCTTCGAGGATTTGTATAGATATAGACTTCTTCGGAAATAGTAAGATTAAATAAAATTTGGTTAGTGGATTTAAAATAAGAACTGATCTTAACTAGATTTTCGTTAATTCGGTTTTCGTCATAATTAATTCTTAAAATAGTTTTGTTGAAATTTGTAATAGTTGTAGAAATTATATGCAAATGTTGTTTAAGTATATCTTTCGTAGAAATTTGTTGCTTTTCAAGAAGTCGGATACATTAATTTATAAGTTGTGTAAAGATTTTCAATATAAATGTAAAGTTTGTATAAAATAATGTAAAATATTAATTAAATTAAGGAACAGATTATAAACTAAAATAGGGATTATTCACTAACGAGATGAAATAATTATAATTTATAATTATATTTATAATTGATTTTTGATTGACTTGATTGAATGGATATTACTATTTTCGGGTATTGGAATAGGATTAGCCATGGATGTAATTACCCTGAACTTAAATTAATACTATATATATACTATTACTTATTTTTAAAGGATAAGAGACATTATTAATTTAGTCTAATCGCATAACGGTCGTAAACGATTAGCATGCACTAATTGAGTTTTACCGGATTTTCGTATAATATAGTTTTCATTAAATCCTAATCTAACTATATCGTAAGGTCCGTCCCATTTATTATCTAAGTTATTGGGGTTAGGTACCTTGAGCATTACCTTATCGCCTATATTGAATTTTGCTATGTTTTTTATATTGCTGTCATAGCGTTCTTTAGCTTTCTCTTTCATTTGATCTAAATTACGTTTAGCTACGTCGCGTGAGATTTTTAGTTTTTCGGTTAAATCGTTTAAATAATCGTGTGTAGTATAGTCGTTATTTTCTTTGAGTGAAGATAAAGTTCGAGGTTTAAATCCGAAGAGAAGTTCATGAGGTGTAAATCCTGTAGATCGGTTTACAGATGTGTTATGACACATGACGGCGAATGGCACTATTTGATCCCAGTTTGAATTATTTCGTTTGTGATACATTCTTATGTGATCACGAAGAGTTGCGTGGAAACGTTCTAGGGAGCCATTCGTTTGAGGATGATACGCAGTGCTAACTGTATGAGTGGAGCCAAGAATTTTCATTAATTGTTTGATAATTGTGTTAACAAATTCTGTACCTTGATCGGAATGGAATCTTTTAGGTATACCATAATGTTGGCAGAAGCTTAGTAGTGTTTTTGCTATAGTCGTAGCTTGTTTATCAGGTATAGGGTAAGCTTGAACAAATCGGGTTAAGTCGTCTTGTAATGTTAAGATGTATTTATTATGTTCGTTGGTGATGTCAGAGTATGAGACTAAGTCAATAGTTACGCGCTCGAAGGGTTCAGTGGAGGAAGAAGTAATTACCATTGGTGCTTTATAAGTTCGTCTTTGAATTTTATTACGTTGACAGATTTGACAATTGTCTATGTATTCTTTGATAGCGTCAGTCATACCTTTCCAGAAATATTCGTCCCTAATTTTACGTGTCGTTTCTATCACGCCTCGATGGCCTGATAGAGGATCGTCATGAAACGTCTTTAAGATGTTAGGAATTTCTTCTGGTTCTGGTGTCTTGACTTTATTTTCACATATAGTAATTTTACAATTATATGTGTCAGCAAGATAAGCAGTGATATGTAACTGTTCATTGCCTTTGAGTTTACAAGTCTTGTCTGTTTTAAGATCAGGAATATAAAGTGTTTCAAGAGTGTTGTTGTGTAAGCAATTTAAAAGTGTTTTAAAATAACTTTCAGCGTCCCACGGGTCGTAATAAGTGGGCCTTGAGCACCCAAATATAATGTTTTGGTTTTTGTTGGAAATCAATAAATCAGTATCGTAAAGTGTGCGTTTTTTGTTGATGTATGGGTCCACTTGAGAGCATTTAGAGATTGCGTTGTTAAAAATGTCATGTTTATCTGAGAGTTCACATGAAATTGGAATTAAAATGTTTTTGTGTCGATCGTCTAAGAGGTTATCCGGAGAGATTTGGAGATTTGGAGTGTCGAAGTTGTAGTGAGAATTTTCTGAGAAGTACTCATAATTTATTTGTAAGTAATCTTCAGATGTGTTGGTTGGATTTTGAATTGTGTTACCGGGTATGTCTATGTTTGTATTTAAAATTGAAGGTCGCGAAAGGGCATCAGCGTTCGTGTTGTTCTTACCTGCTTTATAAATAACTTCGTATTCATATTCCTCGAGTTTAAGGCGCCATCTTATTAAGCGACTGCCTGGATCTTTGATCGAGAATAACCACGTAAGAGGTTTGTGGTCTGTAACTATTTTAAACTTTCTTCCGAATAAATAAGGTCGAAAGTGTTTAACAGCCCAAACTATAGCTAGCAATTCGCGTTCTATTGTTGAATAATTTGATTCGGCTTTATTGAGAGTTCGGGATGCATATGCAATGGGTAGATCTTTATTTATTTCGCCTTTTATTTCGCCTCGAGGTAATGAAAGAGAAGTTCTGGGAAAAATTTGATGATGTAGTGATGGGTATACCCCAAAATGAGAAGTTGCTCATTGGAGGAGACTTTAATGGGCATGTAGGACGGATGAATGAAGGATTTGAAAGAGTACATGGTGGCTGGGGCTTTGGGACTCGAAACCGGGAAGGCGAAGCATTATTACGAACTGCTTCCGCTTTCGATTTGGCAATTGCAAATACTTTTTTTCAAAAACGGAATCAACACCTAATTACATACAATAGCAGAAATTTTAATACACAAATAGATTACATTTTAACAAGAAGAAATCATATCAAGACAGTCGTTAATTGCAAAGTGATACCTGGAGAAGCAGTAGTAACACAACACCGGTTACTGCTAATGGAAATGAAACTAGTGATAAAATTAACCAATAATAAACCCAAACCCCCGCCAAAAATTAAGTGGGATATGCTAGAAAAAGAAGATTGTGCGAAAGGTTTTCGAGAAAAAGTGGTTGATAAAATGTTAGAAATGAATGACCGTATGGTAGGAATGAAAGTGAATGAATGTTGGAATGAAGTGGCATCAGGAATGAGAAAAATTGCAGAAGATGTTTTAGGTATGACTAAAGGGAAAGGAATAATTAAGAGAGAAACCTGGTGGTGGAACGAAGAACTACAAAAGGTGTTGAAAGATAAAAAGTTTGCTTTTAAAGAATGGAAGAGTGTGAATGAGGATGAGGTGAACCTGAAAGAGAGTAAAAGGAAGCAGTACTGTACGCTTAAGAAAATTGCCAAGAAAAAGGTAGCTATGGCAAGGGCCAAGTACATGATAAGATATATCAAAGTCTTGAAAGTCCCCAAGGCGAAAAAAATCTATATCGACTAGCTAAGCAAAGAGAGATGAATGAGAGAGATATTATGCATGTAAAATGTATCAAAGATGATAATGGAAGAGTGCTTATGGATAATGAAGAAATAAAAAAGCGATGGAAGGAATATTTTAGTAAGCTAATGAATGAAGAGAATGCTTGGAGTGGTATATTAGAAGAAAACTATACAAATGTAGATATGGTGAATGAAATTACCGTGAAAGAAGTGCAAATGTCATTACGAAGTATGAAAAGTAATAGAGCAACTGGACCAGACAGTATACCTGCAGAAGCATGGAAGATTTTGGAAGATGATGGATGTAAGTGGCTGACTTTGTTCTTCAATAAGCTGTTTCAGGAAGAGACGATCCCAGATGAGTGGCGCAACAGTTCGCTGGTGCCCATTTATAAAAACAAGGGTGATGTCCAAGAATGTAATAGCTATAGAGGAATAAAGCTCATGTCACATAGTATGAAGATATGGGAGAAAGTGATAGCGAGAAGAATGAGAGAGGAAAGTGAGATCACCCAGAACCAGTTCGGATTTATGCCGGGACGAGGAACAACAGATGCAATTTTCGCTCTTCGGCAACTGTCCGAAAAATACCGACATGCACACAAGAACTTGCATATGGTTTTTATTGACCTAGAAAAGGCATATGACAGAGTTCCTCGTAAAGTTCTGTGGTGGGCTTTAAAAGAAAAAAGAGTGCCCGAGAAGTATGTTAGGCTGGTGCAAGCGATGTATGCAGGAGCGTATACTAGTGTCCGGTCCGTAGCCGGCGTCACCGACCAGTTCAGTGTGGATGTGGGCTTACACCAGGGATCGGCTTTAAGCCCTTATTTGTTCCTCCTGATAATCGATGCTCTTACATCGGACATTCAGGAGGACGCACCCTGGTGCATGCTCTTTGCTGACGACATTGTTCTGGTAGGAGAGGAAGCGGCCGAGGTAGAAAGTAGGCTGAAAAGATGGCAGAATAAGCTAGAGAGAGTCGGTTTTAAGATCAGCCGCGATAAAACTGAGCACCTTTTCTGTGACTTTGGTGGCTCCTCTGGCTTTTCCTCAATATCTTTGGACGGAAAAAGCCTCAAAGTTACGTCAAACTTTAAATACCTTGGTTCGCTTATTCAATGCGATGGCAATATTGACCGGGATGTGAATAACAGAATGAATGCGGGATGGATGAAATGGCGACAGGTCTCAGGAACAGGATGCGACCCACGGATGCCCCTTAAATTAAAGGGGAAAATATACAAATCGGTTGTCAGGCCTGTCGTATTGTATGGGTCTGAATGTTGGCCTATGAAAGAAGTGGATGAAAGGAGAGTACATGCAACAGAAATGCGAATGTTAAGATGGATGTGTGGTGTGACAAAAAGGGATAGAATAAGAAATGAGTATATAAGAGGAAGCATGAAAGTAGCACCAATCACGGAAAAAATTAGAAGTGGTAGATTGGCGTGGTATGGCCACATTATGAGAAGGGACGAAAGCCATGTCACAAGGAGAACGATGAGAATGACTGTGGATGGACACATTAGTAGAGGAAGGCCGAAAAAGAGATGGATGGACTGTATAAAAGTTGATATGAATATGAAGGGAGTAAGTGTGAAAACGACGAGTGACAGGAGAGAATGGAAAAGAATGACATGTTGTGCCGACCCCACATAGAGTGGGACAAGGGCAGGAAAATGAATGATGATGATGCCTTGAGATAGAACTGCACCAATAGCGTGTATCGAAGCGTCAGTAGTCAAAATAAATTCTTTAGTGAAGTCGGGATATTGTAGAATAGGAGGACTAGTAAGTAGATTCTTGCATTCATCGAATGAATTTTGTTGAGATTCACCCCAAACGAAAGGGACATCCTTTTTTAGTAAGCTAGTGAGAGGTTTTGTGATTTTACTGAAATTAGAAATGAAGCGACGATAATAGCCAGTTAGACCAAGGAAAGCTTTTATGTCTTTGCACGATTTAGGAATTGGGAATTCTTTTACAGCTTTAATTTTGTCGGGATTTGGTTTGACACCTTCATTTGAGATAATGTGTCCTAGGTAAGCTACTTCGCGTCTAAGAAATTCGCACTTATCGGGCTGGATCTTAAAATGGTATTGCCTGAGTCGTGAGAATACTTCGCGAAGCTTCTGTTCGTTTTCCTCTAAATTAGACGCAAAGACAACGATGTCATCAAGGTAAACAAAACACCTTTCACCTTGAAGACCAGTCAAAACAGAGTCCATAACGCGTTGGAAAGTAGCCGGTGCATTTTTTAATCCAAAAGGCATTCGTTTATATTCATAATGCCCGTAGGGTGTGCTGAAGGCAGTTTTAGGTATATCCTTAGGGTCTAATTCGAGTTGATGAAATGAAGAGGCCAAATCGATCGTCGTGTAGTACTGAGAGTGACCTAATTTGTCAAGTATGTCTGTGATATTTGGAAGAGGATAACTATCGCCTATGGTTACATCGTTCAGTCGACGATAGTCGATAACTAGACGCCACTTTCGTTTACCTGAGGCGTCGAGTTTTTTAGGGACAACCCAAATCGGGCTACTCCATGGAGAAGAGCTCGGTCTAATGATATCTTGCTCTAATAATTTATGAACTTGACTCTTGACTTCGCTCTCATGGATTTGTGGGAACCGATAAGTTTTTGTGTGTATAGGAGTGTCAGTTGTTGTCGTTATCTTATGCTTTGTGTGGTTACTAAAAGTTAAATTATCACCCTCGAGAAAAAATATGTCTGAGTATTCGGCTACGATTTTATTTATAGATAGAGATTCTTCGGCGTTTAAGTGTTCTCTTCGTATTGAAGAAAGGACCTTGTTCTGTCTATCAGTTTCGGATATTATATTAAAATTATTTATTGGATGTTCAGCGTTGTCAATTATTTGTTCGTTAATATTAAAGGGCATAAGTTCGAGAGTGGGAATGGTAATAATTTCATCGGTTTTATTTGTGTTTACACATGTGATTAGGAATGAGTTGTTTAAGACATTAACTAGTGCGTTGGGAATGACAATACCATTACCTAATGATTGTTTTTCGACTAATGCAGTTCCGGAGTTAAAGTTGTTTGATTTACACATAATTACGGTTTCAGAGCGTCCATTTAGTACTTGCTTATCTGGAGAGTTACTTAAGTTGGGAATTTCATTAATAAAATGAAGTTTATATGATTTGTCACGTAATCTCATAGTTCTAGACTGTACATAGAGATGGCAGTTAAATCTAGACATAAAATCGTTACCTAGAATACCATCTGCTTTAATATTTAGGTCAGCAACGTGAAACTTAAATTTTGGTAAATCATCTAAAGATATTTCAGCAGTACCTGAAGTGAAAATTGAGGATTGAGTGCTAGATATGCCTACAATAGATACGATATTAGATTTGTTTAAATAAGAAGATCCTATTTTGCTATTTTTAATAACTGAAATTCCTGCTCCAGTGTCGATTAGTAGAGTGACTGGTTTTCCTTCAATGTGAAAAATACAGTGTAGTAAATTTTCCGATGGAACGTCGTTTAAAGATGAAATAGCAAATGATTCGATGTTAGGTTTTGATTTAGGTTTCGGTTTGGGTTTAGGTTTTGATTTAGGTTTTGATTTGTTAGTAGATTTTGAGTTTAAGTAATTAGAATTTGTGTTTGAGCTAGTAGAATTAGAACTGGAGTTAGTAGGATATGAATTAGTAGAATTAGAATAAGAATTTGTACTATTTAAATGAGTAGATGTAGTAGGAATTGAATCAGTGGAGGAGCCATGAGTTTGGGGCTGGTTACCCTGTCCGTTTGGCTGAGTTATAATTGATTTAGTAGGTGTAGAGATGGGATTAGAAATAGTTTGAACAGACGCGTCTCTAAATTGTTTTTCATGAGTACTAACATTTTGTATCGGCGCGCTGTGAGATTTAACACGTTCTCTTAGAGTTGGAGGTCGTTCAAGCTCTGTGCTAATGTTTGATTTGACGTGGGTGAGCAAGTTAGTGGGGCGATTTCCGACGAATTGCTCATTTCGTCGGTCGCCTTGCAGTTTAAATTATTTACTTGTGCAGAAGGCGCGCGAAGAGCGCGTTGAGGCTGGCTATGACGTAAATTATTATTATAGGCTCGTTTGCGACACTCAGTTATTACGTGACCCGAATTCTTACAATAATTACATATTTTTTGTATTGATGTACTAGGATTATTCATATTTTGACGAGGTTGGTTTAGTGGTAGAGGTATTCGATTATTAGGTGTATAATTACTACGGAGTGGTGTTGATCTGTTTGTATTAGGGTTCGTCGGTCGAAGGGATGTTATACGAAATAGGGATTGACGTGCGTAATTCATTGCGCGAATTTTATCTTCCTGAATCGCGAAATGGCCAGCTTCGTTTAGCGTACTAACGTCTTTCGTTCTAAGCATTATGCCTATGTCAGAACTCAGACCGTTTACGAAAACGTTTAAGGCGGTTTCTTCTGTAGTTGCTAAACGTCCCGGTAATGTTCTATCAGATATATCGGCGTTTAATTTTTCTACTATTTTACTTCGGCATAAATCTACCCTGTTAAAATATTCTGTAATACTTTCGTTAGGTTTTTGAAAGAGAGATTGTAGTTCTAAGCTGAGATGCGCAATAGTTTTAACGTTAGAGAATTTGTTTATCAAAAACGAGCGCAATTCGTTCCATGAGTTATATCGTTTACAATGTATATCCGGTGCACCTGCACCAGTGATATTATTTAACGCGTAAACTAAGAGTACTTGTTTTTTTTCCTCAGTGGCTAGATTGAAAGCGGAATCACATGAACGAATGAATCTGTATACTTGGTCATTGATATTTGTGTCGAAAGATGGTATTAGTTTTAATAATGTTTCGATATCGAGTGACATTTTATCTATATTTGATTGAGCAAATGAATTTGCAAAGAAAGTAGATAAATTACTATATAGTTGGTCAGTTGATTCGTCTTTAAATTGATTTATCATTGAATTAGTTAATAGAATTGGAAAATAAAATACTTAAAATAGAATTAGGATTAATTTGAGGTCTTAGGAAATATAAAAATAGAGTTAGGAATTAGGAGAGCAAAACAAATTATGCCACTTACCACATTAACAGTAATAACTGGACTCGCATGGTTCGGCGAAGTTCTTTAAAAGCCTGCGGCTACCGCTACGTCGTTGTTTCCTGTCTGCTAGGCGATGCTGTCCTGATGACGGAGACTTGACGCGCGTTTCCTTCGTCTTACTGTTTGCGAAGATCCTACCGACTGCGCCAAATTGTTATATGGCAATGGCAACACTTTTGTTTTTAGGAACTAATATTTATTTCTAATACTAAAATTACAATTTAGAAATGAAATAGAAATATAATAATACAATTTAACTTAGAAGATACTGTGGTTATGAATTGACTTACTAGACTAACTGTGAAATGGGACAACATCATCTTAAATATACTATTGGTTTTGGAGAGGGGAACACATTAAGGGATACAAGTGCGTGGGGATAGGGTAAGTGGTTACAAGGTCTGTGTGCCTGTTTATATTTATTAATGTTTAACAATATTATCTAATGTATATAATTAGGAAGTTGACTTTATATTTATTAATGTTTAACAATATTATCTACTGTATATAATTAGGAAGTTGAATACTATTACATAGTGTAAATATATGGTTAAGTTATAATCTAACAATTACATAGAGTTATATAATCTAACAAGTATGTTTATTTCGCAACCATTCAATGAAACGTGATAGCCATGCTATTGTTACAGCGGCCCGTGTCAGTGAACTGGATTCATTTAATAATTTATTAATAAACACTTGATTATCGTTTTGGTGTAAAGCGGCGTTTACACTAGCTCCTTTTATTTCGATTGCTGGAGATGGATAATTAGTTTGTTCTGGTAAATTTGTTTTTATGTTAATAAGCCATCTTGGGCCTTCCCACCACAGTGGATGTTCTATGAGATGAGTCGCTGTAATACCTCTGGTGGCACAATCAACTGGATTATGTTCTGTACGAACATGCTGCCAGCAAGTGACTGGAATAACTTTGGTGATTGCGCGTACTTTATTGGCCACAAACTGTTTCCATCTGTTAATGTCACCATGAATCCAACCTAATACCACCATTGAATCAGTCCAAGCGTATATCTTAACTTGCTCATCTTTGAATGAATCTTTAACCTTTTCCAGGAGTCTTGAGAGTAAATAAGCACTGCATAATTCCAACTTTGGTAGCGTTAATTTATTTTTGATTGGAGCCAACTTTGTTTTCGCTGTCAATAAACGTGATGTATTCTCTCCTTTATAGTTAGTCGTAATATAAATTGCGCTAGCGTAAGCGTTTTCCGATGCATCGCAAAAGCCGTGTATTTCGTAGGTTTGTTTGTTACCTAAATACCGAGGTATTATGAACTTATCTAGCTTTTGAAAATCTAACTTTAGTTGTATCCAATTTTCTTTGATTTCTTCTGTCAGCTCTTGGTCCCAGGAGTCACCCATATCTATCCATGTTCTTTGAAATAAAAGTTTGGCTCGTATGGTGAGTGGTGATAGCCACCCAAGCGGATCAAATATCTTAGAAATATTAGATAATAATTGTCGTTTTGTTAGCCGTTTGTCAGCAATTGTGTCAAAAGTATTTTGAAAAGTAAATGTATCCGAATCAGGGTTCCAACGTAGTCCTAACGTTTTTCTAGATTCGGTAGATTTGAAGTCTAATGGAGTGTCCAACTGTTCCGCGGGTAAATTAAGAATAAGGTCCTTATTATTACTTGACCATTTACGTATGTTCATACCTGCCCCATTTAATATGTTTATCAGCTGTAACTGTAGTTCCCTTGCTTTTTCCAAATTGTCGTGGCCTTCTAAGAGATCATCCATATAAAAGGACTTCGTCAATGCTTCTGCCGCCAAAGGATATTTTTGAGCGTCATCTAAAGCTAATTGTTTTAGGGTTCGCATGGCGAGGTAAGGAGCTGCTTTAGTTCCGTAGGTAATTGTGGTAAGCTGGTACTCCTTTAAATCGGTAGACACTGATGGCCGCCATACGATACGTTGAAGATTTTGGTCAGATTCTCTGACAAATATTTGACGGTACATTTTTTCGATGTCCGCAGTTATGACGTACTTGTGCTGACGCCACCTCAATATAAGACTGTGTAGGTCTTTTTGTAGATTCGGACCCCGTTCCATAAGATGGTTGAGGCTGTAACCAGTGGAAGTTCTCGAGGAAGCATTGAACACCGTCCGTAATTTTGTAGTTGTGGAGTCAGCTTTGATAACACCGTGGTGAGGAAGATAACATGACACAGGCAGCTGTTGCTTGTCTATCGTAGGTTTCATGTGACCTAGCCTTTCGTAATCCAACATAAACTGAATGTAGCTTTGTGACAATTTATTATTATTCAGCATCCTACTCTCTAATTTATAAAACTGCGCCTCTGCTCGTTTTTTAGATGATCCTAGTTTCTGTTCGAATCCAGGTTTCATAGGTAAGGCGACTTCATATCGGCCGTTTGATAAGCGCCTCGTAATATTTTGGTATAAATCTTCACAATACTGATCTTCTTCCGTAAGTTCTGGAGCCAAGTTGTTTATTTCTTCTAATTCCCAGTAGTGCGACATATCAGATAAATTATTTAATACGACATGACAGTTAAAAGTTTTCACATTTCCTGACAATATCCAACCTAGTCTGGTTTGTTGGGCTATGGGTGCCCTGTTTGGACCTTTGATTAATCCATCCATAATGATATCTGAATATACGCTGGCATCAAGAAGTATGTCTACTGGTTGGCACACATTGTATGTCGGATCCGCTAACTGTAGATGATGTAAGTGTGGCCAAGATTGTTTTGTAAAAGTTTTGTTTGGTAAATTGTTTATAACTCTTGAAATAACTAACGCCTGTGTTTGAAATTGATAGTCTCCGTATATCGACTCACAATCAAGGTCCACCATACCTTTGCTCTGTCTTGAGCTGTATCCAATCCCAGATACTGAGGCGGAATAATGTCGCCTTGATAGCCCTAGCAATTGTGCTGCGTTTTCTGATATAAGAGATATTTGCGATCCCTGATCGAGAAGAGCTTTAAATGTGATATAAGTTCCGTCGCCAGCTCGAACCTTAAGGGACAACGTTGTTAGTAAAATTTCTTCTTCTTCATTTGATACATAATTTACGTTATGTTGTTTTGAAGTTGTGGGTGAAAATATTGAATGATTTTCAGATTGTACATTTAACGACGTACGAGTATCGGAACTTGAAGTGTTATAATTGTTGACGCATGCTTCATGTAGTATGGTGTTATGCGAACCTTTGCACAATCTACAACGATTAATTGAATTGCATACATTGTCATTATGCTTGTAAAGGCAATTTTGGCATACCTGTAGTTTCGTAACTGTCTTTAATTTGTCACTCGGCGATAATTTAATAAATTTATTACATTTAAACAGAACATGTTTTTGCTGACACAGAGGGCAATGCCATGTGCATGTTGCAATAACTTGATATTGTTTTTTGTTATGAAACTTGCTATATCGATGTGCTTGATAATGTGGATTGTTCATCACTTTTGAAGTAGGTAATTTCTGCGAAATATTTTGACTGTGTAAATGGTATGCTTCTTGCTTTTTTTTAATTTGAAAGGGTTCTAATGCTGTAAATTTATTTTCGAGGAAATCCATTAGTTCACTTAAAATTGGTAATTCTCGTGGAGACTTACGAGCACATTTGTAATCTTGATAAGTTTCGGCATCTAATTTTTTGGTAATTATATGAACTAGTATAGGATCCCACGTGGAAATGTCGATCCCCAGATTCCGTACGGCGTGTATAGCTTCCATACTTGTATTATAGAGGCGTTTGATTTCACTAGCTGTTTGCTTATGAATCGTGTTTTGATTTAAAAGGGTTTCTATGTTATTTGTGAATAACACTTGAGGGTTATTATATCTATGGGTGATCAGTTCCCATGCCGTGTCATAGTTTTCTGCCGATATATTCAAATGCTGTATAAGTCGCTCAGCTTCACCTTTTAATTTTCCTTTAAGATGTTGCATTTTTTGACACTTGGACAATATGTTATTGTTATGGATGCTTTCAGTATATAAATCATAAAAAGTAGGCCATTGAGAGTACCTGCCTGAGAAGATTGGAATGTCCAACTTAGGCGTTGCCTGCTATAAATGGGCTTCGGCTGCCATCTTTTGATAAAACGCCCTTTTCTGCTCTTTATACCGGGCTTCATAATAACTAAATTCCCCGTCATACTCTAAGTCTGACCCTTGTAGTAAATGATCTATTTTTAAATGTAGCAAATCTATGTCATTCCAGCGGTGTTGTAGGCTGCGTAATTCGTCTTCGAACTCCCATTTTTCGGAGATGCTATTGACGTCCGTGGCTTTTATCAGCCTAGCTAATGCTCGAAAGTTAGTACGCTGTTGCCTTATGAGCTGTGTATGTTCCACGTTATCCCCAGCAGTCTGTGCTGACGTGGATGGTTTAATTGTGTGTTGTGTAATTGGACTAGGTGCTGTTGCGCCTGGATTCCCTGTTTGGGATTCGGATGCCCTTATGGTATCCTGCTCAGTGTCACGTGGCTGTTGGTAGGATGAAATCCTGTATCGAACCTCATTAAAATACGCCCGCGCCTGATCATACTGACTGTTATTAAAATAATCAATGTCCTCGTTAGTAAATGGGGACAATTTTGTGTTATTTGTGTTGAATTCTGCCCACAGCTTATCCAAAGTTTCTAGACGAGCGTCTAAATACTCGCGCGTCTTACGGGTGGGTGAATCCTTTTTAAAATTCCGTTCCACCTGCTTTATACTTTCAAGAAGATCTGCTTGGCGTTGTAATAGCTTCTCCATTATTTTAGTTTCTTCTCAATAATAATAGAAAAGATCTTATTTGATATCCCGATGAATATAAGTGATGTATGATAATGATGATGTGAATAATCACTGCAGCTTGCACTGTATGAACGACACTGCACCAACTATTTTTAAAATTCGTTCAAAAAATGTACACTCAATCGCTAAAGAGTACGTTTAACAAAAACTGTATGAATGTGACACGATGACCCTGTTAGGTCGGGTTTCGGCACCATTAACTGTAGTGTGTCTACAGTCAGGGAAGTACAATAATAAAACCACCGTACTAGTGAATTGCTGTAGTGCAACTGTGTATTGCTATAATTAATTGTGCCCACACAGCAAGGCACATGTGTTGTACATAAACATTGTACATCTCTTTTAAAAAGCACATTAAAATCCGTTGCGTTACTTTAAAGATCTATGTACACACAGCGGAAAGCGACTTTATTTCATTCTATGTAGTGATATATAACAGCACAACATTGGCTCGATACAGTCAGAGACGCTGGTGGCTGCGGGTGGCGGCGCAGGATCTCGCGTGGCCGCCTCTTCCGCGGCGGTAGAGTTGGGGCGCCGATTACTGTTGGCTGCGCGCGCGGGGGACACTCCCCAGGTGCTGGATCTTATGGCTAAGGGTGCTCCCTTCACTACTGACTGGGTATGCTTTCTTTCAACGTTACTTAGAGTCACTTTATTGTTTCGTTCCTCAATGTCACTATCATTATTTATTTATTATTAGCGGGATAAGCAGAAAGTATAGTAATAATATCATTAATTAGTGTTATTTCACTGTATGATTATGAATCGTATCGTTCATCAATTTACAAGAAGCTATCATGTCCCAATTAGAGATTGCGACCCGGTGTGTTTCTCAACCCGGCCCGGCCCGGTAGCATTCGTCACCAACCCGGCTGGGCCCGGTCGCTCGCAAAGATATTAACAACAACATTTTCAAAGCATTTTGTTGTTTTTTTGTAAATGAATGGAATTATTCAAGGTTAATATTTATTTCAAACGGGATTCTGAATAATTATCACAATAATCAGCCTTATCTATCAATATAATTAGTCTAAAATTAGTCGATATTATTTGAAAGTAGTAATAAAATAGGAAACTAATAACGCCAAAACAGTAAAATTAAACTTAAGATATTTCACAAAAAGTTATCACTCGCAGAAAAACGAAATATTATTAATTAAGTTCATAAAAATTTTACGACGAGCCATTGCAACTAGAATCTTCAATAATAGGGACGAGCAGCACCGTTTACATTTTTTCATCGAACGGCGTCAATCGATTTACTAACAAGGGTGTCGAAACTACGAACATCGTCGGAACCGCATCACATACTATGGGATCAGGCGTCATGTCGATGGGAACATTATATGGTGGTTTCGAGTTAATAAAATTCGTTAATAAGAGGTGTTTAGACTTATTTTCATCGTTGAAAATTCGATATAAAAGGTTGTCGAAAAATTCGTAATTTAAACGTACTATTTCCACTGATTCTTATGGATAATTCAAGTGTGTGACAAAAAAACTGATAAATCGAGGATATAATTAAATTTAATTAAAATAAACTAATACGATTCGATTATCAAGACCGGTGTGATATAATTCTACTCATCGAGCGAACAGTGAAATCTTAAAGATCAGGCTACATCGTAACCGTAAACGACTAAACTAAATTAAAATTGCATGTCAATTATCAAAACGAACGTATAATTAGTCGTCCGTCGTCTGTCGTCGCAGCTGGGCACGTCCCCGCTGCACCTGGCGGCGGGCGGCGCGCACGCCGACACGTGCGCCGTGCTGCTGCGCGCCGGCGTGTCGCGCGACGCGCGCACCAAGGTGGAGCGCACGGCGCTGCACCTGGCCGCCGCCGCGGGGCACGCCGCCGTGGCGCGCGTGCTGCTGGCCGCCGGCGCCGCCGTGGACTGCCGCGACATGCTGTGCATGACGCCGCTGCACTGGGCCGCGCAGGTGGGTGGTACCGTCCGTGAGCGCGAGGGGGCGCCCCGCTCCCCACTACCGCCCCAACACCACTAACCGCCGCGGCGTGCCGGCAGCGCGGGCACGCGGAGACGGCGGCCGTGCTGCTGGCGGCCGGCGCCGACCCGGCGGCCGTGTCCAAGTTCAACAAGACGCCGCGCTCGCTGGCGCTGGAGCTGCGCCGCCCCGACCTGGCGCGCGCCATGGACGAGGCGGCCCGCGCCCGCGAGGCCGCGCGCTCCGTGCAGCACCTCGTGGCGCGTACGTACACCCCGCACACCCACACGCACCCCGCACCCCGCACCCCTGGCACACCCCGCACCCCTCGCACACTGGCGCTGGAGCTGCGCCGCCCCGACCTGGCGCGCGCCATGGACGAGGCGGCCCGCGCCCGCGAGGCCGCGCGCTCCGTGCAGCACCTCGTGGCGCGTACGTACACCCCGCACACCCACACGCACCCCGCACCCCGCACCCCTGGCACACCCCGCACCCCTCGCACACGCGCTGGAGCTGCGCCGCCCCGACCTGTGTTAGTCTGTTTAATATACAGAAATATATCGTAATGTATTGAATGTTACAGAACAAAACATTTGCGAGACGCCTCTTCAAGAACCTCAGATACAAACGATTGATGGAATTCATAGTGAGTTCAAAAAATATTATATCACTCCTCGTGAATAGTTTGATGAGTCGACTGAAGTATTCAGTGATTTTAATCAAAATAGAAAATAACATATATCAAATATGTAAATATTTTGAGTCAAAACAGATTAATTCAAGACTTATTATCAGCTGTTCATGCAGATAAATTTTATTTGTTACTAGCTGTACTACTAGCTTGTACTAGCTGACCCGGCGAACGTTGTTCCGCATCCAAAATATTATCTGCTGTCCCGCTATGCTTATACTGCAATATC
This sequence comes from Euproctis similis, assembly GCA_905147225.2. NCBI lineage: Eukaryota > Metazoa > Arthropoda > Insecta > Lepidoptera > Erebidae > Euproctis > Euproctis similis. The sequence continues at coordinate 21,232,130 of LR990115.1, read as the reverse complement.
TTCGAAAATATTTGTCTAAATTGCATGCTGCAAAGGGCCAGGATCATCTATATTACATGCGCAATCTATTTAAGACACTTAATTGGATGAAAATTAATACTGTAATGTTTAACATCGCCATTATTCCTCGTAAAAAGTAAAAAAAAAAAAAATTGTCATTGTGGGTTATCCCTAAGAGATCGACATATGCCCTCGCGAACTTTTTTGTATACCTTTTAAAGGTGTATAATAATGTAGTACGTCGTTTTGATTTATCACTTAGGGTTCAGGCAGCGTTTGCGATTAAAGTTCTAAATCTTGAAAATCATCACATTTTTTTACTACACTATACATGAATTATAGCGTTGCGTAGTTTTAAACATATGCGCATATAAGGGGACAGACAGCGAAACGTAACTTTGTTTTATACTATGTAATGAAGAAACGTTTAGATGGATTAATTTCTCTCTATTTTCTGTCGTCACAGGGTTACAAAACGTGAAAACGAGTAAACTAAAGATAGAGAAAGAAAAAATCATAAAAACTGATACAAAATCCGAGGTAAGGTTAATTGCTATATTACTGCTCAGTTGTAAATAAACTAAATAGATCAATATAAATCTATATGAAAGTGTACTTGTCGTGTGGGTGGCAGGGCGCGGGCGGGGGTGCGGGCGGGGGCGCGGGCGAGGGCGCGGCCGCGCAGCTGCTGCGGCGCCACGGCATCACGCTGCTGCCCGCCGACCACTCCAGCACCGTGCTGAGCGCGCTGCAGAGCGGCCGCACCGTCGTGCTGTCCGGTAACTGCTCGTTATTACGCGGCTCCACAGCCTTCAATAACTAACATAGCTAATTAGGCTGAACAAGAGGACTCTTGTTCAGCCTACCAGACCTAACATTGCATCACATAGATATTTTTCTTAGGAAAAAATGCCTCGCCACCTGCCGCCAGGGGCCTGCAGTGTGTGTGTGCCCCTGCTGGGTAGTGTATGAAGCTTTTGTTCCGAGGTTATTCATCATTGTCATTATTAGCCTGTTGCAGTCCACTGCTGGACATAGGCCTATCCCGATTTGCGCCACAACGTCCGATTCTCTGCCTTCCGCATCCGGTCTTTTCCAGCAGCCTTTCTGAGGTCGTCTGACCATCGTCTGGTGGGCGTCCTACACTACGGTTACCAAGTCGCGGTCTCCACTCTATGACCTTCTTGCTCCATCTACCATCGGTCCTTCGACAGATGTGACCAGCCCATTGCCACTTCAGCGAGCTTATTCTACAAGCTATGTCGGTTACTCCGGTTCTCTGTCGGATATACTCATTCCTGAGTCTACCTTTCAGAGATACCCCGAGCATAGCTCGCTCCATAGCTCGCTGAGCGAGTTTAAATTTGTGGACTAGCCCCACCATAAGTGTCCACGTTTCGGCACCGTAGGTCATTACTGGTAGGACGCACTGGTCAAAGACTTTGGTCTTCAGGCATTGTGGTATAGGTAAGTTGAAAACTCGACGCAGTTTGTCGAATGCGGCCCATCCCAGCTGAATCCTCCTGTCGGCTTCCTTCTCGAAGTTTCGTCTACGTAACTGGATAGTTTGGCCTGGGTAGCCGTATTTGTTTACGACATCGAGAATTAACCCATCGACATTTATCGATCCGGGCACGACATGTTCATTGAACATGACCTTGGTCTTGTGCAAGTTCATACCCAGACCGACACGTCGAGAGGATTCTTCTAGGCTGCGCAGCATTCCGCTTAACTGTTCCAGCGACTCTGCCATTACAACGATGTCGTCGGCAAACCGAAGATGCGAGATGTACTCACCATTCACGTTGATACCCTGTCTAGTCCATTCCAAGGTCTTAAAGACGTCCTCCAGAGCGTTGGTGAAGAGTTTGGGAGATATGACATCTCCCTGTCTTACACCTCGATGGAGTTTGTCATCGTGGCGGTGTCATGCTAGCATCTCAACACCTCGATATAACGCCAGTCAATCCGATATCGCTGCCAGAACTGCCCAAGTTTTTAAGGAGTCGAAGGCTTTTTCGTAATCCACGAATGCTATACACAGCGGCTGATTGTACTCTTCGGTCTTCTGTATAATCTGCCGAACAGTATGGATGTGGTCCACGGTACTAAAGCCTTTTCGAAACCCGGCCTGCTCCGGAGGCTGGAATTTGTCGACTTTTGCAGCGAGACCATTCGTGACGACCCTTGAGAACGACTTGTAGATATGGCTCAGCAGTGAGATGGGTCTGTAATTCTTCAGTAAGGTCTTATCACCTTTTTTGAAGAACAGCACCACCGCACTCCCGCTCCAAACCTGTGGTGTTATACCCTGGTGTATGACGGAATTAAAAAGACTTGCTAATTCCTTTAGGAGAGGAGTCCCGCCGGCCCTTAGAAGTTCTGTTGTAATTCCGTCATCACCGGGTACCTTGTTGTTCTAGGGTTGCCCAAGAGCCGCAATCAATCAAAAACTGTATTCTAAAATATGTACAGTGTACAGAATAAATTTGTGCTCAAAAGGGGAATATCTCACAAACATTTGATTGTTTTGCATTGAGTAGGCTCCGAAACTACTTGATTTGAAAAATTCTTTCACTGTTGGGAAGCTACTATCTCCGTTGAAAATGACTAAATTATATTTACACAAAAGTTAGGGCTCCTTACTAAAACAGACATGACAGTTAAAAGATATCGCGATATCAAAAATCTTACGAGAGCAAGTCAATAACTCGTACGGGAACGACGAAATCATCTCATAAATGAATGCTTAAGAAATGTTTGAATAAGTGTATACAGATCCAAAAAGTCTATGTTGAAAAATAAAATATCTCTATCTAAAAACCTGTGTTTATTTAAAAAGGCATAGACTTATTGACCCTCGCTCGTAATATAGTATCGTAGCTAAATAAGTATCAAGGAACCGCGCGGTCGGTTCCCTGCGGAACAGATATTCCTGGCGAACTAATTTTTTTAATACTTTACACTGATAACTATTAATTAGTGTCCGACGGAAGGTCTATTTTTGGCCGAAGCCGATTAATCGGCAATCTCTACAACCTTCGGTCGAAGCCGAAGCCGAGGTTTATAAACTATTAGTAATTTAATATTTTTCTTTAATATTATCCACCTATAAATAAGAATATCGGCGTAAAGTGGCTCACGCCGCTTTTTTGTCGGTGATAGAGGTATCCGCACTGAACTAAGTGCAGTCCAGTCCGTCAGTCGTTTAATTCCGACTGTTCTTGGACCTTCGGCGGGACCTTCCGAAGATGGATTTTTGGCCGAAGGTGGCCGAAGCCGAAGCTGAAGCTTCGGTCGGACACTACTAATACATTATATATGATTTGATTAATTATGATATTATTCTGCTTATATATTTTTACGCGAAAGACTTCATATAAAGTTTTAACATTATAATTAAATAAATTCGTAGATGCGGGCAAATTGATGCTGAAAGAGAGCTGCGAAGGAGCCGCGAGCAAGCCGGCGGCGACGAGCGGGGTGGTGCTGACTGCGACCCCCGTGAGGTCCCCGCCTGCGGGCGGCGTCAAAGTGTTTACACTTAACAATAAGTTGATGGCTTTGCCTCAGCAAAAGCTGCCCCACAACAAGCTCGTCACACCGCAACATATGCAGGTGACGCTTCGCCACTACAATCTTATTCATCTCACATATTTCGTCACATCTCTTTGACAGTGGTAGGCCCACGCATTTCACTGCATGGGCCGATTCGTCCGGTGGAATACTACGGCCTTTCAGAACATTGACTAAATAATGCCGCGTTTTGTTCGGTGAGAGAGGTATCTGGAGGCTCACCCTTCTCCGTCTTTTTCTATCCTACTCCCGTGAAGGCCGGAAACGCAACTGTAACACTATTCGTGCTGCAGATATCCATGGGCGGCGCTAGTCACTTTCTTATAGGTGATTCACTCAATCGTTCGCCCTCCTATCCCATAAAAAGTCATTCTTAGATACAAGTGTTATTTTTGTTCATTCAAGCAGCCTTCACTCGAATCGCAACAACCCGCTGTCTGTTATATAATATTATCTCTCTGCGCGTGCTTAGCAAGTGAAGTTGGTGCAGCTGTCTAACGAGGGAAAAATCGTGTCTCCCGGCAAGGTGCGGAGTCTACGGCGGCTCGGAGGAGCCCCGCAGGCCTCGTCGCCCGGTCCCCAGCGGGCGGTCCCGCAAGTCAAGATCATCATGAACAAGTCCAACTTCACAAAACTCATGGCGAACGCGACGCGCGCCGATGCGACCCAATCGGTACGTATCGTCCGTCTCGCGTCTGTCACGGTGACCGTCGGCGCGATTTCGGACACGTTTTCGACATACCCCATTTTCCTATGATATTTTTTGATAACGTAACATTCGGTTGTGGGCAGCAGGGCGGGGCGGGAGGGGCGGGCGGGGCGGGAGGGGCGGTGGACGCGGGAGGCTCGGCGCCGAGCGAGACGGAGGCGCTGCGGGCGGCGCTGGCGGACTCGCGGCGCGCGCTCGCCTCCGTGCAGCTGGAGCTGCGCGCCGCCCGCGAGCGCCTGGCGCGCTACGAGCCCGCGGCCTGACCGCGCCGGGCCCACCGCCCCGGGCCCCACCGCGCCGGGCCCACCGCCCCGGGCCCCACCGCGCCGGGCCCCACCACACCGGGCCCCGGGCCTCACCAGACGGAGCCGCTACGAGCCCGCGGCCTGACCGCGCCGGGCCCACCGCCCCGGGCCCCACCGCGCCGGGCCCACCGCCCCGGGCCCCACCGCGCCGGGCCCCACCACACCGGGCCCCGGGCCTCACCAGACGGAGGCGCTGCGGGCGGCGCTGGCGGACTCGCGGCGCGCGCTCGCCTCCGTGCAGCTGGAGCTGCGCGCCGCCCGCGAGCGCCTGGCGCGCTACGAGCCCGCGGCCTGACCGCGCCGGGCCCACCGCCCCGGGCCCCACCGCGCCGGGCCCACCGCCCCGGGCCCCACCGCGCCGGGCCCCACCACACCGGGCCCCGGGCCTCACCAGACGGAGGCGCTGCGGGCGGCGCTGGCGGACTCGCGGCGCGCGCTCGCCTCCGTGCAGCTGGAGCTGCGCGCCGCCCGCGAGCGCCTGGCGCGCTACGAGCCCGCGGCCTGACCGCGCCGGGCCCACCGCCCCGGGCCCCACCGCGCCGGGCCCACCGCCCCGGGCCCCACCGCGCCGGGCCCACCGCCCCGGGCCCCACCGCGCCGGGCCCCACCACACCGGGCCCCGGGCCTCACCAGACGGAGGCGCTGCGGGCGGCGCTGGCGGACTCGCGGCGCGCGCTCGCCTCCGTGCAGCTGGAGCTGCGCGCCGCCCGCGAGCGCCTGGCGCGCTACGAGCCCGCGGCCTGACCGCGCCGGGCCCACCGCCCCGGGCCCCACCGCGCCGGGCCCCACCACACCGGGCCCCGGGCCTCACCAGACGGAGCCGCTACGAGCCCGCGGCCTGACCGCGCCGGGCCCACCGCCCCGGGCCCCACCGCGCCGGGCCCACCGCCCCGGGCCCCACCGCGCCGGGCCCCACCACACCGGGCCCCGGGCCTCACCAGACGGAGGCGCTGCGGGCGGCGCTGGCGGACTCGCGGCGCGCGCTCGCCTCCGTGCAGCTGGAGCTGCGCGCCGCCCGCGAGCGCCTGGCGCGCTACGAGCCCGCGGCCTGACCGCGCCGGGCCCACCGCCCCGGGCCCCACCGCGCCGGGCCCACCGCCCCGGGCCCCACCGCGCCGGGCCCCACCACACCGGGCCCCGGGCCTCACCAGACGGAGCCGCTACGAGCCCGCGGCCTGACCGCGCCGGGCTCGCACTGCGCTACTTGCCTAAACAAGTGACTGTGTATTCAATGGGTGACTAAATGAAACAACATGATATACTTACTAATTCGAATTCTGAACGTGAATAACAAGTACACATTGACTCTCCAGTATATACTAGCTATGTAACGAGTGCATGAAACCTCAAAATATATATATATATATATATATATATATATATTCAATTTATGGACTCATTCAATAGTTAAGTGAACTGTGATATATCCGATCTATGATTCATAGATGTGAAAAATATATTTAAAGTGACCGAATTGAACTGAACAAAGAGACAGCATTTCCACAACAAATATTCACAGAAGCGTATAAAATATTAATATTTTAATAGTTAAATGTTACATCTTATTGCTGTTGCACTGTAGACATAATTATATTGATTGTTGACCTGTTTTAATGTAGATTCAAATTTAATACAATATTTAAAAATTACCATTGAATTGGTAAGTATAATTTTTCAGTAGATATACTAATCTATATTTGTTCACTGTCCTTATTGTTGTAATACATATGATATTTCTGCATTTTTTTACTTAAATTAATAACAAAAGGAATTTTGTTAACTATAAGTTGTTAACATGATACAAATAGACATTAAGATGATTTGACTGACTTTTATTGTATTGTGCATGAAGATAAGAACAATAACAAAAACATTACAATATAATAGTGTTTTCATAGTTTAAAACAGTAACAGTTTTCTGACATACCTTTTTATCAATGCCCATGGTTGCTGAATTCCACTTTTGAATTACAATCCTCAAATTCGAATCCAGGTATGCAATAACTACTTTTAAGTTATATGCAATAAATAAGGTCTCTTACTTGTAGTTCAATTTCATGAATGCATTAGAATGATTACATATAATAATGACGTAAATTGTCTTACATGTTCTGAGAGCACTGAGCAGATTGTGAAAACAACTATGTACTTAATATTATGTATGCATGGTTATCTCATTATTTCACAACAATTAACTAGGTAAATATTGAAATACACTTTGGGTATTTTGTGTTTTATACACTTGATATTCAAATATTCAATCAAAGTAAGGCTATGTTCACATGTAACGCGCGTTAATTCGCGTTAATCGCGCGATCAAATTTGAAGAGAGTTCATTCAGATGATGAGCGCTAATGCGCGTTGCGAGAGTACTCGTCAGTCTAGTTCGGTAGAACGTAGAAAATGGACGTGGAAGAGGCTATTATTTTGTGGTTATATTATAAAGAAAAATATAGAAAAAGAAAACGTACACATTGGGTTCATCCAATTTTGAAAAATAGACCCAGTTTGTTTGCGACACTATATCCGAATCTAAGAGACCATGAATCTAAATTCTTTAATTACTTTAGAATGTCTATAAAGTCATTCGACAATTTGCTTCAACTCATCCAAGAGGACATTACAGCAGCTCCGAACGCCATCAGATATTGTATTTCACCCAAAGAAAAACTAATAATTGTTTTAAGGTAAGATTTATTAATATTGATAATTAACAATCTGTAAACAATTCTAGTTGAGAATCATCACTGCTGGTGGCAACTGATGACGGCGTCCCAGGTGCTATGTCTCGTCCGCTCGTTGTGTAGCCATAACCAGACGGATATTGTTGTGAGGACCAATAATTTTCAGACGAGTAATTAGATGCTGAAGGAGAATGATCAACAGTGGTTGGGTTTTGGTATTGCGCTATTAAATTATACATGTCAATCTTGGCTCTAAGGCGTCTATGTTCGGGTATTTTCTTTATTTCGTTTACTAAAGACAAGCAAAATAATTTGTCCTCATCTCCCACCTCCTGTGTTTTCCTTGCTAATTCGGTAAACTCAGTATGTCTCTGTTCAATACTCTTTTCTAGAACTTTAATAAGTTTGTTATCACTGTCATTGGATTTGACTCTTTTAGCAGTTGGCTTGCAAGGTGGTGGCATTTCAGCGTTATTATCATTGTCATTATTATCAGCCTCAGTTTCATTATCTTCACTGAAATTACTGTGCTTTTCTTTTCCTGGTGTGGAAGATTTCAAAAAGAGGAGCCTGTTAAAATGTATGTAGTTGTTTTTACACGCTCCAGACCCAGATTTTCCTTTTTTCGCCGCTCTTATAAAATTATCTTTTAAGCTTTTCCACTTCTTCTGCAACAAATTACCTGTGAAAATGAAATTAAAATGTGATATATACAATTAAATTAAATTGAAGTAAATTATTCCAGATATCTTGCAAGCGGGTGTTCAATGGCAGAGCTACACTATTCATATAAAATTGGGAAGTCGACTATATCTGGTATAATTCGTCAAGTATGTGAAGTTATCTGGATGAAATTGAAAGACATAGTTATGCCAATACCTGATAAAAAAAAATGGATTGAAATATCCAAAGGGTTTGAGCAGACCGCCAAATTTCCTCATTACATCGGCGCAATCGATGGTAAACATATCAGAATAAAGAAACCAGAGCACTCAGGTTCCTTGTACTTTAATTATAAAAATTATTCATCTCTGGTCCTACTAGCGTTATGTGATTCTGACTATCGCTTCATCTGGGTAGACATTGGTGCTTACGGAAAGGATAGTGATTCCGGAATTTTTAGAGAATCTGTCCTATACAAAAAACTCACTGAAAAGTCTTTGGATATACCAAAACCATGCCCTTTAACAGAAAACCACGATACAGCACTACCTTACGTAATTGTAGGTGATGAAGCATTTAGACTGATGGAAAATTTAATGAGGCCCTATGGTGGAAAGCAACTTACGTTCGAAAAAAAAATATTCAACTATCGGCTAACTTTAGCACGTCGATATGTCGAATGTACTTTTGGAATAGCCAGTAATAAATGGAGAATACTACATCGCCCAATAGATGTCGCTGTGGATTCTGCCGAACGGATTGTAAAGGCAATTACGGTACTCCATAATTATGTTCGAGTCCGAGATGGATTTAGACCTGAAGAGATAATAGAAGGAAATCTATCTAGCATATCTATTACTCACAATGGACGAGCTACTTCATCAGCGGATAACATCCGAACCATATTCACAAACTATTTTATTAATGAAGGGAAAATAGAATATCAGGATCGAATGATATAAATATTTATTGACAAGCGCACTCATGCGCGTGCTTATGCGTATACACACTTAAAGAGGGAGAGCTAGCAAAAAAAAATTGCATTTACTAAAGATGGTATTTTGACAGTTGATTGTAGAGGTTGTGTTAGTGACTCGAAGCATTTTTTTGCTGGCTCTTAGACTATTACTCGATTGTCTATTAATAAAGTTACTTACCCATATTTTTCTTTTTATCTTTGAGTGTCATTTCCATTGCAAAAAATTAATACCAATTCTTCCCAAGCACGTCGTTTCAAAATTTTGTTTTTATAGGATTCCGAACCTATATTCCAAATTGCTGGCCTTTTTTCTACTTCATCGATTAGTAAGTCGATGTCAATATCTTCAATTTCACTCATTTTAAATGCGAAAACAAAATATAATTACGAAAATTAACAAAATTACATGCGATCGCGATGAAAGCGCGCGCTCAACTGAACAGCATACGGACATTACATTAATATCAAAGCGCGAGTCAACGCGCGATTGTCTGCGTCTAGAAACTTTTTCTCTGAGCGCCGCGTTGACGCTCGCTGACGCGCGTTAACGCGCGCGCATGTGAACGGTTGCTAGGTATATATTAGGATGTCTAAGCGCGCGATTTGAAAACGCGCGTCACAATTCAGCCATCTGAACATAGCCTAAAAGGTAAAAGGCCGCTACTTTACAAGTACATTAGTGTCAGAAATCGAAATTGCACTGTTCAGTGTTCGCATTCCCGCCAAAACTACTCTGAACATTTATGTTTTTTGTTCACGCGCACAATTTGGACAGGCTAGGAAACTTAATGGATAGAAGATCGAAATTTTGTTTGGAATCTAAAATATTACGTTTATTTTCTTTATTTCAAAAAGACAAAGAGCTAAGCGAAGCCATATTATCTATTATTTAATTAATTATATTAAATTCATACATAAGCGAGGATGGGGTACAGATTTACACAGAAAATATACTGGATACTGATATTATGGTGATAAAAATATTGTTTGACGGGCCTCGTGGCGCATTGGTAAAACTACCGGCTGCAGCACTGAGGTCAGGGGTTCGATTCCCACTCGAGCACAAATATTTGTGACAAACATGAATATTTGTGCGGCGTCTGGGTGTTTTTCTATATATTATAAGTATGTATTTACAAAAGAAAAGTATATATGTATTAGTATCCGTTATCTAGTATCCATAGCACAAGCATTTAGTTGCTTAGTTTGGAACCGGAGGGTGCTGTGTGATTTGTGTCCAAGATATTATTATTGTTTAAATCAGCTAGTTTTTGCAAACATTAATATTCTTAGGAACTACGAAATCTAAATTGAACTTTAATTAAATCAGTCGATTGTAAAACTGAACCCTGTCTGTATCTGGGTTAGTCAATTACAGGGGAAAGGACCACAATGTTACAGCATAAAATAAAAGGAAAAAAATAGGAAAAGGTTTATTAACACAAACAATTTTTATTTCATAATTTTCAAGTGCAGTACAAAATGTGTTTCAAAGATGAAGGCTTGTGAGTTAGACATACGTGTATAACAAATCCATAAATGACAGACAGAGAAATGTGCATTGTAACACTGTATCCAACTTTACCCTATGCAAATGCTGTGAAGAACTAAATTCAAAAATCATGTCACGCAATGATTTTTTATTTAGTTTTTTGCAATTAAAAATGCAAGTGTTATAATATATTATTATAACCTATCTAATTAAAACATTTACCTACTATTATAAAAAAACAATTAGCCTCTATGTGTTCAAACCGAATGTAATTATTAGTAAAATATATTTGATTATTGGAACAAAACAATATGATCGTGATTTTATGTTCGTTTTTAATATCAGGTTTATTACTGTTTGACTAACTGCAGGCGTCGAATTGACTTGTTTGACTTCTGTGGGTGTATATTGATATACAATTTCTCCAACATAATTTTCACATTATTTTTAATTTACATAACTTCACGCCTTTTCTACCCGAAGGTGTAGACAGCGGCTGTTAAGTTTCGTCTCGCCGTTAACATCCGAAATGGAATACGTGGCGAACCTATTGCCATACCGAGCACAAAGTTTTCAGTTATCGATATTCATCACACAATTTCCGAAAGTAGACTTGAAAAGTCATTGGCGTGAGCCAGGGTTCAAGCCCCGCGACTTCTTGTTTCAGAGGCGGGGTGCTCTATCACCGAGACTTTTCTAATTTACCTCTTACATATAATATGAGTGCTTGATGTTCCATGGACTCCCAACGATTATATTAAAATATAAAAATTATACTCAACATATCGTCACGTCTACGGTTAGTCCAGCATTATCTAACCTGAATAATTTCTATTTTTATACAAGTAAAAAATGTTTACCTTGTATCTATTTAATAAATCTTTTCCGACATCGGCAGGGTGCCAAGGCGCCGTTTGGCCATATCAGAGTTTTAGATGTATATGTTGGAAATAAATACATATGTTTTGTTATAAAGAATTTATATACATCATTTTTAGCTATTTAAATCTCGAATATACTTACGTACATACAACACTTACTAATAAATATTCATTCGTTAACTATCAAACACAAAAAGAAATGATTAATATTTACAGGTCACAAGGAGATGAACCTTAGGCTACTAACGTTTTCTTCTAAGAACTTGTTTAATTTAAAACACTAGTGAGTAGGGCGCGTCCCGTCCCCCCGGCGCTGCGCGCGCGCGCTGAGCACGTCACGGAACTGCGACAGGATGGCGTTCTCGCGCTTGGCGCGCTCCTCCTTGCTGAAGGCGGCCAGCGCGCGCTTCTCGTCCGCCGAGTAGATCTGGTTCTCCTTGCGGATACGCACGGCCTCCATGCGGCGGTGCCTGCAACCCAGCATGCAACATCCAGCATAATGTTTTTGGAATAAAACAGCCCAGTCACAAATAACAGAACACCTAGTCACAGAAAATCTATAAATGTTCAAAACCAGTGTATATTATATACCCATATATTTTCTGTCTGTCTGTCTATCAGGGTATGACTGACTATAAACTGATAGAAAAGGTTTATCCCTTTTATTTAAAGACGTGATGAATTTCAATTAAACGTACCTGCTACCACTCATCACATATCCGACAGACTCATATGATGCTATTTCATCAGAAGTCAGTCCGATCTCTCCTCTCCTGGGTATCCTCTTGCCTTCAGCTACATATGCGGCCATGGCGGCCCCCTCTCCCGGAAGCAATGCTCGTCCAAAATCCTTGTGACCAAGTGTTGGGCCAACGCGAGGCACTGGACCGAACACTTCTGTAGCTATCTCACTTGAATCATCCTTTTTACTTGATTTAGACTTAGTATTCAGTGCTTCTATCTCATGTTCCTCTGCAAATTACCAGACAATTTAATGAACTTTTTTGGGAAAATCCCACAACAAATATGTATTTATAATTCAATGTTTACCAGTCATGTATACCTTTGTGTAGAAATTATTAGGTAGATCTAAAAAAATATGGTTGTATTGTATGAAAGACTATCAGATTAGCAAGGGTGTTGGTTTATAAAGAGTGAATCATAGGGAAGTATGGAAAAAGAAAACATATTGAGACAACCCCAAATGATCAGAACAAGGTAAGAAGAGTAGAATGAAAGATTCCAATTAGGAAATGAACAAATGTAAGACAAGTCATATAAATAGGAGGACTAGTACATTCTGAGCTCTGCTATACTAATGTAAAGACTTAAAATATTGACTGTAAAATGTTAGGATCCAAATTATGTATTCTCCAGTTAAAATTTTAATAACACTTGTCATGCTATTGTTCAAGAATTGAGAATAAAATATATGAAAAAATATTGTAGGATATTTCCTGAACTAACTACTGTTTAAAACCATTTAAACCGCTTACTTCCTTTCTCCACCCAGACTTCTTCCTCTTCACTACTAGAATCATCACTAGAACTCTTGGCTTTCTTCTTCTTTGCTTTCTTGCGAGCCTTCTTGACTTTCTTCAGCTTCTTCTTCAGTTTCTTTAACTTCTGTTTAGTGTCTTTATCTTTTTTACTTTTTTTCTTCTCTTTATTTTTTTGACTCTCAGGCTCACTTTCATCTTCTGAACTGAAATTATATTAATTATTGCCAGTGGTGAGATGTAATATATATCTCACTTGTCACATCAACACTGCAGAAATTACTTAAAAATAAAAATTTGTATAATCTAATAATTGTAAACAATCCATAATGTACCTTCACAGGGAGTGGACAGCTAGCAAAATTGCAATAATTATGTTGGTAAGTAAAGTAGAATGGAGTGAAATACTAGTTTCTAATAAATATTTATGTGGGTCACAAAAACAAAGAAAATACATTTATACAAATTAAAAGACAGTGTGCAAAATTTTAGAAAAAACCATTAACTAATAACTAACTCTGGTCTCAATGGTGACTTGCCCCAGATGGAAGACACCCCTATCTGTCCAATCCTCTCTCTTTCTTCACGTCTGGCATCCAAAAACTCTTCCTCCTGAGGTTTGTATCTGCCTCTCGCTGGAGAACTGCCTAAACCTGAAATGTATGTGTTTTGTAAGTTATTATATTTACAGGAAAAAAAATCAGGCATTGTATTGAACTTTCTTGTTTTATTTCTTTTACCCCTGATTACCCTAGCTGTAACAATGTAGATAGAATAGGAGGATGCTAGCTCGATTTTAAGACGAACGACTTAACTTTTGGAAGTTTTTAAGTCTATATTATTCGGCTGAGCATTTAATAAGTTTGTTCACAATGTTAGTTGTAATTACCTCCTCCAAGCCCACCGCCGCTGTACATGCCATCTTTGTAGGTGCTTCGTCCTCGTTCCTTGTTCCTTTCCCGGTCTCGGCTTTCGTCACGGTGTCTAGTCCTGGCACGTTCTTCTCTACATCCGCGTTCGCGACTCCTGTCTCGACTACGATCTCGCGTACGGTCCCGTCTCTCTCGACTTCTATGACGGTCCTTGCTACGACTGCGGTAGCGTTGCCGATCACTATCACCTCCCATGATATCAAATGGAGTTCGTGGACATTGAAGTTCGATAGAGAAAATGCAAAACAATCCGCAGTTACCTAGATAAACACAAACTGACACAAACATCCACGGGCAAAATTGACACATTTGACACTGGTGCAAGTTTTTTTTTAAGGGTTTTAATGACCTGGTAACTAAGACCTTTAAGTCAAGTCTTTTTTAAGATATTACACATTAAATATTTCACACATTTTTAAACTGTTCCAATCGTATTCTTGATATATTTGAATAATGGTTTGTATGAATTTTTGTCTTTTAATAACAGATGAAGTAGTGGAAGGCGGGATGGAGAATCACTTATTATATGGGAATCACTTATTTCACTAGCAAGCACTAATCTGTTGATGAGAAATTTTTGACAGTTGAAGATCATGTGTTCAACGGTTCCTTCAGTTGATTCGCAATGTGGGCAAATGTCGTTAGCAATAATTCCAATTCTTATAAGGTGTGACGGACTGGAGTGATGACCGAAGCGCAGTCTATTAATGGTAACAATAAATTCTCGACTGGCATCTTTTAATTGATAGTACCAAGGTTTAGTCGGTAAGTTCTCTTGGATACTTCCATACCACTTTCCCTTTGTATCTTGATCTTTTTTCCACATTTCTAACCATAACTGATTAATACTTTTATCGATATATTGGAGATAATCCGTCATCGGAACATCCATTTTATTTTTAACAACAACAGCATTCATAACTTCTTGTGCACATTTATCAGTCATTTCATTTCCATGTATACCTCTGTGTGAAGGAACCCAGAGGAAGGTGATTTCTATATTTTGAAGGTAATATTGATGAATTATTTCTTTTATAAAATATAAGATGAAATTTGACTTCAATTTAACAAGGTTGGATAGAGCTTTTATCATACATAAAGAATCAGATACTATTAAATCATCATCATCATCATTAGCCTGTTGCAGTCCACTGCTGGACATAGGCCTCTCCCAATGTGCGCCACAACATCCGATTCTCTGCCTTCCGCATCCAGTCTTTTCCAGCAGCCCTTCTGAGGTCGTCTGACCATCGGGCTGGTGGGCGTCCTACACTACGCTTACCAAGTCGCGGTCTCCACTCAATGACCTTCTTGCTCCATCTACCATCGGTCCTTCGACAGATGTGACCAGCCCATTGCCACTTCAGCGAGCTTATTCTACGAGCTATGTCGGTCACTCCGGTTCTCTGTCGGATATACTCATTCCTGAGTCTATCTTTCAGAGATACTCCGAGCATAGCTCGCTCCATAGCTCGCTGAGCGACTTTAAATTTGTGGACTAGCCCCACCGTAAGTGTCCACGTTTAGGCACCGTAGGTCATTACTGGTAGGACGCACTGGCCAAAGACTTTGGTCTTCAGGCATTGCGGTATAGGCGAGCCGAAAACTCGACGCAGTTTGCCGAATGCGGCCCAACCCAGCTGAATCCTCCTGTCGGCTTCCTTCTCGAAGTTTCGTCTACCTAACTGGATAGTTTGGCCTAGGTAGACGTATTTGTTTACGACTTCGAGAATTGACCCATCGACATTTATCGATCCGGGCACGACATGTTCGTTGAACATGACCTTGGTCTTGTCCAAGTTCATGCCCAGACCGACACGTCGAGAGGATTTGTCTAGGCTGCGCAGTATTCCGATTAACTGTTCCAGCAATTCTGCCATTACAACTATGTCGTCGGCGAACCGAAGATGCGAAATGTACTCACCATTCACGTTGATACCCTGTCCAGTCCAATCCAGTGTCTTGAAGACGTCCTCCAGAGCGTTGGTGAAGAGTTTGGGAGATATGACATCTCCCTGTCTTACACCTCGATTTAGCTCAATGGAGTTCGTCACCTGGTCCTGTATCTGGACAGTCATCGTGGCGGTGTCATACAAGCATCTCAACACCTCGATATAACGCCAGTCAATCCGACATCGCTGCAATGCATCCAGAACTGCCCAAGTTTCGATGGAGTCGAAGGCTTTTTCGTAGTCCACGAATGCCATACACAGCGGCTGATTGTACTCTTCGGTCTTCTGTACAATCTACCGAACAGTATGGATGTGGTCCACGGTACTAAAGCCTTTTCGAAACCCGGCCTGCTCCGGAGGCTGGAATTCGTCGAGTCTTGCAGCGAGACGATTCGTGACGACCCTCGAGAACAACTTGTAGATATGGCTCAGGAGTGAGATGGGTCTGTAATTCTTCAGTAAGGTCTTATCGCCTTTTTTGAAGAACAGCACCACCGCACTCCTGCTCCAAACCTGTGGTGTTATACCCTGTTGTATGACGGAATCAAAAACTTTAAAAAATATTTACAATTATGGATATCTCTAATTCTCAGTAATGCCTGATATACTGCATAAATCTCTGCTGTGAATATAGAGCAGGTTTCAAGTAGGATATAGCTTTGAGAAAAATTTGATTGTGGATCATACCAAGCGACATGCACATAGCCATGACCCTTGCTCCCATCAGTGTATATAAAATAATATTTTTTATTATCTTCTATAAATTGTAGCTTAACTAGGTTATTATTTATTGTGTGTTCTATTATATTGACTTGATGTGAGATACACTGATAAGAGAAGGTGTAACATGGCCATGGGGACTGCCTTCTCACATTAACAAAATTGTTGTCTATTTCAAGTAAGATTTGCGATAAATTGGGAGGCTTGTTATTTAAGAGACTCTCTCCTGTTGCCAAGGGACCAGGAGTTCTGAGTGCATCAGCTATAATTTTGTTTTTTACTATTGTGTTGTTAGAGTAGATTAATTTTAAACAATATCTTTCTGATAGCAATAGGCGTCTTAATATCAATGGCATTATTTTAGTCTCTACTTCCATGGCCCTTATGGGAGTAGAGCACATTGCACCAGAAATTATTCTCAAAGCTCTATTCTGTAGGATATCCAATTTCTTTAAATTAAAACTATTCATATACGAGTATGCAAGAGAGCTATAATCAAAATGGCTTCTTACTATAGATTTATACAGAATGGATAGTATTTTAGGGTCTGCGTGCACGTCGCAACACCTACCGTCCCAGTGGGACGCAATCTTGACCAAAGCAAACTCAGCCGGACGGGCTGCTAGGGCGTGCCCCGGAAGCGACGGGCACCGATTAGCCCCCGTCGGTGCGGCTGCATGCGCATGCGGCGAAGGGGGCCGCCACCCTTCACGCAGCGCCAATCCTGGCGGGACGAGGAGAGGGGAGTGCCGTATAGGCACGTGGAATGTTAGAGGTAGCATGGCAAGAAAGATGAATGAGATGATGGATGTATTAAATGAGATGTGCCTGGATGCCTTATGTTTGACGGAGACAAAGCGGAGGGGGAGTGAGACCGAGGACCTCCCCGGTGGCATGGTAGCCCTATGGTCCGGAGTGGACCCAGACGTCCGTGCCAGTGGGGGTGTTGGAGTCGTTCTCTCCTCCCGCTTTGCTTCAGGAGTGAAAGATTATGAGTTGGTAGGCCCAAGACATCTTTGGGTTCGAATAAAACTGGGGATCACGCGAGTTTTCCTGGTCGCAGCTTATGCTCCCGTTAGCTCCGCGGATCCCCGCGAACTCGAGGAGTTTTGGGAAACTGTTAGGGATATTCTGGATCTGGTTGAGGGAAATGAAAGGATAATTCTGTGTGGTGATCTTAATGGGTGGGTCGGAACCAAGCGAGACGGCCTGGAGGCTGTCCTTGGTCCGAATGGTGACAAGAGAGTGAATGATGCTGGTAAGCCGATATTGGACGTATGCCTGGAACGGAACCTTCTTGTGTCTAACACATTATTCCGTCATAAAGATATTCACACGTATACGTGGAGACGGAATGAGCAAAAGAGTATGATAGATTTGATTTTGATAGATAGTCGTCTCCGAAAAACTCTAAGGGATACAAGAGCCTACAGAGGCCCCACTCTTGATACGGACCACTACCTGGTGGTAAGCCGTTTCGTGGGCCTTTTCAAGAAGTGGAGACACTGGCGAGTGCGTACCCATTTCGGAGAGCTTGAAAGGATAAAATGTGAGAAATTAGAAGATGAAAGTGTACGGAGTATGTATGTAGACCTAGTCAGTAAAAGACTCAATGAGACGAGTCTTTCTGACCTAGGTGTTGAAGAATGCTGGGAAAGAATGAAAGAAAGTATAGTGAATAGTGCAAAAGAAGTATGTGGTAGTGCAAAGAGGCATAAGATTCTGAGAGGTGACGCCTGGTGGGATGTGAAATCCAGCTTCGAAAGAAAGAAAAAAGCATGGTTGGATTATGTCTCAAGTTTGAATCAGAATGATAGTATGACAGAGAAAAAGTATGAGAGCTACCGCCGCTGCAGGAATGTTACCAAAGCCTTAGTGAAAGAGAAGCGTGAAAGACTTGTTGCGAATGAGGAAGTGAGGTTGACGGAGAACTTCGAGGCGAATAACAAACTCTTCTGGAGGGAAGTTAGAAAGTCTCGGGGTTCTTCGTCAACATCCAGAATGGACAAAATTATGTCTAAGTTTGGTGACATTCTTGCAAACCCAAGCGATGTATTGGGCAGGTGGAGTGAGTATTTTGGGGAAATGTACGAGTATGTTCCGGATGTGGGCGCCGTGATTGAGCCTACGGCTGACACCGCTGCGCCAACATCTGATGAGGACATTACTATGGAAGAGATTGAATGGTCGATACGAAGTATGAAAAATAGTAAGGCAGCTGGAATTGATATGATGTCTGCTGAAATGATCAAACACGGTGGAACCTGTGGCCGGGACGCTTTCCTGACCTTGAGCAATCTGTGCTGGAGGTCGGGTAAGGTTCCCATGGACTGGAGGCGCGCTGTCATCGTGCCCTTGTATAAAGGTAAGGGATCACGTATGCAGTGCGCCAGTTACAGGGCCATCAGTTTGATCAGTTTACCAGCAAAAGTGTATGGGAAAATTATTGAAAGGAGAATGAGGGTGATATCTGATGGAGTGTTGTGGGAGGCTCAGGGTGGTTTTAGAAGCAGACAAGGGTGCATGGATCAGATTTTTTCTCTCCGCAACATCGTGGAGAAGCAACTGGCTGTTAACCGGAAGGTTTTCTGCGGTTTTGTGGATCTGGAAAAAGCGTTTGACAGAGTGTTACGAAAGGATCTGTGGGGCATACTCCCGGGCTACGGGGTGAGCGGAGCACTGCTGCGCGCTGTGCAGTCCACTTATGAGGGCTGCACAGCGTGCGTGCGTGTTGACGGCGGCTTGTCGCCCTGGTTTGACGTGAATATCGGCGTCAGACAGGGTTGCATGCTGTCCGCTCGACTGTTCATCCTGTACCTGGACAGTTGTCTCCAGAGAATGAGATCGATGGATGTAGGGATGCGAATGGGTGACCTAGTTGTGAGCTGCCTGCTTTACGCAGATGACGCCGTGCTTCTAGCCGAATCGCCGTCGGACCTGCAAACACTAGTCACTACTATGAAAGATGATTGCATGATTAAAGGCTTGCAGTTGAATGCGACGAAAACGAAAGTTATGGTGTTTGAAAGGGAGGAATCCAGAACAGATGCAAGGATAATGGTTGATGATGTAGTGCTGGAACAGGTGAATGAAATTGTATATCTTGGATGCGCTTTTAGCAGAGATGGAAGGTACACCGCGGATGTAGAAAGACGAGTGGCGATAGGAAATAGCGTAAACGGAGCGTTGGGCAGATTCCTGGGCGCAAAAAATATTAGCAGAAAAGCCCAGTTAGCAATCCACAATGCAGTCCTGATCCCAACGCTAACTTATGGAAGCGAGAGCTGGGTATGGCAGAGTGTGCATGAAAGTAGAATAAACGCGGTAGAAATGAGGGCTCTACGCAAAATCTGCGGAGTGACTCTCGCCGACCGCGTAGAAAACAAGGTTGTAAGGAAGGAAGTTGGTTTCAAAGAGAGTGTCGGTGTTTAGTATTATTTTAGTTTAATTATAGTTTTCATGAACAGTGCATAGATGGCGTTGTTCCACATGCTCTGCATCTCACATTGGTTTCGTTTACTCCAAAGGCATATAAGCTCTATATAATTATTTAATTGTTATTTTTGAATACGATAGATGGCGTTAACCTATTAAAGAATAAGAAGTTAAGATTCTCCCCTAAATGTAGTTAAGACTTGTTAATGTTTACATAAGAAGAGTATTGATTAAATTGTTTTAGTGAGTGCAAAGTTTGTGGTTTACTGAACATTGGTCCTTCGAGCAGGATAATTAAAATCAGTGTCAGTAAAGTGAAGTGAACATAAATAAGTGAAGTGAACATAAATAAGTGAGTGAAGTGATACGGACTTGTGGTAATGGTAAGAAATTAGGACTTAGAACATTCGCGCCGCAATTGACACTTAGAAAAAATACGTGTTTGGAACTTAGAAAAATTTCGTTAACTAAACACTTAGAAAAATAATCATTGTTTGTGGACTTAGAAAAATTCATTGTTTTGGACTTAGAAAAATTTGATATTTTGGACTTAGAAAAATTTCGACACTTAAAAAAAAAAAAAAAAATTTCAACAGTTAAAATAATTTCCTTTGTAAATAAAATCATTGTTTTGTGGACTTTGAAAAATCTTAACATTGTTTCTATTGTAAATAGAAGAGACGTTGGGCACTTACAAAATTTATTAACGCGTTATTATTAAAATGGCGCAATTGTGTACTTCTCAAAAATTATTAAGTGAGCGAATTAATAAATTGTATATTAATACAAAAAAGACTTCTAAGGCGCGATATACCCGTGGTTATTTAGAAACAAGACTAGAAACATTAGCGGAATATTGGGTAACTTTTAACAAACAATATGAAGCGATTTCCAATGAGGTTTCTAAAGATGTGCTAGAACAACTAAAATTTGATACAGAAACTAATTTTGAATACACAGAAGAAATTTACCTTGAATTTAAAACGTTGCTCAAGGAGTGTTTGCTGCTAGTCTCTAAAGAAGAACAGAAGACAGCTAAGGAACAGAAAACCAGTAATACAGAAGTTTCTGAAAAAACAGCGCATAAAACTAAACTACCACCCATCAATATACCAAAGTTTTCGGGCAACTATTTAGAATGGTACAGTTACAGAGACATCTTTAAGTCGCTTATTCACAATGATGAAAAGTTAACTGACATAGAGAAGCACCATTATTTGAAGTCAAGTATCACAGGAGAAGCTGAGCAATTATTAAGGCATTTTGGCTTGACTGCAGCTAACTATGAAAAAGCTTGGGAAACTTTAGAAAAACGATACGACAACAAACGTATTATTGTGAATAATATATTGAATCGCCTTATTAATCAACGAAAGGTGCAAGTTGAATGTGCACAAGGCTTGAAGGCAATTTTAGATACAACTAGAGAGTGTTTGAATATGCTTGACAATTTAGGTATTAATACAACAAGCTGGGATGCTATAGTAGTGTATATTGTGGTCTCTAAATTGGACATAGAAACACACAAACTCTGGGAACAATCCCTTGGTTCGTCACAAGAGATACCAAGTTTTGACTCTTTAGCATCACACCTAGAAACCCGGTTTCGAGCAATGGAGGTTGTCACCAGCTCTAGAAAGGACACTAACAAAAGAGAGTTGAAATCTAATAGCCAAGCACCACAAATTAAGACCTTTGCCACCGAAGTCGAATGTTCATGCGCTTACTGTTCTCAAAAACATTATATTTGCCATTGCAAGCAGTTTGGTAATTTAGATTTACAACAACGTCGTGACTTTGTAAAAAAGAACAACATATGTTTCAATTGTCTAATCAAAGGGCATTCTGTTAAACACTGTAGACAAAGTACTAGCTGCAAGAAATGTGGTCGTCGCCATCACACTCTTCTGCATAATATGAATAACACCAGTATTAGTACACCCATTGAATCTAATCAAGTACAAACACACGACGCCATTAGTATGAAGGCAGAAATCACTAGAACTCAAGTTCTTTTGGCTACAGCCCGTATTATGATCCTAACAAAAAATGGAAATACTCACCAATTGAGAGCTTTGGTTGATCCTGGATCGCAAGCATCATTTGTCACTGAAACAGCTGCACAACTGTTAGGATTAGATCGTACTTCAATACATGGCAAAGTTACTGGATTATCTGATGAAATGATTATAACGACAAAATCAATGATCACTTTACATTTTCAATCAATTTACGATACCTCAAAGACTTTCACCACGCAAGCTTTTGTACTCAAACGCCTGACATCTTTACTTCCATCACATGAAGTGCCAGCCGATTCCTGGTCAGTATTTAGTTCGCTAAAGTTAGCTGATCCGAAGTTTCACAAACCAGGGTCGATAGACATTTTGCTAGGTGCCGAAATGCATGCAAAACTGATGATAGATGGCTTATTGAAACACCATGCATTGATAGCACTTAATTCCCATCTCGGATGGTTAATTTCGGGACAAATAGATGGCACTAACTCACAAAACCAAACCCATCAAATAGTTCTGTCACATACAAAGTTAGACTTAGATCAGCTGCTCAGGAGCTTCTGGGAGCTGGAAGAATGCCACAAAGGTAAGAGACCGTTAACGCAATTAGAATCTCAGTGTGAAGCGCACTACCTGGAAACTCACACGCGAAACACTGAAGGTCGATACGTAGTTCAGTTACCATTCAACGTTAACGCTCGCTCCAAACTAGGAGATACCAAAAGTTTAGCTCTTAACCGATTATTCCACATGGAGAAGAAATTTAAATACAAACCTGAATTTAAAGAAGAATATGGTAAGTTCCTGCAAGAATATGAATCATTGGGACACATGGAGATTGTACCTGAAACAGAAATGGATATAATAGATAAATATTACTTACCTCACCACGCAGTGCTGAAAGACTCCAGTACTAGCACGAAACTTCGGGTAGTATTTGATGGCAGCGCTAAACCGGAGAAAGGAGAATCACTAAATGACACTCTTTTGATCGGTCCTCCCCTCCAGAAAGACATAAGGGATTTAGTAACACGTTGGAGGTCACATAAGATTTGTTTAGTATCAGACATTAAACAAATGTATAGACAAATATTGGTTGCACGTTCTGATACAAATTACCAAAGAATATTATGGCGGAAACATGCTGAGGAACCTATTAAGGAATATAAATTACTAACCGTTACGTACGGAACCTCTTGTGCTCCATATCTGGCGATTCGAACGTTGCACCAACTTGCTACGGATGGTTTTGAAAAATATCCTGCTGGCGCTTCTATACTTAAAAACGATTTTTATATGGACGATTTATTAACAGGAGCATCCAGTATTACAGACACAATTACTTTACAACGTCAAATAACCGATTTATTAGGAGAAGCAGGTTTCTCATTGCACAAATGGTCGTCAAATAGTGAAGAAGTACTTCAACAGATTCCCTTTGATACTGACACAAAACAATCTGTTGTTAACATACAAATGAGTGATACTATTAAGGCGTTAGGTATATTATGGAACCCACTTACTGACTGTTTTGAGTTAAAAATGTCTATAGATTCTCAACTTGATATTATTACAAAACGTACTGTTGTATCTATTATAGCTAAAACATTTGACCCATTAGGTTGGTTAGCCCCTGTTGTAATTGTTTTGAAAATCTTTATGCAAAGTTTATGGTTAGCTGGGCTTAACTGGGATGATCCGTTACCTGATAATTTAAGAAATGAGTGGTGTACCTACCATGAAAACATACAACTTATGAATGTTATACAACTTCCTCGTTGGTTGGGCTTGTTTCCTTCGCGACAGTCTACTACCCAAATCCATGGTTTTTGTGATGCTTCTTGTGCGGCATACGCTTGTGTGATATATATTAGAGTTTTAAATGATGATGTCGTTACTATGCGCTTAGTGTCCGCAAAGTCTAGAGTCGCACCGGTAAAACAAGTATCGGTTCCACGTCTTGAACTGTGTGGAGCAGTACTTTTAGCTAATATGCTTCACGATATTCAA
This sequence comes from Euproctis similis, assembly GCA_905147225.2. Lineage (NCBI taxonomy): Eukaryota > Metazoa > Arthropoda > Insecta > Lepidoptera > Erebidae > Euproctis > Euproctis similis. Next base: position 21,208,275 of record LR990115.1, on the reverse strand, counting down.
ACAAGCTTAGCAATCGAGGATAATAATGTCTTTGCTTGGACTGACTCTACCATAGTGTTGGCCTGGTTACGGAAAAATCCTAACACCTGGACTACTTTTGTTGCTAATCGTACAGCTGAAATTTTAAATCTTACAAATAGTAGCCAATGGCATCACGTAAAGTCTTCTGACAATCCTGCAGACTTAGCCTCTCGTGGCGTGAGTCCACAGGATTTGGAACAGTCAACATTGTGGTGGACAGGCCCTGCATTTTTGAATTTAAATTCTGATATATGTTTTGTTAGTGATAAGATTACAGATACAATGTTAGAAGCTAAGATTAAAATAGTGGCACAGGCTACTAATAGTCCTGTGGATGATAGACCTTTATACTTAAAACGGTATTCTAGTTTTACCAAATTAATTCGGGTTACAGCTTATTGTTTAAGATTTATAAAATTATGTAAAGCCAAATCATTAAGTCAAAGTTTGAATATTACCAGATATTTGTGTACTGAAGAGTTGTTACTCGCGCGCAAAGTCTGTACTCGCTTATCCCAACATGTTGCTTTTCAGGATGAAATTGACTTATTAGCGCAAGGTAAACGTATATTAAAATCTAGTAAATTGTACACACTTAATCCGTTTTTAGATAGTGAACAGATTTTGAGGGTTGGTGGTCGTCTAGCCAATGCATTAGTAAATTATGAATTTAAGTCACCAGTTATATTATCAAGTAAATGTTATTTTACAACCTTAATAGTAACAGATGCACACCACCGAACATTACATGGCGGTTTCCAACTTACTCTTAACCTGGTCAATTCAAAGTATTATGTTATTGGTGGTAAAAGACTTGTAAAGAGTATAATAGCGAAGTGCATTACATGTTTTCGGCAAAGGGCAACACCACGAGCTCCATTTATGGGAAATTTACCTCATTATCGTGTTCAACCGAGTCGCCCTTTTCTGACTGCTGGAGTGGATTTCGCTGGTCCTTTTTCATTAAAGTTGTACTCAGGTAGATGTAACCGTACTAGTAAAGCTTACATTAGTCTTTTTGTATGTACTGTCACAAAGGCCATTCACCTGGAATTGGTTGACAATTTAAGCACAACTGCTTTTATAGCAGCCTTTAAACGTTTCACAGCCCGACGCGGTCATTGTAGTAATTTGTATAGCGACTGTGGTACCAATTTTCAAGGTTCTGCTCGTCATTTAGAAATTCAATTCAACGATGCAAAATCTAATCTTGTTCAGGAAATTTCTGAATTACTAGCTAATGATGGCACCACATGGCACTTTATACCACCTGGTGCTCCACATTTGGGGGTCTCTGGGAAGCAGGTGTCAAATCTGTGAAGGGACATCTAAAAAGGGTTATTGGCCAGTCGTGCTTAACCTTTAATGAGTTTTATACTTTACTTACACAGATTGAGGCTTGTGTTAACTCGCGACCTCTTACTCTAATTAATTCTTCTATAGATGAACCACCTTTAACTCCAGGACATTTTTTACTGGGCGAACCACCTGTAGTAGTCCCAGAAGAAAATTTAGAAAACGTTCGTACTACTTACCTTGATCGATGGCAGATGGTACAACGTATGCTACAAGCGATGTGGCGACGTTGGCAGTCTGAATATTTACAAACGTTACAACAACGTCATAAATGGAATAAACAACAACGCGATATCGAACTAGGAGATATTGTCTTAGTGAAAGACGATCGATTACCTCCAGGTAAATGGCTTTTGGGACGTGTTGTTGATAAGCATCCCGGTAAGGATGGTATCACACGTGTTGTATCGTTAGAGTACAAGAACAATGTATTTCGCAGACCAGTAACTAAATTATGTCCATTGCCCATTGAGAAGAATGTATCTGATTAAGTTTGGTTAAGGACATCACGTTGTCCTTGGCCGGCGGCATGTTTAGTATTATTTTAGTTTAATTATAGTTTTCATGAACAGTGCATAGATGGCGTTGTTCCACATGCTCTGCATCTCACATTGGTTTCGTTTACTCCAAAGGCATATAAGCTCTATATAATTATTTAATTGTTATTTTTGAATACGATAGATGGCGTTAACCTATTAAAGAATAAGAAGTTAAGATTCTCCCCTAAATGTAGTTAAGACTTGTTAATGTTTACATAAGAAGAGTATTGATTAAATTGTTTTAGTGAGTGCAAAGTTTGTGGTTTACTGAACAGTCGGTGTAAAAGTAAGAAAGGGCATGCTCCGATGGTTCGGACATGTAGAAAGAATGGATGACGTCTGACTAAGCAGATATACAATGCAAAAGGGGACGGATGTAGGAGTCGAGGACGGCCAAGACACGCATTCCAAGACCAAATAGAACGTGTTCTGGAGGAAGGGGATGTTAAGAGCCTCAAAAACCGACGCGCGTGCATGAAAAGAGTTATGAAAGTCAACGAAGCGAGTGAGGTGTGTAAGAATCGTGCCCTATGGCGCGAAGTTCTCTCTGCCTACCCCGCAAGGGATTTGGCGTGAAGTTATGTACCTATGTATGGGAGCATACATACATACATAACTTCTGGTATATACCAGCAAGACATTTTAGGACGTTAAACCCTTTATGGGCATTTTTCAAAATGTATTTAATATGTTGTTCAAAAGTCATCTTTTTATCAATTACAACCCCTAAGAATTTCTTTGAATCTATTTTGTTTATAATTTCACCATTGTAAATAATATTTGAAGTAGGGGTTTCATTGCCAAACATAAGTACACTACTTTTGGATGTATTAATTTTTAAGTGTAAGTAATCATTATAATAATGGAATAATTGTAATAAGGCTTGATTAACATTATCTATTGCTGTTTGTAAGTTATAATTGCTACTGTACAATACTAAATCATCTGCAAATTGCAAAATGCTAATATTACAATTATTTACATATTTACAAGTTTTACTATAGGTATATTATACAATAGGGGTGAGATAGCCGCCCCTTGCATAGTGCCTTTAGAGGTGGTCTTTGGCCCATGTAGGATGTTATTATGTTTAGTATGAAGTGTCCTATTTGTTAAAAAGTTATAAATCCATTTACAAAGTTGTCCAGGGATCTCTAATTTGGACATTATTTTGATTAGTATACCAGGATCTACACAATCAAAAGCGCCTTGCACATCAAGAAATACACACACAGATTGTAATTTTTTGTGTTTTGCATGTTTCAGATCAGAAATTAAAGAAATGAAACTGTGTCTGCACAGCTGCGTCCTCTACGGAAGCCATATTGTACATGTGGAATAATGCCGTTTGATTCTACATGACATACCAATCAAGACGAGTTTTATTCATATTTTCGAAAATTTTGCCAAGACATGATGATAGTGAAATTGGTCTATAAGAGCTGGCTAGCTCAGGAGGTTTATCTGGCTTGAGTATAGGAATAACACATTGTGTCTTCCATGCCTGTGGATTTTTTTGTGTGTACCAGAATAAATTTAAAACATTCAAAAAGATTTTTTGAGCAGTTTCATCCAAATTTTTAATATTAATGTGAGGGTAATCATCTAAGCCAGGTGTTGTATCGCGTCGAGATTGTAAACTTTTTGAGAATTCGGACCATGTAAAGAATCCAAGTAAAAATTTTGAATTTTGATTACTGTTGTTATTAGCAAAAAATATACTCAAATCATCATCAATTAAATTGTTATTAGCAGATAATTTATCTAGTAATGGATTAATGAACTCATCCCTATATTATTTATTACTAACTCTAATACCTTTGACTTGACTTTTGACTTATAATTTTCAATGTTTGGCACTCTTCTATCTAGTTTTAATGCATTTTAAGCTGAAATAACAGTCTGTTCACACATATCATTCCACCATGGAGCTGGTGGCCTGCTCATAAATTTATTTGATTTAGTGAGTTTTGGTATTGTCAATGTCATAAGGGTGTCTAAATGAGAACAGAATTGATTATAGGTTGAGATAGGATCATGTAGTTTAAGTACCAAGTCATTAAATATTATTTTTTAAAGGGTTTTATATCGTGTCCAATCAGCTCTTTTGTATATAAATCTATCTACTTGTGGATTTATTTGATATTTGTTTATGTTTAATGATATTTCAGTTATAGTTGGGTAATGAGAGCTGCCCATACTATCATCATGTACAGACCATTCACATAATAATTTGTATGTGCCCCCTAGGTGGACAGTATACACAGAGTATACATAAATTACCCTGAATCTGTATCTACAATACAGACATAGCAACAGTTTGAATATCTTCATAGAATGTAGTGTTGATAATATTATATTTTATGGATGGTTTAATCAATATGGCTGCTCCATTACATGTGTTACTAGAATTTTTATTGTAAATATTGTATCCAGGTATCTTATAATTATTATCTTTAAACCATGTTTCATTAAACAAACAGACATCAATGTTTTGAGTTTTTAAAAATTGTATTAAATAGGGTTTTTTCCTATTTGCACTTTGAATATTATACTGAGCAATTCGTAATTTTGATTGTGTAGAAACTGTATCCATTATTTAAGATTTTTAACTAGAACATCTCTAATGAAATTTGTAGTCATAGGTGTGTCATCACCCTTGTTGCCCAATTCCACCAGTGTTTGTACTAGGGCCATAAGTACTTCACTGTTGGTGATAATTTGGGTTTTTAAAGTCTCCTTAGTAGAGACATCTTTTGATTTATTTACAATATTTACATTTTTATTATTTACAGACTTAATACTAGGTGTATGTACAGACTTATTTACAATTTGTACTTTTGGAGATGGAAGTGGAGGAAAATTTGTATTAATATTTTGTTTTGTGGAAGTGGCACTCGCATAAGTTATGGTGTTTTTCTTTTCTAAAATCTTCTTCATTTTTATAGGACATAGTCTAGATATTGGCAGATGTGGTCCGCTACAATTTATGCAACAAACTTCAGATGGCTTATCACAATCTTTATATGAATGCTCACCTCCGCAAATAGAACATCTTTGTTTATTATTACAAATTTTGGCTGAGTGATTGAATTTAAAACATTTAAAGCATTGTTGTAAGGGTGGAACATATTCAAATACTCTATAAGAAAATAAATCATATTGTATGTTATCAGGAAGTACATTTGACAAAAAAGTAATGCTCACAGTTTGTAGTGGAACTCTCTCTTGTCCAATTTTCTTTGTAAACCTATGTACTGCTATTATTTCATATATTGATAACAATCTAGTGTATAATTCTCTATTAGAAATATTTGCTGGTACATATCGTATAATTCCTGTCTTTTCTATTTGTGCTGCTGGTATAAATGCCTTCATTTCATGTTTAGTAAGAAAATGTGTGTAATTGATGAAATTGTTGGCTGTATTAAACTGTTTGAATATAACTGCTATTTTGTTGGCATTCACTCGTTGAATAGCCGTCACACCTTTTATGTCCGTAGAGAATATGTGGTTTAAATAAATAGGACTCTTGTTCCCTATTCTTTCTTTGTATGTGGATTCCACAAAAACTTTGAAAGTAGCATTAAGTGAATTTTCTGGATAAAGTCTTTTGTAATTTGGTTTTATTTAAGGTGCTGAATCGCTATGCTCACCACCGCCGCTGGATCCGCCCTCCTTTATACACCGCTGCCTACGTCCTTTGTTCGAGGACGTTTTAAAGAAGTGGGCGGGTTATCCCCGCCCTCCTCGTTTCCATCCATCTTTGCAGCCAACTACAGCTAAAAATTATATTTTTTTACACCCAATTTAATTAAATAAACTCACAAGAAAAAATTTGAGATCCGCGCTTTTTGAGTTTCCCGCCCAAAAAAAAACTAACTAGTGCAAGTTGCAACAGTGCCGAACACAAGGACGTATAAAATATCGAACTATCGATATTTTTACTGCGAAATATCGAAATTTATTCCAAGCCCATATAGAGAATGGAATGGGAAACGGAAGCGAAGGGGTGGGCCTCCGGATACCTTTCTCACTAAACAAAACACGGTACGAGCCGCTTTACATCGATATTCGGAGAGGCCGTGGTATAAATATAAATAAAATAAGCAAAAGTACGTATTTGTATGTGTAGTCTGGTCTTGCGAAATTTTGCAGATACAAATATGGTATTTAATATTGTAATAACATGTTTTTGTTTTGTACTCTATAATTTTCGCAAAGTACGCGCTAAACGACATTTCATGGTTAATTTTCTTAGTATTTATTGATGTATTTTCAACAATAAATACCGTATTGTTACAAAATGTTGCCTATGTGTTGTTCTGATGTATAAGCAGTGTCCTTGTAAAGTTTCATTTAAATTAAGTAAATTATACGTGAAAGAGTTAGAAACATGCATAGATCCATACTTACAAACTTTGGCCTTTTTAAGTAAGATTTCCGTAGTTGAGATTTATATTTATTTATTTATTTATATATACTTTATTGCACACACAAAAAAATACAGATACATGATAAAAAAGAAATACATTTAAACAACAGTACAATGGGCGGCCATCATTATCTAAATTTTCTACAACAATATGTGATTACATTGATACCGTACTGATTGTCAAATTTATGCAATTGTTTATGCAATCCTTTCTCTGTAATTTATTTCACAACGATTACTACACCAAACCATTGACTTGTATAATATATGGACGAGACATTTTGTTCTATACGTACAATTGCTTATATAAATATAAGGCATTTCGACGGCGCACACAAACATAAATCTGTCTCGTTCTTACTCAGCACTGTCACTCGCATGAAAACAGTATAACAGTATTTCAGTGCGTACATAAATTAAATGAATACAGAAATTAGATTTCTCGATTATACCTACTGATGCTAAGATTCCCGCAAAGTATGACGGATTTTTGTCAGTTCAGCCAGTAAAATAGTGTTGGGAAAAATTTTACGGACAAAATTTCTTTGGGGAATTTTCTAAATAAATTAGTAGTTGCAGTAGTGATTTACTTACTTTATAGAGTCAGCAACTTAATTAAAATAGTTTGTAAAATAGAGGTAAGTAGTCTAAGAAAAACTCTCACTCTCTCACTCCAAAACAGAATATTTAGCACAACACTATACTTACTTCCTATTTAAGTATTAATTCTACAAATAATTAATATTCAATTATATTTAAAATAAAATTATGAAATTAAGTTAAAGAAAAACATATACTCTTATTTAGATATCCAAACCCACATATTTAATTTAATTCTAAAAATAATTAATATTCTATAACCTTTTTAATAACATTAGCTAAGAACGTTTATCACAAGGAGTATGTAAATTAGAGACGGCACTCCAAGTACTTTCCTGAGCTCACTCACACCGCATCTTTCACCAACATAAAAATGTACAAACTAATCATTCATTCTTCCTCGGTAATGTTGGCATCTTTGCCGGCATGAACGAATGGTTGGCAACCATTCGTTGTCACTGCATAGTGATGTACTGTATCGAAATTTGGATACGATAAATACTAGTGCAGGACGAAATCGATATACTCGGGTACTCACTAATACCGCATCCATATTTTGTCGTAGGAAAAAAAAACATTTTAATTTTATGTAATTGATATATTTCGTAATAGATAGAATGATTTTGCGTTCAGTCAGGGTACTTTACTTGTCAGGGTAATTTGAATTTCTTTTTCAGCCCTTGAACCATGAAAACAAGAGCATGGTCGGCAATTTTAGAATCGCGTTAGTCACCGTAATCTAGGAAGCCTTCTGTTTTATCATTAGCTCTTTTTTAGAGCCATTTCATCAAATAATAATGCACAAAGCTTATCCTGATCTGCAAAACCTGATCACATTTCTGAATATTTTGAAATAAAATTTTTATCAATACCCGGTTCTAATTGTACTTTATGAAGTAAGCGTTGAAGAGTTTTTGCTAGTGCAAAAACTCTTCAACGCTTACTTCTATGGGGGCTATATCTCTACCTAGTGGTAGAGATATAGCCCCCTCGAGATATCGGTAGGCTTTAGGTGAACGTTTGAAAATTGCCAAAGCCCACAATTTTTTTTCATAGTCCAACGCTTGCCTGCTGGCTTCTTTTTATAATTTTTAGCTACATCACCGACTAGATCCTTCAATATAGTGCTGTCCAGTTTGTCCAGATCCAATGAAGTTTCTGACAATTTTTTTACTGTCAATTTTTGAGCCTTTAATCTCGCCAACAATTGTTCTTCTTTATTAGTTAAACCTAGAAAATATAAAGGATAGATATCAACCATGAAACAAAAATAAATAGAAACAATAACATTTCATCTTAAAGACATACAGACACTAGCTGTTGCCCGCGCCTTTGTATGAATTCTGTGTAAAATATTAATTAATTTTCATAGGTCTTCACAGACACTAAAAAATTGTCAAGTACAAAAATGTTTAAAATTAAAATAATATTTTAAATGCTTAAACACGAGTGCTTGAAGCAAATGCCTGCATGGAACAATAAAAGCAGTCGTCACGAGCGGCCCGATTCGGAGTGAAGAGACATTCATGAGAAGAATCGGGCAAAAAATCTCATGAAATCATTTGTAATACAGTAGGTATTTCACTAATACAATATGTAACGATTGTATGTTGATTCAAACTTGTAATTAATAAATCTGTATGTAAGTCTTAGTAGCTAAACAACCGTTACATGTTGTATTAGTGACCAGAATGGCAATAAAAATACCACTAATTCTAGGCGTAAGATACTTCCTGTTTATTAATAAGGCAGTTAATGTTTACTTACGGAAACTGACAGGATTCCATTCCAGAAGTGATATAGTAGTATTCTCTACTGAATTCAAGTTAGATTTATCTTGTAAAGGCCCTGAAAGAGAGTGTTTAGTAAAAATTGTAAGTCATTGGCAAAGGAGCTATGAAACATGGAATTTTGACTTTTCGATTGGTACTTTAACACAACATATGTTTAATACTTATTAGTAATTAATAAAAAAATATTATACCAATGGAATTTTTTATGTAGTCTTTGAAAATGTTTATATAAAAAATATAGGTAGGTACTAGAGTTCTAATATTTGATTAAATTTATACACAACATATGAAGTAGTAAATGGGACTAATCATGTGACAGAATCTGAGATGAATTAAATATTATTAAATTTAAATTACTGAATAGTGTAAAAGTCCATGCAAAAGACAGAAATAAACTTAAACACTTAATTTTATTTTATATATACATATACATATTATATAACACTGAAATTGATTTTATATTCATTTGTGTTTTCAACACTATTGTTTTACATACAACATATTGTCACTAAGAATAGTTATGCCAAACTAATAGCCAGTACACATTGCAAATCATTTTAGGTTTGAAGATATGATTGATGATTACTTACTTGTCGGATGTTGGCCAAAATACACAGGGAGATTGACAAATAGTTCATCTTCTAAAGGTGTGGGTAAATTAATAGTTGGTACGGCATGTAATAAGAGTTTTGTTCTTTGTTTATTAATATGTTCTTCACTAAAATGTTCGAAACATACAAACTTCAGTTCATGCAGTTTCTCTATAGGTAAGAGGACCAGATCTTCTTGACCGATGGCTTTTACCCACTGACGACATCTATAAATTACATCAGATTTTTTTATTTAATTTCCACAATGTAGTAGACTGTAGGCAAATATTCTGAAGTAATATGATGTATGGTTATTTTTTTTTTTATAATGAATAGTTATTTTGAGTTATATTATATGTTATTTTGAGCTTAATATATATTTGTTTTTTGTATTTGGTTAAAAATATAATATAAAATGATGCAGAAATGTAAAATTATTAATATATAAGTATAAGAAATAAATATAATATTATCCTACTAATATTATAAATGGGAAAGTTTGTGAGGATGTATGGATGTTTGTTACTCTTTCATACATCAATCATTGAACAGATTTTGATGAAAATTGGCACACAGGTAGAAACACATCCTGGATTAACATATAGGATACTTTTATCCCAGTTATACCTACAATCCCTCGGGATTTTTATACTTTTTATGCAGGTGGAGCTACTGGCAGAAGCTATCATCATCAGCCAATTGCAGTCCACTGCTGGACATAGGCCTCTCCCAATTTGCGCCACAACATCCGATTCTCAGCAGAAGGCAGAAGCTAGTTAACATATAAATAAAAAACCTAATGCATGATAGGATAAGATCGAAAGAGCTGAATAATAAGGTTTTTGCATAATAAATACTTTAAAGAAGAAGCAAAATTGTTTGTCTTTATGTGCTTCATTATTCTTCAAAACCATGGCAGATCATATATCGGGCTAATAACACAAGATGACCGTTTCAACTCATGATATTTTGAAAACAGATATTTTAGCCAATATTTTTTTCGTGGATGGATATGCTATGACCTAGTTACAATAATTTGGCGTTTATATTTGAATACTTTTGGACAAAAGAAAATACATAATTATAAAAAAGCTAGTTATTACTATAATAATATATACTAAGAATCACCTTCGACCATCAAGTTTCCTTCAAATATACCTTTAAGAAATTCATAACCAGAAGCAAAATTGAGTTGCTTGCCGCAGTTCAAAGCAAATCCATTATCAAGTATAAATATAAGGGGATTTGGCGTGAAGATATGTATGTATGTATGTAAGAAATAATAAGATGTCCTTAAGAATTTCATACCTGTCAGGGTCCAGCGGTAATTGAGCCAAACGTATATCAGAGCCAGGGACACGTCTTTTATTGCAAATGATGCACTTTTTATAGTTTCTTGATACGTTCTTGCACTCTCTTGAATTCTCCATATTGAAAATAAGAAATTAGAAAAATCTTATAACGGACGTCAAACTAATAAAATATAATACGAATATAACGAGGATCTAGAGTTCAACTCAAGCTATTCTCAGTATTATGCGGATTAATATGGAAGAAAATTTATGTAATTCCTGCGACTAACCTTTGCTAAAATTTATTTCGCAAAGAATATAACAGAAAATGGCGCTTGGTGAAAATATTTTTTTTTATTTTGAAATCTGATGATTTCGATAGGATCCGATAGGATCGATATCCTATTGATTAAACACGGTCCAATTCGACGATCCTATTGGTTAGTTACGGCAGAAATCGACGATCCTATTGGTTATCACGGACGAATTCAACGATCCTATTGGTTAATCACGGTAGACAATGAGTGTTAATTCGAAGATCTTATTGGTGTAATTTACGGTGGGAAACAGATAACACAAACTTATATTACTTTTCTTCAAGAGTGTCGACCAGCTGGTTTATCAGCACTAAGCAGCCATTTTATGCGGCCAAATGACGTCAGACCCTGCTTCATTTTTTTTAAATTGTTCATTATTGGACAGGTTAAAGCTTTTAAGCTATACTGCCTTGTCTGACGTTATTTTTTATTATGAAGTAACGATGATGAAGATGATGATGAAACTTAAAACTAACCTAAACTAACTTAACCTAACCTAATCATACATAAAGTCGTGGCACTTTATGGATGATGTTGCGAGGGAGTCCTGACGACACTGCAGCAGGGGAGCACACTAAACACGATATTTATACCATTCCCGACATTTGCACTCATATACGGACACTTATTAAACAAAATGCAAATTTTATCCAATAATATCCATTGAAACACAAATCTGAGAAAATAATGCAAAAACGGACATGACTCTTCCACAGTCCCGCCAAAACTCCACACCTTGCTTCAATTTTGTGTCGACAATCGACATGCCACTTCCATAGGTTTCCTACTTCATTAAGATAAAGGCAGAAGGTTAGCAACCAGATACCGGATTGGCAAAATTAATGTGGGATTTAAGATACTTAATTAGCATCATATCAAAATTTTAGCCATAGTAAATTGATTTGTAAAATCCAAACGTTGTCCATCTAAAATTGCATCTGGCATAGCTTTAGAAATATCAGAACGGTCCGGCAAAATTAATATAAGTTGCAAAAACTGCAATAAACATAATGTATTATACAAAAATCTTGTAATGATTTGAAAAATGGATATTTTACGTATACAAATAGGCTGCACCGAAACGAACGCAATTACTAGCGCTAGCCTGACTCCCTGAAATACTTTCAGGAGAGTGAGAGGAATAACATATCTTAAAACTGGCCGACCTAAATTCCTTATTTTTCCGACGTTGCTAGCTTTTGTACTTGTACTTGTAAAGTAGAAATAGATAAAGTTAATTAACTACAAATAAACGCTATAGAGTCATAAACTGAAGCAGTTTCCTAATTTTTATGTATGTAGGTCTTCAATTATCTCTTTTTAGAAAACATTTAAATATTACAATAAAATGTGGACAGAATATACTATATAAGCTGTAAATACAATATTGAGCAATTTGATTTGATATTTAAAAGTCTTAAATTTACCTAAATGAATGAAATTAAAAATTGCTACGTGTAAAGGAATGTCTGATTGAATGATACAAATTTTGAATTTATCTGGACTCGTGTTTATTGCGTTTATTTTTGTTTTATTTTATTATTTAAATAAATAAACTCTGATAAAAAAAATAATGAAACTATCTACTCCTAGATATACATGTTGTATTTTTTTTCAACTAGCATTCATATTTTGTGATTTATTATTTAACTGCATAAGTTTATTTCCACGAAGTCGTGATGGATTACTTGTGCTTTTCATGTAAGGATTGTTTTCTGATAAATGAATACTGTATTAGGAAATAAATTGTTTGCAAAATACATTATATAGGTATGTGCGTATCGCTTACTAGTATATGTATGTGCAATCTTAAATAATCAATATTGCCACCAAAAACTCTCATTTTTTATGTGATAGGAAGGCAAACGAGCAAGCGTGTCCCCTGATGGTAAGCAACCTGCGTCGCCCATGGACACATGCTAGACCGTTGCGTTGCCGGCCTTTAAGGGAGTAGGATAGGAAAGGATGGGGAAGGGAGGTGGGCCTCCCCGTACCTCTCTTATCGAACAGTCAAGCCGGCCCATTCATGCAGCGAACTGCTTGGCTCTACCACTGATCTTACTTATTAAATTGTTGTCATAGATCTTATGATGTAATTTTATATATAAAATATTGTTTTAGATTCCAAGATTTGTTCCTCGTGCTTTCAGTTACCCTAATGTTGATGACATTTTTCTCCACATATTTATTTCAGGTAAGACTTGTTTATATTATTAAAAGAATTCCTATAATACAGAACTTTATTAACCATAATGTAATTTCTGTTGTTTGCAGGCAGGCTTAGTAGAGGTATTGATACGTAAATTTCGAGTAGCAGGGGCTGTATGTGTATCATACATCATTGCAAGTGTGACTCTACATGCTGTGTGGCTACTTGAGAAATGGGCAAGCCCCAACACTGTCTCTACCCCTATGTTGATATTCTTGTTCACAGTGCACAGATGTTGTGAGTTTCCTTATCACTAAATTATTTCTATGTATTATGTACCTACCAGATAAACCATTTACAGCTAAATGCCATTTATGGTGCGGATTTTATCTAGAGATATCTGGTAGTATATGAATGTTTCATATAATGGATTTTTATTCTTACATAAAACCAATTTTAAAAGGTACCTTTCAAAGAGATTTCTTATCCAAAACTGATCCACAAGTTTTTTGTATTATATATACCAATTTAGAAACAGCTATTTCATATTATAAACACATGCTCAATTTGATTCCAGTAGAATACTAAGCTTTTTGTTTTTTTAGTGTCTCCGTGGTTTTACTTCTTCTACAAGCGAGCAGCTCTCAGGGTGAGCGACCCTAGGTTCTATGAAGACATAGACTGGATCAACCAACAACTGCAAACTCGTTAAGCATATGTCTATACAGTATGATGGAACTGAACCAAATGATGGAATTTCTAGTCATTGGATATTATTACATTATATTATAAATGGAAAAAGTTAAAATATTATTTTTTAGTTTGTAATGTGTTATGACTAAAATAAAACATGATAGTAAAACTCAATTAATTTATTTACAAAACAAGATCACACACTCGCTGTCTGTACAACAAATACATAATTATTTGTACTCCATATTTAATTTACATAGTTAATAAAAAATATTGGACTTCTAACACCAGGTTATCTGACCGACTCAGCAGTCTGCAATCAACTCTTTCTTGTAACAAATATTGGGTTTTTTTATACATACAAGTATATTGTCTATTATAAGTCTCGAGCATCAAAGTGTGCATTTTTATTTCATAAATTATATCACTGATATAATCAGTACAAAGTAATGTATGTTTAGTTGATTGATATTATGTACTGTACTGTGTAACTATAGGAATTTTTTTTACTTTTGTGATCAATTTTAAGGATTTTTTTTTCAACTAAGGGGGGAATGGTGTAAGGGATACTACACCTCATGGCACGTACATGTACGTGCCATCAATAGTATATAACAACGGTACGCACTGTATGCTGTAGTGGTCGGTGTGCAGCGACAGGCAGTTGTCGCTGACACAAATAAATGACAAGATCTATAATAAGTCTTTCATTTACCGGCCGCTCAACCACCATCATGGAAGAAGCACCACTCACGATATACCATCATCCATTGGAATAGTCACCAGTAACGTCATCCGTTACACTAGTATTGAAAACTTAGTTTCTAGCCACTAACAGCACCAGCCAATAACAGATTTATTCGCCAATATAGATGATCATGATGTAAAAATTAGACAAAGAGATCTCGATCGGTCGCTGCAAAGCATAATGTAAAACATATCGTTATATAAATATATTTCATGTGTCTGTTTGTAAACGTCTCATCGAGTGTGCGACGTGCGTCGCCTTATATCAGAAGGTGCCTCGGCACAGAGGGCAGTTCGACTTGTTGCTCGTCGCGAACCATTTGCGCTGAAACAACCAGAATACAAGTAAGCGACGTTACAGTGGGTGTCGCTAGGCTTCCCTCGTATGGATTCACTCACGATGCACTGGTTGTGGAACCTGCTGCGGCACTGGTGGCACGGCACGCGCGGCAGGCGGCCCGTGGCGGCGTGCAGGCGGCAGTAGCAGATGTAGCACTGCGGCGACCGCTCCACGCGCGCGTTCACCGCCTGCGTCCACATCTTGAGGGCGTTCAGCAGCGTGCCGTTCTGGAACATGACGCGCGCTCAGTGTCGTCAGCAGATATGTACTGTACCTGGTAGGCGAGGTAGAGCGCCAGCCACTGCGTGTTGCCGCCCGGGCCGGCGCTGTCCGGTCGTGTACTGTACCTGGTAGGCGAGGTAGAGCGCCAGCCACTGCGTGTTGCCGCCCGGGCCGGCGCTGTCCGGTCGTGTACTGTACCTGGTAGGCGAGGTAGAGCGCCAGCCACTGCGTGTTGCCGCCCGGGCCGGCGCTGTCCGGTCGTGTACTGTACCTGGTAGGCGAGGTAGAGCGCCAGCCACTGCGTGTTGCCGCCCGGGCCGGCGCTGTCCGGTCGTGTACTGTACCTGGTAGGCGAGGTAGAGCGCCAGCCACTGCGTGTTGCCGCCCGGGCCGGCGCTGTCCGGTCGTGTACTGTACCTGGTAGGCGAGGTAGAGCGCCAGCCACTGCGTGTTGCCGCCCGGGCCGGCGCTGTCCGGTCGTGTACTGTACCTGGTAGGCGAGGTAGAGCGCCAGCCACTGCGTGTTGCCGCCCGGGCCGGCGCTGTCCGGTCGTGTACTGTACCTGGTAGGCGAGGTAGAGCGCCAGCCACTGCGTGTTGCCGCCCGGGCCGGCGCTGTCCGGTCGTGTACTGTACCTGGTAGGCGAGGTAGAGCGCCAGCCACTGCGTGTTGCCGCCCGGGCCGGCGCTGTCCGGTCGTGTACTGTACCTGGTAGGCGAGGTAGAGCGCCAGCCACTGCGTGTTGCCGCCCGGGCCGGCGCTGTCGGCGGCGCGCAGGCGCGGCGGCACCAGCGGGTGCGCGCGCGCCAGCCAGCACTGCAGCTCCACGGTGGAGTCCTCCACGGACAGCAGGCACGTCACCTCGCTGCTGGACCACGCGATGCGGATCTACGCCCGCACACACATCTATACAGTATTCCAACAAACGGACCGAGCTCTAGCTACGCCTACGCGTGTCGTTATCGGTATTCGCGCTGAACACTGCCTATTCGATTATCAAAGTATATAAATAAAACAAAGTCACTTTCCGGTGTCTGTCCCCTTATATGCTTATATCTTCAAAACTACGCAACGGAGTTTGATGCGGTGTTTTTAAATAGTTAGAAGGTGTCAACAGGGTGGTTTTGATCTATAACTCATATATGATGTTGTAAAGAAAAAATGATAATTTTCGAGATTTAGGACTTTAATTGCAAACACTGGCTGAATCTCAAGTGATAGATCAAAACAATGTTCTACATTATTAAACACCTTCACAAGATCTACAAAAAAGTCCGCGAAAGCATATATCTACCTCTTAGGTATAAGCCACAATTACCATTTATATTTTTTTTTTACTTTTTACGAGAAATAATGGCTTATTTACGAAGCGATTTTAAAGATTACAGCATTAATTTTCATCCAAATAAGCGTCTTAAATAGATTGTGCATGTAATAAAGATGATCCTGGCCCTTTGCAACATGCAATTTAAAATAATATTTTTAAAAATATTGCAGTATTAACATAGCAGGACAGCAGTTAAAGCCGATAAATAGCACAAATTGAACCTCATGATATCCAAAATTTACTCATTTATTTTTACTTTTGATGCGGAAAGTTCGCCGGGTCAGCTAGTTTGTTTATAAAAAAGAATAATTGTAATCACAAAGCAGGCAAACGTAATTAAGATGCAATGGCGTCCCAGACATACGCCTCAGTCACTATACTGTATGATAATACCACCGCGGCTACGATTTCAATGAACGTATCATTATTAATCGTTATATGTGAGTACAATTTTTTTAATGCAGAATTTATCAATTTAACGATCAAAATGTAGGTCTCATAATGCTCGAGGCTGGAGACTACACATCCGGAACACGCACCTCGGTGTCTTCGATCTCGTGCGCGCGCGCGTGCAGGTCGGCCAGCTGGTCGCGCACGGCCCGCGGCGCCACGTAGGCCGCCACCAGCCGCTCCAGCAGCCGCGCCACGCGGGGGGGCGCCGCGCCCCACCACCCGCGCGCCGCGCCGCACCCCGCGCCCGCCACCGCGCCGCCCAGCGCCAGGCACGCCAGCGCGCCCGCCGCCGCCCCGCTGCACGCCTCTGCAGCGAGTGACGTGCGTGAGTACACGCGCTCCGACCCCGCCCCGCCCGGCCTCTCGCCCCGCCGGTCGCCCCGCACACTTACGCGACATGGAGAAGGGCTCCAGGCGCAGGAAGTCCTGCGCGTGGCGCGCGGGCGGCGCGGCGGCGCCCGAGCTGTCGGCCGCGAAGGCGAACACGTCGGGCGGCAGCAGGCGCAGCGCCGCGCCCAGCACGCGCTGCGCGTACCCGCGCTCCCTGGCCACGCAAACACCATATCACTGTATAGGATACAGTACTCCCGCCAAAAACATAAAATATGTAACAAAAGAGAGTCAAGTTCGATACAAAGAAATGTGATTCGCCGCAAAAAGAATGGGGATCTAAACGAGTACCAAGTTCTATGCAAAATCCAAATATGTGTTTATAGGAACGAAATAACATTATGAACAAATATTAGACTCTTTTTGCTTTATTGGAATACCTAAAGCGATTACTGTTATTAAAAAAAGTAGATGAAATTTGACGTGGCCAATTTTTATCACTTATTTTATTACATAATTATAGACTAGCTAGCGTCGGAAAAACAAGGAATTTAAATCGGCCAGTTTTAAGATATGTTATTCTTCTCACTCTCCTGGAAGTATTTCAGGGAGTCTGGCTAGCGCTAGTGATTGCGTTCGTTTCGGCGCAGCCTATTTGTATACGTAAAATATACATTTTTCAAATCATTAGAAGATTTTTGTTTAATACATTATGTTTATTGCAGTTTTAGCAACTTATATTAATTTTACCGCACCGTTCTGATGTTGCTAAAGCTGTGCCAGACCCAATTTTAGATGGACAAAAATTTTGATTTTTCAAATCAATTTAGTATGGCTGAAATTTTGATATGATTCAAATTCTAAATATCTTTATTCCTTAGACTTTACAAAGTACTTAAAATCGTCACATAAAACAACTAGCTAAAATTCGTGGAGCTTAGATTACCTTTCATCACACTGTCTTGAATGTGAAAGCGAATCTGAGTGCCAGTTCCGGCGTCAAGGCTTCTTGAGAAGAACTGACAAGAAACTCAAGGCTGACTCTTTACAATTTCCAGTTTAGCAAAAAGTCTCGAGTCTCTTTTCGTGTTCTCCCGGCGTGTCGGTTTGGGCATGAACTTGGACAATAACAAGGTCATGTTCAATGAACATGTCGTGCCCGGACCGATAAGCGTCGAAGGGTCAGTTCTCGAAGTCGTAAACAAATACGTCTACCTAGGCCAAATTATCCAGTTTGGTAGACGAAACTTCGAGAAGGAGGCCGAAAGGAGGATTCAGCTGGGTTGGGCTGCATTCGGCAAACTGCGTCGAGTCTTTAGCTCGCCTATACCGCAATCTCTGAAGACAAAAGTCTGACCAGTGCGTCTTACCGGTGATGACCTACGGTGCCGAAACGTGGACACTCACGGTGGGGCTAGTCCACAATTTTAAAGTCGCTCAGCGAGCTATGGAGCGGGCTATGCTCGGGGTATCTCTGAAAGATAAACTCAGGAATGAGTATATCCGCCAGAGAACTGGAGTAACCGACATAGCTCGTAGAATGAGCTCGCTGAAGTGGCAATGGGCTGGTCATATCTGCCGAAGGATCGACGGTGTATGGAGTAAGAAGGTCATAGAGTGGAGACCGCGTCTTGGTAAACGTAGCGTAGGACGCCCACCAGCCCGATGGTCAGACAACCTCAAAAAGGCTGCTGGAAAAGATGCGGATGCCAGAGAATTGGATGTTGTGGCGCACATTGGGAAAGGCCTACGGCCAGGAGTGGACTGCAATAGGCTGATGATGATGATGAAATGGTAATAATTAGAATCAACACAACACAAAAGTAGCAGTTGAAATCCAAACTTTTTTTATCGTTTATATAATCTGCGATAAAATAGTAAGCCCTTTGTTATAATCTACTTCACTACATAGTATAAAACAAAGTCGCTTTCTCTGTCCCTATGTCCCTTTGTATGCTTAAATCTTTGAAACTACGCAACGGATTTTGATGCGGTTTTTTTTAATAGTTAGAGGGTGTCAACGGGGTGGTTTTGATCTATAATTCATGAATAGTGTAGTGAAAAAAAATGATAATCATCAAGATTTAAAACTTTAATCTAAAACGCTGCCTGAACCCTAAGTGATAAATCAAAACAATGTACTACATTATTATACACCTTTAAAAGGTCTATAAAAAGTCCGCGAGGGCATATGTCTATGTCTTAGGGATAACCCACAATGACCATTATTATTTTTTTACTTTTTACGAGAAATAATGGCTTATTTACGAAGCAATTTTAAACATTACAGCATTAATTTTCATCCAATTAAGTGTCTTAAATAGATTGTGCTTTTAATATAGATTAATATAGCCATTTACAGCATGTAATTTAAACTAATATTTACGAAGATATTACAGTATTAACATAGCGGTACATAGCAGTTGCGTTTGCGCGCCAAAACGCGTGCCGATAAATAGCACAAATTGAACTTTTTAAGATCCAAATATTACTAATTTATTTCTTTTGATGCGGAACGAAGTTCGCCGGGTCAACTAGTATAATATAATTCTTAAATTACCCATGGATAATTTAACCGCGTCGTTTGGAAGTTTATTAAAGAAGCGTATAGAGTTAGAGATTTTATGGAGCCTAGTAGTGGGCACAGAGAGTTTCTTTTATTCCTTAAATTTAGTTTATGTATATCACAGTTTTTCTTAAATTTAGTTTTATATTTGTGAACATAAATAAGATTTTCATAAATATAATGCGAATAAAATGTCATATTTCTTATCTCTTTAAATGATGATGATATATAAGTATGATGATGTTATAAAGTATCTATAAAGCCAGATTAATTTTGCCAGACCGGTATCTGGTTGCTAACTTTCGGCCAGACGCATCCAAAAGTGAAAAGTGTTGTGGATCATTTTGCTTTGTCTAGCAATCGTTATCGAATAAATTACAGAGAAAGGATTGAAAACAATGAAATAAATTTGTAATTAGTACGGTACCAAAGTAACAATACATTTTTGTAGAAATTTAAGATAATGATTAATTTCAACTACGAAAATCTTACTTAAAAGGGAGAATGTTTGTAAGTATGGATTTATGCATCTCTAACTCTTTCACGTAAAAACTACTAAATGAATTTTAATGAAACTTTACAAGATACAGCATAAACATCAGAACAACACACAGGCAACATCTTATAACGGTACGGTGTTTATTGTTCAAAATACGGCAATAAAGCTATTTATTAACCATGAACTGTGGTTTAACGCGTACGCTGCGAAAATTATAGATTTCAAAACAAAAACATATTCTATATAATTAAAGACCATACACACATACACATACAAATAAGTACTTTTATACATTTTAAAATTTGGTCAAAGTGCCTGTTCAAATATTGATTAAATATATATCTTGGACACAATACACACAGCGCCCTCTAGTTTCAAGCGAAGTAACTAAATGCTTGTGTTATGGATACTAGATAACGGATATTAGTACATATATACTTTTCTTTTGTAAATACATACTTATAATACATAGAAAAACACCCAGACACCACACAAATATTCATGTTTGTCACAAATATCTGTGCTCGGGTGGGAATCGAACCCACGACCTCGACATTGACCATTGCTCCAGCCGGTAGTTTTACCAATGCGCCACGAGGCCCGTCAAATATGTCAAATAATGAACAAAACTTCATACAATTTACAAAAATCTTCTTAAAATGATATGAAAAATGGATATTTGACGTGACCACGTTCAGTAGAGTGAGCTAAATAACATATTATCTTAAAACTGGCCGACCTAAATTCGTCGCTCAAAAACATTGCTAGCTGTTATACCATTATGATGAATAAATTTATAAAATGTCTGATAATGGAACACAAACAAATACAAATACCAAGTTGAATGAAAAAGGAGATAAAAATGAGATAAACAACTATAAACCTATAAGCTTGATGCCACCAATGTACAGTTTGCAAAAAGTTATACTTGAACGAATAACTAGGTGTTCAGAAGAAAATCAACAGAGAGAACAAGCAGGGTTTTGCACTCATTATTATACTATTGATCATATCCAAGTTAGACCAGGGTTGATCATTTTTAAAACTAAAAAAATACTAGTAGGATGAAACATTCATGAACAAAACGACAAGGACAGCTTTACCATTTCACTTCTAGTTTTGCCGGAAATCGAGAAAAACCGTTTTTTTACCCTTAAAAACTCACCCCACCCCCTTCCCGACCTCATATCGTCCGTAAATTTTCATAATAGTCCCCATATTTTTTTCAATTTCCCCATTATACGGGTTTCCTCGATTTCCGGCAAAACTAAAAGTCAAATGGCAAAGTTGTAGGTAATCAAAAGATCGAAAACTTTTGTATTTACACTTTTTTCATATAACCTCAAAATTTATGTGAAAGTTTCAAAACACCAAGTTTTTGGTTTTTTATTTTTATCTTTTACAATTTTTTTTTCACGAAATTTTGTAAGAAGTTGTCTTTTATGTCCTAAATACGATGTAATTTATTTGTTTAAAATATTTATTTTGTGACTTATTTTTAATTAATCAAAATATCAGCTTTTTTCAAAAAGGGGGTATATTTTTTGTTCGTTGAAATCCCTACTCTCCGATGGTGAAAAAAATGTTATTGTAGTAAATCTTCTCAGAGAATGCAAATCAAAATCGAAAAAATTTCAAATAAGATTTTTTTTTTAAATTATTATATACAAGTTTGAGCTATTTATTAAAATTCACACTTTAATTACTCTAAAAATCTATGATTACATAATAAAAAAAAATTGCAAATGACAATATTTGACGGGCCTCGTGGCGCATTGATAAAACTACCGGCTGCACCAATGAGGTCGGGGGTTCGATTCCTACCCGAGCACAATTAATTGTGGCGTATGGGTGTTTTTCTATGCGTATGTATTTACAAAAGAAAAGTATATGTGTATTAATATCCGTTATCTGGTATCCACAACACAAGCATTTAGTTGCTTAGCTTGGAACGTGGAATGTTAGAGGTGGCTAGTGTCCGACCGAAGTATCGGCTTCGGCCTCGGCCACCTTCGACCAAAAATCCATCTTCGGCGAGATCTTCGGCTTCGGCCAGATTCTGGGCCGAAGCCGAAGGTCCGAGAACAGTAGGAATTAAAGGATCTGTTACGAAAGAATGACCGTAGTGTGGACCGGACTGCACACTTAGTTCAGTGCGGATACCTCTATCACCGAGAGAAAAGCGGCATGAGCCACTTTACTGTATTTATTTATTCGGAAGACTTACAGACTAATGATATACATAAAGATTAAAATAACTAGATACACAAATTGCCGATTACAAGTCTCCACATATAAGTATAAGTCGATTATTATTTACATATTGCAGTATATACACACACACACATATACATATACATGCACACATACACTTACATCATGCCTATGCCTACATATTATACACACATATATATTTTGCTTATGCCCTTTACTATATGCCTATAATTTGTATATGTTCTATATTGTATATGTAATATGTTCCATGCTCAGTGGTGCCAATCGGCGGCAGATCCCAGCCCAGGTTTGATCGCTCATGCAAAACGGCATTACGTTTTAAGCACGAGTGCTATCAAGCCTGGGCAAAAGCAGTGGCGTCGTAGGACTCTGACACCGGCTCTCTTAAGAAGAAGTACAACCTTGCCTCCAGGTCTTTCAAAAGAGTTATAGCCGTAGCAAAGTCTCTGTACATAGGCAAAATTGGCGAGAAACTAGTTCGCCTTCCCTCGGGAACCCGTGCGTTCTGGTCGCTCGCCAAGGCTGTTCTTGGGAATTTTTGTAAGCCCTCTCTTCCACCGCTGCACCGGGAGGACCAGTCACTAGCCCACGACGCAAAAGAGAAAGCCGACCTTCTTGGCACTCTTTTTGCGTCCAACTCGACTTTGGACGATATGGGTAACATCGCACCGACAATTCCACAATGCGGTCACGCCATGCCGGAGGTTCGTTTCCGGCAAAGTACTGTGCGACGCATACTGTTATCCCTGGATGTCCACAAGTCGAGTGGGCCTGACGGAATCCCAGCAATGTTGCAGGCCAGCAGTGCTGAAGACATGTGCTCCAGAGTTGGCACCGGTTCTAACGCGGCTTTTCCGGTACGCCTACTCTCTCGGCGCTGTACCAGCATCATGGAAGGTTGCTTTAGTCCACCCGATCCCTAAAAAAGGTGACCGCTCAGATCCGTCCAACTACAGACCTATCGCCATCACCTCCCTATTCTCCAAAATAATGGAAACACTCATCAACCGCCAGCTCCTTAAGTATCTAGAAGAGCACCAGTTGATAAGTGACCGTCAGTACGGATTCCGTCAAGGTCGCTCAGCTGGTGATCTTTTAGCGTACTTAACCCATCGGTGGGCGGAGGCGGTTGAGAGTAAAGGAGAGGCGCTGGCCGTTAGTTTGGACGTAGCGAAGGCCTTTGATCGGGTTTGGCACAAAGCACTTCTTTCGAAGCTTCCATGTTATGGGCTTCCCGAGAAATTATGCGATTGGGTTTCCAGCTTTCTCACGGCTCGGAGCATTAAAGTTGTTGTCGACGGGTCATGCTCCGACTTAAAACCTGTGAATGCTGGAGTCCCCCAGGGCTGTGTGCTATCCCCTACGCTGTTTCTTCTGCATATAAATGATACGCTGCTTAGCAGCAATCCTCATTATTATGCGGATGACAGTACCGGGGATGCCTTATATACCGGCCACCCGCGTATTTCTCGGGAAAACGTCGACGAGCACCGGAACAAACTTGTGTCTGAAATCGAAACTCTGCTTATTCAGGTTTCGGACGGGGGCCGACTAAACTTAGTCCAATTCAACCCTAAGAAGACACAGGTTTGCGCGTTTACCGCTAAAAAGACACCCTTTGTTGTAGCTCCCTGTTTTGAGAGCACTCCCTTACCCGCCTCAGCCGCTATCGGAATTCTTGGACGTCCAGTTCCGCGGTCATCTGGAGGGCAAGGCCAAATTGGCCTCTAAAAAGCTTGGTGTACTCAATAGAGCGGGACAGTATTTCACATCAGGTCATCGCCTGCAACTTTAAAAGGCGCAGGTCCGTCCTCACGTAGAATACTGTTCACATCTTTGGGCGGGGGCACCTCAGTACCAGTTTGCTCCATTTGACCGCATCCAACGACGCGCGGTTCGGCTTGTCGACAACCAAGCTCTTACTGATCGGCTTGATCCTCTGGCGTTGCGGAGAGAGGTGGCATCTCTATGCATCCTCTACCGCATATACCACGGGGAGTGCTCTGAGGAATTGTTCGGATTAATACCGCCAGCTGATTTTCGCCACCGCCCGACGCGCCAACGCTACCACCCGCATTGGCTGAATGGTTGGCGATCGACAACAGTGCGTTTCAACAGGCACTTCTTACCACCCACTGTTCCTTCATGGAACCAATTGCCGGCGACGGTATTTCCGGACCGCTACGACCTAGGAACCTTCAAGAAACGAGCCTATTCTCATCTGAAAGGCCGGCAACGCTGATGTGATGGCCCTGGTATTGCAGACGCCATGGGCGGCGATGATTGCTTTCCATCAGGTGACCCGCAAGCTCGTTTGCCCTTTCTCCCATAAAAAAAAACAATTGAAAAATATATCTAGTCATTACCCTTCTGGCTGTGCATATCTTTGTATGATATTAATAAGTCATATATATGATTGACCACTTAACTGTTAAGAATAAATTCCTATTGTCAAAAACCAAGAAGGTTGCAACGGAAAAGGATTTTCGCTACGTATACAGTTCAAGCTACCGTTTTATGGAACGCACTCCCATTGCACATAAGACATGCTCAGAATCTAGCTCTATTAAAATCACTGGTAAAAGAACATTATTTAAATTCTACAACTTGATAAATTGTTTTTATCTTTATTCACGGTATGTATGTATGTTTGTAATGCTATTCATGTTTATGTTAGTTTATACTATGTATGTATGTATGGTACATGTATATATGTTTGTATTTATTGTATACTAGCTGACGGCGAATTTTGTTCCGCATCAAAAGTAATAACTGCTGTCCCGCTATGTTAATACTGCAATATCTTCGAAAACATTTGTTTAAATTGCATGCTGTAAAGGGCCAGGATCATCTATATTACATGCACAATCTGTTTAAGACACTTTATTGGATGAAAATTAAAACTGTAATGTATAAAATCGCTTCGTAAATAGGCCATTATTTCACGTAAAAAGTAAAAAAATTAAAATGGTCATTATTGGTTATCCCTAAGAGATAGACATATGCCCTCGCGGACTTTTTTGTAGACCTTTTAAAGGTGTATAATAATGTAGTACGTTGTTTTGATTTATCACTAAGGGTTCAGGCAGCGTTTGCGATTAAAGTTCTAAATCTTGAAAATTATCACTTTTTTTTTACTACACTATACATGAATTATACATAGATCAAAATCACCCCGTTGACACCCTCAAACTATAAAAAAACCGCATCAAGCTCCGTTGCGTAGTTTTAAAGATATGCGCATATAAGGGGACAGACAGCGGAAAGTGACTTTGTTTTATACTATGTAACGATATGTATGTATTTTGTATTGCCACGTATTTATATCATTATATATAAAAAGTACATTCCAGCTCCCATTTTCCATACTGACAAGTCCATCCAAAGGTTGTCTGTAAGAGATCGCTGTTAGCGATAAGACCGCCCATTGTACCTGCCTGTGTATACATTTTAAGTTCTTATGTATTTTCTTTCTGTTTGTGGTGTACAATAAAGTTTATTCTATTCTATGAAAAATGTTAAGGTAGCTGGATTTGATATGATGACTGCGGAAATGATCAAACACGGTTGAACGTGTGTCCGGGACGCTTTCCTGAGCTTGAGCAATCAATGCTGGAGGTCGGGCAAGGTTCCCATGGAAAGGTAAGGGATCACGTATGCAGTGCGCCAGTTACAGGGGCATCAGTTTGATCAGCTTAGCAGCGAAAGTGTATGGGAAGATTATTGAAAGGAGAATGAGGGTGATATCCGACGGAGTGTTGTGGGAGGCTCAGGGTGGTTTCAGAAGCGGAAGAGGGTGCATGAATCAGATTATTTCACTCCGCAACATCGTGGAGAAACAACTGGCTTTTAGCCGTACGGTTTTCTGCGGTTTTGTGTATCTGGAAAAAAGCGTTTGTCAGGCTGTTAGGAAAGGATCTGTGGGACATACTCCCGGGCTACGGGGTGGGCGGCTCACTGCTGCGTACTGTGCAGTTCACTTATGAGGGCTGCACGGCGTGTGTGCGTGTTCACGGGCTTGTCACCCTGGTTTGACGTCAATATCGGCGTCAGACAGGGTAGCGTGCTGTCCGCTCGGCTGATCATTCTGTACCTGGACAGTTGTCTCCAGAGAGTGAGATCGACGAATGTAGGGATGCGAATGGGTGACCTAGTTGTGAGCTGCTTGCTTTACGCAGATTACCGTGCCGTGCTCTTAGCCGAATCTCCGTCTATTATGAAAGATGATTGTTTGATGAAAGGCTTACAGAGAGCATTACGCAAAATCTGCGGAGTGACCCTCGCTGACCACGTTGAAAACAAGGTCACAAGGAAAGAAGTCGGATTGAAAGAGAGTGTCGGTGTAAAAGTAAGAAAGGGCATGCACCGATGGTTCGGACAGTATCTGGCGGATGTTTTTACCTGTGTAGCTACAAAATTTAGCCAAGTTCAGCCTTTATAAAGTGACGAAGCTCTGGGCCATAGTCTCACCGCTCACGCCCCTTCTCGTTCACTATTTTAAGGAGCGTCGCAGTGTTCGATAAAAATATCGATATTTTATATTACAACTTTTATCAATTTGTTCACAAACGCAAAGAAATGTCGGCAGAGTGAGCTGCGTATCGAAGAGTGGGCGGGGAAAGGGGATCATTTTGTTTTTTCATCATTCGACGACAACCTCTGCCTAAGATACCACACTGTAGACCTGTAAAAACACGATGATATTGTGTAATAGGACTTCTGGTGGGTGTACTTACCTATATATCCGTATGTAGAACTGCTCGAGATCTCCCCTCGCCAGCTTGCACATGGCGCCGAGAGCGTCCGCCAGCAGCAGCCAACTGAGCGCCATCAGGTGGCTATCCGACATGGACACCAGCTCGCAGGTCTCCTCGCCCAGTCTGCAATATGCGAGTTGATTTCTTTTTATTATACTTGTCCGATTTATAGCGACAGACCGGACACCGATAATATAGTACCAAAGAGTCTTACATGTCGAGCGTCAGGTACTTTTATTTATTTTGAAATTTATATCGTTTGAAACTTACACAACGTTGTTGAGGGCTGTTTCGACAAGATCTTGCAGGTGCGTGAAGGTTTCGTGGAAGTAGTCGAATAAAAACTGCGGAGGTTCCTTCTCTTCGTCACCTTCTCCCGAGTTTTCTTCACTCCACATAGATAGTTTTTGAGCTTGAGACAGACAACTGATATAGTTTTTCATCACACTATATAATTCAAATCTAAATACGCATTTCTAATGTTATCAAAGTTTCAACAACTGTAAACTGTCCAACGTGTATTAAACGGAAAAAATACGGTCAGAGCGTCTCGTTCGAGACGATCTTTGAGGTTGAAGAACCGGAACTCTCAATTTGAAACCGTAAAATAGTGAGTAACCGTAAATTAATGTTAACATACATACATAAGCTCACGCCTGTATCCCATGGGGGTAGGCAGAGACTTTGGCTTTCCACAAGCTACGATCCTGACACACATCTTTCGCCTCATCCACAGTCATACATCTCGTCATGCATTCGCGTCGGTTTCGGGTGCTACGTATTTTGCCTTTTTTAAACAGACCATTTATTTGGTTGTGGTAGCTCCGTTTTGGTCTCCCGATTCGGAACCTGCCACTCACATTCGCTTCGTATACTCTTTTAGTCAGTCGGCTTTCATCCGTTCTTGCAATATGACCAAACCATCTTAAGATACTTCTCTCCACTTTGGTCACCACATCATCCTTCAACTTGCATTTCTCCCTTATCACGCTATTTTTCATTCGATCCGTAATGGTGACTCCACAAACAATTCTCAGAGAACGCATTTCCACTGCATTCACCTTACTTTCATGCTTCGCCTGCCACACCGAACACTCACTCCCGTTTGTTAGAGTTGGTACTAACACACCATTGTGAACTGTCAAGCGTGCCTTTTCAGACACAGCCTGACTAAGCATCAAAGCATGCAATGCACCATTAACTCTGTTACCCGCAGTCACTCTCCTTTTAATATCTTCCTCACATTTTCCGTCTCTTGTAAACATACTTCCTAAATATACAAACTCATTCACTTGCTCCAATTTCTCGCTATCTCATATCATATCACACACTGTGACCTCATTCTCTCTCTCCACAACCATAACTTTCGTCTTGCTTACATTTATTTTCATACCTCTTTCTCTAAATCCTGCATTCACCAAGATTAGCATGTCTTGTAACTCTGACGCCGACGGAGCAAGCAATACCTTGTTATCGGCGTACAGTAGGCCTCTAGACCTAGTAGGCTCTTCTAGGGTTTATTCCCGAGAGTTCTCGACCCGAGAATTCCCGGGAAATCGTTGGGCTTGTTCCCGGGAAATCAAGCTCGAGAAAAGTCGAGAAATTAAACTTAAATTAGTTTAATTATTATTTTTTAATAAAATACCGCATTTTGAGATATTTACGTTTTATTTCACGTTATTTGTTTGTTATTTATTAGAAGCTATTTTTGTTAAGAAGTTTTAAGTTGATTTTTTTCTACATAACCGATCAAAATGAAGCTGTGATTGTATATAATAAAACTAGCTGACCCGGCGAACTTTGTTTCGCATGAAAAGTAAAAAATGAGTAGATTTTGGATATCATGAGATTAATTTGTGCTATTTATCGGCTTTAACTGCTTCCGCTATGCTGATACTGCAATATCTTCGAAAATATTCGTTTAAATTGCATGCTGTACACAGCCAGGATCTCATCTATATTACATGCACAATTTATTTAAGACACTTAATTGGATGAAAATTAATGCTTTAATGTTTAAAATCGCTTCGTAAATAAGCCATTATTTTTTGTAAAAAGTAATAAAATAAAAACGGTCATTCTGGGTTATCCCTAAGAGATAGACATATGCCCTCGCGGACTTTTTTGTAGACCTTTTAAAGGTGTTTAATAATGTAGAACATTGTTTTGATCTATCACTTAGGGTTCAGCCAGCGTTCGAAGTTAAATTTATAAATCTCAAAAAAAAAAAAATTTTTTCCTTACATCATATGAATTATAGACCAAAACCACCCCGTTGACACCCTCTAACTAATAAAAAAAAATCATCAAATCCGTTGCGTAGTTTTAAAGATATAAGCATATAGGGAGACAGATAGCGGACGGTTTTTTATAGTAGTAGTAGGTGTTTTATAGTAACGATTAAGACATTGACGTTTTCTTTCCTGTTAATTTTTTGTTTACATTGAAAGAAGCTACTTTTGTTTATAAAAGTTCAACTAACCGGCTAAAAATGGTGCGGTCATTTTAATTATCGACGGGCCTCGTGGCGCATTGGTAATACTACCGGTTGCAGCAATGAGGTCGGGGGTTCGATTCCCACCCGAGCACAAATATTTGTTACAAACATGAATATTTGTGTGGTGTCTGGGTGTTTTTCTATGTATTATAAGTATATATTTACAAAAGAAAAGTATATATGTATTAATATCCGTTATCTAGTATCCATAACACAAGCATTTAGTTGCTTAGCTTGGAACTAGAGGGCGCTGTGTGTATTGTGTCCAAGATATTATTATTATTAATTATGAGATTGAATAATATTTATTATTTCAATACTAGCTGACTCGGCGAAGTTTGTTTTGCCTCGGAAGCAATAAATAAATAATAGTATAGGAGCTAGCAACGTTTTTGAGCGACGAATTTAGGTCGGCCAGTTTTAAGATATGTTATTCCTCTTACTCTCCTGACCGTAACACTGGCAGTCTGGCTAGCTGTAGTGGTTGCGTTTGTTACTGCGCAGCCTATTTGTACACGTAAAATATCCGTTTTTCAAATCATTTTAAGAAGATTTTTGTTTGTTACATTATGTTTATTAAAGTTTTTGCAACATATATTAATTTTGCCAAACCGTTCTGATGTTGCTAAAGCTGTGCCAGACGCAATTTTAGATGGACAAATTTTGGATTTTTCAAATTAATTTAGTATGGCTGAAATTTTGATATGATGTTATATAGGTATCCAAAAACCCAGACTAATTTTGCCAGACCGGTATCTGGTTGCTACCCTTCTGCCAAACGCATCCAAAAGGGAAACGTGATGTAGATCATTTTGCTTTGTCTAGCAATTGTTGTCGAATAAAATACAAAAAAAGGATTGAAAACAATGAAATAAATTTGTCCATCAGTACTGTATCAATGTGATAACACATTGTTGTAAAAAATTAAGATAATGATAAATCTCAACTATGAAAATCTTACTTATGAAGGCGAAATTTGTAAGTATGGATTTGTTCATGATTCTAACTCTTTCACGTAAAAACTACGGCATGAATTTTAATGAAATCTTACAAGACACAGCGTAAACATCAGAACAACACATAGGCAACATCTTATATCGATACGGTGTTTATTGCTGAAAATATGGCAATAAATACTAAGAAAATTAATCATGAAATGTCTTTTAACGCGTACGCTGCGAAAATTATAGATTACAAAACAAAAACATGTTCTACAATATTGAAGACCATATTTATATCTGTAAAAAAGTTAGCGAGACTATACTATACATTTATTTAAGTACTTTTGCTCATTTTAAAATTTCGAAAAAATCCTGTTCAAATATTAATAGCAATAAACTTTGTATGCAGTTCCTTATAATATTTGAACAGGCGCTTTTACCAAATTTTAAAATGTATAAAAGTACTTATATGTAGGTGTAGTATAGTCTCGCGAACGTTTCAACCGTGTCGACGAGGCAGCGGGCAACCGTGACGTCACAAAAGCGACGTAGCCATCATCCTGAGCTAAGCAGTAGAAAGTGGTTTGCCATTAAACAATTGTGACTACAATTTGTGATTTTATTACTCAAGAATAAAGTACAGTTTTGTTTGAAAATTAAGAAGTTAAGACTTAGAATAGTTTAGTTAATTTGTAACCGACGGGGAACCTATGCCCGATTTTGGTCCGGTTTTGCGCAAGTTAAAAACACTTGTAATATTTTACTAAAGTTAAAACACTTGTCAAATTTTACGAGAGTTAAAACACTTGTACAAATTTTAGGATTTTTTTGCACTCAGTCGTTTTGTTTTCCATTGTATTTTAGTTCCTTTAATCAAGATGTCGTCAGAAATTAGAAGTCAAATGAATTTTAAATCGACGATTGAAAAATCATTCATCACTTTTAAAAAGTCGCCAAAGGATAGGCTTAGTAAAGTCGTATTTATTGACACGCTTGATTCTTTGGATGAGAGATGGCGTATGTTTGCCGACACACACGCTAAGATTTTATTAAGTAGTGATGATATTGTTCAGTCGAAGTATATAGCTGAAAATGTGTACGAGGATGTCGAAGAGATGTACATCGAGTATAAAGCCGAGTTACGCGAGGCATTAAGCTTACTTAGGGTGACTGCGCCCGCGACTGTACGCTTTGCTCCCGCGAGAGAGTTGAATGTTAAGCCAAAACCCAAAATCACCATTCCTACGTTTTCTGGCTTGTACTCCGAGTGGACAACGTTTAAAGATCTGTACACTTCGTTGGTTCATAATAACACTTCAATTGATGACATACAAAGGATGCACTTTTTGAAGAGCCACTTATCAGGTGAAGCTGAGCAGTTGTTGCCCATTACAGCTGCCAGTTATCAAGAATCGTGGCTTACTTTAAATCGTAGATATAATAATAAGAAGTATCTCGCGAATTGTTTACTGAAGCGTTTTATGAATCAATCCAAAATCGGAACTGAATCGAGCAGTGCAATTAAGGATCTATTAGATGTTACTAATGATACGTTGCATGGTTTGAAAAATCTGGGTATAAACGTAAGTACCTGGGATGTCGTCGTAATTTTCGTTGTTTTTTCAAGGCTGGATGCCGACTCACGTAAAGAATGGGAATATAGAATTAGTACATCCGATGACCTTCCTACTTTGAACCAACTACGAGAATTTCTAGAGTCACGATATAGATCACTTAAGTTTGTAGATCTTAAGCAGGAATCTAGATCAAGTGGTTCACACCAGACAAAGGCAATGCACGTCACTTCAGCTGGTGGTTCCGATTCTGGGTATTGTCTCAATTTGTAAAGAGTTCTCTAAACTTGATTATGTTCACAAATATTCATTAGTTCGGGCAACCAAATTATGTTTTAATTGTTTGGGTAGAAACCACTCTGCTTACATGTGTCGAGCATCCTCTAGGTGTAATATTTGCAAGCACAAACACCACTCACTGCTCCAATGTCGTTCTTGGCGGGTGGCATGTTTAATGTAAGTTAAGATTCAAGTTAGGTTTGTATAAGTCTGTATGGTCATTTCAGTTATGTAAATTATAACTAGATGTCGCGAGTTAAAAGTCACGACAAATTAGATCGCGTTAACAAAGCGTTCACATTGAAAGATATAGATCTTCGTTTTAATAATATTAGGTTGTTGCAAAATATCTGTCGTATTTCGTTCGGTAAAATTCGAAATAGCATAATTTTTTTTGCGACACTTTTAGAGCCATGTGGTTATTCCTGTCGCCTAGTGTATTTACTTGTGTCTCTAAAACCGCGTGTTATTAAAATTGTATCTAGTTATTTATAAAATTTGAGTCCTTAAAATGGAGGTTGATAAAACTCATCTTCGACACTGCATACTCTATAAGTATCAAAAAGACCGTAATGCAACTGAAGGTACCAAAAATTTGTGCAACACCTTCGGGGAGAACGTGGTAGATGTTAGAACAGTTCAAAGGTGGTTTTCAAAATTTCGAACTGGAAATTTTAACCTTCAAGACGCACCTCATACCGGCCGACCCTCTTCTTTTAATGAAGATGAATTAAAGGCCATTATAATGGAAGACCCATTTATAACTAGCAGAGAGATAGAGGGAAGACTGGGTTTTGATCATACAACAATATGTCGACATATTAAAAAATTAAACTTTTATCCTCTTCTAAAATACGATATAATTTATGCAACGACCTATTATAATAAACTTGCTTTTATCAAGACGGTGTTTTATTTTGACTGATATAATCCCTTAATTAGGGTCGGTACCTTGTACAAAGAGGAAAACCACTCAATTGTTGACGTTATTGTAATCAAGTAATAAGAGAAAACGTTCGTAAATGTAATTTTCTCGACAACCCGAGAAGACCCGAGAAATTAGCCTTGAGAATTTTCGCGACCCGAGAAATTGAAAAGGTCGAGAAAGCATGAACCCTAATCTCTTTTTTGTTTAAACCACATTCGGTCTCTTTCAGATTTGTCATGCAACTATTCGTATAGAGATCGAAATGGCTCTTCAATCTCTATATGAATAGTCGCCGGTGACGTAACACATTCTCGTCGAATCCCTATACAGTTGTCAAACCGGTCCGAGTGAATTCTCATTTAGAGAATTTAAAGCTCACAGTAGGCGCTCGTCAACCCCATACGTATTCGACAGCGTCGACCATAATTCAGTTGTAGGTACACGATCGTAGGCTTTCTTCAGATCTACAAACGCATAAAATACTTTTTTTGGACTCGGCCAAACGTTTCTCATCAACGATAAAGTGCACTCCTGTTATATTACTGTCGTTCAGGTCGATCGATGCGACTACAGACAGAGAATAAAAAGAGTATAAACATGAAGGTCTCACAGTCCTCGTACACGAGCTCGTGCGCCACGTTGAGCAGCAGCCCGTGCGCCAGGCGCAGCTGCGCGGGGTGCGGCGCGCGGCGCAGGCAGGCCGCCGCGCTGCGGGCCAGCGCGCCCGCCGCCAGCTCGCCCCCCGCGCCCCCCGCCAGGTGCGGCAGCGCGTCGACGAGCGCCGCCGCCGCGTGCGCCGCGCCGCACGTCATGCCCGCGCTCGTGTCTGCGTCTGCGGAGTGTTCAGCGTGAGTGGCGCGGTGCGCGGTGCGCGGTGCGGGCCTGTGTCGAGTGCGCGGCGCCTCACCCAGCACGTGCAGCAGCAGGCGGTGGAGCGCGCGGGTGGCGGGCGGCGCCAGCACGTCGGCCCACTCGCGCGGCAGGGCGGCCACGTGCGGCGCGGGCCGCTCCCGCTGGGCGCGCGCGCGCACGGCGCCCACGAAGGCCGCCACGGCGCCGAACAGCCGCGCCGCCGCGCGCCACAGCAGCGCCACCTGCCGGCACACCGACAAGTGTAACGCATATCGGCACCGTCCACCCCGCTGACGGCGACCGCGCTCCCGACCTTGGCGGTGGTCCAGCGGTGCCGCGCCTTGCACAGCGAGTCCAGCAGCGAGCACAGCGTGATGGTGGTGAAGTCCCAGTGGTGGGCGGGCGCGTCCCAGCCGCGCCGCCGCACCGCCAGCGCGAGGAACTCCGCCACGGCCGCGTTGCTCACCGCGTGGCTCCAATCCGCTTCCGACACGTCGCTGCCGGTGCCGAAACGAAATCGTGTTTATTGTTTTGTACGCTTCGAACTCGACCGTACTTCCAGATATTTTGTACGGTTATTGTGAGAACATTAAAACGAATAGATCTTATCTTATTTATCTCGTACGATCACAAAGAACTTCAATAAAAATACTGTCATTTTAAAAATAGAGTTCGCATTCAAATCAGAAATTTGACTACATCTCTAATAATGTGAATAATTCTTGACGCGAGATTAAAGTGTTACAACAACCTCCACGAGTCACTAAAGAACTTCTGTATGAGGAGCCGCTCATTTCCGCTCTGTGCGGTGCTCCGAGTTTAATAGCTTTTTTGTACTTATTTAGAGACAAATTACGGATTTCTTTGAAGGAGCACGTCCACTCGTAAAACCGAATACGAATTGGTCACTCAAACCGAATAGTGACCTACTGTTTTACTTACACATCGTAGAGCATCGTCTGCTGGTCCCGGTAGTACGCGTTGATGATGACGTCCAGGTTCAAGGTCGCGCGACACTCGGCCATGTCGCGGATGAAGTCGGCCGTGATCAGGCGGGAGTGAGCCACGTTCCAGCTCCGGAGCATCACTAGATACGCAACTTTGTACGCTAGTTCCTCGTCACTCGAATCTTTTATGCTCGCCTAAAAATATGAAATATTAAAATTTTTAGTTTCCACCAGAGTTGTGGTGAAAAAAAAAATTTGGCCATTCGAGACGTGTCACAATTTTACTACCATTTTGTAATTTTTAAATAATACATATTATACGCATACTCGTATATTTTACTCTCTCACTTTTTACACGCTTTTTTGATTTTCAAAACTCTTTTCATACACGCGCGTCGATATTTAAGGTTTCTAACATTACTTTACAACGCGAACAATGGGTACGTTACAATTATTTACCTCCCCACCCCCCATATCATCCAAAATAAGCAAAGCAAAGACGCCCCGCCCCCCTATAATGCTTAAGTGATACTTGAACGGACCCAATGCAAAAGGACGACCAAAACGGGTCTTCCATGACCAAATAAGATGTAGATCTAAAAAATATTGTGTGCTTTAATAAACATATCTAAATTGAATCAGTGAGTTTTAGTTAATGTAACTTTGATGTTATATCGAAGCTACACTTGTTGGGGCGGGCGGTCTTTGCTTTACTTATTTTGGATGATATGGGGGGTGGGGAGATAAATAATTGTAATAAATCTCCTTACGTAATACTTGAATGACTTAATTGTATATCGGCGTAGTTTTTTGTATCGTCTATTTATCTTTATTACTTGTTTTTCTACATTTCCGAACCATCGGAGCGCGTTTTTTGTGTTTTTTACACCGACACTCTTTCAACTCAACTTCTTTCTTAAAAAATCTCCTTTCGGACGCGGCCAGCCAAAGTCACTTCGCAGATTTTGCGGAGTGCCCACATGTTGACCGCGCTCACTTTCGCGCACACTCTGCCACACCCAACTCTAGTTTTATACTACTAATAATTACTCTACTAATAAGTTATTTTATTTGTTTGACAATTTAGACTAGGTAGTGGGTGCACTGACCTGCAACATGTGGAAGTATCCGTCGCCCGAGAGCAGGTCCTCGAGCGCGCCCAGCTCGTGCTCGTGCTCGCGTTCGTGCTCGTGCTCGCGCTCGTGCTCGCGGCCCGCGGCCCGCAGCGCGCGGTGCGCCCGCGCCCAGTACCGGCCGCGCGCGGCGGCGCGCGCGCGCAGCGCCCCCTGCAGCGCGCGGCGCCTCCCCCCCCCCGCGGCGCGCGCCAGCTCCGCCAGCAGCGCGCGCAGCTTGTCCTCGCCCGCCCGGATGACGTCGTAGTGCGCCCACTGCACGTGACACACGCATGAATGAAATGTGCGAAAGTTCCAGTGCGCTGTTTCGTTACTTTTAACGTGAATCTCGATTAATCTTGTAATGCTACATAGGTCAATAATAAACTTCATTTCGTAACGACTTAAACTGAAATGACTTCTCAAATTCTAAATTTGAGAAGTCATTTCAGTACGATTGCGACGGGGTGAAATCTATATAATAGGACAGGGAAAAACTCTTTTCGCATTTAGTATGTATAAACTTTTAATAAAATACCTTCGGCTGTATCATTTAATTTTGTATCTGGCCGGTTTTTAGTTCACAATTCCAAATTCGAATTAGGAAAATGTGTGACTCAAAAATTGTATAACGATGGGATCACGTCTCTACCTACAAAATGACAAAAACTTATTCAGCAAAATGGCACTTACATACTTTAGTCAAATGTGACAAAACATTATTAAAAAATCTTTTAAATTTTTATATAAAATGCGAAGAAACTTTTTTTCTAACCTAATAGGTACCTATATTGAAAAATGTAATAGAAAATAAATAAGATACTCACAAAGGTATAACCTTCGTTCAGAGAATAAAGCACAGAGTATTTATACAGTATGTCACAAAATTGATCTTCTATGTAGTGGTGAGCCAGGAGCGAGTCGCACCAGGTGTTCTGTTCGTTCGTCTCTTCGTCTTCCGTGGCAAAATTGTGCAACAGAAGAGTCTTCAGATACATGGCACGGAACATTAGCTTGTTTATATATAATGTCACCTCCAGTTTCGATATATCTTTGTGGTCGATGTCGTCCGAGTTAGTGATGACATTTTTAACGGCTTCGTTGTCGTCATCATACAAACAGTTCAGCTGTGACGTAATAATGTCGTGACGTAACGCACAGGTCTCGACGGATATTGACTCGTTGTCTTCAATTTTAAATATTTGTTCAGTAAATTTGACTATCTCCCCGACGACTTCTTTATTATAAACCTCCGTGTCTTCGCCAACCGATCGGTGAAAGAGATGCGGACAGAGCGACACCATATCTTCTATTTTCTGAACGTTCAAGTCGGTCAAGCTGAAATTTATACAGTTTAACATTATTTGAAAGCATGTATACTAATCTTCGATCGCTCTATTAAAAAGGCCGCTAGTTAAAGTTCATTAAAATGTCGAGATAGTACACCCAGATTAATTTTAAGGAAAATGATCTGTCTTATAAAAACATAGTTACGGATTCAGAAGGAAATATAA
This sequence comes from Euproctis similis, assembly GCA_905147225.2. NCBI lineage: Eukaryota > Metazoa > Arthropoda > Insecta > Lepidoptera > Erebidae > Euproctis > Euproctis similis. Next base: position 21,170,369 of record LR990115.1, on the reverse strand, counting down.
CATTACTATTTTTATATAATATATAAGGGAGCCAACGAGCGGGCGTCACACCTGATGGTAAGCAACTAACACCGCCCACGGACACCTGAACACAGATAGCCAGTTACCGTGTTAAGGTTAAGGAGAGATCGGCTGTGGGACGACAAGGGGAGAAAGAAAGGGGTCATGTTCGACCGGGCCACTCACTGCTGCAGCAGGTGCGCGCGCAGCAGCCGCGCGGCGCCCCCCCGCAGGCGCGCGCGCGCCTCCCCGCGCAGCGCGTGCGCGCCCCCCCGCCACGAGGACCACACCTCGCGCCACGTGTCCGCCGACATCCGCCCGTCGCCGCGCTGCAGCCCAGTAATGTGTTCGTCGGTTTAGACACGAGAGCGATTATTCACACTTAATAAGATAGCGTCGTATTCATACTTAGTCTGGCCATAAATACTGTTACAACTAAAATTAAAAAAATAATACATTTAAATTTTGAATCTGTCACTTTTATACGATTGTTCATTGTGTTTTCTCCTTTTGGCGTCAATACGTTGTACAATATTATGCGATATTAAAATGGAGTGGGGTGATAAAGGGAACCGAATCGCTGTGATTGCATTACCCAAAGTAGGTATGGAGCCAAATTCAATTTTTAAAACTCTCCATACACTTGGTATTAGTCAAAAGTTTGTGTACCGGGCTATTAATAGGTACAATGAGAACTCCTCTGTTTGTGACAGAAAAAGACCTGGCCGTCCACGTAGTGTTCGTACGAAAAAGGTGATCAAAGCAGTAAGGAAAAGAATTCGAAGAAATCCTGTCCGCAAGCAAAAGATTTTATCTCGGGAGATGAAGATAGCACCTAGAACAATGTCGCGTATTTTAAAAGATGACTTAGGACTTGCAGCCTATAAGAGGCGCAATGGTCATTTATTAACTTATAATTTAAAAAATATCGATCCACTCTCACCCACAATATTTATAGCCATTCTCGAAACAATTATCAGTAAGCTAAACTGGAACAGACTAGGTATAAAATTAAAAGGCGATTACCTAAATCACCTGAGATTCGCAGATGATTTGGTGATAATATTTGAGTCATGCGCGCAGTTGCAATACATGATCGAAACCCTACTAAAAACTAGCACAGATGTAGGATTAGAAATCAACCTTACCAAGGCAACGACAATGACGAACAGTTGCGAAACACCGATACTAATCAACAGCAAGCCTCTAGATTACGCCAAAAATTATACTTACTTAGGGAAGATAATTAGCTTTGACAAACAAAGCAACGAGAACGAAATAGATAGACGAGTACAGCAAACTTGGAACAAATACTGGAGTCTAAAGGAAATTTTTAAAAGCAACATGCCAATCAATTTGAAAACAAGGATAATGAACTCTAGCCTTCTGCCCTGTCTGACATACGGTTGTCAAACCTGGAAATTTACGGCCAAAGTTAGACACAAAATTACCACCTGCCAGCGCGGACTGGGGCGTAGTATGATTAAAGTTAAAAAAATTGATAAAATTCGACACGCAAAAATACTCTCCATAACACAAGCCACTGACGCCTTAAGCTACGCTTTAAAACTTAAGTGGAAATGGGCAGGCTACGTGGCGAGGCTTACAGACGAGAGGAACCGTAAAAGCAACCCTATGGAAAGGCCCACAAGAGGTAGAGGAAGACCGTTAACGCGTTGGGAAGATGACATAAAAAGGACTGCGGGTCCAAACTGGAATCAAACCGCAAAAGACCGCGAAAAATGGGCATCATTGGAGGAGGCCTTCACCCAATCTGGGGTTCATGCAGAAGATAACACCGAATCATAAACTATTTAAGCTAAACAATAGGCTAGAAAACTAACATTAAACAATAGGATAAATAACTAATACTAAATATTTTTTCATATAAAACTAGAAAACTAACATTAATATTAAGAACTAACACAACAAACAGTTTATAACTGCAAACAAGATTTGTACATACTAATATCATATTGTAATTCTTTCTTACATGAAATAAAGGCTTTTAATTAATTTTAATTAATTCCTTCATTTAAAAAAGAATAGTGTTAAAATCTAAACAACTACTGAAGCGGTACGCAAATGGAGGTCACAGAAAAATATTGTTTACGGATGAAAAAGTTTTTACAATTGAGCAACATTTTAACAAACTAAATGACCGTATTTATGCTCAAAGCTCTAAGGAAGCTTCCCAATTAGTTGACAGAGTGCAACGTGGGCATTATCCGACTTCAGTGATGGTTTGGTGGGGTGTTAGCTACGAAGGAGTGACTGAGCCATATTTTTGTGAAAAAGCTATCAAAACATCGGCACAAGTGTATCAAGATACCATTCTTGAAAAGGTAGTCAAGCCCTTTAACAACACCATGTTCAATAACGAAGTATGGTCCTTGCAGCAAGACTCGGCACCGGGTCATAAAGCTCGGTCCACGCAATCTTGGTTGGAAGCGAACGTTTCGGACTTCATTAGAGCTGAAGACTGGCCGTCGTCTAGTCCCGATCTTAATCCACTGGATTATGATTTGTTGTCAGTTTTAGAGAGTACGGCTTGCTTTAAACGTCATAATAATTTAGAGTCCCTAAAACAATCTATACGATTGGCAGTGAAGAATTTTCCCATGGAAAGATTGCGTGTTTCTATTGATAACTGGCCTCAACGTTTAAAGGCCTGTATTGCAGCCAATGGAGACCACTTCGAATAAGCTTTTTATATTTTATATCTTTTTATATTTATGTATTAAAGTAACACACTGTAAAAGTAATAAATGTTATTTGCAATTAAAAAATAATTTATTCGTTTGTTACAATATTTATTGCATGACTAAGTATATTACCCTCGCCGTTCACATTGCGATTCGCTTCGCCGCCAACTTTGTGATGATGATGTCGGTAAACGGTAAGTACCGTTCGCAACGGTGACATGCGTATACGTCTTACTATTGAGTCATAATTTTTATTGTTGAAATTTATATGATTTCGCTTTGTTATAATCCTTTATCGTTATGTATCATATTTACAAAACCCGACAACTTATAACCGGAACGAGTTCTGATTCACATGCTATTATTCGAATCGAAGATTCGGGCGGGAATCAGTAATCTATATGTGCATACATTTATTGTAAATTCAATGCGAATCGGAATGACGTCACCCGACCGTAGTCATACAAGGCTCCGTCGCCGACAACGGCTCACCGGCACGAGCAGGTTGAGCCGGAACAGGCGCAGCACCAGCGTGCCGAAGGGCGGCGCGTCCAGCGCCACCAGCGCCGCGCTCGCCAGCAGCGTCACCAGCCGCGCGCCCAGCCGCGCGCCGCGCTCCAGCTCGCCGCCCGTCGCCACGCTCGCCACGCTCGCCACGGCCTCGCTCACCACGCCCAGCACTCGGGACACCGTCGCCTCGCTGAACAGCGGCTCTGACACGTAAACTATTACATCGCTTTTTATCAAATAGACAGGATCGCCCGGTGGTCACGTTCAGTAGACGCTTACCGGAGTTGGTGAGGCAAGAGAACAGCAGCGCCGCGGCCGGCGCGTCGGGGTGCGCGGTGGCGCGCCGCGCCAGCGCCAGCAGCGCCGCGCCCGCCTGCCCCCCGCGCGCCCAGCGCCGCGCGGGGGGCGCCCCCGCGTGCGGGGGGGACACCGCCACCGACAGGCACCACTCCACCGCGCACGGGCTGAGCTGCACAACACCGCACGCCCGCATATTAACATACTTATTGTTCTACGTCATATCGCGACAGAAATGAAACCCCGCTCACCTGTTTAAAAGAATCGAACACGGCGTCTTGTTCCTCTTCGCTCAAATATTTCATCAGTTGGAAAGTGATGTCCACGATGACTTTACACCGCATAGTATCGCCCGATAGCCAAGATTTGAGCACTCTCTCGTAGAACTTGTACGGGCTGTCCACGCCGAATTGGCCGGCCAGAGCTACGAAAAGTTCCTTACTGTCGAATTCATCTAGAACGGCTATCAGAGGAGTCAGAACGGCATTAGACACTTGTTTCTTTTCCGCCATTTCAAAGTAATTTGCGCATATCTTGTGAGCTAGATCATTTAAATTGTGTCTGTATCTGTCTAAAATGGACGAGTCCCACTGCTGAGCCGTCACAGTATTATTTTCGGGAACGCTCGGTTCGTCGCCGTCGAACTTGATACTTTGTTGTTTTTTGGTGCCTTGTGAAAATGAACTTTTCAAAGTTAACAGCAACAGAATGTGCCCTTCGATAAGACTATCTATTTCCTCTAAATCTGCGCTACATTTATCGATATGTGATAAAACGGTCGCGCCAGTGTTTTGCCAAAAGTTTCTGAGGAGTTGGTCATACTTTTCGCCGTTCCCCTCTTGGGATTGTTTGAGCCAATATTTGACTAACGATGACATATTCGTTGACGAACATTTGACTAAATTGTTTCTTGTTATCGAGTCGTGCTGTGGACAAAAAATGTTTTCCAACCACATTCTGTGCACACTAGTGGCGACCTCTACCACAAAACAATGTTCTTGTATTGATAAATATCTCAAACATTCCGCCAAACTTGTGATCCACGCTTGTCTTTCACTTTTCGAACTTATTATATTTTTTTTGTTAAGGCTGCAAGAAAATGTTACATCTTTGTTTAAGTTAAAATATCAAATATACAAGCTAACTAGAAATCTTTTACGAGAGCATCCCACACGATACTTTGACCTCCATAGCATACGTGCTCCTATGTTTTGACCATTCTGATGAGACACATTCAACTTAGCCATGGAAGGTGCAGAGCGTCCTTCGCTCGACTCCTGCCTACTTCCTTGCACTTTTCCCCTGTAGATATACATACACTAATACCGAATCATTCCTTTTACGAATGTAACCTACCGGCGTGAGCTCTTTCTTACTTTCACACTAATACTCTTTAGTTTCATTACACACTGTCTCTTTGAACAAATACATACCCTTTATAAATAGCAGAAAAGAAGTTTTCGTAAAATTCTTTGGTCTGCATATCCAGCGGTAGATGTGCCAGTAACGGCAGTATTATATTGGACAGATGTCTCGCATCACCCCATCCACCTAGGGAGGGGAAATATCGATTTAGGAGAACGTTCACGAATTTCAATAAATATCTGTAGCATAGTAAATACGAACGCACCCGATTCTAGGATCTCTACGATACGTTTCACGAGTAGCTCCGGCTTGTCCAAATATTTGTACCAATCCTGGAACGTTTATTGTATAGTTATAATATGTTCAGTATCGTTACCGAGCACGGCATAACAAACATTTTGGTTACATTTAGAAGAGTCATAGATTAGAAGGAGAATCTGTGGATACTCGATCTATCGAACTAGCGGTAGGTGGTGAGGTAGCGGTAGTGTCATAGTCACGTGTATGTTGTGCATGAACTGCAGCAGCGCCGTCCAGATGTGCGCGGCGAGGGGCGCCCCCCCCGCGGCCGCTCCCCGCGCCCCCGCCGCCCCCGCGGCCCCCGCCAGCGCGGCCCGCAGCGCGCGCGCCCCGTGCCGCTCGGCGAACTGCTCGCGGAAGCGCTCCGCCGCGCGGCCCAGCGCGCCGTACCACGCGGCCCTGGCAGACGCAAGACGCACAACGTACGATAGATACATTTCCTAAACAATACTTTACATTCCTCCCGTACAAAATGCCAATTTCATGCGTGAGGACCTAATGTTGTGCCAGTAGCGCCGGATGAAATATTCCATCCGGAGAAATTATGGCCCATCGCCATGGACGCGGTTAAATTACTGACTGGCCCGGTGAACTTTGTTCCGCAACAAAATTGACAAATAAGTATACATACATCATACACAAATTCTAGATAAAACCCATCGCGTTGATACCTTCTATCTATTAAATAAACCGCATCAAAATTAGTGGCGTATTTTCAAAGATATAATAACTTCCGAAAATGAACTGGTATTCATTCGCCACAGTTCGAACTCGAACCTCTGATTGAATCAGAGGTCCCCAAGAATAACGATATTCGTCAATTCTAGTTGGATATATATAAATACCTGAGCTGCACGGAGTTGTGTGTGGCATACTTCCAGTAGCGGCCGGAGTCCAGGAGAGTGCCCAGCTCGGTCCAGAGCCACTCGTGATGCTGTGCAGGCAGTGCCGGTATGAAATATTCGAGCCCGCGCAGACTGCTGGTGACAATGCGACACAGTACCATCTCGCGATCCTCCACCTGTTCGATCCTATAACACGAGCGACTATAATTATTCATGTATTTTTGGAATATGCATACAAACTGAAAGATTTTTATCAAATTTCAATGACAGCATATATACGATATTTAGTAGGTAATTTTGTAAAATATTTCGTCATTAGTATTCTGTATTTTTTTGTTAAAACTAACAACTATTTATCACGGTTAGATGTGTTTTCACGTCAATTTCAATGCAGCATGTCAAGAGAACAATACCCACTTTTTGGTGATGATAGCTTCCGTGTTTCCTATGAGGTTCTCGAGGAAATGAGCCATCACTTCCACTCTGCAGAACGATATCACTTCGGGAAGCTTCGCGTCCGGGAATGTGTTCTGTCAATTGCAACATAAGGCACAAAAATACATTTTTATATCTACAGTGAAAGTAGGTATGATAAAATATTAATAACATGAGACCGCACTGACCTTGAGCGAGTTATGCGCGTGAGTATATGCAGGCGGGTGCTCATCGTACTGCGCCTGTAGCCATGCCGGAACCAGCAGCTTTAGCTGTGGAGCCACACGACGTCCGCAGAGACGCATCATTGCACTGTGACAAAGCTGTAGAGAATACAACACCAGTTAACGCTATATTATGCTTTTTTATGCAGAACTACTAAACATCTAGTGCTGGATGCTGTACAAATATTATCAGAATTCTCGATTTTTCCGAAGGAGAAAAGCTGTGGTAAATACATGCGTATGTAAGCAATATAGTCCCGGGCGAAAAGTAATATGTAGGTAATATATTCAGTGATTCGCCCCATAACAGCTAGAGTTACCATAGAATTCTTATCCAGAAACCTTATTTCTAATAATGGTTTGGAATAATATTCAATAATCTTTTCTTAAGTACATGACTAATGTGACACAAGAATTCAGGAAGCAGACAGAGATAATGGAATCAGATTTCTCTCAAACTATAATTTATAGTACGAGAGCTAGCCACGTCGATAAAACAAGGAATTTAGGTCAGCCAGTTTTAAGATATGTAATTCCTCTCACTCTCCTGAACGTAACACAGCCAGTCTGGCTAGTGGTAGTTGTACACGTAAAATATTCATTTTCAAATCATTTTATGAAGATTTTTATTTGTTACATTATGTTTATTGAAGTTAACATATATTAATTTTACCAGACCGTTTTGACGTTGCTAAAGCTGTGCCAGAGGCAAATTCAAATGGACAAAATTTTTCGATTTTTCAAATCAATTTAGTATGGCTGAAATTTTGATGTTTTGATGAAGGCGAAAGTTTATAAGTATGAATGTATGCATGTTTCTAAATCTTTCACGTAAAAACTACTAAATGAATTGTAATGAAACTTTACAAGATACAGCATAAACATCAGAACAATACATAGGCAAGAACTTATAAAGCTTCTGTATGGATTGTTCAAAATATGGCGATAAATATTAACAGAATTAACCATGATATGTCGTTGATCGCGTACGCTGCGAAAATTATAGATCACAAAACAAATACATGTTCTACAATATTAAAGACACCAAATATTTAGCTAGCAAACGAGCAAGCGTGTCACCTGATGGTAAGCAACCTGCGCCGCCCATGGACACCAGCAACACATATAGTGTTACCATTGCGTTGCCAACCTTTAGGAGAGTAGAATAGGAAAGGATGGGGAAGGGGGGTCGGCCTCCGGGTACCTCTCTCACCGAACGAAACGCGACATGACCCACTTTCTGACGATCTTTTTTTATGAGAAAAAGAGGCAAACAATCTTCTGAGAGGTTGTGGTATTTCACCGGTCGAGCCGGCCCATTCAAATAGCGAACTGCTTGGTTCTACCAAATGTAAAAAGGTGAAGACTTATAAATACATATTATTATTTCATACCTGAGTCATTTCTCTGACTTTACGGTCAGTATCAGTTGTGAGAGTTTTGTAGAAATGTGCCCAACTGGGCAGCACTGCAACAACATCATCTACATTGCTATTATTTACCAGTTCACATAGCTCTTGTAAGGCCTGCAAAGTAAAGTTAAAATTATTAAGTGATTTATTAATAACTAGTTGACCCAGTGAACTTGGTTTCGCCTCAGAAGCAATAAGAAGTGAGGACTTTTTTGTAGACCTTCTAAATGTGTATAATAACATAGTACATTATTTTAATTTATTTCTTATGGTTCAGCCAACGCAATATTTGCAATTAAGGCCCGAAATCTCGGAAATTATAACTTTTTCTTTAAGACATACATAAAAAACTTCACTCCTTTTTTACCTCAAGGTGCAGGCAGTGGCTGTTAAGGCACAAAGTTTTAGGTATCTATGTTTATTTTATAACATAATTCTTAACAAAACTAAACTTCCAAACGATACTGTTGAATCGATACATGGGTAAATCCCATGGATAATTTAACTGCATTGTTTGGAAGTTTATTGTAAAAGCATATACATTGACCAGGGAATGAGTTAGAGATTTTATGGAGCCTAGAGGGACTAACGTTTAAAGACAGACCTCATGATATAATGGTGTTCACAGTCTTTCAGTATTAAAGGTCAGATGGAATGAAAAATTAAAAGTGTAGTAATACCTTAGTCCGAGTTATAGGATCCTTCTTATTAAGTTTTTTGATGCATATTTGAAACTCATTTGGTAATCCTTGATCTACAGTCAGAGCAGCAAGTGAAGGAAATATTGTTGGTAACCCCTTTCGTGGTCCTACAGAAACTAGTCCACTATCCAAATTAACTGAGTTATTAAGGAGCTCCGCACTGCGACTGCTGCTAGATGGCTATAAAAACACCCTCAACATTTATATTTATTGTTTTGTAGCTGGTTAAGATAATATTCAGAATTTTTAGTCATTGGTAAATATCGAACATTAACATTAAGCCTGCCTGCCTGTATAAGGTGCCTGCTATAGTGCTCGCTACATGACACAAGTTTGTCAATACAATTCCAAGAGATTTTTTTTTTTTATATCTTTATTGAATAAAAGGATTTTTGTCCTATTAGACAATGACAATCCCATTGTACCTTATAAATTAACTAATCTACTCTTAAGCTATTTTAAATGTATATAATAATCTCGCTGCCTCAGAATTTGGCGCAGATAAGATGCTGTTCCAAATTCCGATATCTCTGACATTCACATTAAATTTATCGATTATATAGTTTCTAATATGAACATTCCGGACGCACTCCGTTAGTAGGTGATTTACGTCGTCAGGTACACCACACTGTTCACAATTGGGTGAATCAATTTTCTTCATCAGAAAAGCGAATTTTCTACTAGGAATGTGTCCGGAACGTAACCTCAAAGCAGTAACAACTAGACGTCTACTTAATTTACTATTTAAAAACCATGGTACATGAGGAGGCTCGCTTTGTTTGCTTTTGTACCATATCCCCTTACTTTTAGATCTTTCATTGAAATATTCTTTAAACATATCGCGACATTTTATTTTAAATTTAATTAAAATTTCGGAATGGGTTGGTAATAAACTTATATCAGATCCCTCACATGCAGCTAGCTTTGCTAATCTGTCAGCCTCCTCATTCCCATACAATCCTATGTGGGAAGGAATCCATTGAATTGTCAGATCCAAGCCTCTGTTCTTAGCTACACAAATTTGGTCTAGAATGGTGTATGCTATCGGTTTACCTCTGCTACCAGAGACACACCGAGCAATATGGAGAATAGCGCTTCGACTATCTGTGAAGATAACTATTTTGTGGTTATCTAGAGCATTAGTGTAACGTAAAGCTTGGGATATTGCAAATAACTCGACAGTCATAATACATAAATCGTTATTTAAGTGATAAATACCGTGAGTTTTGGATACAGAGTCGTAATATGCGGCAAATTCCAAGAGATAGGATTTCCACAACTCCATGGAATCGTTTAGTTAAATTACTGTGTAGAGGCATAATATCAGTTCCTCCTCTTAATTAGGTAGAGATGACGTGAAGATACGTTGTTTTATGAGAGTACACAGAGTGAAAAGTTAAGATAAACAACTTAGCTCTTGTGGTTACTTACTCTCACGTTATTCTTTGTCCTTTGGCTTTGCTTCGCTTTGCCACCCATTATAAAAACTTAATAACAGTAGTTATAATATAAATTCTTGTAATGTGATTAAATCCCTCACAACATTCTACTAAATTTCTTGTTGTTACTTGTGTAATACAGTGTAATTTAATTTCCTTCTGCCAGCTGCCAGCATGAGAGTTTGACAAGACGCAAATTGTCAATTATGACCAATGACAAGTTGACACAATGGCCGCGTTCCACTTAAAGCCCACAACGACCGTAACGCCCACAGTAGCGCTCCACATAAAGCCCGTGGTCGTTGCGGGCGATCGCTCGACGTCATAGATGACGTCACTGCTCGTGACCGCATCGCGCCCACTTCGCCCGCAAAATATTGGTAGGTCTTGGTGGGCTTTCAATAAAAAATGACATATAATAATAATAATAATAATATCTTGGACACAATACACACAGCGCCCTCTAGTTCCAAGCTAAGCAACTAAATGCTTGTGTTATGGATACTAGACAACGGATAATAATATATATATACTTTTCTTTTGTAAATACATACTTATAATACATAGAAAAACATATGTCATCAGTGTGCCTAGTGTGAGTTTTTACACGTTCACCATCACGTTAAAGTTAACGCAGATTTGTATAGCATTGAAATAGCGCCACCCCTTGCCATAGGTGAGAATTAAAGACTGCGAGTGCCAGTTTTACGCCACACCGACGTAAGTGAAGACCGTACAATTCTCACGTCGAAGTTGGTATTTACTATCAAAAGTGACATTAGCGTGACATCCACATTTTGATGGATTTGACAGCTCGTTTACGTAAAATCGTCACTTTCGTGTTGGTTAACTCTAACGCGGAGTAAATTGGTTTTTACCTAAAATTTTCTCGTGAGAGGGTGATACTTTAAACTTTTTATTAATTGTAACTTTGTCGAAAATGATGGAATCACGTTATTAATTTGCTTGGAACATGTTTGCGACCGCTACAGCCCAAAATGAACGTAATTTGTTGTCTAGTGGTCGCGCAAAAGGTTGGAAATACAATATCGACATATTAAATCTACCAAGTGTGGAATTCACCCGAGATTTCAAAGTAAAAAGCTAAAACTATCTTATTTAAAGATTTCTCATCGTAACTTTAGAAGATAAAGTAAGCAATATAATTGTGAGTTCAGAATAACTGTTGCAATCAAATTTCTAATTTTAAGCTAATGAAGGTAGGTATATTCCTGCCTTCAACTGGTTCCTATCAGCGGCCTATCGTATGTATCAAAATATGAGCATGAATAGATGAAGAGGTTACCAAGACTCATAAAGAAACATGATAAATAAATACATATGTAACCTGATACCCCGAGTGTAGCAAGACAGACAAGCAATTAGTGGAAGAACATATCAATGTTATTATATAGATAGCTTGTAACAGAGATAATATGCAAACAATATTCATTTATGTATATATTTCAGGTTTTATACTAAATATGTATAAGATACAGAGTGAGTGGATGTATTGATAGTAGCTAGTTCACAATTTTTGGGACACCTAGGTTTGAAAAACATCTGTATTACTGTCATAAGCACTACTGGTCAATTAATGTTAAAATGGTTAGTATGTAGGTACTGTAATGACTTCGTTCTCTCGGCTTCCCAATCTTTATGCTATTGGTAGAACCAACGTGAGAACCACTATATAAAATGACTCAGCTCAGTTATTCATTCCTAGAGTATTTAGGAGCTCAGTGCATGTGTATCAAATAATAATGCCAACAGATTAAATCATAGTATATATTAGATAATTATGTGTACATGACCTTTTTATTGGTAGCGCTGTCCATTGCACCACATCAGACTTCTTTTAATTGGTCGCTTTATCCATTGCACCACATCAGACTTCTGTTCATATTTCAATTCTCAATGATACGCTTGATAATTTCGCTATTCTCTTTTGGTATTTTACACAACCTCTCGATCTTAAGATCAACTTCTAAGTCCTCTTTTTTATTTAATGACATTCAAATCTTTTTATAATCAGAATGTTTTTAAAAATTCAAATACAAATTTCGAAACACACGTATTAAAAATATCAAAGAGTTTATATGCTAAAAATACCAAAGAGTTTACATCGGTGCTACACTGTATTTAATTTAGCTTGGATGGATTAATTAAGTATTTTAAAAGAAAAATTGTTGATAATATTATTATAAATTGATTAATTGATATATTGGAATTTGATGTGACTATGATATTCGATTATCATATATGGTAGCGCTGTCCATTGCACCACATCAGACTTCTTTTAATTGGTCGCTTTATCCATTGCACCACATCAGACTTCTGTTCATATTTCAATTCTCAATGATACGCTTGATAATTTCGCTATTCTCTTTTGGTATTTTACACAACCTCTCGATCTTAAGATCAACTTCTCAGTCCTCTTTTTTATTTATTGATATTCAAATCTTTTTTTAATCAGAATGTTTTTAAAAATTCAAATACAAATTTCGAAACACACGTATTAAAAATTTCAAAGAGTTTATATCTAAAAATACCAAAGAGTTTACAGTACCTATTATTAGTTAGTACACTTAGTAATGCCTGTTATGAATTTATATTTGTTGTTTTTCTTGTTCGGGTAATACTATTTTTGTTGTGGTGTGTTGTAAGGGATATTATATGTACTTAAATACATTTTTTAATTATTATTGAGTCTGTTTTTACAGATATTGTGATATATGGTGATCATTATAGTATTTTAACTGTCAACAACAAATTTGGAGGTACAAATTATGGATGGTTTGTTTTGGAAAAACATTGAGATCAATAACCGTATGCAGCTGTTATACAAAAATGGGGAAATGGTGTAGCTTTTAGGTAGATAACATATTTATGAAGAAATATTATTTGATATAATAATATGGTTATGATTTTAGGAGGCTGTGGTTATTTGCCAAGACCTAATGACTCCAATTTTGGTTGCTGTACCTGGCACACTAGAAGCTACATATAATCACAGGCATGTTGCAGTCAGAGTTCTAATTGGAAATACATTTGGGAGGCTGAAGAATGATTGTGCTTAAACAAAGACACACTTCTATACAATGAGTTGTTAAAATCTGCCAGAGTTAAACAAGCTTGCTGTCTGATAAATAACTTTGGCATTGTGACAAATTAAAGAAGTTATCACTGGTATGGCAACAAATCCCATTGTTACTTGAATTGGTATTCTGCTCATCTCTTTAATAGAATACATATTGATAATAAAAATTTTTTTTAGGGTTAGAATGAAATGTGACTCCAAGGCAACCATTACTGAACAGAGGGAGTCATCAAGTGTAACATCTAAATTAATAAGAGGAGATTCTGGAGGAGCAATTAAAAGACTAGAGAGATTTATATTTTTAAAGTGAAACTTTTATTACATCGTCTCAAACTTTTTCGTCTGTGTGTTGCATGTCGCGTGACGGTCGGCCGCGGAGTAGGGATAAAGTGAAAGGCGCTCGTCAGAGCGCCTTTCACTTTATCCGAGGCCAATATGGCGGCCATGTTGTTGTTTATGGATTTATTTCAATTTTGAGTGCTTGAATTTATTAATTAACTTATTTTGTATGAATATTAAATTAAGTCTTTTTATTTATATTCGGTCCATTCAATATATTTAATTTTATTTAACATTTATTTTTAGTTAAATGTCTATAATGTGAAAAAAAGTTTCACTTTTACGGTGGTTTCATAAAACCACACAATATTAATTTAGTGTCATGTTATTGTTGGTTACTATAATTAAACAATAATTTTAAACATGAAACTTTTATTTTACATTTAAAAACTAATAAATAGAAACATGAATTCATAGTGAATTAATGACATAAATTACCTTGTTTAATAAGAATGTTACATTTAGAATACACTTATTTATAATTTACACAATCTTTAGTTCATTAGTTTTCTACAATTTAATATTTGGGTTGATTTTCACAAACTTCCCACTTTTACAAGCCGTTTATTCTATCTCTAGCATTGCTGGACAACTTTCCGAGCTCTCCATGCCGAAAAAACAAAACAATCTTGTCTTTTTTACATATTTCGTATTAGCCCAATCCAAAGAACACGTAACAATTGATATTCTGTTTACTCTTCCATAAATGTCACTATTCTAGCGAATTGAGAAGCACACGTTCCCATTTTTTAAATTAGCTTACAAATTTCTAATTTAACATTAAATCTTGCAAACACAAAACATAATATAACCAAAAAGTTCCTGAGAAGTACTTACAAAACAATAATATAGCCCGCACAATTTCAAAGGTCGACTACTCGCTAACGAATCATATTAAAGTAGAGTAAAGAAATGACTTTCTTAATTTTTTGGGATTATATGGACTAATCTGAAGTTGATACACTTCATAAACGCTAATTCGAGTGAGTAAACGCGAAGCCATACGTTAACGAAAGTATCAACTCGCACTCGGGTGTTAACCATATACGTCGAGTTACACGTTTATTCGATTGACGCGATGGTGAAGTTAACGCGTTAACTATGGGAAACTCGCACTAAGCACACAGAACTTGATGAATTTTCCGAGCCGCCATATTGCTAGTTCTGCGTTCATATCGCCATATTGTCACGGGGTGGATCAAGCATATAACCCTACAATATATAAACATGAATATAAATTTGGAAAAGAGTTAGATTAACAACTATTAAGCAACATAATTAATAATGTAGGTAGGTTACCACTACCTACTTGATTTGTAAAATTATCTTAATTGTACAGATTAATTTATATAGGAAATTACTGTAATATATATAAAAATAATATGCTGCTATTAGGAGAATCTGAACATGAAATTATAAACTATAAGATGAGATATGTGATTATACTCTTTTCCATGATAAAGTAAACTACATGAAATAATTTTAATAAATTAGGCACATCAAGTTTACGGCACTGCAGGCAATAATATCTTAGCTATTAGGGTGAAATAAATTGGTTAAACCACTCACCAATAAAATCAAAAGTTTAGTTGAAGGTTTAGGTTATTCTGGCTCCTTACTCGGTAATAGTTTCAAATGAAAATGGCCGAATATCCTGTCTAATTTTAAAATGTCTGGTCAGTCTGTCATATTAAATAATTACCTACCTACTTTATAGAATATGATTTTATTTATTAATTTTGGTATACTACCTACTGTTGTATTTTTATTTATGACCCGGAAGCCGTGTCTTTGAAGCCTAAATTTATCATGATGAAAATTGACATTGTCACTCAACGTGACAATATTGCTACTCAAGTTTTGCGTTCCACTTATAACATTCGCCCACAACGCCCGCGCAGTTTTTACGTTAGTGGAACGGCAATTTCCGCGGTCGCGGTCGTGGTCGTTGTGGGCTTTATGTGGAACGAGCCCGATGAGGGACTTTTTTGAGGACCAATTTTTTTTTTAATTTGTCCATTATTGGACAGGCTAAAGCTTTTAAGCCATACTGCCTTGTCTGACGTTATTTTTTATTATGAAGTAATGATGATGAAACTTAAAACTAACTTAACTTAACCTAACCTAATCATACATAAAGTCGTGGCACTTTATGCATGATGTTGCGAGGGAGTCCTAACGACACTGTAGGAGAGCACACTAAACACCATATTTACACCATTCCCCACATTTGCACTCATATACGGACACTTATTAAACAGAATGACACGAATTTTATTCAATAATATCCATTGAAACACAAATCTGAGAAAATAATGCAAAATCTGATCGATCGAGGCGTCCATACTTCAAGTGGCGACGAGTCGCCACGGCATGTGTCGCCACGCCAGAAATCTTTTTTACGTACGGCTATGTGTATCGGCTATGTATGTTTCACATTAAAAAGTCTTAAGCGGAAAAGGAAGACAAGGAAGACGCTGGGCACTGAAGCGGCTCAACCGCGAGCTGGCTCGGGAGGCCGCCATCGTTGAGGCCTGGGTGGCTGGCTCAGTGCTGCAGGGGGAGGTGGACTCTGAAACTGATCGGTTGACGGGAGCCCTAACCCACATTTGCGATGCTGCAATGCCTAGAGTAAAACCGGTCCCACCGAGGCGTCAAGTGCACTGGTGGTGCGTCCAGCTCGATGCCCTGCGGGCGGAATGTGTTGCTGCGCGCCACCGGTGCTCTCACTATCGTCGGAGAAGCCTCAGAGACCCGGGTGTGGAGGGCGAACTGTACGCTGCCTACAAGTCCTGTCAGAGACAGGTCAACAGAGATCCGTGGGGGCGCCCATACAAAGCGGTGAGGCAAAAGCTTCGGCAGTGGGCTCCACCTCTGACCTGCAGTCTTGAGCCACAGTTTACGGCTCGGGTTGTGGAGGCCTTATTTCCCCAAAGGGGATATTTTAGACCTCCCAGTATGGTCCCCCCACCTCGCGAGGCCGAGGAGAGGGTGGAGGCAGAAGCCTCAGACCCTGAAGTCTCTGAGGCTGAATTCATGGCGGCGTCCTCTCGACTCCTTCTTAAAAATACCGCTCCTGGATTGGACGGGGTGCCGGGGCGCGTCCTGGTCTTGTCGCTGAGGGAGGGCCTCGAGGAGCAGACAAGGGCTCTATTTTCCAAGTGCCTCCGTGAGGGTCGCTTCCCGCGTCGGTGGAAATCGGGTAAGCTCGTCCTCATTCACAAGCATGGGCGCCCGGCTGACTCGCCTTCGGCGTACCGGCCCATAGTGCTGCTGGACGAGATTGGTAAACTTTTTGAACGCGTGCTCGCCACCCGCCTCGTCGCGCACCTGGGTGCAGTCGGGCCGAATCTTCACGAGGCGCAGTACGGATTCCGCCGTGGACGATCAACGGTGGACGCAATCGCGTGGGTGCGCACACACACGGAGGAGGTCGTCTCCACGGGTGGGGCAGTACTCGCGGTTTCGCTAGATATAGCTAACGCATTTAACGCCTTGCCCTGGGAGACAATAAAGGAGGCCCTAAGATACCACGGTGTGCCCCGTTATCTGAGAAAAGTTATAGCGGACTACTTCGTTGACCGGGCCATCCTATATCCGGTCCGAGGTGGGTGGTCTCGCTGGGACGTTTCGTGCGGTGTTCCACAGGGTTCAGTCTTAGGACCGCTCCTGTGGAATATCGGTTACGACTGGGTGCTCCGCGGTCCCAATCCCAGGGGGGTTGACGTGTGTTGCTATGCGGACGACACCCTCGTGTTGGCTCGTGGAGCCAATGTTCGCGAGGCAACCCTGCTTGCCACCACTGGCGTCGCTGAGGTGGTCGGGCGTATCAGAGCCCTGGGCCTGGAGGTGGCGCTCAGTAAATCTGAGGCTATGGCTTTCCACGGTCCTCGGAGGGCGCCGCCTCCAGGCTCAGAAATTGTCGTCGACGGGACCTCCATCGCCGTCGGGCCTACCATGCGCTATCTCGGGCTGGTGCTCGACGGACGCTGGAGGTTCACTGAGCACTTCCGGCGCCTAGCTCTCAAACTGGTGGCTTGCGCCGGGGCGCTCGGACGAGTTCTCCCTAACATTGGAGGTCCGGGAGGGAATTGTCGGCGCCTCTACATTGGCGTGGTGCGCTCAATGGCACTCTACGGTGCGCCAATCTGGGCGGAGGATTTGAACGTGGCAAACAGAGCCGAGTTGCGAAGACCGCAGCGGGTCATCGCGTGCAGAGCAGCCCGGGCTTACCGCACTGTGTCGTTTGAGGCGTCGGCGATTCTGTCCGGGAGTCCGCCGTGGGACCTGGAAGCTGGGGTGCTGGCGGCGATATATCGTAGGTGTGCTGAAGCACGAGCCAGGGGCTTTCTCCCACCTCCGGAGGATATCCGACGCTGGCGGGAGCGAGCCCATGATCGCCTCTTCCGGAGGTGGAAGGAGCGGCTGGCAATTCCGGCTGCGAGCCACGATTTAGTGGCAGCCTTTCGGCCAGTCATTAGAGACTGGGCCGAACGAAGGCGGGGCGCCCTCACCTTCCACCTGACGCAGCTCCTCACGGGTCACGGCTGCTTTGGCCGTTACCTGTGCCGGGTTGCCCGTAGAGAGCCCACAATGGAGTGCCACCATTGTGGCGCGGCTGAAGACACGGCGCATCACACCTGCGCCGTATGCCCCGCATGGTCGAGCGAACGCGCGACACTCATCTCGACCATCGGGGCAGACCTCTCGCTGCCCAGTGTTGTTCGTGCAATGGTGGATAGTGAGCAGGCTTGGGAGGCGGTGCAGACCTTTGCTGGCGCTGTCATGTCTCGGAAGGAGGCCGCGGAGAGGACGCGCGAGAATAACGCTCTTGCGCCCTTGATCCGCCGCGCAAGAAGGGTCCGCAGGAGGCGGGCTTATGCCGACCGCCTGCCGCCATTATGGGACCTCTAGCGGTGAACCGGGGGTTTCATCGCTCGTTAGGAGGCAAGGTCCCGAGGAGGAGGGCGTTCCAGGTGTTCCGGAGCGCCTCACGTGGAGATGAACGGGGGACCGAGCATGGCCCCCCGAGGAGGGCAACCACAGACGGGGTCGGTAGGTGTTTGTTAGCGCGTTTCCCGCGATCTCGTCGTATGTGGTGAGGAGGAACACCCCAGTGTCACCCCCACCAACTAGGTATACCGTCCCGGTGGTGGGAGGGACTTGGAGTCCAACATAACCACCCAGTACCCCCCAGTGCTGGTGGTACCTTTAACGGGTTTCCACTGGGTAACAAAAAAAAAATGGTGTGCGTGTCTCTTATGGTGAAACATTTTTAATGTTACTTTATCCCATGCAACTCGCAGTAGTGCGTTTCGTGACAAATGATCAGCTGCAATATTGAATTAGATCTAGAGTCGACGTGATATGGTCCACTAGTTTCAGACGCGGTCAAGCTGCCGGTTGATGTGATTGTGTTAATCCTCCATTCCTCTTCATTATCCATTTTCTCTCCAATACTCTATTTTTCAATTTCTCTGTTGTAGCTCTGCTGAATCTGTTGAATAACGATGTTCCCTCGCTGTGGCTGATATGCGGATTATAGAATATTATTGCAGATATTTACTTCGTATAGCAATGCGTTTTCGTGGTGTAGCTACCGAAAGCTTTATTATATTGTAATTTCTATAGGATTGACGTGGAATGTCCGACACGTCAGTTGTAGTGTTGCGTGGACATCCTTTTAATGCCAATTACAAAACGAAATCTTCGCGCACGTCCTCTGGATACTAAATCTGCCATCGGAGACACTGCTAATGCTCACAGAAAATGGTAACACGATCTTCCCCAGCGACTGTAAAACTTTAAGGCCAATGTGTAGTGCCTGTTTATTCTGGGTTTTAAAATACGGTATCGAACCGAATTTGTAAAATCTGATACGTTTTTTCTATTCTTAGAAAGTAAATCTCGTAAATGATGACGAAAAGTTCTGGTGACCTAATAGGTATTGCGCCTGTTTTAGGATCAAATCTTCCAGCTCAAGTTGTAGTGATATCAGGTGATGAATTTGTAGTAACTTGGCAATATAACTTTCTGTTGAAAGTTATGACGGTTACCAAACTGGCGTGTTGCACAGCGTTGTGCTTGTTTTACGATCCCATTAAGAGTCGTGCTTGGAATAACTGCTTTAGATTCGATTACTGGCCGCAGGTTATTTTCGGAATATGTGTGTCGGTATTGTTAATTGGACTTTTCCAAATTTGATAGATCCTACTAGGAGCTGCGATTACTTGAGGTTCCAAACTTCAGGCCACGAGTTATACTCGAAAACGTGATGTACGAAATGTACGAAAACGCTTGTAATTTCGCAAAGCAACTTTCTTGTTAAGTACGTAGTGACTGTTGCAAAATTGGAGTGTAGTGTAGGCATTGCACCTGTTATAGGTTCCAACTACGGGCTGCGAGTGGCGCTCAAAACATCTGTCGTATTGATCGCAATTTGACAATGCTAACTTTCCGCAGTGTGATGACGGTGGCGAAGTTATTCGGGTCTTACCCATGATGTACGAAATCGCTTGTAATTTCGCAACGCAACTTTCTTGTTAAGTGCGTAGTGACTGTTGCAAAGTTGGAGTGTCCTAATAGGCATTGCACCTGTTATAGGTTCCAACTACGGGCTGCGAGTGGCGCTTGAAACGTCTGTCGTATTGATCGCAATTTGACAATGCAAACTTCCCGAAGTGTGATGGCTGTGGTGAATTTATTCGAGTCTTACCCACAAATTTGTTGTACTATGGCAATGTAACCTTCCCCGGAGGGTGATGAAGGTTACAAAGTTGGTGTCCTAATAGGCGTTGTGCCTGTTTTAGGTACCAACTGCCGACCGAGAGTTGCTCGAAAAATCAATAGACCGTGTAAGTGTCGTTGTCGATTTTTCTGTTACCAACTCAAACCGGTCCTTAGCTGTATGGCGATTTTTGCTTGAACTGTGAACGTGTTTCAATGCTGACGTGTTATTAAATAATTGTTTGTAATTATAGCAGAAACACCCTTCTTGGGATTATTTTTTGCTGTTCAGTTACATACAGCGCGACAAAACTCCTCTGCAGCACTTGTTGGTTGTCGGCTGTACTATTCAACAATGATATCCGATTTGAAGAAAAACGAGTAAATCCATAACCGGTAGCTCACATTAATAGTCATCCAATTTCCATCCATTTAGGTAATGTGACACTTCGGAATTGGTGACAATTCGGAAAAAATATGCTGTATATCGAGGCATAACTTCCACTGCACACTCTTCTGGATGATTAGCTGTAAAGGTTCTGGCTGCGAGACTTCACTTAATTGCTTCATTGAATTGATATTTGCTTGATATGTATTATTGACGTTAAAGCTAGATGCTTTGTTCAAATTGTCTTGTTAAATGGTATTTTAAAACACGTTATGAACATTCATACAGATGAGGGTAGATTAAAAATCGGCGTTTTATTTTATTTTTTGGTGAACCGAAGGAATGTTCTGTTTTGTATTTTCTCCTCCTCCTTTTTTCTGCGACGAATTATTATAATTTGATACTAAAAATCTTTGAAATCTGTTTATGACGTATATGGATTTTATAGTAGGTGCAGGGCCAAATTCAATAAGACTTTGATGAAGTATAAGTCATTTTTTGCGGTGCGGGTACAGTCTAGGAATTTTTTTATACACAAATTATGTAACATGTCGTAAGGCAATGTCTATAACTACAATCATTACCAAAGTGGTTTAAAATTTTGTGAATTAAGATCACCATAAACTGAGTCTACAGGGACAGACTCAACACACGACGATATAAAATAGCTTAGTAGAGAACTATGCAACAGAATCGTTGTATATTATTATATGAGGGTATTTACGCAACGCAAACTTTGAAAATAAAACGTTATTCCAATGACTCACCAGATTGCTGGTATCAAACCTGTATTTTCGATCCCATGAAATGACCATTCGTGGAGATCCATTGTTGGCCTCGATTTTTTTAGTGATCCAAAGAAATACTTCAGCTGCTTTTCTTATTAGGTGCGATAACGGTAAACTAAAAAAAACTAATTTGTTTTATTTAATTTATTTAAAACTCGGGGCAAATGAAATATTTTTTCTTTTTGAAGTGGAACTTCTAATGTCTCTTGCAAAAGCGTTTAACGCTTTTAACTCCCCCTCGCGGGAATTAAAGATAATATAAAACACTGGAACATAAATCGGTTTATACAATATGGATTTTACTCTTATGATATAAACGAAATCAGATGTAGTACTAGTCCATAGGAGTCTCTTAAAAATAACATTTTAACTCCTGGGCGAATTTAAAAAAAATACAAATTTCAAACAAACTAAATCGCATTAAAATGCATCAAAACTAAATCACCCGTATAGAGAACACACGCACACGTTGCCACACCGTCAGAGGTACACGGTGTGCCAACGTGTGCGTGTGGCACTGACTTTTCTTTTGACTATCAAATTTCACTGTCACTAGTTGATAGTAATTTGTCATTTTACGAATAGGTACCTACGTCTATTGTTAACATGAATTAATGTTAACTACACTGAACTAACTAAATTCCGTTAAAGCGGATTAAGTAGGCACAAAATTAAATCTTCAAGTTTTCAAAATGTCCACCACGAGCAGCAATACATAGCGAATTTTATTAAATAGATTCCGTGCGGGATCGGAGGCCATGGCTATTAATTTGTCAAAGGCGATGACTATACGGTTCCGCAATTCGACTGCATTATTGAAAACTTGGGAGTAAACTTCATTTTTAATGAACCCCCACAAAAAGAAATCAATCCCACACTCACCATACATAAGTACCATGTCCGTATATTCACTAGCGGTATAAAAATGTCGTGGCACTTTATAAAAGTTGCACAAAAGTGTTTTACTATAAATAACACTAGGTATAACACACACAAAACTCAAATAACTAAGTGTTAATAAAAAAAAACAATAAAATAACTTAGACTAATAAATAATACAAATTCGAAAAGAGTAATTTGCAGGCGATACGTCACACACAAAGCGGAACAGGCGGTCAACTAAAAGCAAAATTATTGGTAATAAAAAATCTGTCGAAAATCATAGGTAAATAGGGTAAACGACCCCATTTATGTCAATGCGCTTTAGAAAAATTATAATTACATTAGAATAAGAATATTTGTGTTATTACGATTTTAAAAGTTGTGTCATAAAAGAAATGATAATAAAGGGTTTTTTCACGATTTATCTTATTCTACTATGTAACCTACCTATGTACCTACTGTCTATTTAGATTTGATTTGTCCAGGGGATATTTCCTTAAATAACATTGTCATAAATACAATTTTTTAAACTGTTCTCCTTTGTTCAGAAATATCATAACAACAAATAAATGTAAGCTTTTAAAGTTTTGTACTTTAGTTAGATATTTAGTCAATTCTTTAAAATGATTACAGTTATAATATTTCTGAAAATAAAATGTCGTAACTAAAGCTATAAATTCCATTAATTATAAATTGAATGAAAATCCCAACACATAAAACTACTTTTTTTTATTAATTTCTAAGGTGTGACGGACGATAATTGTTTCGTGCCCCTAATTTCAAAACCCCCCCGTACTTCAAGCGGGGGGGCCACGCACTTCAACCCGCGCCCGCCTTATGCGCACACGTCGGCTTCTTTGTGAATGATTTTCGTTTATGACAAAGTCGAAGCGGCCTTGACAGGACGAACAGCTGAGAAGAGTTTATTCCAGTTCATACATTTATAGGGGGTGTTCAATTACATGAAAATGAAAACTGTCGTTATTGACCTAATTACTGTACCGATCGTCTTAATATTTTGTACAACGTTTACTGAAATTATGATCTACATCTGGTATCAATTATTACATATGAGTGGATTCCACCCTGTATAAACCAAGGAAGAGAATTTCCATAGCGTGATTAAAATATGTACATAGACATCTAGTAGCTAGTAGCGGCACAGTTTTTTTCGCACCGTGTCTCAAAAGTATTAACTGCAACAAAAATATTGTTTTTAATATTTAAATTTATATATTACTTAAAAAAAAACAAACTCAAAAATTCAAATATTACTAGGAATATACAAATAAGGCATTTTTTTGAGTGTTATATAATAATAATAACAAATAATAATTATGTTGACGTCGTTATAACTGAAAAGCCAATCTTGGGAACCTTAATAAAAAGTATCCATACAGGCACAGGAAAAACTCAACTAATTTGGTATTAGAATTGTAAAACATGTTTACTAAACATTCAATAGTAATTACTCATAGTAATTACTCAATAAATAATATTGTTATTAAAATACAATATGGCTTTTTTATTTCTTTATTCATTGCTGTATTTAATTTCATTAATAAACTAAATTTTAATTGTCTTAATTATTTTTCCTTATTGCAACCATCAGTGTACATGTACAAAAGTACAATTAGATTACAAATACGTTTAAGGTATAAAAAACAAATGGGTAAAATAAATAATTTCTTTCTAATGTGCCGTCAAATAATCTATACATATAATAAAATTGTAGGAAAGTTGAAACTATACATTGAATATTTCATTTGTATAATTCTTGGGACATGATCTACAATCGATACCGAACCCAAAAGCATAGTTTTTTTTTTTTTTTTTTTTTTTTTTTTACAATTTTTGTCTGTTTGTCTGTATGATTGTTACGGATAAACTCTAAAATTACTGCATGCTTTTACGTCGATTTTTGCTTAAATATAGACAAGAGGGTAAGGTCAACACATAGGCTTGACAATAAAACAAATATTATCACGTTATCACTAACTAACTAACTAGGGGTTACCGATGAACCCGTATAATGGCACAGGCACAGTATTCTTCCTGCTTTTTTTTTTTTTCTAAATTTTGGTTTGTCTTAATTATTTTTACCTTATTGCAACCATTAGTGTACATGTACAAAAGTACAATTAGATTACAAATACGTATATGGCATAGAAACATAAATGGGTAAAATAATTAATTTCTTTCTAATTTATACTTTTTGTGCTATCTTTGCTAGTCTATTTTTTTGTAATTCTGTAAATTTTTTGTAACACAACAATTAGTTATGAAGCGCCTGCCGAACATGCCAGACGTATATTTTATATTTTAAAGATTATTAAATCGATATTTTTTAATTTGCAATATATGTATGTAAGTATGTATATATTATGTATGTAATAAATATTTATTATGTAGTTCTTGAATCTTAGAACTCAATTTTAAAGTTTTTATACACGCTAATTTGGGATAGTATTATTAACAGTCGTAGAGCCAAGCAGTCCGCTGCATGAATGTGGCGGCTCGACCAAAACTCCACTGCCACTCATTTAGATATAGTTTTAATACTTTTTTACAATATGGGTATCAAATGAAAGGGCTTTTCGATAGTAACTTGAAAATGTGACATCATTCTAAATCCATTATTGCGAAATAATTATTTTTAATGCATTTTACAATATGGGTATCAAATGGGCTTGAGCTTGGGGCAGTACCTAAATAAAAGAACTATGCGACGTCGAATATGGCAGATCCTCCTAAATAAAGTAGTTACCAAATGCTACCCAGACCCAGAGAAGAGCACTGAGAACTAGCAGACCGCGCGAACTTTGTACCGCCATATTTTATACATTTTCCACTAAAAAGATTATTGCCGCGATCATATTAATACCCCAAAGCTTTCCCCATAAATGGACTATCTAACACTATTTTTTTTTTCAATTCAAGTTCCTGATACATTGATACATAACTTCACTTACTTGCAGGGTAGGTAGAGAGTACAAAGCGCTATAAGGCACGATTATTAAACACCTTACTTGCTTAGCTGTTGATATTAGCGACTAACAAACAAGATATGATGAAAATAATAGCAGTTGAAATAATAAGCAGTTAGCCGCATGAATGGGCCGGATCAACCGGTGAAATACCATTACCTATCCCTTCCCCATCCTTTTCCCTTAAAGGTCGGCAACGCAACGGTAACACTATAAGTATTGCCGGTGTCCATGGGCGGCGCAGGTTGCTTACCATCAGGTCACACGCTTGCTCCTTTGCCCTCCTATCCCATAAAAAAAATATTATCAGGGATATATATACCAGGGATTTTGTCAGAAGTTTTTTGTCAATCTTTAGTTTTTTTTTTTAATACTATTTGAACCTTTTTTGAAGTGTAACTTCTAATGTCTCGTGCAACTGTTTAACGCTTTTAACGCCCCCTTGCGGCCACAAAACATAATATATAATAATAAAAATGACGAATTTGAACCAGTCTATATATAAATCCAGGAAGAGAATTGCATAAGCGTGATTTTTATCTGTACATAGACATCTAGTAGCTAGTGGTGGCACTATACCACTCATTTAATACTTATAAAGCATAATAGTTTGTTTCTTTGAACGAAACCGCTGGTTCTATTTTAAATATTCTTTCAGTGGTGGATAGTCCATTTATAGAGGAAGGATTTAGGTTATATTATATTTTCTAAACAATTAGGGATCTTTACTAAAAGTTCGATAATGTAACCCAAGGTGTAAAAAAATCACCTAAAAAAATGTTTACATTGCGTACGCTGCGAAAAGTATTGATTGTAGAGCAAAAAAATGTACTACAATTTTGCAGAATATATAGTTGTCTACACAAATGGTCGCGACACCATGTATCTAACTATTGTAGTTATCTCACAATAAGTGTTTATTTAATTTTTTAAAATAATTTGAATGATGATGTTTTAAAAGCCCTTTATTTAGTACTTTGGTGTTAATTATGATTAAAATAAATTATTTACAATTCAAGATAGATTTAATAGCTTCCTGGAACTT
The DNA here is from genome assembly GCA_905147225.2 of Euproctis similis. Classification (NCBI taxonomy): domain Eukaryota; kingdom Metazoa; phylum Arthropoda; class Insecta; order Lepidoptera; family Erebidae; genus Euproctis; species Euproctis similis. The sequence goes on along the minus strand of LR990115.1, from coordinate 21,143,881 downwards.
TTTGAATTATTTAATTCGGATATTCATTCAAAAGATATCGCAATATCCACGATATAAGTATTTGATTTTTAGGCAAATATGTATTGCGCGCACATATAGTAACATAACTTCACGCCTTTTCTACCCGAAGGTCTAGGCAGTGGCTTTTAAGTCTCCACTCGCCGTTATGTTTACGTCCCAAATGGAATAGGTGGCCATACCGGGCAAACGAGGGCAAACGAGCAAGCGCGTCACCTGATGGTAAGTGACCAGCGCCGCCCATGGACACCTGCAACACATATAGTGTTACAGTTGCGTTGCCGGCCTTTAAGGAAATAGGAATAGGAAAGTATGAGAAAGGGGGATGCGCCTCCGGGTACCTCTCTCCCCGAACGAAACGCGGCATGAGCCACTTTACGTCGATCTTCTGCGAGGTCGTGGTACTTCACCTGTCGAGACGGCCTATTCATGCAGTGATTATTTTTCTCTATTTCTGAATCAATTTCTAACCCTTTTCATTTTCCTTTCTACAACACAAAGTTACACTTCCAACGCGCGGCGGGACTCCACGCATTTTTTTAATTGGTCATAATGTCGTCGATTTAAAAAAAAACCTGGTCACCACATGTTCTTACCAGTATAGCTAACTCACAGTGATTTTTTTTTATAATTTAAATGATGTCGATTTAGCACCTTGGTATTACTCTTATCAAAATAAATTCACTGCATTTTAAAAGAGATCACGATAAAAAAATGTAAAAATATATGGGCAACTTTATGTGGTATATTGACGTGTATCAAACCCGCAAAGTCTTTATATTTTAGCAAAAGACGCCAAGATCGAGGTGCGTAGGCATATCTTGCGCTTCATCCATTTATATGAAGTTGCAATATTGTAAAGAATTATAGATAATATTATAATATCTGCATGAAGAACTAACTGTAAACTAGCTTTGACCCATGACTTTCGTTACTTAAGTATGAAAATATTTTTAAATATTTTAATATTCGCATTGCATATTACATAAATATAATGAACGGAAAATAACGCGACACATTTAGGTAAACAAATTAACTGTCTGCTTGTGACTACGGCCAGTGCAACCAGGCCGAAACGTAAAGCGAATAATAAAGGTAAGTATTTGTTTACCTAAACGTGTCGCGTTATTTCCCGTTTATTATACTCTTAAATAGGTCAAATTCTAATCTATGTGTCTAAATAGACACGGGGTCATAGATGTTACATGTTCACATCACCTATTAATTATTACAAAATAAAAATATATATACCCCAAAAGACGATTAAATACTACAAACTTATTAGGACAAAAAGAAACAAAGAAAATGTCTAAGAAAATAAAAAAAATACCTGCCAGCTATGAGCGGCGCTCATGACCGAATCGGGCGGGACTCCCGGTCATATATATAGGCGCGAAATATTTGCCTAAGAAACGAATACTTACATTTTGTATTTTACGATATCTCTTGAATCAAATGTCCGAATTGAATCATTGAAAAAGTTCTAGAAAGGTATTGAATCTATCTTTATATTGAAGTAATTTATTTTGAGTAGAGTTAATACCAAGGTACAAAATAAAGAACTTTTAAAACGACCTCATTATAATTATTTTTAAAAATTCAAAAAACACTTAATGTGTATAGTTAGACATATAGCGTCGCGGGCTTTTTGGTCGACAATTATATGTTCTGTGAAAGTGTAGTATATTGTTTTGTTCTATGATCAATAGTTTTTGCAGCGTTCGCGATGTAAGAATTTTTTTGGGTCTTTTTCTTACACCTTGGGTTACATTATTGGAATTATAGTAAGGATCCATAATTCATTTGAAAATATAATATAACTTAAAGCCTTCCTCGATAAATGGACTATACACCAGTGAAAGAATTTTTGAAATCGGACCGGTGGTTTCTGAGATTAGCGCGTTCATTTGGACGCAAACAAACAAACAAATAAACGCTTCCGCTTTATAATATAATATATAGATTATACTCGAGTGCACAGTCAGTAGTTTTACCGTGTATTGGTAAAACTACCGACTGTGGAATGTTAGTAAGATACGCTCTTTCTAAAATGTTACAAAGTTCCACTTCTGTAGCACGGAGGGACTCCACGTAATTTTTTTTACTTTAATGTTTAAATATTTAGAGTTTTTCGTAACGATCATGCGCTCGGTTCGGAAAACTACGCAACAATGACCAAAATGGCGGCTTGTGTTCATAAGAAGAATCGGTAGCAGTCGAAGTTGATAGATGGCGCTAGGCGCACCGGATATGGGGCGCTATTGGTGCAATATGATAGCGGAAGTAACGCCATGGCGGGCAAGGGACGTGACGTACTCTCATAATGACTTCGGACGTCAAACGGAACGCATAATAAAACAATTAGTGAATTTTCGCATTGAATTGTCAATATATATATTTTTAATATTCATAAATTCAATATACATTATAATATCAAGTAAAATGAATTACTATAATTTATATAGGCAATATTTTAACACATTTTAATCTATAGGTAAGTTTAACAATCTAGAGTAGTCTAGAGTAATCTAGATTAATAATCTTATTATAACAATTGTTCATCAAAGTTGTCACACTCACTTCCATACATAATACAACAGGGACATCATAATATGGCAATAGGAATTCACGTTCGCTAATTTTTACACTTAACGTCATATAATTTGTCTTAAATTCAAGAAAGGAAGAGAATACTTGCTTGCAATACAATATTGCACAAGTGATTTAACGTAATAATAGTACACAATGCCAGTTCAAATAAAATCATAAATTTATATATACTTTCAAAGCCTTAAATTATTATTTGGCACAATTTAATCTTATGTAAAACTTATTGATGGGATATTTATATGTACAGTAATCCTCATCATTTATAAATGTAAGTAATCTTTGGTTTATCTAGCCCACCGCAAAACGCTTTTGCCCGCAATTTGCATCGCTTGCACTCCTAATATTTAATAGTACGACATCTCGCTCAAAAGCGACTTTCTCTTATCTCATAACCTGCGAATTTGGCCAGTCTCAATATACTTGTCATGTTCAAGAACGGTAGGAGTAGTGTTGCCGCTTATTTTTTCTTTTTGTAAGATAATGTGAGCACAGAAGCGTTATACAAAAAAAAATTAAACTTTATAATTTTAAAAAACTTAAATCCTTTCATTAAGTACACATATAGCAAAGTTAAGTTTGATGGGACGCTCGATAAGAGAAAATGTATTTGATGCGAGATTCGAGCAGTGCCTACTTATAATTATATCAATAAAATATGAAATATTTCAAACAAGATCGCTTACTCCAACACTAAATACAATAGTTTTATTTATTTATAAGTAGGTATATTATGTTTAGATCATTTTTAACACAATAATTGCATCACAGTTTTGACAGAAATCTCAACTTCGCCAAATACTGGTATTATAGTTAAACAAAAAATACAACGATGGAATCTCTAGGTATTAAACAACCTAATATAATGAAAATTCAGTAGGTAAAGATATTTTTCCTGAAATTTTCACGTAGAAATAAACCAGTACTTAGTTTAGGCGTTGTTTCACTATTTACCATAAAACTTTGCAAATGTGGACGGTCATATATTATTGTTCGTGAGTGAAAGTGTCTCGAAAACGATTTGAGAAGAATATGTGAGACCTATGTGGATGATAGGGAAGCGACAAGTATTCGTAAAAAATATTGTACCTCTAAATTATGCCAAAATAGTACTAATTTTGAATAACGAATTTTATAACAAGTGGGTTGAACGCAATTGTTCCCCCTGCCTTGTAGAAAATAAATATGCGGGCCGTGTACTTATTTCGGTTCATGGCACAATTGTAGATTTAAAAATATGTAAAAATAATAATTAAATACTCAAATCTCAAATTGGAAAATCCTAAAATTTCAGACTAAATAACTTTATAGATCGATAAACTACTGGAGGAATACTGCGCGAGCTCAATGCTTTGATCACTTCTTATAAAATTATGCATATACTGCAATGTAATTAATTTCATTATTTATGTAATTCGTTGCTTTGAAACCCTTATTAAAAATTATATGTATATCTACTTACATTATAAAACACTGTAGAAATTATTTTTATGCGTATCATAAAATGTATTTTATGTTGCTTAGGAACTCTCAGTTCTAGATTACTTTGATACTGTCAATATAATGCTAAATTAGATAAAAAATAGTATGATTGTTTAAAAAATAAATGATGCAATAGTAATTGATTAGGTACACGAAAATATGTAGATATCCAATGTTGTAGGCGTAACAGATGAAGTATGAATCAATATCTACAGTTGAATGTGGATTTCTAAAAATTAAATATTATAATACATTTTACCAAATTTACTATTAAATAATTAGCCGACTGTGCCAGAAAAAGAATTATATTTTATTTATGGACCTATGCATATATATTTGTTTGGATTAAGCTCCAATGAGCTGATCGAACTACAGACACTGGAGAGATGTCAGTTCAGAGTCAAGTTCTTTTTGCGCAGTCTAGTTTTTGGGAATAAAAAAATAATCCAGCATGTCTAAGCATAATTTCGGCTGCCTACCACTAGATATTAAGAGCGTGAAATGACCAAAAACATTTTATAGTTATTTACGATATACCGATATAATAATTATTAAAATTCTCTAATCTTATTGCGTATAATAAACGAAGGTTTATTATTGTCATTATTCATTGTTGGGGTGATGCTTCAGCTTGTTTATAACCTACATTATACGTAGCAAAGCGATCATATTTACACATAAACTCTTAGTATATACATTATAATATTTACAACTTAATAAATATATACTATTCGACTAATTAAAAGAGTTTTTTAAACACAGCAGAGATCCCATAGGAGTATTATGGAATGCTTTAAACTTAATTAAGATGTAACTATCTAAAGATTAAAATACAGCACGGGAAGCTAAATAGAAATTGAAATTTTGTAAGAAATAATTGAAATATTTTATAAGAATTATTTCATTTGGTTACTCCAAATGAAATAATAGTTTTAGGTATTAAAGAAAAAATAAGGTTGCAATTTGACATTGACAGCCGTCAACATATTTTCAAGAGACAGTTCTAGTTTTGATAGTATTGAATATGATTGTTACAATCACGAAGTATAGATACAAGGAGTCCGAACGAATTGTTGAACGAATGGTCTCCATTTAGGAGACAGAATTTTTGCCGATAGAGCGCGCCGTTTTCCAAGAAGTACTCGTTAAAATCCTTACGCGGTGCTTACTTTGTTGCTGTTGACAATATTAGGTACAAATATTTCGAGATTTTTTGAATTTAACTTTTTAACACGTGTTTACGTGTAATAATAATAACAGTATCGATACGTCCTAAATTCTAGCGTAGCCAGTGGCAGAAAAGGGAACTAACAACTGTGTTTAATATTGTGTACATTAATACTATGGAACAGCCTACCGTTCGGACTCCGTATCTATACTTCGTGGTTAAAAATCCTTAGCGTTAGGTTGAACAAATAATTTACAAATTTGATATTTATTTTGTATTTCTATGTATGTAAAACTACGATATTGTCATATATTAGACGCAATGTGGTCGATTAAAAAATATCTTTGGTGACTTTTATCGAACTTATTTATCGTTAATCGATCGTATCTTATGGTCTTTCAATCTAACTCCTGTAGGTAGGTACACGTACAGGAGTTGAATTGAAAGACACCAAAAAACCAGACAGCACAACAAAATGGCTAATTTTTAAATTTGCCGATCGAATAGTGAGATGAAGTTTTTTAATAATAATAAGCAAAAATAAGTTCAGGACGCGATGATAACATCAGCCTAATATTTAAAAATATTTATACTTTGGCCATAACATTAATTATAAAAAATAAAAATTACTATATTACTAAAGTAAATTTTAAATTTTCGAGTATTTAAACATTTATAAAGTATTGTTAGCGCCCTTCACGCGCATTATTTAACTATAATAGAGTATTATTCTACAGGTACTGGCCTTTGGTATTACATAAAGAAATAATTTTAAAGTATAGAGAATAAAATATATATTTATAAAATTATGTATAGATAATAGACATGGTTAATAATAATTTTGGTATATGAAAATATGGCACAAGAAAATTATGTTTGGCACTGATCATAAACATGATTCTGATAGGTGTCCTGAAATATGAACATATCTACATATTTGTAATTTTGAGCAATTAAATGGATTATCAACTTGGCGAAGATATAGGGTAAAGAATACCTAAATACTTATTATAATGTAATCTAGTTCCCGATGTAGGCAATTGTAAATAATAACTATCTGTTTAGGTTTTTGCACTTGTGGTGGTGTGGTTTTGGCACTTGTTCTCACAAAATAATATTTCTCCCAGTCTGTCTTGTTTCAACATCAATGCAGCAGTTCAGAAATTTCGCAAAACAATTAATTATTGGTAAATCGCTAAAAATCTAAAGTCATTAACTCGAAATCGGTACTCTTTACAAATTTAACTACTGCATTTTTTTATGTAAAGTAATTCAACATATAGTATATCTAAGCCGAAGTTTTCTGCCAGCATGTAAATAAAGTACTTATAAAGCTATAACTACTGTTGGACCGAGTTCTGAGTGTTTTTTGCCTTCAAATTCATCGATGAGATCATTATGTACCAGAAACAAGATTGTTTCTTGCAGAGAGCGGGTTTTCTTATTCATAAGTTGTAGTTATACAATGTATAAGTATCATTCAATGATGCGACTTTTTTACCCAAGGTCTCTTGTATTTCGACTGTATCTTTATCCTCGTTTTTTGTCGAAACAAATTGTATTAGTAGCTATTTACAAACCGTTAATAAACTTCAAAGCAATTAACATGAATTCAGTGCTCTTTAGAAATTTAACGAGTGCAACTCCTTTCGAGAAGTAAAATCAAAAAGTTAACAATTCCTTTGTCTCCGTTTATGTCTAGTCTCTATACGGCTTACATATAGCGAATCTGTGGTTCATATGCTGACTGTAGGATCCAGAGTGAGAGAACTTCTTGAAGCATTTGCAGCATTGGAACGGCTTTTCACCAGTGTGTAGACGTTTGTGTTCAGTCAAGTGATGTTTGTGCTTGAATGCTTTTGGACACTCCACGCACTTATAGGGACGCTGACCTGGATGTAAGAGTATATTAATTAGTCAAGATATTGCGCCTAACTTGTATTTCTAATAGTTACTTAAGAACAAATAAAATCTCTATAAAGATATATTTATAATCGTCATTTTGATGTAAGAATACCTAAGTAAATTTTAAAACTGATAAAAATATAATTAACTTTTTCATTTCGTGTTAAAAAATATCTACTTATATACGTTATACATGTTACTTAATTTACTTTGAATGAACATCAGAACTTTTTTTTAACTTCGAGCTAAATATTTAGATTTTAATTTTACAAAATAAATATTTTACTACACTTTTACTTTTTACATTAGAACTTGTGTTTGTCCATTATTAGAATTATTGGTAAAATTTTGATCAATTTTATACTGTATGTCTATGTTTATTTTTTAGACAAATGTTAAAAATACTGACCTGAATGTTCATATTTATGTCTCGCAAGGGAACTTTGCTTCACAAATGTTTTATCGCATTGATCGCAAACAAATTGTCCTTCACCCTCTTTATACTCTGTTTTCAACTTGCTCTTTTTAACGGCTGATTCATCTTCAATTTCATTTGACATCTGGAGGTCCTCTCCCCACGGAGGCCGTTCGTATGAAGGACTTGACCTTTGCCGAGTCATTTCAGAAGACAGGTGCATGTTGAGGATTGGAGATCGTGCATTCGCTATATCATTATACTGAAGTAGTCGATCCATTGGTACTAAGGGATTTACGTGTAACTTCTGTGGTAACAATCGTTTTTGTCCAATCGCTATCTCTCCCGGTGTAGGTGATAGCCGGAAGTCCGTGAATGAAGATGAGGAACAATTGGAATGTGGATAAGTATTTTGATAATTATTACGTTGGGGTGTTGTGCTACGTGACGATTTCTGACTTAAATTTACGGCCTCCTCGGAATCGGAGTGTGTCACAGAAATACTACAAGGTGGTGAATGCGACGGGCTTGATGTCACAGACGGGCTTGACTTCTTTGTAGACAGATCTAATGGCTGATCACAAGTTGTTGTCATTCGCCGTTCTCTTGCTCTATTATTTTGGAACCAAACTTGTACCACTCTGTTATCCAGCCCGATTTGTTGAGCTATCCTTTTGAATTCTTCCCGGTTGGGTCGAGAATTCATTGTATAATATTTCTTGAGTACCGCTTGTTGTTCATCGGATAGATTAGTTCTTACTCGAATTTTTCTGTCATTATCGTTTAGCGATAATTTACAATCAGGTTCTTCTCTCGGATAATCATCATCATCTTCACTGACACTCACTCCACTCCGAATCGATGTACGCATTTCTGCTTCTAATCTATTAAGAGCTACCGTTTCTGCAACTTGAGCTGCCAAGCCTTCATGTTTTCTAAATAAATTCTCGCAAAACTCTTTTTCATGATCTAATAAATCACTTTTGTTGTTGAAGGCTGAGTTACATTTTATGCATCTATACATATCCTCTTTTTCTTCTTTAATCATGACATGAGGAGCAGGTGGTGATGCAATATTGGGACAAATATTACCGGAGACGGGTGAAAGTTTCTCCATGTTTGCTCTAAAAAAATGTTTGTTCATTGAAGCATTTACAGATTCTAATATAGAGTTAACACCTGTTTGGTTTTCGGGAATGTGCCCATTCTTATTTAAGATGTCTGGTTCGTAGTGGTGTGACGATAGCTTTAGGTCACTGTCATGTTCCTCATGTTCCTTTTTGATGGACACAGCTTCATCATCTTCGATGTCCATCACGAGTTCAGCGCTACCTTCTGATCGTTTATCATCTTCTTCCGTAACTTCTTCAATTAGATCTTCGGGATTGGAAAGAATTGGGCTTCTTTGTTTTGGACTAGTCGGGGTTTCTATTTTTCTAGATTGATATTGAGTTGAAGCTAAAGTCTCGAGGATTTGGCTGAGAGATGCTGGTATACTATATGGAGCAATTCCACTGGCTGGGCTCAGTGGCATACCAGCCGGCATGTAGAAGGGATTGAGACCAGGCTGTCCTAGTGGCGGATGATGGTAGTTACTATCTGGTGAAGACATTGTAGCAAAGAAAGCTGCGGCATCTGTATACTTTGGCAGTATTGGGAGGAAAGAATTACTATTTGGTGTGATGTTATTATTAAGTTGTGATGCCACCATAGCATTGGATCGTCTTCGCGCTGGACCTCTATCGGAATTAAGCGCTGGATTATTAGGTTTGATTCGTCCCATTTTGAGATTCATGACAAGACATTTCTTGGATGTCATATGACTCGAGTAAGAACCGGAGTGGGAGAACTTTTTACCACAATTACCACATTCGAACGGTTTCTCACCGCTGTGTATTCGTAGGTGCTCCTTGAGATGATGTTTGAACTTGAATGCCTTGTCGCAATCGTTACACTTGTACTTGCGGAGACCAGCGCTCTCATCATGGCTGAGCATGTGACGTTGCAGTCGGTAAACATTCGCGAAGCTCTTGTGACAGATCTTGCACGTCTGTTGACAATACATATTATTTATTATAATCATAATTTACCAAGACAATCTTATTAAATCTTAGTGCCTTGTCATAATTATTTCACTAAGTATCTATAATTATGAAAATAGATCTTTTATAAGATAAGTCGGGATTGTAATAAATGTTTTGTCTAAAAGGAACATAAATAATATGTTTCTCTGTAGCGTAATACAATGGGCACTGACATATTTGATGGTATCCACCTGAGTGTTGGGCGCATGGAGTGTTTCATGACGTTCAAGTTGTTCACGAGTGGGGTACGCGCCGCGGCATTGGCTGCAGGTGAATGGACCTCCAGGACCGAGGGGTGAACCACCCCGCTCTGCTTCTTCCTCTTCAGACGGCTTGCCTTCACACCCACCGCTTGCCAGCGGACGGACTGTGGATATAACATTTTGGAATTAATTAATCTAGTTTGGTAAAATCATCGTTCTTGGAGTTAGGAAGTTCTATATTTTAATAATCTAATCATAATTCTAGAAGTTCCGATACATTAACCTTCCGAATTGTCTCTAAATACTTAAATATCTTTCTCATAATATACTTGTTGTCCTTCCAATATTAACTAACTTCATTTACTAATATTCGAAAGCTAACCTGTCGATTTTGAAATTAGCATTGACTTAGGTACAATAAATTACGAACTGTATGTCAGAAAAATTCCAACTATGATTTCGATCAACACATTACTTTTATAATGTTATTATAAACTGCTTAATTTTATCTAGGTACGTTTTTAATAGACAATTATATATATATATATATATCTACGATCCTTCATGTAAATTATATACATACAAGTGCAAGTATCTTTATCGCTAAGATTTTGTAGTAGGTACCTACTTACTTATTTGTCACTACAGAATATCTAAAAAATACACACTCGTACCTATGTAGGTATGATAGATTTAAACTACAATATTACTACTACTAATAAGAAAATTCTAAAAATCATCAAACGAATAATTTTAACGCGGACAATCGCAGACATAGTAGGTACAAACTCACATGACTATTTCTTTATCAGACTATTGGTCATTAGTGATAGCCAACGTTGATATCACAATTAGATAGTGACAAAATCTATATACATCTCAAAAATAGACTCGTTATAAAATTATTTATAATTGACTCAATATATTTAATATCAAAGGAAGGTCGAAACTAGAGCACGCGTCATTCAATAAACTGGTCACTGGTGGCGGAATCGAGGACAGTGTCAAGTGGTAGATAGTGGTACCCACACGGAGATGCGACACATTAATTCATAAATAATCTAATAAAATCAAGATACAAAATTAAAAAAAAACACTGTAATTCACATAATTACAAAAACCCGACGTCCGGCGGTAGGGGCGTCGCAAACCCGAATGGGAATAAAACAATTATCCGTGTTGTTGGCGATTAAAATGATCGCGGACACCTTTACGACTGCGTTCGCTTTATAAAAACAAATATGGCTGCAACAATTCAATTTAGATTCGGTTATTTCGGTAATACGGCCATATTCCAACGGTAATATCGTTTTTAAAAGCGTACAGGGCGGGAGGGGCGGGAGGGGCGGGAGGGTCGTAAATCATATTTAATAAAGAGCAAAACAACAGGCGACGTATTAATTAGTGCGCTGGCCCGGCGTCGAACGAGTATGTATGAATGTACCTACGTGGTTATTTTACGAGTACCTATGTCGTTTAAGCCAAAGTGCTGCCACCTACAGCCGCACTATTTTCATATAAAATAATAACAGATTTAAATACTTTATTCTGATTTTGAGAAAAACGACATAAACGACGACGTGATTTTTAAGTTAGTTATGTAAAAGTAATAAAACAGCAGCAATAGTTGAGTTACTAGCAAGAACCAAGTTATAAGGAGTTATAGCGTGGTAAGGGGGAGGCCTACGTACAGCAGTGGAAAAATCTGGACTGATGATCAAAATGATGAAGAACCAAGCGGTTTGGATATTCCTTTATCATCCGCACGGCTGGTGTTTCGGTGTTTCCTGATAATTATAACGTATGCATATTTAAGTGCAGAGTGAATAGGCACTTAACCTGACAGTGCGCTTTACCATCAACGGCCTCGTCACTTACTATCACGTAAAGTCAGGTTAAGTGCTTCCCAGTAAAATATATAAAAGAAGAGTTAATTATCTTTTGTTTTTAAGTAAAATACAGGAATGAAGTGGAGTCAGAGGTTTTGTAGAAATATATCTAAGAATATGTGTAGTCGCGTTGATTTTTTAGGGTCCTAACATCACCTTCCTCCAGCACACTTTCTATTTGGTCATGGAATATGTGTTTTCCTCGACTCTTACATACATCCGCTTCTGCACTGTATATCTGCTTAGTAATCTTGCATCGTGCATTCTTTCTACAAGTCCGAGCCATCGTAGCATGCCCATTCTTACGGTGAGCGGGGTTCACTCCGCTCACACTGTATGTACCTATTTACAAAAAAAATTAGTTTTCTTTGCTTATAGTTACTAGAACTGCGTGACGTTGGATGTACTGCCTCGAAATTACTGTCATTTTATCCATTAGGCATTAGGCAATATTTAAAAATATTATGTTCTGAGTTGTTAGATAGCTTGACCACCTAACCTGAATTAAAAACGATACTTTTAACTACTCACCACGTGATGGCGGGAGCAGGTAGTTGCATAGACCATTGTTAGAGAATAAAAATAGTTCAAAACTCAGTATCTAAAATTTAACAACAATTCTTGTAATTATCGGTTTCTGATAATGTGTGAATGATATGTGAATAGAAATTACGTTTAGTAATTACTTCCTTTTTTTACATTCAAGGAATTTTATTTGGTTAACTTATTCTTGTTTCCTTATCAAGGAGAGGCTATTCAAAATTAAATTCTAATTAATTTATTTGTTCCGGCTATGCTATGCTATGCCGGCTATGCTATTGAATAATTATAAAATTGAAGATATGTTTACTTCGTAGTTTTATTTGTAAATATATAATTTGAAATTGATCCTCTAATATTTATATAAAACAAAAATCTAGGTTTCCTGTCAAAATAGAACATAGACAGGAACAATTTGAGCGCGGTTCTCTAAATATATTTTAAAAAGTTTTTATATTAGACATTTATGTTACTCTTTAGCTAAGTAATTTAAAATATCGTGCCAATGCGTTATATTTATGTGGACATATTTTTATATAATAAGTTAATTTTCGTACTTTGACTATTTTTAATTATCTGTGACCTATGAAAATAAAGCTTCTTTGAGTTTGACAGTTGATGCATGAAAAAGTAATAAACATCAAAACATTAGTAAGTATCATATAAACTTTAAGAAGTGTAAAGCTTGTACCTATGCGTGGCTGTTCTAGCCTCTTAACTTCTAGCTTTGTTAGGAAACTGTCTTAAAATAGGCACACTAGTTTTTGGAGTTTCAGTTGCGAAAAACAGATTTTCTTACTCTAATATGCCATTCTTAATATTACTTTTGATATAGATTTATAGATTGGAATTAACTACAGTATTTATTAAACTAATCTCTATTGTTATGACTTCACACAATATTGTTTGTTTTTGTTACTGTTTATACAATTTATATTATAAGCTTCTTAATTTTTTATTTCAGTGAATGTTATTTTCTGAGTTTTGATGCCGATGAGAAAATTTACTGCCAGGGTCTACGGCAACAAAAACTTTGTAATAATAAGTTTTTTCCTATAAACGTTATTATTGGCTGGAAGTTGAGTTTTATTAGAATAACAACGTTGCTCACGACCAAACGCAGTAAATATTTTTAGTTTCACTACTCGACGCTAGATGGCGCTGACAGTTCAACCCATTCATAATATAACGATCTTCCATTCATACGCGCTTGTAACTTACAAATATGTTTGTTTTGTGTTGAATTATTATCATCGCGGTTATCATTTGATTACAAAACGTGAAGTGAAGCGAATAAATATAATATCCAAATAATTATCAAAATACGTAAATAATTTTGTACTGAATAATAATAATCTCAAGATTATTAAAAACAAATAATTACAGCAATATTATTTGACATCCGCTGATAGTAAAGTGCGGACAAAATAGTAATATATTTGTTAATAATTATGATATTATAGTAAATATGATTGGGGTATCGTAGGTACCTATGGAAGGTACGTACACAGGGTACAGTACACCTACACACGGGCCGTTATCGCGCACGGCTAGTAATCTCTGCGCACCGGCCAGAGTGCGTCCGTTAACCGCTGATAAAAAACATACACACACACATACATAGATGGCACAAACTCATACAAACATACATCGCTTCCTATTGCATTAAATAACAAACGATAATTATCGCACGCACACACACACACACACACACACACAGGTACATTGTAGTGGACAGCGTATAGGCCAGGAGATAAGAGCTTGATTATTGTTGGCACTACAAACGGGTAGAATGGTGATTGGCCGCACCTGTACCGCGGGGGGCGGCGGGGGGCGGCCGCGAGTAGGGGGGCGGCGGGTGTTTTCTTAACAATAAGAAAAAACTCCGCCTGCCGACACCATGTTGTAACGTCTCGCTCACAATTGTTAGATGTTAGATGCCAGTCGAGACAATTATTAATGAATATAATTACATATCGAAATGTTTCGATTGTAAATATCAATTGTAACATTGAAAACGTACCAAATAGTTCTCGTCTCAGTCACATATCTGGTTGTTTAAAAAAACAGTTGCATTTTAGTAGATAGTATTCAAGTAACTTTAATTTAATTTTAGTTGTTTATTGTTGGTAAAGTCAGAATATAACTATAGTTAATTTCGTTTCATACTTTTAATATAAGAAGAAGAGTGGGAAAGGAAAATATAGGCATTAGTTTCCTGAAAAGAACATTCGTGGACCACTTACAACTTACCTACTTACACTCAGTAACATCACACCGATAGAAATTAATATCATTTGAATTATGTTTAATATTCAAATGATTTTTTAATCATTTCGAATTACTTTAATAATTAATTAGGCACTTATAAACTATAGTAGATGTGCAGTTACTAAGTGTTACAATTACTGTGCAGTTTGGTGCACAAAGGTGTTATAAAGTTCCACGTAATTAATATAAGGTCTCTACCTACCTATAGGTAAATATTACTAACAATTAATATTTTAAAATTAAAATGAGTAAATGGGTTAAAAATAAATCTGCGGTATTATATTTATATAAATGAAGAATTATTTCATATTGCGGTCAAGTTACTTAGCTAACTCATATTATTGTGAGCCCATAAATCTGTACCTATATAAACCGCAACATTTTCATTACTGCTGTTGTTCTAGTACAACATTTTGTACTTTGACAACACACTTTTATCGTTTATAAATACTTATTTTATTATGTCATATTAGTATTAATACTTGATCGTAGACTGACATGTGACGTAATAAAAATCATTTGTATGGGAAATTTGTATGTTAAGTTATTTAAATGACTTTGGCCAAAGTGCGCGTATTTCTGCCAATCTATGGATAGTTAATTATTTATTCATCAAGATTCAGAAATTATAATTAGGAAATTCAGAAATTATCTACACGCCCAACATTTATAATACGACTAAGTAGATATCATTCCTAAAAAAATATAAGCTAAATTAAATAAAAGAAGGTATTATTTTTTTATCACACATTTTTTTTTATTTCTTACATTACTTATAAAAACTTGTATTCAATTATTGCCGTTTTATTTGCATCATTTGCATCATGCACATTTCGATAGGTAGATATTTTGCCGAAGATTTTTGTTACATCTAAATTAGGTTCTTACTAAACTAAAAAATAAATAAATATTAAAATAGCTCCACTAGCGTTAACAAACAGCGTAAACTGAACCGTAAATGTTAACTGTTATTATTTTAACGTTAATAAGAAGTAGGTACTCACCAAATAAATTCATTTCATAAAAGTCAAATCACAATTTTCACACAGTTCAGAGCCAGCAATGAAAATAGATGGATATAACTATCGTGATCTAATTATAATTGATCATATTTTTGGACAACTAATTATAAATGTCAACAAACATTTTTAAACAAGAACAATATTGAATCAAGTTCTCTACACAGAACTAGCTAAATATAGAACAGTAAATTTGACAGTGTCTTGTACACTACTACACTCTGTAGGTAAATTCATATGATTCACCCTCTGGTGGGGGGAACTGGACAAATAGAAGAAAAACCACACGTGAATCACAGATGTAAGACTGTGAATATATCCAAACTGAACATTTAATTAAACAAGATAACATTCAACAAATTGTTAACGAGGTACAGTTATTAGCAGATAAGCTAATTTTGTGTACAACAAACAACTAATTACCACTGTACGTAGGTACCATTAGGTAAGTAGGGGGCTAGGTACAGTTTGTTTTAGATAAATATTCATGGCTCTGTTTAAGATAAATAATGATCTGTTTAAGAAATCACATTAACTATCTCCTGGGCACACAATTAGTTATCGTTAACATAATTGGTTTACATCCTACCATCAGAGTCCTAAAACAAATCATCAATCAAATAGTTTTGTAATTTTATTTCAGTAAAATTATTAATATCGCTTAAATCCACAAACATCTAATAAATTCCCAAAGACCCAATACAATAGATATATAGATTAATCAATAGATCTGATTTAGATTATCGACACAACAATACTAAGAATAAACATCAAACGAGTTGTTGTCGCGGCAGGTGGAATATTTAAAAAATTGTATCTTCATTGGTTATAATAACGTACCTAGGCACGATCTAGGCTGGCGGATTCGTTTTGATCTCAGCTCATGTCGGATGCGTAACGAATTTTATTATAATAATATTAGAAATACCAACGTGACAGAGATGCGTCTGTTCGCCGGTGGACGCCAATAAAACAAACTTTTTAACTAATTTATTCATCCGCGTTCAATATCTCAAGTCGCACATTTAGAACGACGCATTGTGGTCCGCTCGAACGCATCAAACGTTCCTATTACATTATCCACTCCAGACAGGCGGCACTCAAAGAGGAAGAATAAAATAAAAGTAAGACAGAAAAAGCGAATGAATTAAAACAACATAATCATTTACGATTTAAGACGTTGAAAGCGAGTGTAGTGGGGTAGGTAGGGTAACCTGCCCCTCGACAAACGAAACTTTCTTTCGAGTCTGTGTGTACCTGTTCCCGATTTTCAAGTGGATGAATTATATCCCGAGGGAGACTAGGGGAGATTACAGAACGCCGAGGTTATTTCTAATGAAGACGTGCTCCAATTTTATTTTTAATACCTCGGAGGTGATACCATTCTCACCTGCGTTCATTCGGGAACTTTTAACAAACAATTTATTGACAAGTTCAACTTTTGTTTCTAACTTTCAATGTTGATATTTTATTATTTAACTGTACTACAATTGTTGAGATTTTGTGGGTTTTCAGTTATAGCACTTGTCTTTTATGATTTTTGTATGTTGCATGTTATGAGAGATGATAAAAATAATAAAAAAGTGAAGTTATATTCATAATGAAAGTGCAATTTTACGTGAACATAAAATGCAAATAAAAACTAAAAGAAAGGAAGCTTACTTAAAGCCGCGAGCCGCCTGGCCGAGGTGGTGGACCTGGGGACCTGCTTACTCCTCATGCCCGCAAGCCAACCGGCCGCTAACGTTTCGTACCAACCGCCAACTCCCATAAGCGATCTGTGCACTTTCATCGAAGGACACCTGTGTTCTCGGCGGGACACCTCACTGATCGACTCGGACCTCTGGGATCTTAGCACTACGCGACCGCGCTCTTGTCGTATCTACGTCTTAATACACAGATGTTTCACAGCCTCCGCTGACGTCAGCGGTAAAAGTCCTAGTTAGGTGATGAGGGTGGCACTGGGTACCAGCAGCACGTTACTCACATCGGCAGGCACCCCACACGTTGGCCAAGCTCCACAGGCGGTAAGAGTAGCTGTCACCATAGCACCCGAACATGCTCTCATCGGTTCTCGCGACCATGGCCCGCGCGCGCGGGTAACGTGCTCTGTGCGGAGCGGCGCGCGGCAGAATGGCGAGCGGCCTGCCGCCTGCGGCCCGCGCGGGGCCCGCCCTCGCCCCGCCCTGCGCCCCGCCGCCCGCGCGCCGCCCGCCGCCACCCCTCTACCTATACTTAATTAGTAGCAACGGTGCCACCGAATGTGGCCGTCGTCACACCGACACTAACAACCACATACACCGGTGCACAAAGAAATCAACCAGCGATCTTATTGCTTCTAGATGTTTTACAAATCCCTAAAAGTACTCTACCAGATCCCACCTTGAGATTGTTTATTTACATGCTGCTGTACGCTCCACCTTCCCGATGGTTATCTACCTGTCTCTATCTAACCGTGTTCAGCTACATACTTTAATTCAAGTGTTTTACTTTGTAGATAATTTTGTTTTGTAAAATTCATGTTATTTATACCTATTTAGAGTCAATGTTTTTTGTTCTTATCATAACACATAAAAAATTTATTACAAAGCCTTTATATATAAAAAGTGTGAATAATGTCAGCATGCTAGGCAAGTAGCAGCAAATAATAATACATAGGTTATAGTACAATCATACTCAGTAGATAACAACTAAAAACAATAGAGCAAAGCTTTATACTGCAGCTTTAGTTTTGCTTTCGGATACTAGATGGCGCAACCAGTAACTGTAGTTCCGATAGCGCTCTGAAAGAGCAGTCTCACTACACATTCACATTCACACTAAAAATATTGGTAATATTCGGCGGATTAGTATAAGACTTTTCTTATAATTACATGTGATAAGCGAGACTGTTTGAACAATGGGTATAGGTCTGTAATATTTTGTTATTATCAACAATTTTTTATTCGTTTCACTTGAAAATTTGTTAGCAATATTTTCCCTGTTCACTGTGTGGATTCCCATTAAAATCATTTACTCATTTTGATTTCTTTTTTATTAATTATGTACGAACCAAGTTATCCTGAGGAGTGTTCTTGACATTACTTACCTACAGTTTAGTTTGACCGTGCGTACAAATTTTCGTGCTTCGTGCTTTTTATAAAGGATATTAGAGGCAAGACAGATTTTTTTTATGGGATAGTAGGGCAAACGAGCAGGCGTGTCACCTGATGGTAAGCAACCAACGCCGCCCATGGACACCAGTAACACATATAGTGTTATTGTTGCGTTGCCAACCTTTAAGGGATAGGGGATAGGAAAGGATGGGGAAGGGGGTGGGCCTCCGGGTACCTCTCTCACCGAGCGAAACGCGGCATGAGCCACTTTACGTCGGTCTGAGAGGTCGGGGTATTTCATCGGTCGAGCCGGCCATTCATGCAGCGAACTGCTTGCCTCTACCGCTGTATTTTTTTGATATAGGTAGGTAGGTACATGAAGTTGTATTATTTTAAATCAACATGCCAGCCATGCCATTATATTAGTGAGATGTTTTTACGAGCTTGTGGTGTAGCGGCTAGAGGTCATGGCATACAACTTGGAGGATTCATAGTAATCTGTTTGTAAAATGAATATGATGACGTAACTACTGACTGTCTATAGAGGGTAATCGGTGGCATTAATCCCACAATATCCGATCTGTAGCAACCGTGGCATAAGCTTTGAATTACTACTAGAATGGGTTGTGTGCAAAAACATTACTAACATTAAGTTTCGTCGTCGGATTTCCACTATCTTTATCCAATTATTCGTTTATTCAATAAGAAATGTACCTACCTATTATTATCTATTAGATATTTTATATTTAAATTTAAATAAGATATCAGGCTATTTTGAGGCCTACTAACATTAGCTTATCTTTTGAATTGTATTTACCTAAAGAATAATGGACAACTGTATGTAATGTGTCATTAATGATTTGCACGAACATTATTCTATAATTAATTACCTTTGAAAGGTACCGAGTTCGGACTGGATACACTGTTAGTCCTTCATGGTATTTGTGCCCGATGTAATGTAACGGCGTTATGAATGCGTCGAGACGTAATGCAACTATGATTATCATTATTTGAAATATTAATTTATGATAAACATTATTTGAAATAACAAAATGTTCGGAGTAACACGGTCGTTATTTGAACATAGAACCGATTCAACTATCGTATCTACCTACGTGATAGAGCGTTGCATTTTGACCGAACGATTTTTTATTTTTTTCTGATAGAACCTTTTACGACACAAACAATAGCGCCATCTCGAGTATTATTTACGCAATACATTGATGAATACTCTCATAAATTTATAAACAAAGGTCATTGAGTGATGGTAAACTAACACTACCACCATGGTATCACTGCGCGGATGTGTTCAAACGATATTCATCTCCAACTGTATGGACAGTTCTTATAAATAAGGTAGTTATTAGTCTGTACGATGTACGCCACAATGATGCATGAGACAATAGCACCTTGTCTTCCACGTGTGTCGCATGTGTTTTCAGCTCTCAATCAGGGTTGTCACTTCTTTATAAGATTGTGTTTACTCATGTCCCAAGAATTTAAAAGTAGATAAAAAATACGTAACCTGCCTTTCCAATAAAACAAAATAATAATAAAAACACAACTCAATTTGGTAATGGATTTTAGACTATTAAATTTGTCATTCTGTTTACTGATCGTTCATATGTGAAGTTCATAATGACACATGGAAGATAGGGTGAGATTTGGGTATACCTGGTGCCGATCACTATTTTTCTTTAGTTTATCTAGTAGTATCTCATTACGTCTAGATGTACCTAATGCTAAAAATCTTACCATTTTTATTGCAAAAATATTTAGGTATATGAGCGAGCGACAACCCTTTGCGCAATTATGTAGGTGTCCATTGTATGGAACTATGTAAGTATTAAACTTTTTAAGAATATCGTCTGTATGTCGTTGTCTTATTTATACAACATACAGAATAAGTGGTCCTAAAAAATTAAATAGGAGTGGGATAGGCAGGGAATTAGGTATTTACTATAAAAGGACCCCATAAAAAGATTTGGTGTATTTCCTAATCTAGTATTAATTAGTCTAATCTCGGTGATCCAGTGGTTGAGCTCCCCGCTTCTGATTCGTGGGTCGTGAGTTCGATTCCAGGCTCACAGGCTTACACCAATGATTTCTCAGAATTCTCTTCGGAAGTTATGTGTGATAAAAATAGATGACTGAAAAGTTTGTGTCAAACCAATTGCCATACCATTTGGGAGGTTACGTAACGGCGAGTCGAGGCTTTAACGGCCGCTGCCTACACCTTCGAGTAGAAATAGGCGTGAACGTTGTTTTTTTACTAGTAATAATAATATTATGTTGTATATTTTGTTTGTTTGATGATAGGGTTAATGACATGATTTTTAAAACCAGCAAATATGTCCAGGAAAAGTTAAAATACGCGATCACGGGTTACAGTTAGTAGTTGCTTTCTACAGTGGAATTGTTGAAATGTCCATAGCTGGGAAAAGCTTCCGGAAGTAATGAGTGATACATATACATACATCAAACGTTGGTCGACTTGAGATAAAAACATTCTTTCCAAGTCGTTCGAAGCTCGTACAATAACATATTTTCTTAATGTAGATATATTCGCGTAAACTGTGTAGTTCTTTTTTTTCAGAATTGGTTCCGTTTCATTATAATGAAGACAGAAACCATTACATTCTGTAAAAAAATATTTTGGTAATTAGATGTCAGGAAATAGGTACTATAGTTTTTGAAGGCATTTATTTGCTGTTATGATTATATTTGAGTAAAGGTATAAAATGATGTGTGAAGTGCACGTGTGTCAGAGCTCCCGCGCCCCCGTCACCCCCGGGGGGCTACGGGGTCGGATGGGTAGTGTTACTTCACGTGTGGTCCCGCGACACCGTCGCACCGCGCCGCACTGCTCTAACTCTGACGTGTTCAGTTCTTTAACGCATAAAATTATAATTATTAGCGTCTATTATTGTATTTAATAAGGAATTCACTAATAGGTGGTCTCGGTGGTCCAGTGGTCGAACACATCGCTTCTGAATCAAGAGGTCACGGGTTAGAATCCTGGCTCACACCAATGACTTTTCAAAATTATTTTCGGAAATTATGTGTGATAAATATCGATGACTGAAAACTTTGTGCCGTTTAGGTTCGCCACCTATTCCATTTGGGACGTAAACATAACGGTGAAACAAAGCTTAACAGCAGTATATTTTGAGACAGCGAGTAGTCATACAGTCCTCTGGAGTTTCTACTCCAGGGGACTGAGTATTTGATGCAGCTGTAATTGATCAAACACCATTTTGGCAATCAGTTATCAATATATGTATAACAGTTATAACTTATAAAAACTGGGCCAACGTGACGAAATTTGGGCGTGACTTATTTTAGCTGTATTTTGTTTAACTCCTGCCCTAAACTATACGTCGAAAGCAGGTAAAGGAGAAGTTCGAGTGATGGTTTTTTACTCACTAAAACGAGGCGCCTCAATTTGAGTTGTAGAAGCGATTTCTGATTGATAATAAAGATTGAGTTTTGCCACCACGAGATTTAGTAGAATTAATAAAATCACGTCATTATTAGGAATAACAGATTAATAGTTATTATAGATTAGTTATAAATGAAAGTAACGGAGGAATCGATTCAGTGAATATCAATACTGCCATTCATGTATTACTCAAAGCGTGGGCTCACTGACCACTGTGCTCCAGACAAAAGTTTATTTATAAAACTCTTTTGTAACGAAGGTGTGGCGCACATCTGGCGACCATCGGCCCAGACTCACAGGTAACTTAATTATTATACAACCGGTGACAGTTTGTTAAACAACATAATATATGGCAGTTACCTACTATTGTCCGCACAAACAATACATATTGTGTAATTACTATATTCATTCATATTCCCAGCTCACCGTCTACAGTCGCACGGGCGAGTCCATAAAAAATCATTTATAATGATTAGGTTTTACTAAGCATTCGTAGTACCTATACTATCAATATGAGATTTAAGAGAATGTAACTGCAATTGTATAGTATTGTAAGATCGAATGTTTTATAGCTGATTGATTATATAACATCTCCTCTCTACCTGACTGTGCATTACAAAAGTATTTGTTTTTGGAACTTAATTCGGATTAACTCGCAAACGACGAAAATTTTAGTGAGCTATTATTAAAATAAATTCTGTAGTTGTCGCGCGAAAGACTAGCAAACAAAGTTCGGCTACAGCCTGATGTCACCTTCTCGTATAGTATGACTAATTAGGTCGTATCAGGTGATTCCTTTCGCTTCTGGATTATACATATTTATACCAATTAGCTCACAATACACATAATGTACTGTGGATTACTTAAAGTATATATCTTTATTTATAATAAGTATGAAAGGTACTTTGTAGAATAGTGAACTACTAATGAACTAATTACTGACCTCTGTGTCTGTAAGTGCTAGATCCAAAGAGTTAGTTTGTACGTTATTCAGGATAATATTCACTAGGAACCACTTAACAGTAACCCCAAGCCACATGGTGATTTGCCTATCAGTCTTTTGCTACATCACTCGCCTGCACTCGTCTTCTTTCCGGGGCTAACTCTAATTGCCCTACTATCTGGTCAAGTGACTGTTACTCAAGGGGAGTAGGCATTGAAAACTGATAAGGTAACATATATAACCTTTCTACCCGAAGGTGCAGGCAGTGGCTGTTAAGCTACTGTTAAGCCAGCGACCTCTGGATTCAGAAGCCGCGTGCTCGACCACTGAACCACCGAGGCTATATAATGAGTACCTAACGTATCCTGATCAAATCAAGTATCAGATTAGTAACATAGGCATTACTTAAAACATTTAGAACATGTACGAACAACTAAACACATTAGTCATTTGATAAATACAAATGACTAATGTTTGTTACTATTAATTAATTTATACAAATAAATAAGATTAAGCTATATATTAGTGTTTTATATATTACATAACATAACATAACTTCACGCCTTTTGTTACCCGAAGGTGTAGGCAGTCGTCTCGCCGTTATGTTTACGTCCCAAATGGAATAGGTGGCGAACCTATTCCACAAAGGTTTTTTTTCAGTCATCGATATTTATCACACATAATTTCCGAAAACAATTTCAAAAATTTTTCAAAAATTGTCCTTGGTGTGAGCCGGTGTCTGGAATCGAACCCGGACCTATGGATCAGAAGCCGTGTGCTCGAGCACTGCGCCACCGAGATTGTTTTATATATTATTATGGATTGTTTACTAAATGCCTATGTACGTTGTACGTTGTAGAAAACAAACAAGTTGATTCTTTAAATCATTATATAAAGCTGAAGCTGATTTCTTATAAGTAGTTTTAAATAATCAGCTTGTTTTTGTAAAGGAATCAGAAACTATTTTATTTTTTCTTTACAAAAATTACCCCTTAAAGATAAACAGATTACCAGAAAGATTGTTTACACTTACCATGAAAAAACTTTATTTTGCGAAAAAAATGTTATGATATTATTTTATAAAGCCTGTATAGAGGGTGATGTTCAGAGGTAAGATGGTGAAGGTAAATGATTGATGGTGTATCGTGAGAATGTAGCCAACGGAGCATCGAGATTGTTGTGGCTGGTGGTCCAGGCTCCTGCACCCGCATGTATGGGTCGATTGCATTGTTGCAGGACCTTATAACGGTTTTTTTAAACTACGGAACATTGTAATTGTGCCCCAAAAGAAAACATATTATTACAATTAAACATGTTTCTATTAAAATACTATGGAAAATAAAGTATCGTGGGACTATAAATTCGTTAATTAGTTTTGGTAATAGTTAGACTGACGATTATAGATACGGATCTGTTCATTTTTTTACGTATTCCTCCTTTAGTAGCGTAACTAGGCATTATTAACATAGCATAACTTCACGCCTTTTTATACCCGAAGGTGTAGGCAGCGGCTGTTAAGCCTCGACTCGCCCTTAGGTACGCCGAAATATGGGTACAGGTTCCCGTGGAATAATACTTCAAGCAAACGAAATTACTACAAAAAATAGTAACCTGCAAGGAAAAGCATAGCATAGGTTCTATGATTTTCCTAAGAATATAAAGATCGAAGTTCGCCGGTTTTGATAATATCTGACTGCGAATCGATTGTTACCCAAAGTATCGATATTGTATGATTCCACAATGTAATGAATCGCCCAGTAATTACTTCTTTTATATCGAATAAGCTGCGGGTATAATTTATAGATGCGAGTTGATTTGGGAAAACCTATTGCGTAGAGCTCATATTTATATTACAAAGAAATTATATACAGAAATATAAGGAGACATTATTTTAACGTTACACACGTATCTAACGTGTTTTTGTTTTGTATGAGATAGAGCACCAGTAGCTCATCTGATGGTGAGAGTCTACCGCCGCCCATAGATATATGCAACACAGATAATGTTGCAGTGGCATTGCAGACCTTTCGGGCTGTCGGATACCAGTAAGGTATCCGACAGCCGAAAGCGAAGAATGAAATGCGACACGAGCCACTCTACATATTATATACATATTTTGTCATGGTATTTTACTGAATTTTTTTAGTATCATATGGCGCTCTCATCTCTCTGCCTACCCCGCAAGGGATTTGGCGTGAAGTTATGCATGTGTATGTATGTATTTTACTGGTGGAGCCGGCTCATTCATGCAGCGAAGTGCGTTACTCTATCGATGCTATGTTTCCTGGAATTATCCGTATATTAACGTAACTTCATAGAATACATAACTTATTTATTAAATATCAGATAACATTTGAAGCGTCAATCTATTGTTATCTAAAATAACTACATCCCTTCACACAATTATCTACGTCGAGGATATCTATAGCGTATAGACAGAACGAGTCAATATTAAAAAAAACTAGTGTAATCAGTACAGTTCAGTTTGTGAACTGAGGTTATCGGCAGTAAGCCCACGTCGCCACTGAACTAGAGATGAGAAAAATAACGGACAAGTGTGTGCCGCACTCGCGACCTGAGGATTCCGTTGAATTTTCCATTTATAAATTTTAAATTAGATTTTTACACCGATATTATATTATATTGCTGGATGAAATAAATATTATTGTCACTTCAAATGACTTCAATCGAATGTAGTCTCCTGAAACTAAGCAATATATAATAAATATAATTTCGAAATAAAATTACTTGCCAAACATTATAAAGATACGATATATAGTCTTGGTGGTCCAGTGGTCGCGCACACGGCTTCTGATCCAGTAGTACGGGTTCGAATCCTGACACTGGCTCACATCAATGACTTTTCGAAATTGTTTTCGAAAGTCAAGTGTGATAAATATCGACGACTGAAAACTTTGTGCCCGGTATAGCAATAGGTTCGCTACCTATACCATTTGGGACGTAAATATAACGGCAAGACGAGGCTTTACAGCCACTGCCTGCACCTTCGGATAACAAAGGCATGAAGTTATGTTATGTTTGTTATGTTATAAAGATACGATGCTTAACATGTACCGATAGAAAATAAATACAAGCGATATAATTTAGAAATAGGGTTCTGTTGTCAAACACTATATAAAACGTTACCCTAAAAACTGTCCCACGCCGAGGATAAACAATAATTATGTTTAGAAGTTGAAATTATAACGCGATAACGGTTCAACATATCGTCGACATTACAAACACAAACTAGATACAAAGACAAGAGAGAAATTATTGTATTGTATTGACGATTTTACTTAATATCATCTGGTGTTTTTTCAATACAAAGGCGTAAATGCCGTACAAAATAATTAATAATTTCAATACAAGAACTTCTAATTTATGTAACAAAACAAAATTTAAATATTCTTCTACATTGCGATGTTTAAAATTTCACTATTTCGTAAAAAAAATCGCAAACCTGTTCTGTCCGAACACATATTAAAAAAATAATAACAGCCGAATTCATCCCAACACATCCACCCATCGTTTTTAAAATCCTTATGAATGGGGTAAAGTTACCTATTGTTGACACCATTGTTTTTTCATTTAAACGTAACTTCACGCCTTATTCTACCCGAAGATGTTGGCAGCGGCTATTAAAGTCTCGACTAGTCGAATCGTAACGTTACGTTCCAAATGGAATAGGTGACGAACCAATTGCTATATACCTAGCAGAAAATTCTCAATCGATATTTATCACACATTACTTCCAAAAATAATTTCGAGAAATCCCTCGTGTGAGTCTGGTATCGAACCTACGATTTCTAATTTAGAAATTTGCATCTCGAATACTGGACCATGGATTCATTTAATTACTTTAATTAGGTAAATTGTAATATTTTTGACGTAACTATTTTTGTACTCTTAATGAAATAAATATACCTAGAGTCAGATAATTAGCATTAGTTGAGAGAATAATGAATGCTTTTCTCTTAATGGAGTATTTTTTAATGGATATACGTAAAACTATTCTTTACAAAACCAATTGAAAATGCTCGTGGTCAAATTTCTAGGAGACATTTACAAGTAACAAGACTGTTCGCACCAATTAGGGTCAATTGAGAAATTCCATTGCGTCTTTACTATATTTTTCCACCATATTGGCAACAATTGGATACTTTACCTTACACATTATATTATCTACATTTATTTGAAAGATTTGCGTGAGTCCCAACACAATGTAATAACAGGTTCACGATATTGTTCAAGATATCAATTACTACTTTGTGTTTCAAATATATTTGTCACTTAACAATGAATGGGGTTTGGTCTATACACTTGTAGAATTACATCTGCCTACCCATTGTTTAGGTCCGCAACATCTGGCGCGCAGGCCGACCTGCGACCGTCACGTCTTAGAGCCAAACAACACGCTAATTGTCACAGATACAGCCTGCATTGTCCTTCAATATACACAAACATATAGTTACACCTCAAATAACCCTTAACTTAAATGTATAAGGTTCATTTTATGAGTTTGTATATGTAAACTAAGGTTGTGGTGGAGATATCACCAGATGGTCAGGCAGGATGTGATCTTGTACTGTTCCAAGTGTCAATGTAATTTAACTTTTGTATTTCAGTGATAATGAGGGAACGCAAATCTGTTGTTTGCAATTTAGGAATAATAATGAAAAAAACAATATCCTTATTAATAATATCTAAAGGCAATACGGCTATGTACGTTTGTCACCCTTTTATGCCGCACCCATAAAAACAATTTTCGTGAAGTTCTTCCTGGATATATATTGTGTAGCTGAGTTTTAGTTTCTTATCGATCCTTAAAATAGAATGAATACAATGTGAACAGTTAAATGGAATAAGATGAAAATTAGCACAGATACAGATTAACCAAACCCGCTTCTGAATCAAGAGGTCGCGGTTGTGAGTCCTGGCTCACACCAATAACTAACATGTGTGTGATACATATCGATGACTGAAAACTTTCTGCCCGGTATAGCAATAGGTTCGCACCTAATCCATTTGGGACGTAAACAAAACGGCGGGTCGAGGTTTAACAGCCACTGCCTACACCTTCGGGCAGAAAAAGGCGTGAAGTTATGTTATGTTACGTGTCACGGACAGTAACTAGTGATGAATTCATGCGGTTCCGTAGTGTAATAAAATTTCTAGTTTCATAGCTGTGCCCTATTCCAGGGCATTGCTATACGGTCGGCTAAAATTAATTTATAGCACAAGTTATTGTACAAAACCCTGCTCAACGTGACTGTATTTTTGTTTAGATGGTCACATCATTTCGATATCACGAGATGACAAACTTTATGCGTGTATTGTGAGCGGAGTTGTGCGGAGCGGAGCGGACTAGTAAAAACATCCTTCTGCACTATTGTTTATTATTTATTGTTCATTAATTATAAAGTAAGTGGTAGCGAGTCAACCCTCGTGATGACTCCGCATAATACGTAGGTACATCAATATTTTACAATAACTTTTGCACGTGACTTTGTCCTTTTGGAAATCAAAAGTTTACAGCTGAAGAAATGTTATCGCATAGTCCGTCTCTCGTACTACGTCATCGCATATCGCGGCGCGGGTTAATTATTGCCTTCCCGCCTCCAGAGTCACACAAAGCGTAGGTATAAACATTTCAAATATGTTAGTGAAATAAAGACGAAATAGCCATGTTTTATGATTCATTAATAACTTCGTTATTTGTGCCCTGCCTACCTGCGCCGTGTACTCTGTGATATATATATATATATGACAGAGTACACGGCGCAAAAATACAGACAACGTGTGCATATATATATATATATATATGCACACGTTGTCTGTATTTTTAAATTAAACTATTGAATGATGAAATCTTTATCGACTTAATGTCAAGTAGATAAAAACGATGCAAGGTCCCTAAGGCTCTAAACTGGGCAGAGTTGGCATGGCAGACCGCCGGCCACCTTAACAATATACTATTCAATAATAGTATTCAGACAATGCCATCTAGTTCCAAGTGAAGAAGTCAAACCACATTTAGTCTCGGATTTACTAAAACGTCACGTCATTTTAAATCTCGATGTGAAGCAAATCTTTGTTTATCACACAAATTATTTGGATAAAGGGAATTGATTGCGAATAAAATAAACCTATAGTAGGCAAAATAGTTGTGAACAGGCCTCGTGTAGCAAAGTACGAGTATGTGCGGCGTCGTATATAATTGTCAGTGAGGTGCAAAACGGGGCGACGTCGATAGTGGTGTCACAGTTCACCACTGATATACTCGAGTATACAGCTAGTGATGTGACACACACATACCTCGCGCCGCTCGTGACGTAAATCAGTACCCTACTTGTGGTGATGTCGGCTGCGTGTCAGAGGTGAAGGATCGTATGCGCAATATTCACGCGCCAACATATAATAATACTTCGCAACATATCTATATTGAATCATTTCTCTTTGTTCACTTAGAGTTACATTATACCGAGTTAAGTAGGCTCATGTTCATTAACCCATTTCTGATCCAACAGTTTCACGTTCGAATGAGTTTTTCGAAATGTTATTAGCAGGTATGATTGAAAAATATTGACCATAGTAGAGCTTGTCCGGCAAATAGGTTAATTCCAATGAACAATATACCATTTCATGAAGAGCCTAAACTTGTTATCTGTTTAGAAATTTAGAGAGATCATTGACTTCCCGTGACAGCAAAGTACATTCCTGTGCTATCAGCGCCATGTTATAAGTATGTCTTATAACTATTATATTTACTTCTAGCTGTAAGTGACAGGCGTGGGTACCAAAGTTAAGGTGGTATATAAGTGGTATTTCTGTGGTAAACTTGTGCCAATATGTTAACTGAACTTGTACTTGTAGAAGGGTTGTAGGCGGTTCAATTATAAAGATAGACAAGCGTTTTAAAAAATTATATTTCGAATTACGTTGCTCTAATAACGACCCATGAAATTTAATTTTCACCAATATACAAGCATCGCCGTGTTACAGTTTTAGTATTCAGTAATTATCGTTTGAGATCAAATCTCCGGGTCAAAAATAACAAGGTGGGAGAGATACTAGGACGGCATACATGTCACAACTCGCGCTGGTTACGACACATAGTGTAATCAGCGCCACCGCTCTACCTACATACCGTATGTTTTGTACCAAAATGACAAACAACACAGTTTCCGTATTCGGGTCGCACAAAAATTAAGACGCACTCAATGTCCGTTAACCTTACAACATTTGAGATAAATCAATATTATTATTAATGTACCTATATAAAGCAATTAATTTGAATCGCTATCTGTATTGCACAAGGTTTGTCCGTTTTGGACACAATACACACACAGCGCCATCTATTTTTTAAGCTGAACACACAGCGCTTCTGCTTTGGAATTGGATAACAAATATAGCAAGTCAGGTAAAAAAAAAAGAATTATTGGTAGAGATGAATTACCCAGCTACTAGAGAGTTTTTAACCGACTTAAAAAATGAGGTCTTTATCTATTTTGGTCGCTGTGGTCATACTTATGTCTAGAAAATGTATTCATTATTACATTTTTTATGTTTGTTTGAGGGTAAGTAAACGTGTATAGCTATATTTAGAGAAACGCTATAAATGTTCCAAATTCTCTTTTCGTGGGTAAAAAAACGATACTGGACTTGCTATCTGACCAATTAACTCTATCTTGCTATCTCTGCAATCACAAGTGTAGTGCTTTAACTCGTAAGCTATCGAGTAGCTTAGATATGCTATTTCATATATCTATCTAAAAAAAATATTGTTTCGCGCGCTTATTAACATAAAAAAAATATTAAAAAAGTTATTTTCCCGTGACTTTATCAGTGCAAAACACCTATCTACCGATAGTAAATTTGAACGAATCTAAATACTTTTATTTATTTATTTATTTTACTCTGGGCGGGAATCGAATCACATTACTATCAGTTTGGTCGTTATTACGCAGACACTGCGCTAACTAGATAGGTATTTGGTTAATATTGTTTTGCAATAAACTTACTAATGAATTATATTATGCCGTGAATAGGGAACTAATATTTACTCTTAATGATCTGGGGAAAACCCATCCGTTTGTTCACAACATGTTATGTGTTTAACCTGTTATTCATCTGATTAAAATATAGAGCAATTAGAGTTAAATATAACCTGAACATTTAATATACTCCACAATCACCTATATCTCATTCTTACTGCGTCATCGGATTTAGGCATTAAGACCTATAATGTGATTTTCACCAACGTATAGCTGGAGTACTAAAGTGCTTGAGCATCTACAGTTGTGTGCCCCAAACGGGTACGTGGGCGCGCGTCGTCGACCTAACACGCTCCTAGTGCCTACCGCTAGAACCAATTTATTAAAGTTTGCCCCACTATCCCGCTATCCCACTATCCCGCGCCATTCGTTTAATTAATACTGTTTCATTAGAAATAGATATTTATAATTGCAGCCTGCCCAAATTAGCAGAGGCAGTGCAAAGCTGCATTACACTAGGTTACGTTAATAAATAATTGTAATTTAAATTTAATCTAATAAATAATTGTATGTATTTTAATTTTATAATAATAATTACTTTCATGAATGTACATTATATTTTAAGTATTTATTAATCGAATTATGTTTGAATATATTTTGTCTTACAATATTGATTTAGGAATACCTGTAAAGATATTGTAAATGTTTGTAGTAAATAAATCAATAAAAAATAAATAAATAAAATTAGAGTATCATCATTTTGCCGCTGGAAAAAAATTTCCTCCCACGGGAAAATAAGGGAACCTCCGCACTATACATAGATTACTCAGACGGTTTTCACACTTTGGTTAGTTTGTTTATTCACAATGGAATGATGGAGGTTTTAGTCTCAACTATCATTTTAATTTTCACAATAAACGAGTGAAACCAACCGGGCCAGGTCAAACTTTGGATGGTGGCTATTGGCAACAGAATATGGTTCGGGCTGAGCTGCACTCAAGTAGTGATGGATAATATAACCAATTAACTATATAAATAGGGGATATTTTACAGAGATACCTCTGTAAAAAAACTAAAGCAGGCGTGTCACCTGATGGTGATCAACAAACGTCGCCCATGGACATCTGAACACATATAATGTTACAGATGTATGGCCAACCCTTACATTAGGATATGGAAGGGGTTGGAACTGAGATGGGAAGAGATGGGAAGAGGAGGAGGAATGGATGGGCCTCCGGACACCTCTCTCACCGAGCGAAACGCGGCAAGAGCCACTTTACGTCGATATTCTGAGAGGTAGAGGTATTTCACCGGCGGAGCCGGCCAATTCATGCAGAGCGCTGCGAGTCTAATATAAAAAACGTATTAAAAGTATATGTTTTATCTTGTAACTAATATAGTCGTCTGAATAATTAAAACTATAATATTTTTGCTTTAATATGAACACTGAAGACACACGCCGCCATCTTGTCAGGACACGCTATTAACCCGGATGTGTAAATACTTAGTCTATTTGAATATAATGTTATAACACGTTGCCGCCAAAATGTAAAACACACGTTAATTATAGTCACTAATTGTTGTTATTGTAATAATTATAACAATAAATTAGCAGACAATGACGATATTTCTGGGTAAGTTTAAAGTTAGCTGTACAAGAAACGGCTATTTTAGTAAATGTTGGGCAATCGACATTTAGATTTCACTTGATGTTCATATCGCTTATTAGAAGACCATTTTATCAGTCGAAGTATAATTTAAAAATGATATTTTATACGTCTTTTGCTATTGATCTACCTAAAATTTTGCCCTTAAGTTTATCATTTTTTTATGTGATAGGAAGGCATACGAGCAGGCGTGTCCACTGATGGTAAGTGACCAGCGCCGCCCATGGACACCTGCAATACATATAGTGTCACAGTTGCGCTTTAAGGATTTAGTAAAGGAAAGCGATGGGGAAGTGTTAGGGGGCCTCTCTCACCGATCGAAACGCGGCATGTGCGACTTTACGTCGATCTACTGAGAGGTCCTGGTATTTCACCGGTCGAGCCGGTCCATTCATTCGAACTGCTTGGCTCTACCACTGTTGATCATGAAAACTTTTACGTGAAAAGATACAATAATACCAAAAAGTAGAGGTACTTTGAGTATTTTTACAAGATCATACGACAGCTACATTTTGGACATGTCGAATCCAGTTGAGTGCTACCCCTACTACTGCTAATAACCGTTCATTGAACAGTCAGCTTTAACAAATTAATGTAATTACATGTAAACTTTAATGCAACGTCGTGTTTGTGAAGTGCATACATTACGCGCAATGTACAGTTTGTTGCGAAACGCGCTCGTTATTAATGGGACAGGTGACTCGCACCACCAAATTATTGTATCGTTCACGTTACTACTTTTGAGTCTCACAGTACGTGCACCATCCTTTGTCTTTGGTTGTCAAAATTATTTTATATATATATATACTAGACTGTTTTTATTACCTTAAAGTTTTGTTTTTTACGTGTAACAACGGCTTAACTAGGCTTTTAAATAAATATGTTTCGAAATTATGTAGTTTATTTTACATCACGAACTAGTTATCTAAGTTATGTTCGCACAGCTTAACGAACCAAATAATGTCAATTAATATTACTGTATTTAATAATGTGTAGTTTTATCAATATTATAATAAGGTAAAATTCCTGTCGTTTCTGATAACGACGCGACGTCCGTCCGTTCGCGCGCGCGCGCGTGTGTGTGTGTGTGTGTGTGTGTGTGTGTTGTGAGTATATCTGTGTGTGTTATCTGTCGGACTCATTCATATAAAACGCGTGGACAGTTGCGTACGCGCAACCGTTCACCGATCTCATTCATCAGCTCCAACACACAATGAGTTTCTTTGCTTTTGACCATTCCACTTGTTAATAAACATATCAGGTATATATTGAGTATATTCACCTTATGAACTGTTCAGATAAATGTAATAAAGTTAATAAAATCAGTTTTAACAGGGTGTGGCTCTCTTCTCAGCAATAACTACCTACGAGGTCATTGACCGCTCTAACTGGTCAACAGTTTGACGAAACACGTGTTCAATATTAGGTTATTAAGTAGTTAAATAAAGCGAAGAGCTTCATTCTTCGCTTTCGTCTCGGTGGCCTCGAGGTTGAACTCCCCTGCTTTTGATTTAAAAGTCTCGAATCCAAATTCTGACTTAAACCATACATCTATTTATATGTCTATAAAACGTCATTGATAACTAAAACATAATCAGCGCCATCTATCGTAGTAATTCGGTCATCTTATTATAATTCCAATTAGAATTCCGCTGAGCGGATAACTGCACGCGGTTATTACTGATTCCAATGAGTAGAGGATGTCCCCCGCAGCGCCAGCGCCAGACAAATAACACTTTTTGTTCACTCACATTTAAAGTGAATGAGGATAGATTAGATTTTCTATTGCATACAAGGAACCATCAGTAGTAAACATAATAAACGTACATATATAATGTATATATATATATATATATATATATATATATATACACTTACGATTACATGATTTCAGCTGACTCTTTCAAAAAGTGACTGAATATTTGCTTGGAATATAATGTGAATTTTCTGCATGTTTACATAAGTCTTAATTGATTCTTAATATTCCAACAAAATAAAAAAAAAACAGTTTTACTGCCGAGTGGAGTAGTTATTTCTGTAAATATAATGTCACGATGTACTCGTAATCTCCCAATTTATCTCAACAACAATAATATTTGACATTCCCTTTCATATCTTAACATTATCTAGCATTTCCTCATTTGAACTTTCCGCTAGCGATGGTAGTCGCGCGCCACTGACCGCTTACTGGAAATATTGGGGGGTACAGTATTCGATCTTGTTGGAAAAAATGTACTTGCTTTTCAAGTACATTTTTTCCATCGTGACATGCCTGATACCTTAATACCTGAATTTGTATATGCTCAAGATTTTAATTAGTCTCGGTTGTCCAGTAGTCAACCACGCCACTTCTGATTAAAAACCGTCGAGATTAATTAAAAATTATTTAGTGATTCACTCAAGTAATTCACTCAGTAAATAAATAAAATCACGAAAAAAATATTTTAGTTCGTTTCTTAAAGTTTCCCTCATAAGGTGATCGATTATTCTAGTACCAAGTGGTGGTAAGGTGTGGGATGTGCCTCAAATGTCGAGTACGAATGTCGATGCGCACGGCCCTGACCTGAACCCGAGACCGTGCGCGTGTGTTATCTCTGGGCGATAAGCGCATTGCTTTGTTCTCCTTGTGATGCGCACTACCGTTAAATAATATACGAAAACATGTATGTTGTTTGTGTTTATTTAATTTTAATAATCAACATTTCTAATTTTGAGTTTGCCTTCGTGTTGTTTTTGATATATTTAAGCTACATATAAATTTTATTACTGTACATACTTGTTGCACAACGTTACCACTCTAAATAGAAGATGTCGCGTCAATTGTGCTCGACTAATATCATATAATTTCTTTCGTTAACCTGTACGACGATGATTTTAATTTGGTTGGGCCATAACTGTGATGGTCGAGTATTCTGGGTAGCTACACCTTTTATGCACGAGCCTACTACATTGTTTTCAGTAGCGATATTAATAATATTGTTTTGAAAAAAGGTTTTGAAAACAGTAACATGAGTTTCTTGCCCGATTCTTCTCATGAAAGCCCCTACACTCGGAATCGGGCCGCTCGTTGCGATTGCGTCCGTGTATTTTTTTCCACGGACCCACTGTCCTCAAGCGCTCGTGTTTAACAATTTAATTTTAAATGATAAGTTAAATTTTGTACTAAGACTATTTTTGATTAGACAATCAGTTCGTGTATTATGAACTCTTAATTCCAGCTAGCTTACGCGCTGGCTTGCAAATTTGTATTTTCAACAACTAATTTCAAATAGTCGGTGACGAGTAGTAACTGTCAAATTCACTCTAAATTCGATTTATCAACGACTAATTCCATTTAGTCACTCATGAGTAGTCTAGACTAGCTAAAATTAGCGTTGGAAATACGAATTCGCTAGGCAGCCAGCAAGCTGGCTGGAATTAAGAGCCCATAATATGCCGACAGGTAGATCCTTACTGACGTGAAGACCTACGAAAATAAAGGTTTTTGACTTTGGGTTGAAGTTATCAATGTTAAAATATGCACACGTTTCAAGTTTATTATTATCGTAATTTGCGCAAATTGGGAGAGGCCTATGTCAAGCAATAAGCTGCAAGTGGACTGCAATAGGGTAATGATGATGAATGATGATTATCGTAATTATTTGTAAGTGAGTTATTATTATTTACGCATCACCTATGCACACAACTTGAGGGCCTTCCCCCGAATGTCTCTTCAATTGTTTGACTAAGCGTTTAGATTCTTCTGATATTAAAAGGCAGTGGTTATTATTTTAAAAGCAATAATTTGTCACACTTTGTAATTCAAGAATAATTAATTAAATTAGAATTACGATATGAAAACAGTACTGCTAAATTTAAAATAGAGCAGGGATAATTCTTCAGTGCAGCCACTTCAATTTAAATACTAATCTATTGGTACTAACACTTAAAAAGATTTTGTTCGTTTGAAAGCATTTATTTCTGAAAGTGGTAGAGCCAAGCAGTTCGCTGCATGAATGGGCCGGCTCGACCGGTGAAATACCACGACCTCTCAGAAGACCGACGTAAAGTGGCTCATGCCGCGTTTCGTTCGGTGAGAGAGGTACCCGGAGGCCCACCCCTTCCCCATCCTTTCCTATCCCCTATCCCTTAAAGGTTGGTAACGCAACAGTAACACTATATGTGTTGCTGGTGTCCATGGGCGGCGTTGGTTGCTTACCATCAGGTGACACGCCTGCTCGTTGGCCCTCCTATACAATAAAAAAAGTATTTTATAAAATTTGAAAAATTCATTGTATTAGATAGTCCGTTTTTTACGAAGAATGTAGACGCTATCGTCATGCCTCTGCTCAATCAATCATGTCAGCAAATGAAAATAAAACTTATGCTAAGAGACAGTCAGTTTTATAAATTACTACTATGTGTTCTCAGACAAAATTATTTGTAATCTATGTATATTTGTGTATCTTCTCGAGTCGTGTACAATGAGCTCTGCGCACACTAGGTAAGTATGTTTCGAAGGAGATTTAATAGGTTGGGGAAAAAGTATTTTCGTATTTTTGTATGAAAAGTCAAGACATTTTTTTCAAAGTTTATTTACATTTATTTACAATATATATGTACCGTTTTGTTGAATAACTTTCTGCCATTTTGTGGGCAGAGACATTATCCCGTTACTGTAGAAACTTTGGGACTTCTGATCAAAAAAACGGGACAAATAGTTTTGGCAGACCTCTCTTGAGGTCAACCTTACAGAACCTAAAGAATTCTGAAGAAACCGAAACAGGTGAAAATCTGAAGGCGCAAGGTCAGGGCTATATGGTGGATGCACTAGGACCTCCCAGTCGGACTCTCTTAATTTTTGCTGAGTGGCTAAAGATGTGTGTGGTCTAGCGTTATCGTGATGAAAGACCACACCCTTCCTGTTGATCAATTCCGGCCGTTTTCTCTCGACTGCTTCCTTTAATCTCATCAGTTGCTGGCAGTAAAGATCAGAATCGATGGTTTTGCCGGACGGTAAAAGCTCATAATGAACAATGCCCTTCCAATCCCACCATACACACAGCATCACCTTATTTCGTGTTAGGCCAGGTTTGGCCACAGTCTGTGAAGCCTGGCCAACTTTCGACCACGACCTTTTTCGCACGTTCTTGTCGTACGTGATCCACTTTTCATCGCCGGTTATCAATCTCTTCAAAAACGGCTCGGTTTCATTACGTCTCAATAATGAATCGCAAATGAGTACACGGTTCATTAAGTTTCTTTGAGTGAGCTCGTGTGGCACCCAAATATCGAGCTTTTTTGTATAACCAGCTTTCTTCAAATGGGTCAAAACTGTTTTGTGGTCAATTCCCAGTTCTTCAGCTACATCGTAACTACTAATATGCCGATCTTGCTCCACTCTTTCAAAAATGGCGTCCATTTTATTCGTAACAGGGCGACCAGAGCGAGGTGCATCTTTAACATCAAAATTTCCGGACTGAAAACGTTTGAACCAAATTTGTGCTACTCTTACTGACACTGCATCAGGTCCATAAACATCACAAATTTTTTTCACTGCTTGAGTTGCATTTTTGCCTTTTTTATAATAAAATTTTAAAATGTATCGAATTTCTTCATTAGATTCACTCATTTTTACGGAGAGAAAAACAAATGAAAAATAGCGGGAAACAACTTTTTTTATTTTTTTCTTTTCTTTATAATGTAACCTTTTTAATGTTACCAAAACCAGCCAGACACAAATAGTACAGTCAAAGAAATTTTATAATAAGTTTATACCTACGTTATGCGAAAAGACTTTTTCCCCGACCTAATATGTAGGAGCAAGTACTTACCTAGCGCGTGACGCTCCTTGATTAAATGGATAAGTAGCTGCATGTTACAGACAGACATACAGTATCGATATGTACCTCGTGTGTACAATACAGTACTGTGTGAACACACGGGGGGATATCGAAATATACGAATTACTTCAGTCTCTTTAGTATTTTCGTCGTTCCTCTTATCGTCGTCGTCATATTTCGCTAACCAGGTCCTGAAAATAAAAGTGTTCATACACTGGGATTAATAGCGGCTCTGCTTTCGGCGATAACCTAATTAATTTAAAAATGTTAGATGAGAATAGTGTTAATTCTTAAAACTTAGTGGAACAATAAAAGGATGCCCCAATTAACTCACGTATTTTTTCCTCAGAAGTTCATGTTATGAAAGTGAGGTAGTGTGTGCGGGCCCGGCTGTCAGCGAGTTCTTCCAATCTGTATAACGTCTGGTGATTCGCGTCCCACTTATTATCGTACCGTGGCCATTTGCATAAGAATAACAAGGAGGATTATTGATGTCGCCCCCCGCACCCCACCACCGCACTCTCTCCCGCGCCCTTGTGGTACCGCACCACGAGATCAGCGTGGCCCGCGACCCAAGCTCCACACTGACAGACTACCAACCTGAAATTTTAAATTAATTTTTGACAATTGAGTGTTAAAAAAATAATATTAAACTTGACGAAGTTTAGTATTATTATTATTAGTCATATGTTATTGTATATTACACTGTTCGTAGTAGTCGTCACTAAAACAGTAATAAACAATAAAATATGAGTAGAAATAACAATTAGTAATAACACGTTATAAAATGAAAAAATCTCTGGTTTTTCCTGCTATCAAATAAAAAAATATTTACTTAATTAAATTTATAAAAGCGAAATTAAACAAACAAATAATATAAACACAGCAAAATAAATATATAACTGTGTTACAGGGAAAATATATTAATTGATATTATTAATAATTTTTGGTTAATAAATGTTTTAATAAAATTGGTATTCAAATTATTAGAAAATAAAATAAAATTATATATTATTTATATATTATATCGTATGGTTAAGAAGTAGATGGAGAGTTATTGCGACAAGTGCCGGGTTCATATCCTGTCACTCCTTATTTGTTTGATTTATGATTTTTTATTTAATTTTGCCCAGAAACGCTGCCGCCCCTGTATTGCACGCCTCTTTAATGCTTAATTTTGTTCTCTTTCCATGTTTGCTCTGTATACATTTCGTCTAAAATGAAATGGAATAATTTGTTGTAACGCCGCGATCGACGTAACGCGCGCCCGATTACGTCCTTCACTCTTATGCCCCCTATCTACTTATCTAAACATGCAATATCTACTAATATACTACTACTAATCATGGCATACTCACATAAAATTTTCTCTACAGATTTGATTTATTAACCTTTTTATTCACACATACACTTATTAGCACAATTTCATGCCATGTCCCACGGGGGATAGGTAGAAAGAACACTTCACTCGCTTCCTTGACTCTCACGACGCGGTTTTAATCTGTTGACATTTGACAAAAATCAGAGTTTGGTAAAGAATAATCTATCCGAATTCCGTACAAGTTCCAAAATCTGTGGGATTATTTATTTATGTGAATAACATGTTTCATCTCGCAGTCTACAAGATGGATTGGAAGCAAGTCAGAGCTACGTTATTTTTACGCGCGAGTAATAAATTACACTATTATTGCACGTATAACAACTGTACGTCTACGTTTGTGATCTACTCTCGCTTACCGAGCACATTCTTAGCTTGTATTGTTGTAATTAATAAAACCTAGTTAAGGCCTATACATTATATATTTTATATGTTTTGGGTAGGTTAATTATTATTAGTTAAACGAGGCAAGACTACACTACTCGCTGATTATACCACTCGGTGGTTTAATAAGGTGTTGGCCACAGTATTACGTGTATATAGAGGTACAGGCTTTCAAGGTTATGATTCAAAATTACATCAGCATGGTTTTGTTAACAAGAATCCTTACATCACAAGCTGGAGTGCTGAGGGAGAGGATTCCGATAAGTTGACTAATTTTGGCAAAGTTCTAGTTCTACGATGTGTTGATTGGAGAAAGAAACATAAACATAACTTCACGCGTTTGTTACCCGAAGGTGTAGGCAGTGGCTGTTAAGACCCATCTCGCCGTTATGTTTACATCCCAAATGGAATAGGTGGCGAACCTATTGCCATACCGGGCACAAAGTTTTCAGTCATCGATATTTATCACACTTAACTTCCGAAAAAAAATTCGAAAAGTCATTGGTGTGAGCCGGTATCAGGATTCGAACCCGGACCTCTGGATCAGAAGCCTTGTGCTCAACCACTAGACCACCGAGACTATTAAAATATGTCCCTTTATATTGTTTTGTACATTCCCAATGTATATTTGACGACTAAATTTTTAATGTAATGCATGTATTTTAAAAAGAAATATTCTTTATAAATTAGACATGAAATATATTTCTAGTATTCTAATATTTGTCTACCAATCTTCTCTTTCTATTTTGAATAAGTTTTAAAATCCTGCTTGTTTGTTGTTTAACTGCGCCTTAACTTGTTTATCGCTGTCATCAATAATATTGTTTATTACATACTTACCTATTTAACGTTCCATGAATATCGGGTACACGTTACTACTCATTTTATTAACACATATTTTATAGATACATAATAATATCTACAAGCTAGCCCTGCGAGGTAGGCAGAAATGTGTGGAATAAGATGCATCAGTCGAAATAAAATTAATTACCCCACTGCCCGGGCTAGTTCTTATTTTAAAATGATCTATTCTATAAAGATAATGTACCCAATAATTTAGATAAGCGATCTCTGAAGGTCTCCTAATCCTCCATGATTGAATACCGAGGGTAGTCTAATAACGAAATTAACGTAGGTCCGACAACTTGCATCAAAGTTATAGTATAAGTGAAAAGTTTCACTAAGTTAAAGTTCACTAAAGCATTACTAAGTTAAACCACCTCTCATCGTCCGGTGAGATTCAATTAACAACCTTCGTAGCGCGCGCCTGCTACGAGCGCGCTACAATGGCGCTACGCAGTAGAGTTACGGTCGGTTAGTTGCTACAATGCTTGCTACGTGACTGCGAAAAGAGCTATCACGGCTTGAGAGGTTGGAAAGGGAATGAATGAGATTCAAAGAATGAAAGATCGGATTTTAAATTATTTATACATAACTATACATACAT
The DNA here is from genome assembly GCA_905147225.2 of Euproctis similis. Taxonomy (NCBI): domain Eukaryota; kingdom Metazoa; phylum Arthropoda; class Insecta; order Lepidoptera; family Erebidae; genus Euproctis; species Euproctis similis. The sequence continues at coordinate 21,102,105 of LR990115.1, read as the reverse complement.
ATGTGAATTAATTATTATTCACTAATTTATTAAATTTAATTGATTCAAACGACCATTTAATATTGCGTTTTGACTCTAAAAAGGTTTTTGAGTGAAAAGGTGAAATTCAATAATAATATTCTAACAGTATTCAATAATATTATTCAAAGAGTTGACAACTATAAATGTTATTATATTAAAATCAATATAAAACCCTGCAAAACTAGTTTGAAACTTTAATTTTCCAATAATAGTGAGCTGGACTCAAACAAATCAAAACGGAATGATTGTTTTGAAATGAAACTGCTATTAGACAAAGGGCGGCTTGACCTCATTCGGCCGTAAACTAAATCTGACCGCACAGATCGACTCATTCAAATTAACCTTTAAATAAACTGCTCCGTGCTCTTGACTCCGCTTCGCACTCGTACATTTCCCACGATTAAAATTCCAAATTCCCTTTTTGTTCGCAATTTCCGTGGGAGGTGTGTTGCGCACAATGGTGTTCCTAAATCACGGCGGGTTCCGTACGGTGGGTGCAATTCAGAGCGAGTTACTTAATTCAATCATGATAACTGCGGTCCCCGGCAGGCGCAACAAATAAATTGACCAATGACCGCTGTTGCGAGCCAGCGACGACGCAGGGCTGCCATGCAACGCTTTTACTATTTATTATGTTTTAATTCAAGTCATCTGATGGAATGTAATAACTGAGTTACAACTCTTAGTTATGTTTATTTCTTTGTGAGAAAAGCGGGCAAACAAGCGGTGCCCATGAATCTCTGCAACACCAAGGGCATCACACCAACGTTGCCGGCCTTTAAGATGAGCGTACGCTCGTTTCTTGAAGGTTACGTTCATTATGTTCATCTTGTAAGTGTTCTTCATTAGGTACTCAGAAACACTGATGATAATCCTTATAATATCACCACGTAGTATAATAATATAAATTTTACCCCAATATTCCAAACGTAAACATTTGAAAGACAATATGTATATAATTTGGTTGTGCAAAAATGATCAGAGCTTGAGTCTTGTCGCTTCATGATCTAGATTCATTTGTACAAAATACAATATATCATGTTTTTTGCTCCAGACGTTAATCACTCGTATATATTTTTATTTAAATTACCCATTTCATTTCTCATCCAGTTGTATTGTATTCGATCTGGGGCAGACATTCTCATTGTTTGTTATGTATGAGATATAAATGATTACATGTCTATTCAAAGTGATGCTTCGTAAGTATCGAATGTAGACGTCGAGATATGATTTATGGTATGTACACGGATCTGTACGTTCCCGTGTATTTATTGTTTAGATATTGTTTACTGCATTACTCCTGTATTCTATTTTTTTAATCAAACTCGATTCTCCACAATATTTTATTATATTATCATTTTATTGTGTCAGTAATGACAACCCTAATTTAAAAGAAAGGGCTGTAGTACCTGGCTCGGGCTATTGGGGGCGACCTTGCAGTGGCAGATAACAATTGAGAGTCGCTCGCCGCAAATTCAATATCAAGAGGTGTCGTCGTATCTACCGCCCTCCCGCCCCCCCGCCGCCCTGCTCCCCCCGTCGCCCCACACACACCCCCGCGCACCCTTGCACCTTGTGTTTAGTGTCCACTATCCCTCCTCTGTCCACTGTTAAAGGGGATATAACCACTTAACGAGAACTGAAGTCTGCCTTGAATTGAATTTCCTAACTCTGTGTCGTGTGCTAAAACGTGTTGATAATTTTAGCTAGCATATATTACCTTATTGTTTTCGGTATTTGAGATAATTGTTGTTTGATCGTAATTGTTTATCAACAAAATAAGAGAATCACAAACGTACGTAAGTATTGTGTAACTATGAAGCGTTGGCGCCCAACGTGGGACTCGTCTACAAATCTTGAAAGTAGCGTTTTCAATACGTTCGTCACGTACCTACGTTCTGTACCTATCGGTACTGAGCATTACATTCATTATGATACAGGCCGATAGGACGCTCGCATATTAAACGACGATTAACCCACCGGCCACTCTCTCTCTGATTTATGTGAACTATTAAAATCTCTGAAGGCACAGAATTAATTGCACTACTTTAGTGTTGGCTGCTTTATTAATTGGGACCGAGTCGCCTGTTGTTTATGGACTTTCCCTTTCCTTGGCCAGCCCTTATCGTGACCCGAGCTCGACCAATTTGTCCACTCACGTTTCTGTTCAATTTCAATGGCTATTAAGGACCCTACCTCCAATACTCAATGCGCTAAACAACTGACTACATTATGTAAGTAAGGCTGCTCGGGAACTAGTAGCAATATATCTCATTTAAACTAGGTTTTGGAATATGGAAAATTCCAGATTAAAAGAAAATAAATGTATCTCATATTTATATTTAAATGGAAAAGTTGACACGTTTTCATATTATATACAAACTTCACTCTAAGTTCCTTGTAGGGTAGACATAAAGAACTGAAACAAATTTCATAATAATCATTTAAAGGCTGCTAGACAATTGTTCATCAAGCCTAAAAAAAATGTGTAGGTCCACACAAATTCGCATCATGATTCATCACAAGCATTCTAATATAAATGTTGGTAAGAGGGAAACAGTTAAAATTTAGATGTAATCATATTCAAATCAGATGGAGCCGCGAGGGCGAGTTATTTGTAACGCAGGACAAACATAAATTACGTGCGTAGGTAGCCGTCACAACTCGGAAGTTTTCACATTTGCATGTAAATGTGGGTAGGTTAAAATATCACCTTGCGTGAGGCGTGGGGTGCGGCGTGCGGGGGGAGAGGCGTGAGGTGACAACAAATTATGAACAACAATTATCGCGCGCTACACGGGACGACATCCGAGTGTGTGGCGCCATCTGGCCACCTGGACACCGACCACGCGTGCTCGGAATATATTGCACTGGTTTCAAACTAACAACTCTAAGTGTACCGATTTTTCAAGACTTTATTAAATTTTATTATTATTGAAATTAAATCCGTATTGGTTTACATATTTATTTCTCAAACTTTCGCGAATCTCACTCATAGATTAAAACAACTTTTAGGATTATATCGCGTTTATTTATTACTTATTCATAATATAATATATTATGTTTACTCTAAGTTACTCTCACATTTAAGGCCAGTCTAACTACATATCTAACACTAATAAATTAAAGCAAAAACCCTCTTTAAAGAAGCTTTTATTTAAGCGCTCTAAAAATAAGAAAATAATATTTCCTTAAAAATTTCAAGTATCAACTTAGAGCCTCAGTATGTACCATTTATATAATAATAAAAGCTTGTCGCGCGAGTTGTAAATAAACTGTACTAATTTTATAATGTCAAATCAACAGTTAAATATAGTCCGTAAATACAGCTATTTATCTTATTATTGTATTTAAAGCATAACATATTAAACACGAGCGCTTGAAATTGCCTCCTTGGAACAAAAGCGCACGGACGATTCTGAGTGTAAGGTTGTCTTGAGAAGAAATGGGCAAAACACTCATGTAAATTAATCTACTAACTTTACTTTATTATCTATTGCAATTTAATTACCTACTGATATTGAGTCAAATCTCGCGACAAGCTTTTATTATTATATAAATTGTAAATACTGAGGCTCTAACTTGATACTTGAAATTTTTAAGGAAATATTATTTTCTTATTTTTAGAGCGCTTAAATAAAAGCTTCTTTAAAAAGGGTTTTTGCTTTAATTTATTTTTTTATTTTTAGTTATAGCTGGGTAGGTTAGTGTCATTTCATTCAACGTATCATTATTGCAAGTTAGTTTACCGTTTAATTTAAAACAGTCCAGCTCTTCAATAAGGAGATCATCTAATTCAATTTCAGCTTGAAGTTTCCTTTTTCATTTAATCGCAATGATGATTTTTAATTCATATATTGTAGAAATGCTTCAAAAATATGTATGCCGTTATCTTGGATGGTCCACCATATTGTATTTCGAATGACGTCACATTATTTTTCGAGTTATTCTCAACAAGCCCTTTCATTTGATACCCATATTGTAGAAATGCAAATATTTTTCCCGCCATATTGGATTTGGAATGACGTCATTTTTTTTTCGAGTTACTATTAACAAGCCCTTTCATTTGATACCCATATTGTAGAAATGCATTAAAAAACTATTCCTCTATCTTGGATCTCGCACCACCGACCACGCGGGTAGATCTGTTCATGACTTTGCTCTAGCATATGATCTAACACAACTGGTTACCGCACCCACGCGAATCCCAGATGTTCATAATCATATACCTTCCCTGTTGGATCTTCTGCTGACCTCCCATCCGGACGGATATGTGGTTTCTGTAGACGCCCCTTTGGGTTCTTCGGACCACTGTCTTTTAAGGAGTACAGTGCCATTCACGCGCCCACCTCGACCGCACATTGCGAGCCGCCGCCGTGTGTGGCACTATAGGTCAGCAGACTGGGATGGGATGCGAAATTTCTTCGCATCTTACCCATGGGGGCAAGTTTGCTTCTCGCCGGATGATCCTGACGTCGTTGCCGACTCTGTTGCTGATGTGGTGCTGCAGGGAATGGAGCTCTTTGTTCCATCCTCAGTGGTGCCAATCGGCGGCAGATCCCAGCCCTGGTTTGATCGCTCATGCAAAACGGCATTACGTTTTAAGCATGAGTGCTATCAAGCCTGGGCAAAAGCAGTGGCGTCCCAGGACTCGGACACCGGCTCTCTTAAGAAGAGGTACAACCTTGCCTCCAGGTCCTTCAAAAGAGTTATAGCCGTAGCAAAGTCTCAGTACATAGGCAAAATTGGCGAGAAACTAGTTCGCCTTCCCTCGGGAACCCGTGCGTTCTGGTCGCTCGCCAAGGCTGTTCTTGGGAATTTTTGTAAGCCGTCTCTTCCACCGTTGCACCGGGAGGACCAGTCTCTAGCCCACGACGCAAAAGAGAAAGCCGACCTTCTTGGCACTCTTTTTGCGTCCAACTCGACTTTGGACGATAGAGGTAACATCGCACCGACAATTCCACATTGCGGTCACGCCATGCCGGAGGTTCGTTTCCGGCAAAGTACTATGCGACGCATACTTTTATCCCTGGATGTCCACAAGTCGAGTGGGCCTGACGGAATCCCAGCAATCGTGTTGAAGATGTGTGCTCCAGAGTTGGCACCGGTTTTAACGCGTCTTTTCCGGTACTCCTACTCTCTCGGCGCTGTACCAGCATCATGGAAGGTTGCTTTAGTCCACCCGATCCCTAAAAAAGGTGACCGCTCAGATCCGTCCAACTACAGACCTATCGCCATCACCTCCCTATTCTCCAAAATAATGGAAACACTCATCAACCGCCAGCTCCTTAAGTATCTAGAAGAGCACCAGTTGATTAGCGACCGTCAGTACGGATTCCGTAAAGGTCGCTCAGCTGGTGATCTTTTAGCGTACTTAACCCATCGGTGGGCGGAAGCGGTTGAGAGTAAAGGAGAGGCGCTGGCCGTTAGTTTGGACGTAGCGAAGGCCTTTGATCGGGTTTGGCACAAAGCACTTCTTTCGAAGCTTCCATGCTATGGGCTTCCCGAGAAATTATGCGATTGGGTTTCCAGCTTTCTCACGGCTCGGAGCATTAAAGTTGTTGTCGACGGGTCATGCTCCGACTTAAAGCCTGTGAATGCTGGAGTCCCCCAGGGCTGTGTGCTATCCCCTACGCTGTTTCTTCTGCATATCAATGACATGCTGCTTAGCAGCAATCTTCATTGTTATGCGGATGACAGTACCGGGGATGCCTTGTATACCGGCCACCCGCGTATTTCTCGGGAAAACGTCGACGAGCACCGGAACAAACTTGTGTCTGAAATCGAAACTCTGCTTAGTCAGGTTTCGGACTGGGGCCGACTAAACTTAGTCCAATTCAACCCTAATAAGACACAGGTTTGCGCGTTTACCGCTAAAAAGACACCCTTTGTCGTAGCTCCCTGTTTTGAGAGCACTCCCTTACCTGCCTCAGCCGCTATCGGAATTCTTGGTGTCGACTTGTCGAGTGACGTCCAGTTTCGCGGTCATCTGGAGGGCAAGGCCAAATTGGCCTCCAAAAAGCTTGGTGTGCTCAATAGAGCGGGACAGTATTTCACGTCAGGTCATCGCCTGCAACTTTACAAGGCGCAGGTCCGTCCTCACGTGGAATACTGTTCACATCTTTGGGCGGGGGCACCCCAGTACCAGCTTACTCCATTTGACCGCATCCAACGACGCGCGGTTCGGCTTGTTTCGAACCAAGCTCTTACCGATCGGCTCGATCCTCTGGCGTTGCGGAGAGAGGTGGCATCTCTATGCATCCTCTACCGCATATACCACGGGGAGTGCTCTGAGGAATTGTTCGGATTAATACCGCCAGCTGACTTCCGCCACCGTTCGACGCGCCAACGCTACCACCCGCATTGGCTGAATGGTTGGCGATCGACAACAGTGCGTTTCAACAGGCACTTCTTGCCACGCACTGTTCCTTCATGGAACCAGTTGCCGGCGACGGTATTTCCGGACCGCTACGACCTAGGAACCTTCAAGAAACGAGCCTATTCTTATCTGAAAGGCCGGCAACGCTGATGTGATGCCCCTGGTATTGCAGACGCCATGGGCGGCGGTGATTGCTTTCCATCAGGTGACCCGCAAGCTCGTTTGCCCCTTCTCCCATAAAAAAAAAAAAAAAAAAATCTTGGATGATCCGCCATATTGGATTTACAATGACGTCACATTATTTTTTCAGTTACTCTCAATGAGCCCTTTCATTTGATACCCATATTGTACAGAAGCTTAAAATATGTTTTCCTCCATCTTGGATATTCCATCATATTGAATTTAGAATGACGTCATAATATTTTTTGAGTTACACTCAATAAGCCCTTTCATTTGATACCCATATTGCAGAAATGCATTCAAAATATCCATTCCTCCATCTTTGGTTGTCCGCCATATTGGATATAGTATAATGTCACACATCATATCATGCATTGTCATCCAAAGTAAACATGTGTACAAAATTTCAGCTCAATCGGTTGAAGATATCTACTTCAAAATTGAGTTGCAAGATTCCACCGCACATACATACATACAGTGCAAGTTAAATAAAAGCTTTTAAAATGCACCAACCAGTCAAGGTAAAGATTGTGCCAAATAAGTATGCACTCAAAAATTCAACGCACCTAATGATCTTGTCGGTTTAAAAGATCCGTTATCTTTTTATTTAAATGGATAACAATTAGAATACTTGTAACACTGTATTTATTTACAAAAAATATCTAAATTCACTACGTAAATCTTTCAAATATCGAAATAAAACATGAAATTAAACCATATGACCCATCAAACTCTTTACAGAGATAATTTTCACGAGTCGATCTCTGTAAAGAGTTCGAAACGTCGGGATATAATTAAAAATAAGTAATAAAGAAACGCGATATAATCCTAAAAGTTGTTTTAATTTATTGAAATTTAATCTTTCGTTTGATGTGAAATGATATTCTAAGTAAGAATATAATTTTAATCGCTAATATAGTTTAGAAATGATTGTATAAAAAGGTGACAAACGAAATAATGTCGCATTCACCTGGGCCAGTATCATATTGGTGGGATAGAACAGTCACTTATTAAATTCATCTAGTCAGTAGATTTACGAGCGGACAACGCGCCACGTGTTCTTGTGCTACCAAGATAAATGCGGCCGCAGTGGGTGCTGAGGGCCCAGCGGGTGCTGTGGGCCCAGCGGGTGCTGTGGGCGCTGTGCGTGGCTGTGGTGCGGCCCGTCCGCGGGGCCCGGCGCAGGTGCGCGACCCGCCGCCATATCTCACAGTCACGCACGTGGTCACCGGAAGATATTGGAGTAATTGCGAAGGGCTACATTACTGACAAATTGACTTTTTATTACACCAAGGGAGACATGTAGTACAACTCGTGCACAGTTCATACTTCATCTTTGTGTGTTCACGTTCATCACGTGTTCAGGTGCATAAATGAATGAAACATTTTGGTTTCCAAAATATAACATAGCATATGTTATACTGATGCTAACCGGTTAATTAATGGCGTAAATTCTAACGGGAATCAAAATATCCCGCTTATTTGCGTTATTATATTATACTTTATTTTGAATATTTTCAACATTCTTAATTATTCCTGATTATTTGTATGGAGTCTCTCGCTCATGCAAAGATCGACGTCATCATACGCATATGCAAATAAATAAATATCTATAATGAAGCAATATAGCAATGACAATGTGATTTCCATCCACATGAGCAATATCTCGTGAGAACGTCTCAACACAATTCCAGCCGCCATATCTTATCTTCGACAACCGATCTGTTCCCGCAGAAGGTACGGTCGCAATATAAACCCGGTCCCTTAGGTGACATAAGATCCCGAGGCGCCTCATTCTACAAACTAAAAGAAATTTGACGCAATCAGCCGCCATAAAACCGAATCCGCCTATTTAGATCATCTCAGACGTCCATGTGTCCTCCAATTTTTTTACAGCACCAATATACTTTTGCGTTGACAAAGTGGAAAATATGCTCTTATTGTGAAGTGTTAAAGCTCGTTACGATTTCAACATTATGTTGGTATAATATCATGGAGGTAGGCATAACATAGGCGATAAGTTTTATTCGTGTTGGGAGGTGTGCCGCTGGACGTAAAGTTGTCGATAGGACCAGCCTCGGGGCTGTTCAGCTGATAGTGGACCACGATATAGATGCTGTTTCGTTTTAAAATGAAATTTGATTTGTACCGCTTGTAAGCGTCCTGTAGAGAAGAGAAAGAGAAATTAGTTCTCAACCGTTTCATTATACTGATGGACACGGTAGATATTGTTGTGCCAAAACAGCGCCATCTATTGAATACATACTCATTTGACGTCAATACCTGTAAGTGTAAGCGTTTATTCATATCTACAAAAGAATGTTTTGACGAATGCCTGTGTAGTAGTCGCGCTACCTACCCATTTAGACATTACAGGTGTGATAGTATGTAAATATGTAATTAATAAACAGCGTTACACTATCAGCTATCAGTGGTCAGTCGTCATCGGCGACGTTGTTGACCCACAAGCCGTCCTGTGCACAGATCACCGATACATTTGCGCAGTACACACGCGCCATATCTAGGTTACAAACGTTTATCTTACTATAATAAACTAACAAATAAATGTGTATGTATGTGTGTACGTGCGCACTTCCTCAAGGATTGCGCGCACACACGAGGTGCACGAGGTGCACAGGTCACACACGCAAACATGTTTTTAATCGGAACTACACGTAATAATAATAGTTAGTCACACGCTAATTTAATTTGATGTTTAAATTTTTCAGTTTATACAAACATAAATAACTTCATGCCAAAACCATTGCGGGGTAAGCAGAGAGAACGGAGCACCATAAGACACGATTCTTACACACCTCACTCGCTTCGTTGCTTTCATAACTCTTTTCAGGCACGCGCGTCGATTTTTGAGGCTCCTAACATTACCTTCCTTCTTTCTCAGTTTATGTGTGTGCTATATCTCATGCGCTTTAATTATTTTATCCGTTCTTGAAAATTTCGTCAACTCCAGTTTTTTTATCAGTCACCGTCACCAAATTACGAGATCAAAAAAATTCAGCGAGTCCAGCCTTCGATACCGCTGCCTATACCTCCAATAAAATAATTAAATAATAAAAGGGTAAAGTAAAAAAAAAATGTGTCGCAAATAATATATTTAATATTATAATTGTTGTTATCTAATACCTACTTATAAAATAAACAAAGAAACCACAATAATTATTAACTTGTCATATAATTTATTTTAATACCAATATTATTAAATAATAATTAATAATATTCCCCGTATCAGGATAACAGCGAGTGTTACACATTCACAGCGCAGTATCTATACTAATATTTTAAAGCAACAGAGTTTGTTTGTTTGCGCTATTCTCTAGAACTATTAGTCCAATTTGACAAATTAAGTTTTTTTGACTTTTCAAATTACTACCTCAGAAATAGTGGAGTAGTGAAAAGAGTATATCTTTTAAGTTCTATGAATAACATAACATAACTTCACGTCTTTTTCTACCCGAAGGTGTAGACAGCGGCTATTAAGCCTCGGTGGCGAACCTATTACTTTTACTTTTAAAAATATCTTTATTCAATAAATGTTACACAGTTTAATACAAACTATATCTTAAAAGCTAATACATTTTTACCAGGCCAACAATAAAGCGCCTCTCAAAAATTTACTGCACGAGTTAAAATTATAATAATATATTAAATTCCGTTCAAGTTGAAAAAACACAGAATCCAAGGATCATTTTATGCACTATTGTTAGTAGTTACATTTGTTACTCAGTACAATTTAAATTATTTAATAGTTTGAGGTACCTGCATACCTCACGAATACATAATTTTAATAAATATAATATATCATAAATATCAATAAGCGGCGGTAGACAAAAAATAAATAAATATCGAAAGTTACAAGTAACATATCCTTTCATCACTGGCGTAAACTACCTAATGACGTCGCAATGTAATACGTGGTGATGGGGCAATCTGTAAGTCTTATATTTATCGATATATGTCAAGTATTTAAGACGTGTTCTACCTATTGACGAAACTAATGTGTTAGTATTATTTGGTGTTTTTAAGAGATACAATTTACGTGTTTGTTTTAAAATGAAATTCTTAATCAGGGGAAACTTAACTTCATCATGTAATTTTTTGAGATTTGTTTTAAATGATGTATTAAAAGATATTTTTAAGGCTTTGTTTTGTATGACCTGCAGACTTTTATAGTTGGAGTTACATGTGGTGCTCCATACAGGCGCGGCGTATGTGAGACCGGGTCGTATTAGGATCGCATATATGCTTAATTTAATGTATGGACTTAACTTGCTACGGCGATTAAAAACTGGATATAACGCATTCATCGCTTTTACACCTTTTACTTTTAAATCGACGACCAAAAGAAATTCGTAAGCATTTGCTTACGAATTTCTTTTGGTCGTATAGGTGCTAAGGGTAGGTCGACGGTGGGACAAGAGAGCAATTCTAAAGACGATTCGACTTCCCTTTCGACCTCATCATGTGACCAATCAATAGTAAGGGACATATTGCTGGCAAAAGTATCAGCTAATACTTCGCATTGCTCATGAGTAGGTATTTAAGGTGATTGAGTTGTCTGATTTTATGAGTGGTGGGATCGACAAAGATTTATTTTTTAACTGCTTAGTAATACGCCACAAATCTGGACCAGGATTATGAATTTTAGATAATTTGGCTTGCCACACAGAATCGTTATATTTTTTTAAAACAAAACTAATCTGCCTTTGCAATTTATTTATTTCAGCTCGAAGTTCACTTTTTGTATTCATATTTAGTTCACGCTGAGATTTTTTACGTAACCTATTTTTATATCTTATGAGATTTTTAATGTCATGTGGAAGTTTGCTATATGAACAAGTAGTTGACACAGTGAGTACACACTTGTCTCTTATTTTTATCAGAGTTTCCGTGAAGACAGATATAGCTTCGTCAATCTTATTTGCAGTTCTAGGTATATACATGAGAAGATAATGCAACATTATGATTTAGTAAAGAACGATATAAAGGCCAGTTAGTCTTATGAAATAAATGCAGCTTAAATGTTTTACGCTTGATGTGTCCTCCTATACTAAAATAAATTGGTAGGTGATTAGAAAATAGTGCCGTTATTGTACTAATATCACTAACTGAATTAATGTTAGATGTAATAACTAAATCAGGGGTTGACGGTTTGAGGTTAGTGCGATAATGAACAAGTGTTGGAGAGTCCGGTGCGTGAATAACAAAATCGTGATTAATCATATGCTGGAACAATGTTCTACCGCGGCTATTGGTATCATTTACATCACAGTGCCAATATGAGTTTTGGGAATTGAAATCACCCATGATGATTACATTTGAACCTAAGTTTAGGTCGGAATAGTCAGGATTTGAACCTACGACATCTTGATTCAGAAGCGGGGTTTTTTTTATGGTATAGGAGTGCAAACGAACAGGCGTGTCACCTGATGGTAAGCAACCAACGCCGCCCATGGACACCAGCAACACATATAGTGTTACTGTTGCGTTGCCGACCTTTAAGGGATAGGGGATAGGAAAGGATGGGGAAGGGGGGTGGGCCTCCGGATACCTCTCTCACCGAACGAAACGCGGCACGAGCCACTTTACGTCGGTCTTCTGAGAGGTCGTGGTATTTCACCGGTCGAGCCGGCCCATTCATGCAGCGAACTGCTTGGCTCTACCACTGTCGTTGGTGCTCGAGCATTACCCCACCGAGACTGTTTATTACCCGTTCTGTGAATACCCGCAATAGATAATTGAAGAGTATGTACATGGAAGATTGCTGTGTCGCTTCAACTGTGGAGCTTCAACATATCACTAGTTAGAGTAAAAGTCGCGCGTTGCTTTTGCGTTATCTTTTTACTACATTTATCTAATTTGTAATATTTTAATTGCCATATCAAAAGAAACGGGACAGAAACTAATGCATTTCGTTAAATCAATACTAATTCAATGTATCTCCGTATGTTTGTATATTGTTCAGTTGTGCAAGATGTAGAACAGAAGTGTCTGCGGTCGGACGTGTCAAGATAGCGCGCGCGAGAGACTCTCTCTGGCCCTCTCGATATATCACGCTAAGCAGATAGTACACCAGATATGTACCAATCTTGTAGCTCTCGGATCTCAGGGGCCTCTGTCAAACGTATGTTAAGTGGTTAATTTATTGCTTATTGAGGAACTATACTTATATATTAATAGTACTAAATTACAATATCGTGTAAGACACTACATTTTTTTTTAATTATGTCTGGACGCTATGGCCCTGCCCGCGGATTTTCCCCTAACATTATCAGGGACCTATAGGATCCATTATTTTCCGTATACATATTTAATACAATAAAGCAGTAAAATAATCATTCGTATCATAATAATAACTTACCACTAACACAATTCTATTTATAATTAAATAATCAAATAATCACTACATTGTAATTATTTTTATTAGCTTTTTATTAGCTTCGCCTGTATGTTTGTATGTTTGTAACCGACTTCTTTGGGCGCGATTTTGACCCACTTTAAACGGCCAGATTTCGTTCAAACTTTGTAGATTTATTGAAGACCGATGACAATACACTAATTTGATAAAATTATTCCATTTTTCAATTTGAAAAATATGATTTTTGTTAATTTTGTAGTGTTCATAGTTCACTTCTCGCACCATCTAGTGGCAATCAGCGGAAAGTCTACGTTATTAACTTGAAACGAGTTCCTTGTATAAGTCACAGATGGCGCTATTCCTCAAATTCGGTTTTAATATCCGTTGTTAGCACGCTTTAAAATAGTTAAGCAATAGTTTAAAAACTAAGAAACGCGCTTGTTATAGAAAACCGAACTAAAAAATATAAAATAAGTAATAGTTTAAAAAAAACTAAAAAACACGCTTTTTATAGAAAACCGAACTAAAAAGTAGAAAAATAAAAAAAAAATATTTTATTTTAAAAAAAGCGTGGGGTGCTTTTTAAGATATTATCGAAATGATAATCACTTTACTCATATCTCCCCACGCTTTTTTTTAAATAATTTTTTTTTTCAATTTTTTAGTTCGTTTTTCTATAAAAAGCGTGTTTTTTAGTTTTTTTAAACTATTATTTATTTTACTGTAATTTAGTTAAGCATATTGCAGTTTTAGGGAAGGGGTTACGTCATATAACCTGCCGTTCCCTCTGAATAAGGTTAAGGCAGTGAAAATGCAAGCCACACAAAATGGAGATTAGACGGATCTCCTAGTGTGGTCCAACTTCAGTTCCAATATTATTGGGATAAATATACATGTACTCGTGTCGATGTTCCAATGGTCGAGATGCCCATTTCTGATTTAGAAGTCGTGGTATCGATTCCTATGATTACTCAGAATTCTTTTCAGAATTTATGTGTGATAAATATCAATTAATGACAACACGTTTAGAAGCCACTGCTTATACCTTCGATTGAAAAAGGCGTAAAGTTATGCGATGAAAGATTTGCTCACATGGAAATAAGTCTTAAAATCTTTACTATATATCTACCTTGTCAATTTCAAAGATTATCCAGTCCTCTAATACAATATAGTAATAAAATGTTACAAAGGTTAAACACACGGAGTTGGGACATGGAGTTGTAGGTATGTATATCAGTCACTTTCCATATTTTTATAAAAAGTGTGAGCACAGCAAATTGTCTGCAGACAAATATGATATGATCCGAGTCCGAATTGTGATGGAGACAGTGCATTGACACCTTCACAAGCAGTAAAATAATATCTCTTCAAAAACTTATTTAGTCTTTACGGGCAGTTAGATTTGAAGATTACACCAAGTGGCAATCTGGAAAAAAATGAATATGAGAGGAATTTTCCGAATCACCGCCGCGCCCCCAGAGCGCCCCCGGAGTGCCCCCGGCGGACATAAAACGCGAGATATTCGAACGGTCGCTTCGAGGTGAACAGAAACACTCAATCTTATCTGTCTGTCTGTGTGTATGTATATATTCGTGAACTGTAGCTACCATCTCACCACCCGACGTCATGAATACGAATGATGCATTTTTGGTATGGAAGAGAATGAGTTAATAAAGAATTTGTCACTAAATGGCTCTCCAGATCTTAATATTTGAAGGTTATTTTATTTATGGACGTGTGTTCAAAACAGAGGTTGTGAAACCCTCTAGAAGAGATCACTACGTGGATTTTCCGTGACATGCGAGACGTCCTCTGGGACCATTACACGGTAAAGATCAGGTCACATTGAGATCAGGAACCAGTTATTTGATTTGTTACCTTGATTGCATAGTGAACCAATATTTGGACACTGAAGTTAAGGTAATGACTGTGTGGTATGCCACTTATTTTATAGCATCAAATATTTAATTGGTGATAGAATAATGCTACTTGTACCAGCTATACTTTTTCTGCTTGGAATATGACCAAATTAAATAAATATGAATTTGGAAAGATATCTAGAAAACGAGCCCTGAGAAAATAAATACAAAATTTTATTTATTTATTTATTTTATTTATTTACACTTTATTGTACATTTACTGCTTAAAACTATACTTAAATACTATTTATAATAAGTAGGTAAATACTGTACAATAGGCGGCCTTATCACTGACAGCGATTTCTTCCAGGCAACCGTGGGATAGAAATGTTTGAAGAGAGAGGTAGCTGTTAGTGCAAACTAAACAAGTATAAATAATAATACAATACATACACATACATACATATTTACAATAATATATAAATAAATACATACAACTAAACATGACCAAATAAAATAAGCACAGTAAATAGGAAATTTCGAGTTTATTCTATAGTGTCTAGGTAATAATCTTTTACCAACTTTTTAAAAGTAGACAGTGACTTAGCCTTTCGAATAATAACTGGCAGGTCATTCCACAGACGTACTGCAGTTACAGTGAAGGACCTGCCATAGAAGCATGTACAATGCTCTGGCACCTTGAGCCTCAGATTATGAGATGACCTTAAACCTTGACTATGCGTTTCATGTAAGTACTGAAACCGTACTTTAAGATAGGAAGGAGTCGAAGGGTTAAACAGAATGTTATATAGAATTGAAAGAATATGAGCATTCCGGCGATGTCGTATAGGCAACCACTTGAGTTGTTTTCGATATTGTGAGATGTGATCATATTTGCGCAAGCCAAATATGAATCGAATACAATAATTTTGGAGACGCTCAAGCTTTTCGAATTGGTTTTCGGCAAGATCAGGAGAGCTGGCATCTGCGTAATCAATAATGGGCAGTAGCAGGGAATTAGCGAGCGCGATTTTGGTGACAGTCGGAAGAAAATTACGTAGCCTTTTAAGAGAACCACCAGAATAAAATATTTTCCGGCTCACCTCTTGTAATTGCGGACCCCATGTTAAATTTGAGTCTATCACTATGCCTAGATTTTTAACATTGTCACATAATGGTATGACAGTCCCATCGAAAATTATCGGCGGCAATCGTGGTTTGTCAACCCTGGAAGTGAGACGGCTGCTACCTATTAAGGCCACCTGGGTTTTCGACGGATTCACTGTCAATCCATGAGCCTTGCTCCATGCACTTATTCTAGCTAAATCTGTGTTGAGGGTATTGACGGTGTCAGTAAGCTGGGCCAATGAACCCTGTAAATAAATTTGGAGATCATCTGCATAAAGGTGGTAAGAGGAAACGATGTTATTTGGAATGGAATTAATAAAAATTGCGAAAAGTAAAGGAGATAAAACGCCACCTTGGGGCACGCCGACAGATGTATTACACCAGGAAGAGAAGGTATTATCAATGTGTACACGTTGTCGGCGTCCACACAAGTAACTGCGAAACCAATCTATAACCGTTGGAGATATGTTATGGGAGCGCAGTAGGCACAGGAGAATATCCGAGTCCACCGTATTGAATGCATTGCTAAAATCCAGCAGTGCCAGCATTGTTAGTTTGCCACCATCCATACCGGACCTGATATCATCCGTAATATTGAGAAGGGCAGTGGTAGTGCTGTGGCCGGGACGGAAACCGGACTGCATGGGATTCAGGAGGTTATTTTTATGGAAAAAGTTACTAAGTTGTTTGTGGACAAGTTTTTCGAGAACTTTGGAAAGGAAGGGTAATATAGAAATAGGTCGGTAGTCAGAAAGGGAACTTGGCTTCAACTTTTTGGGTAAAGGAATCAGCTGGGCATCTTTCCATGCAGATGGGAAGACGCCACTGGATATAGAGAAGTTAAGGATATGGCAAATGATTGGTAGGATTTGGTTAAGGATTGGTAGGATCATATTACGGCTGATATAGTCACATCCAACTGCGTTAGATGTTATGGTTTTTATGCACTCCCTAACATCACAAGCAGTAAATAGATTAAGAAGAAATGGTGGAAACGCGGGGGCAGGAATGGAAGAAAGATAACTAATTGTGTTAGCCTTTAGAGTCCTATCAAAATTGGACGACGCAGAGAAATTTCTGATTAAGTAAATCAACATTGAAAGGTATCTGATTTGTCTCTCGCTGAGATTTTCCAACCCCAAGAGTTTTTAGAAATTTCCAGATTTTCGTAGGTTCTCCGTTCTCAACAGACTTATGAATGTGCTGGCGTTGTGCATCTCTACACACCTTATTGCAGTGATTCCGGAAAGATGTGTACTTTTTAAAATTCGTGTCGGTAGGTTTAATTTTGTATTTAAATTTAGCTGTTGCTTTTTGTGATATGAGTTGTTTAATGTTGTCAGTGAGCCATGGCGCCGGAGGATGTCTGATTTTTACGACTCTGATAGGTGCGTGCTTATCAAAAAGTTGTAGGATCTTATTGTTAAAAATATTTACTTGTTCGTTAACAGAGTTCGATGTAAATAGCTGCGTCCAGTCAATATTATTAGCATCTTCTTGAAGATTTTCTATATTCATGTCACCAAAATTCCGCTGCATTAGAGTTTTAGCCCTAATCTTAGGTGGACGAAGTTTGTAGGAGAGGAAAATAAGGTCATGGTATGAGAACACGTCCGCTGGGCATTGTCCATGCTTAGCGACACGCTCCTTAGAAGAAACCATAATCAGATCAAGAAGTGAGGGAATAGAATGAGGGAAGCGATGTGTAGCATCAAGGGGTAAGATAGTGAGATTAGAAGATTGGGTAAGAGCACGAAGAGTTTTAGAGCGGTTATCATTTTTAAGTAGGCATGTGTTAAAGTCGCCCATTATTATGGTGTGACTGTAAGAAGGCATTAGATTTAACAATACTGTTTCAAAGGAGGAGAAGTAATCTATACGTAAGGAAGGACAGTAGTAGACGCCGACTAGGAGTTTGGATTGATTAAGTTCAACCTCAATGAACAGGTGCTCGCCGGAATTTGAAGATGATTGTGGTGAAATGTCAACGATTTTATGTGTAAGATATGATCGTAAGTAAATAGCGACACCTCCACCTCCACCATTTGCACGATCGTTCCTAATGAGGTTGAACCCGGGAAGGGAATATAAAGTAGACGGGAGACATGGTTTTAACCATGACTCAGAAACAAGGATAGCATGAACATTCTTACAGTCAAAAGTGGCCAGCATATCAGAGAAATGTGCCGGAATACTCTGGACATTGATATGAACAACATTAAAATTTTTCGGTACATCACTAAACTGGGATTTCAAACTGTCCGCTAAAATGGGAATGCTTGAGAAACTGTCATCAGTTTCAAGGCTACATGCGGAGTAAAAACTTTCACTATCACTGTAATCATCAACATTAGTCATATCAATAAATATTTGGTTATGTTAAGTTCAATAAATAATAATAATAATTAAATATAACAATATAAAGAATAATAAATACAAAAAAATAATTAATAATAAAAAAAAAAACAATCAATAATCAACCTGCCAGTTGTGTCATCGATTAAATATGCATAAGGAATATTAATTTTAAAATATAACGAGAAAAATCACAATCGTTATTCTATCATTTTCAAGTACCCCAGATCCATTGTTGAATCAGCTCACAACCAAAATTATTATTTTGTTTGTTTCGAACTCAGCATCCGTGTCATAAGCCCCTTGTAAAAAAGTGTAAGCCATTGAGTATAGAAGTGAAAAAAAAAAAAAAAAAAAAAACAGACAAAAAAGAAAAGAGATACTACAAGAAAAGTTATTACTGTAGAAGTCTTAGTTACCAGATCATTAAAACCCAAAGAAAGAAAAAAATTATATGTCAATGTCAAATACAGTATCAAAACAATAACAGGGTATGGCTAAAATATTATTAAATTGTGCAATAATTTATAGATATGAGGGTACCTAGCTAAGAGAACAACAATAATAAAGATAAAATAAACATCTTACACGAACAAATTTATGGATTTTACTTTTTTATGACTGTGCGTTTGGATTTTGGCAACGGCTTTACAGCAACGTTTAATTTTTTAGTAACGCAAGGCTCGAGATTGCTAAGTTCCTTGAGAGTACTAATTCTATGCCGCTCATTATTAATAAGGACGTAAGTAAAACCTTCCTTGGTCCATGAATTAGATATTCCAAACTTGTCTCGTGCCTCCATGAACACCTTATGACGTTGCTTTGTGAGAAATTCCGATATAGTTATGCCAGTACCTTTCAACTTTGTCTTTCCAAACCATATCTCATCTCTTGCAGCCACGGTTTCCAGTTTAACTACAATGGACCTGGGCTTTTTAACGCCAGCAGAACGTCCCATCCTATGGCATCGTCTAATAATAGAAGTCTCAAAATTTTCAAGCTTAAGGTGGTTTTTAATAGTTTCGGCCACAACATTCTCAACTTTTTCTTTTTTGTTTTCAGGTACACCATGTATTAATAGCATTTTCCTGCGGCCCCGCATGTCCATAGAATCCACTTGGGCCGCTAGTACATCTATTTGTTCCTGCAGATTTTTTAGTGTCCCTGTTATGAATGTCTTGAACTGCAGAAACTCTGTAGAAAGTGCAGGCAGACTAGTTTGTGTACTTGAAGTCTGTTGCAATTGTGTCTCAAAGAGATTCATTATCTCATTAAAAGACTTGCTAAGCTCTTCAAGTGACTTGTGTAAAGTTGATTGTTCCATAATGAGTGACACACTAAGTTATTAGGATTTGCTAATAGTGAATTACTTGCGTAGATAACACGAGACTGGCAGGTATTTAGTATTAACTGCTTATATCTAGCATAAAATTTTTAAATCTATCACTTTATCAATAAAAATTATCAAAAATAAGAAGAGCGTAAAATTTTTGCACCTCTATCCAACTACCCGCGTATATTAATGCCGCGTAAAATGTTTGCTAATAATGAAATAAAAATAAACAATTCGGACATTCGCTGTTGAAAGGAGAGCCACAAGAGATTATAAAGCAGTTCGATAAGAGTATTCGCGATTCAATCGAGATCTCGACTTTACTAATCTAATTACCGGCGGTTCTACGTCTCTTTGTAGAGGACCACCCCCCCGCCGCCCCGTCAACCGCCCGTGCGCTGCGCTCGGTGCTGGCCGTTTGTTTGTTTGTTCCCTTTGCCTCGCGACCTGATATTATATACTTTTTTTTCGGAGTTTTCAAACGCTCAAAGGCGGATTTGAGTTATGAAATAGTTGAAGCGTTAATTGTAGACGTCCAGCGGTGAATATTAAAGTGCCGCTCCGTGGAGAGACACTTTGTACTGTCTGTACTGTTAATTTCGTCAGCGTCATTCTACTTTAAAATGTTGCCAACAAAAAAAAGAAAAGTATTCAATTTGCAAGTTGTCGTTGTAAGGGCTGTTTGGCGACTTGAATGTTCATTAAGCTTGTTGTTTTTGAAATTTTATTCGTACACATCTAAATAAGTTTATGCGCTGTAAAGTTTTCCAAGATAACAAATAGAATACAGAGCAGTCCCTGTGACCAAAATGTCAGAAAGGAAGTCATATTTTTATACGAGAATCTCTGACTGAGAATCAAATACAGTAAGTAATCATTCATAGATCTATAACTTCAATCCGAATCCCTTGCGGGGTATGCAGAGAGAACAGAGCGCCATAAGGCACGATTCTTACACGCAGTAATCGATACTGAAAGTTTGAAAAATCTTGGTTATCGAGATTTCTCAATTGGAATAAGAACATTCAACGACTAGACCGTAAAGAGGACCATGGCTTGCGTAATTCAGTAAATATGTTTTTTATAACTGTAAATATTTGAGCATGTACTCGTAGCTAGCTAAGCTATTCCTTAGAAAAATAATGTCCATCTCTTTGACTTTTTCTAGTATTTGTCGGCCGATCGTGGATTTTTCTTAGTGATTGGTAATCGGCAAAGTCATTAGGGAAGCTTTGTTTTTTATCGACGCGGGTAATGGCGTGAAAAATGTCGTTAGACGCAAACAGAAGTGGGGCAGCTCATCGGTGCTCAGAGGCAGGAGTGGCAGGTGAGGAGTTCAATATGACCATTTGTGACCAGATTTTGTCATTTATTTTTTGTTACAGAGATTTGGGTTGATATTAGTCACACAAACTATTATATTAGCTATAGATTGTTGACATTGGCTAAGTTCTGGGTTTGAACCCATACAATTAAATTTTATAAATTGTGAGTAATTTTTGGTCTGTCCTGTTTTGTATTATTTACTGAGTTATCTATGTATTTATCTGATATTTTGTAGTGGCCTATTTAAGATGCTAATAACATTTTTTTAGTGATAAGATAAGAATTCACCTCTTTGATTTTCCACCTTGTTGTAGCTATAATTGACATTATCTGATAGTCTTATCCCCTTTTCCAGAACGCAGGCTATTTTCCTACTAAATGTAACCTAAATCAGTTATACAAATAGACAGTTACTTTCTCATTTATAATGTTAGTGGGGATTATATAGGCATTAGCGTGTCAGGCGTAGCGGCAAGTAAAGTTTTAAAAGGTTTCAGAGTAATAAAACAATGCTGTGCGTATCGCAGGATGGTGCTCAGCTCCGCTCAGCTGCGCTCCGCTCCGTTCAGCTCAGTAAGTAGGCCGGTGTTCCAGAGAGAGTGAGTGAGTCGGTAAGTGCGCGCGGGCCGGCCATTATTTCATTACTTTTGCCAATAAAACGAATTAAAACCTAATTAGACGCCGCGATTTTTGAACATTAAAAGAGGGACGGAATTAATTAGTGAAGGGCAGAAGCAATGATTCCAGTTCGGCGGGTAATTGCCGCTCCACCGTCTCAAATATAAATCAGGTAGAGGCACAAGTCGTAAGCGGACAGAGGTTTTTGTTTGAGCTACGGACAAAATATATAGAACGCCATCTAGTTTCGACCCTAGAACCTAGTTCTTTATATGGTTAGCAGAATAATACATAGATAGATGTAACACACATCAAAGTGTCATACAATATTAAGCGTTGGTTGAGAATCGAACCCCGGACTCTAGGCTGGTTTTCTTAATAATTTTTATTTATGCTCGTCTGCAGAAATAAATTTGATTAAAGTCTATCCATCCATAGATTAGCTTAAAAAAAATCGATTTAATTAATAATTAAAAAAATAATAATCGTAATATTATCTTATTGTGAAGAATGTAAAAAGTACATTAGATAATAATAACATTTAGTTATACAAAATGCATTTTATTGTGGTCTGATTAATTCGTTACCCCTTCGCTTACAAGTTAGCCCAAACAAAGACGTCCAAGAAAAATGTTGGTGTAGCGTAGTGTCTTAAGATCCAGTTTGAAGGGTGAAACAGATTTCATTGAATCAACGCGGACGGATGAATAATTCTCTTTGTCCAAGTTCTTCACCGTTTGTTCTCCTCTGAGGGTTTCCCGTTGTTTGCACTGCGGCCTGTTTCTGTTATTTTTCTATTAGATTACTGGTATATTCATTATAAAAGCTTTATAATTACTTCTTTATCAAGGTGTCCTAGTGAGTTAGCATGTAGTATAGCACGTGAACAGTAACTGGTTCGAACCCGCAACACACTTATATTAGGGTGATTGTCGATGACAGTCTAAAGTGGTGTTGACGTAAGACAACATATGTGTCACCTATGCATTGGTCATACTTTCATATGATGCAGAGAAACTCCATCGTCGATCGGTACCTAAAATCCTCAAAGCATAATAAAATGTTACGAGCAAGGAGGCCACGCGAAAACGTCAGCAAATAGCTCAAATATTATTGATTCTTAAATTAAAGCCATTAAGGTTCTTGGGAGTCAGCTGGTTTATCTATAGGAAAAAGTATAAAATTGTAAGAACTGCGGCATAGATTTGCGAAATCCGACTCGCGCTTAACGCCAGCCAAATTTATTTGCAAAAACAAAACTTGCCTTTTATTATTATTATTAATTAATACTTAAATAATAATCAAAATTGGAGTCGAGTCCAAAATGCTCGGTGCCGTAATGAAAATTAAGGTGTTTATAAAGTGCGGGGCTCGTTTCAATTTGTGAAAATGTACGAATTTAGTTAATCGTTATTAAATTATTGGATTTATAGGGGGAGCCTGTGGGAGGGAGGGGAGCGGGTATCGTGGGCAAGGAGCCGAGGTCAGTGGGGGCACAAGTGTTATACTTCTGTATACAGTTCACTTATAACTATAACACTTTCATTTTCTGATAATGTTCAAAGTTTATATAAACTTCAACAAGTTTCAATTTATATTCACAACTTGTTTGGAAATGTCCAATTTGTTTACATTTTGATTCTGAAATATTTCGTCGATGTTGTTTCGATAGCGCAGTGATTTGACCCGCGTGTTCATAGTGAAGTCTCGAATTCGAATGTAATTTAAGATCTCACATTTTTTCTAAATAACAACAATTCTGGTAGGTAGGTGTCCAATAAAGCATATACATGGAGTTCGGTGCTTGTTGATAATGTTATTTTGTCCCTATAAATACATATTTAGATATTGTGTAGAACTTGGCACTCATTTAGATCTCGAGGCAAAGTCACAGTTAGAGTACTGCACATCATAATAACCACCTCTCAACGCGACCATTACACCAAAAACAAATTAACCGTGGAGTCGGTCGACATCCGGCGGCCATTTGTATAATGGCGACGTTTCCGCAAGTTTGACAGCCAGGATGAAATGTCGCGCGATTTTTACTAATTAAAGGGGTTGCGGCGACACCGGTGGCTTCCGCCGGCAAATGATCACTTAACACTTTTATTGTTATGAACAGTTTTACGAGCTATCTTTGTAATTAAGGTAAATTTAACTAATTACTTTTGGAGTGGAAAGATAGATAAAGTTTCTTCATTAATAAAAAAATTGAATAATTTATATATTTTTGCATTTTATTACGCAAAGATTTACCATTTTCCTAACTCAAAGCACTATAACTCAATAGCTCAAAGGTTAAATCAGTAATCATTGGTATCGATCGGCATCGATCAATAATCAGTATATATTATATGAAATCAGTTTTATCTCTCTCTGCAATAGGATGCGACAGTCTTGATAAGCGCGATACCTTATACAGATCACAATTATACCGCGACCACACTCTTGAAATTAGTTTTGATATTTAAATTAGTCTCGCTGACGGCGATCTGATACTACGTTTACACGTTACGACTTTGACTTCATCGTATCATATTTAATTAACTTATTTTTAATAATTATATGGGTATATTATTTATGTGGATTATCTATTGAGTGCGATAAGTATATTACTATGTGAATTGCATTAGCATGCCAGGTACATGGGAAAAACGATTGCATGCATTGATGTTTTACAAGATCAACTTTAACAAGCTTCGAACAACATTTCTTTGACTACGGTTGAGAAGATAATATAAACTTTATGTTACTAAACTTTAACTTATCAATAGTACCAACTCAGGTAAAATGATACGATGCAAAATCGTGTGATGTAAAGAGGTGGTCGCGTCCGGCAGGTTCGGTTCAAAGATTGATTTCTCTTTCTGCTCGTTCCAACTACAAGTTGTTCAAGTGCGCACCCCGCGCCCCCCAGCCGCCCACCGCCCCCCGGCGAGGCCGCGGCCCGTTTGATCGCGTTATTTCGCAAGATAAGGCCGTTAATTGCCTTTACAGGCAGGTTGTTCATTCTATTCCAGATTATTGATCTTCAACAAAGTTTTTGTATGTCTTCAGAGGGGATTATTAAACGATTTTTGTTTAAAATTGAAATATTGTTAAAACACAAAAGGCAACAACTTGTCTCGTTATATTGTTCAGTAATTGTGGGAAAACTTCAAGTCAATTGCAATTTAAGTAAAGTTTAATTACTCTAATCTGTTATATTTGTAGATGTAGTTTGATTTTAAATAAGACTGAGATAACGGACTGTGCTGTTGATTGTGTTGTGTATATATAGTACTATAACTAAAAATAGTTCTTTTTTGTAAGTTTGTAACCAAAAAACTGGAAAGTTAACCCCTTTCAATGGTTCTTTTACCATTAGGAAAATATTTTATTATAAAGTAACATAGACCATGTAGTAAAAATACCAGAAGTTCAATGACAAAATCTTAAAAAATATAAAATGTTAGACAGACAGACAGGACGGTGAGACAATAGACAAATTAACATGAACGAACTACTTTAGACAATGCAATACTAAGGAAAAGACTCACAGAAGAAAAAACTACGACAGAATAAGAAAAGGCATTTGTACATTTTACATCGTATTTAAATTAATTTAAATTGAAAACAGTAAATGATTCGCGACTATCCTGAGGATATGCATGGTTTTCATAGTTAAATGTTAAAAACTTATTCAATACTAAGTACATTTTTCGTCTTAAATAAAAGACATTTTTAATAGTAATACCTTTGTAGTTTTTGTTTGAATGAAGATATACTTCTCTTGCTGGAAAAACACAAGCAGTCACGCAATCCAATATGGACTCTTCCTCTGTGCTATTTTAAATGGAATTGATATTTCTTACGAGTCTGATTGTTTTAAAGTATCACAATTTGTTTCATGAATTTCAAAGATTATTTAATTAAGATGATAAGTAATCCCACGTCCGTCCCAACTCCGCTCTTGTTGTGTTCAAATTGAAAAACTTTTCTCGTTCTCAACTAATTATATCGGGAGGAAGTCTTCAAATCTTTTGCTAATATTTATTGGGAGCCTCGCGATTGTCACCGCGAGATATAGAGATTATTTGAGAACCAAAGAATTAATTTTAAGAAAACACTAGCGCAGTGGCTCTCAACATTTCTTTTGGCGATGAAATTGTTAATTTATTATCAATCAAATAAATCTCGAAAGTAAAGAACATATTTTAGAATATCCCAAAATGATTCCCTTAAGGAATGATATCACTAGTTTTTATGTATGATTAAATAGCTTGAAGGATTCAAACTAAGCTTAAATAATGACAAAAGGTAACATGACTCGTGAACTTTATTTTACATTAACAGTTTATTTATAATTAATATTAGTTAAAAATAAATTCGCCGTGGTTCAACCATGGAACTAACATGCGACAAATTGAATTTAGGTACACACTGGCAACTTTGAGCCTAACTGGTTTTATATAATGCTGTCTCTCAAAGCTATGTTCGATATGTTCTAAAGAAAGGGAGCGAAATTCTAAAAGTGTAAGCCTTTCGCAGGCTATTTTTAATTAATTAATTGTATTATTTTCTTTGGGGTGCGTTGTCTTTATTAGCGGAACGTCTTGCTTCATTACTCGTTTTATTATTATATAATATCTCAAGGGTTGAGCTTGAGGTGCACGCCGTCAGCGCCGCCAGATGGCGTGGCGCTCGTTATAGCCGAGGTGCTCGGCGCTCCATTCTTTTTGTTTATTCCCGGGGTAAGATTTTTACCCCTTCACTTTTGACGAAATGGAATTTATTTTGTTTAATTAATTTTTTAATTGTTTAACTTTGGCTGAACGGTCGGTTACGGCCGGCACCTAATACTTAGTTACAGTAATCGGCTGGTAGAGGAGTATAACTTTATGTATAAATTTATTCAAAATATAAATAAATATTTTCGATTGTTATTTAAATCATGGCAAGAGAATTTCATTATTGCGTTACTGAGAATCCTAATGTCCTTTGGATCCTATGTATATTCACAGGTAAAAAATATTTAGTAGGAGTAGCCACTCACATGTTATGAGGTAAGTCTTAGTATGTGAGTGGTTTATAAAATGAATTCTCTTTAGAAGATCCCAGAATCAAAGTCTAGCTAATAACTTTTATTAGATAATTATAGATGTCTGAACAAATTGAGGTACTACTGCCGGCACTTACAGGTACTAGAGGTGCAAAGGTATAGAAAAGAGAACTATGGCTATACTTTGTTACATATAACAAAGTGGGCTATGTCGTGGGATGTGTACTGTCGCCACTAAGGTGATTACTTCAGAGTACACCCCACTTTGTATTGTTTATAAGACTGAGGCTTGTTTATCTCGCGCAGGTTCTATAGTTACTAATTAGTGAGAGTGGTTAGCAGGCGCCCGTCGCTCGCCACCAACGACGCTGATCAATGCCACTCACCTACTTACGTGTAGTCGAGGAGCTAAGTTTATTTTTAATCTTAATATTTATTCTAAAGGTGGTATCAGTCACCTAGACTCAGTCCATTCTATTATTGTATTTCAGACAGCTTAGATACATTTGTTGCTATAACTATGTTCCAGCGTCTTATACTAAAACTCCGAATAAAAATTAGACTCCAACGCGTTCTCATTTCATTGACAAAGTCTCTGCGATTTTAGGGATGTACTTAGTCGATCGACTGCTATCGGATTTTACCCATGTCGGTGAAGATTTGTTATCGGATGAAGAGAGTTCAACGGATGAGTGATGATTACTGATAGATATTATTTATTATTAACAAAGAACCTTTATATCTTTATGTGGTTGTATAATTTTCGATAACAAAATAATATGGTCTCAAATTTCAACTCCACTGCCTCTCTCACTTACGCCTTTGAGAATATCGTGATGGTGTGATCTTCATTTCAAATTTCACCAAAATCCGTTTTCCAATTTTGTAGTTTGACCCACAATCGATTTATGATAATTTTATAAATGACATGAAATATAATATATAAGCTGTATCTTATACAGCCTTATAATTATGTCCTTCTAGTTAGATAATTCCATATAAATCATGATATTTTTATTTATTGACTTACGATTGTTAAATCAAAGTTTTTAATAAGTTATCGATGTTTTGAATTCTCTTGGAATCACTTTTACTATCTGTCTAAAATACAATAATATATAAATGGACGGAGTATAGTGACTGATTTCGCTCTGATTGAAGGGCTTGAGAATATGTTTTTTAGTTCTTTCTTAACAGAACTAAAACTTTCCTACGCTCTACTAATTAATTATATACCTAAATAGCCAGCATAGGTGTACTTCACTACAAATATTCTAATTTAAAACTAAATATTAATAGCTAAGAATATAAAGTAAAAACCAAACATCGCAAATTTTAAAAATGAAAGTATATGCAAAAAATATTAAATATATACAGTTCACTTATTTCTAAAGATTTGATATGTATAAAGAAATAACAAACTGATTAAAAAAATCCCAACCTGAACATATGTCGTTTGTGTAAAGATCGAACATTTACAATCCGAGTAGATACGTTGTACATAGCAGCTGTATGTACGTCTACCTGCGCGCACAGCTCTCGCACCTGTACAGGTGACGGGGGCGTGTTGCGCAGGTACTGCCCCGCCCCGCCCCGCCCACCTGCACAACACCTGCACCTTCATAACAATAGCCACTCTACATATCGCTCTGCCTATCTACACTTAACTACTTCCGGTACTTTTTTATAGGTAGTATATAAGTATACACTTGTCTTATCTCGGACTCTCCGTCTGTAAACTATACATAGATTACGTAATTTATATTTGTATCAAGAAGTATGTAAATATGTTGTCTCTGTAAGATATTATATTATTTATCCGACTGTGTAAGAAGAACGGTTCTGTTTGTGGAGTGTTATTATGGCTTAAATGGCTGGATTATATCGTTAGATTCGTTTAACAGCGAAATTGGCAATATATTCACTTATTGTCTTTGATTAATCATAATTCCACTAAAACACAGTTATCAGGGTTACTAAATCAAAATCTGTTGGATTATATTAATAATGCGGGTGAAGTCGTGGGCAAGTACTAGTTACAGAATCTAAATATCGTTTGTCAGAAAGTAGCTGAATGTATCAGAATTTCCCAACCGTCCCTCAGCTCCTCCAGATGCTGGTACCTATGTAAGCACATTTGTTTCAACCACTTAACCCTCACATGCGGCCGCTGTCACCTTGCGATCACATAAATTTTTTGCGTACTTAACCGTGCCGCTGCCGGGACACGACACGAAAAAGGAGGTGCCGTCTTGGGCACACGCCGTTGAAGGGTTGACCTCTCGCCCGAACCTCTAGTGTGCTGGCTTTGTACTGTTTAAGTAAAATGTCATTGAAGAAAATATTTTGAGTGACAATATTTTTTTTTGCTTATCAATATGTTTTTCTTAAATTATACTTCGTCATACAACTATAGGGCAGACAAGTAGGTAATTAGTATGGCCTATTGGTAGAACTCAGTTTGCTTCATGAATGGGTTGGCTCGATCGGTTTAACAGTGGTAGAGCCAATCAGTTCGCTGCATGAATGGGCCGGCTCGACTGGTGAAATACCACGACCTCTCAGAAGACCGACGTAAAGTGGCTCATGCCGCGTTTCGTTCGGTAAGAGAGGTACCCGGAGGCCCACCCCCTTCCCCATCCTTTCCTATCCCCTATCCCTTAAAGGTCGGCAACGCAACAGTAACACTAAATGTGTTGCTGGTGTCCATGGGCGGCGTTGGTTGCTTACCATCAGGTGACACGCCAGCTCGTTTGCCCTCCTGTTCCATTAAAAAAAAAATACCACATCTCGGAATATCAAGTAAAGTGGCTTATACCGCATTTCTATAGATAAGCCCATCGAATTCCCCACTTCCCTCCCATCCAACCCCCAAAGATCGGTACAAAACTTTAACACTATCGATGTTAGACATGTCTATGGGCGGCGCTAATCACTTACCATGCGGTGACTTGCATGCTTGTTTGATCCTTTGATAAAAAAAATATTGTGATAGGTACATAATGAGAATCGCACCCGTTGCCAACTTTTATCTTCAAAAAGAATTGCATTCATTTGCAAAATCAATTTAATTATATCTTTGTTGTCAATGAAATAATTCCTTTAGAGTACAGAGCCTTAACTTGGTGTTTAGTATAGTATCGCGAGCAGTTTTTCAACACAAGTCGCCGGCGGTCGGGCGGACGGTGTCCCGACTCTGCTTACCATAATTTGCACATACACTTTACACATTTTGTTACGAACAGACAAACACCGCGCACTATACAATACGTTCTGCACACGTAGCTCTACATTTAAATCGCAATTTACTTACTAAACGAATCTTCAAGAAACATTCAAATAAAACTTTTGAAATAAAGTGAAAATTACTGTAAATAACCAAGACTAAATAACCAATTTGCAGCTGGTGCCAGCCACAAATTTAAATATGAATAATCGACTATTTATTAAATCCTGTAAATTATATATTATTTGAGCCATCCAGCAGCATCCTGAAAGGTGTCTTGAGAAAGTTCTGATGTAGACGGGAAAACACGGAATAACAAGAAGATTGCTTTGGTTAAAATATTTTATCGCAATTTATTTAATCATTTAAGACAACTAGTTTAAATAACAAATCTAGGAAATATAACATAACATAACTTTACGCATTTTTCTATCTGAAGGTACGTTACAGTGTCTACCTAACCTACTCACCGAATAGTTACGTTACGTACCAAATGGAATAGGCGGCAAACCTAATGCCATACACCGGGCACAAAGTTGTCAGTCGCCGATAGTTCATATACTAAATTAGTATTTAAAAATAACGTTTATCAATTAATGAATCATTTATTATTCACATAATCGTGGGTATGTACAATATGGTGACAGTTTATTTCTAAGTATTTCCAAAAACAAACAATTTGACTTCGATAGATATATTCTAAAAGTAACTTTGTTCAGTATCACATATTCTCACTCAATCGGTAACATTTATTTAACCGAACATATCGAATATAAATAACATCAAGTTATTATCAGCCATATTAGACATGATTCACTTTACACCTGATCACATAGAGGCTCGCTCATACGTCGGTGACGTCACACGATATACGTGGGGGGAGTGTTGTGTAACGTAAGTGGGGGGAGGCAGGGTGGCAGGTTAACAAACACATCGGTATTGTGTCAGTAAATCGACGTGTAATAGTCAGTCTGTTTGTCAAACACGAGTCTCGTACGTTCAAGTGTTGTCGCTATATGATTACACTCAATAGGTACTAGCAGAGGAACGATGTTCCTGCTTCATCTTATATTGTGGTGTATTTAACCAAACTACTTTGAAACGTTTTAGTTTTCTTATTATTATGTTCATTATTGTCCATACCTTTTGTTTGGAACTAACATGAACTATTTCCATGGGATCAAATATTTAGCTCGGCATAATACTGCCTGACTGCCTGAAAACTGACTTTAATTAAAACTGCATTTGCAAGGAGAGTGCTGTGAGTGCTGTGACCTGGGATGATAGATATAAGTATAACTAAAATATTTCACGAATAAAAGTCATTACTTACACAAAGAGACTGTAAATTAGACTAGTATTGCCAACATACGATGGTCACACTGTACATAATGCACTCACACACACATACATCATTTCGTTACGTGACGAGTTCTAATAAAACGCTCTAACAGTAAACGGCGTTCAGGAGCTTCGATCCAAAAACTTACCATAATATGATTTTTATTAGCTTGGGTATTGTTTGAAATAATGTAATTACCAAATCACCGTTACACCTGATACAGCCGTTTCGACAAAAAAGTCTAGTTGAATAAAAATAAATGTGACAAATGTACCACTACTCCAGGTATAAAAATATAAACTTAACTATTTAACGGTTGTGTATAATTCGCGGACTAATTTAGTCTATTTCTGTCTAGTTTTGGAGAACTATTTTAAGTACGAGTATATATTTATTGTAATGGTGACAGGTGTGGGAGCGCGGCAGAGACCAACGTTACAACACTCAGAGGGAATGTTAATTGTGACATAATATATGTATATATTAATTGATATATAAATATATTTTGCTTCGTTTTTGTCGATGGTCTAATGCTCCGGAACTCCGACTACTAATTCGGAGGTCTTGAGTTTGTTTCCGGATCTACGTACGGATCTACGTAGATCAATAATTTTACATTAAACCTTTCATCAAAATTATTATTGTTAGTTTTCAGATCTTTATCAAAACCTTAAATATTATACATGTTTTATAAAATATAGTAATAATAATATGTTTATTTGTTAAGACTATAGGTATGCGTAACGACACTGACTTCTAAAAATACTCAAGATATTTTTAAACTGAGATAAACTTATTTAAATTGTGAATGCATCGTGTTCGTTTGTTTTGATATGTGTGGCATTTTTATTGGGCAAACGTATGGACGTGCTCAGCGCATTATTTTAAACGTGAACGTATTTTTATTTAATTGGTTTTATTGGTATTTTAAATTGTGTGTAACGAAATTGTTTTCATGGATTTATTTAATAATAGCAACCAGTGATAGCTTGGTTTCAGTTTATATTCAATTTTGTCAAGCGCAATTATCGGTGTCAATATATTTATTAATTATAAGTCGATTTATTAAGATAAATCAGAATCATATATAAAAAATATCTGTTTGTTCTGTGTCATAGTTCACCTTCAGAACTATGAGGTGAACCCCATAGTTCTCGCAGAAAACTCTTGAGAGGCATTATTTTTCTCTAAAAATATATCCTGTAAATAGTGAAAGCATTTTTGAACTGAATGTGGCTGAATGTATTATATCCAGTGTGTCTGTGTGAATCTAGAAGAAACATATCATAAATACTGTCGCCTAACAAAATCGCGCTCAAAATGTTGTTTGTTGTTACTAAAATTGGCGTCTTCGAACACAATTGAGCTATTTACACTTTCAGGTATTGAAGGTTATCAAAATACGCTAACATTCCATACTTTTGTTTTGAAGTTGGAATTATTATCTCCAACGAAGCAGGTAATTTGCAATTACAATTCGTAGCAGCGAGGTGTGCCCGAGGTGCGCCTGAAGCACTCTCCTTTTGTATTTCAATCAGACGAGTGTTTCTGAGAACACAAAAATGGCCGCCAGCCACCGCCGACCTGGATTGAAGTGTAAATTGAGTAATCTACAACAACATTGCTCTCCTGACGACACAAACAGGGAAATACAGTAGAATAGGTTTTGTATGAAATGTATAAATAAAAATTCGTTTAAAAAGTAAGTTCAAATACAATTTTAGTCACATTTATCATAATTATGCGAATTACACATTGAAATAAGTTCCGTTATATTCGACAAAATTGCTGATTCAGTACTTTTGAAGCACACCTTTACGCACAGACAAAAAATCGTCTTTAAAACAACTGTTTAGGATTGTATCGCGTTTATTTCCTATTTATTTATATTTACTTCCCGACGTTTCGAACTCTTTACAGAGATCATTTTCACGCGAAAATGATCTCTGTAAAGAGTTCGAATGTTCGTAAAGAGTTCGAGTTTTAATGAGTGAGATTCGCGAAAACCTTAGAAACAAAAATCGTCTTATTGCTTCCATACAATATCTCAAACTATGCTTAAGCTATAATTTTGCTATAACTTTAAATACATATTAATATAACTAATAATTACCAAAGTAAAAAGTAAGTAAGTAGTAAAAAGCGAAAGTAAAGTTGTAGTTCTGCATGAAACACTTAACAGCGACGCTGTAAGGAGCCTCGTGACGGAGCGGAGCACACCTCAAAGCAAACAAACATAAATTCAGCGAACAACGTGAGGGCAAGACGGGCATCACGGGCACGACGGGCATGATGCCCCGAGACGAGTCGAGACGATGAGGCGCAATCAACAAACAGATACACGCTCTTGTATAATATACACATTTAATATTGTATATGTGAGAATACACGAGCAGTCAGCGGATTCACTATACTGTACGCACTACAGCAAAATATATATTAAATATCGTCTCGATAGCTTAGTAGTTTAAGACTCTGACATGTGGTTGAAAATATCATAGTTCATATATGAATTATGTATTAAAAATATCTAAGATTAAGAGTTTATTGCCTTTGAGAACCAAAAACAGTTCGTCCTGTGTGTCGAAGTCTAACTACCACTGCATTTTCCCCACTCACATAGATTTAAGAAGCGGAATTACTTTATAAACCCGCTTGTTCTCTTACCTTGCACGGAACCCTGGACTGCTCAATCTTTGCCGGCAGGTATCCGATATGATTTTATTACTCGCGTCAAATATTTGCGCCATATTCCCCCCACCCCCTCCAACCTCCCGAGCTCCATTACTTCACGTGCCTGCCTGTGATGAGATCAATTCCTTCTTCATATTTTACAATCAAATTATTTCCGCGTTTGTTTGTTGATACCAGAGGGAGATGTTTTCTTTGACCAGATGCTCTAATTTTGATTGAAACATTTACAACTGTATTCAGCACTCTACGCACCTACCTATCTATAGACGAGGCTTCTGTTTAGAAGATTCAGAGTTCAAACCTGGACACTCACAAAATGTACATAGGTTAAATTGGTATTTGGTCTGATATTTAATCAATTTAAAAAAAAACTATTTATGCATTCTCTAGAAAATCTTTTTACAAATCTGACGTAATTAATAGTCCCATCATCATCATCGTATATTACTTTCCCTAATTAAATAATAATATATTAACACGAACTTTTTAAATCAGGTGCTATAAATTACTCCTGAGAGTTAAAATTAGTCTCAGTGTTAATTAGAAAACTACTATGTAATGTATTTATTCGCAAAATATCGCAATTTTTACGAGTCTACACGCACCAGGTCGCTCGGTCGTAGTAACGCCGAACGTTTTTACAACAAGAACAGTCTACACGCACCAGGTCGCTCGTTCTCGGTGACGCCCTCCCTCATACACATGTCAAACTGCTCACTGTCTTATAATATTTTAGTACACTTTTATAATGCAATAAATTCTTCAATTTTGTTGTTTTATATTTGTTTAGTTATGCAAGCACATTTAATTGAATATAAATTCAATTAAATGTGCTTGCTTATAAGTAAAAACGTAGATATATAACATAACATAACTTTACGCGTTTGTTACTTGAGGGTGTAGGCAGCGTCTGATAAGCCTCATCTCGCCGTTATGTTTACGTCCCAAATGGAATAGTTGGCGAACCTATTGCCATACCGGGCACAAAGTTTTCAGTCATCGATATTTATCACACTTAACTTCCGAAAAGAATTTCGAAAAGTCATTGGTGTGAGCCAGTGTCAATATATTTTTTGATAGAATTGTTGTTTATTAATGTAACTTATGATCGAGTTGTTAACTAAGTTCAAAATTGGGTACACACGATTGACTTTTCGGAAATCAATGACGGATGTTGTGGGACGAATGGTGATATGATGGAGGATGATGATTGATGACGACTTCGCAACCGACCACAACCATTGTGTGGTATTCAAATCAATATTTATTGACGATATTTATTACATGACGTCCCAATATCTCAGTAGTAAGTAAGGCTGAAAGTCGACCAATTATTTGAAATGTTTATAACGCAATGCAGTTTAAATACAGAGGCCCACCACAAGTTTAAGCAAATAAAATAAAATATTGATTAGTTTTTGTTTAATATCAGATTTTGACGTTAGAAACTTTCAAATCAAGCTTGCATGATAGGGGTTACGAAAGACGAAGGCGACTAAGGTGTGTTGGGATCGTGTCTTATGGCATTCCGTTCTCTTTGCCGACACCGGACTTGGCGTAAAGTAGTGTTGTTGTACAGTAAGGACTGTACCTAATGTGTATAGTCCGCTAGCGCTATCAAGTTGTTAGGTGACTAAGCTTGTTGTAATTTCGCGCACTGTTATACTCAATTTACAGCCTCCATCGTGCCCTTGTTTTGTACACAACCGAGTCTTATTTGTTCACTCTCCCTCTCCTTGTAAAATACTAACGCGCACTTCGTAAACAAATAATAGGAATTTTTAAATTTTGTTCAGCTACTTGTAATGGTGCCAACGACACAAGTTCCAACGTTTTCATCTATCAAGTGTTTATATAAACTTTATAAAGTTGTATTAAAATTAGAAAAATAAAGAATCATTTACTTTTCTCTGCAATGTTTTTTTATAAAATTCACGCTGTTAAAATTCTAAAGAAAGAAATCAATTGAATAATAATATTTACATACTTGATAATTAATCGTTTAATTAATTTTAATTGCATTAGGTACTGGAGTTTGTAGGAGTTCAGTTGGATGTCGCCACGTACACAAACACACGAGGAGATTGGACCAACTTGGTGGACAGTCGGACCCTCGACTCACCACTTGGCCACTAATTGTGCTCGCCACTGGTGACTTGCTCACTTACCGTAAGATATAAGACTGAGATACACACAGATCATTATAACAACTGCTGGGAATTAATCAATTTATCGTATATAGTGTTTATTATTTTGAATTTATATACGCTTTACGGCTTACTGCTTAATTGAAACTATCTACCTAGATTTCAAGAGCAGATACAGAGCAAAAATTTGTATCATGAATCTGGTATGTATTTGGAGTGCCACATATAATTTAGTCTATTATATCCTGCTGCTACGTTTCAAATAGAGCAGAATATTCAAGTACTACCCACTGGTATCGCCGTAACCTCATCATACATGTTTGAAGTAGGAAATTCTTCCCGAACGTCATTCGGTGAAAT
Organism: Euproctis similis; assembly: GCA_905147225.2. NCBI lineage: Eukaryota > Metazoa > Arthropoda > Insecta > Lepidoptera > Erebidae > Euproctis > Euproctis similis. The sequence goes on along the minus strand of LR990115.1, from coordinate 21,065,717 downwards.
TATTATTTCTCCAAGTGTGAGCAACAAAATCGTGCTTACGCAAGCTCATTGTAACACAGTCCTAATCTAACATCTTTCTTATAGTTGTTAGTCGGTCGGCAATTAGTCAAATTGTGTTGGCAGTTAGTTGAGTTGTTTGAACAGGATCGGGACAGTGTTTGATTCAGTCGGCGACCTCCTTACTCTGCCTCCTGCATATATTAGAATTAAGACGATGTCCGGTCACTACCTGATGGTTGATTCGCTAAATTATCTTTACACTTTAAAGGAATTTGGTCTTAGCAAGGTCTTGAGTAAACCTTTTTATTTAAAGTACATTTTAAATTCATATTTGCTCAATAAACAAAAGCCTATTCGAAGGTGTTGCAGATAGCTTTTGAGGTTGAACGGGAAGCTTGATTTTATTCAAGAGACAGAAGTGCACCTGATCTGTTACATACCTTCTCACAATAAAGGTAATATAATTTTCAAGGGAAATTGCAAATTTGTATTTAGTAAATACATGTCTTAATACCCGAAAGTGCACACTTTTGACTTCGATATTTATAAGATAGATTTTGAGAAAAGGTAAGAAGAAGAAATTTGTAACATTGTACTTATATTTTAATTCGAGACACTTGAAAGCTGCAGAATATCGGTGTAAAATGGCAAATGCCATGTTTCGCTTGGTAGGACAGAGGTATCCGGAGGGCCAGCCCATTTCTCTCTCCCTTCATACTACTTTACTTCGTACTCTTCCTTCTTCCAGCATTTAGCCTACGAAAACATTCCCAAGAAGGGTTGACGCCAGGCAGGCGGCCGTAGAACCATAGACAAGTCTTTTGATAACATGGGTAGTTCGAATTGATGATATGTTGTCGACCCCACTTAAAGTGGGATAAGGGCAGGAAAATGACACTCGAAATTTGCACAGTTCCTAATCATAGAACACTAAAACTGTAAAATACAAGTTAAACATATGATAATGTGTTAAAATTCTTGCTACTTACCTAATCTATAAAATAATTAATAACACCAAATATTTATAAATCAGTAAGACGATGAGGGTTCCTACATTCCTTTGCTACGGGCATGAAGATGTATTTTCGATAGTTTTATTAGTAAATATAGTTTACGGTCATTTAAAATGTTTACCTAAATGTGCTACGTAATAAGCCTTATCCATGCTACGTAATAGTTAGTTTGAAACGCTACGAAATTTGTGCTACGACCGTCTACGACGATTGTTATGCAGCTACGGCACAATAAAGGCTACAAAAAATTGTTTTGTTTTAATTTTTATTCGGCTATATTTCGGCTTCGGTGGATATCTTAGTGCAACTAGCGAAAGTGTCGACTTAAACTATATTATATAGACACCGTTTATATTCATGTAGCATGTGGTAATGAGAAATGTCCACGTGAAAAATGTCCCGCCATGAATCCCGTTGGAAAAAGCATTTTACTTGTCAGTTTGAAAATGTAGGATTATTTATGAATAACTGTGGAGGGAAGCTGACAACAAACGAACTCTACCAAGTTGTAACTATATTTTTTCTTTCACAAACCAGTTGTTATGTATATTTTTATGAAGAAAGGGGAAAAATGCATGCGGGTCACCTGATGGTAAGGAATTACCACTGGTCGTATCGCCGGCCTTTAAGATGACAGTACACTCATTTATTAAACATTGTTATCATTTTAAAATATTCGTCTTGTTTTGTTTTTATTAACAAGCTAGGATTTAGTTAGCTTCCGTTTAAAATAAATAATTTATTATTTTATAGCAAGTTCAAAATTGAAGTGAGTAACGGACGGTGCAGTGGTTTAGTTATGTATTTCCTGTCATTTAATAATAATAAGGCAAAGTGTTTCAAACCAGGTAGACGACCAAAGCTAGAAAGAAAAAAATAAATATCTTACAGATGTCTAAAACCTATTTGTTTTAAAATGTTCTAAAACAATATCCATTAAAATCACCACACACTAAGTACAATAAATTAAGTGAGCAATTGTGTTTAAGCTTTTCGTAGATTTAGTGTTCTGGTAGTGGAGTAGCGCTCGAGACAAATGTCTTCATCACACAAAAATAAATAGAGTTTTGTACAAAAGTTTGGTTTTAATTCTGTGACGGCAATATATTGCTTTCAGGTTCGATTTAAGTAAATTGACAGGAAACGGGAGTCTAAATTAAAGCGAACAAATCGTCTCGGTACATAGACGCAATGCAATTTTAAAGTTAAAAAAATCTTGTGGATTACAATAATGGTTAGTGGATTACTAAATATAAAATTACTTTGTGTTTTTCTTAACAAGTTTCAATAAAATGTATTATTAATGTTATTTGGACTTTGAATGATTTGTCCAATAATATTAGCTAAAGCTATAAGGGGCAAGGGTACCCCATCCCAAAGGAACGGGTTGCCTGACATTAAGCGACTAGCGCCTTTCATGGACACCTGCTTCACAGATAGAGTTATAGTCTCGGCCTTTAAAAAAGTGGGATGGCGTGTTCTAGATAGATACCTAATAAAGAATTAAAGTTTCTTAACAATTTACTCCAAAAAACACAACCATTCTAAATACATACTTATAACGTTAAATATATTTATTTAAAATATTGTTACCACAAACCGTGGACTTGCCTTGTTCGCAAACAAGACGTAATGAATTAATGTGGCGTGTTACTGCGTTCTGCGAATGCATCGTGGGCACACTGGTACAGTCTCGCGCGCCAGTGGGAAGTGGCTCGCTGCGGAGTGATGCGTAGCAGAGTGGAGCGGAGAGGAGTGTAGCGGAGCAGTGGGCGGACAGCGGCCGCGCGTCACCACCGTAAGGAATTTATAGCTCCGCACTAATTTATAGCCGCCATACACAAAACACTTAATGCAAACATAGTATTATTCTAAGCTTACAATTATTCTAGCAATTGTTAAAGTGATTGTTAAACTTGCAAGTTGTAGTAATTTAATTAAGTTGTTACTTTGAAGTTCAGCCGAAGTGACACTTTGATCATTTGAACATATAGACAATCTTAATTATGTTCCGGCACACTGATAGAGCTATTTAGCCCTATGGAATAGGTAACAGAGTCAGTTGCCATAAATTGGACACACATACGCTAGTACAACTCAAAATTCACGAGTAGTAGATTGTCACATAGACAGTAAGTCATGTGTTAGTGTAACACTTTAGCACGTGACTGTACTAATCAATAGAACAAAGCCTCGTGGAGCCACCTTCAAACACTCGTATTTTTATGAATAAATCAAAACTTAATTTGAATACCTATTCACATCGATAATATCTCGATGGTATCGATAAAAAGAGAATTATGTAGATTTACTTTTGCGGGGGGCTAAGCGGTGGGGGGAGCAGAGTGGGGAAAGATGTAATGGGCCGGTACAGTTCACACATCGTTGCTTCGGTTAATATTCATGACGGCGAACAAAAGTGCTTTTTGTTCAGTCAATGTTCATACCTGTTGGTACTCGTTTGTTTTACAATTAATTTAACCTGCAAGTTATATTATTTTGACATATTTTTGTTGGAAAATTTACATTTAGGCTCGCAATGTTTGTTTTGAATTTGTAATTGTGTGGTGGTGAACGAATACAGCGCGCTGGGACTGGGCCTATAGACGCGACAACGTGATCACTACCCTCTGAGATGATATTTGTGATATTTTTGGTATACTCTAGTTGAATGATTAATTCAATAATAACAAATAATTCAATTTTCATCGGTCAATGATCTTGCACAACAAGTAAGTAGCGAGTGAGCCTCGTATTCATTTCTTTCTGCAAATCCTTCGTTCTGGTACTTCAAATTAGAACTGATATTAATTCCGTTTGTAATCGTTGTTGTTATGTTCTAGTGGGGGGGGGGGGGGGGTGTACTTAAAAACAAATTTTCGTTAAAAAAATGAACTCACGTTGGAGACGATGTCTTGTGGCGAGTGGAGTGGCGCCGAGAGCTGCGCTTGACAAGGATTATGCAAATTAATTGGGGGAAGTATTAAATAAACGCGATCCGCTTGATTTGTGACGAGAAAAACTCACGGCCGATGGGAAGGGAGGAGCCCGGGGACAGGGGGCACCGGGAGGAGAGAGTGGAAGGATGGGGGGATGTAGAATAAATCTTTGTTTTTTTTTACAAGTCTATCTAATTAATGCATAATGTTTCGTATTTGACTACTAAGTACGTACGTACTTTCAGGGCTTCGATAGCCAAAGGTAGAGACAATTAATGCCGCTTTACGCCGTATAAATTATTTCTTATCGAGTGATCCTGAGTTCCCGTTTGATAGATGCACCAATAACTTTCTGGAAATCTTTGGTCAATTTGTAATGTGATGATGATCATTGATTTTCTTCGTATCGTATCGTCCTAAATGGATTAGGTGGCGAAATCACAACGTTTTGAGTCATCGATATTTATCACACCCAACTTCCGAAAATAATTCCGAGAAATCACTTATGTGAGTCCGGAATCGTTTTCAGAACTTCTAAATAAAAGCTTCGATCACTGGACCACCGAGACTAAGATCTCTATTAACAAGTGATTAAGTAACAAATATCTAAACATACAAAAATATTCACAATCTTGCGTATTAATAATGTTCTTATTAAACAAATGTACAGTTATAAGTAAGTTATTGTTGATTGCTCATATTTAATATAAAACCTAAATAGTCGCGTATAATTTTACGTTCTGTTTGTTTGTTGTCGTATCGTCGTGCTCTTGATAGCAGGCTTTTAGCAGTACGCATATAGCCTGGACGTAATATGTATACAAAAAATGAATGTTCATATTTTTTGGGTAAAGTAACCGGTACCGTCCGCAGACATGATACACTGTTGGTCACTAGTAAATTAAGTTACTATGATTAATACTATAGTACCGGCAGAATAGCAGCATATTAAGATTATTTAAATTAAAGATATTTTAAAATTTAAACTTGCATAAACTATGTACATTGCAAATACGCAAGTTTTATTAAATGTTTAAAAATATATGTGATGGAAGGCGCTTTATAATATGAAATATATGTGAAAAGTTGATAAGGCAGTAAATGATGATAGTCGATAGCACAGTACTTAGACAACTGAACTAATAATATAAAGATATGATGCAGTTCTCATTCCAGTATAGTTTTTATATTTCACAAAATAATAATTAATTAAGAATGACGATTTTTAACATTCTCCAAATTAACATCATCTAACTAAATTCCCAATATATAAATTCTATTTGTTGGACATTTAATTTAAAAAGCAGAACAGAATGTAGCTACACTTGTTATTTTGTTTTTGTTGTCGGTACCTGCCTCGTGCCGTGGTCTTCGCGTATCGTATCGTACCTATTCGATATGAAGGCGCAGATAAAGCCTATTATATTTGCATAGAGAGAGGCCGACCAGGGACATCTAATATTTATCATACTGTTTGTCCGCGACCAGTTAATTTTATACGATGAAATAGCCTGTATTTTTATGAAACAAATCTTCATAAAGTATACGTTATTGGTGGCGAACTCACCGAAGAGTGTACTAAAAAAAAAACTAAATTGCGATTGCGATCGTACATAAAATAAATATGGTGGTCAACAAGTCCCTTGCTAATGGCAGTTAATTATTATTATTTTTGAAATGTATTTCTAATATATAAAATTCTCGAGTCTAGATGTGCGTAATTGAACTCCTCCGAAACGGCTTGACCGATTCTCATGAAATTATATGTGCGTGTCGGGTAGGTCTGAGAATAGGACAACATCTATTTTTCATCCCCCTAAATCACAAGGGTAGCCCATCACTCAATTTTTTTTTTAATTTTTCGACATATTTCTGTTTCTTATTTTTTTTATAAAACGGGATACAAAAATACGTGCAACCCTAAATTTTCAACCCCCTACGATCAACCCCTATTTTTTAAATTTTATTTTTCGGCAAGACAACGTTTGCTGTGTCAGCTAGTCTATGTATATATTTTTGTCCGAAATGGTGATCATCTACGCAAAGGTCGGGTTCGAGCCACAAAGCACAAGCCGCTGTGTGATTGTATGACATTTGAATTACAAATATAAATGACGCCGCCTTTTTTAAATATTACATGGCGACCTTAAAACAGTTAGGAACCCTATTTAGATATTTAATGTCATGAACCCTATTTAGAATATTTGTGATTTATATTATTTAACTCAAAGTATTTATATATTTTATAGACATTCCACACAAAAAACGAAGAGAACTTTCAGATTTTTTTCTAGTTGTACAGATTGTTATAATAAGCTCAGACGTCTTACAAAGATACATTGAATACATGTTCGGCATACAGACACGCAAATTTTCCAATACATAACTTAAGCTGATTGGAGAAATCTTATTTCCCCTCTTAATATAAATTTGTAGGAATGATTCTGAAGGCACTATTGCAATAAAAATAAACAGTGGAGTCTCAATCAGACTCGCAATCAGGTGCTTTTATTCACATACAACGCGTGTTTGTATGTATGTATGTTTCACATGAGACACCCTCGGAATGACTGCGCTCTTTGAAATGAGGCCATAGAGGTAGCGATTTTAAATTAGCGCACTTAATAGTTATGTCCTAGGAAAACTTTTATATTACTGAAACTAAAACCCTGTACTTGTATTTACATAAAAATAGTGTCATAATGTAATCGATTCCATAATGTAATTTTTAAATTTATTTTATCACTTGCTTTAAAAATTAAATAGAAACCATCGATGTTAGAATAAAAGTTAGCAAAACTTAAAAAAAACCAGTGCGAGTAGAAATTTAGCTGATAATTTTAATGAGCCGTAGTGTTTATAAATGTAGTAATTTTGTTAGAGGATGAAAATAATCCTAAATGACCCATCTGATAACCTCATTTGTAATTCGAAATATCGGTAATTGTTTTGGCGTAAAGTAAAGTTGGCTCACTGTCTCTTGTACTTTTTACTAGATTAAATACTGTATTTCTTTCTTTTTACTTAACACTGTATATTGCTGTGGTGCATTGAGTACAGGGGGAGACAGTTACCCGCTGCTCGCAAGTTTTGTGGCCCAATAGTATGTGTGGTAGGTTCGTACGCGTCACGCGCGCCATTCTCTCAGCAATATTGTCTAAAGCAATTTGTATGTAAATCAATTGTTGTTAATACTATTTATGTCAATGGTTATTGAGCATTACTATTTTACTTTCACCCTCCAAAAGTTAAACGAAATACATTCCTATTTGTTAATACAAGAAAGGCTATATTTCTATCAAACATGTCGGGGCACTTGAGGCAGGTTGATGAAAAAAGCTGAATGCCGCGACGTGCTGTTAGGGAATTGTTAATAAGAGATTGTCTTGAGCTCTGAGACTTAGGATTATGGCGGTTGTAAATTTTATTATATTATAAATATGTAATTTATATGTTCAGTTTATCGGTATTAAGAAGAGATGGAGTCATGTGAAAGGGACCGTTGGAGATGGGAGACATTCTGTTTAATACTTTGTTAAAATACTTGGGAATAATTCGTTAAAATAAGCGCTTCTTAAGCGCTGGAAATCTTGGGCAAATATGATTCATACATTCTTACCGTACATAACTTATCATAAAGGTTTAGATTACTTCAAGACAAGCAATATGTGTTGTATATATCATGTTATGTATATTAACTGATAAATAAATAAGTTTGAGTATTGATGGCGGATAGATATTTCAGAAGAGCAAGGTTATTGAAACGGCCGCATCGCGATAACAGATGCCTCACGCAAATTGATATAAGTAATAAGCCGCCGGCTCTATGTGTGGCGGAGGCTCTATATGAAGGCTGTATGCGGAGGCTCCATATCGAGTTGCTTAAACAAATAAGTAAATAGGCTAACAAATCACCGCGTATCGGATTAGCGAGATATGTTATTTATGGAGGCTGACTGGGCGATACGTGACCGCGAGCTACTAAGCAACACTACTCGATTTGATATGACACAAACTTATTCGCAATACCCGGTATAGATATAGATAATTATAATACTAATAACTTATGCATTTTCCTGAAATATACTAGGAGCCTACTAATAATGACAATTGAAAACTGAAATGATATCCTTGAAAAATAGCCAGGCGATGACTTAATAACTATGATTTAAATTATATTATGAAATGTATTTATCTATTTATAATAAGTTTATAACATAACACATAACATAACTTCACGCCTTTGTTACCCGAAGGTGTAGGCAGCGGCTATCAAGCGTCGTCTCGCCGCTATGTTTACGTCGGAAATGGAATACATGGGGAACCTATTGCCACACCGGGCACAAAGTCTTTCAATCATCGATATTTATCACACTTAACTTCCGAAAACAACTTCGAAAAGTCATTGGTGCGAGCCAGTGTCTGGATTCGAACCCGGATCAGAAGCCACCAGGACCACCGAGAATTTACTATAAAAGTTTTAAATTATTTAGTTTTTACTGCAGTAGAATTTAATATAACACATTACTATGACCGTTAACTTGTACTGTTTGATAAATGTGAAACCAGGATTCACCTTCCGCTGTTGTCATGGACACTTCAGTTTTCAAACAGAGACAAGATTAAGTTACGCTACAGACCCATTTATAAAATATGTATGCTCTTCCACTGACTCGTTTGAATTCTTTGTAGTTTCATATCAATATTACGTACAGAAGACGCCATGTTATTAAAATTCATGTGTGGCCTCTCCGCAGTCAACGCAAGCTTGCAAAACAGGACTCGTTCAAAGTTCAGAAAGCGAGCGTTTAAAAATAGTCAATTTATCTATTCTAAACGGTACTAATTGCGAAGTTATAATGTTATGTGTATACTTAAAACTGAAAATTAGTGGTTCGTGGTGTTTGGACTGGAAATCATTATTTCGAGCTACGGGATTAGGTGGACCGATGACTTGGTAAGAACTTCAGTAAACTAATCTTTGCGAGTGGCATAGGACCCTTCTATGGGGGAGGCCTACATCCAGCAGTGGATTTCAACTTATTCTGATGATGTTGATGATGATGATGCGATTAGGCATTTCCCACTGTTGAATGGATTCCAACATTTTTTTGTAGCTAAATTCTAGCTCAAAATAAATTACCGCATCTACAATAAGAATTTAGTGGCTCCCGGACTCTGGTGGCTAGTGACAGTAGCCTTCCCGTACACTATCCTCGCTCCGATCTGATCCAGCTCCAATTAACCACGAACATACGAACAGACGATCTCAATACTGATATAACAGTGGTTACTCCTCTATATCTGTGTCACGATGTTATTTTGTTCCTCTTAAGACCAAATATATTTCTAATACATATATGGCTAATTTGAATTTGATAGGTCCCAACAATAAGTTTGAATTTCCAGTGGTAGAGAGAGTCACACAATTCGCTGTATGATTGGGCCGGCTTGATCGGTGAAATACCACGAATTCTAAGAATATCAGAGTAAAGTGACTCATGCCACATTTCGCTCGATGGGAAGGTATCCGGTGGTCCAACCGATGGCCTTCTCCTCACCACAGCCTAACTCTCTTTTGACAATACGGATAGTTTGAAAAGATGTCAGGATGATTATGACGATATAATATTTTTCATCAGGCTTCACGCCTGAGATGTTAGTTATTTTAAACTAGCCAGTAAATTTTTAGTCCCAAATCGTAAAACGCCGGCGATTACCTTCTTCTTATTTACCTTTATCAAATGTAACCTTAGAAAAGTCAGGATTTGGTTTCACGACCACAGAACTAGAATCAGAATTGAACCAGTAGAGTATCGAGACTTTGATATGAGATATGGTCCGTACCTGATGAGATTCTTTAATAGTCTCTTACGACACTCTTGTGATAGGGAGGTGCTGTTCTCTAGAGCGGGCCCACACGCTACTTACTCAATCTGAATGGATATATAACATACAAGACAAGACGCTGTGAGAACTATTCAATATGTGAAGTGTCAAGTGTGTGTCGCGAGATAGAGCGCGGTTGAGAGCGATATTCCTTACACCCCCACTAGTACCATCTCGCGGTACATCTGCATCCAGCTGTATATCTTTGATTACAATAAATCTACGTCGACACACGATACTACAAGCAGCTTAAATAATTGAACATACAATTTATTAAATATATATGTGTGGTAGCTCCATTTTTATTTGTTTGAATGCGCTAATTATAAAGTAATTGAAGAAATATATCTGTGTTGGAAAGTTCATTTACCAAGGAAGGCTAGACTAGCCTAGGCTAGATTATATAATATCATGCTATGATCAATAGGAGCGGAGCACTAAGCTCTTAAGTTATAAAGAAAAAGTAAGTATGTACGGTAAGAAGTTTTTGCTATTGTTAATTGTCTGTGCCTAATATTTCAAGAGATAAAGAGTGTGTAAATGGATTTAGTGTGTACCGATACATTGAACTGTTTACATCCCACACGGCACAACTGTGATGAAAAATTGTAATATACACAATTGCGCGTCTAGCCGAGAATTAGGCGCGAACTTTTACGATTTTTTACTGTACGAAGTAATTTATTTGGAAAATATAAAGACGCTTGTTTACTTGTTGCCTTAAAAACTTTTTAAGTTTAAAAGTGTCTTTATTGAATATAAATAGTTTTATATTGCAGAATATTAGAGTTAACCATATAATCTTCATTATTAGAGGTTATACAAGTAACTTTTTTGTCTATACCTAAATATAAAAAATAAAGTGGTTCACTAACAGGATTATTTTTATTAGAATGTTTTCTTTATTTGTATACTAGTTTCATATCATATTAAATTCATATTTTTATCGATTCAAAACAAGTGACCAGGGCTGAAATTTGAAGGCAAAATCACTCTTTTATATCTTCATTTGGACAATAATTTTTACTATTATTGTAAAGAGGAAAGATTATTAATATTAATCAATTAGATTAAAAATCAAACGTTTTGTATCCAAATGATCAACTTGGAAAGAATTTACCGACTTAACCGAATCTTTCACCAATAGAAAGCTACTTCGTTCAAAACACACAAACTATGTAAGTTTAGACAGAAAATACAAGCAAGTAAATAGAACACATTTATAGGAGAAAAATAATTCATAGGGGAAAAATAATCTTTTTTATTTCTTTTAAAAAATAATCTTCTTTCCAGACTTCTGATCCAGAGGTCCGGGTTCGATTCCAGACACTGGCTCACACCAATGACTTTTCGAAATTGTTTTCAGAAGTTATGTGTGATCAATATCGATGACTGAAAAACTTTGTGCCCGGTATGGCAATAGGTACGCTACCTATTCCATTTGGGACGTAAACATAACGGCGAGACGAGGCTTAACAGCCGCTGCCTACACCTTCGGGTAACAAAAGGCGTGAAGTTATGTGATGTTATGTTCTGTAAAATAATGTATATTGATCTTTAAGAAATTTCATTTCTTCAAGAGTTTGAAAAAAAAATGTTGAACGAGCGAGGAATAAAAAGTCAGAATCCCGATACAATTCCATCAAATAATGAACAGACAAAGAGATCCTGTGTAATGTCCATAAATCAAAACAAGAGTAAACGTCAGTTGGACGATCGTAAAGTACCGCGGCGTTTACATTCCGAGACTAACAAATTTCATTCAAGAACACCACAGAATAATAAAAAAGTATCCAACAATAAAAGGTTGAGAACAGCTAGTGAACACAACTGTTCTCCTGTTTTCTATACTGTGACATCCCAAAGTTATTATGTGCAAGAAGAGATAAAAATGTAGGCATTAAAATGGACGAAACAATTTGAATGAGATCTCGATCCAATTTGCAGATTGTTGCGGAGTGGGCTGTACTCAATATACTAACACTTATTGAATATTAAATTTATTTAGAAATAAATCTTTTATGGTTTTCTTACATACATACATACATAACTTCACGCCAAATCCCTTGCGGGGTAGGCAGAGAGAACAGAGCGCCATAAGGCACGGTTCTTACACGCCTCACTCGCTTCGTTGACTTTCATAACTCTTTTCATGCACGCGCGTCGGATTTTGAGGCTCCTAACATCACCTTCCTCTAGAACACGTTCTATTTGGTCGTGGAATGTGTGACTTGGCCGTCCTCGACTCCTACATCCATCCGCTTTTGCATTGTATATCTGCTTAGTCAGTCTTGCATCAACCATTATTTCTACATGTCCGAACCATCGGAGCATGCCCTTTCTTACTTTTACACCGACACCGACACTCTCTTTCAAACCAACTTCCTTCCTTACAACCTTGTTTTCTACGCAGTCAGCGAGAGTCACTCCGCAGATTTTGCGCAGTGCCCTCATTTCTGGTTTTCTTATCTTTACTATTATATAGTAAGACACAATATATTACAAATAGCTTCACGTCTAGTCCTTTGCGAAGTAGGCAGAAAGAACTAGGCACCGTGAGTCATCTTTCTTATTGACTCTTTGAATTTTAAACTAATTCCATGAAAGCTTGTAAGGCTCCGGATGTTACCTTCCAATGACATCCAAGGCAACGGGGTTTATTTCATGGAAAATGTGCAGGGGAGGCATTCTTCCACTTTTTACTGTATATCTTCTTTTTTATTATGACATCTTTAATTCCTTCCATTTTTTCTATTTTCTTTACTTCAAAAGAAAAATGTAGGTATACATATATATCAAACATATTTACGTTATTCATGTTTAAGGAATATGATTATAATAAAAAAAGTAGTACGTGAATAATGTAGGGTTTTCTTTTTACTAGAAAGTACCAATGTAATAAGCAGGAGTGGGGCGGTGGGGGGACAGCAAACTGTGCCATTCGTATGCGGTAACTATGAGCTGCCTCCATCACGCCAATAACATAAAAGACAAGTAAAACAATAACACAATATTTTGAGCTTAAATAGTGATGTCACTCGATTGGGACAAAAACGGGAATATCAATATTATTCATATGAATGATTTCAAGCAATCTTGTTGGACGGATAGATTGAAACATAACTTCACGCCTTTTGTTACCTGAAGGTGTAGGCAGCGGCTATTAAGCCTCGTCTCGCCGTTATGTTTACGTCCAAAGTGGAATAGGTGGCGAACCTATTGCCATACCGGGCACAAAGTTTTTCAGTCATCGATATTTATCACACATAACTTCCGAAAACAATTTCGAAAAGTCATTGGTGTGAGCCAGTGTCTGGAATCGAACCCGGACCTCTGGATCAGAAGCCGTGTGCTCGACCACTGCGCCACCGAGACTACAATAAACTACAATATTAACTACAACATATTGAAAATTTCAGATTTTTACTCGGAAGTGTAGCAGACAAACATGCATTCTATGAAGATTTTATATATTAACACTAGAGGAAGAATAATTAACTTCTAGTGAAAGGATTCTCTTCTGCCTTAGTATTAGATGCCAACTAAGCGTTTAGTGAGTTCACTTTCACTTAAGTAGAGAATGAGAACAGCTCTTCCCAATTTCCCGCCCCGGGATAATAATCTGTGTGTCACATCACTACTAAAAACATTAAATATACAATGAATGTTACAAATATCTAATAGTTACGATATTTATTGTTCAATAATAACTCGCTTGATGGACCATTGCCCTTATCGGAACATTCATATTTTTCTTACAATCAACAATATTTCCAATAAGTTATAAAACCATTAATGTAGTTTCTTACGATGTCACAAAAAATATTACTATAACTAAGTAAGTATTGTGGCTACAAAGAAAAAGTTATAAAATGATAGCGTATTTTTTGTACGATTAATTTTCAAACTTCAGCGTGTGACATACACATACATCGGAATCAGTAGCCAAATTCGAAATTGTGACTTTCTAAACTTATCAAAAACTTACTTATTATCAAAACATTTCACACAACATATTATTATAATACATATATTTACTGTTCATATATAGGTATATCATTTTACTCAAGGTGAGAACAACACTAAATTGATGAATGAACAATGATTGGGTAAATTTACACTTCCACAGTGACTATGACTACTTTAAAAATGTACACGAATGTTGACAATATTGAGTTCTTAGTTCACATGTCAGCCGATGTAAGCGTGCGTCGAGATTGAGTGCGATAGGAGTGAGGCTGGGGGGTGGGCAGGAGATGTTTGTGAGGCGGTGAGATTAATTACTGAGCAATCGAGCCCGACTGACTTGCCTTATATTGTTACTACTATTTGCATATTACCTACCTATTGAGGTACTGACTGGAAAACAAAAATATCGAAATAACAATTGTAAAACGTTATCTTTATATTTTATACGTAATTTGTAGCGAGGTAGCCAAATGAGAGATACACAACTCGATTCCTCCATTTCTCATTCTCACTCAATACCTGGACTTTGACAACCTTTGGCGCACAGACCCGTTGGTTTTTAAGATTCCACCTTCTGCGTACACAAGGTGTGTAGGACTATAACAATACATAATTTCACGCCATTTTCAAGGTGCAGCGGCAATGGAACAAGTGGCACAACCTATTGCCGTACACGTGGCACGATGTTGATCGTTATTAATATTTATCACAAATATTCAGCAAATAATTACAGCATTGTGATTCAGAAGCGCGACTCAACCACCGAGACCACTGAGGTAAATAATAATAAATTCATTACACTTGGCATGCTAACAGTACCTGGGCTGTCACCTGCACATCAGCGGCGCCGGCGTGGCGTCACTCTGCCGTTTCCTCCCATCCTGTCTCTGGCACAGAGTGAGGGTGAAGACGCGAGGGTCGAGATTAATTACTGTCCGGCCAGGTGGGTAGGCAGCTCTGATTTACTGCGCAGAGCTGACTGTGGCTGATACTGGTACCTACTGGACAGGTACTGTAATTACACGCGTGCCAATGATCCAAGTATAACTAACAGTATGAGATTGACTTGTGCTCATTGGATGCGGTATTTATGATCATCTGACTGTTATAAGTATTTGAAATTCAATTACAGAAATTAAGTTTGATATGAAGTTTTCAACATTAATAATAAGAATTCATATGATCATAAGTGTAGACTATACTTGGCTTTATATATTAAGGAGTCAATATTTTGTTTAGGTTAGTCAACGGAACTACGGAACAATTATGAGTATGTAAATAAATTTACATGCTAGCGTGTTTACGACAATATTTTTTCCTAATAGTGGCGAAATCAAAGTGATCCAGAAATAATATGCTCATGACATGATTCGATAAATTGGAACATTCAAAATGCTATCGCTAGCAAAATCAATTAACGTCAGTACGTGCTTGTAACGTCCCGGCGTGTCCCGGCGCGTCCCGGCGAGTCCCGGCACATCCCGGCCCCACAAAAAGGCAAGCGCCACAATTCGCCACGTTGTATTAATTACATCGATGGTCTAAGTAATGACCCTTGTACATTTGACAGCACCGCCCGACAGGTGCTACAGCGATCCAACACCAACGTACTGGAAGAGATTACACTGAGATTGAGATGCTTGCTCAAATAGGCTTCTATATTACGATCCTTTTAGATTTGATCACAGTAGAGGTTATTCCTTATCTATTTTAACTTCGAATGAGTCTTTACATATTTTTGTTGCAATAATCATGAATCGACTTCTACTGAGCTTATGGCATATCTGTCAAAAAACAAATATGGAATATCTTGTGAAATTATTTATCTGGTGTTTAACTGATGTGATTCTAATTATTTTATTTATTTTATTCTGGAAAACACAACATCCTCGAGAGCATTAAAAAATCACAAAGAAGATAACAGAAAAAATAACGTGCAAATTAGCAAGTAATAGAAAATGATCAATTTTATATTGTGTATATTGTATTATTCATAAGACATTTGAAGTAGAGGACGCGTATTCAGGTTTTACAGCTAAAAGTCGCCACTCTCGACGGTGGCGAGTCACATCCAGTAGAGATGTTCGGTGGCTCATGATCATTTGACCGGTGAGGTAGAGTGGTATAGGTATAGGTAGAGGTGTGTGTGCGGGCGGCGGCTGGCGGCCATTAGCGAGATATGAAAGAACAGGTCAGCGCCGAGCCCGTCCGCCCTAATCGACGCCGCAATCCATCACTCACGTGAATAGGTGGGCACAGACACACACACACACTCACACACAATTATTAATACATGACGTGTGTACAAGAGGTATACGCTTAATATACGTAAATATATAGATAATACTTTATTTGTACATCTATATATATATAAGAGATTTCCACCTATATATTGACTCATCACGATATCTCTGGAACCATAAGGCGTAGCGACTTGAAATTTGGTAGGATTATTCCTTTCGCCGAGTAGAGGTCAGCTAAGAACGGATTTTACGAAATTCCACCCACAAGGGGGGTTGCGGGGGTGTTAACAATGGAAAATTCCCATTTTTAACCTATAGCTGCTATCGACTTCAAATTTGTCGAAGATATTGCAGTATTAACATAGCGGGGCAGCAGTTATTACTTTTGATGCGAAACAGAGTTCGCCGGGTCAGCTAGTCACAGATAAAGAGGAAGCAAAAGGTATCTCTTACACGCCAAATTTGATTTTTTACACACTTTAGGTCAATCTTTTAACGTATTGTCGATTGCATCGTTTTGGAGACCGGTACAGGTGAAAGAAATATGTCTTTCTGAACTAAAAGTAAAATATAATTATTCAATACGATTAAATAGTAGGGCAATATATGATTTTTCATAACATTGAAACAACTTTTTATGGATCAGTACCAGGCCGGTGTATCGCCAACATGACGTCGGACAGACGCGAACAATTACACCGCTCAGCATTGTGATGTCATCCATCATAAGTCACCTATATATACCTATATACGCATATATACAATTATTACAAGTTGAGGACAGCCATGACGCACTTTCCATGAACAAATTAAACGAGTACTTCAGGAAGGCAATGTCAGGAACCTTAAAAGGCGACGAGCGTGTTTGACAAGAGCTATGAAAGTCAAAGAAGCGAGCGAATAAAGTGTGTAAGAATCATGTCTTTAGCGCTCTCTTCTCTCTGCGTACCTCGCTTGGATCCAATCTATGCACATCTGTTCATGTCGATTGCCCGGCACAAGGTATGTGGCTCATCTGTGCTAATCCATTAGAACTACCTCCATACAATATTTAATTGTAAATCCTCCCTACGCTTATATCATAGTAATACCACAATAGAATTACATGCAGAAGTTCAGTTCATCACACACATGCGGAAAGTAATTGAAACCGATTAAATTATTAATTCATGTGACTATTATTCTGTATTTACTTTCAATAATTGAAAATAGCCATGGTAGATTTATTGTTGAGTTGAGTAACAACTGAACATAAATAACAATATCAAAAGTATTTATATTTTAGCCTAATAAAATTATTAAACAATAGTAGGCACCTATAATTAAGTTTATCACTACTTATTATAAAACAAAGTCGCTTTCTCTGTCCCTATGTCCCTTTGTATGTTTAAATCTTTGAAACTACGCAACAGATTTTGATGCGGTTTTTTTTAATAGTTAGAGGGTGTCAACGGGGTGGTTTTGATCTATAATTTATGAATAGTGTAGTGAAAAAAAATGATAATTTTCAAGATTTAAAACTTTAATCGAAAACGCTGCCTGAACCCTAAGTGATAAATCAAAACAATGTACTACATTACTATACACCTTTAAAAGGTCTATAAAAAAGTCCGCGAGGGCATATGTCTATGTCTTAGGGATAACCCACAATGACCATTATTATTTTTTTACTTTTTACGAGAAATAATGGCTTATTTACGAAGCAATTTTAAACATTACAGCATTAATTTTCATCCTATTAAGTGTCTTAAATAGATTGTGCTTTTAATATAGATTAATATAGCCATTTACAGCATGTAATATCAACTAATATTTACGAAGATATTACAGTATTAACATAGCGGTACATAGCAGTTGCGTTTGCGCGCCAAAACGCGTGCCGATAAATAGCACAAATTGAACTTTTTAAGATCCAAATATTACTAATTTATTTCTTTTGATGCGGAACGAAGTTCGCCGGGTCAACTAGTTGTCTAATATAGGTAGTTAGAAGCTAATATAACAACGACGTCTGTGGTGAATTATACCTCGTATATATGAGTATAAGGCTGTGCTGTTTATACGTACAATACATATTAGGTATATCAAAACTTGAATTTTTATCAGAAACCAAAATTTATTTTGATTTTATTATTTTATATTTTTCTATTAGCACAGAGTAATCCGCCTTGTGTAGCAATAGCTACTCTAATGTAATACATATTATTATATTTTTCATTCCAAATTAAAGTTGATACAATTGTATTGCATTTCTGAATACAATTGTATTGCGTCGCGATTGTCCATCGCGCACATGTCGCGGCCCCGAACACAACGAATAAAATTTGATAAATCGCACCGTCAACATGTGAACTACCCTGCCTACCCCTCTTTAGCTTAAACGATCCGTATTCTCTTACCTTTTAAAGTAGGACAACCGAATTCCACACTTATCTTAGCGTACTAACATCTCTTCTTGAATAGCATAAGAGAAATGTAAGTTATCATCGTTTAGACACACGTGTTACTGTTGTGTTGTATTTTATATCTTATTTATTACGTACAAGGTCGAGTTTTGTGCGTGACAGTTAATTGCTAGATTTGACAGGCAGAATGGCAAATGCACTTTAGTGAATGGTTGCAGTAACTGATTTCACGAGGGATGGACGAATGGAGTTAAGATAATGCAGATGTTCTGGGGAATGACGCTGCCCCCAGGAACAGCCTCGCGCTGATGACACAACTAATTCACAGTCGCTGTTTTGATGTTTATAAATGTGGCTACTTTACCTTGGTGACGGCTGTCATCATCATCATCATCATTAGCCTTTTTTTTGGACTCACTGCTGGACATAGGCCTCCCCCATAGAGCGCCACAACTGCCGGTCCGCTCAATCATGGGGGGGTTTTTGCCATAATCGCCACGCTTGGTATTCGGGTTGGCGATCGCAGTAGGCTGTATTTTCTTGAGAGAGAATGCTGCTGCCCATTCTTCTAGCTTTTCTCTTAGTTGCCGTTTACGACACCCACGGGAAGAGATGGGGTGGCGGTATTCTAAGCAGGCGCCACACAGGCTGTACGTTAATATATTTTACATAACTTTAAATCAAATCCCTTGAGACATCCGGAAAGAAAAATAATGAGAGTGTAATGAAATAAGCCTCACTCGTATTTTGTCTTATAAGTGCTCTGCTAAGCTCATTACTCGATTACTAAAGTTTTTAATGATGCTTCTAATAGATTACTCAAATAGCAAAGCTAACGGAGAACTCACCACCTTGTGTTAACTTAATGAAACTAATAAACATTTTCAATTTTGAATGCGCTCTGAAAGGTTGCTAGTGGCCATCTTATCCTACCATGTTTCCACATTTTCATTGTATGTCTAATTAGTCACTCTCTTTTATTTTATTCTTTCCACAGTCTGTCACCACATACGAATTTTTGATTCGAATTACTTAGTTTAGAATTCATTTACTCTCTAACAATATTAGCCTTCATTTTGGTTATATATAGATTTAATTAGAAGTCAATAACATTCTATTCTGTCACCACCCGGATATCTGATACCATAACGATACCTTATATATCTGAAACAAATCCAATAACAATAAACAAAGTTTCCCCGTTCTGTTTCAACAACAGACTTCAAATTGAATTATCACAAAATTCCGCCTCTGTCCATAAAAATTGAATTTATAAAACTTGGAGTATTCTCTTTTGCTGTGAATAAAAGCGATCCATCAATTTTGAATCGCACCGCTAAAGTTGGCCGTCGTGTGCGAATCGATACTAAATTAGCTAATGGAAACTTGATAGCGCGCAAAAAACTGAATCCCGGTAAACCCCCATAAGCGCATTTGGCAACAATAAATCTGCGCATTGTCCCGTTCGACGACAGATGGCGCTCTACACCCACCCTCTACAGGTAACTTTATACTCGCGTACACACACATCAAGCGGAAAGCGCTGCACTCAATATTGAATTTAATTGTAATGGGATCATACATACATATTCGTTTAATAATAAACAATTATTTGAAAGAGTAGAATACAAAAGGTACCTAGATCAGATATATATATATATGATATAAAATTGACTAATATATTACTTTTGATGCGGAACAATGTTCGCGGGGTCAACTAGTTAATTATAAAAGAAGCTCGAATGTTTATGAATTTAAGCGACAAAAGCGCTATAAAATCCTTCAACCGAATTAGACACGTACAATAGAATATTCAATAATGTTAATGTGTGCATGTGTCGTGTATTGTGCGCGCGCGTCGCGGCCGCCATCTTGGTGTGGATTACGTCACCGATTTGAATCGTAACGGTCGGATTATCAGTGCCATTCGGTGCACAGCGCATTTAAATGCGCCGCTCGTAATGAATTTTGAATTAATGTGGCTCGTTGAATAGTTTCCGCTATGACTAGGTTGTACCATTGTAATGGTATTAATTTGGGTGTTGCTGGTAAAGCAAGGGCAAAAGTTTTAGCAAGGATATTTTTTAAAAATATAAATCACTAGTGGTAGAGCCAAGCAGTTCGCTGCATGAATGAGCCGGCTCGACCGGTGAAACACCTCTCAGAAGACCGTCGTAAAGTGGCTCATGCCGCGTTTCGTTCGGTGAGAGAGGTACCCGGAGGCCCACCCCCCTTCCCCGTCCTTTCCTATCCCCTATCCCTTAAAGGTCGGCAACGCAACAGTAACACTATATGTGTTGCTGGTGTCCATGGGCGGCGTTGGTTGCTTACCATCAGGTGACACGCCTGCTCGTTTGCCCTCCTATCCCATAAAAAAAAAATACACCAAGTTCCATGAAATGTAGTTTTTACACAACTCATTAACTTTCTAGACATAACTTAAACGTTAAACGTGGCAATAGGTTCGCCACCTACTATTTGGGACGTAAACATAACGGCGAGACGAGGCTTTTCGGGTAACATACATTTGTTAGGTAGCCTAGTATGTACATACTAGTCAGTTGTTAGGAATTATAAGACACGATCATATCGGTGATGGAAATCACCTCGTGGACTTCTCCTACCGTCCATCTTTGCACTATGAATCTATTTCTATTTATTCCATATGCACAAACTATGGAATCATATGCATACCTATCATATTATTCTTAACAAAATTCAAACATACATTTTAAAGTTTGATATCCAAATCCGCTTTTCAAATACTTATACATTTTATGAGGGTACTATGCATTTCATCTCCAATTAATAGATTGACATCAAAATTTATTAATGAAAAGATAGATGAAGTATTAAAAAAAACAGCTACTCAGAGTAACGCGTAAAAAGGAAACGATAAATCTCAGAAGTGTTGTAAATTTATAATTCAAATGTTATTTAACACATAGTCAGTATCTACACTAAACACAATTCATCAGGAACAATTCGTTAAAAGTGTTCCAGATCAAATTTCAATTAAAAGTTAACACATTAAGTTGCGAGCGGAGAGGGCGGAGGGAGAGGTAACACATAAAAATATGCCGCCGGGATATATAATGACACTTAAGTTTTACTCCAGGATTACACGACGTAGATCCGACTTATAAACTCAGTGAAACTGTCGGTAGACAATTGCTGTTTATGAATTACATTTTGTTATGACACCGTCGGGGTTTTGTAATGGTAAACAAGATTTTTGATGTCTTATAATTATGTTACATTAAATTGTGTGCATCTTATTATTCCCGATCGCATTGAAACCAGCACACGAGGTAATCAGATATCAGATTCATAGGGAGAAGTGGCAGAGAAAAAGTAGTACCTACCACCTTTTAGCATCAAATCAGAAAATATTAGATTTAAGGTTAAACTGTTCATGAATCATTTGTATCAACAGAGATATATCTGGTCGGTGTAGTGGTGAGCTCGTATACCTCGTGTTCCTCTCTCACATAAATCTTCTGTTAATGACTGCTATATTTGCACGCAATTGTCAATAATGAATTATTTTATTGTACTAGTTATTGCCTGCAGATCTGCCTGAGTAACAGTTCTAGAGGCGAGTTCTAGTGTCTTATACACAGGTACTCTTAAGATTTTAATTAAATATAACCCTGGTTATGCAGTTTAAGCTAAGATCTATAAATCTATAATAGGTGGCTAAAAATCCATGCAATAATTTTGGAATTCTACGCAGAAATAGCCTTCGACGGGCAAAAAGTAAACAAATATCTTTTTTTGTCTCACCTTTCTTACATAACTTTACAATCTATACCATATAGACAAGCTTTAAGGTAGAAAAATATCTGTGTGTCACTATACATCTAATATTTAAATCCCCGTGAGATTTAATAGTAGGTAATGTGTTTGAACAGGCGCCCAATACAGGGTCCATTGATAGTGCACCCAATGTTCCCTGTAAAATGTTCTCAGCGCTGTGTTGTGATGTCCACTCCACTCGGAGCGAGTTGAGAGCTTTACTGCTATGCCTAGTGCTGCCTAGTGCCTAGTGCCCAGTGTCCAGTGCTTAGTGCCTGGCGCAAAACTGGGGATGCGACGACCTGAATATAGGTACTGCGCGGACGACAAATTAAATAGAGACTTCATTACTTAATGATTTATTAATGACTCGGCAAACATAGTTTTGTAGTTGAACGGCACACGTTTTATCGATTAGCTAAAGAAGCTTAATAAGCTCAAGAAAATCTAATCTTTTTTCAAAAATATTTTTGTTTCAGAGTAGAGTAATATGGCGTCAATAAAAATATGATTGAGTGAATAAAAAATATGTCGATTATGATTTACTAAAATTACAAAAATAGTTCTCGTGTATTAAAATTAAATTATCAATTTTATTAAAATAAATCAAATGCTATATTTCATGTAATTTTACATAAACTCACGCCTGTATCCCATAGGAGTAGGCAGAGACTTTGGCTTTCCACAAGCTACGAATCTGACACACGTTTTTCGCCTCATCCACAGTCATTTGGCCTTTTTTAAACACACCATTTATTTGGTCATGTTAGCCCCGTCTTGGTCTCCCGATCCCGGCCCTGCCATTCACAATAGCTTCAAATACTATTTTAGTCAGTCGGCTTTCATTCATTCTTGCAACATGAGCAAACCATCATGACCATGGATGGCCATTTTATTACTATCGTGTTTTATTTATCTTTTGGTATTTTTATAGTCAAAATGTTGAAGTTTAAAGCGACTGACGTCAGATAAGTTCTATTAGTGTCTCAATTTATAGTATGTGCGGTGTCGTCTCCACAGCTGGCTGTGTGCCGGTGGTGGTGCCGGTGGTGCTGGCGGGGCTGGTGGGCGGTGGTGGGTCGCGACCGCACCTTGTCAGCTCACAAATTGACGTGGATTGTTGTCGGCGGATCTTTGTCACGCGACGCGTAATCAACCAGAAACGTACCAGGATATTACTGACGATTCCACACTAGATCTGTCTCTCTGATATTCCAGATATTAAGATATTATATCTTAAATGTACAAAATATTTGAATGTAGTGAGTCGCAAAATTAGTCTTTTTAAAATTTTTAGTGGATGATGTCTGATCACTTGGTGCTGGTCACTTACTGTGATAATTAACTTTGCTGCCAAGCAATTAGTTTATTATGCTACAGTTTTGTAAGAGTTCCAAAAAGGCATGTCACGTGATCTGCAATGAAAGACCCCTCGAGCGAGCCTTAACTTAGTTATAAATCTTTGTTTATGATATTTGATAGAAGCAGCAATAGAAGGTAGCATAAATATATATTAAATATCAAGTTTAATTTTATGTAAGTGCATTTTTTTTATTAGATTTTAAAAAGTAACATATTTTTGTATCTCGGTGGTTTGGAGGTCCAGCATCTTGCTTTTGGATCAACAAGTCACCAGCATGTACCCTGATTGGGACTCGGTACATCTCAACCAGAAGCAGAAGTACGTAAATAAAGTAATTGTAATATAATGTCCAGTCACATCCAGTACATTCACTTGTACGTGGTAGTGGAGTGCAGATATTTCCCGGCCCGATCGTTTCGCACCGCGAGCGATTCGATTTATGCCTAATCTCTAATTATGTCCACCGTGCACACACACGCACACACACACATACATAGCACTCTAATAAACAAACATAACAGCGTTGAAACCTTACAAGTCTTAATGGAGTATAGCCTACTACTTACTACGGAACTACTTCTTGTATAACACAAAAATAAAATGTGTTGTACTTTAATTTGTTAAAACTTCGTTGTATTAATATTTTTTTAATTGCAAAGTAATGAGAAAATTGGCAAGTCAAGGCATGATCTCCGTCGCCTACATCTTAACGCACTGAGGGGGTGTAGTGGCAAAAAAAGCAATAGTGTGAACCATTTCCGTACTATGAGTGTGATATGGCTACTCTACTTATGCCCCACTACTAAAAGCTAACATAGTGATAGAGCGCCAATAGGCATGACTCTTACAGTCCTCACTGGCAAATAGTGGTAGTCTTGCTTAGCTGCATGAATGGGCCGGCTCGACCGGTGAAATACCACGACCTCTCGGAATAACGGCGTGAAGTGCCTCGTGGCGCGTTTCGTCCAGTGAAAGAGGTATCTGGAGGCCCGATCCCCTTTACCCTTTCTTTCCCTTCGTACTCCCTTAAAGGATGACAAGCTACCACGGTGTTCATGGCGGTGAGAAGTTGCTTACCATCAGGTGACCCACGTGCTCGATTCCCTCATAACCCTTAAAAAATATAACATATCAACTAAACAAACAATGTAGCCATACTCCAGACTTCACACACTCTAAGAAACCATTAACAATCTAATCACAACACAATTGATATCGAGCTTACAATGAAATGATTAGCAAACAAGTATTAGTTGTCACACAAAGCCGGTTAACTAACAACCTACTACCGGTGCCGGTACTAGCGATAGTTTAACAGTACTAGAGTCACGGACTTCACTGGAAGAATGGGCCGGCTCGACCGGTGAAATACCACGACCTCTCAAAATGCCGCCATAAATTGTCGCATTGCGTTCCCTCTCCCTCTCCTCTCCCCATCCGACCCATTATTAAGGCATCCCTGTCCCATTTTAATTGCTAGCAACATAACTGTAATACTATCTGTGTTTCAGTTCTCCAGGGTCATGGTCGGCGTTAGTTGCTTACCATCAGGTGACACACTTGTTCGTTTGCCCTCCTATCCCATAAAATAAAAATATTGACGACATCGCAAGGGAACATCATAATTGCTTTCTTCAGTTCGCACTCTTGCTCATGGCTCAGGGCCACTCAGGGGAGGCAAACCTTTTGTCATGGAGATGAAACCTATTATCCACGTTCACTTGTCGGTACACATAATTGAATTGGAGGATGTCTTCAATTGCTTCTCGTTACAGGTGGAAGGTATTTGTTAAGGACATTACCAAGATTGAAATATATTCTTACGCGTCCAATTACTACTACTCGAAAGTCATAGGAACATAGTATGCCCGATGTTTGGTCATCGGTTTGGCTTCTATTAGTTGAGACAAAATAGTTCCTTTGATGAGATCTGCCTTGCGCCCATGTCTAATGCCCTTTCGCATTGAATAGATATCTGCTTAGTCGTCTTAAAGCTTCTAATTCAGAGCCGAGAAATCTATATCGAATTAAGATCATACTCCGCAATACACACTACCTGTAGACCGTAATGGGAAAACTATCTAATCATTTCTTTAATTAATAAATGTTATTTAAATTAATATAACTTAATACGACTACGTATAAGGGCTCACAAAGCGTTAGGGAATTTAACAAACGATGTATGTCCCCAGTCGATGAAACGCGAGCAATAATCCTTTTACTTGTATCTCTGAACCCCTTGTGGAACTTACAAATTAATTAATACATTCCATCACATTTGTGTGCACTTGTCATTAGAGTTGAAACTGGTGCAACGAAACTTTGCGATATGTTTGTTGGGAGTGTCCGTCAAAGAGGTTATTACCTGCTGGACATAAAGCGAGCTGGACCGGAGCAAGGAGGTCGGAGGAGGGCCCCGGGCGAAGAAAATGCAAATATTGTGTAGTGTATAAACGTCATATACGGAGACAGACGCCCAATGAGTAGGGATGAATATTTGTCGATATAAATTTTATAAATAATCCTAACATGTAAAAATAATGTTCTCGTTGTTTTCTTTGCTTTACACGAAAGATTAAATTTGTTCATAATTTCCACTAAAATAACTTAAATTGATGTAAGCCCACTGGCGCAAATAAAAGCAAATAATAAAAAAAAATCAAGTGAATTTATTACATTATTCTTAAAACTCTTAATTTTAATTTTGTTTTTGATGGGTATTGATAAGCCTTACAAAGCGACTTTCATAGAACCTCACATTAATAAAACTACTTTTCTCTCTAACCAACTGGAGAAATATCGATTAAAATGTGCGGATTGTCCAACACTACACTGAAACGCTGATTCGGTGCGTCTTGTAGTCGGGGTATTTACGAGGGTGGCTGTAAAGTGTAAAAAGTGTAAAGTGTTTGTTTATACCGCGACCGACCGCACGCAGACCTAAACAGAGCCGGCCCCATAAACCGCCCCGCGTACATTTACTTCAAACAATCGCTTTTTTTCATTAAAAACGATACAATTTTATGTGTTTACTTGATTTTAGAAGCGACGGACGACGTGAATTGGTTTGTCAACCTTAAAGTGTCCTCGCCGAATGTTCTCGAAGGATTCCATGAAAAATAAATTGAAAAACACATTTACTTTATACATATATATGTATATATATGACTTATGTACATTCAAGTTTACGACTTTATCTCCGATGATGAATTTGATCTTGTATTATGAATTTATATGCAATGTAAATTTACACTCCAGACAAAAAAATCAGCTATAACCGAATTTCATTAATTTCATTTCATTTTATTTTAAGAAAACGTTTATAAAATAGTAAACAGAAAGAAGGGAATCTGTCTGAGTAAACATTGTATAATATGTTATTATTGATACAGAAGATGTTTGGATAATTTGAATTCTAATGTTCTAGAAGTGAATGCATACTTACTCTTAATTACTCAACCACTTTTAATGTCACTGCACAGACATGATTGCATAGACACTTTTTCGAACCTATTGAGAATTAATTTTTATAATATAAAGATAGCAACTATATCAATGTATGATCCGCGAATAAAAGGTTGTAATATATAAATCTTCTATAATATATAATCTTCGACAATCTTCCTATCCTCCTAACGAAATAAAAACACCCTAAATCCTTCTTCATGACTCAAATTATCTCTAAACAATGACAACAACAGTAACTATTACACATAACATAAATTCACGCCTTTTGTTACCCGAAGGTGTAAGCAGCGCCGGTTAAGCCTTGTCTCGCCGTTATGTTTACGTCCCAAGTGGTGAACCTATTGCCATACCAAACACAAAGTTTTCAGTCCTCGATATTTATCACACATAATTTTCGAAAACAATTTCGAAACTATTACAGAATCAACTTATTAATAGATATGAATTATTTTAAGTATGAAGTTGTTAAATAAAAGTATAAAATGTGTTCTAAAACACAAAACGTACAAAACAAATAGAATTGCAATGGGAAATTTCCATGTGCAATGTAGCTCAAGTGCGCGACCAAATTATATCTGTACGAGTTGGTACGAGTACAGTAACGACACCACAAACGATGTTCGCAGACGTTCTGCAACGAATACAATTACTTTACTAAATTAAACACAAAATTCTATACAATTTTAAGTCCAATTTTATTAAAATTACATTATTTACAATACAAATTAACAATAGATGTCTCTATGGTCTAGTAATTTTGTACGCGCAACACGCCATGACTTTGGATATTCGTACGTATTGGAAAATGTTCTCTTAATCTTCAATATGATTGGTATTGAATATATTATAAGTTACATAACATAACTTTACGCCTTTTGTTACCCGAAGGTGTAGGCAGCGACTGTTAAGCCTCGTCTCGTCGTTATGTTTACGTACCAAATGGAATAGAAGTTACTTGAAATAAAATATTAATGAAATACTAGTAAGGCCATATTTCACACGCGATTATATTAAATATAATCATAGTCTCGGTGGCCCAGCGGTCGAACACACGGTTTCTGAATCCAGAGGTCGCGGGTTCGAATACTGGAACGCACCAATGACTTATTCGAAAGGCTAATTAATAAAACTTCGTTAATTAATAAATAATATTAATTAATTTCGAAAGTTATGTGTAATACATATTGATAACTAAAAACTTTGTGCCCGGTACGACAATAGGTTCGTAACCTATTCCATTTGGGACGTATACATACGAGACGAGGCTTAATAGCCGCTGCCTACACCTTCAGGTGGATAAAGGCAAGCAGTTATGTATTTATATGATATGTTATTTTGTTAAACATTAGAGCTGCATTTTTGAACACAGTTTAATCAGCTTATTCACTCGGCATGTTTGTGTCTTATAAACCAAGCACTTATAATTGAATAATCAGACTACTGCACGTCTTAAAATATCAATTACAACTTGCTCTTGTATGGTTTTCTTGCATGTTAAATGCTGTCATAACATTTTAATATGAGCACACTTATCATGTGAGTTATCTCCAAGTGGCACGCTGGAGACATTTAGCGTGAAGTGCACCGTAGTGTGGAGCTGCAGTAACAGACGTATGGAATGGTTTAATATAAGGAATGGAGTTGGCGAGTGCGAGCGCAGCCGCCACGCTCACGCAATCAAACCGCAGTAAAATGGCACACGACTGATAACTGCCTTCAGATGGAGATACACTGAGAGATCACCGTGTTATGTTACATCAAATTCAAAATATCTTTATTCCTTAGACTTCACAAAGTACTTAGAATCGTCACATAAAACTACTAGCTAACATTCACGGAGCTTAGATTCCCTTTCATCACACTGTCTTGAATGTGAAAGCGAATCTAAGTGCCAGTTCCAGCGTCAAGGCTTCTTGAGAAGAACTGGCAAGAAACTCAAGGCCGACCCTTTTCAAATTTCCAGTTTGACAAATGGTGATAATTACAATCAATACAACACAAAAAGTGCAGTTCAATTCCAATTTTATCGTTTATATGATCTGCGATACAATAGTAAGCCCTTTGATATAATCTACTTTTAATATAATTTTTAAATTTACCCATGGATAATTCAATCGCGTCGTTTGGAAGTTATATAATATATATTTTTATCGTTTATATATATTTATATTTTTATCGTCCAAACATATATTTTTGGTGTAGATTTACGTCTTATCAGTAGGGATTACTTCTTTTCTGTAAATGGTTTTGAATCATAGGTCTACTAAAGGCGTATAATTAAAAATCTTTAACTGTATAAAAAATGTTGAAAGATTTCTTTAATTACTGAGATATTTGTGGGTGAAAATTGTGTGATAGTTTGTTAGGATAAAGAGTATTGTTAAATACATTTACCTATTTACACTCTCAACTCAAAGTACAGGTAACAGAAATTATGCCTTGAATTATTTCTGAATGCTTATTAAATTAAATAGGTGGCTGGACCTATACAAAGATATCATGAAATTGATATGAAACTAAAGTTTGAAAAAGTATTACGTTTTTTTATATGATTGACTGTTGAATTTATATATTTGATAAAGGTGGTTTCCCTCCCGGTGTATCTCAAGTAATATGTTTCAAGCTCTCATATCTTTTTCAATACTCAAGTCGACGAATGATTTATTTATATCTGTCGGACATTGCTCGCAGCGTTCCCGCGCGGTGCCCGCACATCACCCGCACGGCCGCACATGACGACTTTATTACAAACCTTGCACTTTTCCCGTAACGGTCAGATTTCTAGATAAGTGGTAATATGTTGACACCTATATCGAGAAGTGTTGTGTTGTTGGGTATACGACCATGATGCTATATCTAAATATCTACATAACAGAGATTTATTGCCAATATTAATTAATGTCCCATTGGAGAACAGCTCTGATTTGGACTGAATAGAAGATTCTGAATTTAATCCAAAGATTTTTTTTGACAACTATATTTCATTAAGTTCTGTATGTCAATAATGTTATGTACAATTATATTGGGAGAGGCCTATGTCCAGCACTGGACTGCAATTGGCTGATGATGATGACAATGAATTATGTTCAATAACAATTTCAAGCAAAATGTGCCTCTGCCTATACATCTGCAGGTATTAATGGCGTTAAGGTTTGTACGTCAGATATATGAAATGTTGTTGAGGAATTCAAATAAAGTAGTGACCTGAATATTACCTAAGAGGAACACGGAGGACATCTCATCTACGTGAGGCGACGGCTTGTCGGCCTCCGGACACAACATCAGCACCAGTACGCCTCTAAACAGCGCACACTCTGCTTTATTGAGAATGTGATGATAAGACCAAGGTTAAAAGTATTTTAAGTACAAATTATATAAAAAAGAATAATAAGAATTAGAAACTACTACATATTGTAACTGAAACTTTATCATAACTCGCATTCACAAAAATAGTAATATTTACTTAATATCCCTTAATAAAAATTCCAGAGAAAAAAGAAAACTTCGGTACATATCGGTAGATATATTATTAGTTCGAGATTCACGAGTAAAGTATTTATAATATGTATGTGTTTCCCAAGACTTGGATTTATCAAACTATGTATTTAGATTTGATCACCAACTTTACACAAAGAAATATGTAATTTATTCTGTTCCCTTCCCTAAGTAAATACTGAAAAACATTTAAACTATCGAAAAACTACTAATAAGGAAAGTTTTGTGGCAGATAGCATCGCGGAGGAACAGTTGGCGGCGACCATTGAGCTCCAATACACACGCGCGATGCGTATCTATACACGTATCTATCTACTGGTTGATTTATGCGATCAGTTAATCCCACTATTTACTAGTTTTAGTGGAAGGTAAAGAGGGACTTTTTCGTCGACCCTTAGGCCGGAAAGTTAGTTGGTCTACAGGGTAAGCGAATAGCGATATAAACATTGATGTGATTGTTTTGGTAATCAATCAATACTTCTGGAAAAGGGGAAAGTTTACAATCACATGCTTACAATTAGACAGTGGTAGAGTGGTAGAGTTTCACAGTGGTAGAGCAAGCAGTTCGCTGCATGAATGGGCCGGTTCGACCGGTGAAATACCACGACCTCTCAGAAGACCGTCATAAAGTGACTCACGCCGCGTTTTGTTCGGTGAGAGAGGTAGCCGGAGGCCCACTCCCCCCCCTTCCCCATCCTTTCATATCCCCTATCCCTTAAAAGTCGGCAACGCAACAGTAACACTATATGTGTTGCTGAGGTCCATGGGCGGCGTTGGTTGCTTATCATCTGGTGACACGACTGCTCGTTTGCCCTCCCATCCCATAAAAAAAAAACAATTAGACAAATAAAGAAAAGAATAGCACGCGATAGCACGTATGAAAGTAATTAGTGTAAAACGGCAAATCTTTTTTCAAATTACCTAATTCACAAACTCAAGTAGCTAGTTCACAAATAATCGTAGTATTTGGACTTTCTCCAAACTTCTGATATTCATGTGATTTTCTTAACCAATTGATAGAAAGATGCCTTTCCAATCTGTATATCTTTTCTTATTACACTAAATACGATTGTGCTTGAAGCAATCAACAACTATTTCATAAGACTCGGTATTTGAATTTCAAACTTTCGGGACATGAACCTGAAGCGTAACATATAGGTAAAGCTTGTCTGTAAGAGATTGCTGTAAGCGATAAGACGGCCTATTATACCTGCCTGTGTTTAACTTTTAAATCCTTGTGTATCACAAAAATTTATTCTATTCTATAATCGGTACCCGCTCCGCTCATAACTGACGCCCGGTTGAAACTAAGAAGAGTTATCAGTCAGCGAGTGTGATGTATGTCGCGGCGAGGGACGGGGCGCGTCCAACTGCGTCCGACAGCATCGCCTCTTATAATTATCTGTAAAGGCATGTTATGCGCCGCGTGCTGTACTTGTAACCATATAACTTAATGTCAAGTCACTTGCGGGGTAGGCAGAACAGAGCACTAACAGGCATGACTCTTACACTCGTCAAAGGCAAACAGTGGTAGAATCTTGCAGTTCTCTGTATGAATTGTCTGGTTTGACCGCTAAAATACAACGACCTCTCGGAATATCGGCGTGAAGTGGCTCGTGCCGCATTTTGTTCGATGAGAGAGGTATCCGGAGGCCCAATCCTCTTTCCCCATCCTTTCCCTGCTACTCCCTTAAAGGACAGCAACGCATCACGGTGTTAATGGGCGTTGAGAAGTTTTCTATCATCAGGTGACCCACGTGCTCGATTATCCTCGTATTAAAAAAAAATACTGGCTTCTTTCTCGTTCTCCAGGGACACCTTTTATTTGGTCATGAAAGATGTCTCATGGCCATCTTCAAATCCTACATCCTTCTGTTTTCGATATCGATTCTTTCATTTTCGAATATTAGAATGAATGTTAAGAATGTTTAAGATTTCGATCGTAGAGACAATGACCGCCACTGCCTACTACTTAGAGAGTTAAAAGATTGTAGGAATATATATAATTCATGGATCAATCAATCATTTATTTATTCATTACATTTTGGATTATCAATACAAGATCACAATTTACATTTTGTTTCGCCAAAATCTGCCAGTAATGGCATATGAACATTTTTATATTATTTAATGATATCAAATACTAAAAAACTATGTATATGAACAAATCTATGTACAATTTAAATTATTATTAGATAAATTAGTAAAACAAACAATTTAAAATATTCAATGCACTTAAACACATCATCATAATATTTAATCAACTATGTTAAAAAGCAAAACTTTAAAATTCAATCTCAGTCTTAATAATAATTACACGAATTTCACAAAAGTATCGTATTACGTCTGGGGGACGTGGTACAATTAAGGCCAGATCACTTTCCATCTCAGGAGGCGATTCTTGTTATTTTTCCCTAAGCCCCATCCTTATGCAGGGCCTCGAGAGGGACAGGGAGGGAAGACGGAGGCTCGTTAATTAGAGGAGTATTTTATTAAGGGCAATTTGTTGGAAATACCTGGGTGATTGCGCAGGATTGTGACGGCGAAACGATTTGTTTGAGAATTTTTCCGGAGGGATCTTTATTTTATCTCATTATTTATAAGACCCAGATGTATGTTGGGATGGGATTAATTTGAATACAAACTTTGTTAAAATGTAGCAATATATTAATAATTTTAATTTGATTGCTGTCGTTTTAAAGGAAACTATAACACGAAAGTTAGACAAGACATTTTTTAGTGGTAGAGCCACGCAGATCACTGCATGAGTGGATCAGCTGGACCCATGACCACGATCTCGTAAAGTGACCCACACTGCACACCCACTTTTATCATTTTATTCGGTGGTAGAGGTATCTGGATGAACACTCCTCCCTCCCTCCATATCTTATATTAAAGATCGATATACTACTGTGACACTAAGTGTGTCACACCAGGTGAACCCGTCTGCTTGTTTGTCCCATAAAAAAAGATAAAAGTCAGTAAATGCTATATTATCATCTATATAGCATATCTGCTTCTATTTTAAATCCGAAATGGAGACTGTAAGCTATTTGTTATCACAATTATCATTCGAGTTATGAGTAATAGGTGAGTCAGTGTGTTCTCACGAGGGACGCTTCATGATCAATTTGAGCGGTATGCGACGCCGGCCGCCTCACTTGACCCTCGACCCTGGACTGTACATTGTACTTCACCTAACTGCTGTGCACGCGTGGTTCTTGCTAATACGTGTGTGTCCCATATCATCTTTGTTTGAACACATTCAATTGGACATAACTCGTGTTTAATTATATTTTTCGTTATGGACTGGAATTGTCTAAGAAGTAAGTTATATATAATGAAATATCCGGTGTCTTCTAGCATTGAAGATTTTGAACAGAAGATTTTGGAAAGAAACTCATGTGGTGTTCCGCACAACTAAAAGTCTGCGTATATGTTTGTTCTATAAAAACTGTAAACTATGGTATGTAGTTTGTTGTTTAATTTTCACCGATGCGCAATCTCCAAAACTACCACACTATTTCCTTTTATAAAATGGCGTTAGTTTGTTTTCTTTTGATATTTTAATGACTATTACATCTTGTCATCTTACGGGCAGAACAGTACCCAAAAATACTAAATGAACGTCTGACAATTTCTAATAGAGCACTCGAGATGACACATTTTCATATCTGTTCAATTGATACATCTAACACTTAAACTGCACGCGCACACAAACAGACACACACAATGTTACTTGTTACCTATACGGCTGTAGGCAGTGAGGTAATTAAAAAGTGTGTACGCCAATAAGAGTGTGGACCCAACAGATGCCGGCCGTTCTCACGAAACGTAGCCATGGCAAAGATCAAGTGGAATTTAATTAATAAAGACTAGACATTATTATACATTGATTGTGTTGTACGACTGAGTTTTATATCATTAATATCAGGTACATTACTTATTAATTGAAAAGTAATAAACTTGCGAATATTCTTCAATTTATAATTTGAGTGCTAGGGTCTCCCTCAGAGAACGTTTTAAGGAAATTGGCATTTTAACAGTTATCTCCCTGTTTATATATGATAACATCATGTTTGTGAGGAGAAACTTAGATAAATACTAGCTGACCCAGCAAACGTTGTCTTGCCGAAAAATAAAATTTGAAAATTTAGGGTTGTATATATTTTTGTATCCCATTTTATAAAAAAAATAAGAAACAGAAATATGTCGAAAAATTAAAAAAAAATATTGAGGGGTGGGCTACCCTTGTGATTTAGGGGGATGAAAAATAGATGTTGTCCTATTCTCAGACCTACCCGATATGCACACAAAATTTCATGAGAATCGGTCAAGCCGTTTCGGAGGAGTTCAATTACGCACATCTAGACTCGAGAATTTTATTTATTAGATACAAAACATAGCGATGTACACAATTTTAATACTAGAGACAAGCATAAGCTTGAATTATAGTGTACACAAGGTGTACCTTGTGTAGGCGAGTCTTTTTTGGGAATGGGTGTGGGTGACCGTCAAATTGCTTGCTCAACGCGGATTTTGTAGTTTGTGTATTGGAATTTGTTCACTTTTTCGGAGTGGAGGCGTTCTGTAATAATTTCTGATAGCTTTTTAATTGTAAATTTGCCTTGATGTTGTGTTCAATATGTGATACTTAAATTTTATTATACGCCACAATTTTTGCACAACGTTACCACACATAGTTTTTTATGAAGACGTAGCCATAAAACAGAGCAAAACTGGATCTACAAGCATAATAAATACAATTCAGGTACAAGAAGTACGCTGATTTATAGAATACTGTTCGTGGACCACGAGGAAAACAATGATAGTCAATTAGTCTGAAATAAAGCTTCAATTTTGCTAGTGGCATATTTGTAGAGGCAAAGCTCCGATGATATTAGGATGTTCAAAGGATTGCTCCATGGTTAAACTCAATCACAAGTTCATACGAAATAGGTAGAAATAATTAATAATAGATGTTAATTGTACGGTGTGTCATATCTGTATCGTGTATATATATATGTATGATGTTTGTATGTCGGTGTCCAGATCGAGGTCACAGATGGCGCTGACGTAGCCTCGTGTGAATCACATCACCGCGCTCATCACTCTGATGTGCTGTGAGTGCGTGCCTCCAACATCTTTATCATTGGCATAGCAGCACCACTTGCACTTGGGACTGAAGAGAATGCAAACCGTGGTACTTACTACATCTACCGTATGACTGACAACCCTCGAACTCAACGGGGACAACCAACGGGAATACAAATATTTATGATAAGTATGGAAGTCTGATTGAGGTCTGGACGGTTTTCTATGTATTGTAATTATTTATCTCCGAAACAGTCTCGGTGGTCCAGTGGTACGAGCACCCCGTTTCTGAATCCAGAGTTTTCGTTTCGCGGGTTCGAATCCTGACTCTGGCTCCCACCAATGACTTTTCGAATTTGTTTTCGGAAGTTATGTCTGATAAATATCGATGACTGGAAACTTTGTGCCCGGTATGGTAATAGGTTCGCCACCTATTCCATTTGAGACGTAAACATAGTGTCGAGACGAGACTTAATAGCCGCTGCCTACACCTTTGGGTAACAAAGGGGTGAAGTTTTGTTATTTTATGTGTCTCTGGAAATTTCACGGGTAGAGCCTATTCATGCAGCGAAATGTAATTAAGTAATTTAAATCATTATTTAATGATAGGTAAAAAGCAAGGTGTACATGTGTATAACTGACGCAACTTATGTGTGTATCTCTGTGTGTGTCTGTATGTATATGTATGACCATACAGCGAGAAACTATTCCAAGTACTTAAACGGTAGCGCGTGTTGGTGACCTCTTTATTCGTTCGCATCCATTGCCTGCTCTGTATATGTCATTAATCTTACACCATGATTACCGCGAGGTTAAGTGTCAATGGACTGTGTTGATGGAAAGAATTTGGGACGTCTTGTTGTACTGTAATAGGCTTTTAAAATATAAATATATATTGGTGTTATGTTCTTAAAATAAAAGGCTCTGCCTTTACCTTCGTTATAAGTGTGAATAATATAGTCATGCTATTCACACAAATTTTCTTTGGTAACTTCGTAAAAACTTTGGTCAATATCTTTTATTACAATTAAAGCG
Organism: Euproctis similis; assembly: GCA_905147225.2. NCBI lineage: Eukaryota > Metazoa > Arthropoda > Insecta > Lepidoptera > Erebidae > Euproctis > Euproctis similis. The sequence continues at coordinate 21,029,006 of LR990115.1, read as the reverse complement.
TGTTAATTAATCAGTCTGACTTTATATTTGGGCCGCTCAGTCATTGCCGTTTTGCCTCTCCGTTGTTCTCCTTATCACAGAACTTCATCATTACTTCATCATAATAATTATATTATATAAATCAATCACCAACCGACTCCGTAGTACCTGTAGAAATACCATAATTCAAGTTTTTTTTTATTACATATGTGAAAGGAGAGCCAATGAGCAAACAAATTAACTGGTGGTAAGCGACTGGCGCAACCAGCATAAGCCACTTTACGTTCATTTTCAGTGAGTTCGTACTAAGTCACCTATTAAGCTGGCCTATTCATTCATGTGATGCGCGGCTCTACCATTCTAAAACATGTATTATTTTAATAACTTCACGCGTCTAACAAGTGTTATTGATTTGTGTTGTGTCTTCAATTGAATAGTGCCGAGGGATTATGGGTATGCCAAACCATACATACATGTTATCCATCATTATCATACCCTAATTACATTTCGTTAAATCCTAAGGCTATCGTTGCAATTTATTTTAGAAGATTCTATATATATTATTATGACGTACAATCCAATCAATGCGACTAACTTATCTACTCCAAAAGATTAATCAATGCTATAATGAATCCAAACTACTTCATGAATGTGTCTGAAACTAAATCCATTGGCCAAGTTAGCAGCAACATGCCTGCTCAGCCTCTTATCCACCTTCGCAAGTTCTCACTCAACACTAACTTGATATGAATACGTGCAATCAAAGTTTGTCATCCAATCAAACGTAGATAGAGCGGGCACCCTGAGGGTGGTGGTATAATGATTGTCCAAATATTTTAATTTATATACACTGAGTTTATTTGGTCAAAGTCATCTCAGTTTTATTACTTGGTTCTAAACTCAAATAACATTGTATTTAGGTCTCAATGTTTCATTAATAATGTTCTTGGAATAGTTTAGTTGTCACAACGTTGTATTTTACTAAAATAAAAAATATCTATAAGAGTTTTTTGTGAGAGAAAAAGAAAGGGATAGATAAAAGGAATTACTATCTTCAGTTGTATATTTATTTTTCTACAAATAATCGCGGAGAATCAATAAATTGCACTTGCTTTTGCGCAATTTGGCAATCGTCTTTAAAATTTTAAATCGAGAAATCAATCAAGCATTCTGTGTTCTTGATAATTCCCAGAACACATTTAAAAATCAGGCAAATCAGGCACACTCTTTGTTCAACAATATTTTCCATTGTAAAAATCGCCGAGGACTCAAAACTATGACCAACAAAAAGTTTAGTTTAAAACAAATTAAATGACAGATCCCGTTCAAATTTTGCGCGCTAAATCAGTACAGTGCTACCAACATGCAGTAAAAAAAATTAGAACGACCTCTTTTACGCGGGTCTCTTTATTGACATATTCCGATACTTTTTACACATAGTATGTCTGTATATATACTACTTACCTACTCAAAAAACATTGGTAAATGTTTATTCAAATGTTTAAATCAAATAAATGTTTTTATTGAGTGATACACAGCCGGGCTATGTTGTCAATATTACATTCTCAAAGCACCTCTAAGGCTGGGCTGGCTACACTGTAAGGTGGTCTCTATGACCGGTCAGCCGTGAGCATTAATTAAATTCTAGGATCTTTCACCCTCCCGATACAGACTCCACTACACCACCCCAATCTCTTAACCTGAGATGTGTTTTGAATCACTTTGCAAATGTACCAGCCACTGCTCACAGCTTTACCTGCAGATGAAAAAAACCCTAATTCCTTCATCGAAATATACTTATAATTTTGGAGCATTCTATTTTGTCATCCAACTAATTAGGTATACAAAGAATACGAACATTGTTTAAGAAGTATACCAAAACTATACTTTTGAATTAGTGAAAAAACTATTGTAGTATTAAAACAACTTTTTATGGATTATAGTTATATAGTATAGTTTATAGTTTCGAACTCTTTACAGAGATCATTTTCACGAATAAAGAGTTCGAAACGTCGGGAAATAAATAGAAAATAAGTTCTAAATAAACACGATATAGGGGGAGGTAGGGGAAGGATGGGCACTTTTTTACTATTTATTGCATAAAAATTAGATTTTATAGATAATCAACTTTTATTGCCAATTTTTGTTGCACCACATATTTGACTCGATTTAATTGAAGAGCTTTCTTAAAAATTACAATCAGTCTCAACATTATGCGATATTTTATAAACTAAGTCAAAAGTGCCCAATGCTCCCTATGGGAGGGAGGCTTAAGCATACCCGGTGGGAGGCTTGGGCACGGCCTATAAATCAGTTTATATCCATAATGGAATTAAAAAATTAGTTAACAAATTGACAATTACTAAACTATATCAATAACAGAAACCAAGGATAAGAGTTAAGAAATAAAAAAAAACATCTTAAACAGTAGGTTAAATTATCGGAGATTTGGTATAACCCTTTAAGGACTAAGTCTCGGTAGCGCAGTGCCGAGCATCCCCCTTCTGATTCAAGAAATAGTGGGTTCAAATCCTGCCTCACGCCAATGACTTTTTTATGGAACAAGAGGGCAAACGAGCAGGCGTGTCACCTGATGGTAAGCAACAACGCCGCCCATGGACACCAGCAACACATATAGTGTTACTATTGCGTTGCCAACCTTTAAGGGATATGGGATAGAAAAGGATGAGGAACCTCCGGGTACCTCTCTCACCGAACGAAACGCGACATGAGCCACTTCACGTTGGTCTTTTGAGAGGTCGTGGTATTTCACCGGTCGAGCCGGCCTATTCATGCAGTGAACTGCTTGGCTCTACCACCTACACATGACTTTCACTACGACTTTTCGTAATTTTCGGAAGTTATGTGTGATAAATATCGATGACTGACAACTTTGTGCCTGGTATGGCAATAGGTTCGCCACCTATTCCATTTGGGACGTGAACATAACGGAGAATCGAGGCTTTAAAGCCGCTGCCTACTTCTTCGGGTAAAACTGGCAAAAAAAGTTATGCTACGTTATTTAAAAATAAACCAATTGTTAACAATTTTCTTATACTGAACATAGTAAGTGGGAGCATTGGGCATGCCCAAACCTCCCCATCATACAAATGCCCATTGCTCCCTCTGTATACATTTTCGACTTAAGTTACCGGTATTTTAATGAATCTTCATATTTAGGCGTAACTTTCAGTTTAATAAATAGATTAGTAAATATACAATAGATAAATAATAAAAAATACACATACCTTTTATTAGTTTTATCTTTATTACGATCAGAAACCACAACAAAATATTTACTTTTACTAGCCCAAAATCTTTAAACGTGTTTGTGATTGATAACTTACAGAAATTACATATACCCTATGGATTAACAGTGTTTCCAGTTGGTAAAGAAAACTAACAAATCAAGAAAAATATAAAATCTATGATCAAATCAGAATAAAAGGGGGGTGCCCATGTCTCCCTACTGCCCATCCCTCCCCTACCTCCCCTAATCCATAAAAAGTTGTTTTAATGTTATGAATGTGATTCGCGAAAATCTAAGAAATAAATATGTAAACTATTATAGTAATTGGTTCCTTACTTTATCAGTTTATTGCTATTTAATATGAGCAAAACATGGATTGATGGCGATCTTCGTGTGGGAGTCATGCAAAGTAATAAAAATAATAGTATTATTGCTTGGTTTATTATTTTTAATTTTAACCGAACGAAACTGTAGTTAAAGTAAATGTTTCATTTTATTTGTAATTTAACTGATATATATTTATTTAGATAGGTTTAGTTCGCCCCCAGTTTCCTTACAACTACTGTCTGACCGACGCTTACAATAGAAATGCTACTTACCAAATTATCACGCACTGCACTTCAAGAACGTGCGTTTTTAAAATGGATTCATTAAATCGCAAATTTTACTTTTTTATCTGTCTTTTATTAGAGACAATGACAAGAAACATTTGAAAATTTTAAACTCCGCAATTAGTAAAAACTTGATGGACAATTATACGCTTGATAAATATTTAATATTCAGAAATTTTAATAAACACAACATAACTTCACGCCTTTTTCTACCCGGATGTGTAGTGTGTTAAGCCTTGACTCAAAGTTATGTGGACGTCTCAAATATAATAAATAGGTAGTGAAACTATTGCATACCGGACACAAAGTTTTCAGTCATCGATATTTATAACGAATAACTTTCGAAAAGTCATTGGTGTTAGCCAGGTTTCCCGCGTCTTCTTGAGTCACAAGTGGTGCTCGACAGCTGGACCACCGAAACTCCAATTTTAGGAAAATATAAGCAATATTAATATTGTTGTAATCTTTGTATTACCTTGAAAGCTCCAGGTGTGATGACCTAGGTAAAACCTTCCGTTAGTAATCGGAAAAGCCACGAACCACTTAAAGGTAATAAATAACATGTTTATTTACGTTTAATATAAATATAAACAATCATGTCAGTTTGATATTCAAAATGTTATTTGTACATGTATTAGTCATTTATTGGGAAGAACGGTGGTTTTGATAATTCTGCGGTTTCAATAAATAACAAATAAGGTAGAATATCTACACTGGCTTTACATTAAAACAAAGGATATAATATTGTTTGTACAATATAATTTGATATTAAATTTTAACTGTATTATGTATTTCATAATTATGGGAGAATCCCTGTTCAGACAGATTTATCTTGTTTGTTTGTAAGGTATTTCCGAACATGAATAGTTTTCATAATTCCAGTTGAGTAGGGGAATACCATTGCTGTCTGTTATTTTGAATTTGTCGGTGGTGGTCAGTTTTAATTCTGTTCAGCTGCTCCATTAGTTAGAGCGTGTTTTGATTCCAGTGCGTGGTTGGGTCAAAGGGCAAACACATGGGATAGTTTGGACCACAACCGCTTGCAGAACTTGCTTCAACTACTATTTGCGTACGACGCTAATCCTGGACGAGATACGTGGATGCTCACTCGACTGTAGATGTTCGGAGCGTACACGTACATAGACAACGTACCTATACGTAGTACGTGAATAGAATACCTATTGGAAAACTGTCAAATTTCATTAATGATATTGGTAAGAGAAAGAGTAAAAAAATATATTGAAGAATTATATACTATTTAAATGAAATATTTGGGTAGAATTAAAAATTATTTAAATAAAAATGTCTATAGAAAATATCTAAATGTAAAATTAGCATTATCAAATTTTACTATGATTATTTTTATTTAGATGTAAGACTCTAAAATAACATAAGTAATTTATTTATAAACAGTCAATATTTGCAAATATAAGTGCTTAGAAGTTATGGTAGCAATATTTGATATGGGATTTCCTGATTACTGTCCGTAAGTAGGGGTGGGGCGAGCCCGTAAAGAGGGAGCGGGGTGGTGTCCACTCACCTAAGGAGCCGCCGCGAGTTTAAACACCTCAGCCCTGACTTAACACTGTTACAAATACCATTCAACTGTTTATACAGGATGATGACATTTATTTTGTATTATGTTAAACTAACACATAACCAGACTAACACAGACTGTAAACACCAATAATGGCAGGAATATTCTACTTTTTTATGAATAAGAGTGCAAACAATCAAGCGGGCTACTTGGTGGTAAGCAACTACCGCCGCCCATAGACACCTGCAACACAGATAGTGTTACAGTTACTTTTTTGGCCTTTATGAGAGTAGGAGGGGAGGATTGGGCGGGATTCCAGATACCTCTCACACTAAACAAAACGCAGCATAAGTTACATTACGTCGATATTCTAAGAGGATTTCTTGTGTTACACTGGTCGAGCCGACCAATTCATGCATTTGGGTACGTGGACCTACCACTGTTAGTAACAATTTAGAAGTCTATTCACTCCATTTTTGAGGTACACCATAGTACATTTCAGTTTTCAGTTTTAACTGAAATGATATACCGAAACTACATTTTTCTTTTTCTTTACAAATTACTGCGGTGAAGTTCATAAGCGGGAACCCTTTCTTATCATATAACATTTTTAATAACATGTGTTATCCACAGGTGCTAAACCCACATAGCACGTCTCATCGTGGTGTTAATATGTCGGATATTTAAAAAAACTCCATAAATTGGAACACCCTGTACTCAATTCAATCCCTAGGGGTGGCACATACGGTGCTCAAAACTTTACACAAATAACCGTTTGATCCCCCTGGCTGGCCAAAGAGGTCCAAATGAGAATAATTCCTTAACGTGCAGTAAGTCGCTGGGCACTGGGCGCTGGGCGCTGAGCAGCAGTTTGCGTATTAGTGTCAAATTTACACTAGTCCAATAATGCCCAATGTTTGTGTTACGATCACGTGACCGGTGACTGTTGGGGCCGGATTCTGAGTTTAAGATGTATTAGCAAATATCTAGATAGGTGTATAGGCTATGTATAATATGTATTTAATTTTGGGCGCTATAAATATTTTAATGTTTAATCTCAAATTGCAAAACCCTGTCATACATCGGACACTATCTTGTTCGTCGACGATAATTATCGTAATGCAAAAATTCCACGGTATTCATTATTCAAACCTGAGACATATGATTCGGAACTCCAAGTATTAAACTACTATTATATTGATATTTTATATGATATAACAACAATTTCAAGATTATTATATGTTTGATAATAGTGCCCTATGAGAGTAACTAAGAACTTAGAGTAGGTACTCACGAGACCCTTGCAGATGCTGGTCATGGGAAGCTGAGGAATGTAGTGTACTGATAGATAGGTAGGTGATGTTATGATGTGTCTATTGTCTGAAATATGTGTGTAGATACTTCCCTGAGGATTCGAGACCGGGAGGAATAGCCGAATCCTTGCACACCACACTTAATACCAATTTAAACCAAGACCGGGCACGGTGGCCAAAATATGACCCGATTACTGATTCTAAGAACTACAACCGACGCCTAACTAAAAGTCATAGGCAGAGTAAGTTTTTACGCGATAACAAACAACGTGCGAATTTATATGTTACACACGAAAACTATATCGTTCAGACCGTTCAGACAACGCGGCCATACCATTTTTATACTACGAAAAACGCCATCTGGTGGCACACGGTCGCGACACGAACGAACTACCGAAAGAGACCGATAAATATCGAACAGTCCCCCGCCCCAGCCAGACCGTGTCTGGATGAAGGCATTCTAACGGAGGTTAATCAATCGGTAAGCGGGAGAGAGTCGCGACAGCCCGCTTCAAAACTGAATCTCCAACCTTAACTTCAGAGACTCGAGGAATACCATCCGACCCGGGAAATAATTGAAGTATCCGACCGAGCCTCCAATGCAAAGGAGGTAAGTTCGATTCCTTTAAGAGGACAAGATCGCCTACACGCGGTGGCTTAGTTTTATCTGTCCATTTAACCCGTTGCTGCAGCAAATGTAAATACTCCAAGGACCACCGACGGTGGAATGATTGCGTAATTTGCTGGAGCAGCTCAAAACGCGACAATCGATTGGCAGCGACATCAACAAACGGATACTCTGGCAAGGAAGTCAGGGGACTGCCAATTAAGAAGTGACCTGGAGTTAAGGGTTCCAGGTCACTGGGGTCAGACGAAATAGGACAAAGAGGGCGCGAGTTCAGGACCGCTTCGACCTTACAAAATACTGTCTGCAACTCCTCAAAGGTGAGGATCGTTTCCCCAATCACACGGCGGAGATGGACCTTGGCGACCTTGACGGCAGCTTCGAATATTCCGCCCCACGAAGGATAGCCGGGAGGATCAAAAATCCAAGTCACACCACGTTTGGACAACTCCGAGCCGATGTAGGTGTGATTATCAGATAAGAATTGAACGACTTCCTTCAAGTATCGGTCTGCACCCTTAAAATTTGTTCCACAATCTGAACGGATCAAATGAGGCAATCCGCGCCGACTAACAAACCGTGACAGACATGCAATAAAGGCCTCGGTGGACAGTGCTGAAACGAGTTCCAAGTGCACAGCCTTTGAAAACAAACACACAAATACGCACAAATAAGCCTTAACATGTCTGGCATTACGAACACTTGATGTTTTATCCGAAAATGGACCCGCAAAATCTATGCCAACATTGACAAAGGGCCGAGCGGGTCTGACCCGATCCGATGGTAAGTCACCCATTAGGGGTTGAGTCAATGTGCCTTTCAATCTATAACACGGAATACATTTAAATATGACACTCCGAGCCGCTCGCCTGGCAGACAAAATCCAAAAGTCACGCTGCAGACAAGCCAGTAATGCATTCAATCCAGCATGACAATTTCGAACATGGCGGTCCTTGATAAGCAGCTCAACAAAATGACCGTGCTTCGGCAATAAAAGGGGATGTCGAGCCCCGTAAGATAATTCTGAATTACGCAGTCAGCCCCCTACTCGCAACAATTCAGACTCGTCAAGAAACAAATTAAGACGAGCAAGACTACCTCGCAGCTGTTGCTTCTCCTGACGGAGAAGTTTGATTTCCTTACCAAACGACTGAACTTGCACAATCCTAACGCAAGTGAGGAGGGCATCATGGCGTTCTTGAGGAGATAAGACTGAGGAAACTACTGGCTGTGACCGATTTCGACAGTTGTGAAGAAATCTTCTTATCCAACCGGTCACAGCAATGAGCTTGCCGAGAGTACTAAATCGGTTAAGCATCGGATCCGGCGATCCCTCTTCAGCTATCTCAGCAGCGAGTACCCTTAAACCTGGAAGAGGATCGACACACTCTGTCATTGGGGCAGGCCACATATCTTCAGAAGAGGCCAGCCAATCTGGTTCCCACCATAAGGGATGATTGATGATTTGTGAAGCAATCAGCCCACGTGATGCACAATCGGCTGGGTTGATCGGACCTGGTACATGACGCCAATCCATTGAAACCGTTGACGATCGTATTTGAGATACGCGATTGGCCACGAAGGTTTCCAAGGCATGAAGAGAAGCCTTAAGCCATGATAAGACAATTTGACTATCAGTCCAAGCTGTTACCGAATCAAATTTAATCCATTTCCCTAAGGTGTTGGTAACGACATGACTCAGAAGACGAGTGAGCAAAGCTGCTCCTGACAACTCTAACTTAGGAATTGTTAATTTGGTGCGCAAGGGCGCAACCTTACTTTTTCCTACGACTAACCGAACATGGACTTGACCGCTACTATCAACGGTGCGAAGATAAACAACAGCCGCATAACCATACTCCGATGCATCCGAGAACCCATGAAGACTGGCTCGACAGCAACTGATGGGTAGAATAGAACGATGTAAATAGATATGCTGAAGGTCTGCGAGTGTCGCATAAAACCGCAGCCAATAGGACAGCAAATCTCCTGTCAAAGGACTATCCCAATCGAGACCAGAGATCCACAACTCCTGCAAGAAACATTTAGCCCAAAAAACCACAGGAGTTACCCAACCATTTGGATCAAATATACGTGCGACCGTGGATAAAACCAAGCGTTTAGTCCACCGTTTCATTGGCTCTGATGGCTCAACCGAATAAGTGAATATATCCTGAGCTGGCCGATACTGAACTCCTAGTACTGCGATGGAGTCCGGATTGTCAGGATTCCGAAAAAGATGAGGTTCCTGCTGGTGTTCTGGCGGCAAACCCTCCAAGACATCTGGAGAGTTAGATATCCATTTCCTTAGCTCGTAGCCACCAGCCTTAAGCAGCCCTATCAACTCATCCTTCAACACCAACGCCTCTTCCACCGACGAGGCACCTGTGCAAATATCGTCGACATATACGTCTGAGGGGAAGACGGTGGCTGCGCGCGGAAATCGCAGACGTTCGCGATCGGCTAAATGCAACAAGGAACGGATTGCAATGAACGGGCTGGACCTCAAGCCGTAAGTGTTTGTATTCAATTCGTATACTTGCAGTTGACAATTAGGATTCTCTCTCCAGAGTATCAGCTGGAAACGCCTATTATCAGGGTGGATTACTACCTGACGGAACATCATTTTAATGTCGGCTACAAAAACAACCCGATGGCGACGAAAACCAGTTAAAATATCCGCAATATCCACTTGAAGCTTGGGACCTGACATCAAGCAATCATTTAAAGAGACACCTGACGATGAAGGTGACGAACCATCAAACACCACCCGAATCTTACCATTCTTGAACACGGCGTGATGAGGAATGAAATAATGCTCATGGTCTTTCCACTTGAACTGTGACAGCGTCATGTGGCCCAGCTCCTTGTATTCTCTCATGAATTCTGTGTACTTTATGCGGAATTCATTATCACGACACATCCGGCGCTCCATAGACAGTAACCTCCTTTCGGCTACAGTCCAGGAGTTACCTAGACGTGGACGGGGATCCAGAAAGGGCAATCGAGTAAAAAATCTACCTGTAGCAAAACGACCAGTATTTGCCAAGAAATATGACTCACATTCGTCATCGACTGGTCGATTCCGGGACGCAGCAGGGGGCTCCTCAACTTCCCAAAAACGCTGAAGAGAATCAGCGAGAGAGAGTCCTACCTGCAACGTGGTATCCGAAACCTGAAAGGCGTGGGAATATACTGGACCCATAATGACAGATCCCAAGTTTGTTGGAATCGCGACTAAACCTCCCGACTGAAGTAAGATAGTTCTGTCCAGTTTCAGTAGACCGATGACATCTGCTCCCAGTAAGAGCTCCACAGGTCTAGGTAGGTGGAAATGAGAGCTAATGTTAAACCGGATGTAAGACGCCGTACCTCCGGTGATAAAGAAACCTGAGGATGATTACCTAAGACGTTCCTCAAAACAACAGCATTTAAATTATATTTTATACTAGGGTGGAATAAGGAAGAGAAGGAGAACGACACCTTACCTACTACGTTGTCCACCGGAACTCCACCTACTCCAATAATTTCCTGACTCCGTGAGGACATCCTTAAACGGAGACGCCTCGCCAACCAAAATGACATGAGAGATCCCTGAGCACCGGAGTCCAAAATAGCCCGTGCCACTAACCCAGTTCCGCGAGGTGAGTGCACCATAACCTGCGCGGTGGGTAAGACAATAGTCGCTGGAGGGGATGTGGTTGGCGAGACTGCTGCTGCGAGTCAACATAAATCGGCACGCCCTGGCGACTGCTGACTCCAGGATTCCCGTTGCCGCTGTTCTTGAGGTGGACCGAAGGTCATATGGTCATACGAGTCCCACTCGGGCACCGGCGGCAGCCGATTAGCGCGCGACCTCATCGCCGAACCATGGACACTGCTGCCCGCTCGCAACTCACGAGTAACGCGAGGGCGCTCAGACGTAGGTGGCGAGAATGGCCTGTACTCGTTTATGTGTGCCCGCTCCGCGATATTAACTTGAGCGGACGGTGCACCACCATGTGAATACCTATGAGGCGCGACCACCGTCCCTATAATCTGCTGTGAAAAAGACGATGAGGCCTGACGACGCACGGGAGACGAAGGTGAGTGGTGTCGATTCGAACCCCCGCCCGTGTGAGCCGGTAACAACCCACCTTGATTGCCAGTCCGGTTCGGCTGACAGAGGAGTGTGTGGTGAGGCCCACCACAATGCCGACACGGTTGCTTGTCATCACATACATTGGCCATATGTGACCCCAAACAAGTATAACAACGCCCTAACCTACGGGCGAGAAAACGTCTTCGTGACACACTAGCTCTCAGAAACTGAGTACACTCTAAGGGTGTGTGATTTCCCCCATAACACACCCCACACCTACCTGGTCGCTCGACGGCCATAACGCGAGGCGGACGTCCCGGGCCCACGTCTCGCATAAGTTGCGGACGAGGTGGACGGGGCCTGGACGAATCAATAAGATGCGAACGCCCCGGCAATGGCACAGTGGGCAAGTTTTCTATTTTGCGACTCTGATCCTCCAAAAAACCCACTAACAAGTCAAATGTCGGTATGTCCGAGGCCGAGTCTCCACCGTGCAACTGTTCAAAACGAGATCTAATTTCCCCTGGTAACTTATTCAAAATAATATGTAATAATATAAAAGACCACTCGGTTACGGGGAAGTTCAAACCCTTAAGAGCATTTATAGCGACTAAGAGGGGGTTCAAAAGATCGAACCGCAACTGGTGAACCGATGATAGTTGAGGGATTTTTAAAATAGCCGCCACATGTAAATCAGCGATCCGTCGCGTATTTTGATAACGACGGGTTAATAAATCCCGAGCTATACCGTAATTAATATCATTAATTTCCAAATGCTTAACTAAAGAGTGAGGCTCATCTTTTAAACACGTAAGTAAATATCCAAACTTTTGCGAATCCGCCAAGTCCCGACGGCGGTGTACTACGCTTTCAAAAAGTGCTACAAAACTAGGCCATTGTTCAAGAGAACCCGCAAAGGTCGGCACATTTAAGGTCGGCAAACGCTCATGGTAAATACTATCCGACAGCACGATGGAGGGGGCAGGTGATTGGTTAACCTGCCCCGTGGCCGCTGCTTCCATCAGCTGATCAACCATCGTCATGCAATGGTCGTACTCCGAATTACCGTATTCTATTAGTTTGGGGTCATCCGACTGCAGCAATACCCGGTAGACCGAATCCAGGACATCCACCTTGATAGGCACCTTTTCAATACGGTCCTTGAGCGCAGCAACCCTATCCGCACGACCGACTAAAGAAACAGATGACGCAAGCCAGCGAGCTATATTCGATAAACTTGCTTTAGCCTCCGCAATTGTTAATGTCGGTGCCATTATTTAAAAATAATAAACGAAACGGTTACAAACGAACTGCTAAACACTCGGATACAAGTTGTAGTAAATAAGATCGATGTAACAAAAATATTATTTTATAATATAATTCAGAACGAACAGACGGTCTGAACGATATATTATGTGTATATGTTCTTCAAACGATATAATCAAATAACAAAAGATAAATAAAATAAATATCGAAAATATTTCAATAACGATATAAGAAAGTAGTCTGCCTACGACACGCAAATAACAGGCGCTATGCAAGTTACGTGAGTTATAAAGTTATAAATGTAAATACCTATTACAATCGACAAGAATAATAGTACCTAGAATACTCTTGAGAATGTTCCTCCAATGAGTCAGTAACTACCTACATTCAGAAATAATTTAAAGAAAAAAACTTTTTTAAAGAAGCTTTTATTTAAACGCTCTAAAAAGAATAAAATAATTTTAACCTTATACATATTTACTATCAACTTATAACCTTATTATATACAATTTATGTGATAATAAAAGCTTGTCGCTATGTTTATTTACCTATCAGTGGCTATCCATAACCATCTAGAAATATTTTTTTAGATTTAATGATTACTGTGACGGATCGCATTATCCAAATATAATTTTTTGGTTTATAACATATATATGGACACCCGAACACATATAGTGGTACAGTTCCGTTGCCGGCCCTTTCCATGGGAAATGGAAGGGGTCGGAATTGGGATGGGAAGAGGAGGGGGGAAGGGTTGGGTTGAACATAGCGACAAGCTTTTATTATCACATAAATTGTATATAATAAGGTTATAAGTTGATAGTTAATATGTATAAGGTTAAAATTATTTTATTCTTTTTAGAGCGTTTAAATAAAAGCTTCTTTAAAAAAGTTTTTTTCTTTAAATTATTTTCAAGTTTTTAGTTATCGATGGGTAAGTTTCTCAGTCTCTTCATCTCATTCAAAGCATCATTGTTACAAGGTCATTTGCCAGTTAATTTCGAATAGTCCAACTCTTCAATGAGGAGACCTCCTAAAGTCTTTTCTCTACTTAGGCCGCGTATGCTTGACCAGCAGCAAAGAGTTTCGAGCCTAAGTAAACAAATTTTTTTGTTACTTATTTGTTGATTTTGCAGCTTAATTTTGTTATGTGGGACTGTTGTTTAATAACAAAATATGTTTAACTACTTGTGATGTGTAACGCCATCTGTTATTTTAATCAGTACTTTATACTTGCTGACCTGAGTGTAACATAGGAGTGAGTTGTAATAAAAGTTATAGTTTGTTCCCATCATCCACTATGTTTAATTCTAATAATACCTATAACACCATTAAAATCCGTTAGTGTAGCAATCATGTTAAAGTTATTAAATCCTGTCCAATTTACGTCGGTATCCTGAAAGGGCATGGCATTACACCGGTCGAACCGGCCCATTCATGCAGCAGATTGCGTGGCTGACCACAATTAAAACACTGTTAACTATTAAAACATAGGTCAACGGAAAGCCGTCGACTGTGATGGACTACCGCCTCAGCCGTAAAGTGGTCGTAAGGTTCTCAATGTTAGCACTAACTGGACGCGCCGCTTAACCCTGTATCTTGACATGGTGATTTGGCATCAGTGACTGAATAGTAAACAACAGATTGACTGACACTGCCCAAACAAGCAGGCCACTAGTATCTAGCCGCTCATATTGAAAACCCTATGATATATATAATATTTATACACAATCTAATTTGTTTATAACATTAATTAATAACATAACATAGCTCGACTCCTTTTTCTACCCGAAGGTGTAGGCAGCATCTATTAAGCCTCGACTCGCCGCTATGTTTACGTCTCACGATCTATAAGGGAGTAGGATATAGGATATGGGAGTAGGAAGGGATGGGGAAGGGGAGTAGGTCTCCGGGTACCTCTCTCACCCAAAGAAACAAGGCGTGAGCTGGTTGTGGTATTTCACCGGTCGAGCCAGCCCATTCATACAGTGAATTGCTGGGCTCTACCACTGTTGCCATACAGCGAGCACAAAGTGGTCAGTCAAAAATATTTATTACACATGAATTTCGAGTGAAATTTCGAAAGAATTGGTGTGAGGCCAAATTCGAACCCAAGACTTCCTGATTCAGAAGCGGGCTAGTTTACTGAACCACCGAGACATAGTTTTTGAAGTTCTCATATAACTCTTTAATGAAAGGGCCATTTGATACGCATATAGTAGAAACGCAAATATTTATTCCACTATATTGGATTTAGAATGACGTCACATTATTTTTCGAGCTACTATTAACAAGCCCTTTCATTTGATACCCATATTGTAGAAATGCATTAAAAAAAACTGTTCCTCTATCTTGGATTATCCGCCATATTGGATTTAGAATGACGTCACATTATTTTTTTAGTTTTCCCAATGAGCCCTTTCATTTGATACCCATATTGTACGAAAGCTTAAAATATATATTCCTTCATCTTGGATATTCCACCATATTGGATTTAGAATGACGTCATATTATATTTTGAGTTACACTCAACAAACCCTTTCATTTGATACCCATATTGCAGAAATGCATTAAAAATATCCATTCCGCCATCTTGGGGCATCCGCCATATTGGATATAGAATAATGTCATACATTATATCATGCATTGTCATCCAAAGTAAACGTGTATACAAAATTTCAGCTCAATCGGTTGAAGGTATCTACTTCAAAATTGAGTTACAAGATTCCACCGAACATACATACTTACATACATACATACATACATACAGTGCAAGGTAAATAAAAGCTTATAAAAAAAAATGAACACTACGTATTAAGTACAATTGAATACGATAAAAAAGTTACCCACTTATTTTAATTTTGATGCAAATAATTTTAATAATTTTCACAAAGGACTCAATAACTATTACGAAACCAATATTTTAATATATTAAACCACGCTCTGCTACCAGAATTGTTCGATAATAGTGCCCTATGAGAGTAACTAAGAACTTAGAGTAGGTACTCACCAGACCCTTGCAGGTGCTGGTCATGGGAAGCTGAGGAATGTAGTGTACTGATAGATAGGTAGGTGATGTTATGATGTGTCTATTGTCTGAAATATGTGTGTAGATACTTCCCTGAGGATTCGAGACCGGGAGGAATAGCCGAATCCTTGCACACCACACTTAATACCAATTAAAACCAAGACCGGGCACGGTGGCCAAAATATGACCCGATTACTGATTCTAAGAACTACAACCGACGCCTAACTAAAAGTCATAGGCAGAGTAAGTTTTTACGCGATAACAAACAACGTGCGAATTTATATGTTACACACGAAAACTATATCGTTCAGACTGTTCAGACAACGCGGCCATACCATTTTTATACTACGAAAAACGCCATCTGGTGGCACACGGTCGCGACACGAACGAACTACCGAAAGATACCGATAAATATCGAACATTATAATATAATATTATTATTATAATAACAAAAGCCAAGCAGTTCGCTGCATTAATGGGCCGGCTCGACCGGTGAAATACCACGACATCTCAGAAGGACGACGTAAAGTGGCTCATGCCGCGTTTCGTTCGGTGAGAGAGGTACCCGGAGGCCCACCCCCTTCCCCATCCTTTCCTATCCCCTATCCCTTAAAGGTTGGCAACGCAACAGTAACACTATATGTGTTGCTGGTGTCCATGGGCGGCGTTGGTTGCTTACCATCAGGTGACACGCCTGCTCGTTTGCCCTCCTATCCAATAAAAAAAAAACTACGGCTTCTGATCCAGAGGTCCGGGTTCGATTCCTGACACTGGCTCACACCAATGACTTTTCGAAATTGTTTTCGGAAACTATATGTGATAAATATTGATGACTGAAAATTTTGTGCCCGGTATGGCAATAGGTTCGCCACTTATTCCATTTGGGACGTAAACATACCGGCGAGACTAGGCTTAACAGCCGCTGCCTACACCTTCAGGTAACAAAATGCGTGATGTTATGTTATGTTTATCTAATATATAAAATTCTCGTGTCACAGTGTTCCTTCAAAACAGCTCAACCGATTCTTTTGAAACTATGTGTACAAATCGTGTAGGTCTATGAATGGGACAACAACTATTTTTCATCCCCCTAAATCTTAAATCAATTTTATTTTTTATTACTGAAATACATTTCTTATAGCTTTGTTCTCAATGTATGGCAATAGGTTTCGCCACCTTATTCCATTAGGGTCGTAACGATTCGAAGAGTCGAGGCTTAGCACCCGCTGCCAACAACTTCGGGTAGAAAAAGGCTTGAAGTTATGTTATGTTATAAAGTGATAATAAAATGTTGTAGAAGGATATAGAAAGAAAAACAAGACTTAATATATTTAAAATATATAATTGGATATGCTGATGATATCTTTCGTAGTTTCGAGTAGCTTTATAAGATCGAAGTTTTAGCTGATATAGTGATAGCGTGCTGGCCGTCGCTCCTGATATTGTGATGAATAGCCCCATGTCTTTCGCTTGCATGTTGATGTGAAACTGGTTCGTCTTTAGCGATTTCCTGCACATCACACGAGGGTCACGAAGCCTCCAGCAAAATGATTCCCATTATCTGAAACAAAGGAAATACAACCCTATTTACAAAAACATAAAGCGCATTGTACATTGTTATTTTTGGTAGCTTTCCAGTAATGTTGTAATTAGAGCGAGTGTGGTACAAAAGGCAGGTCAAAGGGACGGAAGCTGACCGGGCGGCGTGCGCACTTCCGGCCCGTGTCACGAACGATGTCTTTAGACGGAAAAGCCTCGCGCACTGCTAGAGGCTTACTCTCTTAAGGCTCTGTTTACATTCATCCAGCATGCAACCGTCTTATATTATAGTAATCTTAAAAATATCTCTTAATACTTAATACCATCACGCCAATAATAACAGTTGTAGGCGGTAGAAACGGTGACGAATTTGTTCCAACGTAAAAAGCACGAGAAATTGCATGTTTATGATATGCTGTATTCTGGATAGCCACTACCAAGTTGCTGGCTTGACTGAATGATGTACCTACGTGTCATTATATTTGCATCCAAACCCTTGAGAGTGTTAATTAGTGAGTTGATGTTTGTCGTCACCAGGTGGAGTGGTTCCTCTCGCGTCGGTGGGCAAAGGGAACAAACAGATCAAACAGCCTCTTCAATTACCCAGCTAATTGGCTTGACCGACCACGGAGATAGCTAATATGGCGCTTCAGCTAATTCTCTTTCCTATAGATTTTAACAATTTTTTAATAGTTTTAGTACACTATATCTGCATAGTAGTACATCTATTTTTACATCAGAAGATATACTTATCTTCTGATATAAAAATAGATGTGTAATATTCGTGGATAATATGACATATTGCTATTAAAAGGTGGATGATTTTATAATTGTTTTTTGTACTAATCTTTCTATTATGAACATAAATTTGCACGGAGCTATTTAACGGAAGTTATATGCGACAAATCTCGATAAGGGATAAAATTTTGCGCGATGAATGGTAATGGACTTCAAGTACCCACCATGAATTTATATG
This sequence comes from Euproctis similis, assembly GCA_905147225.2. NCBI lineage: Eukaryota > Metazoa > Arthropoda > Insecta > Lepidoptera > Erebidae > Euproctis > Euproctis similis. Next base: position 21,010,801 of record LR990115.1, on the reverse strand, counting down.
CCAAGGTTTCGTCTCAGCGTATAAAATCGTGCAAACATTTATGTCCTTGATAGAAATATTCAGCAATATTTTTTTACAAACAAAGAGATTTAAAGATAAACTTCAAGTTTATTAGATTTAAAAGATAATTTAGTGAGGAAATCTTACAAATATGCGTCATTTTAGTGCACCAAAAATCATGATACAACTTGAAAGGCCAGACAAAAAGTTGATGAATTTTTGTATCTACTGTCGTTAACTCCACTCAAGTACCAACTCTCTCTCTCAGTTCAACTCTCTTCCACTCACTCTCTGCTTAGACAGGATGAAATAATTTTAATTGAGAGTAAGTCGTGCGAGCAGAACTAACCCGGTCTGCTCTTGGCGGTGATAACTTCACTTGGAACTTTTCGATATTTTACATAAAACCTTTATAAATACAATCTCGGATAGAGTAAGATTTTAACTCGACTGAAAAAGCAACAAACTGCTTATTTATCGTGAAAGACCACGTTCTCTTTACGTCATCTAATTAAAAGGTCAGGTCAAATTAGGTTATACACGTATGACCTTTCGAAAATATTTTCGAAACTTATGTAACTGCGCTTAAGGGTTACAAAATGATGTCTGATATACAGTAGTAAATATTGCCATTTATTGAGGACAAAAAAGTATTTGGCATGATGTTACTGCCTATTCCTTCACCTATTAAGGTGATGAAAATCTGTAAAATACAGAACTTTTCAAACTACATGCTGTGTTTGTCAAGTCAGACTGGAGTACAGTGACTTCTTGATATATTCCCATATTGGTGGTTTTACTATGCAAGTGGAACAATATTGTTCAGCAAAATTGAAGACACGACAGCACAATGGTAAGTGGCATTCACTATATAAGACGGTAGCATGAGTTCAACGCTTTTGAATTGTTATATTTATATTAAAGAAAGTTTTATATTAGAATATATTATACTTAGCGTGTATGGAGAGTTATGAAAGTCAAAGAAGCGAGTGTGTAAGAATCGTGTTTAATGGCGCTCTGTTTTCTCTGCCTACCCCGTAAGGAACTTGGCTTTGTAAATATTAAATTTACATAAACCACTTTATTTGGTTTTAGATATAAAAATAATAAAGTTTAGATTGTAATATTTTTTTTATGGATGGTAAAACACATAAATATTGACTTAGAGAGAGCAAAATATGTGTTTTGTAGAAAAAAAGAAGATGTCGACTGTTTACAGAAGCCTTAGAGAGACCTGCTGTCACCTTGACTCTGTTTATTTGTTCGAGACCCTCGGACACACACACACACACACACCGCACCCTGGTGATATCAGTACATATGTGTATATTTATTAAATGGCTACATGTGATATAATACCCATGATTTTTTACAGAATACTGCGTACCAGGATTATTTATTTATTATATGCAAAGGAAAAAATCGTCGTCGTAAAAAATTGACGTCGACTGTTCTGAAAGTGATATCAGGAGATATGGAAATCAAAAGAACGAGTGAGGTAAGTAGGAATTGTGTTTAATGGCGCTCTGTTTTTTCTTACTACCAGCAAGGAACTAGGCGTGAAGTTAATTAAGTGGGTACCCGTATGTACCATGTTTTAGTTAATCGAGGAAAGTCCCATCGCTAGTTTGTTCTCTATAGTAGAATGAAATGGTATCCGAGTATAGTCTAAGTAAACACAGCCTATTTATAAATAATTTGAGCATCAATACAATTTTCTAAACGCCTATATCAATGAATGGTATTATTGTTTTACTAGCATAAAAGCAGTACTCAACTAGACAACTAAATAACTTCACTTCTCACTCAAAACGTATGTTTACTTTAGACCAAATGGATTGAATCCTCACCTCGGCTCGCAGTAACAGCTCTGTGTGTGTAACAGGTGGACGCGACAGGCGGAACCGGGTGTTTACATGAGTTTTACGAGCCAACTTGTTAACACAACACACCTTCAGGATGCAAGGGCACGCCAGTCAGCACAGACTCAAGGGTTACGACAAAAAATTGGGCCAAGAACATATTATGTACACAAACAGTGTTCTTTCAATGTGACTATTTTTAGTGAGTATGGTGAAATTAGACTAAGTCCAATTGCAGTAAAATAGGGTTTGATACATTACACTCATTTAACGTTCATTTTCACAAGGACTTCTCTATAATAGGTCCAGTGTTCGTATCCTGGTACACGCCAATTCATTGTGCCTATTGAGAAGAAAGTGCATTGCATATTTCGTGAGACAGAACCATTTTCTTCGAGAAGGTATAAAAGTATCTAAAGAAAAATGTCGTTAAAAGTAAAAAACATACAATAAATTGGCTTAAACAAGTTCCCTGAATAAAACAAGTGAGGTGTCCCTCAAATCCGTCTGAACGTCATACATAAATCGTCTCACGAACTACAAAGTTAGCTAATTGCACATTTACAATTCGTCTCATAACCGGCGCGCTCATGAGACGCCCTAAGCCGCCGGACTATGTTAAACTGATATTTACTGCCGAAACGCACCTCGTTTCAGACCAACATTATAAATATACTAGTCTCAGCGCGCGACATCTCTCCGATAGTCTGTTTATTTTGAAATACTTGTCTCAACGTCGTAGTAGTTTGGCTTACAGGGGTTACCAAGTAATATTTTAACAGTTTATAATTTGAGTCCATTTCAAAAATTGATTTCTTTTTTTAAATTAGGCCATTTCCAAAAAGAGTTATCGTTGCTAAGTAATATGAAAATCAACATTATTAATAAAAAATAAGTTGATACATTATAATTGTAAATTGTTATTTTATCTCTTATTGCTTCGTAAATATTCCAAATCATATTTCTTTTATTATTTTGAATATATTGACATACATACTGCCATTTAGTAACAGTAGTGAGTCTGGAGTACCTTTAAGCGGGTGTTAGCGTCTTTGTGGAGGATGTAGAGGGGATACCGCCGGAAATTGGCTTAGTTTGACTTAAGTGTTTTGAATTTTGGCTCTAAAGATATTTATGTTTTAACTTACTGTTGGAACTATTAAGGTACTGTCAAATTGTTTAGGTTTTGTAAAATTTAAAGAATTTAATATCAAATATTAACTCCAAATTTTTCCAAATTTGACTATTTGAATGAACAAGTAACGAAACTATTTTAATTTTACACAATCACTAAAAAACGTAACTTCACGCCTTTTTCTACGAGAAGGTGTTGGCATCGACTGTTAAAGCCTCGACTCGCCCAATCGTTACTTTACGTCCCAGATAGAATAAGTAGCGAACCTATTGCCATACACCGCGCTCAAGGTTGTCACTCATCATAACTCATCATAACTCATACATAACTTCGGATAGAATGTTGGGAAATTACTTATTTCACTCTCAGTATTAAATCGCATCTAAAGACACATTTGAAAATTGTTTCCGATAGGCTCATCGCCTATATTATATTTAAAGAGAAAAATACTACTGCCTACACCATTGTCTTGAAAGTATTCGAAACATAATGATGTTGTTACTCAGTCATTGTCTTGAATCACTTACTTAGGGGTTGTGTTAAAAGAAAATACACAAAAAAAATCTTTCAACGTCTTAAAAGAAAAATCACCCATCTGAATGCGCACATTTGCAACAAATTCTCGACTCACAAATTAAATGTATAACGATTTCAACCCTCTAATATTCAAACACACGGCTGTTAGTCGGAGGACGATCGACTTCACTTAGCGTTTGCAATAAATCTTGTACCGCGGATATTTTGGGGCTACTATTTTTTTTACTCAACTATAGCGGCTATAGTTGGAACATGTTATAAAATATACAATCATACAAACTGATAAACACCTTTATGTTTGGCTTTTGATCAAACACGAGTATAATTCAAGAAAATCCAAAAAAAGAGACCTGTAATATTAAAGGAATAGTTGTTGTCTTAGAGAATCGTCTTTCACATGTAATATAATGATGAATTTTTTCTTGTTTTATATTAGAGGAACTACTTCTTGGTAAAACTTTTGAATAAATTTCCAAGTTACAGGTAATCATTTAGCATTTAGGTAGCATTTAGCTGAAAAACCAAACAGTAACTACAAAATGGTATCAAATGTTATACTTCATACATGGACAAATACTTCTGTTGGCTTTTGATCAACCTTGACGATTGACCTTTTCGTATCTGAACAAAGTGTAAATACTATAGTCGCTATCGATATAAAATTACAAGAACCCATGGTAGCGGTAGATCTTCAAGCGTTCGGTAAATGAGAGGTGGCCTATGCATTACGCGACATCAAGGCGCTTCACGAATCATTAGGGGCTCGCGTTTTGAAAAATGCTCGCCGGTACTGAAATAGACATTATGTAAAGTGGCACAATTACCGCCGTGACTTGGGAGAAAAACGATGTATTTATAGCTCTTAGACGACACCAAGAGAGAGACGGGCAGGAGGATACCAGGGATGCCAATTGTTACGCATCATTTGGAAACTATATTCATCAGTTATAACTTCGGCCAACTAGATTGTATTTATACAATTATACATATAGTTTTCATTTGATGTTTTATTATTAAGCCTGCATACGAACCTATTTTGAGGATCTTAGAAAGCGACTGTGTTTACTTCTAAAGTAATTTGTACTGCTTTTTCTGTCATTGGTACTTATACTCTACTATTGGGGGCCTGGTTCTGTTAGAAATATATGTAGGTAGATAGTGTATCGTTACTATACTATCATCACTTCCTGATGTTACCCCTTTTTTAGGGAATTAAAGCCCCAATATCTGTAGATGAAGTCAAAATGTTACAAAACGCAATGATAATGCATCTCCTTACATTCCCGTCAGTGTGACAAATAGCGTGAATATTAGATAATATGATCTCTGTAATGGTGCGGAGTTATCATCACCTGATATCAGTCACACACCCTCAACTGTGACAAATATCTCACATACACTTAGCGGCAAAAAATTGCTCTCGACGATAATAAATTATATTTTATTGTTATACAACCGGCAGCCCCACTCCTGGGGTTGAGAAGGTGGTTTCTACACGTAAGACGTCATTTACCGTCCGGAATTAACATAAATAATAACGTCGGCTAACGTCGTCTGTGGCGCCCCCTCTCGACTCGATATTGCGTCATTTGCCCTGGCCTTTATAGCCCCACAGCACTTAGCTCCAAATAAAAGTGTTTTATAAAACTTGGATTACGTGCAGCCAAGATGATTGCCGTTTATTGTTTTCACGCTTTTTTATACCTTTCCGTCCTTAACTCTAAAGAAATGTAGGCTTTGACAGTGACGTTCCGATATTAATTTGACTCAAGTAATTGTTGGTGGGGCCTATTGGTATATATGAATTGGGCACAGTTTTTTCAGATATATAACTAGAATATCGATATAGACTGACTAACATTCATAAGATCTGTTCAATTAAAATCCAAAGTTTATGGAAAAAATGTCTTTAGAAATTTCGCGCGGTCGGAGTTGGAAAGCAAGACAATAATTCATATACATTAAAAAAATGTACAAAATAAAATGGCCCCCAACAAGAGCGAAGTGTCAAAAGGAAGTGAGAATGTTAATATAAACACAAGAGAAACAAGAGGAGCACACAAAGCATCCATTATATTTTTATTACTTGTGAAGACGTAAGAAATCGCACATTTTTTCGCGCGCCCATTTCTGTTGGCCCGCGCTCTAAGCACCGCGTATTTTGCATGACAATTGTTTGCGAACGAAAAACCTTTTTATGTCTGTTTTTAATGTTTTAATTTGAGCAACAAATAATGTTTAATAGTTGGTCGGCGCGAGGAGTAACGGTGCCACATTTGCATGTTCTCTTCATAAAACTGCTGTTAAAAAAATATTACTCGAGGGTGAGAACGGCTTAATGGTTTCGTTTTATTTTTACCCGATTGCACTAAAGAAGGGGTTGTGTTGATTTTTTAAATTTTACATTATTTAACTAAATATCATATTTTAATGTATAGTTACTGACGCCCATTGTTACATGTTTACTATTAATAAGAAAATATTTTGAAAATAATCTCAATACCTAAAACAGTGTCGCGTTAATTCCCGTTCATTATTTCTAAGTAATATGCAACGCAAAAGCCTCAAAGTTTTAAATGTCTATGAAACAACCGAGTCAAGGAGCTTGATTCAGTCTGCCTACTCACTTTGTATGAACAAGTATTTTAACATTTATTTATGTTACATAAATCCAAGGTAAAGTTTCACCCCATCACTTTCACCTCTGTGGAGACAACTTTTTTAATAAAATTATCTTTCAATAAATGGATTATATCTTTTTGGACCTGCTCGCTTATACTAGTAGCCAATACTTTGAAGTGTGAGGCGGCATTGGTATTTGATAAATTAAATAATAGGTTCTATACATTTTAGAAACTACAACATTTTTTCAATCACTAATGATTAGAATCGAACCCGGGATCATTTAGTGCTTTTACTATATTATACGACGATTAGGCTAAAATCATTGACAGTTTTTAATTACCAAATAAACTTTTAACTGTGGTATGATTAATAAGAAATGAAACTGAGCTAGTCTCGAAACAAAATATATAGGTTACATATTTAAAGAGAGAGAGAGAGGTAAGAAAAAATATCGTACTTTTTATAGATTTACTGTGAAAAGTGGAGTGTGTTTTGATCCCGGGACTTGTCGTCACCTAATGAGTTTGAAGCCACGCACGAGAATAAATCTTACAGTTTTGTGACTCCCTGTGCACTAGGTGCGGCGCAAGCTTGACGATTTGGCGGAAACTTATTTTGACTGAGTTATTCATCATACAAAATACAATTATCTCATTATCATTAAACATTAAGGGTAGATATTGGGGCAGCTGATGATATTGCGGATTATTATTAAGAAACATCGATTTGCGATTGCCACGACGCACTTTCCATGACATTGATGACGCGAGTAAGTTTTGAAATAATTCTTATGGCGATCAGTTCTCTCTGCCTGCCGCGCAAAGGACTTGGTGTGTAGTTATGAATGTATGTAAAGCAGCTTTAAGCGTTTCGCCTTTCTGTAAGTCCGCTGCAGCTCGTGGCGGAAGCTGTATCGCGAGTGTTATAACCACGGCTCGTTATAAATCAAAGCACGTTGTTTCTTATGAACATATTTCGTGTGTCTTTTCCTTTTTAAAATTGCTTATGTTACATCATACCACCATTTTTCGGGAACATCTCCAGTTTGTACACATATTTTTATGTATTTTAGCAAACCATTTTTTTAAATTGCTTTCAGCTGAAATCTATACTATTGAATTAAACTGTAGGTATATTTATATATCGTACTGTAGGTATACTTACATAAAGGCGTACTACACATTTCACATACATATTATTAAAGGAACATATATCTATTTATGAACAAGTAATACGATTCCAGCCATTCCCCTTAAAAATGAAGGGTACAAACTATTGAAATGTTAATAATGTTCAATGTTAATCAAAAAGTCCACGGTTTATGAGAAAATTCCAAATTGGGGCTCCTAATATAATACTCTCTCGGTGATCTATATGTAAACTAATGTTACTAACTTTTATCTAAAATGTAACTAATTTACTCGACACTGAACTTAAAATAACACCACACAGACATTTTCTTAATATATGTCTGAAAATTTCCCAGAACATTCATTATTAGTAAACCCCAGCTGAGAAATAACTTGGGCTGAGACGAAAATAACGACACACTACTAACATATTTAAACATCTCAGTAACTTCTTAACTTGTCCAATTCTAGTCTACCAGGTCTAGAAGTAGTGAGATGGCGTGAGGGGGCGAGGGTGGTGGGGTGACGACAGGTTAAGACATCCCCCCTAAAGGTCAGGGGGAGGTCCGGTTAAGTGGGCACCGTGAATTATTCCTCGTAATTATACAGCGCCGACTTAACACGTGGCCGGACCGCCGTGTTCACATTCAGCTACTTTAGTATGTAGCTTACAATTTTAAGCCTTGTGTAGAATATAATATTATAATATCGAAATATATAAAAAACAGAGGTCATTCTATTTGCTTGCTTGATCTTATAAACGATTAAGACCATTTTATTAATTAAAAGAAGCAAAAGAAGAATGATTGTAAACAAGTTTTGATGTTTCCAGACGACAACCTAAAATCGAGTGCTGCTGTTTGTTGTAGAAGGTTTTGGGTCAGTACCTACTTGCTCTGCTGCCACATGCAGACTAACTTAGAAAGCAATAAATAATTTAGTAATTCACAATACGTACTAATAATTATCAGAATAGTTCTAATGGTATATTTGAGTATCGCAATATGAACAAGATGAACAAGAGCAGAAGGCGGCCAAGTCACAACTTTTCACCGAGCGAGCCGGATTGTACCGTCTTGGATTAAATTAACATTAGAACTATTCGAGTGGAGGGCGGGCGCCATTGTAGGGCAGAAGTAGCGAGCGACCCACCACCATCTTGCCCTGTGGTCCATGGAATAGTAATTAAAATTACAACATGTAAATCGTCCAAAACGTCTCGGACCCTCACTGTTTGATATTTGTTTTAAAGTCGCAACAGTTACGTAAATTGTTTTGTTACGTCGGTACCTCTGCGCAAATGTCTTAGGGTCCTTCTGTTTTGTGTTCTGAATGTGAATTTTAATTAAACAGTTATGTGAAAGGTAACAACTTCTAAACTTCATGCTTCTACATACGCATGTGTAAATTATTTATTAATTCGGTTGATCTTCACAGTGAGGACGATAAAGTTCACCCTTCTTAAATTACATATTTTCAATTGCAATTCAACCAATACAAAAAACACGTTTGAAATATTAGACAGAGTCGTGTGCCCATAGTTTCCTTGACATAGCAAATGATTTTTCTAATGGTACCTATGATTTAACTTTCGAATAAGAATCGAATTAATTTTCGACCAAAAATAGCCACCGGATCACTTTAACAAACAATTTAACTCTGTATATTATATATACTTGATAGAAATGAATAAATCTAGCGCATGTCAAGATAAAACCAAACTTTAATATCTCTGGTAGAAACATATAACATTATGCAAAGTAACTGAACATAAAACTATCTAAATGTTCGCACATACCTACGAGTACGTGTACCTCTCCAGTCTCCACTAATCCTAAACACTTAAATTTAAACCTTAACTCATATACGTCCTTAATTTAATAATTTCCAAGTGTTTAGTTAAAGAGCATCCATATTTGTCTTGCCTTCCAAATCCGACCCAAATGTAATCCGGAGTTTCGTTAATGCTGTCCCTTTCTCGGCGGTGTCCCTTGAGTCGTATGACCTATGGACACACTATCACAGTGCTCTGGGGTGGCCACGTTCACAACACTTAGATACGGATACTGAGCTTCTTTAATATCTAATGATATCATAGTTTCTGATTATATAAATATTAGATACGTTCACTTGTAGGCATTGTAATGGATAAATAGGACAGTACAAGACTTGTGATGTTATAACAAATGGTATTTGATCTCCTAGTTAAGTTGATTCCATAGCAAATAAAAAGTATCTCCAACATTCCCCGGTCGTCACCAGCTCACATGTGTAGCGAACTTATAGTTGTTTTCTTTAATACCGATCCAAGTCACTTAGCATAAGTGGCGAGTTACCTGAATACAAAGATCTATATAACAATACAAGATTCTAGATATGAATTGCAAGATATATGAAATCCTATTAAATAGGTTTTTTTATGGGATATGAGGGCAGACAAGCAAATGGGTCACTTGATGGTAAGCAACTATTCACCGCCCATGAACACCGTGTTGCATTGCCGTCATTTTAGGAGGGAAAGGAAGGGCAACGGGAATCGGGCCACTCAGTCGAGGTAATGGCGCCTATTTGTTAGCCGTGGCTGGTTTAAAATTCTGTTATGATTCTATGATTTGATCGCACGGCACTAGTTATTACCAACCTTAAAATAAACGTTATGTTTATGTAGTTCCGCATTATTTTAAAAGAGGAGTTTTAAAAGTAAAAAAATCGAGTGAAATGTGTATGAGTATTGTCTTATGGCGCTCGGTTCTCTCTGCCTTCTTCACCAGGGATTTGACTTTAAGTTAACATACAAACATAGTAATAATTACTATGAATAATTGAATTATTCAATTAGAGCATAAGAAAAAATTCAAAGGCATGTCACTTCCATTGAAAGCAATTTGTTTACGTGAAAACAAGAACAATCGTTACATAAATAATATTGTTTGTGGGGACAACACAACACAACAGAACAGAACAGCGCATGTTTACCTCAAACATCAAGAAATGAATATATTGTATGTACTGGACGAACTGGAGATATTGTTCATATCGACTGATGTAACGTAATATAAGGCTTACAATTAAATATGTTGCTTATTCACCATTTAGCTAGCAGTCAGCTAGACAGGTTTGTACTATTTTCTGAGCAAATGTCAGCAGTACGAGTATAATTCATGACAGGAACAGCATTTATACGATGGAGGTAAATATTTATGCGTTTCTTTTATCTAATAACTGGTAAAATGCAATGAAAATGGTCTACTACAAACTAACACACAATTTTAGAACAAGATACTTTAATTATTCATCCCATATTTTTTGGTAGCTCACACGAAAACAGTTAATTCAGTAGAAACCAGATAAATATACAAGAACATTTTCTAGATCTATGTTATAATAGTTCATCCATAACGATTTGTTTTATAACACATAATATACTGTATTTAATAATAACATAACATAACATAACATAACTTCACGCCTTTTGTTACCTGAAGGTGTAGGCAGCGGCTGTTAAGCCTCGTCTCGCCGTTATGTTTACGTCCCAAATGGAATAGGTGGCGAACCTATTGCCATACCGGGCACAAAGTTTGTCAGTCATCGGTATTTATCACACATAACTTCCGAAAACAATTTCGAAAAGTCATTGGTGTGAGCCAGTGTCTGGAATCGAACCCCGGACCTCTGGATCAGAGGCCGTGCGCTCGCCCACTGCGCCACCGAGACTGAAGTATTTAATAATATACTGTATTTTTCATTAAATTTGAGGACGTCATCTATATATCATTACTATTCATTACGTCAATATTTAAAGAACCGAATAGTATAGCATTATTGTATGGACTTGTTCCGACGGTCAGTTAGTTATAATACTTATATAATTTGAAGAAAGATACAAGTGTGCAGCAGCTAGAGCGCCGTGAGGGATCATCCATATGCTGGCAGTGAGCGGAGAGGCGCGCATTCCTCCTGACTCCTCATACAACTATGCTGAATATTTTTAATCAATACAAATTAGGTTGAGGCAGAAGCCCCAGGCGCCCGGCCGGATATACGCGAGCCGCACACTGGCCAGACCCACCACTACCATCAACAAAATAGTTACCAGTTAATTATATAATAACTCAGCAAACTGGAGCTAAAATATGTATTTATGAACACAACAATTTTTAGATAAAGTTTCCAAAAAAATAGATCTTTGCGGATTTTGATAGTTACAGATGTCAAAGTGATATGATTATATTTTAAGATCATTACTTAGTCGAAACTTGGATATTTAATTGAGTGGACTGTCTAATAATCATCATAAAATAATTAGCTACCAATATAACAATAATATTTTTTAATCCATTCGTATGGTGTAAACATTTTTTACTTTAAAATCATCAAGATCATATGAAAATTAAGTTTTCTCTGGGAAAACTCCATTGCCTGACCTCCAATACCCGGATGGAAATTAAAATTGACATAAAAATAAGTATACTAATAATGTGAGATAAATAATATATGAATATTCAAATTTTATCCAGTTATCGGTGCGACAAGCCCAGTGTGCGTCCGCCAGTGTGCATACGATACTGGAGCATCTCGGGATAAACTTACTTATCAAGCCAAAGATATTGATTTATTGGGCGGGCGGCAGGGCGGGCGGCAGGGCGGGCGGCTGGGCGGCCGGTGGAGCGCTCAGGTACGATTTGCCATATTTAGAAATAATGCTCGTCATAGGGATATTTGAATTAGCTATTAATTTTATTTTATATTTGTAGTGAAGATGTTGATATTACTTGATATACCTGAGTTAGAACTTGTAGAAAGACACATAATATATCTACAAGATAAGTACAAAAATAAATAATTTATGTTGTATCTTAGTAAAATAATTGACGAATAGATTTTTGCCTGTAGCTATTTAGTTAGTAAAACTTATCTTTTTTAAATAATTTTTAAATAATTAAATTGAAAATACCAACAAGACATGATGTATTATAAGAAAATAATAGTTTATATATACACCAGAATATAAATTTTAATTCATTCAAAATAATTGTCCATAATTTTATTAAGTACGATTAAATACAGTAGGGTTTATACTTAACGGTTAATTGGTTATAGAAATAAGTGTGAGGCGCCCCACTGTGTGGTGGTGGCTCTGCAACACTGCGACTTGCGGTGTCCCACTCAAATGGTTATCCCGTGTCGTTGGACGGCGACACTTAAAAATGTTGTAAAAAAAATCCCAATTTTTTTTTTCCACTTGGTAAGTTGAAAAAAGTTTTAGCACATTGGGTACTGATTTTTTACCTTCTTTGCTTTCAAGCTCTGAATACGATTATTCTCGATGGTCCAGTGATCGAGCAACCCGTTTCTAAATCAAGAGGTCGCGAGTTCCAATCCTGACTCACACTAATGATTTTTCGAAATTCTTTATCGTGATAAATATATATGACTAGAAACTGTGTACCTGGTATGGCAATAGGCTCGCCGCGTATTCTATTTGGGACGTAAACAGAACGGCGAGTCGAGACTTAGCAGCCACTGCGTACACCTTCGGGTAGAAAAAGGCGTGAAGTTATGTTATGTTACATAGTCTTATCTATAGTCCACACTTCTCTCGTGGTCGGAAACCGTGGAGATCACTTCATGAGGGTGTTTCTGATGGCCGCCTTCATCTGCCTCCATCTATCTCTATCTTTTGTTGTTTGTAAAAGCTTATCAGGCGGGTTCGCTTGACCACTCACCGTCACTATACTACTCAAAGAATATGGTTATATAGTAAAAATAGCATATCTATTGTAAATAGTAAATATATTGAATATAAGATTGGCGGCTGACACGATTGGCTATTGAGAACGCGAGGGTACTTGTTCCATAGTGGTAGAGCCACGTAGTTCGCCTCATGAATGGGCCAGCTCGATGGGTGAAATAGCACGACCTCATAGAATATCGATGTGAAGTGTTTCATGCCATGCTCCAACCCCTTCCCCTCTCCCCTTCCCATCTCTGCCATCCCACTTACGACCTACATCGAATCGGTTTGAAACATACGACTTCAACGCAACTGTAACACTTTATGTGCAGCAGATGTCCATAGGCGGCCTTAGTTGCTAACCATCAGGTGACACGTCTGCTGCTTTGCCCCCTATCTCATATTAAAGTACTCTGTTAATAAGACCATACAATATAAAGATTTGTACTATATGTACACTACTGATGTGTGCGTGTTGTATGTGAGTGTCCACCGGCACTATGTCTACTGATAAAGGTGCGCGATATACAGAGTGCTCTATTTATGGTGAGTATCGGCCGGACGTCCGCGCACCGCGCTGATAACGCGCTGAACAGGTCGCCATTCAGCTATATCACGTATTGTCTCAATCATACTTCACTTACATTCATTCACAGAATTAAATGACTCTTTTCAAGTCTCAGTGGTCCAGTAGTCGAGCTCTCGATTTTGGATTCAGAAGAAGTGGTATCGTTCCGATGCCGACCAATGGTTTCTCGGAATTATTTTCGGAAGTTATATGTGATAAATATCGGGGACTGATTACTTTGTGCCCCGTCAACGGCAATAGGTTCCGACATCGCGCGCATCTGGGTAGAAAAAGGCAAGAAGCTATGTATGGATGGTTTCTGGATGAATAGACGGTTGCCTGGAAGACATTGCTTTTAGCGATAAGGCCGCCATTTGTAAATAGCCATAGCACTTATCTGTATTGTATTTTAAAGCAAACTTAATCTTTATGGTGTGCAAAAAAGAGATACTTTTTATGTATGTGTTGACTCCTGTCTCAAGGAATATTACGCAATAGCTTCCGTTAGAGTATTGAACCTTTTTAAATTCTCTTCTGGATAGAATAGAAAATTCTTCACCGATTTAAAACAGTAGGTATATCAAATAACGTACTAAAAATTTGTTAACGCTCGTCGACTTTTTTTTATGATAGAAGGGGGCAAACGAGCTTGCGGGTCACCTGATGGAAAGCAATCACCGCTGCCCATGGCGTCTGCAATACCAGGGGCATCACATCAGCGTTGCCATCAGATGAGAATAGGCTCGTTTCTTAAAGGTTCCCTAGGTCGTAGCGGTCCGGAAATACCGACTTCATAAAATGTTAATTATAATTGATTAAAAATGTTGGTGGACGAATTTTGGTGGATGTAATTGAAGTTTAAATGTTAAATCTTTAGTCACTAGCAAGCAAGTAGACGAATGTATACTGTGTCTCACACTAAGTTCCTCTAAGTTGTACAAAGTTGTAGTGAAGTAGAGAAGTGCTCGACCACCGCCGCGGGCGAGGCTATGTATAGGAAAGGACCGACGCTCACTACATCAGTTTGGTTTTAAACTACCGTCAACTGAGATAGTTGCAGTTACATTGAACTTACTTCGGTTTAAGATGACCTACGGCTTTAAAACTTGGCTAAGTATTTTTCCTTCAGTATGAGCCACTTTTTATTAATTTTCTGAGAAGATAGAGCGAATAGCCCCATGGAATAGGTATTTCTCGAACACGTCCAACAATACAAGGTTTTTGTTAAAAATGGAGCACATGGACCTCAGTCACTCGACCGGCTGTCATTGATACTATCTATATTATTTATTTATTTCAGTATACTTTATGGTATTTTACTTTATTATATAACAGCTACTACGCTACATTTTATTTTTCAGGCATCATTTTCGATGGCTGGTGGCTTAGTGCTATTTGGGACTACTTAATTTATGCGGCGTGTGAAACGATAATAGCCGCAGCCTATGTCATCGAGTAGAAAACACGCGATGGTACAAAAAATGAATATTTTCAAGTTACAAGTTATGTAACTTGGAAAAGATAAATGTTTTTTGTCGGTATATCAATTGTACGGTTGAAAAAGGGGAGCAGGGGGCAATAAATTCGTTAGAAAGTGAAGTAGGGGTGAAAACTACGAGTCATTATGACGAACCACTTGCTGGTGAAAGGGAATGTTGTGTTTTATTGTTTATGTATTTATTACATACATTGTGGTTATGTTTATAGTTTCAGACTCAATTG
The DNA here is from genome assembly GCA_905147225.2 of Euproctis similis. NCBI lineage: Eukaryota > Metazoa > Arthropoda > Insecta > Lepidoptera > Erebidae > Euproctis > Euproctis similis. The sequence goes on along the minus strand of LR990115.1, from coordinate 20,995,488 downwards.
TCTAGTGGCTCAGTATTCCCTCTTCTGTTTTGAAATCCCGAGTTTGAGAAAAAAAAATGTCACAAGTACTTATCGATGTTTGATGAAATTTTAATATGATGATGAAATATTATGATTATGATACTACCCCGAGAATTCGAGACCGGTTGGAATAGACGAATACCTTAGACACCACACTCAGTACACTAAACTGTGCTATGAAACCCAAAATATAACCCGATTACTGATAGCAACAAATTACGAACAACACCTATCACCATATCATAGGCAGATATTTTACACGAGATGATAACCGAAGCGCGAATGTTTACTTCTCGTCATGCGTCAACCGACAGCATAAATATACATACAATAACGATCGACGGCGACAACGCTATCCCGCGGCACGCGGACTCGCCACGAGCGAACGAACCGAGACCGACATTGTCGAACACCTGTATTTGTATTTTTTACGTCTATCTGACTGCTCTACTGGACTGTTGGGCATGAGCAATTGAGTTCAGTAATCAATAATAATTAATTTGTTATATTTTCCGAACAGTCAATTGAAACAATTCTAGAGTTCCAAACTTAGATCAGTTTACATCGAGATCAGTTCGCTGCATGAATGAATGCCGGCTCGACCGATGAAATACCACGACCTCTTAGAAGATCGACGTAAAGTGGCACATGCCGCGTGTCGTTCGGTGAGAGAGATACGCAACGGTAACACTATATATGTTGCTGGTGTCCATGGGCGGCGTAGGTTGCTACCCTGAGGTGACACACTTGCTCGTTTGCTCTCCTATCCCATAAAAAAAAGATCTTGTGTATAATTTATTAAAATTTTTATACTCCAACGTTGTGGTGTAAAAGATGATGTAGTGACAATGATAGAGAAAAGAATATGTCGGACATGTAGAAAGGATGGACAAAAGAAGACTGACTAAACGAATTTATAAGACATGGTGAACGGGCAAACTGATAAAGGTCGACCTGGGCGAACCTACCACAATCAATGATGTGTTGGTGAGATGCCAGGTGAGGTGAGGAAGAAATATATGTCAGGATACGTTGAACGACATCAAAATACGTTGCGTTTTAAAGAGCTTAGCATAGAACTAAGATAGAATTTAGCATAGACATAGACCATATAACTATCATAGAAGCAGGTATACAGAGGCAAGCGATTTTGTTTTATACTATGTAACTAGCTGACGTGGCGAACTTTGTTTCACCTCAAAAGCATTATATGAGTAAATAAAAGTTTTTTCTAAAAAAGTCAGCCATTAGCCAGAACAATCAGACAGACAAAAATTCTAAATAATATAATTTTAATGTATATACATGCATAACGTAAAAAGCGGTTATTTCAATTTGACAAACAAACACTTCGATTTTATATATTAGTATAGATATAGATATTGATTGGCCAAGAAATACTTAGCATTTTACATTTTACTTTTAACAGTGGTAGCGCCAAGCAGTTCGCTCCATGAGAGGGGCGGCTCGATTGGTGAAACACCACGACCTCTCGGAAGATCCCCCGGAAGATTCCCTATACTTCCCTATCTGCCTTCCCTTAAAGGTCGTCAACGCAACAGTAACACTATATGTGTTGCTGGTGTCCATGGGCAGCGTTGGTTGCTTACCATCACGTGACACGCCTGCTCGTTCCTCTCGTAAAAGAGGATCATTTCAAATCCAGAAAGTATTTCAACGCCTAACAATAACATGCATAATTTCACGGCTTTTCTACCCGAAGGTGTATGCACTGGCTTTTAAGCCTCGTCTTGTCGTTATGTTTACGTTACAAATGGAGTAGGAGGCGAACCTATCGCCATACCGGGCACAAAGTTTTCAGTCATCGATATTTACCACATAACTTCCGAAAACAAGTTCGGAAAATTGATGTGAGCCAGGATTCGAACCCGCGACCTCTAGATTCAGAAGTGAGGTGCTCGATCACTGTACCACCGAGACCTTAAATGTTAATTAATTTAATTAAGTCGTGTGGCCGTTTTTGGCCTTGCCGTGCCTAACATAGTTATATTAAAACACAATTCTGACATAGCAATACGACTCTTCTCTTGAGCAATCTTTTCTAGTCGTCAGTGCGGTTAGCACTTGAGATAGCCCTTCCCACATTACATTGACTGCGACTACCATCGCCTTGTCCTCTGCATCATAATATCTAATTAGTTAAAGTAAGAAAAGTTCACGTAGCAGTCAAATACCACACGATCCCAAAAGTTCAACAAAAATAAATCATATACCGTATATTTTTACAATTTGTAATTGTATTCTTGACTAATGTCGACATTCAATGAAAACAATTATTTTCCCATACAAATTCATCATTTTCCTGCTCTTATCCCACTCTTAGTGCGGTCAGCATTACATGTCATCCTTTCTAACTATCCATGTTGTAAAAAGTTTTGGCTCCTAATTGTCTTAATTCGTCCTAATAGTTGGTCGTCTTTCCTTCCAGTATCCTGTCGATGCAGATCGCCAGGTTATGTTGCGAAATGAATACTTGTAATTTATTGATCCGCTCTAGAGTTTTACGATGAGTAAGTTGGTCTGATCAGTGAGAGATGACTCACCACATGCTTTTCTCTATAGTGGATGCCATCTGAACTAATAAATCATTGTCACTTTCAACACCTTTGACAAAAATGGCATCCCGTAGCTGGATAATGTTACCGCCTTTGCGATGCTTGCTCCAACTAATACATGGTTTATTTAAATTTTAACAGTTTTTTAGTTTAAAAATAACTTATATATAACCAATATTTATATAAAATAATTGTAAATTGCAATATTTTAAATATATTGCAGTGACATGACACAACAAATTTTGATATTTGATTGAAAGTTTAAATGTCAATATTCATACGACACTGACGAACAATGGACTTTTCTACTAACAATGAACTTTATGGTATGTTTGAGTGTAAACGTATCGTTTGTATAGGAAAATTAAATTGTATTTTTTAGTATTTTACTCGCAATTTATCCCTATTTTCCGTATCTTATGTGTTATTCCTGGCTCTAAGCTACCTCTCCACCAATTTTTAGCCAAATGTGTATGGCCGTTCTTCAGTTATAAGTGTTGTAACAAACACGACTTTCTTTTATATATGTTACGGTAAATCTGATTAATTGAAAAATTATTAATATTTTTACAAAATTATTAATAATAACCACATGTTTTGGTAAATGTGAATAAACGATCGAAATTTATTACTTTTAGTAGTAATTATTAATAATTCACGACACATATTGGTAAAAGTTATAAAATAAATAAAAACCCAATGTTTTTTGACCAGCAGGTATTTATTTATATTATTAAACACAGTCTTACAATTATATTAATTAGAGATCACACAAAGAAGGTTAAAACTAACCTAACCTAACCACTTATTTCACTTTCTTTGTTTCACTCACCTCATCGTCACATATCCAAACATAAATGCGCGAGTAAATTACTATACTTATTACTTAAACCGAAAACGAATTATTATCACAAACATAAGATAACAGTAAATCAAACTAAAATTTTGCAATACCGAATTAGTTAGAACTGGGGAGCAATTTTTAAAATCACTCAAATTCAAATAATATCAAAAACCTAACCTAACTTATACAACTAACTAACCCTAGTAAGCAACAGCAAATAACGTGCACGTGCTTTTAAAACATTAACACCGAGCCAACTAAGCCAAGCCACTTATTACATTTATCACCACTAAGGTTAAACTATTAATAATAACCGACAAATGTGATTAATTTATCACTTTAACCTCGACTTTCGGTAATTATTAATAATAATAGATAATTATTAATAATCTTCAATTATTCACTCTTACCGTGACATATATATAGATATAGATGACTACAAATAAACGTACTATTTTTTAATAGTACGTATATATTTAACGATATTAACATGTAATGAATGAATCTTCATTCCTCTATACCTACAGTTGAACACGTTATGTTGTGAGACAAGTTCAAGTCTCATGTAACGTGTCTAATCTCATCCGTTATTGTCTAAGTTAAGTCCAAGTTGTGCAGTTACCGGAGCGGCGGCGGTAAGCGACGCGATCAACTGTTCAACTATACTTATATGATATTTATAGTTAAGGTGGGTTAATGGCTGCTGTTTAGTGCTTTAGTAGTTCTACACATAAGTATTTATTATATTGTTACTTAAACTCATAACTTCATGCCAAATCCCTTGCAGGGTAGACAGAGAAAACAGAGCGCCATAAAGCACGATTGTGACACTTGTGATACACACTCGTCATTTTTTAACACTCCTGACATCACCTTTTACGAGAATTATTTCACAGTTGCACAGTTTGGTTACGGTTCAAATGCGTATGTAAGCCAATTTACCTTGATGATTTACAAATGTTATACTATTTATTACCATACTTAAATAGGGTGACCAAACGTGTCAGGTTTGGCGTCACTAGAAATAAAATCGCATCTAAAGTAGTCTAAATATTAGTAGATCTACATCAAGACGATAGTTTGAGTCCGAGTCGTTCCACTTGGGTACCGTAACGCGTTTCCGGCACACGCAGGATATCACACCCCCCCCCCCCCATTTTCCCCTACTAACTCTACGGTATCATTATAACTATTTGAACAAAGTTAGTAAATTGTATTTATGTTTGTTGTGAAAATTCAAGGTACTAAAGATAGTGCCGTTATAAGGCAAGACAGTGTATCACAAAGTACCTTACAGTTTTCATACGACCTCATTACAAATATGAAGTTATTCGAACGAATGAATTAAGTTATGTAAAGGCCATTGTGGTGCGTTGTCTAAATAACCAGGTTCGATCCCCACCCACTAGGTACAACTTTATTAGTAGGTAAGTAATAAAAAAAATACCATTTATTTCTTAGATTTTCGCGAATCATATTCATAACATTGAAACAACTTTTTATGGATTATATCGCGTTTATTTATAACTTATTTTCTATTCTTCTTTTTTTTTGTTCATTCCTCGTGAAAATGATCTTTGTAAAGAGTTGGAATGGAAATAAAAAGAAAATAAGTTCTAAATAAATGCGATATCCATAAAAAGCGATCTATAAAAAGTTGTTTCAATGTTATAAAAAATACCATTGATACCTGTAGTTCAGTTTCTATGACACAAGCAATTAGTTCCATACCTCATAAAATCCATTCAGTAAGTCTTGCATCAAATAATGACAAACATACATTCAGTCCATCCACATAAAATTTCTTGTTGAGAGCAATAGTAGTACAAGGAGCAAAATACACTAATATCTCGCTGTTAAAAAATAAAAATAAAATAATATCTCAAACTGTCAGATATTAACAATCTAATCGTATTTCATCCTCTATTCTTGTTTTGTTTACGGCCACAAATTTTTCACCACTAAATCCTTTGACAAGAAGATTAACAAAAACAAGGGACCCCCTCTCCTCCCCCTATCATCTTGTTGACAATTTTTCAAGAAACGATATCGCGGAGACAAAAAGCGCGACAATAATTATTCTCGCTCCCACAATAAAAGAATAAGCAATTAGGCCTGTTTTGTTTGTGTAGTCAGATGACGAGTCATTTTTATACTTTTAAGCCGCTATCGAATTGTTCACGGCTCCCGGCCATGAATGGAATAATTCTTAAGTATATTTGAATATTGAAGACATTTAATACATAGGATAATCTCCAGGGAATTCTCTTAAAATAATCAATAATACAAACTCGAGGATGACAGAGGATATTTTAATTTTGGTTTATGAACAATTTGGCATATACGTTACTCATAGTCCTAAGAGGTTCGCCTTACATAAAATTTCAATATTAATTTAATAAAACTTTAGTCTGAACAATATTAACCATAAAACGTGCCAGTGATGAGTTCTTTTAAGATTACTCCCACTGTTAGCCATATCATTTCAATAATTTGGATTTTATGTATATGTAGGCGAGAGTTCTTAAAGTTTTTTTAATGTAGGTACAGATAACTTATGCATAATACTAAAAAGTGGCCAATGATGGTCACCAGATGCACAGTGTAATGTGATCTTGAGATCACATTATATCCAGATAGATGAGGTAATCGAGGTAAATCATCAAATTTTAAAGGCGTAAAACTGCGTTATAAATAAATTAATAAATAATGTACGTCAATGTAATATTGCAAACAATTTCAGGCAAACAGGTAACAATTGAATTGTGAAACACAGTCTGTTTACAACTGTTTTATATTCAGCAGCGGCTGCGAGCCGAGATATCCCCTACAATTGAGTAATGTACATGTTACATTGTAGGTTTACTGCACAATATTTTATTCGTTACTGTCACTGGGAGCGCAATGAAATGCTATTTATTTATGTTTAACGTGCCCTTTCAATGTATATTACCAAGTCGCTTGATGACTTAATTTTGTTAAAATTAAAACGTTATTAACACAGATCCGATAAGTCTTTGTCAATGTCAACTTTATTATTATTTCATTTAATGAATACACGATGCATATACTCTAATGTGCAGTGCGTGAAGGTATTATTAAGTGCAACAGGGATCTTTGTAGTACATAATAGGAATAATAATGACAATTCCACTAGGAATCACGCGTGTATGTATGTATGTATGTATGTATGTATGTATGCGTGACCGCGTCCAAAACAAGGTGGCAGGTTGACAACAAGGGACCCCGCAAGGGATTGGGTGTGAAGTTTTGTATGTTGCATGTTTGTTTGGAGTCATCTTCAGAATCTTTGAAGTTATTTTAATCATTTCCTAACCATTTGTAGGTTTAGCTATAACATATGGTTGGAAGGCATTATTAGGTGCACGAAAATTATTCTGAATATTAGTGTCATTTGCTTCTGAAGATAGACTGGCTGTAGGTAATAGTCGTGTAATTTGAAGCAAAATAAGAGCAGAATTCGGTAGTTAGTCAATAAAAGCGTATTACTACAATTGTGAAGTGCACGAAATCTCATAAACCTCTCGGCTGAGTGCCTTGGCAAGGTACAACATTGTGTACAATATAAATACTTACATAAACAATAAATCCTTTTATAATCGCGTCGTCGTATTTTAGTGAATCGCACTAAAGTATTATTGTTGTATTTGGGATCGTTTAAATTACCCCCATAAATACACGTAAACGATTTGCAACAAAGAGATGTCGCTGGAGAGCGCGACCGGGCCGGACAATAAATCAGCTGCATCGCAAACAAACAAGAAATAACTTTCACGGCTGAAAATATCAAAATGTAAAATGTAAATGTAAGTGCCTAATACGGGCTCGAGTCGTACAGTCGTACGAGACACGAGCGGCGCTTTAAAGCTATGTTTATTCTGATATTTGAGTGTTGTTTTTATGTTAGTGTCGTTGTAGCAAATAAAAACGTCTGGTGACTGGTGTGCAGGCAGTACGGGCAGTACGGGATGCGCCGTCGGTTATGAATTGCCTATGAGCGCTCCAACGCGCCTCGCAAAGATTAAACTGTCTTCAATAATGTAGACACGACGTTGCATTCATATGATCAAATATTTATATAGACTTATCGGGGTATATGTTCTTTTACCAAAGTATAATTATTAAATTGTTCTATAAAAACATTATTTCACATTCAAGAAGGTTGGGTTATATATAAAGTATAGCACATAATAATATAACAAAAATAAATACACCATAATAAGCAACGGGCACCTACTCTGTACAGCCGACAATAAAAACCAAAGTATCACGGTGATAGAACATTTATGTTATACTTGTACATGCTTATTAGAATTGTATACAATAAATAAATAATAATTGTACACTTGTATGGAAGTCTATTAAGTGAGTAAAGACATCTAATCCAATGAGAGAAAGTAGGAGCCGCTGCTTGAGTGAAGGTGCACATACTTGTATCATTTAGCTTTTAAAGTGGCTTTAAAAAATATGTAAAATTTGAAACATACATACATAACTTCACGCCTTTTGTTACCCGAAGGTGTAGGCAGCGGCTGTTAAGCCTCGTCTCGCTGTTATGTTTACGTCCCAAATGGAATAGGTGGCGAACCTATTGCCACACCGGGCACAAAGTTTTTCAGTCATCGATATTTATCACACATAACTTCCGAAAACAATTTCGAAAAGTCATTGGTGTGAGCCAGTGTTTGGAATCGAACCCGGACCTCTGGGTCAGAAGCCGTGTGCTCGACCACTGCACCACCGAGACAATTTGAATATTTACCAATTACTAGTCGGAATCCTATCTGCTCTATGCCAAGTGTCTCTTAGGTGGCGGTGCATCGCAGGCAGTTTGCTTGATATAATGCACGTCTACGACCGTTATTGCTGCAACCTACTTATTTATAATTGTCATTGTATCCTCCACCACAAGTTGAGCTACCCCACCCCCTTCCCCGACTAGATCATCTTACCAGATGGAAGGGCTTGCCCGTGTTATTAAAGCTCAGGTTACACTGGTGGATATACTGCCAAGGGTAAGCTCTCAACAGTAGCCAGGAGGTTGGCACGGGCTATTTAGTTCTCTTTCAAAGTGGCTCTAAGTGCGACCTCCATTGCTTTAACTATATTACGCATCGTAGATTTTGTTTATTTATTGTGTTAAAATAAAGAAACTTATATTAAGATGGAAAGTTTATTGCTCATGAAATGTTTTAGAAAAATTTATGATCTTCTTTATGGTGTTACAAGAGATTCATGTCGTTGACTAGTCTCTTGGAATAATCACTAGATGAGGAGTTCAATTTCCAATCAGGTACAAATATTTGTGTTATGTTCGAAACGGATAGGAGGAAAAACAATCTAGCGTCTCACTTGACGGTAAGCAATTAATCCCGCCCATGGCCATCAGCAACCCAGATAGCGTTACAGTTTCGTTGCCGGTCTTTAAAGAGTGGGATGGGAAGGGAAGGGGAAATGGGTGGGCTTCTGGATACCCCTCTCACCGAACGAAACGCGACTTGTATCGCTATACATCGACATTCTGAGAGGTCGTGGTATTTCACCGGTCGAGCCCGCCCATACATGCGGCGAGCCGCGTGGCTCATTTTCACTGTCAATTCATTCGGTGAAATCAAAAATACACACCTTAGTTACGATATTGAAAAGCGTGAAAATATTAATTGTGATAGTGTAGACAAAAAGCCTGTTTTAGCATTAGGCTTAGTGGAGTAACAAATTGATTCACAAAAGGTTTCCTCTTTAAATCATTGACAGAGAGGCTGTTGATGATTATCTATACATAGCTTATGTGGTCAACTGCATTGAAAGTCGACGCATATTTGAAAACTGAGAAACACTCCTCTTAAGTTGTGATTAAAAAAACGGACAATGACATGACATAGAAATATATCTTTTAAGTGGCATATATGATACCTACACATAAAAATTGTGTGGTTTTATGAAACCACCGTAAAAGTGAAACTTTTAAAATTGAGTCTTGGGTTATTGATTTTTAAATCTACTTTTTAAATATACATAAACAAAATATTTTTTCAATAATTATTTTTCAATAATTTAGTTAGTAAGTTTTTTAAATTGATGATTCTGATAAAATGATTAACATTTATATTTTTTTAGAGTGCAACAGTGTAAAACAGTTACTTCACAGCAATTTTTTTAAAAGTTTGCTTTGGCTTCGTTTAACTTTAAGTTAAAGATTTAAGTCAATTAATTCGATAATCTCATCATTTTCAAGTTCTTTGGAAGTTAACGACTGAAGATTAAGAATTCCTAGATGGCGCTACTAGGTTGCTACTATTGATGATTCTGCCGTAATATCGTATTATATCGATAGATGTCGCCCGAATCGACAAGTATTCCAGCTTCGGCACTAGGGATAACGCGACACCTATTAAACGTTAACAACATTACAACAAAGGATCTTTACAAAACAAAACGATATTTTTTCCTCCAGTAAATATGATATTTTGATTTATTATGAAAATGTGACAAATACATATATAAAGAGCACTATCTTATCGCTAATAAATTGACGAACATAACTGTGTCACATATATGTAGTTCCGGTGGTCCAGTGGTCGAGCACACGGCTTCCGAATCGCATAGTCGCGTGTTCGAATCCTGGCACACTTTTTGGAATTGGAAACTTAAGTAAAGTAAGAAAGGCGTCAGTCTGCTTCCTCCACTAATTCGTTAGTTACAAGTCAGTGGCAGTTTTGCAAAGAGAGAGAAAACTAGTTTAATTTGAAATCGAACCGGACGTCACCGGCTTTCAGGGGATTGTGCGATAAGGGCTATTTTAATTTACTTGCCATCTTGTATTTGTTAATAGGGTTTAATAAATGTTTTTTATTTTACGTGGTCACGACAATAATTCCTAGATGGCGCTACTAGGTTGCTACTATTGATGATTCTGCCGTAATATCGTATTATATCGATAGATGTCGCCCGAATCGACAAGTATTCCAGCTACGGCACTAGGGATAACGCGACACCTATTAAACGTTAACAACATTACAACAAAGGATCTTTACAAAACAAAACGATATTTTTTCCTCCAGTAAATATGATATTTCGATTTATTATGAAAATGTGACAAATACATATATAAAGAGCACTATCTTATCTTATATCTTTAAACGAGCAATTCTTGTATATATATATATATATATATATATAAAATTGGAATCTCGGAATCGGCTCCAACGATTTTCATGAAATTTCTATTCCAGCAGATGGCGTTGTTAACTAACACGAAGTCAATGTGTGTTTGCTTTGCTTTTATTACAGTTTATCACTGCAAAAAATTAAGTATATGTTTCTAATATAATATGTTAGTACATAGTATATATTTATTATTCTGTCGGTAAGATCGAAAAATATTATTGATATTTCATTATTTTATTAGTATGTAATTCGTACTTAAATATTATTTTCAAAAAACACAATTTATAAAAAAAAAGAAAATACCGAGCAAAGCTCGGTCATCCAGATATTCACTACTAAATTGACGAACATAACTGTGTCACATTTATGTAGTTCACTTTTTGGAATTGGAAACTTAAAAGCCGCCGCCTACGCCTCCGTCGTTTACAATACATACGAATTTATTATATTCCCTTTTATCGTGTCATTTGTTATATTAATAATATTTTTTTTTTTTCTCCGCCTGCAATACGTACGTACGTATATGTATGTATGTAAAAAACAAACAAACAAACAAACCCGATCCTAGAAAATGTGTCGAAATTGGTAAAAAGGACGGTAATTAGACGATTATACATACGGCCCTCGTGGTGCATCGGTAAACCGCACTACCGATAACACAAGGTCGGGGTGGGTTCGATCCCTCGTCTGGGGGTGTTTTTCTACATGTTTTTACGGTATTTATTTACAAAAATAAAGTGTATATTTGGGTAATTAATTAATAATAAATAAACGATAATAAACGTGAAAGGCGCTCTGACGAGCGCCTTTCACTTTTCACTTTATCCCTACTCCGCGGCCGACCGTCACGCGACATGCAACACGCAGACGAAAAAGTTTGAGACGATGTAATAAAAGTTTCACTTTAAAAACAAATAAGCAATAAACTTTCATATGACGGGAATCGATCCATTTGACAAAGCATTATTTGCATAATACTCTCGAGAGCAATGAATCCGGGTCACATAAAGAATGTTAAAAATCTCGGAAACTAAAAATGATAGGTTAATGCAATAAATTGTATTTAATAGACAATGTAATACTCCTTAAATGAAAGTAAAAAAAATATGAGTCACCATACATTTTATTAACACAAAATTACATAAAGAAAAAATCTGCTGATCTCTCCTTAAAACAAAAATAGGAAACATGAAATTTTTGAACTTTATTACGATTTTCTTGAATTTTAATACTTCGTATTGCCTCCTCGTGCTTCCATTACTGCGTTTACGCGGTTTGGCATGCTGTACACCAAGTTCCTTATACGATTTTGGGGAATATTCTCCCATTCCTCTGTGAGAGCAATTTTGAGCTCACGAAGCGTGATTGGGGGAGGGTTTCGTTGTTTTACGCATCTGCCTAGCTCGTCCCAAGCATGCTCGATCGGGTTGATATCCGGGCTGCGCGCTGGCCACTCCATACGAGTAATGTTCATCTCTTGAAGGTAGTCATTCACAATCCTACCTGTATGAGGTCGGGCATTGTCATGCATAAATATAGCATCCTCACCTAAATTGACCATAAATGGACCAACGTGATCATTGAGGATTTCTTCCACATATCTTACGCTAGTTAAAGAGCCGTTTTCTATGATCACCAGCTCTGTGCGACTTTCAGAAGAAATTCCGGCCCACACAAGTACAGACCCACCACCGTAGGCTACTTTTTCCTCGATGCATGCTTGCTTGAATCTTTCCCCTGGTCTTCGATACACTCTGTGTCTTCCATCGTGCTTGTAGAGCATAAATTTTGATTCGTCGGAGAACATAACTTTTGACCAATCTTCAATACTCCAATTTACGTGGCTCTGGGCATATCTTAGTCTTGAAATACGATGCCCACGCTCCAGTTTAGGGCCGTTTGCAGGTCTAAGGGGTTTTAAGTTAGATTCAGCAAGCCGACGTCTTACTGTCCATGCACTTGGGTTACTTCCTCCGAGGCGTCGAAACTGATTGGTGAGTTCAGTTCCTGTGAGAAAGCGATTTCGAAGCATGGTGTTCACCAAGTATCGGTCTTCTCGTGCTGTGGTATACCTGGTTCTGCCCGTTCCTGGTCTGCGTAGGTTAGAACCAGTTTCTTCGTAACGTCGGAGAACTCTTTGTACTGTTGACAGCGACACACCAACAGTCGTGGCTGTATCGCGCTGACTCCGGCCGGTTTCCAGCATTGTAAGTATTCTGGTGCATTCTTCAGACGTAAGCGACATAATTTCAGCTTGAATAATGAATATAGAGCACTATCAACATGGTTTATGTACCCACATAAATGACAGATTACAAACAAAAGCAAAACCAAATGCTGTAATTTCGTAGTTCCATCTTCGAAAGTGGCCCTTTTTCAAATTTGATTTTTTTATGATATAACTTTACAATAACTAAGAAGTTTTAATACCTTCATTTAAGGAGTATTACATTGTCTATTAAATACAATTTATTGCATTAACCTAGCATTTTTAGTTTCCGAGATTTTTAGGATTCTTTAAGTGACCCGGATTCATTGCTCTCGAGTGTAGTTACTAAAAGGTGTAGGTGTACCTTGGACGGAGGGAGCGGGATCGCCCGATCCCGAGGCGCAGGCGGCCTGGCTGCGCGGCGCGATGACGTCGATCTGCGACACGTCGATGCCGCGAGTCGGGCTGCCCCGGCGGGGCTCCGTGTACTGGTGGAGTGAGGAGATTGAGCGGCTCAAAAAGGCCGCCTTCGTCGCTCGCCGCCGGTACCTGAGAGCCCGGAGAAGAAGGCGAACCACGGTTGAGGAGGCTCTCAGAGTCAGACGGGAATACGGGGCTGCCGCACACGCCGTATGCGTAGCCATCGCTGCGGCTCGCGAGCGGTCCTGGAACGAGCTCGTCGAGGGACTGGACAGGGACCCATGGGGATGCCCGTACAAAATAGTACTGGGCAAGCTGACCCCGTGGGTCCCTCCGTTGACGGAATCCCTGGACCCGGAAGTCGTGGGGAGAGTCGTGGACGTACTCTTCCCTAGGGTCCAGGGCGGTCCCTCGGATCCTCCGTCTCATTCGGTCCACACTACGTGGTCCGACGAGCTGGAGGTGACGGAGGACGAGCTCGGGCGAGCCATCGCGCGGCTCGCCTCCCGGAGCGCCGCTCCCGGCCCGGACGGAATTCCGGGCCGGGTCCTGGCGCTCGCTCGGCGAGGCAGCTGTTCACCAACTGCCTCCGCCGCGGGGTGTTCCCCCTCGACTGGAAGTCGGCGAGGCTGGTGCTGATCAGAAAGCAAGGGAGGACCGGAGATGCTCCGTCGTCGTTCCGGCCGATATGCCTGCTGAACGAGGCGGGGAAGCTCTTTGAAAGGGTTATCTCCGCCCGTATCAGCAGCCACCTGTCGCAGGTGGGCCCGGACATATCGGACTGCCAGTTTGGGTTTCGGCAGGGGCGCTCGACCATCGACGCGGTGCGTCGGGTGCGGGCCCTGTCGGAACCGGCAGTCCGATCGGGGGGGGGTCGCGCTGGCGGTGTCGCTCGACATCGTCAACGCATTCGGGACCCTCCCCTGGCCGGCCATTAGGGAGGCCCTCGTATACCACGAGGTGCCTCCCTACCTCAGGTCGGTCATCGGGGCCTACCTGCAGGAGAGACGGGTGGACTATGTCGACCGGAGCGGGACGGAGCAGAGGAAGGAGGTGACGTGCGGGGTTCCGCAGGGGTCCGTGCTCGGGCCCCTGCTGTGGAACCTCGCATACGATCCGGTCCTCCGCTCCAGTCTGCCCCGTGGCATGAGTGTCGTTTGCTACGCAGACGACACTCTGGTAGTCGCCACGGGGTGCGACTTCGAGCGTACGCTCAGGTTCGCCGAGCTGGGGGTGGCAATCGTCGTCAGACGGATCCGCGGGCTGGGCCTGGAGGTGGCGCCTCACAAAAGTGAGGCGCTGTGGTGCCACCGCCTCACCAGAGGCAGGGAACCCCCGGCCTCGCGGATCCAGGTGGGTGACACGGCTGTCCCGGTGGGGCGGTACATGAAGTACCTCGGCCTCACGCTGGACAGCCGCTGGAGCTTCGAGGAGCACTTCGTACGGATGGTCCCCCGAGCGCGACGGGTGGCGGGCGCTTTACACCGCCTGCTGCCCAACCTCGGGGGACCGGGGGAGGGAGTTCGCCGCCTCTACGGTGGCGTCGTGCGGTCCTTGGCCCTGTACGGGGCCCCCGTTTGGTCGCGAGACCTCGCGGGGCCTCCCGCTCCAGGGCTCTGCTGAGGAGCCTGGAGCGGATCATGGCCATACGGATCGTACGGGGCTACCGTACCATCTCGTACGAGGCGGCGACGGTCCTCGCGAGTTATCCCCCCTTCATCATCCTGGCCGAGATGTACGCAGCTGCGTACGATCTCGGCCGGGGAGGGGGGGACGCGCGGGGACACGAAGTGCGGAGGCGGGAGGCCTTCCGGCGGGTCCTGGGGGACTGGCGCGACGCGCTGGTCCTCCAGGGCGGTACGCGTTCACGCGCCGTCGGGGCCGTCCTGCAAATGGGGCACTGTCACCTACAGGTTGACTCAGATGCTCACTGGGCACGGGTGCTTCGGTGAGTATCTGAGTCGAATAAAACGTGAAGAGACGGCGAGATGCCACCATTGCGCATCCGACCTGGACTCGGCCCAGCACACGCTGGAGGTCTGCCCGGCCTGGGCGGCCGAGCGCCGAGTCCTGGTCGACGGGATCGGGCGAGACTTGTCCCCGCCGGCGTTTGTCGTGGCAATGCTGGCGGGCGAGGAGGAGTGGAGGGCTGTGGTCTCTTTCTGCGAAGCTGTCATGCTCCAGAAGGAGGCCGCCGAGCGGGGTCGGGAGAGAGCCGATCCCGCTCGAAGGCGGCGGCGGCGAGCTCAGTGATCGCCGCCGCCGGCGGGCCGCGAGAGCGCACACCCCGCGGGTGCGCCCGGGTCGCGGCCCGGGAAGGATGACCCCCCGGTGCGGCCGGGGAGGGTCGTCGGGGGCGCCGCCGGCCGCGCGCCTCTTTACAGCGCGCGGTCGGAGCCGCCTCGCCCGGGGGAGCCTCGCCGAGGCTCCCCGAGAATGAGCACCCCCTCGTGACGGAGGGGGGGCGACGGCGGGGTGGACCAGAGGGGTTTATCCGAATCCTGGACCACCCCAACGCCGGAGGAAGGCCGCCGCGAGGTTTTAGTGGGTAACCCTAGGATCGGATTTCAGTTTACTGTTTTGGGAGTCCCACACTACCCCCTGCCGTCCCCAGGCGGGGGGTAGGCATAAAGCATTTCCTCGCGAAAAAAAAAAAAAAAAAAAAAAAAAAAGGTGTACCTATATAGAGATAGGGTCGTTATTGTTCAGTACCTATTTAAATTTAGACGACTTCACAAACTCAAATATTTCCATATTCTAAAAAACACAATTTCAAAACTTGAAGCGCAGTAATGGAATTTCTCAACTGAGTCTTTTTATTTACTTTATAAAATCCACAAAGCTTATGTGTTCATCGTAACATTCATCGCCAGTTGCCAGTTTCTGTTTCTTAGAGGGAACCGATTAATTTTATTGGTTCTGCTAATTCTATCAAAGACTCTGCCGCTTTGATAGCGCACAACAAAATAAGTCTTAAAAACTAATGTACAGTCTTAAGTCCGCCTCAAATACCTCTTTGCGATTCGTAACGATACAGACGCCCGCGAGCGAGGAAACCTGGCTGCGCGAAGTACGCTCCATCACCGACCGCACAATAGAATTTCGTCTCAATACTGAAGTCCTTAAAGTATATTGTCCAAGTAATCAGCTTTCAGACTTAAGACGAAGGAAAACACCGAGCAGATTAAAAAGTTGGAGTCGGTCGCGCGATGTCATTGTAAGTGGAAAATGAGTTAAATAAGGCAATACATTTTAATTAGGAGGAAGGGATCCTTTTATTCCTTACGCGATAACTCGCCGCGTTCACTATTAATTGAATTTCATGTTTAATTAAGTCGCGCCGGAGACAGATAATCCGACCGCTGATCTCGGAATTGTTTTTTGAGTTCATTCAAGTCGCCTGCTTTTTGGCTATCGTCAAGTTTTTTGGACGACCGATACTGCTCTGGTCTTGGTTTCCAAAACTCCACAATTTATGTTCCCCCAAAAGAGTTATACGTTAAGGGTACAGCGCATTGTTTGAGCGTAATGCTTGTACCGATTTCAATCTAATGAATAAATAATTAATTTCTTAAGAAGATGTTGTTGTTTGTTAATGACTGGATTCCATTGATATATTTAATTGAAACATAATTATCTCCATTTTTACTACCTTTACGCCGCGCTCTCAAAACTTGAACATGTGGGTAAATATGTTGCGTGGTCTGAACAAATAGGCATATTTGCTCCCACGAAATAGAAAAATTTTTATTAATCGACAAATATCGCGCTGAATTTTCTAAAATTTTGCCAAATTATTTTTTTAATTTGCCCATTATTGTATACCCAGATTCAAACTAAAGTTCTCTGAATTAAAATCAAAGCGTTTGGACCACTTGGCCCCTGAGCTTGTGAATATTATAGTATTTAATTTATTCCAAGCAAATCAAAATGTACTCAGATCAATATAAATCACCTTCAATTACCTATAACAAAAAATATTTAAATGTAACCGGTGTTAAGTTAAATGTTCTGAGATAATTCTTGGTAAATTGGTTGGTGTCGGGAGAGGCGGTGCCTTAAAAGATTAAAAACTTGGGGAGGTTCCACAATTTCACAATGCTTGTGTATATATTTAATTACGTATATATTGTACTCTGGTTTTGTGTGGAATCATTATTACTTTTAAAAAATATTCTCAAGGGGCTGAAGATGGTATCTAATAGTGATAGTGATCTAATAGGAGCCTCAAAAATCGACGCGCGTGCATGAAAAGAGTTGTGAAAGTCAACGAAGCGAGTGAGGGCTGTGTAAGAACGTGCAGTGTCTAATGGCGCTCTGTTCTCTCTGCCTACCCCACAATAGTAAAGTAGTGATTTAAAGTATTAGATAAATATATAAGTGGACAATGTTCAAATTCCTATTATTTAGTTATTTTCTAGACAATAACCTAGTGTTAATAAAATAATATGTAAAAAAATAACAATTATTATTATATTGATAAATTTTATAATGCAGCATTAACTTTATAAAAGATTTTTCAAAATAGATTTAATAGACCCAGAAATTATAAAATTTTGTCAAAATTTATATCAATAATAATAATATAATAGTTGGGTCGTGCCTATCTTAATGTATTCTTTCGGTATTCTCAAATGGACTCAGACTTGGACTGGATGGACTTTTATCAGTAGTAGAGCCAAGCAGTTAGCTGCATGAATGGGCCGGCTCGACCGGTGAAATACCACGACCTCTCAGAAGACCGACGTAAAATGGCTCATGCCATGTTTCGTTCGGTGAGATAGGTACCCGGAGGCCCACCCCCCTTCCCCATCCTTTCCTATCTCCTATCCCTTAAAGGTCGGCAACGCAACGCAACGTCGGGCGGCGTAGGTTGCTTACCATCAGGTGACACGCCTGCTCGTTTGCTCTGCTATCCCATAAAAAAAGTCTGAATTAGATGCCCTGGATAGAAAGGTTCGTACACTTTTCACTGCATCTCGGATGCATCATCCACATTCTTCTGTGATGAGGTTGTATATACCGCGGAGGTGTATACAACCGTGGAGGTAGAGGTTTTTTAAGCATCAAATCTTTTTACAACCGCGAGGTATGCATCCTCAGACAGTCCCTACTTCTTGCTGATGTGGTCAAGGTTGATGACGGATTTACCCCGCTTACGTTGGCTAAAGAGAACTGGCGCAAACCTGTGGTTTTGAGCACCACTTATCGCTTGGAAGTATGGAAGAGTAAAGAGTTACGTGGACGTTTTTATCGGGCCTTATATTGACCCGATGTGGATAAATTAACATCTGTATCCTGGTTACGTTTTGGTGATCTTTTTGGAGAAACCGAAGGTTTTGTATTTGCAATTATGGACGAAGTTATGATGACCAATAACTATCGGAAATATGTTCTGAACATTTGTCGGGCATGTCACTGTCCCGGTGAATCAATTGGACATATTATCTCCGGTTGCAGTCGTCTAGCTAACGGTGAGTATTTGCACAGGCATAACCAAGTAGCCAGGTTAATCCATCAACAAACTGCTCTGAAATATAACCTCGCGGAAAGGGGAGTTCCGTACTATAGGCCCGAGCCAGTTCTCGAAAATGGTCATATTACGTTATACTGTGGTCGGTCTATTGTTACTGACAGGACTGTTGTTGCCAACAGGCCTGATATAGTGATAGTAGACCGATTAGAGCGCCGAGCAGTGATCGTTGATGTCACCATCCCCCATGACGATAATCTCGTGAAAGCTGAAAAAGATGAGCAATTGAAATATTTGGACCTTGCTCACGAGATTTCTGACATGTGGGATGTTCCGATAGTCTTTTCAATAAATGGACTTATTGAGAGCTTCGACCAACATCTGCAGAGGCTCGCATTAGGCAGCTGGATCAAGGGCTTGATGCAGAAAGCGGTACATCTAGGCACGGCACGTATCGCGAGGAAGTTCCTCTCTTTGGGGCCCTGACCACTGGTAGCTTGGTCCCTGTACCGGATGCCAGTGTCACTTATTTTTATACTTTTAAAAGTCTCGGTGGTCTAGTGGTACACGGTTTCTGAATCCAGAGGTCGTGGTGCGAATCCTGACACTGTCTCACACCAATGTCTTTTCGAAATTATTTCAGAAAGTTATGTGTTATAAATATCGATGACTGAAAACTTTGTACCCGGTATGGCAATAAGTTCACCACCTATTCCATTTGAGACGTAAACATAACGGCGAGACGAGGCTTAATAGCCGCTACCTACACCTTCGGGTTGCAATGGCGTGAAGTTATGTTAAGTAAATATATTTTTTGTATTTATATTTAAAACTGTATTTATAACGTGCAAATAATAAATAAAGAGAATAATAATATTGTTACCTCAAGATAAAGCTAGATGGCGCTATATAACATTATGGCTAACCAAACTATGTTCATATCACATCCTCTGAGATTCGATACTATTATCATTTATGCGTTAATTTCCTAAATAGTTATAATGACAGCAATATACGTGACATTAAGGTTGGCTGTGCGTTATCTGCCGCTCAAGGGGCAGATCTTAAGGGTATAATTGCCTCCAGGCTGTTAGGCACATCGTTAATATAACTTATACCAGCATTTGATACACTTATAAGGCATTAGGTTTTGAGTTAATGTCGGAAAAAAGTAATTGGGCTAGCCATAACTTCAGAATATATATTTGTATTTTCATGCCCTAATTCCAAGTGTGAGCAAGCGCTACCATTACTAATATGTTAGGCAAAATAAGTGAAATCTGTTCTGTCAAGTCCGTTATGTAAAAATATCATAAAATATTAGTAAGTTTTGAACCCGGGACCTTAAATAATTTAGACTGTTATCGGTTTGTTATTTTGGACACTTAACTTAAGTAAGTATTTTATGTTTTATTTTATCTTGTAGCTATAAAACATTGACGAAAATTAACTTTCAGGGAATTAAAATAAATTATTAGTGACTTTATTATAATATTATAGTCAACTCTCTGTTGCTATTCGTGTAGATGAAAAATAAAATAAACTCAAAAAATATGAAAAATTTCAGGTCAATGAAAAATATACCCAAAATTGAATCATAAATTATTATAATACTTAAAATATGAAGTATCTTTCTTCTATGTTTATATATGTAACAAGATGTGAACATGTCGGCCATCTTGTAAATTTAACGATCATCTCTGCGGAAGTAATTAAGTGCGTTCAGTAAAAATGTTTATATTCTAGTTGTAAATCAATAGTTGATGGACATTAGACACAGCACGATATGACACAAACTGTAAATGACATCAGAAAACACTGTAGTTCCGTACAGTTTGATATTTTAAAATATAATGTTTACCTGATGCTCAAGAAGATGTTAACAGGTACGCACGTTTGTTTGTTGCGTTTCTTTGTAATGATATGGTGCCTCCATGGAATAACAGGTGTTGCTGTTCGGGTTAACTATGACAGTAACTATATTGGAGAAATATCTAATTTTGAAATAAGGGAATATAATTACTTTATATTATATTGAAAATTTTAATCAATATTTAAATCAAACCTGTTAATATTTTAGACATAGATATTTCATACCTATAGATTTAAATTAAGTTTCTTGTTTATTTTATAAATCCAGAATACGCGATCATTGATGGAAAAACACCCATGAAAGTACATCCTATAAACATAAATATGCAAATGCTAGCTATTATGTTACTTATGTATTTTTAAGTACTTTTCAAGGTATTTATATAGACGGTTTACTGCAACACATTACGGAACCCAAAACGTGAAGTGGAAGACCATAAAATATCCTGAGACATTAAAACTTGAAACTTTCCAATTTTGTGCGTTTGACCTGATTAAGTCTAAGATCATTAGTTTACTTAGTATACAGAGGATGTGCACACTTGTACATTGGAATACATAACTTATGTGCTAGGTATCAGAGTTGGTTTTATATTAACTCACAATAGCTAAGAAAGCATGCCGTAGTTTAATGACGCTGTAAAATTTAACAAGTTTATTAAGTGTCGGTCTCCTGGTGACTCTGTGTAGTCTCTCAGTCCCGCGTGTGGTACTACTATTGCTCCTGTATCCTCACTACTACTGTTGAGCCTGGGATAGACCTACCTCCATAGATAAGACGTACCTGAAGATTTATAGAGTGTCCTTAGCACAAGTGAAGTAACGCTGTTTCCTTCAAATTTAGTCAGTTTGAAAATTTTAAGCTTATTGTATACAACTCCTTAAACCAGTTTTTAAAGTTATAAAGTAAATTGGAGGTTCGGTTAACTATTATCTACTTAGTAAATTAGAATAAATCTAGAAGATATACACCTTACTATTCTAATCTTCTGTAGGAGGTTCTTAATAATATAAAATCTCTGAGAAGAAATTAATCGCCCGTTTTTTTAGATTAACTAGATAACTATCAAATAAGTATTTAAAAGAAATCTGTGGCACATGGGAATACGAGCAATGATTATAATCATTAAATCACAAACAAACGACGTCTCCATTGCATTATTAAGTCGATCGTATTCAAGAAAACGTCCTCTCGGGAACAATCCGGTGCCCAGGGCGAGGGTGACCACACTTTATCAGTCATCCGATCCGATTGTGTGACCATCTCCACTCAAATTGTGTTATAAATCGTGGTTGTATCGGACACACTCTCTAATTACTGGCTCGCTAAGTTTTATTGGTGGCCGCCAGTTTCGGGTTATCGCGATTCAAGTTTAAATTGTCCGCCATATTGTAGTTTGGCAGTTGCGTAAGAATTATTGGTGCCGACCATGTGCCGTAATGGACTAGGGGTCTGTGTGTTTGAATTATGTGATATATGCGTGTGTTTCATTGTGATACCCAATTAATTGTCTGTTAAAATATATAATATGGTGATCATCGAAGATGTTGAGAGTGAGTTTTAAACAGAGGTAGAGCCTCGTAGTTCGCTACGTGAATGGGCCCGTTCGAATAATTAAATATCACGACCTTTCAAAATATCGATGTAAAGTGGCTAATGCCACGATCTGCCTCAGTGAGAGAGAGCTATTCTGAGGCCGAACAAAAATATTTGTCTGATTTGAACATCGTATCTTGCACTGAGTGCACGCTAAGTTATATATCAAAAAAATGTTTTAAAATTAAAGTAAACAGCGTAGGATACTTGTCAGCCATTATTCAAATATTTTGACCTCCAACGAGAAAATATGTCAAAGTGGGAACAAGACCAAGCAAAATTATGTAAATCGATGTATTTACAAAATGAAGTCCCTGAACTCGACGAAGGACAAAAAAAGCCTTTAATAATAACAAAAAAAGTAAAAAAAAACATCTCTCCTATTTGTCAATGTTGCCGGAGTGAGTCGAGCTGTATATACTAAGGTATTTTCCTTGTGATTTAATCAAATCATGGACTGTGTACTGATATCTTCTGAGTCATTTAATTTTAATTTTGAACACCCGGAGAGCTGGTGCCTGCGAGAGAGTGTGCTACGGGAAATTATTGTAATACACTTTGTGTAGCGCAATATGAAATACTTTGCTGTCACCTCTATAGTCTAGTGGTTAGAGTCGAGACTCTAACCACTAGACTCTAACACTAACGAATACGCTTCAAATTTTAGAAAATTAAAGAAGAAAGAAGAAATGCCCTATTTATGCCAGTATCTGGTACAACGGTGATCACCATCACGTCACCAAATATTTATCACACGAGTGAACGCTTTTTATTTCTTTACGTTTTTATGGCACACAATTTTAAAGTATCCTCCTATAAACCATGACCAAAAGAATACCATGTAAGTTCTATATTATTGCAAGGACCTACTAGAAAGGTATATTGCAAAAACTGCACACTCGAAAAGATAGTTTCAGTAAAAACTATTGTATGTGGTGCTTCCATATTCATTACAAATATATATACTTGGGTCAGAATCGTTCCCATTGACCTCTTCACATCATGTACCATGAAGCCTGTAAAATATATCATAACGTAAGATAACTTCACGCCTTTTTCTACCCGAAGCTGTAGGCAGTGGCTGTTAAGCCTCGACTCGCGGTTATGTTTACGTCCTAAATGAAATAGGTGGCGAACCTATTGCCATCCTGGCCACAAAGTTTTCAATCATCGATATTTATCACATAACTTTCGAGAAGAATTTCGAAAAGTTATTGGTGTGAGCCAGGATTCGAACCCGCGACTTCTTGATTCAGAAGCTGAGTTCTCGACCACTGGACCACGGTCACCAAAAGAATAAATGTTTGAATTGATCTATTTAAATATATAATTACAATCAAAGGTCTACAGAAGTGAACTAAACTTTGTAACTTACTCCATATTACAATTTAATATGTAGATAGATTAGAACATGTTTACCGCCATCTCGGCAACAATAAGATAATGACATCCATATCTGAACACTAATATTAATATAACATTGTGCCCCTGAGCCCCTCGCCGTTAATATATCAGAGCATAAAGCATCATTAGAGGGCCCGAACGGGCGACCCCCTGTTACACCTTCCTTACCAACTTGTGAGATATACTTGCAAATTGTTTGGAACTATGAGGTGGAAGATTTATGGCACTTAGTTCTGTCTACTTCTCAAGTATTCTGTTGAGATATCTTGTTTGGTACATGCGGTATATATACAGAGTGTTACTTTTATGTGTTGGTTATGGTTATATAAAATCAAATTTGTTAGGGAATCTTAAAAAAATCTATAATTCTGTTACGTAACTGTAGGATGTGTTACTACTTACGTCAAAATTATCCTATTTATTATTCCTATTTATTTAATAATACATATATATAGTTTAGAGTTATTTTAATTGATTTCAAGAGTATTCACATATAACTTTCTCTATTGAGATTAGATTTGTATAGCCAGTAAGTCACTGCAAGCTCTAAAACATAAAAGGAAACATACTGTACTTAGTTATACTACTACTAATATTATTTTTATAATGGCCCGTGTCAACATTGGATTTATTATGTTAATAGCTGTTAATTACTATTTAGTATAAAGGCTTTCACCAAATTAATAGTGACTGGTTATTGATCTTTAACGAAGGTTACTTAAATACATTTTACTACATAAACTAGCTTTTACCCGCGGCTCCGCTTGCATCGAAGCCATTAAATAAGTATCAAAGATCATTACTATGGAAATAAATCAATATGATAACTCTATTTTATCGTTTGGCTGGGATTATCAATTTTTAAAATTACAACATACAATGACGTTTAAAAAACTTATAATATACTGTGTAACAAATATAAATAATTTTGGAATTTAACAATTTTATAAGATATTAATGCAGAGTATTAATGTAAGATATTTTTGTAGCTTAGATTATAAGTTTTTCCTTCGGGTGCAGATATATGTAAGTTAAAGTAAGAAAAAAAAAGTATCCTATGTTACTTGTAATACCTCCAAGAATGTGTGTATTAAGTTTCATGATGATCGGTTGAGTAGTTATCGCGTGAAAGCGTAACAAACAAACTTACATTCACATTTATAATTAGTATATATATATAAGTAAGGATAAGGATAAGGATCAGAATAAAGATAACAAATAAAACCGGTTTTTGGCAACTTTCACCGGAGCGACGCGTGATGTAGAGCAAGACATATGTGCTTGTTATAAATATTAGTTCTTGATTTTGGCTGCACTACTATCGTTTCCGTGGTGTAGCGGTTATCACATCTGCCTAACACGCAGAAGGCCCCCGGTTCGATCCCGGGCGGAAACAGAACTTTTTGTGCGGGAGATTTTTTATATTATAATTTTTTCATCATTTTATTTCATGAAATATTTATATTGATTTGCTTTAAATATTATAAAACTATGTAAAACAATTAGATCATATAAATTTAACTAAAACTAATTTACCTGTCACAACCACATCTTGAGGTCACCTTACTTGTTATTGGCAAGAAGCGGGCTAAGGCAACACGTGTCAGCATATCTACGCGATCGATGGACTTACCACTGCTGGTGATGAAAAGACATTCCTTAAGGCGTTCACATTGACATAGGACAGAGCATGATGGCGACACCTGGTTAGTGGCGACCGTGACGTTCAGAAACGGGGTTTGACATAGAAATAAAAAACATTAACTGCAGGATTCGATTCATAGAATTCTATGAGTGTGGAGCACCCAGCATATTGCTACCAGTATATTGCAAACCTATTATATAAAATGACACCCAGAACAAATTTATTTCTTAGATTTTCGCGAATGACATTCATAACATTAAAACAACTTTTTATGGATTATATCGCGTTTATTTAGAACTTATTTTTATTTATTTCCCGACGTTTAGAATTCTTTACAGAGATCAAATACAAAAACAGTAATGCTTACTGCGCAGATATTTGCACTTACTATGACTTTAATTCTATATAGGTACATTGAAGCTTTAGCAGTGCATCAAGAGTCTCTAGAGACTTCCTAGCCTACACCTTCGGGTAACAAAAGGCGTGAAGTTATGTTATGTTATGTAGAATTTCGTCTTGCATTTTTTCAATTCATAATAGCCGTCATATACATACAAAAACAACAAAAAATACTATATTAGGTATTTCCCCTAATCCCCCGCCGTGTAACGGAAACTGACACACATACATACATAAGACACATAATAGTTATCAATACGGATTATCTCTACACTCTGTATAGTAGACTTACTGTAGGGCTGCCAAAAAAAAAGTGCAAGAATATATTTATAAATAATAAAGACCAAGTCCAACTCTCCAATCCAAGTCCAAATCCTCAAAATTGCATGTCATTAGTTCAAAATTGACACCTAAGCATGTGAATCCAGTAATCTTCTTATTAAGCTAATTTAACATAAAATTGTAGAAAATGAACAAAATTAAGAGATACAAATGTCAATTTGTTAAGATTCGACAACCATAGCCACCATAATTTGGTTTCATAAGCTTTAGAAGGCCAACTATTTGAACTACTTATATATTGAATAAAACACGGATATCTAGTGATATATCAAAATATTTTAAAAATACCTATAAATATATGATTATAATATAATTCGGATTCGGATTGATAAAAAAATTTAAAAGGTCATAAAACCGTTGGGTGCGAACCCTGTTGAAGCTACAGGGGGTGCAAAAACGCGACAGTACGTGACACAGCATATTGATGGCTAGTGTTTTTCTTGGTCAGTTCATTCTATAGGTGATGCCAATAAGTATAAAAATAAAATTATATTTGTCCATCATTTGAGAAGCACTGTGACACATCTTTTACATTTAAACTACTTATTTTGACACTACGTTATATTTGAGTTCAGAGTTTTGTTGTAGATTTTTGTTGTAGTTTTAATTTTAATATTGATTTCTTACCTTATTTTTTATGACTTTTTAGTTGTTTACAACTATTTATAAAGTCTTGTATCAGTAGTTGTTTTTATCATTTGGATTAAAATTTAGAAAACACGACTAATTTTGTTTAATTATAACTATATCAGCTATTTACAACATCGAACTCAAAGTCAACAATCACAATGATTGCCAAAATTATTGTTATGTATTCCAGAACAAGAACACTAACGTCAAACTTGGTCATTTACGAGCCACCTTAATGGTCTCATTTACGACACTGTTACCCCCCCTCACTAAGGCAATGATGCCATCGAAAGTGAAGGTAACACTCCGATACTACTGATTGATTTAGTTTTATATATATTTCCGTTTATGACAAGTTCCTAATCGATGTATAAGATAAGCTTATTCGTTTTTTTTTTCTCTAAATGTTCACCCTATTTGTGCCAGTTCTCAGACTGAGTTAGTAACTTGACCATAATATTTACGTCCATATAATTTTATGTAACTTCAAATATTGTTGAATTATTTTCAAGATATCTTTGAGATTTTGATTTTGAGATTAGTTCTTTTTTGCCGTGACTTTTTTAATAAATTGAAACTAGAGCCTTCACACTTGCCCACTTCTATCAATTAATTAAAGTTAGTTGAAGAAGCAAGACACGTTGCACATTGTTTATGTACAGAAAGGAGTAACTCGACTCTTTTTGATACCCGCATTGCAAATATGTTTTCAGATTTTTATGAAGATTTCCTTCGAGCACAGACCTTTTATAAGAAATAAGATGTTGAAGAATAAATACAAATAGGATTGGTAGATTGATAAGATAAAAAATTAAGGGTCTTCTAAGGACATCAAACTTCCTAATGCAAGTTTTATTTATTTCTCCAAAATTAGTACTTAACTATAAAGCATTCAATATGTCCACTTTGGGCACATGGCTGAAGTGTCAATTTGTCAGAGTGACTCATATCAATAAAGTGAACTTTTTATTCGCCATATTCCTCCCCTCGCCCCAATATGATTACCGTTAATGACGGCCATTTTATAGACTAATTAATCATTTATCTCTTTGTGCCGAGTTTGAATATAATTGGATTGGTTTGAGATTATTAGGATGTTAAAATTATTTTATGAGTCTGTTCGTTCGTTCAATTTATTAAGTATTGTTATAGAAAGATAACAATCTCAGAAACTGAATACGAAGAGCACAATTACATCTGCTCCTTAGATCCTCGATAGTGCATAGTAAGTATATCACTATGCACGGTCATAAACCGTGCATAGTGATATACTTAGTGATCCAACATGAGGTCTAATATAAAATATGGTATAATATCAAAATGTATATGTATAGAACACAATATCAAGGCGAGCTTAAAATTAGGAAACTATCAAAAATTATTACAGAACCCCAAAATTAGTGAACAAATTCCAACACGCAACCTACATAATCCTCGTTTAGCTAACAACTTCACGGTCCCGGACTTGTCATGATTGACAAGTCGCCCTGGTAAGTTGGAAAAGGAGGGGTAGGCTTCCGGATACCTCACAAACCGAAGGAACGCGGCATGAGCCACTTTTCGTCGATATTCTGAGAGATAGTGGTATTTCACCGGTCTAGCCGGCCCATTCATTCAGTGGACTGCGTGGCTCTACTTAATGTGTTTTACTGTTTGTTACTCTTTCGAACCTTGCGGTATTTTGTGACCTTTTAGAATGTTTGATTTACACAGGTATACCATACTTTTGACATCGTTTATACGAGATAAATTTAGTTTATCCCTTTTATAGAAACCTGTGGCATAGTATTATCAAACCAATTTGTCCACACGCTACCATCAGACCTAACTAAAGATGTACTGTTTATTTTACAAATAGCAGAAGATTGGGCAGACAAAGTATATAATCTATTAGATACAATGCCCTGTCCATAGTAACTTCTAATGCAAATTTTAGTACTACAGTTTGTCCAACAACAAAGTCCGTCCAGTCCATGGAAACTCCAAACCAACATATAACTGGATTGTTTATAAGCATCACGAACTATAACTCAATCGATTTGACTCTCACAGACTAACTCGATTACTCTAAGACCATATCGATGAAGTAAAGTATAAGTAACATACACCGATGTATCGATACTGCTGTGATCAAGTTATTTAACTTGGCTAGTTCAATTTGATGTCGTGAACAACTAGTGAACATTTAATACTTTAAAGTAATACCCGCATGATTCATGATACTAAGTTTTTAAAATATGTAATCTTAAAATCATGAAGTTTAAACAATATAGTTCCACGTTAAGTCCCTTGCAAGGTAGACTAATAGACTTTTAGTTGCATTTTTAGTAAGAAGACATTCGTACACATACCACTGTTGCTTCATTGACTTTCAATGCTGTCGTCACATACGGTCGTCAGTTTTTATGACTCCTGATAAGACCCAGTGGATTAGTCTTCAACGACTCCTGTAATAAATTAAAGATTATATCTACCTAGATTATTTGATTGTGTAACCGGAATTCAGAGTTAGTTGATAAATATAACACTGACGCATGTAGTTTCCGTGGTGTAGCGGTTATCACATCTGCCTAACACGCAGAAGGCCCCCGGTTCGATCCCGGGCGGAAACATTGTTTTTTTATAATACGAATAAGTAAGAGGGAAGACTCACTTTACAAATCTTTGTCTGTTCAGATCATCAATGTTTTCAGCTACCTTCTCGGTGGCCTAGTGGTCGAGCATACGGCTTCTAATCCAGAGGTCCGGGTTCGATTTCTGACACTGGCTCACACCAATGACTTTCCGAAATTGTTTTCTGAAGTTATGTGTGATAAATATCGATGGCTGAAAACTTTGTCCCCGGTATGGCAATAGGTTCGCCACCTATTCCATTTGGGACGTAAACATAACGGCGAGACGAGGCTTAACAGTCGCTGCCTACACCTTCGGGTAACCAAAGGCGTGAAGTTATGTTATGTTTCACTTAAATATAATGTAAAAAAAATCAGTCTATTGTTATTTCGTCCATTAACGTAATAAACTATGTATATGTTTGGTAGTTAATCTAAAATAACACATCTCTTCTAAGTGATTAGGTTACTAATTGACTACTGAGATGCTAGATTTTATCAAAAACTAAAAGTATTAACTAAGTAACTTTAAGGAGTGTTAAAGTTGCCTAAAACATCTAAGACGTTTTCACTCTAATTTTTTGCCAAGCATTTTTAATTTTGGTTTGTTTTCTAAAAGACAATTAAAAAGTTTCTAAGGAACTAGTAAGTTGTGACTTCAATACAACAAATCAAACATTTATAAACATTTATGTGTATAGATCAAAATATTGAGTGTCAAGAAAATTAGCCATAAAATGTTTTTTTTATCGAGGACGCTGCGAAATATATGATAGAACAAAAAAAATATTCGGCAATAATAAAGACCATATTAAGTTGATTTTGAGTTTAATTTGAAGTCTCGGTGGTCCAGTGGTCGAGCATACATACACCTAATGAGATTTTTCGATATTATTTCGAAAGTTATGTGTGATAAATATCGATGACGAAAAACTTCGTGCCCGGTATGGCAATAGGTTCGCCACCTATTTTCGCCCATTTGGGACACAAACATAACGACGAGTCGAGGCTTAACAGCCACTGCCTACACCTTCGGGTAGAAAAGGGAAGTTATGTTGTGTGTGTTATGTTATGTTAACTACAAAAAAAATTCGCGAGTCCATAAGTCCAACTATTGTAGTCACGTTAGTATAAGTAGGTACTTTTTCACATTTTAAAGTTTAGTCAAAGTGCCAACCAAAGCTACTTACCAAGTGTTACTTGGTAAGCAGAACTCTGTCAATGCCAGATGATTATTCTTTAAATTATTGAAATTGGACATTCCATTCCAAAAAGATTACAATATCCAAAATCGACTATGTTCATAAAAATGCATAATCTTTGAGTGACTGGTCAACTTACCAGATCAGCTTAAATTGCTAATCGATGACACCCGAACCGTGGATGTGTGTAATTTGTAAAATGAGGCAATCCAATAAGAAAGGATTTTTTTTAAATTCTACCTCAGAACAAGTAAAAATGGGGCAAAGGTGATATGAGAATAAGTTATTATTTGGCCCCATCGTCGCGGGATCTGTTAGTGATAATAATATATTGCGCGAAGATAATAATTATATTTAAGGAAATAAATATTACATTTACACGTGTTTGTTTATCGGGTTTTATAACATTTTTATTACGGATCAATGAAGAAATACCTCAGTTACGTTACTGATAAGATTACTGTGTAGGTAATGTAAATTATAAAATATATACTATACGTAACTTACCTATTTGTAAATTAATAAATATAATCACTAATAAAAAATAGAAAAAGGGGCGTTATCATCAGCAACTTAAACAAAGATCTCTTTTTCAAGTCCGGGTGCAGCAATGAGTTTTACATAATATTTTCAGACCTTATTATGTTTGCAGTTATCGCAGGCGCGATTATTACTCTAAAATCCCCCGAAAGCCTTTGCCAATATCGTCGGGCTAGTTACAAAACATGAAGTTACAAAATAATAAAAAAATATTAACATCCTGCGAACATTTTCACGTTGGCAGTTCAACTTTATCAAATTAAATTATATGCAATAACTCTACTAAAATTTGATTTAACGTCGATAAATTATTTAAAATAAGTCAATAAAAGTGTACCTATCGTTGCGTAAAAGTGCGCTCGTAAATAACTCGCGACATCGGGAATCGTTTTGCTCGTCGGTAATGTAGCCGCTGAGTGTGCGCCGCTCCTTAATAGCGCATTATAAAGCCTGTTAGCTATTCATGTTGTATTTGTTATTGCTACAGATGTTATTTATTGATATCAATGTTATATCATATGTTTCCTGCATAAAACATTTTACATAATATGTTAATTCCTTAGCGAGGCAGGCAGAACTGAGTTTGTTCTAAGGCGATTCTTACAAATCTCCTAACAAATCGTTTTGACTCTTCTTACATATGATGATAAATTTTGAGAGCTTTTGATAAACGAACTGTGAGACTTTAATTTCTGTAAATCATCTGTTAAAGAGATTTTTTTTTTATTATATATCCGATTTCATTTAAACATCTGCACTTCAGATTAGTATAATATATTAATTAACCAGTTGAAGATCCACCTTCCATTTCATAACAACAAGCATCACCAGCCACTACAGTACGAAGCTCATGCACTGCGAATGGTCTAAAAATATCCCCGCATTTTTGTAATCGTTTACAGAAACTGAATATCTTTACAATATTAAATTACCATAAGCCACGAAGTATCGTCGCACACCGATCAAATAAACTGTGCTTATCCTCTAATCCCGACAATCAACATTCCACCAATCTCCTCAGAATAGTTCCATCTCGGAGAGTTGCCGAGAGACCTCCACGTATCCCCTGATCCATACCAAAACACATTTAAATCAGGCATTCGTTTATTTATTTACTCGTATGAGGTAATTTACATATAAGAACCAATTCAATTTCGAGGCTCACGGCGTTCGCAAAGATTAAGGCTGTATAGCATCCCTCCTCCCCCCGGCCCAAACGACCAGAGACTTCTCGGAGACCACCCCCCACATAATCCGTATAAATCCACTTTATATTCATCCACCTTAAAGGCCTCAATAAAAATATCTGGCGAGTACTTACATGAGGCGTGCTGAAAATTTATTTCAGTTTATTTTTGTTACGCGAAGGTCCGCACTGAGCAGACGAGAGCATTCATAGATCACAATGAACACTATCTTAAAAAGAATAGTATCTGATTTCTATGCGCTATCGTTACGCATATGCCTAAATCTACCAATTTTTACCACCCCTGAATACCTGAAGTTGTAAGCAATAACAATTATGCTTGGATATGTGCAAATATTTTTGAACTGCATTTGGGATTAGAAAAGTAGCATAAATGTAACAAATGTTTAGATTTTTTTTTAGTGTTAATATATCGCAAAGACATTTTTCGTGCACTCTTTGTATATATTATATATATATATTTATATAGAACAATCCGTCGATCCGTCTCTCTGTATGTCCAGTGTTATCATTTGTACGGCTATTAACTTACGAAAATAAACTACAATAACATTTTGTTTATTTTACGTTAGTCCTTACCAAGAAAATTTGCTGTGGATGAAGAAAGGAGTTAGCGAGCGTTCGTCAATGTTTTCAAATATTTACTTACTTAAAGATATGTATTATTTCATAATAATAAAATATCATTTTAGTTCATAATAATATATGGTTTTTGTATTTATTATCCCTTAAACGACCATGAATCGTTTCACGTAATAACAATTGATTGCCAGTAGGCAATCAATTGTTATTACGTGAAACGTGAAAATTAGTAAATTAGAAAATCAGCCCTACTTGTACTATGATAATTTTGATAAATATGTTTCAATACTGTGTACAATGTACACAGTATCTTTATATTTTTGTGTACAATGTACTCAAAAATATATAGATATACGAAAAGAAGGTCTCATTTGTCAAAACTTTGAGAGCCGCATGTTAATAAAGTTATGAAGAAATTGGTCTCCCATATCCCCCATGAAGGTCCAGCGCGCGCCGCCCGCCCGACGGACACACCACTAATGGATGTTATTTCTGTAAACATAAGAAAAAAGCCGCATACAAATGATTACATAAGGTTGTCATAACTGTTGTCCGCGGTAACATAAACACATCAGGACAATCCTGCATTTATTTTGTTGTTCTATCAAAGTATTCGTGTACCCCTTCACTGGGGTGATTTAGTAAAAGGTTGCGAAACCATTTCGTTTTTGTATTTCTATAAATTCGTTTTGTGATTTTTGAAATGTTACGTTTTTAATCAGTTTATTTATCTTTTACTAGATCTATCAAATAATATACTACAATTGAACAAACTACAAATACTACTTTTTTATTTATTTTTATTTTTATGGGATAGGAGGGCAAACGAGCAGGGGTGTCACCTGATGGTAAGCAACCAATGTCGCCCATGGACACCAGCAACACATATAGTGTTACTGTTGCGTTGCCTACCTTTAAGGGATAAGGTGTAGGAAAGGATGGGGAAGGGGAGTGGGCCTCCGGGTACCTCTCTCACCGAACGAAAATACAAAATACAATAGATACCAATCGTATTTTATTCTAGATAAAAACAAATATTAGACTCAAACAACATCCAGTCAAGTTTAAATCTCACAAAAAAAATGTATTATTATCAATGTGAGCTCCCAAAAATTGTTCCGTGACAGAAACCCCGTGAAATCTCAGCCCACCTCATAAAACACGTGAAACAATATCTTGAACATGCCGTATACAACAAATTTATTTTATACGTCAACAAAATCCTTATCCCCTTAGACTTAAAGTATATTTTACTATGTCACAACTGGAATAGTAGTTTTGATGATATTTGCCTTTTCCTGAACCATAAAAGTATATTGTGCGTTTGTAAACGCATACGACTGTTTGTCACTATTTACATATAGATGTTTTGCGTAAAAATCTAAGAGGATTTGAATAATCATAGCCGTGGAGGGTGCAGGTGGATATATTTGGACCAGTTCCAACATCTTTGAGATTTCAAAGCGCTACTTGAGATAATGCATTGCCCTTTTTACGTGTCATTGGTTTACTAAACTTCGCATTCGAACTAGTTTTTAAGAAATTCGAAAGATATTTCCCGAGCTTTTAAAATTCGCCAATAGAGCCATTCTTTGATATTTTTTAGAAGAAATCTATAAGAAGATGATTATGGCATATATATTGCTAATTTGTTATAAATTAATACATACATACATAACTTCATGCATCGTCTTTTCATGCATTTGCTTTTCATCCATCCCCTTTTGCATTGTATATCTGCTTAGTCAGTCTTGCATCAACCATTCTTTCTACATGTCCGAACCATCGGAGCATGCCCTTTCTTACTTTTACACCGACACTCTCTTTCAAACCAACTTCCTTCCTTACAACCTTGTTTTCTACGCGGTCAGCGAGAGTCACTCCGCAGATTTTGCGTAGAGCCCTCATTTCTACCGCGTTTATTCTACTTTCATGCACACTCTGCCATACCCAGCTCTCGCTTCCATAAGTTAGTGTTGGGATCAGGACTGCATTGTGGATTGCTAACTGGGCCTTTCTGCTAATATTTTTTGCGCCCAGGAATCTGCCCAACACTCCGTTTACGCTATTTCCTATCGCCACTCGTCTTTCTACATCCGCGGTGTACCTTCCATCTCTGCTAAAAGCGCATCCAAGATATACAATTTCATTCACCTGTTCCAGCACTACATCATCAACCATTATCCTTGCATCTGTTCTGGATTCCTCCCTTTCAAACACCATGACTTTCGTTTTCATCGCATTCAACTGCAAGCCTTTAATCATGCAATCATCTTTCATAGTAGTGACTAGTGTTTGCAGGTCCGACGGCGATTCGGCTAGAAGCACGGCGTCATCTGCGTAAAGCAGGCAGCTCACAACTAGGTCACCCATTCGCATCCCTACATCCATCGATCTCATTCTCTGGAGACAACTGTCCAGGTACAGGATGAACAGGCGAGCGGACAGCACGCAACCCTGTCTGACGCCGATATTGACGTCAAACCAGGGGGACAAGCCGCCGTCAACACGCACACACGCTGTGCAGCCCTCATAAGTGGACTGCACAGCGCGCAGCAGTGCTCCGCTCACCCCGTAGCCCGGGAGTATGTCCCACAGATCCTTTCGTAACACCCTGTCAAACGCTTTTTCCAGATCCACAAAACTGCAGAAAACCTTCCGGTTAACAGCCAGTTGTTTCTCCACGATGTTGCGGAGCGAAAAATTCTGATCCATGCACCCTCGTCCGCTTCTAAATCCACCCTGAGCCTCCCACAACACTCCATCAGATATCACCCTCATTCCCCTTTTAATAATTTTCTCAAACACTTTCGCTGCTAAGCTGATCAAACTGATGGCCCTGTAACTGGCGCACTGCATACGTGATCCCTTACCTTTATACAAGGGCACGATGACAGCGCGCCTCCAGTCCATGGGAACCTTACCCGACCTCCAGCACAGATTGCTCAAGGTCAGGAAAGCGTCCCGGACACAGGTTCCACCGTGTTTGATCATTTCAGCAGACATCATATCAATTCCAGCTGCCTTACCATTTTTCATACTTCGTATCGACCATTCAATCTCTTCCATAGTAATGTCCTCATCAGATGTTGGCGCAGCGGTGTCAGCCGTAGGCTCACTCGCGGCGCCCACATCCGGAACATACTCGTACATTTCCCCAAAATACTCACTCCACCTGCCCAATACATCGCTTGGGTTTGCAAGAATGTCACCAAACTTAGACATAATTTTGTCCATTCTGGATGTTGACGAAGAACCCCGAGACTTTCTAACTTCCCTCCAGAAGAGTTTGTTATTCGCCTCGAAGTTCTCCGTCAACCTCACTTCCTCATTCGCAACAAGTCTTTCACGCTTCTCTTTCACTAAGGCTTTGGTAACATTCCTGCAGCGGCGGTAGCTCTCATACTTTTTCTCTGTCATACTATCATTCTGGTTCAAACTTGAGTTCAAACCATGCTTTTTTCTTTCTTTCGACGCTGGATTTCACATCCGCGTCCCACCAGGCGTCACCTCTTAGAATCTTATGCCTCTTTGCACTACCACATACTTCTTTTGCACTATTCACTATACTTTCTTTCATTCTTTCCCAGCATTCTTCAACACCTAGGTCAGAAAGACTCGTCTCATTGAGTCTTTTACTGACTAGGCCTACATACATACTCCGTACACTTTCATCTTCTAATTTCTCACATTTTATCCTTTCAAGCTCTCCGAAATGGGTACGCACTCGCCAGTGTCTCCACTTCTTGAAAAGGCCCACGAATCGGCTTACCACCAGGTAGTGGTCCGTATCAAGAGTGGGGCCTCTGTAGGCTCTTGTATCCCTTAGAGTATTTCGGAGACGACTATCTATCAAAATCAAATCTATCATACTCTTTTGCTCATTCCGTCTCCACGTATACGTGTGAATACCTTTATGACGGAATAATGTGTTAGACACAAGGAGGTTCCGTTCCAGGCATACGTCCAATATCGGCTTACCAGCATCATTCACTCTCTTGTCACCATTCGGACCAAGGACAGCCTCCAGGCCGTCTCGCTTGGTTCCGACCCACCCATTAAGATCACCACATAGAATTATCCTTTCATTTCCCTCAGCTAGATTCAGAATATCCCTAACAGTTTCCCAAAACTCCTCGAGTTCGCGGGGATCCGCGGAGCTAACGGGAGCATAAGCTGCGACCAGGAAAACTCGCGTGATCCCCAGTTTTATTCGAACCCAAAGATGTCTTGGGCCTACCAACTCATAATCTTTCACTCCGGAAGCAAAGCGGGAGGAGAGAACGACTCCAACACCCCCACTGGCACGGACGTCCGGGTCCACTCCGGACCATAGGCCTACCATGCCACCGGGGAGGTCCTCGGTCTCCCTCCCCCTCCGCTTTGTCTCCGTCAAACATAAGGCATCCAGGCATCTCTCATTTAATACATCCATCATCTCATTCATCTTTCTTGCCATGCTACCTCTAACATTCCACGTGCCTATACGGCACTCCCCTCTCCTCGTCCCGCCAGGATTGGCGCTGCGTGAAGGGTGGCGGCCCTCTTCGCCGCATGGGCATGCAGCCGCACCGACGGGGGCTAATCGGTGCCCGTCGCTTACGGGGCACGCCCTAGCAGCCCGTCCGGCTGAGTTTGCTTTGGTCAAGATTGCGTCCCACTGGGACGGCAGGGGTCGCGACGTGCACGCTCTTGACATGACCCCCAAATATAAATTAATATTAGTGTGTATTTAGTTATTTTTACAGTTATAAAAAGAATGTAAGAAGTTAAATAGATAGAAGTTAAATGAAAATAACTCTTTCATATCTGAAAGAGTTCTTTTCATTTAACTGAGTTCCATCAATGATGTATATTTTATCAATGTAAGTAGTAATTAATTTTAAAAATATGTATCAGATGTTAGACACAATTATTAATTATACAATTCAATAAAATACAATAATTTGGAACAGCTAGTTAGCAATGGCTTTTAGCGATAGTCCTCTTCAAGACACAATCTCATTTGTACTGATGAAAACTATCCATGCGTTACATTTATCTCAACTATTGTTATTAGGAGGAAAAAAATAAAAATAATAATAATAGCACAATAAATAAACGACTTTTCGGCAAACAATTTGCTTATGGTCGTCGTATGATATCGTAGAGAAATCCTTGGTGTTGTAAAGAGGCCGGTAGTAGGCATCTCACGTCCCCACCAAGCCGACTGAACGGTGCCGACTTCAAATTATATAAATATCCCATAAATACTCGGCACCATAACTATGCAGTGTGGTAATCACGAGAAGTGACACCATACCCTTTGAATATAACACATAAGCCAGTCTACTACATACTCGTACAGATTTACTGGGACTAATCAAAAATGTACCAACTAACTTGTTTGTCTCTTGTTGAGTCAAGTATCAACTATGTTACATAAGAAGGATTATGTATTTAGATAATTCTATGAGAAAACATATCTTTTATTAAAACAAATGCGTCAAGTACAGAAAAAACTTTATGCACAGTCTCATAAAGGATGGGCAGGAAGGACTGAATGTCGCAAGACTGTCGTTTACGAACTTACTACCTTTTTCGAAATTCATAACTCTTGTCATACACATATAAGTTCTCGCCTTCTTTTAACCGAAGCTGTAGACAGCGGCTGTTAAAAGCTTTGACTCATCAAATCATAAGTTAAATATTTTACCACCCCAAATGGAATAAGTGGCGAACCCTATTGCCTTACATCGATCGGGCACAAAATTGTCAGTCATCGATATTTATCACATTTAACTTCCGAAAAAAATTCCGCGAAATCATTAGTTTGAGCCCGGAATCAATCCGACGACTTTCGAATGAGCAGCGAGAGCCCAGCGAGACTATGTCTGTTTTTATTTGTGGTAAGACCATGTATGATGTGTTGTTGGTTGATGAGTTCTAGGATGTCTCGACGCCTAATGTTAGTAGTAACTATGTTTGCATATCATGTATTTGTAGTGGTGATATATATTTATTATTATTAAATATTTATTTATTATTTAAACATCTATATAATATATATATATATATATGCATACAACCTAAACTAATGTAATCTAATTTTATTTATATATAATTAATTTTCATTAACTTCATTAAATAATTTCAGTAAACAAACATACTGGGGCGACGATTTTATATATACGGAAACCGATGCCGGCCGATCGTCCGCCCCTATTGTTCTCGCAAGTACATACGAGCGCTGGCCGCCGTCTTGCGGGAGCGCAACACATTCGTTCATTAGCTCGACTCGCTACTATCACATCATAATATTGTTCCGCTATCCTCACGCCTACTAAATATCGCGCCACGGACAGTTATCTTGTGTGTCTCTGTTTCTATGTGCTATCGCTATACTTAATCTAATTTCTCACTCCTTCTGTTCTATTTCTCTTAACTATATTTCATAGTGCTGTGTGTAAGACTTTTGTGCTTAATAAAATATTTCTACCTTCATCTACAAAGTGTGTCTACTTATTTTATACTTCTCAATCTTTTACTACGTTCGCCAACTATAACCGGCGAACGCGCACACCACACACACCACTATAACTGGTGACCCCGAGAAGGACACGAAGACCATGTCGAACAGCAGCGACTCCGCCGAAACTGCCGCCTCGCAAATAGGCGACCATATCACGGCGCGACGGAAACTCAAGGCAAGAACATCCATGGCGCTTGAAACTAAAGGTGCACGAAATTTGAAAATCAAGGTTCCACCATTCTCTCCAGAAGATCCGGAACTATGGTTCGCACTGGTTGAGGGTCAATTTGAAACCCATGACGTCACCAACGACGCTTCAAAGTTTTACCAGGTGACCAATAACCTTGATATCCAGTATGCGAAGGCTGTGAAGGACATCATTGTTAGCCCTCCAGCTAAATACAAATACAATAAAATAAAAACTGAGCTCATCAAGCGACTTTCTGCTTCACACGAGAGGAAGATAAAACAATTATTAACTCATGAAGAACTCGGAGATAGAAAGCCTTCATTATTTTTAAGACACCTGCAGGATTTAGCTGGCCCTTCCATCCCTGAAGACTTTTTGAAAACGATGTGGTGCAACCGCCTACCCACAAATATTCAAACCGTGTTGGCATCTCAACCTACCCACTCTCTGGAACAACTTGCTGATCTAGCTGACCGGATACAGGAGCTGACGTCACCAGGTACCGTTGCCGCTATGTCACCTCGTCCTGAATCTGCGCCCCACGCATCTGAGGAGATTACCGAACTGAAGCGGATGGTCCAGCATCTCACTCTAAAGCTGGAAGAGCATACACGATCTTCTTGTTGTGCTGCCACTCCCTACTATAGACAGCACGAAAAAGATCATCGAACTTCACGCCAGAGAAGCCGATCTAGTTCCTGTCATAAAAGGTATCCTCAATGCTGGTACCACCACAAGTTCGGTGAGAAGGCCAGGAAGTGCATCAAGCCATGTGAGTACGCAGCGGGAAACGACCGAGGCAGTCGATAATGGCGACCGACGATTGCCCACATACCGGTCGCTTATTTGTCACCGACAATAATTCAAAGGCGCAGTTTTTGGTAGATACGGGAAGTGATGTATGTGTATATCCTAGATTTCTCATAAATCAACATTGTAAAAAAAATAACTATGAACTATGTGCGGCTAACGGAACAATAATTAATACTTACGGGTATATTAATATAATTTTAAATATTAGCTTGCGCCGCGACTTTGCTTGGCGATTTATTATCGCCGACGTGAGTAAACCAATTATTGGGGTAGATTTTCTTTCACATTTTAATTTAATAGTGGATATTAGAAATAACAAATTAATAGATAATAACACTATGTTAACTACCGCGGGTTTGCTTAATAAAAGTAAAGACGATGTTTCTTCGGTTAAGGTAATTTCTGGTAGTTCTGTTTATCACGATATACTAGCCAGATATCCCGACATCACTCGTCCATCTGGTTTACATCACACGACACAACACACAACAGTACACCACATTCGCACTACACCTGGGCCACCGGTATATTCCACTCCACGTAGACTACCACCTGAAAAACTAAAAATTGCTAAATCTGAATTTGAGGCTATGTTACAGATTGGAACCTGTCGACC
This sequence comes from Euproctis similis, assembly GCA_905147225.2. Classification (NCBI taxonomy): domain Eukaryota; kingdom Metazoa; phylum Arthropoda; class Insecta; order Lepidoptera; family Erebidae; genus Euproctis; species Euproctis similis. Next base: position 20,954,595 of record LR990115.1, on the reverse strand, counting down.
TTCAGAATCACCCTGGTCTTCACCACTTCACCTGGCTCCTAAAAAGAGCGGCACGTGGCGACCTTGCGGCGACTACCGGGCACTTAATGCCCGCACTATCCCCGACAGATACCCAATCAGGCATATTCACGATTTTTCACATAGTCTTTCAGGGTGTACCGTCTTTTCCACCATCGACCTGGTCAAGGCTTACAACCAGATTCCTGTCCATCCTGATGACATCGCGAAGACCGCCATCACGACGCCGTTTGGTCTTTACGAATTTCCGTACATGACGTTTGGACTTCGTAATGCAGGGCAAACTTTCCAGCGCTTCGTTGATGAGATGTCTGGACTTCGTCTATGCTTTCTTGGATGACTATTTGGTCTTCTCAAAAGACCAGGCCACCCACATGAACCATTTACGCCAGTTGTTCGACAGATTGCAAAAATACGGTATGGTTATCAACACAGCTAAGTGTGTATTCGGTGCTTCTGAAATTGAATTTTTGGGTTACAGTATATCTGCTGCAGGCACTGTTCCTCTGCCAACGAAAGTGGAGGCCATAAAAAATTTCCCCATACCCAGAACAGTGAAAGAACTTCGCAGATTTCTGGGGATGATAAATTTTTACCGTCGTTTCATTCCAGGTGCCGCACAACATCAGGCGCCTCTAAACGCATTGTTAACAGGTTCTGTTAAAGGTTCACACCCAGTTCAGATAGTGGATAAAGCACTGCAGGCCTTCGAAGCTTGTAAGGATGGTCTGTGCCAAGCCACGTTGCTAGCTCACCCTCATTGTGGCGCTAAACTGGCCCTGGTAACGGACGCTTCAGACCTTGCCATAGGTGCAGTTCTTCAGCAGCTCAATAAAGGCGTTTGGCAACCTCTAGCATTTTATTCGCATAAGCTGACTTCAACACAGCAAAAATATTCTCCCTATGACCGAGAACTCCTGGCGATCTATGAGAGCGTAAAATATTTCAGGCACATGGTGGAGGCACGTGAGTTTACCATCTACACTGATCACAAGCCTTTAGTGTTTGCATTCCACGGCCGGAAAGATAATTGCTCCCCCAGACAGTTTCGTCATCTAGACTTCATAGCCCAGTTCAGTACTGACATTCGTCATTTATCAGGAAGAGATAATCTCGTAGCCGACACCCTCTCTCGGGTCTATGAGGTGACGATTCCTCTCAGTCACGAGGAACTAGCAACTGCCCAAGATGCCGATGTGGAGTTGAAAGAAATCGCACAACGCACTACTTCTCTGCACATCAAAAAGGTGACACTACCAGGCTGCAGTTCGAAATTGCTGTGCGATGACAGTAATGGTAATCTGAGGCCATTCGTTCCCAGATCACTGCGCAAAAGAGTCTTCGATAGCTTGCACTCACTATGTCATTCAGGTACCAACGCAACTGCGAAACTAGTTTCAGAGCGGTACGTATGGCCTGGCGTCCGTAGAGACTGCAGAGAATGGGTACGCAATTGCCTGGCGTGCCAGCGCTCCAAAGTCACACGCCACGTATCGTCCCCACTAAGCTCTTTCGAACTTCCAGCTGCTAGATTCCAGTTCGTACACATCGATCTGATTGGGCCACTACCTGTTTCCCACGGGTGTAGGTATTGCCTCACAGCCATCGATCGTTTTACACGGTGGCCTGTGGCAATACCTATACCAGATATTACAGCGGAGACAGTGGCCAGAGCCCTGCTCAGTGGCTGGATTGCGCATTACGGTTGCCCCACTGATATCGTGACAGACCGCGGGGCACAGTTCGAATCTGCTCTTTTCAGAAGCTTGTCTGAAATTGCAGGCTTTCGACATCGGCGAACCACAGCATACCACCCGATGTGTAATGGTCTCGTGGAGAGATTTCACCGCCAACTAAAGGCGGCAATAGTCTGCCATAAGAACACCAGTTGGGTGGAGACTCTTCCACTCGTTTTGTTAGGCATTCGCAGCGCATATAAGGAGGATCTTGGAGTTTCATCGGCCGAGCTGGTTTATGGTGAGCCTCTACGTCTACCCGGCGACTTTTTTCAGGCGAAACCTGATTATACTGCAGACTTGTCACAATTCTCGGCAAGACTACGTAGTATAATACAGACATTGCAGCCTTCGCCAACCACTCACCATGGCAGCAACCGTCCCACCTTTATTTTCAAGGACTTAGCCACTTGCACTCACGTATTTTTACGTGACTGTACTGTTGGTGGTTCTTTGAAACCTGCGTATACCGGCCCCTACGAAGTTTTACAACGTGATGACAAGGTGTACATACTTCTGGTTAGTGGCAAAAAAGTCAGTGTATCCATTGATCGGCTCAAACCGGCATACATACAGCGTGACGACAACACCACGACCCACACACATACCACACCAATACAACCATGCGCACCATCTAACTCACAGTCACACAACACAAATCACGACACATCAAACCATACTACAACTAACACACCTGACGACCCGAAATTACCTAAAACCGAAGAAAGGTTTACTACAACTCGGTCAGGTCGCAAGGTGCGTTTCCTTGATTATTACCGCCCGTAGTAACTGTCTCCCGGGGGGCTGATGTAGTGGTGATATATATTTATTATTATTAAATATTTATTTATTATTTAAACATCTATATAATATATATATATATATATATATATATATATGCATACAACCTAAACTAATGTAATCTAATTTTATTTATATATAATTAATTTTCATTAACTTCATTAAATAATTTCAGTAAACAAACATACTGGGGCGACGATTTTATATATACGGAAACCGATGCCGGCCGATCGTCCGCCCCTATTGTTCTCGCAAGTACATACGAGCGCTGGCCGCCGTCTTGCGGGAGCGCAACACATTCGTTCATTAGCTCGACTCGCTACTATCACATCATAATATTGTTCCGCTATCCTCACGCCTACTAAATATCGCGCCACGGACAGTTATCTTGTGTGTCTCTGTTTCTATGTGCTATCGCTATACTTAATCTAATTTCTCACTCCTTCTGTTCTATTTCTCTTAACTATATTTCATAGTGCTGTGTGTAAGACTTTTGTGCTTAATAAAATATTTCTACCTTCATCTACAAAGTGTGTCTACTTATTTTATACTTCTCAATCTTTTACTACGTTCGCCAACTATAACCGGCGAACGCGCACTCCACACACCCCGCTATATATTAAACTTGATTTTACAACAATAATATATTCCAAATTATTTATATTTAATTATCATTGTCATAATAGAAAAAAATTCACAGAATTCAATTTGTTCTTTTTTTCATTTCAAAGTAAATTTTCCAAGTTAAATGTTTGTGAAGCATTTATTGCCTCAACGAGTCGGCTTTGCCTTCAGACAAGTAAAAGTGGATAAAGTGGCGAATTAAGTAATTGTATGTAAGTGGGAAATGGCAGGGGAGGATGATTGGCCTCAGCATGCTGCCTTGAGGAACTCTCACAGGTTTTTTTTTGGACTCGTGTTTTTTCGCTGTATAAATGAAGAAAAAAAAATGAGTTGATAATTTTTTTGTTTTTAATAATTGGTATTATGTATTTATTATTATTATTATTTTAATTATTGGTTAATTATTGTATCATTTGAAAAAGTTGGGATCTTTTATGGTATAGTGTTTGATATATTATTATTACAACTATCGATATCTCTTGCAGCCTATTCCACAGCATGGTACTAAAACATTTCTTTACATAGATACATATTGTCTATTAGCTATTAATATATGCAATATTCTGATTTTTTTTTCACATTCACCAAATGGAATATTTGAGAAGTTTGATATTTGTGAAATTAAAATTGACATGGATCTGGTCGCTAACACTTGTTTTATATATCGACATCGATATTTGGACTAACCTAAATATAAATCATATTAATAATATTCGGTAAATATGAACGGTTAATATGTTCAGTGAAGTGCAGTCACTGTCGAAATGACGTCACACGCAGGTTTCATTCGCACACCACTGACGCTCGACCTATGTCTAATCATATGCACAGACTTCATCACGTATAGACTGGACTCATATTGTTACTGACTTATTATGTTTATGACTTCGAATCACAGATTAAAAGAGTGCAGTTTCCTTGAAAGCAGCATTTGAAATCACAATAAATGAAGCTCAATGTAAGATATTAATTTACAATCAATGTTTTTCCCATGCGCAGCTCTATGTAGCATGCTCACGTGTATTAAACCTGCAAACTCTTTATATTTAAGTAAAACACGGGAAAACTGAAAATATAGCCTGTAAAAATGTACTTATACAAGATTCGCAATAAGAAAGAGACTAAAATATTATCAAAAATCTCGGTGATCCAGGGGTCAAGCTCAAGTAGTGGGATCGATTCCGAGCTGATAACGCTGTCTTTTCGGAATTTACTTCCGGAAATTATGTGTGATGAATATCAATTATTGACAAAATTATATTAAGTATATAGCAGGTTCTGCCACCTATTCCATTTGGCACACATTTAACATTTTAGGAGATTTTGGGAGATGTAGACAGCGGCTCCATCTTCGGGTAAAAAAAAGTGTGAGGTTATATACAACATAACATAACTTCACGCCTTTGTTACCCGAAGGTGTAGGCAGCGGCTGTTAAGCCTCGTCTCACCGTTATGTTTACGTCCCAAATAGAATAGTTGGCGAACCTATTGCCATACTGGGCACGAAGTTTTCAGTCATCGATATTTATTACACTTAACTTCCGAAAACAATTTCGAAACGTTCTTGGTGTGAGCCAGTTGTCAGGATTCAACCAAACCCAGACCTCTGGATCAGAAGACTTGTGCTCGACTACTGGACCATCGAGACCGAGAGTTATAAATAAGAGTGAGTGGTTATAAATAAATAATTGGGGGTAGTTTGTATTTTACTACCATAATAATATTTTACGTCAGGAGTGGGTTCATAATTCGCACTCCTAGTGGCCAGCCTAACAACGTGTCTTAATTGAGTTACAGATTGAATTTTATTAAACAATATTGTTAGTTCTAAACGTTATTATGTATCGCCGGACACTAGTGTCACGGACAGTGCGACACTCGGACTGGAAACTGCCCCCGCTGTCGGTGACACTTGGTGCACTTCGTCGCTCTAACTATTTGAATCGGTCTTATGAACACTGTTTAAAGATTTAAATTTCAACTAGGTTTTTAAGTTTTATATGGACTTTCACTCTTCTAATAAGCTATATATGCCTACTATTTTATCAAAGGGAAAGATTGATTTATGAAATATCTTTATTCTTTTGGACCGTACAAGATTTCTAAATCACTTATTATAATAAATATATATATATATATATATATATATGTATGTGAATACCTTTGATTAATCACCCTACACTCCAATTATAAAAACTAAAATTGAAGTAGATTCAGTCATTTCTGAAATATGATGTCACAGATAGATATTTAAACCAATGTATATGTTAAGTCATGGTTCAGGAAAATATTTAAGGTAAGATAAAAGAATATGAAAGTATAAGAAGGTATATGTAAACTATTTTTCCTAACTTTATACCCGGACGTCATACTGCAGCAGTAACCTCTACCATTGGATCAATTAAACGTGACGCTTCAGTTGACGACACGCGTCTAGTGACGTCCGACACACGCGAGAGTGAGCTACACTCACTTATTACGTATAGCAATAGAGATTTATAATATATGAAGGAGTTATTTTTTTTTCATTAAAATCAATATAAGTACATTAATTGGAAATTTAGTAATGTACATTTAGGTACTCGTAGAAAGTTATAAGTAGTAAGAATTGCTATTAAAAATTAGTGATCAAAAATTTTATATCACTGCTTAATGGAAACCATAGAACATCATCACGTAAAATTACTCATCTTAGTAAAAAGTCTATTACAAGGGTAAGATGAGTACAATATAAATAATTTTACGTGAAATAAAAATTATGACTGAGAAAGAAAGGCCTCAATTCAATAACATCAAAAATCAATCCGATGTTAATTTAACATTCTAATTGTAAACACGTTTAATATTATGTACAAGTGCGTACTTTTTAATAATTGTTCTCCAATTAATTTGTAATTTGCTAATTATGAAGATTTATGGTTAATAAATAAAAGCTAAAGTTCTACTATCTATATACACTTAATAAACATAGGAAATCTTTATGCGTATTTCGCATCAAAAAGCGCATACAAAACATCGTTTCCTATCAATTCAAGCCAATTCTACCCTAAATATTGTTATAATAAAAGTTAGTCCAACCCTCGCAGCCGACGAGATGCACCATCATTGTGATATAAGAGATGAAATCAGACGTGTCCGTGTCCTGGATGACTCCCGCGACTCCTGTGGGGTGAACATATAATTGTTACGCTCACTGACTTCTCTTTTGTAGGTGATGGTGATGTGACAATCCATCTAATCGATTGCACACACGACTCATCATGCCGGATACAGGACTCAAATTTTACACATCGTAATAGTTCCACAGGCTATGTGGTGTAGTGGGTAGACTGTATTACCTTTTGTGCTGATTTACGGCGTTCAGTTGTTGCTTTTTTTATGGGATAGGAGGGCAAACGGGCAGGCGTGTCACCTGATGGTAAGCGACCAACGCCGCCCATCGACACCAGCAACACATATAGTGTTACTGTTGCATTGCCGACCTTTAAGGGATAGGGGATAGAAAAGAATGGGGAAGGGGGTGGGCCTCCGGGTACCTCTCTCACCGAAAGAAACGCGGCATGAGACACTTTACGTCGGTATTCTGAGAGGCCGTGGTATTTCACCGGTCGAGCCGGCCCATTCATGCAGCGAACTGCTTGGCTCTACCATTGTGTTGCTTAATGAAAGATGATGAGATGGACATATAAAAGAGTTTATAATAACTTATTCCATTTTCTTTGCTTATTTGAACTTGCTTAAATCGGAAGTTCCTAATTCCGAAACAAAAAATTAACACTATTTATTCTGAATAAAGAATAATCTTGGTATAAAATGAAATTTGCAATTCTTTCTTTCTGTTCCAAAAAAACAGCAGTAACGTCAGGGTAAGTAAAAATGTAGACCATAGGGCGCAGCGGGTAACCGGAAGGAAGCTCGCATAAGTCACTCAGAGCGCGCACTTCCGGCTGAAATGTGCCCGACACGTGACCATAACAATTAGGTACGTCATGGCAGGCTCAGCTCTATCTCATGAGTGAATGGTTTTTAGGATTTAAATAAACATTTCCGCCCTTACCTCAGTCGTTACGGGGAATACAGCTAAGTTTGTTTATGCGTTTACTTCCCAAATTTTCTTACAGCCTTTTTTATATCCACGGCATTTCACTTAGGACTGAAAATAATTTGGGAAATACTATACTATAAGTAGCAATAGTTAACAAAACTGTGCATAATTTATTACAATGAGTAAAGCCATCTTAAGATACTTGAAAATTAGCTCTACAGGTGGAGTTCTAGTCTTGTGTTTACACAATAGGGCATTAAGACCGTAAATATTCAGTAGATTATGAAATTGGTGTAATAATAATAATAATACTCTGCTATGCTAACTGTAGCTAATATATTATTAATTAACTTTTCTTACAGGTATACATTAAAAGATCGCGTTGAGAATATAATAATCATCATTAACTCAGTAGATTTATTTGATCTTTAATAATAATAAATCGCTTTACGAGTAGCAGTCATTATATCTGTGAGGAGAGGTTGATGGACATTATAATAGCACTTTGACAGGTTATTTCTCAGACACGTTCAACTACACTATGTAAAATGCCGCCTACATAAGCACACTTGTGCTACATTTTTACATAGTGTAGTTGAATGTGTTAGTTAGTTAAAATTATAAGTAAAATCGTTTTATTAATTTCAATCAGAATGATTTACCCCTCAAGAAAACTGCTGTGAAATTATATAGTTTGCTTAAGGCAAATTTATTTAAGATGTTAAAAAAAATGCATATTAATTTTAAATGTTAAAAATTACGCACAAGTTTTACCATAAATTGTACATAATTTTATCTGTCATCAATATATAGTTATATGTCTTCATATACTTATGTACTTTCGAAAAAAATTCCGAAAATATTATGCCACCTAAAGTCCAATCTGAGACTTGTACTTCGAAGTGGACCGGTAAAGCGCTGGGCCACCGAGACGAGAGATAGATCACTCATGTCTATATAATTTACAATTATAGATTTAAAACCGGCTTCTAATTGGTGGTAACAAATGTCAGGTCCAGTGTCACTCTCAGAGCCAGGAAGCGCTAGCCATGATATATGTATCTTTCACCTATACACTTAGACGGTAAAACGCACTATCTGCTATAATATATTATACAGATGACATGCTATTAATATTTCAGTATCAAATGAACCAGAGCTGTTACAGAATTGTAGCGTCAGCCGTAAGGTATGCGATATACCACCAGCCAAGCTCAAAGATATATGGAATAGATATGCAAATACATTTTTTTATAAAGTTCAAATTTAATTATTAATTTAAATTATTATTAATCTTTATCTATCCAAAGAAATAAGACGCAAAGGAACTACTAATTTTAAATTAATTATGGATTTTCTTCACTATTGTTTAATTAATATTATCTATTGTTTGCATAGTATTATTTGGAAATTTATTTATTTGTCTTCTGTACCAATTTTATTTGTTCTTGATACAAACTTCAGTTGGGAATTTCCCAAGTTCGAAAACATGAATGATTACAATTTTTATGTGTACTTCTATTTCCTGAATATTCTAGATGAATGAACAATTGCTTCCCGATGGATGATAAAGAGCTCAATACCTATTATTTCTTTATAAAGGTAGGTAACGGATTGTTTTTACCATTCGCGCCGGATGATGCCGCAGACAGAAGCTAGTTAAATCGCACATATAATTTTCTACCTTTATAGTTTAACCGATGGCATAAGTGAGAAGTCATAAATCTGGATTTACAGAGGACACTCCTTACCTTCATAATTTATGGCCATCATCTAAGTAGTACGTGGAATCTCCTGGTGTAGGTAGGTAGCTACATCTCTGTGATTAAATTCACATTTCCTTGTAACTAAATGTATTCGTCTCAAATAGAAACCGGCTCGTCCTTTTAAATTAAAACTTGACGAATGACATTTTTATTAACAAATCCCTAAATGAAAGTTAAAGTAGTTGTCTTCAAAAGTAAAAAAAAAACTAGCGCTAAGGAAGTGAAATTTTGTAACATATATTTACATACTGAATGGAAAAAGAGCACGTCTTACTTACATAACTACGAGCCTGGTGGTGCAATGGTAAAACTACCGGCAAATATTTATTACAAGCATGGCGTCTGGGTGTTTTTCTATCTATTATAAGAATGTATTTAAATATCTATTAAAAGAAGTTTAAAACCACTCGGCAGTGTAATGTCAAATCACAGATTCGCGTTGAATGTGCAGCGATTTTTGACAGTTATTTTCGCGCGTAATTTTTGAGTCTATGCTTAGAAAAATCCAGATTATAAAAAAAAAATAATGAATGAATGATACAATACTCCTTGTACCATTGTATTCTGTAATCTATATATATATAAGAGATTTCCACCTATATATTGACTCATCACGATATCTCTGGAACCATAAGGCGTAGCGACTTGAAATTTGGTAGGATTATTCCTTTCGCCGAGTAGAGGTCAGCTAAGAACGGATTTTACGAAATTCCACCCACAAGGGGGGTTGCGGGGGTGTTAACAATGGAAAATAATATATCGTAACCATAAGGCGTAGCGACTTGAAATTTGGTAGGATTATTCCTTTCGCCGAGTAGAGGTCAGCTAAGAACGGATTTTACGAAATTCCACCCACAAGGGGGGTTGCGGGGGTGTTAACAATGGAAAATAATATATCGTAACCATAAGGCGTAGCGACTTGAAATTTGGTAGGATTATTCCTTTCGCCGAGTAGAGGTCAGCTAAGAACGGATTTTACGAAATTCCACCCACAAGGGGGGTGGCGGGGGTGTTAACAATGGAAAATTCCCATTTTTAACCTATAGCTGCTATCGACTTCAAATTTGTCGAAGATATTGCAGTATTAACATAGCGGGGCAGCAGTTATTACTTTTGATGCGAAACAGAGTTCGCCGGGTCAGCTAGTAATATGTATATAATCCGTTCTAGTATCCATAATACAAGCATGTAGTTGCTTATTTTGGAACTAGAGGGCACTGTGTGTATTGTGTCCAAGATATTATTACTGCTTATGGTATTTTCATTATGATTATTGAATATAAAATATTTTTATATAATTTTCCTTGGTACGCATACGAATGCGTGTCAAGCGAACGTTTGATATAAAGCCATATTTATGGTTCTGAAAAAAAAACCTAAACCTAAAATAATAACTAAATTCTATATTTTGAAAAAAAAAACTATAATTAATGTTTAAAGCTTCAATAAAACCAGTAACCTAAAAAAATAAATTCTATTATTTAGTATATCATGCAGTAAAAGGTTAACAAGTACTTTCATTTGATGCCCCTAATGTAGAAATGCATTAAAAATATCTATTCTGCCACATTGATAAAGAATGACGGCACATTTCTGATCGAGTTACCATCAAAAGGCCATTTTATTTAATACCAAGATGAGGCTTAGCAGCCGCTGCCTACGTCTTCGGGTAGAAAAGGGCGTGAAGTTATGTGATGCTATATGTTTCACAAATTGTGTGATTGAACGTGGATCACTGAAATCATTGCGCCTACTGTATGTTACGATGAAGTTTCATGAGGTATTTAAATCTACGTTAAGTGTATTTAAGGTTCGTAATTATAATAATTGCGAAATTCATTACTCGTTAATAAAACGAGAATAATTTGGTACCAAGTCATATTTTTGTAACATTCCATATAATGTTCTTATATAAAGTTTTTTTTTTTCAGAATTATAATGTGAGTTTGGGTCAACAAAATGAACTAAAACATTTATTAAAAATATTGTCGCAAACTCCTAATTGAATTGAAATACCTGCATAATGCATTGATTAAAATTAATTCAGTTATCTGTATGTATGTATACATGATTCATACCATTCCATATAATCGCACCAGGAAACGGATGGATCGCCATATTGTAAGCGAAATCAGCCGTTTGTTGAGCCTTCCACACTGTTGCACCTGTCAGTGTCCACTCTCAGCACATATGATGCTTTTGTAAATCATATTTTATTTCCAATTCTATAAGGTTGTTATTGAGTTGTATATAATTTTAGATTTTCCAATTTCCACTTCTGAACAGCTTATCAAAGTAAAATCGATCGTAACAATGTTGAATAATGCTTGTGTTTTGAATACATAATTATTATTTACATTATTATCAACTCATGACACCCCAGGTGGCATGAGTTGATAATAATGTAAATAATAATTTGTAAAATAATAATTTGTAAGGTTCTCTCATATAACTAGCGAGTAGCGATCAAGTTGAGGGATTTAAATTTAAAATTGATAAAAATATTGCAAAAAATAAATGCAATTTTGTTTTATTTCTTGGTGATTTACAGTAAAGATAGTTGATGAAGATTAATTGTATAATAATCATCTAAAAAAAAAGGGATTTTAGCCAAGTTTAATGCCATGTATTCATTGAAGCTTTGAGCATATTTTTTATCCTGAACATTTTTAATCTTTTAATCCAAACAAACACTTAACTGATATAAACGGAAAATAAATCGTGACAGTTCATTTTTGGCGGTGGGACTACAGCCTTATCAATGGTCGAATGATCACCTTGTTGGTCACAGATTGTCTCAAAATCAGATTTTAACTCTATTTGTAATGCGTTTAAGTAGATTATCAACTGTGCTGCAGGACAACAGTCCAGTGTCACGAAAGAAATTAATAACTACCTTATATCAAGCAAGTAAGAGTTGGTTTTTCAGTGATCTGAAATAACTAAAGGTGTATATCCGCGTGTAAAATCCGTTGGTGTAACCACGGACAGGTTTTGGGTGGTCACATTGTTTTCATTTTGAAATACGAATATAATGGGGATTTTCAGGTAGCGCCACCAGATTGTAGCCGCTCCGGATGTGGCAGTGCGGATGTAGCGCCATTGTTCGCGCAGTTATTGTCAGCGCTCGGAATTGTTCGCGGGAATTTCAAATGATACCTACATTATGTAATGATTGCATTGCCATTTCAGGGTTGGTACTTGCAGTTGTTTTCAGCTAATTTTTAGTCGCGGGTTTGACCGTGTACTACTCGAATAAAAAGTGGATTCCAGAGCAATGTGAAATCAGCACTATCCTGCGTTTTAGTTCATTGCCATTTAGTAATAAATTTCAGACCAAATTTTTTTCAAAATCTATATTAAAGTTGTATTGCTTTCTGATTGTCTTAGCACCAGTTTTAGCCTTGTTCCACAGAGTGAATAATGACTCCAAATGATTTGTGTTTAGTAGTTTGGCAAACATGAAATAAATGTTTCTTAAATGTAAATATCAAACCACTATAACTTTTCCCTCACGTTGTGACGTCAGAGGCAAAGATAAAAAAAACCTGCTTCGTCAGCAGAGGGAGTCATTGTGCACCTGCCATGGCTCCAGTAATTAATTATGTACCTACCTCCTCTAAGGGGAGATGAGGTCATAACACCCACACACCTCCCTCAAGTAACCGTGTTGTGTCAAGGTGATCCTATTGTTTCTGAAAAGTGAGTGGCACTTAGTACAGAATAACTACAGTTTTACTCCGTCGTTACAATTTTCAATGCTCTGTTTAACGTTTTCTAAACTCCGTGGCAAAAATATTTTGCTCTGTAGCATAGTACTTCTTGCCACGCAGCAAGCACACATTCTCTAAAATATCTCTATAGGTATAGGTACTGTGTATATGACCTATATACACAATCTGTATAGGTACAATACCAAAAGTTTTTGACAAAAGAATTAGGGATATTATTGGGAAAACTAATAAAATGATACGCAAATAAGTCTAAACTAATTTTGTCTGTCAAACTTTTTTTCACACATACACATTGATAAGAAATTCAAATGATTTTAACGTTCATCATTCTATAATTGGATTATTTTTTTATTTCTTCTGACACAAATATTCGCATTAAATATATTGCCTGTGTCGGTTAACTCTTAAACTTGGTTTAATCAACGTTAAATATTGTTTGTGCGACTCACCGGGGAAGGTGAGTATACTGTTGATTGATGACGTGTTGTTGGCTGTGTGTCACGCTGGAGTCGCGACGTCACGCTGTCACGTGACTGTCGTTACAGACTTATTAACTTATCACCTGCACATAGAAAGTACCCAAACAGACAAAGTGTAAAGGCAGGCCACTCGCGAATGGTTCCGTAGTGACGAAATTATTATTTTACTAGTTTTAAAGATTGTCTAAAATAAAATGGAAACTTCCTTCAAAAAAAAAATAGTTTCGGTAGCCCAGTGACACACGGAAGCACACGACTTCTGAAGGTCCGGGTTTGAATTCTGAAACTGGCTCACACCAATGACTTTCGAAATTGTTTTCGGAAGTTAAGTGTGATAAATATAGATGACTGAAAACATTGTGCCCGGTATGGCAATAGGTTTGCCACCTGTTCCATTTGGGACGTAAACATAACGGCTAGACGAGGTTTAACAGCTGCTGCCTCCACCTTCGGGTGGAAGGCGTGAAGTAATGTTATATTATTAAATAATTATGCTGCTTCAAAATCAGAAGAATAATAAAACAAGCGGAAAAATGTTCTATTTCTTAATTAAAGTTGAATATCGAAATCTACTTTCTGCTGGTTTTATGCCAGTAATAACCTAATACCTTTAGTAAGCTATTATTTTTTTTAAATTATATGTTGTTTAATTTTAACCAATTTTTCTTATATACGGTGCTATATCCAAAAGAAGAATAAATCGACCTGGATCAATGCAAGTATAATCTATATAGAAGATATCTACAGTATGTAGGTATATCTATTCTGCACCACACAAGTAAACACTGACTCGGCACCCGGAGATTGAAGAAGTTAGTTTAATGAAGCTGAACACGGGGAGAATTCTGTTCCAACATGTGTTTACAGCACGCGTCTCACCTCGCCCAGGTGATTAGGATAGTTTTAGACACATGATATTTAATCATTGAATGTAATAAATGTCGTCACCATGAGTATGGAAGCTCACAAGGGATACATTGATACATTTGTAATATAAAGATTATAACTCAACCTCATTGATGCTTAAAAACGCTATTTGTGCAAAGTATTTAATGACGTGAAAAGAAAAAGTTCTTCTCATGAAACACCTAACACTGAGAACGTGCGCACTTGTAGTGATTACGTCCGTATTTTTTTGTTCTATAGAGACCCTGTACCTACTCAATCGCATGCGTTAAAAGGTAATTGAAATATATTAGTTTTTTTTAAATTTATCTATTTATTATTTTTAAGTCCCTGTGAGGACCTATGAAAATAAAGCTGGTTTCATTTAGATCTGACTAAACAAATTATTTGGCTAAACAAAATATTTACACACAAACTATGGTGTAGGTATTATTTTATATGCCATGTTTTTTGGACCAACTTTAATTACTATTACAAAAACTGAGGTTCGCGAGCTAAATAAATCACTAGACTATCGAGGTCTTTAAATGAACCTATTACCAATACATCTTAACATAATGTTAAATAAATATTTTTGAGTTGTCTGTAGAAACATAATGATTATCATTCTTCACTGAGAATGTACACAAGATGCTTGAATATAGTGCATAGTTTGCACCTCGCGCTCATAAATCGAGGCCGGACCTTCTGGCAAACAATTAAACATTACTGTAACTATGTGAAATGGCGATTTTGTACGTTGGGCCATTAAACGTGTGGAACTTAACGCTTATAAATGGGTGCGGTGACAATGTGATGCTTATCAAGACTAAAACAGATAATATAACTAAAATCTCTCTTTATTAACAATAATAAGAAGAAATAAATAAATTACATTATTTACAATATATACAATTAAAAAACTATCTGAAATATAATTTCTCCGCATCTCGGTCTACTGGCAGTTTGACCAGAAGACTAGCCGCATGGCCACACTGAATGGCAATGCTAATCCTCAGATAAATATATATATATTTATCTGATAAATAATAAATATCTCATCGCTGCTGCTGGATACGCAGAGACCCTCAATCGTCATAAATACAATAATCTTGTGGGTGATTATGTGTTCGAGCCATTTGGAGTCGAAACACTTGGTCCATGGGGGCCAAGTGCACACAAATTGTATAAAGATCTCGCTAAGCGGCTGGTAGAGGTTACACGTGACCAGAAGGCTGGCTTGTTCTTTGTACAGAGAATAAGTATTGCCATTCAACGTGGCAATGCTGCCAGTCTTCTGGGCACGTTACCCGTTGACAACGATGCGGGAAGAATTTTTCGATGCCTTTTAATAATTCTTTTGTTTTTATCTTTTTTTTTTGTAATCTATAACTCTGTAAATAAATTGTAAATTTATAAGTATTTTAATCAACATAATAAAAACAAAAATATAAAAAAAAGAAAATATATCTATAAATCACTAAAATATTCTTGAAGAGCTATCTGACGAGCAAACGGGTGGGTCACCTGCTAGAAAGTGATTACCACCGCCCATAGACATCTGCAACATAAATAGTGTGTTACAGTTGCGTTGGCAACCTTTAAGGAAGTAGGATGGGAAAGGAAAGAAAATGAGAATACCTCTTTTACCGAATAACACTGAATGAGCCACATTGAGTAAATATTCTGAGATATCGTGGTATTTCATCGGCCAAACAGGCGCGTCAATGCACCAAAATGCTTGATTCTACCGCTGAAATATGTATACCTAAATAAATGAATTAATCTGTATTGGTACAAAGATAAAAATGCGATACAGTAGGTACCTGGGTACTTGTTAATTTATTATTACACTTTGTATGGGAACAATGTCCTGCTAATACTTAAATGTACTGAATGGCTATCCCAGTGGCAAAAAGCTAAAGCACAGACCAATTACAAGAAACGTAATCAGTATTGAAATTGATACGTTGATCTAGTGGCCACAAAGGTAGGCCTTCATCTCATACAAAGTTGGTGTAAGGTATTCAGGCTGGTGGTGTGGTGTGGTGGGTGGGTTCTGTGCACTGTCGTGTAACAAATAAAGACGCCTACGTCACTGACTTCTTACTCGGAACATTTCACATAGTTCACAAGATTTACGGGAAGTCCAATCCAAATAAAATAGTTACTTCGTAGACAAAGTGTAAAAAAAATAATTGAAATCAATCAAATAAATTAAAAGTAACAATCCTTTTTAAATAAGCTTTTATTTAAGCGCTCTAAAAATAAGAAAATAATATTTCCTTAAAAATTTCAGGTATCAACTTAGAGCCTCAGTATGTACAATTTATATAATAATAAAAGCTTGTCACGCAAGTTGTAAATAAACTGTACTAATTTTATAATGTCAAATCAAATCAAAATAGCTTTATTTTCTTGGGTCTCCACACACAGTTAAATATACTCCGTAAATACAGATATTTAACTTATTATTAAATTTAAAGCATAACATATTAAAACACGAGCGCTTGAGAAAATTACCTCATTGGTACAAAAACGCACGGACGATTCTGAGTGTAAGGTTTTCATGAGAAGAAATGGGCAAAACACTCATGTAAATTAATCTACTAACTTTACTATATTATCTATTGCAATTTAATTACCTACTGATAGGGAGTCAAACCTCGCGACAAGCTTTTATTATTATATAAATTTTACATACCGAGACTCTAAGTTGATACTTGAAATTTTTAAGGAAATATTATTTTCTTATTTTTAGAGCGCTTAAATAAAAGCTTCTTTAAAAAGGATTTTTGGTTTTAATTTATTTTCTTATTTTTAATTATAGCTGGCTAGATTAGTGTTATTTCATTCAACGCATCATTATTGCAAGTTAGTTTACCGCTTAATTTCAAACAGTCCAGCTCTTCAATAAGGTGATCATCTTATTCAATTTCAGCTTAGAGCTTTCTTTTCCATTTAATCGCAATGATGATTTTTAATTCATTGCCATATTGTAGAAATGCATCAAAAATATGTATGCCGTCATCTTGGATGGTCCACCTTATTGTATTTAGAATGACGTCACATTATTTTTCGAGTTATTCTCAACAAGCCCTTTAATTTGATACCCATATTGTAGAATTGCATTAAAAAAAAACTGTTCCCCTATCTTGGATGATCCGTTATATTGGATTTAGAATGACGTCACATTATTTTTTCAGTTACTCTCAATGAGCCCTTTCATTTGATACCCATATTGTACAGAAGCTTAAAATATGTTTTCCTCCATCTTGAATATTCCACCATATTGGATTTATAATGACGTCATATTATTTTTTGAGTTACTATTAACAAGCCCTTTCATTTGATACCCATATTGTAGAAACGCAAATATTTTTCCCGCCATATTGGATTTGGAATGATGTCATATTTTTTTTCGAGTTACTATTAACAAGCCCTTTCATTTGATACCCATATTGTAGAAATGCATAAAAAAAAACAGTTCCTCTATCTTGGATGATCTGCCATATTGGATTTAGAATGACGTCACATTATTTTTTCAGTTGAAAGGGCTCATTGAGAAATGAGCCCTTTCATTTGATATCCATATTGCACAGAAGCTTAAACTATGTTTTCCTCCATCTTGGATAATTCACCATATTGAATTTAGAATGGCGTCATATTATTTTTTGAGTTACACTCAATAAGCCCTTTCATTTGATACCCATATTGCAGAAATCATTCAAAATATCCATTCCTCCATCTTGAGTGGTCCGCCATATTGGATATAGAATAATGTCACACATCATATCATGCATTGTCATCCAAAGTAAATGTGTGTACAAAATTTCAGCTCAATCGGTTGAAGATATCTACTTCAAAATTTAGTTGCAAGATTCCACCGAACATACATACTTACATACATACGTACATACACACATACAGTGCACGCTAAATAAAAGCTTTTAATAATATAACCAAAACAGAATCGCTTAAGAATCGCAAGGCAAAAAACATTTCCTATTTTTGTTTGCATATCTCTCGCTAATACTGTCATTTGCAAAATCTATTATGACTCACAAATAAGTCAAATGACATCAGAAATACCTTTAGCTTAGTCACCAGTAGGGAACGCAACACACCTACGCACCACTAGCGTTATATATACAAAGACGTTATATGTATAACTAATTTTTACCCCTTTCCACATAAAAGCCACACTGTCTCTAATAATAAAAGGTAATACAATTTGTCTGTCGGTGTATTGTTTTTCATTATGGTGTGATTTTTCTCATCAAATGTTGCTTCGTGTTAGATAATTGAATGCAATGAAGGGTTAGACCCTTGCACATGGCGGTCTTATTCTGAATTGTTTACTTTTATTTTTGATTTTTATGAATCTTTCACAATAAGGAAAATTATAGGTAATTTGACTCATCTCTGTAATATTATGAAAGTCTCGAATAAACTCTCTAATATCTACACAAATTTTCTATTTACAAATGTAATATGCCACCAAATCTATTGTTGTTATTAGTAGCATTAAATAAGAAAGACATTAAAGTCAGTGAGTCGAACCAGAGACCTCTGAAGCTTCATTCACTTTAATGTGCAAAAATAATAAAAAATAGTTCAGAATAGGGTTGTGGCTATTCCGTTCGAGGATATAATATTCCCTGAAGACTTTATTTAATCTATTGGACAGATAAAATAAACCAGAGGTGTTCATATGGCCAGATACTATTTTAACTTCACGCTTTTATCTAACACTAATGTAAATGTATGGTTAAAATGTAAGTATTGATAAACAGAGTATTGATAAACTATTTTGCTCAAACAATGACAGCGCCATCTATTACGATAAAACATATATTTCATTCAATCCAATAGAAGTAACGCTGCATGAAAACATGAAATATAATATGAAGAATTAAAAAAATCATTTTTGTGAACATACTCTGACACAGTGAGCTTCAACCCGTCGACTTCTGCACTGCAATCAGTAACCATTAGCCACTGCGCCACGAGGGTCTTAAGGGCCGCAAATAACTTTTTGGAATTATTTGCAAACAAATTCTGATTTGTGGCAGCAAGTCAATTATTTGATGGGGCCCGATATTACCATAAAATAATGATATATTATATTATATATTATATTATTATACATTATATGTGTTACATTTTCATAATAATAGACAATAGTGTACACACACATACGTGTAAATACAGCACACATATATACACTTCACACAAAATATAATGTATCGTGTGTTTGCATTCGAGGGTAGTTGGTAAAAGTTATTAGTTTCACCTGGGGGTAAGACGTACCAACATTGTTTGTGCCTCAAACAATACCTCCCGAGATTGTTATGAACCCTCGCATCAGTTATACGGCGATAGGTACTTAAGGATGTAATTAAAATCTTGTCTTATATTAATATTTGGATATTGTTACAATTTCAATGCGCTTAATATTTGAGATTGGTTTTACAATGTGCCTATGATTCCTAATAGATGTTCATAATTTGACAATTCGACAATTTTAAATTGGAACAAGGTCAATATCAGAGTACACGCCTCAGTTCTCGCCTCACAGTCTTCTTTTAATATTATTAAAAGATGAATAAATTGTATTATGACTTACCTCATTCTGATTAGTCGATGCCTAGTTAGAAATGGTAGAGCCTTACAGGTCAATGCATGAACAAGCCAGCTCTAAAATGGCTCATGCCGTATTTCGCTCGGTGAGAGAGATCTTCTCTGGATGACGAATGATATCTCTGCTCCTAAGAACTAGTACTACGGACTAGTTAATCGTTCAGCATAGGTTTCAAGATCAAGTTATGCCAGATACACGAAGGTACACGAAGAAAATATGTTCCTATGTCATGTGTATATTGAATCAAAAAATATTATGTATTTGTACCTACAAGCTACAGATTACAAGGAAACTATTATTTCTATCATATAATATCAATTTACAGTTAAAATTAATTCATGTAATACACTAACCTTAAATTGGAACAGGGAGGTATTAAACAACGTAGTGTCGATACTGTTATGAAAACACGAGTCACGTTAATTACTTAAGCGCAACCCTGCAATGTTTGCACGGGGCCTGGAGGACCCCGCGATTAATAAAATCGTGTGTTTGAGTTCCGACAACGGGTCAACGGATTATGTTTGTCGATTATGGTTTGAGCAGAGTAATTAAATGGTTTGAAGAGATGATTTTAGGTATGTTTGATATTAAAATCGATTGTATATTCATGTCTATTGCACGCTAGGTATATATGTAGTTCAATGGTGATATGAAAATATAAATTTCTGATCAAAAAGTCAATGCTCAGGTAAAAATTATCAATAAATAAATAGAATTGAAATAATCTGTTGGATAATAATTTATTCCTCGTTATCTTTGCAAAATCATATTTAAGGTACAATTAGAAATACTTATTTAAATTCAAATTTAGAAATAGTAATATTACAACGACGAGAATCTCTTATAAATATTCAGATAAAATAATCTTGAAGCTAAAAAAACTATTATTGCTTGAATAATTTGCAATCTAAAATTGCTTTTAAATTAAATAATTAGAAATTTCCATAGAGTGCCAAAGAATAATTTAATTTTTACTTCGTGAATATTTTTACCTGCTTACTTTTCTTTCCATTATAGCTTATAATAACTCAAATGCTCAAGTTAAAAACTGACGAACAAATTTCATATTTATACTTCGATGATGATGAAACATATGTTCTTCGCCAGTTTTTAATATAACGGCACAACGGACCCTTGCCCATTCAATTTCAATTTTTTCTCGTCCTGTAATAATATTAGCATTTCAATTGGGAGTCAAAGGGGCCCCTATATTATTACAAGAGATGCGGCCATCGTTCCGCAGCGGCAGGGTTGAACACCTGGAGTTACCATTGTCTCTGTAACGAGTATTGAGTTACTGACGGGATCGATAACCCCCACAATGCTATATTAATATGTTATGATGGCTTTTGAAACCCGCTTCAATTAAGTCTGGAGCCAGCTCTCTAGTACATACCTATGACGACACTAGCGATAGTTAGTAAGCGCAGTATTCAGAACAGTACATTGAGCCACTCGAGGTAACTATAATTATTTTTTCATCATTCCGAGGCCGAAAGTTTGAATTTCTTCTTTTGTTTGCGGGAAGAAAGATGCATATTTCAGACTGCTCACAATTAGTGACAGTTTAAAATTTAGTCTATTTTTGTTTTAATTTTCTTCCCGTTATCTATTTGAAATAACTTATTACCATGGTAACCGTGCAGTTGTTATTTCAAGCCCATATTATTATACGCGCGGCAATAACATCATTTAATAATAATAAAATAAAATAATATTTATCTAAGAGTCAAATTTTCTGATTCTGATAAAAATTACATCAAAAATATACATAGAAAAAAACTTGTGTATAAAAAATAAGTGAATACAGCTGTGTAAAAAAAAACCCGACAATGAATTCATCGGATTATTCAAGTGACGACTCTGAAGATGAAGAAGTGCGACGAAACATTGCTGCGGAAGCTGCGGAAATAACTCAAAATTTAGCACCCTCCAAATCGGTACAGCGATATAAAAATTGTCGAATATTATTAATAATATCTATTAAGTTTAAGATAATTAAAACTATTAATTTTTTTTTTTCGTTTGCGGGGGCTTTGCCCCCCCAACCCCCCACCGGGGCTTCGCCCCGGACCCCATCGGGGCTTCGCCCCGAACCCCCTCAATGAATAATTTGAACTACATTCGTTTTTCTTATATACAATGTCATTAAACTTTCGGTCCTGGTATGATGAAAAATAGTATACGCGCCACGGGAAGATAGCAGGACTTTTCGACCCACGCTTTTGTCACCCTCGCCTTCGGCTCGGGTGACAATATCGCGCGGGTTGAAATGTCCTACTTTCCTCCCTTGGCACGTAATGTACTATTGCTCATGGAGAAAATAAAGTCACTAGTAGCACAAGCCTAGTAGAAAACTAGCTGAAGCTACATTAATTATTTCCATGTAATTTTTTGTTTTAATTTAGAAATACTTTTAAAAGTGGTCTCGGTAGTCCAGTAGTTGAGCACGCCGGTTCTGAATCAAGAAGTCATGGGTTCGAACTCAGAGTCACGCCAGTGACTTTTCGAAATTCTTTTAGAAGTTATGTGTGATAACATATGTTTGGCAACTTGTGCTCGGTGGAGGGCAATAGGTTCGCCACCTGTTCCTTTTGGAACGTAAAGATACCGGCGGATGTAGGCTTAACAGCCGCTGCCTAAATCTTAGGGCAGATAAAGGCGTCCAGTTAACTATGTTATATTTAAAACTGATATAACAGCATTTCCGAGATGGGAACGGAACTCAGATCTCTGTACAGATAGCGTCCATTTTGACGCCAGGCTAAAATTATTTTAAAATGTTGTTTAATTACCGATGCTGCCGTAAGCTCGTGATCTCGGCATGATTACCGTCTGCGTCCCTCATTGTGACCAATTGTCGGGTGTGCTCGATGCGGGTTTCCTGGTACCCTTGTGACCGTTTCTGAGATGTGATGATAACACAATTCACTGTTTTTAATTGCTGTGCAAATTATACTTTCATTTTTTATATAACTTTGTTATAAATTATTTGGTCTTTACTGAGTGTACATAACGCGAGGTTATCGTATAAATGACTCTTGATTTACTCTTATATCCTGAATTAGAAATATATATGATAATTATATATTTATAATAATATATATATTGCTGTGTGGCGCCGGCTTAGAGAACCGCAACCCCATCTCTTCCCGTGGGTGTCGTAAAAGGCGACTAAGGTAAAAGCTAGAAGAATGGGCAGCAGCATTCTCTCTCAAGAATTCTCTCTCGCCTACTGCGATCGCCAACCCGCTTGTGGCGCTCTATGGGAGAGGCCTATGTCCAGTAGTGGACCTCAAAAGGAAAAGGATGATGATGATGATAATTAGTCATGGAATATCATAAATCTAAAATAAAAATAAATTCTAATATACTCGGTCGGCTCTAGCATTTTCAGTAGTCCACGAATGATTTCTCGGAACTCTTTTAAACCGAAAGTTGTGTGTGATATATAATATACATGACTGGCAACTTTGTGCCCAGTGTAAGGTAACAGGTTCCGCCACCTAGTCCATTCGGAACGTAACGTTAACAGCCGCTGATACATTCAGGAAGAAAATGGCGTAAAGTTATGTACTTATGTATATATTATACTATATCTGACCGAGACTATTAATAATGAACCATGCAAAGTGATCAGAAGGTTCTAGGAACTTTGATTCATCTCGAGTATCAGTTCAATCCGGTTACAACTAGAAGCACTTTCTTCAATTAATTTCAGAGAACTTCACTAACACAGGCACAGTGTCACTCACACACTCTCACTCAACTGTTAGATGAGTGTCAATTGAGAGGCATTTAAGGTGATCGGCCGGCAGGTGGCGCGTGACTCAACCACCATTTAGTTAATAGGTATTATATGGGAACAGGATAATGTGTAGAGATACATACCAACTAAGTTGTTTGAAAAATATTTGTCAACAAAATAACGAATTTGAAACATTGAATCTATATTTATAAAAACCTAATCAATAAAGAAACTTACTAAATATTTGTGTACCACGATTCAATTGAAGTTAATTATTGTGGGTTTATATATATGGCCAGTGGTTGAGCACACGTTTTCTGAATCCAAATTAAATAATTTCGTAAGCTATATGTGATAAATATCGATGACTAAAAACTTTGTGCCCGGCAACAGGTTCGCCACCTATTTCATTTGGGACCTAAACATAATGGCGAGTCGAGGCTTATCAGCTACTGCTTACATCTTCGAGTACAAAAGGCGTGAAGTTATGTTATGTTATTGTGAATGTAAAACATAATCAGGGTAGATTTTAATGTCCGACAGTTTTATAATGTAGCTTCGAATTAGAGAACAAACTAATTATATAGATGTTAATAGTTACTTTATTTTAGGATATCTACTATTTGTGCTATATACAGTACCAAATTAACTAAATAAATTCTAGATTATAAACGGGAAGAAATGATTAATTAATATATGTTTTATGAGAATTACAACCCTTTCAACTTAATCAAAAAAGTGACTTAACTTTTTTGACTAAGTAGACATACTCGTACAAGCGGCAGCCACCCACTTTTCATGATCAAATAGAACGAGTCATTGAGGAAGGTGATGTCAGGAGCCTTGATAATCGACACGCGTGTATGTTAAGAGAAATGTCATTTAAAGAGGCCAGTGACGTGAGATGCTCCGTTTCCTCTATCTACCCCGCAAGGGACTTGGTGTGAAGTTATGTATGTATAAATGAAGTACGTATTATTTAAATAACTCAAAATGTAGACCAGTAGTTGAATGTCCGCTCCATTTGGTCTCTTATGCCAATGACCCATATTGAAACCAATTGAGATAGTTTGGGTGCCGCCAGGTACGGTGTAGGTGCCATCGGATGCACAGCCACTGACTAACTCTATTACCGCTCTACACTAACAGGACGGACTCTACTTTGGTTCTATTGCGTAGAGCTATGACAGCGACGAAGCAATTGTTAGTTTAAAATATTACGAAACACGACGAAATCATTTTATTTGTGGTCCGCGACTTTGTTTAGTTTTTAGTTTACTTTAGGTATTTCATTTCATTATGATTAGAACCTTTTATATTGGGTAAATAGTGTATTCATGGTACTATTGTTTTTGTTTCTTTTTAATTGTAAAGGGCACCATGTTTTAATCTAATAAAAAATCCTTTCAGTGTTAGATATCAAGAAAGACTGTATCGAGGATATATATCTATGATCACGCTACGACCAATGCGAACTAATCCTTTCTTTTTTGGACTAAGCAGATATACAATCCAAAAGCGGATGCATGTAGGAGTCGAGGACGTCCAATGCACACATTCCATGACCAAATAGAACGTATTCTGGAGGAAGGTGATGTTAAAAGCCTCAAAAATGCGACGCGCGTGCATAAAAAGAGTTATGAAAGTCAACGAAGCAAGTGAGGTGTTTAAGAATCGTGCCTTATGGCGCTCCGTTGTCTCTGCCTACCCTGCAAGGGATTTGGCGTGAAGTTATGTATGTATGTATTTTATGGTACTTGATAAGTGACGGAGAAATATACACACATACACTCTAAAACATAACACTCCTTCTATTTTAGACAAATAAACTGTGAAAAACTACTATAAATTCTAAAATAGATTTAAATATGTAGTTATAAGTAAAGAAATCTGTAGCTACATGTGCAAAATTGAACAAAGGTTAAAACTAAACTAGTTGTCCCTCCCGGTCCTCTGCGGACGTAACATAAAACGTGGAGAAATTAAATAAAAGCACTCAGTTAAGGTGTCGCCCGCACTTTGCTTTATAAAGCGCCCGCATGCATTACACGACGTGGCCCTCTCACGATAGTTTTAAACGATTTTAGTTAACATCAAAAGGTAACAATTGGACCCTTATGAAGTGCTCATTATGTCAGCTTTAAGGTATTTTGTTATGTGGTACAGTGTTGGGTTTCAACTGAATATAATATTCTATTTAATATATATTTTTATCACAAGCACTAGTAATGTTTTAAACTTCAAATCTTCCTCTTTGGGTCAGCTCCTAGAATATATTCCTGTCTTAGCTAGAGCAAACAATTGTTCCATGATTTTAACGTCAAATAGGTAATCTGAAGAACCTTGCGAAACGTCTAAAAATGGAAATAAAACTTTACCAATAGCCGCTAGTAGTAGGCGTTAATATACTGTATTAAGTGCTCACACCATACAACGATATTTGGATGGATTAATAATATATTAATTATTCATACATTAACAGGACTTCTAAAAACATAACATAACGTAACTTCACGCCTTTTCTATTCGAAGGTGTAGGCAGCGGCTATTAAACTTCTACTCGCCGAATCGTTACTTCCCAAAGGATGTTAAGATCTTAAGCATACGTTCATAAACAAAATTGTTTCTGGTGCAGTGAGGTGAAAGTTTCTTCGATTTTTTTTTTTTATAATAAGCTCTACAAATTGTAATGACCAGTCATTCGTATTCGCCTACATAAACTAGTTGAATTTATATATTGCCGAAAGGTACAAAAGCATTTATCATATCATTAAAGCCTTTATCCAGAGATATTATGCAAATATACAGCAAAACCTCCCACATTCTGGATCCACAGATCCTCAAACCTCATCATTCATTGTCAAAGACATATCCCACACTAGCTGGCCATTATTAAAAAGGTATTCAAAGGTACAGTAGGGGGACCTTTTTGTCCTCAATTGCCGGTAGGTACAGTTAATAGGTCCAAATTAATAATTTCCTTGCCCGCATCGTGTGACCATGATTCTGAGATAACCACCCTTGTGTTTCATAATTGAAACTTATTTTTGCCCGCCATTACTGTGTTTTTTTTTTGTGAATGCGTAAGGCAAACGTTGGTTAATTTTAAAATTGCCTATTAGTGACGTTACAAACAGACGAGTTGGGAATATAGGGTATGCATTTTATACCACAGTTGTTTTTGTTGAAATCTGATTACTGGTATTGAATCTATTGCTTTACCCAGATGCTATACATATACATATTCTATATGTTATATTATAAAAAATCATATTGAGCTGATATTGAGTACACTGTCAGTCATTCAAAAACGTCACTCAAAAATACTACAAAACTTTTTTCTTTATGTAGTAGTAGTATTAATTTATAATTAGCGCGAGAAATAAACTCAAATGTTTGCGTGGAAGGCAGACAATAAATAACATTAGTAAATAGTGGTGGCAGTATACAGATTTAGATAATAATTTTGACTATACGTCCTATATAATAATTGAATATATCTTGAATATATCTATGAGCCATTTGTAACTCTTTGCCAATCAAATCGTCGCCTTCGCGTGATTCAACGTTATTGATTATAGAAAGTATGTATACTACCTAACCAAAAACTATTCCCAATAGTCATCTCAGAAAAAAATCAGTGCCACTTACATAGCAATTTCCGTGGGATTAGCAAGTGGGGTGTCCACGCCGCGAGCGTTTGGGGACAGAACAATAGGCTCTCACGTGACGTGGGCACGTGGCGCTCGGGACCAGGGGGGGACAGAGCGGAGAGTGCGGAGGAGCGGAGTAAGTAATGCAATATTTGTTCGGCGACACACGGGTGACACGCGCATTGTGCATTGTGCACCTATAGCCAGGGGTCATCAACTGATGTGCACTTATAACATACTCGTATTTTTTTAAAAAATCTTCATAAAAATAAAATACATATTGAGCGCTATTCATTATGGCTAAATTAATAAACATGATTTATTTTAGTTAAGTATTCAATATGTGTATTGTATAGCCTTATTCATATCGGTTTCGTGTGCTACGTGTTTTGTCTTCTGAAACAGACTATTTTTTGAGTCGGTGTTGGACTACCGATATCGATTCTGGTAATCATATTTACAAGGCGAATAATACTATTATTTAGATATTGAACATTGTATTTGTAACTTTATAAAACAATAGTAAGAAGTCTAAGTTCATAATAATATGATAGGGTAAAGAAAGGTGGTGAAGTAACTAAAAAGAAGTAGAAGTAGAACTAAAAAGTGAAAAAGGTGAGTGCGATTAAGGAGATGAGAGAGATCTCTATTTAGAGAGTCCAATTCATGATACTCTTAATTTTTCTATTCTGTCTATTTAATTTTTTAATTCTTAACCTTAAAGTGCTAATAAGTACATAATTATAGCTCGTTCATATGGGAATGCATGGGTAAAACCAAAACAAATAGTAATAAGTTGTACATTCAGTCGAGTCGTTCAATGTACCATACATTATATACATACACGTGCAATGTTCAATACCTCTGTCACACACGTTAATCCCTACCCATGGGGTGGACGATAAAAAGATAATGCGGGCAAGTCGCGTGCGCATCAAAAAACCGGCTTTAATGATGCACCTATAGAGGCCGGGACTTATCGCGCCTGCGCACACCGCGCAATGTACAGCGTGCGCACACCAAAAATAACAAATGAGCTTAATTATAATACCTTGGCAAGGGGTGGCCCGGCGGAGTGGCGGAGTGGCAGAGCGGCGACAAAATAAACATGCCGGCAGGAGGTCCCGCCGTGTTTTTATTGTCGATGCGTGCTGAGCAGTCAATGTCGCGAGAGTAATGACGGGAATGGATTTCGGAATCCCCTGCCATTTGACGGTAATGATGATTTCTTATCTGTTCAAGAAAAAAAAATGGTTTTGTTTTCAATACTGCCTACTTGTACTTGTTCAATGGTAGCAAAACATCAGAAGCCATATATTCCATGACATTATTCGAAGACATACGTTAACATTGAGGCTAACAACATATAGAGAATTCTCTTTAATGATACTATTTTAGGCAGGGTAAGTCCAAGCACACACATCATCCTGGCACACGCCAATGACTTTTCGAAATTAATTAATTTCAAAAGTTATGGGTGATAAATATTGATGAATAAAACCTTTGCCTAGTATAGCAATAGGTTCGCCACCTATTCCATTTGGGACGTAAACATAACGGCGAGCCGAGGCTTAACAGCTACTGCCTTCCTGTTTGTTAATTCCAGAACCTTAGGAAGTTCTCACGCAAATATTGAGAGATATGTAAGAACTTTATTTAAGAAATGTATTTGAACATGTGTTATATTCTAAGGCAATAGTATTGTAACCCCAACACCAATCCTTTACCTCGCACATTTGGGAGTAGAATATCAATTATAAGTGTAAACCTTCGGGTACAAAGGACGTCAAATAAATTTTATAGTGTAATTTTTTTAGTAATAATAATATTCAAATGACATAGTATATAGAGTGCATATGGTCCAACAATAATTACTTTTGGTACATTGAAAACAACAAGTTTTGACAATACCACCCTCCACGGTGCTAGTGGTGTACATGTACGGTAACCGGTTGGCTTTGTTCGCACGCGTTATAAATCATACAAATGTGTCGCGCCGACTAAAAATCATTGGGAGAGTAATTTATCGTAGGTAAGGGGGGATGTAGGGGAAGGGGTGTGCGGAGCGTGCGAAGCTGCGGGGCAAGGTGTGGCCGAGTTTTTATGAACTATTGTTTAACGGTACGGGTCTCGCCAGGAATAGCTGGCGTTGTCACCCTACGCGTCAGTTCAGCGAATGTCATGCACATATTTTTTGGTATTATTTCGAAATGATTAGCATCAGGTCAAATTAAGATTAAGAAAATCTGTACAATGTATGTTTAACCGCTAAACTTATTGATATAAAACATGAAAATGTATGAGAATTCATTTCAATGAGTTTGAAATCAATTTAATTCGACTTCCACTTCTTCTAAGAGGAAGAGTCAGTAATAGATCTGATTATTCGATTTTGTATTTTTAAAGAAAACATATGTACAGGTATTTGAAAATAACAAAGAATAAGATTCTCTTATAAGAATATTTTCTATATATGACACAAAATTAAGAGTAAACTTTATTATATTAAATATTAAAAATTTATTATATTAAAGAGTAATCTTTATTATATTAGTTAAATAATATAGTACTACTTAAATATTAGTTTTAGGTAATCTTAAAATATAACTTATTTTGAACAAAAAATACCTAATGCTTACGAGAATTACCGAGATCTTGCAACTTGATATACATACATACATCCTCACGCCAAATCCCTTGCGGGGTAGGCAGAGAGAACAGAGCGCCATATGGCATGATTCTCACTCGCTTCGTTGACTTTTATAACTCTTTTCATGCACGCGCGTCGATTTTTGAGGATCCTAACATCACCTTCCTATAGAACACGTTCTATTTGGTCATGAAATTTGACTTGATTTCAATTACACGCAAAACATCATGACAAATATTTATAACTGTTTGAAAAAGAGTAATTAAAACATTGAATCTACAAATACAAAAATTTAATAGAGAAAGAAGAGGTTAAATTATCAAATATCATAAAAATAAAAATTTGGTAACGCCACAAGAGCAAACAGCGCTAGATTTGGCAACAAGCTCTCTTGCTCAACGGTCGGCGCTCGGCAGCTCTGGCAGGTTGGGGTGACAATCTAATAAAGTGTCCCGCACCCCGCTGAGACTGTCCGATTACGTGCTGCAAATCTAGTTACCCTACACTGATTAATATTATGGCCGTATTCATGACACTTGACGCCCAGTTTTATAAAATTGAAAATATAATCAAATTACTTTTGCTATAATAACGAACAAACGATGTTTTAGCTCCGACCTACATTGACTGTTGTTGTATATAAGTTCAACATGTATATTTGTATAACATCATAATACCGAAATAGCTTATAGCATATATGTATAATGCATGTTTACTGACAATCGTAGGTGAAAATTGTAACAGTTATCACTGAATTAGGAAGTAACAATATTTATTGTTTAAAACCTCTCAAGTCTTATTTTTTCTAAATAAAATAATAAGATGGAAATTCGTTGACAGATTGTACTTGAAAAAGCAATAAATGAGCCAATTTCTTAAAAATACCTACTATTCATATAAAATATAAATAATGTATGCATAAAATTTAAATACCAAGGTTTTAGGATTTTGGATACTATACTTCACAGCGCCTCGTCAATTGTGTCTGACGCCTCAATATTATTCAACCAGTTCCAATCACAAGAATCGGTTAAATTCAATTCGAAACAATATCAATAAAAGTATCGTGAACATGGAAGTAAAATATCGATAAATATTCATTGCAAGGTGCGCGTCTCGATATAAAGTCGATATAAAAGTGTGCTGAACTATCAATAAGGCTAGATCCACATTTATGAGGTGCAAACGGCGGCGCCCGTAGTTGTCACAGTGTGGAGGGAACTAAACATGCACGCAGCTTTACTTTATTCTATACAGATGGGATATTACAGTTTATATAATTGTTTTGTTCAGAATCTCTGTCTCTGTTCTGTATAAATTGTGTCTTGTATGAATCAGAATATTATTCTCTCTGATTGCAAAATAATAATATGTTTTCTTTATTTAAAGATACACCCTTCTCAGCTGAACTTTTAACTAACCCTTCTCAGCTAAAACGCATTGCCAAATGATTAGGTATCTACACACACTTGCATATTAAAATACCAAGATCAGTGATGTGAAATTGCTGGCCCTGGATTTAGAAGCCTTGTGCTCGACCATCAGACCAGCAACACCGTGTCAATTAATGAATTTAAATAATATGTTATTCTACTGTCTATTCTAATGTTATACAGACTGTAAATTTTATAGATTAACGTGATTTGTTTTTTTTTAATTTAACAAAACTATCGACAGTATTCTTCCCCTCACCGGTGTATATTTGTACGTTACGACTAGTTTTGCATACAATGCTCGTTTGTCACACTAATGCATGTCGGTAGCACACCGGCCGGGGCCGCGCTCACAGAGACCGGCCTAGGGAAATCGTTACTGGATCAGACGTCGAGATGTAGTTAGTGAACTGAAGAGGGTGGGTAAGGTTTATATCATTAAAATATTTTTAATTACATCTAGCCATATATTCTATCATTTAAATTGATTTATATTAATAATAAATATAAAATACTTTCTGAATAGGATTTTGAAAACAAGTAAAATTTAACTGTTCTACCCAAGTTAGCATTTACATAATTCTATTTAGTTTTCGTAAGATATGAAAGTTTAATACGTAACGATACCCCCAAATCAGTTAAATTTGTAAGAATATTTTGTTAATTACCAAAAAGCACTCAGCCAATCAAAATAAAACAATTAATTTTAGTAACAGTAATAGAATCTCAGCTTAAATGTTCAAGTTTGTGTTTCAATGTGAGTCTAAGACGCAAATTCATCGTGCTGCCGATGAAACAGAGCCGAGAGGCGGCTTGTAGACCTTCATATAAACAGTTCAATAAAAACACATTAAAAGATATGTCTCCAATTTAACTTGAATTTATGGTCAATGTAACTGTCTTGCTATGAATCACTCAACCCTACGACGACAATATTTCTTGTTTAGAATAGATTGCTGTTCTAATCGCTGACACCAAATATCATATCTTGTATAAATGTGGTAATGTATATTATACTATGAAAAATTATATTATTTGACATCGACGTGAGGCGATGACTTAGGTTTAGGTACTTAGCCTCCCCCACAAGTGTTTGCGTCATAAACTTTTGGAAATGTCCCGTTTATACTTCATAAAATTTATATGCAATTTTATTCGTTCAATAAAGATCGATTTGACTATTTTGTTGCAGCAGACCCCGGGGAGATGCGCCGCACAAATTAAGATATCAGATAAAGAAAAACTGTCATTTTATTTTTATCTTTATAAACATTTATTGAAAAATAAATAAAATCATATCTTGGACACAATATACACAGCGCCCTCTAGTTCCAAACTAAAAAACGAAATGCATGTGTTATGGATACTAGTTATCCGACATTAATACGTATATACTTTTCTTTTGTAAATACAAACTGAAAATACATAGAAAAATACCCAGA
The DNA here is from genome assembly GCA_905147225.2 of Euproctis similis. Lineage (NCBI taxonomy): Eukaryota > Metazoa > Arthropoda > Insecta > Lepidoptera > Erebidae > Euproctis > Euproctis similis. The sequence goes on along the minus strand of LR990115.1, from coordinate 20,921,934 downwards.
CGTCACGTAAACATTCGTGCTTGTCATAAATATTTGTACTCGGGTAATAATCAAACCCGCTAACTTCAATTCTACAGTCGGTACTTTTAGGAATGCACCACGAGGACCCTTTGATAAGATATATTTTATAATTTTAGTACACACAGAAAGCATTATCGAACAAAAAAATTAACAAAAATGTGATGGAAAAAATTCCAAGCCGGTTGGTCTCCGTGGAAGAATACGACCAAAACCCTCCAATGAATACTTATAAACGAAGAAAACATATCAGACAATATGAACACACGACGAAAGAGATAGCTGGAAGCTCAAACTTCAAATTATTGAAAGTATTCAAGTATTGAAAGGCAGAACCCAATGGCCATCAACGGAGGAGGCCTTCACCCATTCCGAGGTTCTGGTAAATTAAATAAAAACCAAACAACTATAAAATTTAAAATTAAATACTATTTTATAATACATAATTTACACCTATAAAAAGAGAACAATAAATAACATAGAAATAAACAAATAAAAAGTAACACATACCTACATAGACACAAATTAGGAAATTTTAAAAACTTGCACTTATAGTTTATAATAATAATTTTAGTCCAAACAATGTTTAAGTCATTTTTGCTATTCGTAGTATCTACCGTAACTAACATCTTGTCAGTCGTGTCTCTTTATCTGTTCTGCTATATTAAATTAACAAGCGTGATGTTCGCTGGAGTATACAAACAAAGTATTTGGTGGATATCGTTAATATACAATTGCACCCTTTGCTTTCATCGAAATATAATCTTGTTAGTGGCTGAATGGAACGTAACTTCGTTAGAGTTTTCCTCCAAGTACCTTCTCAAGAAATTATTCGTTCATTCTGTTCTTCGACGATTTTTACCTTAATTTGTATTGATTAAGTTTTAATTTTCTTATTATATTTATATTAAGGAGTAGCTTTTGCTAATAATTTTGTTACATAACATAACAGTGGTAGAGCCAAGCAGTTCGCTGCATGAATGGGCCGGCTCGACCGGTGAAACACCACGACCTCTCAGAAGACCAACGTAAAGTGGCTCATACCGCGTTTCGGTCGGTGAGAGAGGTACCCGGAGGCCCACCCCTCTTCCCCATCCTTTCCTATCCCCTATTCCTTAAAGGTCGGCAATGCAACAGTAACACTATATGTGTTGCTGGTGTCCATGGGCGGCGTTGGTTGCTTACCATCAGGTGACACGCCTGCTCGTTTGCCCTCCTATCCCATAAAAAAAAACATTGGTATCTCATGGCCACACATCGAAAGAGTCTTTGTATTTGTATGTATTATAAATACATACATACATACATAAATTCACGCCAAATCCCTTGCGGGGTAGGCAGAGAGAACAGAGCGCCATATTATAAATAATATATTTATATCCGAAAAAGCAATCCTAAATTGTTTTCGGAAGTTACGTGTGATAAATATCGATGACTGAAAACTTTGTGCCCGGTGTATGCCAATATATTCACTACCTGTTTAATTGGGACGTAAACATAACGGCGAGTCGAGGCTTAACAGCCGCTGCCCTCACCTTCGGGTAGAAAAAGGCATGAAGTTGTGTTATGTTATGTTTGAATCTTGTAGAATTAGTTTTGTGGTTGATAAAAGAAGGACTGTAAACAATTTCTCCACGCGAGCAAATAATTTTGTAACATACACACACAATGTCATGCCAAGTCCCTTGCAGAGTAGGCAGATATAATGTTATTCACTCTTATTAGCAACAATATATTATAATAATATTTACGTTGCTCTACACATCATAAACTTGATGCCGCAAATTAATATATCACTTTTATTAATTAATAAAAATTGATGCAACCATCAAACACGGTACGAGCAAAATAAACTGGTCTTTTATATGTTACGTGACGGTCTCAAGGTGTTTTAATGATGAGTTGAACTTTATAAGTGTCTTGCCAATAAACTGTCATGGTCCATTTGATTAGGTGTCGTTTGTATGTGACCATTACCGGTGCTTGAAGATGCTGATCAATTTGTGATGGAAAGATTTATTTATTATATTAATCGTAAAGGTCATAATTGCTAACTTTTCTGAGTGTCATAGTTGTTTCTTCTTCATGGTTCTACATTTCAAGTATTTAGAGTTTTGTGTATTTTTTTTATGATAAATGTGGATCAAATTATTCACACCCGATTCTAGTAAGTTATTCTTGAAAGTCAGAACTGATAGCCATAATACCACGAAGCCCGTTAATATCGAAAATGAAATCAGAATATAGCATAAAGCTTGTTATTTTGCCACACAATTCATTAGAGATCGATAAATGTATAATGAGTGTTGCAGACGGTTGCACCCTTCACTGTTCAGATTGCACCCCAGGATTTAACGGACAGGAGTGCGCTGTACCTACTGTGAACTAAGCAAAATCCATATTTATATTGTGTTAATGTTATGGGTTACGGTTTTCGGATGTTGTTTTAGCTGACTTCCAATCAAACTTAATAAATCTACTTATTTATATATCTGTAATTAGATTGCATTGAAACAGCTCAAACAATTTTATATTGTTCTCATTGTTTTATGTATGATACTCCCATACAATTTGATGTATCTCAATTATTCTTGTAAAATATCTTCTTGTATATCTTTATTCACTTTATGTACAATAAAGAATAATTATTATTATATTCTTGTACAGTATATCTGCTTAGTTCTCTTGCTTTATTTGTAACACTGTCATATTTTTTCTTTCACGCATTAAAGAAACCTTAAAAGCAGAATTTGACAGATACTTAACAGTTAACCTAACCTAGTAACCAGCTAACCTAGTTATTTGAAGCCTGGGAGGAGTCACGGGATGCTTATGGAATATTTTGTGACTTGTCTAAGGCTTTTGATTGTGTGCAGCATGAAACTCTGGTCAGAAAATTACACCACTACGGTATAAGAGGCATCGCTTTGGATCTTCTCATTTCTTATCTGAGTGATAGGATTCAAAGAGTATATGCTACTATAAGCTGTCACATGGATCAGCTGTAGCAATGGGAGTGCCACAAGGCTCTATTTTGAGACCTTTCTTGTTTCTTTTGTACATTAATGATCTACCATATCTTGTGAAAAATAATCATGAAATAGTTTTGTAACAGATGACGTTACTAGTGACCGTGCTGGTGGCTGGTGTTCGCGAGTTGGTACTTCTTCATGATGGTAAGGGAGTGGTCGTTAATGAAAGATGTAATTAAGATCTTGTCATCTTTATTTGTGTCAGCGACAACTGTGTGTCGCTGCACACCGACCACTACAGCATACTGTGCGTACAGAGGTTATATACTATTGATGGCACGTACATGAACGTGCCACGAGGTGTAGTATCCCCTACACCATTCCCCCCTTAGTTGAAAAAAATCCTTAAGCTTAATCACAAAAGTAAAAAAAATCCTATAGTTACACAGTACAATACACAGTATGTTTACATGTTCATGTTAATATACAAGATTAATATAATATTAAAATGCCTAATTGGCGAAAACGTGATTTTACTACAAATATTTGTCAATATATCGGTAATTAGAAAAACTAGTTCTCAATGTCAATGTTAATATGATGCATACATTGCAAAATAGTGACGACGTGATTTAACAACGATTAGTCGTCAACATGCTTTGCGGAAATTGCGTGACATTGTCACAGTCACTATAACATACACAATATCTTATGATTACGTGTTTTTAACACTTATACAATCCGGTATAGTAGCCGCGTTTAACTGTCTATAATCTCTACAATGACGTATTTCCCAATTTTTAGGTACAACGTGTAGATCTATCTATCATAGACTTCTTGACGGCCTACGTATCCCTAATTCCTGCATAGCAGCGAATTCAGTTTTAACACAAATAAATTTATCAGGCGGTAAACGTCTGGCGTGCGGAGATATCCGGCTCTGCTACATGTATACCGCCACACCTAGTTTTCCTGCAGCCTTCTTCCGGCTCAGGGTGGCACACATCTATAAGCATGTTTCTTACGTGATACTGACTTACCTAATCTTGGCTTTTGGAGTTCTGGAGTGTACGCGTGTGGCTGCGAGAGTTGGAACGTGAGCGGCGGTGGCTAAACCTTCTGTTGCGACCAGCCGCGTTTTGCTCGTTCCGTGTCTTCGTTACGGGAACTCGGCTTCCTTAATATTTTTTCTGTATTTGGCGCCTCTGTGATTCCTCGTCTCGTCTCGCATCTTCAGCGTTTCTTACATATCATATCGTAGCAGTTCTTTTTCTTGGAATTTGGTCTCTCGGTGCTCTGCTTTTGTGGAGTGAGTACTTTTGACTTCCTCTTACTTCTTCTGCCCTTGTAAACCATACGCGAGGCTGGTCCGTCAAAAATTTCGGAATTTGCGAATCGAAGGAAATGCTGTCGCGTTATAGGCTTCAGATTTCGAGTCATTCTTCGATGGACCTTGCGTAGCCGACGGCATTGTGCTGGAGCATGGAGTTTGTGGATTAATTTTTTACAAAAAAAGTGCTTTCACGGTGTAACAATTTCTTGGAAGTCGGATTTTCTTGAAGCTTCGGGGTTCACACGTCAGGGTTTCTTGATTGCGTGTTCGTCGGGGTTCACACGTCGGGGTTTCTTCATTGCGTGTTCGTCGTTCACGATAACGTCAACCGTTACATTGGTGACCACCAATGTAACGGTTGACGTTATCGTGAGGCGGATGGTCTTAGGTGATGGTGTTCGTCATCAGAAGGTTGCGTGTTCAGATCACGTCGTGGGTCACCAGTGTAACAGTGGGTACAGGTGACTGTCGCAATGGATGATGGTATATCGTGTAGATGGTGTATCGTGTAGTATCCCCTACAGTTTTGTTTGCAGATGATGCCTCTTTAGTTTTTAAAGTTAATAGACAACAGACAGTAACTGACGATGTGAACAATGCTCTTTCTAAAATAGTGAACTGGTTTAGTGCTTATAATTTGCTTTTAAACGGTAATAAAACTAAATATGTTAATTTTTTTACAAAAAATGTTAAACAAGTAAAAACCAGTGTGGTGATGGACAATGAGAGATTGGAATTGGTCAATAAGGTTGTCTTCCTTGGTATAACATTAGATTCTAAATTACAATGGGGCCCACATATAGAAACGTTGTCAGGTAGACTAAGCTCGGCAGCTTACGCTGTAAGGAAAATACGTCAACTGACCGATGTTGATACTGCGTGTTTAGTTTATTTTAGCTATTTTCACAGTATTATGTCGTACGGCTTATTGCTTTGGGGTAGTGCCGCGGATGCAGATTCGGTTTTTGTGCTCCAGAAACGAGCCGTTCGTGCTATTTGTATGATGAGTCCCAGGGATACACTAAGAAATAAATTAAAAGAGATAAGAATTATGACATTTTATTCACAATATATTTATGAAAATCTTATTTATGTTCATAAATATAAAACTTAATTTTAAAAAAACTGCGATATTCATAAACTAAATTTAAGAAATAAAAACAAACTCGTTGTGCCCACTACCAGGCTCCATAAAATCTCTAACTCGTTCCCAGGTCAATGTATACGCTTCTACAATAAACTTCCAAACGACGCGGTTGAATTATCCATGGGTAAATTTAAGAATTATATTAAAAGTAGATTATATCAAAGGGCTTACTATTGTATCGCATATTATATAAACGATAAAAAAGTTTGGAATTGAACTGCTCCTTTTGTGTTGTGTTGATTGTAATTATTACCATTTGTTAAACTGGAAATTGAAAAGGGTCGGCCTTGAGTTTCTTGCCAGTTCTTCTCAAGAAGCCTTGACGCCGGAATTGGCACATAGATTCGCTTTCACATTCAAGATAGTGTGATGAAAGGGAATCTAAGCTCCGCGTATTTTAGCTTGTATATGACGATTCTAAGCACTTTCTAAAGTCTAAGGAATAAAGGAATTTTTTTTTTTGTTAACAGCTCAACAGAAAACCGACGCATATAAAAATATGTAAGTAAATCTGCCCACCCGTTAGCATCAAAAGATAATAAAAGATCCTATTAACAAGTTTTCATTTCATAAATAAAATTTACATCACATCTCATCAAATCTATCGAATCGCTTCAAATATATGAGCCGTGCACCAAAACTATGACGATTGCTGATCCAAATTCGATTCGTACAATATTCATCCCACACCTAACAATATAGGTACCGCAAAGTCCAGGGGGAATGTACAACAAAGGCAAGGTGTGCAGTGTGCACAGTGCGACTGATCGCGCGCGTCAAATCTCTGGCTATTGTGTCGCGAGTCGCCCCCGTGTCGCCCTCGTGTCGCCCCCGTGTCGCACACATTAAATATTATTATTACTACAAGATTTATCGCGTGGAAAATTGCACTTATTGTTAACGGCAATATTTCATGTGATTATGAATTTATTTTTATGTTAATTATATGTGTGTATGTGTGTGTGTGTGACGTCACACAAAGAGTTTTATTGCTGTACATACGTTAGTGTAACGGTTGTCTTGTATGCATTCATTATTATATGTGAACTTACAGTCTAATAATAATATTTTATGATCGATGTAACTGATTTTCGTTTACGTAACGTGTGCTGTATATTTCAATTATAATGTGAACTTTGGTCTGGAATCCTCCCATTAGGATATGCTTCTTTTTTAAATCAAAGCTTATTCAACACTTTTTGCAGTAAATTGTGTACTTTAGTAGGTACTTTATCTATTGTATTATAATATGGAAGTAGAATAAACACAATTGAGAAGCACTGCTCGCGAACTACGCGAAAGAGGTTGTCGAGTAGATCATTGGTTTGAAAGAAACTGTTGCTAATAAAGTAAGGAAAAGCTTATTACGGTGAACCCAAGGATCCATGAAGAATGTGAAAAACACAATATTATGCAGTACAAAAGCTGAGCAATCCTAAAAGAAGCCGGAGTCCACGAAAACCACGAAAAACCTTCAGAAATTTTGATTCAGTAATAGAGATGAAAGGTATTCTAAAGCTTGTCCAGTATTCCCCAATATTTAAATTGGGAAGAGGCACAAGCTAAGTAGATTTAGTTTTTGAAGATCTTATACTCTGGTGCTGAATAAATGTCAGAGGTCCTGCATATGGAGGTATATTTATTTCTTATTAATATATCAGCTCGGTCTATAATCTCCCTCCTGACAAACTATTGGGATTTAAATAAGTATAAATAAGTGCGTAGGTATCGTTCACGGGGACAAAATACAATAGGTGATAGGGGGAGTAGGAAGTGGGGTGTATGCCGCGACTAATCGCCTTTTCGTGTGCGCACAATCGCAGCGCACGCTTTTATTGATAACAACGTGCGCTGTTGCTTTTTCACATGAGCGAAGATTAAAAAGAGTCAGAATATATTGATTCTGCTTGTGTTGGGATGCTTTATGTTTATTTTAAGCATTAATTATTTTTTAAACAATTTATTCAACATATATAAGCGTGTGTTTAGTAATTATAAATAAACGAATTTATATAGGTAGTTGTTGTTCTTTTAAGAATAGTCAAAAACAAGGAACACTTTTTTTCTATATCCCGTATAGGAAATGACTATAACTGTGATTATGACTGTTAGCCCAGATCTGATCTGACTGTTAGACCAATTCTGTAACCTTGGCCCAAGGTTGCAAACTAGCACTGGCTGATCTGACATTATTTAAAGTATGGGATGATAACTAAGGCCCAGGCTTAGTTTACAGTACTGGGACATGGCTGACAATTAACGTTGCCCCAACATCGAATAGCCAGAGCTGGTTGCCCGAGTTGGTCGAAGCCCAGCCCTATCGTTCAAGACAGGCAGTTCCTACATGATTTAGCTCACGTTTAGTTCATATTATGAAAATAAAATATGAAGCCTATTTTCATTTTTATTTTTTTAATTTTTTGCTCATGCTTTTAATAGTAGTTTCACATTAACAGAAGATATCACAGATAGAACAGAAAATAGTTTAGATGGAATCGAACCAGCTACAAGAGACGTATATCGAGAGAAGTAATCTAGTAGCAATTACAGTACAATCAGTGCACATCTGTCACACACATCGGCTACCTGTCATGTGTTAGCCCTCACTGAACCACGACAGAATGACCTGCCACCACAAGCCCAAACACCAGTAGGTCAATTTGTTTTTTTACTGTGTTTACTTTTAGATGACTATCATTCTGAACACAATGGTGCGAGTGTTTAGTAAGCTTTATGTTTGCGGCATCCAAATAATATCCGGTGTAAATACTTAAAAAAATACCTTCTACGAGTATATAATGTTAAGTTTGTGATATAATAATAATATCTTTGCCACAATACACACAGAACCCATCAGTTCAAAGGTAAGCAACTAAATGCTTGTGTTATGAAAACTATATAAAAGACACTTAAATACATTTCTTTTGTAAATAGGTACATTCTCACAGATACATATGACAACAACTAAACGTTATACAAAAATTTTTGCTTATCAAAAATTTTGGTATTCGGATGGGGATCGAACCCGCCGACCTCGATAAGTTAGTAGTACCGGGGTAGTTTTACCAATGTACCACGAAGTTCAGCTTCTGCGCCGCATCTGTCGTGTGTTATATAAACTGAGTCTTCTCTTATCTGACTTCGGGATCTTTTCATTAAGGTAATCGTGGTGCAGATCTCAAAAACGCCACGTGGACAGCATGCTCGTGGGTGATGGAGTACAGCTTGCTTCTATGAGATTATTTCAAAATTATGTTTAGTACAAACTTTTGTATTCTGGGAAAAGTAATATTATAAGCACTATAATGTATATTTGATCCAGTATGTCTGTCTGTCCTCTTTCTCCAATTAGTATCAAATTCCACTTAAGGAGATTATTGAAAATAATTGAATGTTTCCATAAGTAATATAATTAACATAACTTCAGACCTTTTCTATCAAAACATATAATATGTAGCGAGACGAGGCTTAGCAGCCGCTGCCTACACCTTCGGGTAACAAAAGGCGCGAAGTTATGTTATATGTTATGTTATGTAATATTTATTATACTTATACCAGAATCGATCCTACTTCTTGATTTGGTGGTGGGAACTTGAGCACTGGAGAAAAAAAGTAATAAAACTTTTGTAAATATTCATTCTTTTTATCATAGCCTTCCAATGTACCTTCGTTGAAAGAAGATGTTAGTAGGGTTTGACTAAGCAAAGATGATTTTCCGTTGAATAATAAGAACTTCTTATATCCTGCAAATGTGCCTCAGACAAATATTCTCTTCGCATCAGGATGAAACCACTGCACCTACTAGATGCTCTACTTTAAGAAAATTAGAAATTCACCAATCTTTTTTTATGTATTCTCTGTACTATGACAATCTGTCCGAGGACAATAAGCCACTTGTTTGGCTGGATCAATTAGAAAAACTATTTTTACAGAGGCTCTTCATCCCTATCATTTTGATGCACACTCAAATTCATTTTCAAAACTTTTCACTAAAAAGACTAAATTGACCTTCAACAATGCACGTTAATTGTGTCTCACGCGGTGGGGTAACCGCTCCAGTTATCGGTAATTAATAATCGTGCAGGAGAAGCGTTTTTAATTTGTGCTACACGTGCACGACGAATGGAGACGCGTGCACCATCGGGACGAAGGGGTCTGATGCTTGTGTGTGGGAATTAAAATATGCTTTGTTATTAAAATTTCACCTTGATAAGATATTTTCATTACAATTTTCAATGAAAATACACACATATATACAGATTTATACCGGTGGTCAACTGCTCATTTATATTTTTTTATGCACAACAACGTTAGCTACTTTTTACATTTTTCTTACTGTCTATTAAATAAATGCAGGAATTATTATTCGTAAGTAATCTAACTGTTTCTTTTTATGATAGCCAAACATATATTTAAACTTGTTACAATCACATCTATGTTATGGTTTTTGTTCTTTTTACTAATACCATTTATAACTTGCAAGTTTTCCTATTATGTCTGTAAAGACCTATGTAATAAATAATTAGATTTGGACCAAAGAACTGTCTATCAAACGCATAAATTTTCTCAAGTTTACTTATATAGCTACTACTTTATAAAGAAATATTCAACTTATTTTATATAAAAACTAAAAATGTAAGAAAGTGTCAACTATGCTCGAAAGCAGCTCGTAAATCGTAACATCTACAAAAATGTGATATAGAAGCATGGCGTGGCGTGGGTGGTGGTGGCCGACCTACAATATGTCGAACACTTTTATCAATGTTCGCTTTTCAATAAACCTCTAACAAACTGGCCAGTTGACTCGCAGCTTTTTTACGCCAATAGAGTCACTTCCGCGTCCGAACGGAAGTTGTCCGGTCCGGTCGTGGCCGACAACAGGAGCGCTTACCTTAGTTTTTTATTTGTGTTTCCCTGATTTATTGTTGTTTTGAATTTGTTTGGGCCACTGTGTCCGCGCCAAAATGCTTTCAACAGTTTCAGGAAATGTAGTTTTTTTTTCACTTCTACTCGAAGGCAAATTTAAAATTTTTCCAACAATGTGCACAGACAACAAACGAACGAATCTCAGAAGATATCCAGAATCGAATTTACTAAGATATCTACTATTATTACAACCTCACGACATTTTTTCTATATTCTTAAGGTATAAAACAGTTTGCTTATACTTTGACATTTAAATATTATTTCTAAATAAATGAATACAGATACACTGGCAATACTATCATTAAAAATGGTGTATACTCTCTAAAGATATTTTAATCCTACACAAAATTTAAAAAAGCAAAGTAAACAAACTCTTTTCATCAGAACACAAAGAGCGTAAATAATTTTTAAAAAGAGCACACGAAATATTTTTCATTAGGCAACACCAAACAATGACAATTGAATGGCACTATACCTTCCGTGGATTACACCGACTTATTGCGACTTCACAACCGTCCCGTTCAAAAGAATAATATATCTTTATCCCACGGCTTTCCCTGCTTTACTTCTTGCACATTTTTCAGAAAAACATAAGAGCTCGCTCACTCTACTCTCTGCAATTTCAACCTTAACAGAAAAAACATACAACTCATTCTATTTTGCGATGCTATTCCATAGAATAGATTGCATTGTCTTCTTGCGTAAATCATTCTAGAATAAGATATGTATCTTCTACCAAATGAAAGTTTACTTTAAAAAAGACACTTTAAAGTTTATTTTGGTTTGTGTTCGACATTCGCATACATCTTTTTTATATATTAAGTGGTTTCACGAGTTATAAGGTCACTTTTTCTTTGACGGCTGAAGGAAATTTATTGCAAGAAATAAGATTGCCGTGAGTTTTATATCCGAAGAATTATAAAATTAATAAATTAAATTATCAATTACCAAATATGTATATTTTTCATATAAATTAAACCAGCAACAACTGCGTAACAGCTAATGCGATCAACCTCTACGCAACGAGGCTCAAATATTTTGTACAATAATATAATTATTGTACAAAATACAAAAATATCTACAGAAAAAATATTTTCTCCAAAATAATGTCACAGAATGTAATGAAATAGAAACAAATCAGAACTTATCCCCGGCCCGGGATATAAACACGTCATTTTATTAGACGAATACACCTTACCACTATAAACATAATCTTTCATTTGCACAATTGTTTACGACTTCTGGCCGGCGTTTATAGCTCCGTCTCTTTCTTACTAGCATATGCGTATTGTAGTTTTGTCTTTTTCTAAATAAAGGTGCGTTTAGTTGGTTGTTTATTTTGATCGCAGGGAGGACCCTTCGGTAATGATGATTGGTTCGCGGCACTAAATTGGAGGTGGCGAGGACATACGAATTCACTTAGCGCTCGTGCCGTCGCCGTCCGTTCCACAGGACGGTGATATGTGATAACTGTCCACATTTGTACACGTCGGTGTACATCACCAACACCACTTACATTACTGTATAATTTTAGTATATTTATTTTCACGCAAGTATTATATTTATTATGACACTCGGTTGTTTCTCGCTGCCTAACTAAAATATTTCTCGTCATAACAGATCGGTTATAATCAAGAGTTTCAGCAGTAAATATAAAAGTAATTTTACTAGTTAGCGCTTACAATTTTTAGTTAGGGTTAGATCACTTGTAAGTGGTCGGTGCTGACGATGAATAACACGAAAACAAAATTATATAATCACAGATTGATATATCTCTGATTATATAATTTTGAAGAAAAAAAACTTGCAATGTATAGATATAAATATATACATTCATTTTTAGATTTCAAAACAGCTGATTAGTTTTTTTCGTTATAGTTTGTTTGTGAGATCGATGACTATTGCAATTATAAGAGACTTTCAATTTAGTCATTGAGGTATTTATTTCTAATCGTATATCCTTTCACTGATGCACCATATAAGATTTAGGTTTAATGAGATGATTTTGGTTTCCTAATAAAATCGCCTTGCTTATTTCACTTCCAAATAACAATCTTTCCAGTGAGTCTTTGCCAGATTTGTGTAGTTGTTCTGTCTTTTAGTATATGTAATGATGTCCATCTATCCTCGTGTGTTTGTCGATCTGTTTGTCACCCATCCGTATATTTTTATAGACCACACACAAAACTCTATGAATATTTATGATTATTTATCCCTTACACAAATAACTTTTAATAGCAGACAAACACGTCAAACTGTTCCATAATAAACTGATCAATAAAAGCCGATCGATACTCAACTTTACAAATAGAATATGTTATGCCTTATTATGTTACACAGTCTCGGTGGCGCAGTGGGCGAGCGCACGGTCTCTGATCCAGAGGTCCGGGGTTCGATTCCAGACACTGGCTCACACCAATGACTTTTCGAAATTGTTTTCGGAAGTTATGTGTGATAAATACCGATGACTGACAAACTTTGTGCCCGGTATGGCAATAGGTTCGCCACCTATTCCATTTGGGACGTAAACATAACGGCGAGACGAGGCTTAACAGCCGCTGCCTACACCTTCGGGTAACAAAAGGCGTGAAGTTATGTTATGTTATGTTATGTTATGCCTTATTGCATACCAATGTAACTTCACGTGTGGTCAATTGCGGAGTAGATAGTAATAATTCAGTCAACACACAGAAAAAATTTGTACAAGTATATTATAACTAAAATTATATTGTATGTATAAACCTACTTCTGGCGCAGGTGTTTGCAATATTTTCCGGGAACGTTCACATACATATGGAACATGGTATAAAATCACTTAACATCAGTATTAGATTCATTGCGATCTCGCGCCATTACCTTCCTTTAGACAAGCGAAGCCTTTCAATGTATATTTTTTTCAATCAATTGCTTTAACATAATACATCGCTATTATTTTCTCTGTTTATTTTCTTTATACTGTTTACGTAAAATATAATATATTAAATACGGGAATACGGCATTATTTCTTTTTGGGTTTTATTTACTAAGTAGGTAATAAATTAACCATCACAATCTTTAGCTTCACGCTTCTTAAACATCGTTCTATATTTGATTGTACACGTTTTTGTTAAACACTAAAATAGATTTGGAGTAAACCTTTTTCGTTAGAAATCTAACACTCAACATTTTATTATTATATGGCATCTCAACTAAATGTACGCCCGCAAAGTCCCGGTGGCGAATTACATTCTACAATTCTACAAATTAGTTGTAAAACTTATTTCTTACATTATCGGTATTTATGATGTGAAAAATCTAAGCGGGGGTAAATCTGGGCGATACAGGCCGTGGCGACGCATCACCACGCTATCCCATTTTATTTTCAACAGGACGAGTAATGCACACTGCTTGATAAAGAAAAAGCTTTATTTTATTAGAGTATATGTACTAGTAATTTACATACAAAAATAAAATCAAAACAAAAATAACAAATTCAGTGGAGTGTTGCAAATCTTGCGTACAGCATCCCTCGCGCGACATCTCTTCGAGCTGCTCTCTTGCACGTGACCGTCGGATAGTTCCCGTGAATGTCGTGTCTAATTGTGACTATCAATGGGCACGTGGCCTCAAGGGCCCAAATTGCCTTCACACAGTTTGTGAGGCAATTGTTTACGTAACAGTTTCTGGACTGCTGCACCAGAAATGTCAATCGCATGGATACAAATATTTGTGACAATTCGAAGTCTATAGCGAACTTTTATAATTTTGATTGAAGTTAAAATTATTTGCAACTCGATATTTTTTCGAGATAATTGTGAGCTGTAATCTGTTCATGTTTTTGCAGTAAAATAGTTTTCTACAATGATTAAGATAATTTTAACTTGGAAAAGGATACCGTGATAAGTTTTCATCTAAACGTAAACACACTTTTAATAAATTAAACGGCTTATAGGTTCATATCTAGTTCCAATTTTCAACGATTAAACAGATCACGGCCATGTATTGTCCTAAACTGGCATGGTTGGCATGGATTGAGAAACACGTAAAAATGCTGCCAATATAATCTCGCCTTATGAGCGAGAAGACACAAAAAAAAATATGGCCAACTCTTTTGCCGCAAATTGCTTTTTTGTCTCTGTAACTATAAAGTTCTATAAATGTTGTTATTTTGGATTTAGAGTTATTAAACTTGAAAAATTAAATTGTCAATTCTGAAAGAATTTTTATAGATGAGACGGGCACGTAGGTACTTAGCTAGAATATATTCGCAAACAAATATTTACCTGTCCATAAATACAGAGACCACGTCGATGCAATATCCACACATAAAAAAAAAAAATACAGAATACGTCCATACATCTATTCAATATTTTCACGTTACATGTCTCTAGGCGAATTTGAACTCAACAGTACCACTAGACAAGGTTGAATTTTGCTATAGACGTCATTTCCGAGTACTAAATTTTTGTGCGTCGACGAACCTGCATTCAATGTGGAATGTTATAAGGTGCATATTCAGTTGTAGGTGATGTCGTTAGCGTGTGGCTGTCCAGCAAAATGAACTGCGGAAGATGTATGAGGCGGCGGATTAAAAATATTTGTACGCGCCATTATACACGGTGTAATGAAAACCTTCAACGTGGCTCTTTATTAAAAGCCAACTTTTACACGCGACTGCGTTCCAATATCATTTTACATATTTTTATTTTTTTAATAAGATAAATATTCTAATGACTCTTTATGAATAATTTATATACATTGAAATTTAACAGAAAACTACCCTGTTTACGATATGATATGTTTATAATAATATGCTTGTTCCTACTCCGGTGATCATGGAAACTGTAAAATATACGTACATGACGTATATTTTACAGTTTCCATGATCCAGAAAAAATACTCAATAATAATACGTGTCATCCAAAAATACACACACAAACTTAAATTTGTTATAATATAGAAGATAGGGATGGTCAGTTAATTGAAGAACGAAATTTCAATAAAGATGTTTGCTCTTCTGACGAAGGTCGGACGTCGTCATCAAAAGCCTTTATATTTTGTAATTATAACATTATGTGTGGGAGGCTGTGTATTACGAAGGTAATCCTCGTATTGTGATCTATGTGATATTATGTTCAAATATTTGTTGGAGTCAGTTGCTCTGGTCATCGATTATATCACTACATATTAGCACCGTTTCAATCACTTGTTGATTCACTATTTATACTTTTGTTTCATTCGTTTTGGATTCAAATTAAGTATAAAGAATTGTTTTCAAATTAAGTATAAAGAATTAAGTATAAACCTTGTGTGCACTTGCAACACCGACATTGGTACAGTAGCGATGCCGGCCTTTTAGGGAGTGGGATGGAAAGGAAGGGGAAGGAACTGCACCTCCGGATACCTCACTCACCAAACTTAACGCGACATGTGCCACTTTACGTCGATATTCTGAGATGTTGTAGTATTTTAACGGTCGGGCCGGCCCATTCATGCAACGACATGCGTGACTCAACCACTGTAAATACCTGTAATATTAAATTGCAAGTTCCTCTAGAATTGTATCTGCATTGTATCTGTTTGAGATTACGGGTTCGATATCAGATTCGAACCGTGAAGATTTTTTACAACTTTCTTAAAGTACCTTTTTTACCACTTTTCTTAAGGTATAAACGATTAAACTGGCTTAAAAATAGCTGATCCAATGACAGCCATTTTTTGAAAAGGGGATGAATTCTAACAAAACACAAGTCACAAATATTATGGAAAAAGCAATAAAATAAAATTATTAGCAATAAATAAATATATGTGTAATAATATAAGCGATGCCTGTCAACTTTGTGCCCGGTTCATGCAATAAGTTCGCCACCTATTCCATTTGGGACCGATTCTGTGAGTCGAGGATTAACAGTCGTGGCCTACACTTTCATTAGAAAAGGGCGTGAAAGTATTTTTTTATATATCTTTATGAGAAATAAATATAGTGTGTTAATTAAAATCTCGATCGCAAATTGGTCTGAATGTTTTGAATGTTAATTGATGTAAGTTTTTCATTCATTATACATATAATAACGCTAGTAGTGGAGACATAGGTAGGTAGAGGAGGTCTCACAGAGCCTCGTGCGAGAGCATTCATTAGCGCCGGTAATGTACCCGACCGCACAGAGCCATTAACGCAGACTGTGCAATAGGTATGATTTATGATATATTTAATATTGAAAAAAAAGTAACTAAAATATTTGAAATTAAAACTAACCAGTTATTGTAGTACCATAGATATAACTATCTGAATACGTACCACAATTGACAATCTTAATTCCGTCAATTTGCTAAGTTTGCCGATGAGTCTAAACAAAAAAATACATAAAACAGTTTTGTAGGATATTGAAAAAACTTGGTGTATTTAGCATATCACAAGTTTAAATACATTCCTACTAGGTTGTTGATTACTCGCTCATTTTCGATCACTAAGCTTCACTGATTTATTTGCGATTTTTTGTAAAAATAGAATCATGTTCAATGTCAATAGTTACTAATTATTGGTAAATATTGACTGTGCGACTCATTGTTTGTATTTACATTCGACTACATATTGTAGAAGACAATCGTCTATTTCCGAGGGTGTCGGAAGAAGCGAATATGAAACTTGATATATTCTGGCTGTGCCTTCGTGTTTTTAAGCTACCTGAAGTTGCACAATAATTTCCTGTTAGACTGACAAACTATTTGCACAGAAATCTTCTTATCAATAATTACAAATTAATTATGTTCTCATTTAGATTTAAATCACAGTGATTAAGTAATTTATCATAAGCAATTGACGGGCCTCGTGGCGCATTGGTAAAACTACCGGCTGCAGCAATGAGGTCGGGGGTTCGATTCCCACCCGAGCACAAATATTTGTGTGGCGTCTGGGTGTTTTTCTATGTATTATAAGTATGTATTTACAAAAGAAAAGTATATATTATATATTAATGTCCGTTATCTAGTATCCATAACACAAGCATTTAGTTGCTTAGCTTGAAACTAGAGGGCGCTGTATTATACAAGATATTATTTTATATTATATTATTATTGTTATTACAGGTAATGAACATAAAATTAAATACTTATTGGGTTTTGGGATAAAGATGATGCATTAATCATATTGATTAATTTTCAGGTTGAATAAGTTTAATCTAAACTATCTGTTGTTATTTTGTAATCTATGTTTAATCCAGCGCTCTGGCACCTTTTAAAGCTTTTAAAACGCAGTGGGGGCTAATCACGTGGCGCGAGCAGTTCCACAGATTATCTCACTCCGACTCAAGGCCTGGATTACTTTGTGTTCACTTTCAGAAAATGTCTGCAGCAAGATGTTCCGATACCTTTAGATAAGAGGTGTTATTTTTTTACTTGATAAGTATATATTTACAAATTTAATCAGGTAAATTAAGTTAATGGAAACTATTATTCGTAAAATAGTTTTCGTAATTTTTCCAATTCGTAATTTAACTAATTTAATAGATATGTATATTTTGTATTAATTGACTATTTTTAAGTGTCTGTGAAGACCTATAAAAATAAAATTACTGTTTTTACTTTTTTTTTCATTTTATTTCGAGACATCTTCAACCTGAATTAAAGCACACTTTTTAATAATATTTTTGAAATATATCTACGACAGATATCAGATGTCTAATGGACTTTCAACTAATGTATGACCATAGGCCACCTATCCCAGATATTGACGTAATGGCCACACATGACGGTATTAGATTAAATTAAACAACTGGAGGTGTGGAGATGGTACTATTCGAGACCAGTGCCACAGGATGTAACAATTCAGTTATATAAAATCGAATAGATTTCAACGGTTGTACCATTAAAATTATTCCTAAATCATAGTTATATTTAGTGGACAAAAAATTACACCCCGCAGTCATATTTATACAAATTAGCGACGACGGACGATCGTAAATTACATTAGGTGTGCTTTATATTGCTGCTTCGATGCTACACTTGAAATAAACATAACATAACATAACTTCACGCCTTTTGTTACTCGAAGGTGTAGGGCAGCAGCTGTTAAGCCTCGTCTCGCCGTCATGTTTACGTCCCAAATGGAATAGGTGGCGAACCTATTGCCATACCGGGCACAAAGTTTTTCAGTTATCGATATTCATCACACATAACTTCCGAAAACAATTACACTCTTTTTGCTACATTTTACAGTTACGAGTTCAAAATAAGTGCCAGTCACTGCTAGTACAGTAATTGGCACAGTTTTGGTCAGTTTTGACACAGCGCCATCTAGTTTTTAGCAAAGTGCCTACACCTTCATTCATGTGATGATGTCATTTTTTTATATGACATATTATTACAAAAATCTTATAATACAGTGATCATATTTTAAACTGAAGCATGTATTTTCAATAAATTCCCTATGTTAGTGCTCCATTAGCGTTACAAAATATAAATTCTCTCAATTATTAGCGATGATCAAAGCGACGGATACTATATTTTATACGTCGCGCCGCAAACACGGATAAACACTTCGTTTTATATTAATCTCACTAGCTTTTAGCCCGCGTTTCCAACTAATTGGAATGATCATACCGGGTAATTCCATTATAAATAATCATTTTCCAAATAAATATTTCTAGTTTTTAAACATCATGATAAATCTATGAGGACCAGTACTTGTCATTCGTCGAATGATATTATAGTATAATTCCTCAAAAAGTAATAAATTTGAACGTAATAATCAAAAACCCAAAGGGCAGTTACCGGCGCTACTAAAAACTAGAGTTATTACCGACGAGCGCATTACGTAGTCCCACACAAAAACGCGGAGCACATATTGAGAGCTCGGAGGCAGGAATGTAATAAAGGATAGTTCGTGCCCCGAGCTGCCCGGGATGTGCTTTTTATGCTGCAAGCTAGTTTTGGATTATAAATTGAATGTTTAGATTATATTAATTTATACTTAGCTTTAGACTTCATTCGTGTAATAAATTCAACCAAGTATTTGAAACAAATTGTATAAAACTTCGCCAATCAAATTAATAATGTTAGGACTATTTCCGATTAAGTTGACTTTCTGAGAGAATTTTGTGAAAGTTTTGAAAATAACTATTAATCAAATATGTATTGATTTATACACGACGTACATAAGTACAGTATTCACTCCAACACCGTTGCGGAGTAAAAAGGAAGAACTGAGTATCTTAAACTACTGCTTTTATAGGTATTGGCACCTAATTTGTTTGTGTGACTTTATCACAGTCACTGGGTTTTTCCACATAAAAAAAACTACTGAATTGCTTTAAATTTGACGAGCCTCGTGGTGCATTGGTAAAACTACCGACTGCAAAATCGAGGTTGTCGGATTCGATCCCCACCCGAGTACAAATATTTATGACAAGCATGAATGTTTGTATGGCGTCAGGGTGTAAGTATATATTTACAAAAATAGTATATATGTATCAATATCCATTATCTAGTGTCCATAACACAAGCATTTAGTTGCTTACTACTTGGAACTACCGGGCGCTGTGTGTATTGTGTTCAGGAAATTATTATTATAGCAAATACAAGTTTTAACTTTAAACATTCATTTAAACATTCTATATATGCTATGATATATGCTATGGTATATGCTACAATTAATAATTTTGAAAAGGTAAAATTAATCTAAAATAAGAAGTGTATGGATGACCGATGAACATAATACGCCAATAAGTTGACAAATCCGTAAACATGGCACAGCGAATGATGCTACAGAAACTAGCTAATATATAACAACAGTAGCAATATTTAAGTCAGTAAATATCATTCAGGATTATTTATTACGAAAATAATATCATAATTTTAAATGAGGAAAATTTTAAAATTATAAAGTTTATATTAAATAATAATAAATAATTGTAGGGTAAATACTGTTCTTGTTACAAGATTGTAATATATATGTTACGACATTTGCGGTTAATCTCGTAACGAATTTAACCACAAATCTATATAAAAATAATCGACCGATCACCAGAGTGCGCTGTGCGTCTCACACGGACGGTCCATATCACATACTCAGGATAATAGTTGTGCAGAAACTGTTTTTAGCAATAATTATTTAAAATGACTAGCCAGTAGTCTTGCCAAAAATGTGAAATTTATTTTTGTATCATATTTCATAAAAAAACTCAAAATTAAAAAAATAATATAAATTATATATTTTCATCCACCTAAATATTAAGAGTAGTATATACCAAGATATTCTGAATTCATTAAAGTCAATTGTACAAATGGAGTTTCACTGAAATGCTTATTACATACGAACTTGACGACAATTTGCCATTTCAGATGAAGAATCCTAATAAAAACAAATCGTTATAATATGTAATAGTAGATAATCACGGAGATGAGCGGAAATGCGGTGAGCAGCAGCAGTTCAGGCTGATTGTGTCGTATAATGAGGCTCTAATCGCACAGTTTTTCCGAAAACCACGCTAATGTGTAGTACATTATCATATTGTGGAGCCTCACTGTTAGCGATCGTTTAGTATAGAGTTTACAATAAATTTTATTTGAAATTTATTGTAAACTCTATACTAAACGATCGCAAACTCCGCAAGGTAAACATAACAATATTTACTTAGTATATTGACAGTAAGTACGAATTCAAAATATATACAATAACAAAAAATATTAATATAACTTCTCGCTTTTTCTACTCGAAGATGTTGGCAGTGGCTGTCAAGCCTCGACTCCCCGTTATGTCTACGTCCCAAATGAACTGATTGCCATACTAGGCATTAAGTTTTGACTGTTACACAATAACTATATTCATAACTGGTAATACCTGTTATATTTGGCAATTAGCTCCACAATCTATTACATGTGACTGTTAATTTGGCCATCCAAGATATAATCGCCACTACCACCATAAAGGGTACGAATTCACAATAAATAAAATCCAAATTCCAAACAAAACCAAACCAAACACTCATACAAAGTTTTATATTGAATGTGCCTGCCTAAATGCGTGTGTAAGTGAGTCAAGAGTAGAGAGAAATTAAAAAACCGCTATCAGTGTGACCATGGATCATAATATATTTCCTAGCTAATTGATCAATTATTTCGTTCAGTTTTTGTGAACAAATAGCTGTAAATCTTTATCTCACATACTCGTGTCTCAAGACAATTTTGTTATGATGATGAGAATTAAGAGGAAACATTAGGGTGCATTAATTAAGTGACCTATTCGTACGAATTCAAGATTAATTTATGGAAAGTTTTCTTGTACTTTTTTACATGACAAAAACTAAAAAATAGTCTTTTTCAAAGACCTTTTTTTTCTACAGGTGTTAAATATGTTCCCTAAACAAAGACCAACATCATACACAAATGGATATACATACTCAAAGCTGGGATCACCCCCTGTTTGTTCAGTTAAAATGTTTGCCCCCAAGAGGGTCCACTCGATGACCTGTAAATATACTGCACCTGACTGTTCATCAACGACTTGGATTACGGATTTTTCAACTCACGTGCAGTAATTAGTAATGGTATAGGCGATAAGTAATCTATAGGTATACTCCCTACGTAAAGTAAGTGCCATTTAATGTACGTGTACATGCTTTTTAATAATATATTTTTTCAATATTAATTCCAGAAAGTTTACAAGACCACATTCTCTCCTACTGTTTTAAATCTGTGGCAAAGTTAACTTAAACGAAATTATTCATTGTTAAAAGCTATGATTATAGATTTTACAGAAACAATTTTGTCGACTGAATACAACATAAATAACACTGATGAGCATGTATACCTAATAAATATTATCATGGTAATGTAGGGCACCTAACATTTTGCTAGTTTCTTGGTGGATTACAGATAAAATCACATTATATTCAGCTATGAGCTCGTTCCAAATTGGACACTATTCACTGGATAAAATGAGTTAGAGAGTTGGAGCCTCCATGAGGCTGGGGTTCGGGCACACGCACGAGAGGTGGCTTTTAATTTCGCAAGAGTAAAACGTACATTGTCGCAGTCTCAAAGCTGCAATATAGGAATAAATATCAAGCGTGATTAATAAAAGGTACTCAAATAATAATGGTGTAAACGTATACACCTTACGTATACACCACCACGTAACAGCCTTTCTTTCATTTCAAAGCAATTTTAATGCACATGGTCTCTTTTTAATTTCACGAATATCTGCTAAAGATTTGAGGGGATAGAAGCTTAGAACTCTGTGAATACTATCACGTAGTGATTCTTGGTTACTCTGATAACATTATACTTATATATAAAACTAACTGACCTGGCGAACGTTGTTCCGCATAAAAATAATAAATAAGTAAAGTTTGGATCTTATAAAGTTCAATTTGTGCTATTTATCGGCACGCGTTTTAGCGCGTAACACAACTGCTATGTCCCGCTATGTTAATACTGTAAAGGGCCAGGATTATCTATATTACATCATCATTCATCATCATCATTAGCCTGTTGCAGTCCACTGCTGGACATAGGCCTCTCCCAATGTGCGCCACAACATCCGATTCTCTGCCTTCCGCATCCAGTCTTTACCAGCAGCCCTTCTGAGGTCGTCTGACCATCGGGCTGGTGGGCGTCCTACACTACGCTTACCAAGTCGCGGTCTCCACTCAATGACCTTCTTGCTCCATCTACCATCGGTCCTTCGACAGATATGACCAGCCCATTGCCACTTCAGAGAGCTTATTCTACGAGCTATGTCGGTTACTCCGGTTCTCTGTCGGATATACTCATTCCTGAGTCTATCTTTCAGAGATACTCCGAGCATAGCTCGCTCCATAGCTCGCTGAGCGACTTTAAATTTGTGGACTAGCCCCACCGTAAGTGTCCACGTTTCGGCACCGTAGGTCATTACTGGTAGGACGCACTGGTCAAAGACTTTGGTCTTCAGGCATTGCGGTATAGGCGAGCCGAAAACTCGACGCAGTTTGCCGAATGCGGCCCAACCCAGCTGAACCCTCCTGTCGGCTTCCTTCTCGAAGTTTCGTCTACCTAACTGGATAGTTTGGCCTAGGTAGACGTATTTGTTTACGACTTCGAGAATTGACCCATCGACATTTATCGATCCGGGCACGACATGTTCGTTGAACATGACCTTGGTCTTGTCCAAGTTCATGCCCAGACCGACACGTCGAGAGGATTCGTCTAGGCTGCGCAGCATCCCGCTTAACTGTTCCAGCGATTCTGCCATTACAACTATGTCGTCGGCGAACCGAAGATGCGAGATGTATTCACCATTCACGTTGATACCCTGTCCAGTCCAATCCAGTGTCTTGAAGACGTCCTCCAGAGCGTTGGTGAAGAGTTTGGGAGATATGACATCTCCCTGTCTTACACCTCGATTTAGCTCAATGGAGTTCGTCACCTGGTCCTGTATCTGGACAGTCATCGTGGCGGTGTCATACAAGCATCTCAACACCTCGATATAACGCCAGTCAATCCGACATCGCTGCAATGCATCCAGAACTGCCCAAGTTTCGATGGAGTCGAAGGCTTTTTCGTAGTCCACGAATGCCATACACAGCGGCTGATTGTACTCTTCGGTCTTCTGTACAATCTGCCGAACAGTATGGATGTGGTCCACGGTACTAAAGCCTTTTCGAAACCCGGCCTGCTCCGGAGGCTGGAATTCGTCGAGTCTTGCAGCGAGACGATTCGTGACGACCCTCGAGAACAACTTGTAGATATGGCTCAGGAGTGAGATGGGTCTGTAATTCTTCAGTAAGGTCTTATCACCTTTTTGAAGAACAGCACCACCGCACATGCACTATATTACATGCACAATCTATTTAAGTCACATATACCTATGTACGAAAATTAATGCTGTAATGTTTAAAGTCACTTCGTAAATAAGCCATTATTTCTCGTAAAAATGGTCATTGTGGGTTATCCCTAAGAGATAGACATATGCGGACTTTTTTGTAGAAGTTCTGAACTTCTGTGTTTAACATGTAGAACATTGTATTGCTGTATCACTTAGGGTTTAGCCAGCGTTTGCAATTAAAGTGCTATATCTCGAAAATTATCATTTTTTCTTAACAACATCATATATGAATTATATATCAAAACCACCCCGTTGACACCCTCTAACTATTAAAAAAAACCCGCATCAAAAAATGTTGCAAAAGCTTATAAGGGGACAGACAGCGGAAAGTGACTTTGTTTTATTCTATGTAATGATACGTTCCTTACACCATTTTATAGCATATTAATAGACTTCATTTTGCTATAAAATACGATTCGTGTAAGGTTAAACGGCGTGATTCTTTTTCTTACAGACGATACATTTTCAATCAAGAAGAATTTTGACTGTGTTATTATCTCTATTCTCATTCTTGTGGCTAGAGCGGATAGCGCCTTGACAAAAACGCTTCCCGCTCTAGCTCACCGTGTGACATGTGCCTAAGCTGCTTTACGAGATGTAGGTAGTGTGTGTACGTAGGATGCACATGAGTTATAGTAACGACTTAGGTGCTTGTCGTACTGCCTCTGTCAACAGTAACGTACATCCGTCTGTATGTCTGTACGGCAACACGCCAAATAATAAAAAATAATCGTGGAAATTAAACGAATAGTTATTAAATCCATATATCTATCTAGGTACATATTAAAAAATTTTTAATCTAAAAACTGGCATCAATTTATTTCATGGGACACCGGGTACGAGGGTACAATTTCTCAGTCATTGAATTCTGCACCCATTTGAATCGAAAAGTATACAGAGTATTTTGTTAATTTAAATATAATATGAATGTAAACTATTAACGTCTAGAGCTTAGGTACTAAAATATCCCCTCACCAGACTGCTCTCGTATCATATTACCTATAGTTCAATCTTCTTTCATAATTAAAGTGGCTTTTACCTCAACGCTTCTCCCCGATCTCCTCCCCCATTTCTAGGTCCACACTAAGGGGAAGGCCCCTTACCTCATTACCTAGCCGCGCTTAGGTGCACTACGCTCTCGTTTTACCCACCTAGGGGGTAAGAGGGAGGAATAACTGCTACTTTTCATGTGATCGTGTTGGAATTTAACTCTAGGTAGACGCTGGTAGTTACTTAAACGAGACCTGGCTCTGGACGTAACACTATAATATTTGCATTTTGCGCATATTCATTTTAAATTTGTTTAAATTAGTCAAATATATTTTGCTTTGATGCAGTCAGAATTTCACCTATTATTATAGCCCAATGTTCCCCGTGTAATAAGTACTTAGCGGACATAGGTAGGTATATATCGGGTAAATATTAAAAGGTTAATTCGTATTCCTAATACGTATGCTTAAACCTGTACAGGATTGGAACACTAAGATTCCCTAGAGGAAAAAATAGTAGTGCGCTGCAAAGAGGATCTAGTGTTTTATTGCTTAAATATTTATTTTTATTTTCATACCAATATTTATTTTCATACCAAAAACTCACAAAATCTCTAAAATAATAAAATCTAAATAGGTCGTAGCTGAGTTTAAAATAACATATTACACCTAGTTATTGATTTGTATCATATCCTTGTGGGAATACTGTCTAGTTAGCCTACTCTTTATATATTAAGTTACTCGAGGCAGTACCACTTTCACTTTCAGTACAAATATTTTCGAGGGCATTATAAGTTACATGGCAGTGTACATACCAGTGCGCGTGGCCTCGGAGTGACCTTTGCGAAGGTCGCGCCTCGCCCACCTAAGTACCTACGCACTAAATTTAGCACACCTCAAGGAAAACATCAATCGGTACAACACATGCGCACAATTTTTCAAATTTTCAACCACAAAATAGAATCTCACAAAAACGAACCACCACTGTGGTAACTCCCACACAACTGACTTGGTAAGCAGAATTACGGGAAATACACCTGTGTCGGCAGGTACACCTGGTCACACCTTGGCGGGACCAATCAGCGCGCAGCTTACCTGCGCAGCTCGATAAAAAGAGGTGTGGCTTGTAGAAAGGCGGTAAAACGCACCTGTGCGCACCTGCAAAGTTACGGTACAGGTGGCAGGCTTCGTGGGTTGGTCCTCAACCTTCCAATGAGCTTCTATCACCATTCACCTGAGAGGTATTCAAAGGTGGAGCTCCAGGTATTGGTCGTACTATATAGGTCGGCTAAGTGGGTCACGGAGAGCCACGTCTCCGTGGAGCGCTCTCTTTATGTACGCTCTACAATTTCAAATATTTTATATCCAACTTGTATTAAGTTATTATGTCTTTATTTCAATATACATTTAGTATAATAATAGCATTTTATATGACTTTTTGTGTCTTTGCAAGTGAGAGACGATTAGATATAGAACAATTTAAACAAATTATTTTAAACAATAGAATATTTATGTAACAACTTTTGTTTTGTGATTTTTTAATATACTTTGCAAGGCAGTGAAGATGTAGAAACTAAATGAATACCATAGACGAAATTTAATAAAAATTGTGGTACCTTGTAAGTGTCGTCATTTTTTTTTCGCTTAGACCCTTATAATATACCTATGGTGTATCGATTTTTCATATTCCTAGCATGAAATGTTAGATGGCCATCTTATTAGTGACAAGCTTATCATTAGATACAATAGGGGTACGTTTTACATATTAAGTACATTCATAAAAAAAATATGTAACAAAATTCAAACCGTTGACCTTTTCTGGCCTCGTGTGTCTATCGATTTGCGAATCATATCTGTTGCTTAGCTATAACCATTTTATCAATCGTATTTGCTGTTTATACTTTAATATAAATATTATTAGAGAGAACAGAAGGGCAACACAGCTATAAATCTAGGTAGAATGTACACCTTAAACCCACCACCTAAAGCGGCGCACTGGAGAGGTGGGGGAGCGCTGTAGAAGCCTGATTATGTGAGGAGGTGTAGGCACACCCAGGTCGAGCAAGTTTCAAGACAAATTGTGTAGTAGGAGAGCCTTGGGGGGGCAGATGGAAAAATTGCGCCACCGACATCCCACGCCGACGAGCTTTAAATGTAAATAATGGAGATTTTTTAAGTGGAAATCTTTTGACCTTTTATAAAGGCGTTAGATACCTATGTAACGGTGAATATTGACAACAAGGAACATTTGTAGATCTTTCTCATTTATGATTCTACACTGACATTATGAAGTTGGAGATGGTTTGTGTATCTCTTTTGAAGGCTTCTAATCTGATTATTATTTAAACGCTACCGCGACATTAAATAGACCTATTATTTATATATTCGCATACTGTGTAACGAGTTATGTTTTTTTTTATGGGATAGGAGAGCAATCAAGCAGGCGTGTCACCTGATGGTAAGCAACCAACACCGCCCATGGACACCAGCAACACATATAGTGTTACTGTTGCGTTGCCGACCTTTAAGGGATAAGGAATAGGAAAGGATGGGGAAGGGGGGTGGGCCTCCGGGTACCTCTCTCACCGAACGAAACGCGGCATGAGCCACTTTACGTCGGTCTTCTGAGAGGTCGTGGTATTTCACCGGTCGAGCCGGCCGATTCATGCAGCGAACTGCTTGGCTCTACCACTGTTAAAATATAATTTCTTCTTGAATATAATTTCGTGGTCCAGTGGTCGAGCACCACGCCGCTGAATCAAGAAGTCATGGGTTAGAATCCTGGACAACACCAATGACTTTTTGAAATACTTTTAGGAAGTTATGTGTGATAAATATTGAAATCCGGTGTAGGGCAATGGGTTCGCCACCTATTCCATTTGGGGATATTTTTAAATATTTTTTATGGATTATACGTACACGTAATCACTGCGCTGTAGGTGAAGTTCACAGAGTTCTAGATGCCTGCAGCAGGAGTCGATCCACAACTTTTGTAAAGAACTACTCGTTATAAGTTCCTACTTCAAAAGCTATATCTTCTTACTCACTTGTATTATATATGCGTATAATTATTTAATAATCTCACTAATATTATAAATGTATGTTTGTAAATATATTTAAACGTTTGTTACTAAATCTCGGGTATAACCGTTGAATAAAATTCAAATTTTATCGATTGACATATTCTATAAGCCTACTTTTTATCCCAGTTCCACATTAAAAATGTATTCTACATTTTTTAAAAAATTGTTGGTCGCAAATATCTATTATACATTTATCAATAAATGAAAAATGTTTTTATGAATTCAATATTTTCGAAAAAGTTTAATTTTATTATGAAACGTAGGTGTGTTAAAGTTTTGTAGTAGTGACCTGGTAATTAGTAATAGCATTGGCACAACTATTGTGATTGTAAGTTGTTAAATTGGGGCATTAAAGTGACATATAAATATTATCCATTTTTTAATTATATTGTAACTAGTTTGTTATTTGCTTTACTCTAAAGCAAATAACAATTTCAAGAAAATGTGGCTGCTTAAGTTACCTTTATAAATAAAATATTTAAAAAGCACACAAACGAAACACAAACTAATAATATAGGTGGGTAGGTACATCGCAGAAAGAGAAGTGAGAACCAACCTTGTATTTTTTCTATAACTTTTTCGTGTAAAAATTTCAGATTCAGTCGGGGCATCGGGGAAAAAAACAACGTTGTGGAGTTTTTGGAGCAAGTTGAAATGAATTCACGCAGGCGGTGCTCGTGGACAAAAAGTGTAGCTGGCCATAGGAGCCGGGCCGGTGTACAGCCTTACTTACGTGACAGTAGGGCAGCCGTGCAGGTTAATATGGTGGTTTTTATACCTTTACACTATTAATATATAGGAGGCGTTCCTTAGTGCCATTTAAATTACTTCCAAAAGATGTTTTAAAAAGTAATTTTCTGATTTTAATGACTTTCAATTAAACTTTGACTTTCAACAAATTTTCATTCAGTCAATTAAGTCAGCTTCAGAACTAATAACTTACGATATCCAGGACCTTTAATAAGAAAATGAAATGAAATTTTACAGTCTAAAATATAGGAGTAGTAGGTACAGTGATTCAGTGGTCGAGCATTCCGCTACTGGGCTTACATCAATGACTTCTCGGAACTCTTTTCAAGAATTTTGTATGATAAATATCGATGACTGACAACAGTGTGGCCAGTGTATAGCAATAGGGACCGCTACTTATTTCGTTTGGGACTCGCACAACAATAGCTGCCAAAACCTGCTTGTTCTTTTCCGAAAAGCGTGAAGTTCTAATATGTTACTTAATAATTGTATACACTAATATCCAATTGAAATACCTATTCCTGAGAATATTAAATTTTTCCAAACAAAAATAAATTCTCCCAATATTAGTACAGATATTCAAGCGCGTATTCCTGACAAATAAACAAGCACCAGTACCTACTGTACCTGAACATAAAAGCCACAATTCCTCTTCATATCGTGCATATACAACAGTGCATCTAATTGCAACATATTTCACACAAAGAAGTACCACAGCAGCTTATTAAAACGTACTCTCTCTCTCCTTCTCTGTCTATGTCTAATTTTCCGCTGTTGCTCGCGTAGATTGTTCGCGTCCCACCGGGACTGCGAGCTGACGCAGGGTAGTGGGTACCAACAAGTATTATCCTTATTATATTTTTATAGGAATATGTGTGATGCCTTGCGTTTATTTCTTAAGTAATGTTTGCAGTTCAATAAAAGCATTTTTTGCAACAGCCACAAAATGAAATGCTTTAGGTATGTATGTACTAATATCTATTTCGTTTTCTGGAGGAAAGTGATGTTAGGAGCCTCGAAAATCGACGCGCGTGCATGAAAAGAGTTATGCAAGTCAACGAAGCGAGTGAGGTGTGTAAGAATCGTGCCTTATGATGCTCCGTTCTCTCCGCCTACCTCGCAAGGGATTTGGCGTGAAGTTATGTGTGTATACTAGTGATGTAACGAATATTCGCATTCGCATTCGCAAGAAATATTGCGAATGTTTGGCGAATATTTTTAATTATAAAAAATAAGGAAATTATATCAAGATGATACGAAAAATGAGCTTTATATATTGTTTAATATTTTACCCTCCTAGATTAGTATAAAAAGTATTATATTATGGATCAGCCATTAGTTATATAAAAAACTGCACGTCAAGTAACTTGCGGGGTAGGCAGAAAGAACAGAGCGCCATAAGGGACCATTCATACACGCCTCACTCATTTCTCTGAGTTTCATAATTCTTGTCATACCCAGTCGTCGACCTTTAAGGCTCCTAACATCACTTTCCTCCAGGACTCGTTCTATTTGTGTGTCGTGGTGGTCTGCGTATCCTAAATTCATCGGGTTTTGCATCTTATCATCTGCAGGGTCAATCTGGCATCATCCTTTCATTCTATATTTTCGAATCATCGGAGTCTACCTATCTCACTTTAACATCGACATTCTCATTCGATACTTCTTCCTTCCTCACAACCTCACAACTCGATGCAGTCAGCGAGAGTCACTCCACAGATTTTGCGCAGTAGATACCCTCATTTCGACTGCGTTTATCTTTTCGTGCAAACCCTGCCATACTCAACTCAATCGATTTTAATCAGATGTACCGTATGCAGTTTGATCCAACTTCAAAGTTCCAGTTAATTTTTTTATAAAACACAGTTACATCAAGAAAAGACACGTTTTATTAAGTATTATTCCGTTTTATTACATTTTAGTATGTAGCTTCACGGTGTTTCTCCCGTACAAAAATGCGTTTGCGAAGGCTTAAAAGAAATATCCGCATTCGCATTCGCAAATATTTTTAAGAAATATTCGTATTCGCATTCGCATTCGCGAACGTCCAAAATCCAACATTCGTAACATCACTAGTGTATACTATAGAGCGGAAGAGTTTGTTTCTTTGAACGCGCTAATCTCTGGAACTACTAAAAAAAACATATTTTGTATTATCCATTCATACAAGTAGGTTTAAGGATATATCTTCATCATCACGGTATGATCACTGATCTTTTTAGTGACAAAAGTGTACGAGATAGCGGTACGAAATTTGTAACGTTGGTTAATGGATAATAATTTGAAAATCTATATCAAATGTTTCAAGGCTATAAGGCTTTTATCACGACGGAATCAGATATATTTTCAGCTGAAGATTCTCAATGATATACCTGCAAAAAAGTATATCGTCCACGTATTTATGAAAAGCTATGGCGATTTGAAATTTTAAAACTTTTAACATTATTATCTCAAAACGACTCCGTCGTCCAATACTTTAAGTACATAATTATCCCTATGGGTAGGTAGACTCTACTTAATTATATATTCCTTTAAATTATAAAAGATATAAAAGTTCTTCTCCCAAGTGCACAAGTTTATAATTCGAGTAAATTAAATTGTCAAGAACTTAATTCAAAGTTAATTAAATTACCAAAGTTGTATGTTCAGTTTGGCTGGCCGGTACATGCACACGACACATCTACGAGCTGAGCCTTCCGTACAGCAATACAACCTATACTCGGAGGCTGACGTGACCCAATTCAAAGTTGTCTAAATAAAGCCTAAGTGGAGCGTGCTTTGTGCTGGCCTAACGCGCCGTGACGTCATCAAAGCCTGGCCTAATGACGTATTTATGACGTAATAGGCCGTGAATATTCGCTCTACGTACCGACAGATGGCATTGCATTATTTAGGGGGTTTTGGATAATTGCGATGAGCTTTTGTTGGCCATTAGATATCACTTCCTGTATTGCTTGACAGATATTTCAGGACCATGAAGGCCCAGACCTTATTATCATCGTATTATGAGTAGTTTTACGGCAAAGTACGTGTTCAAAGGTCCCAAGTTCGAATATTGTCTTAAATTAGTGATTTCGCGAAAGTTATCTGTCATTAATGGCGTGTCTGACAATGTTTGTCTGCTAATGTATGAAATTAATTTCGCCACTTTTAACATTTGATAGTAGAAAATGTAGATGTCCTGTCGTTATTTTCCACTACCTACCTACAATCAGATATCGAGGGCTTCAAGTTGCAAAAACTATTTCAATCAAATACAGATCTACAAATACATACAAGTTATAACATCACTGCCGCCATTCCAACTTAGTTGAGGTGATACGAAAGAATATATCACACAAACTGTGGAAGTCGTAAATGTACAGTTTCCCAAAGTTTTCCAATCTCCCACTGTCCTGTGTAGCCTGTAGCCCGTAGCCTGTCGACAGACTTATTATTTTCTAACAATTTTACTGCAAGTTGCAATGTTACGGCCGAGGAATAGAATAACTGAGTTAGATGCGTGCTAGTTAGATACTTTCACATCAATAATACATTGTTGGTAGATACTTTCAAGAATACTGAATAAATATTCGGGCGATGGAATATTTTAGTATCAATTGACTGATTTTATTAAAACTTATAAATAAATATTATTTTAACGTTACATTTTCAAGCGAACTATGGTGGAGTAACGCTTTTCACTTTAAGAACATTAAATTGCAACGACCTCTCAGAAAATAAACGAAAAGTGACTCATACCGCATAACGATCAGCGGGAGAGTCACTCGGATGCCCTTTATATCAATGAGATTCTAAAATTTATCAAAAATTTGAAATTTTATTTGGAAATTTCTGCTCGATTGCAGGTGGAGTCCTGTCAAAAAGACGAAAAAATTCACCCAAGGTATTTTACTCAATTTTTTTTTTTCCAAAATCTAAATATTTTATCAGAAAACTTTCTGAAAATACAAAACCGAATTACCAAACCAATATTTAATAAACACACTTTTGCAATGTTTAAAAGTACTTAATTGATTTAACATATTAGAAGCTCTTACAAAGAAGTTCGTTGATCTCAGACATTAATAAAATAGTTGATATCAATTAATATAAACTATAGGTATGTTAATTTTTAA
The DNA here is from genome assembly GCA_905147225.2 of Euproctis similis. NCBI lineage: Eukaryota > Metazoa > Arthropoda > Insecta > Lepidoptera > Erebidae > Euproctis > Euproctis similis. The sequence continues at coordinate 20,888,758 of LR990115.1, read as the reverse complement.
ATAGCTTAGGAGTTAAAAATGGAACCGGTGTGAAGACGGTATCATATACGAATCTGCTTACACATATCGATATGTTATCAAGGACCTAAGAGTCGTCACCTAGGTACCTATTATAAAGGAAATTGTGCCTATTTTTTCGGAAGAAGAGTCCTATTTCAGTATTGATATGGACGAGGTCATACATAACAACCAGTTGCTTTAAGCGGGTAGTTCCTATAGTTTCTACCTGGTTAAAGAAACGTTGCTTATAACTTGAAATAGTAAAAGCGTGAATATACAAAAGATGCTTTTATAATATATATAAGTATATATTATATGATGTAGTAAGTAGTCAGGCTACAATATCGTATTGGACAAGTGGTGGCGAGGTATGGCGAGCACGTGTGTCCGCACAAAAAACTTGCCTTAATAAAACGACGTGCCGCGGGGGTCGGCCGTAGGGATGTGACACATATAAAAGCTGTATCGAATAATATAAAGTTATATCGAATAATCGCTTGATAGTCTAATGGCTTAAAATACCCCGGTAAAATAATAAATAAATAGCGTTCTTAAGATCGAGTCTACTTATCCTGGTACACGCAAGTGGACTTTTTTAAATATTTTCGGATGTTATATAAATTAAGAGAGTTACGGAACTGATGTTTTTCGTTTAAATCGGAAAGTGTTTTTTCTCTTGCTACATGTAAATATGTATTTAAAATCTGACACTTTAAATTAATATGAATTCCTAATAAATGTATGTTTTAATTTAACATAAAATAGGATTATGTATGAACGTAATCAATCATAACATAACGTCATACGAATAATTGTTGAATGATTTTTCAATAAGAACCTTGTCACCTCAAGCACTTAAACCTAAAACAGAATGTAATTATCGATTATTAATAATATAGTAACATTGTAACAACCCTAGCACCCTTGGACGGGTTTAATTACACGGCGCGGGCGACAGGTTGTCGGGTGACGTCATCGTTGCACACACATACACACCGACACACACACACGTGCGAGTTAAATATACATAAGTATATACATATATAATGATATGTCTCTGTAGGTGTTATAATTTCAAATGTGCTCTAGTGTGGGTGTGTGCAGTGTAATCATTGTATACAGGTTGTTATTGGATAATAAGCTATTTATTAATACGGAATTGGTAATAAAGGGGGTACATGTGACTGATGACTGCTCAGTCAGCATTTTTTTTCTTGTTATTTTTTTATTTTACAGCTCTTCATTTTTATTGAATTATCGTTGCCCAGTATGACTCTTTGATGGTTCATCTCTTCAGAAGGTTAATAAATAATCTTTGACATTCAGTTAAATATGTATCTATGTAAGCCAAGGGAACACAAGAGAGTTACTCAGTATCGTGGATATTGAATATTATATGTACAACTAAGTTAATTAATGATTATGCATTTTTTATTAATTATAAATTAAAAGCCGTGAATAAAGAGTTGACAGTGAAAACTGACATTGCAATTGCGAAGTGCAAGCAAACCATTCATATCATCCTATATAATATAGGTGGTTGGTGTGTATTTTGCACTAGTGTGTGTTTTTGAGATAAATAAAATATAAATTGTGGCAGTAAATAATAGTCTTGTAATTAAAACACGTGTTAAACTGGTCTACAATATAATTTATCTGCAACCCAATATATATATATATCTACTTCACTTTTGGGTATCATGAATGTCATCACAATATTTGTGTCTTATCACAGTATAAGGAAATATGTATTTAAATAAAAACATGTCAATTTCTCTCAACCTGTGTATCAGAAAAAAAAAGCCACATTATTATGGGCGGTAATCAAAACCACAGCTCATATTGCAAGTATACTGACAACCACTAGCTGGGCATGCATTACAAATTATTATATTCACGCCTCTACATTCCAAAAGGCGTAGACAGGAGTTATTAATGCTCCGATACGGGGTAGAATAGCATCCGGGAACATAACTTTCGAAAAGATGTCCAATTGGTAATTAATGTGATCTGTAACCAGGTCCAAACTTGGCATCTCCATTAAATAAGTTTACTATGTTTTTTACATTTCTCTCTCCAACTACCCTAGTAGGTACATCGGTATATTTTTTAGTAAGTTAACTTTCAAGTTTATACTCTAACATAATTTATTTCTACCCTCATAAACCGACGGTTTTAAAATCTAAACTTGAGGTAATTAAAAGCGAACCATTCGACGACAAAGTAAGGCGTTGTTTCTTAGCTGTTAATACCTCGTTAAAATAAAATGCTTTCAGATATGGCGCTGATAAAAGGGCCTCTTAGTCTGTTGCGGATACTGTGCGGTATATAGTGATGAACACAAGGTTTTATTTGTTTTTATGTATATACATATCTATACCTAATACTAATTAATTTCTTCTACTTGGTTTGAGATGGAAGAAATAGGTATATTAATTTTGGGTTTTTTGGGTTTTTTTAGCTTAGCGTAGCACTGCTTAAGCTTTCTACATTATTCATAACTAAAAATTTATCAATTAAACCTGGCTCAGTTAATATCTACGGTAATAAAGGCCATTCGATTAGAACAAAAATGATTCAGATATCTAGGACATAATCTCTGAATGAATTTTTTGACAGCATTTAATTTAGCACTAAACGCCGTGCTTAAAGAAGATAATTAGTTTTAAATTTAATTAAAATTTCGCTGTGAAAGAGATGCCCTATAAAATAGGGTAGGTAAAGAGACGCTGTAGTTGTAAGGATTCTGTCAATCAGTTAGTTTGTCATTGGAAAGTACCTTCGATAAAACCCCTTACTGAACGGCTTCAGGGGAACGATTTATTACTCTGGGAACCAGTAACCTTAATTCTGAAACAATATGGATATCAAAGACCACTCACTATTCATGATATCAAGAGAATGAGAGTAAGTTTGGAATTTCAAGCTGTAACTTTGCAATTATGCTTATAACTTTTTAGAGAAAGATTTTTTTTATTTAGGTACATATACCAACATAGCTGCACGCGATTAATGCTTGTAGGTGTAGGTAGTAACAACTTTCTATCCACGTCTTGTTTCATCCCATCCCATTTCATATGTAGGTAGATATATTTTTTTTAATTATCAATATTTTTAAATAAATTATAAAAAAATGCATTTTTAGTGTTTGTCATGATAGTAATACATTACACGGAGGCCACTCACCCTTTTTATCTAACGACAGATAAGTATACACGTCATTGGATTCTTTATCGTGTCGTTACTCGGTACAATTTTAGTTTGGGCGTGACCTGAGATAGTGCAGGTCGAGGACACGATAAAACACCTTTATTGATTCCTTCAAGTTTTTTTGTTGAAGAGATGATAAGAGTTCATATACATATTAAAATAGTTAATATCTGTACTTCATAAAGAATTATTTGTGTGAGTGAGTAAGTAACTCGGCAACGTAGTTATTTAGCATTTCAAGTATCAATTTCAAGTTTCAATTTATTCAAACCAATGACTTTTCGAAAATCACTTATTTAACACCGCACCAAAAGTTATATACAACACAATTAATTAATTTTCCGAAATGCGATTGTAAAGAAGCGAAAATGTTTCGGAAACAGACGAAAAGTGCCGCCGCCTAAAGCTTCGGCTATTAAAGGCGTAAAGTTTATTAGTTTATATAGCCATATTTATGACTATGTGTCATGTTTCAAAAATTATTTCGAGAAGTCATTAGCGGAGACTAAAATTGATCTAAAGACTTTTTCATTCAGAAGCGGGGTACTCGACCTCTGGACCACCGGGATTACAATGATAATAATAATTATATTTACAAAACAATTGGTTCTATAACACAAACCTTAGCTTTACTTATCTTGGGCCTGTGATAACTCTATGTAATTTACCTAACTTAAACGTAATTATTATAATAATATCTACTAGCTGACCCGGCAAACGTTTTCTTGCCGAAAAATAAAATTTTAAAAATAGGGGTTGATCGTGGGTTGTATGTATTTTTGTATCCCATTTTATAAAAAAATAAGAAACAGAAATATATCGAAAAATTAAAAAAAAATATTGAGGGGTTGGCTACCCTTGTGATTTAGGGGGATGAAAAATAGATGTTGTCCTATTCTCACACTTACCCGATATGCACACAAAATTTCATGAGAATCGGTTAAGCCGTTGCGGGGGAGTATGGGAACGAAAACTATGACACGAGAATTGTATGTAGTAGATAATTACTACTAGAACAATCTACTACGCACATTGTTGTACATCTGGGTGGTGTTACAGTTACCTCTTTGTGATATCTTCCATGAATGAATTTAATATCACCTGACTGTCAACCAAACCTATATTTTCGAAAAAATATCAGAGACTATATAATATCACTCAACAATAAATATCACGAAGTTATCAAACATCAAGTCGTATACATAGTTGTGTAGTATCTACACGGAGTACCGTCATCACCTCTAGATAAGGTTCAGTTCCAAGGAAGTGAGGTCACAGGGTCGCTTGCTAACAGATATTCCACCTACGCCTGTTTATTGATGCAAGTGCATGGATTATTATAATTGACGTAAATAACTGCGTCTAAGAAATTTTAGAAATTATTTTCAGCAAAAATAAATAACTAGACCTCAAGACACAGCGGCTAGTGGTATCAAACCACCAGGGACTGGAAGTGAAGCACGAATATTTAGAATACCTATACAAATCATTTATGAATTCTAAAATACATATATATTGACTATTAGTGTGGCAATGAGCACTTTACTAAAGGTCTTCTGTTTAGTAAGAGCAGTTCCACATTATCTGTCAATGTAAATTAAGAAAGGTCATGCACCAGTGGTTGGGGCATATGGAAATACTGAAGCATTTAAGAGTCAAAGAAGGCCATGACATACTAGCCATTAAGTGACTTTGAATTATATGAATTCATGTTATTTCAGCTACAATTAGGTATACTAGATAAAACAAAGTCAATATCGGGTACATATTGTACCGTTTAAATATGAATATCATTTTACACCGGCACCGACCTCAAACGATTCCTAAGAACCCAAAAAATAACAAAATATTTTTTTTTTCGAATCTTAAGGTCAAAAGGGACCGCCAACCGCCTACATCTGTCCCCACCTCATTCAGGTATAAACCCAAAATTTACCTGTACCTACAGAGAGTGTGTAATACAAGCGCATAAAGTTCAATATTGAATGTCAATTACAAAAGTTTATATATAATAGGTTATTTTAAATTGAACTTAGCTGGCTTGAGATTAAGGTTCCAAATCGTTTATAATGCTGTTAAGGTGTACACAGCGAGACACAAAAAGCGACCTTTGTATTCCTCACACATGTGATGTGTATTTCCAAGAATTTCATAAATTACTGATTGTGAATGTTCTATAATAATAATGTGTTTGTTCTAAGAAATATCGGTTGTATCTTAAATTTTACCTTTTTAAAGTAAGACATCTAATTTATGTAGATTTATTTTGTTTGAGTTTGCTAGTCTTTTTTATATTTTGTCCACAATAATATCGAAATATTCACTTTTCATACACAGATTGTGTACTAATTTATTTGAAAATATAGGTAGGTATGTATTTTTTGTATTTCTCTCGAACGGTGCGGCATGACCACAGCCAGCTCAGCACCTTGGTTCTCTTTCATAGATTTAAAGTTACATCTACACTATTAATATAATTTATTCAAATAACCCATAACTAAGTAATAACATATTTCATAACCATATTAAAATTTATATACAAAATTTGTTTCTAAGATTTTCGCGAATCCCACCCATTGACCAAAACAACTTTCAGGATTGTATCGCGTATATTTATAAACGCGATACAATCCTGAAAGTTGTTTTGGTCAATTTATATACAACTTAAAAAATTTGATCCAATCAACAATAATCTAATAAATATATACGTAATATTAAAGGTATAAAGCTGAGTTTGGCTTTGACTTGTTTGTTTGGTTGAGCGCGCTATTCTCAGAAACGACTGACATTTCTAATTTTTTAATCTTAAATAATCAATTAACGACGAAGTCTTTTAGATAAACATCACCATATACATATGTGTAAGTATGGAACACAGACCTTTTTATTACTAAAACTGAAGATATACAATGTGCCTGATAGGTTCGGCAATGGGTTCCGCCGGCATTATAGAACCAAAGATTTTTTTCGGAGTATCAAGATTGATACCATAATTATATTTTGTTTAAAAAAAAACGCCATTCGAACATTCATGTTCGTCTTACAAATATTTGTTTCCGGTTAGAGATCCACAACACTATGAGGGACTTTAAATTTCAAATTAAAATATATTGTTTGTATTGTTTTCATAAATATAATGATGTCGTAATACATACAAAGATTGAAGTCATATTATTTATTATAACATTATTTACAATTAAATAACATCGCAGTAGGTACCTACACTATGAATCAGTCTAGGGAAATGGGTAGCCGGTGTTATCAATTATAATTGCGTATTAAAATATTTTATACTATAATCCTGTTAATATTCAATGATTTAAGCAGCGTTGTCAACTGGTCTCCTATTTGGTCGCGTGGGAATATTTGGTGAACCCATTTGCTCTACTATGGGCAGAATTTGCTTAGCCCGCAATAATTTTCCGAGACTTTTTGCCAAAAGACTTAGAATAATAAGTTAAGACTAAGAATAATAAGTTATCAGTGTGCACCAATGTTTAGATCACTTTGACAAAGGTAACCGTGGACGGTTATGAAAATTAGTTATGCTACCTGTCATAGTATTTTAATAATATCTGTGTTTTTTAAGAACAAACTTCGAACACAAAAACAGTTTATCATTTTGACAAAGTTTTTATATCACTTGCTAACTCGACTAAATTCAGACTAAATAAGTTGTGTGTATTATTATGAACTTTACGATTATTTAAGGAATTATTTCTTCAATGAAGGGTTAAATTTATTACGAAAAGGTTTTAAAAAGGTATAAATAGCCAAAATCAAAATTTCGATGCTCGCAGTAAAATCCATTCAAAATTAATTGCAAACGCTGGCTGAAACCTAAGTGATAAACCAACACAATGTACTACATTATTAAAAGACTACAAAAATCCGCGATGGTACACGATCTTACGGATAACACACAGTGACCACTTTTATTTCTTCTTATTGTTTCTGAGGTAAAACAAACTTTGTTGAGCAAAAAGCTTAACATTACAGGTGCATCTGGGTCTGGGAAATTAAAAATCTTGTGTTTTATTATAATAAAACATTCAAAGTACGGAACAAAGATTTCACGATCATTCAACGATTTCACACACAGACAGTTAAGCCGTTTTCTAATTAGATTCAATAAATTATACAATTCTAATACACAAGCCATCTTAGTTACGTAAAATGATAGACTAACTACAAAAGTACATTTATAAAGACCAAAACACACTGTGATTAAACTACTCGTACTGCCATCTAGCGGCAAGTAGGAATACTATAACATTCGACTGTGTTTTATTTAACTCGAGTCATTAGTTTGTTTACATTGACTGATTTTTAAAGTAAAGTTGTATACTTAATTACTCATAGTTTTTATGATCTATTGTTGATGTTCCCAGTATTTAAAATAAATATATATTTTATTAAACATATTTCAAAGTAAGTATATATCTGTATAATACAAAATACTTAATTAAGTTTAATCAGTATCAGGCAATAAGTATTTGCCAGGTTTATAAAGATATCATTTTAAATTCGACTCTACAATATTGTAACTATCGAATCATGAATTTTTCACCTGTACGTTTTGAATCGCTGCCAAGTGTAAGTTTTTGTTAGAATTTTTCTACGCTTTAGGAATGTAGTGTCGCCGCAATATTTTATAATGAAACTGTTCCACGGTCGCGCGACACAGAGTGTCATACATTATATTGCCATATTATATTTATATTTATTCACTATTTGGTGACCGCTACTTCTCTCGCGTCATATTTTTTACCATACATTCTGTAGAGAAAAAAAAATGTTTAGCTATGGTTTGTCTATATCAGCAACAATTTTCTTCCAGATCAGTTGAACTTTGGTTAGACTCGTTTTGTTCTAACTATCCGTTCATTTTAATAGAAGGAGTTATACGGTCTTAGAACACTATTTTTTGTTCAAAGAAAATTTATCAAGAAATAGTTTCATTGAAATTTCACACAAAGCGAGAATGGCTTTATTATGGTTTCGTTTTCTTTATATCTCCTTATTAGAATATGGGCTATGACTGAGCGATTATTTAAAGATATGAGTATTTATGAATAGCTATTAATATCGTCAAAGATGTGTTGCTAAGTTCATACTTCATATCTATTCTGGGAAGAATTAATTTCTTACGCATTACGCGATGTTAACTTAACAACTCACTGAAGTAAATAAAATTTCTTTTTGTAATATCTTATCTTTCTCTCTCCTTTTTTATGTTATAGGAGGGCAAACGAGCAGACGTGTCACCTGATGGTAAGGAATCATCGCCGCACATGGACACCAGCAACATATAGTGCTACCGTTGCGTTACCGACCTTTGAGGGATAGCGGATAGAAAAGGATGGGGAAGGGGGATGGGCCTCCGAGTACTCACCGAATGCGGAATGAGCCACTTTACGTCGATCTTCTGAGAGGTCGTGGTATTTCACCGGTCGAACCGGTCCATTCATGCAGCAAATTGCTTGGCTCTTCCACTATCAAAGACCTCCTCACTTATCTCCTAATGAAAGACAGAGACAATGAAGAAGTAAGTATACGAAGATTCGAGACTTCACACTTATTATATACAAAGGTTTAGGCAGAATCAATGTAAATATATTGGAAACTGAGAAAAATAAGAGTCGATATATTGACTCAAATCAGGTACCGATAATTGTCATGGATAATAATGACACACACACAAAACTAAATAACCGTAATAAACATATTAATACTGAAAATTTATGGAATAATTAAATACATTTTTACGCATTATTCCATCGGCTTTCGGTGTATTGAGGTTTTTTGGGTCACCAGAATATTTATCAGGTTAATGTCCCACCTCACGATGTTTACTCTAAACACGGTAACCGGGACACGTCGATACGATTATCTCTGTGCGTAGCGAACTGACTTGGACTAATTTCTGACGTTGAGCTGGTTCAGGTCCTGCACCGGTGATCAGACAATTCTCTGACACTCACATTAAACTTTTTATCTACATACATACAAAACTTGACGTCAACTCCCACGCGAGTAGGCCGATAGAAACACGCTGGTCGGTATTTAAAACTCCTCGTGATTCCTTCTCCTCGGCATTTAAAACTAAACATTATTTTCTGCTTCAATTTGGCCAATCTAAATGTTAGACTTTTTTAAGGTAGTTAAATGTTTTTGTGGTAATTGTAGATACCTAATATAAATCAACAATGAAATCGAGGAAGGCCTCACATATAATATAATTTTTTTTTTTGAGATAAAAGGGACTTAGCGATTAACGATTTTATGTTATAGCTAAAGCTATTTAAGAATAACATAAATCGTTTAAATTTAATGTTTCTACAAAAATGTCATCAATATCTCATCGAATCACGTCAAATGCAAAGTAAACAGTATTTCGTATTTTTACCTAAATTTTATAGATGATCTATTTGTAAATATATACTTTATTCTTAAAGATTCCATGTTGAGCCAAAGTACACTAATGAAACTGTAAAGAAATTTATAACCATATAATTTGCACCTGTAGGTACATTATATTAAAGTTTATTTTATAATAACTCCACAATTATTATATATATATTGTAGTGTGGTATGTAGCTGATGGTATCGTAGGTGGCAGTGTGTAACTTGACACAGCCAGTGTCGATGTCGGGACGAGCGCAGCATCCGTCCGTCCGCCGAACACCGGATATGCATCAAAGAGCCTCTGTTGCGTTCACTGTTTGCTAATTCACTTTTTGAGGTGAGCCACATATCAACTACAGGATGTGTTTGTTACGTCTTGAAAATAATATAGAGTTAGATATTAATAGAGTTTAATAAAATATCGTAAATAGTTTTTATTATTGTGATAGGTTTTCTTATTATGACTTCCGAAAAGTCATAGGACAGTCGATATCAGGGTTTGAACTAGGGACTTACTAAATCGAGTTTGACATGCCGAACCTCTTAGTAGTCGCGAGAAAATATTTTAAGTCATAATTTTAATGAAATGCTTGGTGTATAGCCGCATGTTAGAGTCTAACATTTATTCTAGCCCTTGAAATAGCAAATGTAAATAAATAAAAATTATAAATGACTAAACGAATGTCTGAGCATACTTTGTATATATGTTTTATATATATGAGACGTTTTTCATTAAGTATGATCACACAAAATCATTTCCAAACGCCATCAACCAACTGACACAACACAATTTTTCATCCACTTTATTTTCAATAATGTTAGGATGAAGTGTGGATGATAAAATGGCTACGTGCGATGTGAATAATGTATGTAGATGGAACAACTAATGCCATCGCATTTATTTATTTCTCTATGATCAACTCTTTCTTCAAACTAAAATACTTTGTTCTTCAAATGTATTGAAATCAATATATTTTTGGAGGGGACAATTTTTCAAGGGCCACACGGCTGTGTTAAATAAACTAGATAATAATAACCTTCACTTCACGCTTTTTATATTCAAAAGGTTAGGCAACGGTAATTATGCCTTGACACTATGTATGAGATATGATGGTCCTATGAAATATGTAATGACTTGTTAGACACAATTTGGTCAATAATTAAAATCTGATTGTTTCTTCTATTAGGTAAATTAATAGCTGTTTAATTGTCCAATTCTTTGCGGAAGCAATTCCTTATATTTTAATATAATAGTTTATTATTTTTTAAACATCTTGATTGTTTATTTTAAAGTACGAACACACTATATAAAGTATTAATTTTGATAATATTCTCCACAGTGACCTGCGCCTGCGCGGCGATACACACATGTGGCAATACCGACTTTAACTAATTATCTTTTTAAACATAAATAGGTACAAACATGAGACCACTTCATTCATTTAATTATTTTTGGTAACATCATCCTTTTTACGGCTAAGATGTTGGCAGTCTAACCTCATTGATCAAAACAACTTTTAGGATTATACCGCGTTTATTTATTACTTATTTATATTTATTTCCCGACGTTTCGAATCTCTACAGAGATCATTTTCACGAGTGCTGAACAAAAAGATGGTAGTTGTTCAAAAGCTATTTTCATTGATACAGAGAGCACCCACTTTTTGGAAATAAAAATCAAAAAGTTGATGTTAAAAATATGATTTTTACTATTGGTAACCCACATCAGACCATGAAAACAAAAGTTATATACTTATTTATAAGATGTATTCATATTTTTTTGTTTGTAAAGATCCTTTGTTGTATGATTTAATAAGTAAAAGTTGTTATTACTAAGTTATTAGAAAATTATCTTATTTTTCTAAGTTGGTTGAGATCAAAGTATAACTATTATTAAATATTGATCGATTTTAAATTGAAAGGTAAAGTATTTATTAAAAAATCTACCACTGGGTCAAAAGCCTAACCTCGTTACCATCATTGGTCACATGTTACCTATAACTGGTTAACTAGGGAACTTATAAAACTGCAGCAACACCATTTGTGACTTAAAAAAAACACACACAACAAATATTTGTGTATATATTAATAATATTTGCATGGTTTCATGCGTTTCAACTCATACAACATATTTAGCAAAATCAAGACAAGTGTATAGGCATTTAAATTTATAAGTCTGGCATGTAAGTGTAGACATGTATTCTTGAATATTTGCTAAATAATATAACTAAAAACATTGTCTATTATCATAAATAATGAGGTATCTCCTTAAGCCTATATTGTAAAGCTTTTATTTGTAATTTCTTTAACGTACGGGCTTAGCATTCGTGTAGGAATGCACTCGCCAACTGAAATAGTTCCCTCCCCAAAGGTAAACAGTGGACTTAGCGATTTATGATACCTGATGGGCGTGCCAATTTTATATTCTTACCGCAAGAATGTTGGATGATAATAACTCTATTTTGTTTATTGTATGTTTAACATTTTACAAATTCTCGCTTGCAATTAAATAAAAATAATGCACTAAAATTAATGGACGCATTCTAAATATAAACACGTGTTTTTTTTAGAAAGAAAACATTTTTATTCATACAACTAATATTGTCTATAATATGTCTCGGTTGTTCAGTGGTCGAGCTCTCCGCGTCTGATTCAGAAAGTCTTGAGATCGATTGCGGGGGTCACACCAATGATTTCTGGGAATTCTGTACTGCTAAATATCGATGACTGACAACTTTGTGCCCGGTCAATGACAATGAGTTCCGTTGCCTATTCTATTTAGGAAATTACAATTTGGCGATTTTTGTCAATGTGTATTTCGTTATAATTTCTTATTCATTTTGATTATTTTCAATAAAATTAATAATTATGTTACATTTATTATCATTTTGAAAACTTTGTGTTATATACAAATGATTATCATTTATAAATGCTCGGGTAAATTAGTACGATATTAAATCTGGTGAGTTAACATTAATCATAGATACAAATGATATCTATACATGTAATAAACTCTAGAAGAATAATTTCAACACATTTTGTTTTTAAAATCAAACACGTGGACGACTAAAGAGAGTAAGAATAGACATTCTATATTATACTGTTTCTTAACTCCAAATCTTTTCAAGTATTTTCTTAGCAACTTGCAGGTCTACATCTAAAATTATAATAACGTCGAGGATGCAAGCTGATGTATCTGAAAAAAAGCCTTCATTGGAAAGAGCGTCATCTTTAGTCAGAGTTGCGGGTAGCAATTAGTTAAAAATATGCCTAAAAGTTTTCAAGATCATTAACAAGTATTGTGTATTTTTCAGTCTGTCCAATTTTATGAAGTTATCTTACTAAAAATTAAAGTTCTGTTATGATTTATAATTTGTTATTTTCAGCCGATGATCAAATACTGTAAAGTTGACGCAAAAACCTGTTCAGTCAATACGCCTTGAAAATTCTGGAAACTTTCAGTTAACTTGTGATTGAAGTGTAAATATTATTTTCCCCGTAATTGTTGCATCGGAACCTTATTCAGACGCAGGAACACAGTATTACCGAGACAATATTATTTGGCTCCTTTTAAGACAGCGGTAATAACTGTTTTGAACTGGTCCTTTTTGACTAGACAAATTCCGATGCCCCACCTCTTCAATTTCAATTGAATTTTGCGAATATTTTAAAAAGAGTTCTTAAGGAAAATTACGCAGTGATATTAAGAAATAACCTTATTTTTTTCATACACTTATTATCAAGATTACAATCTTGCCACCTAGAAATGATTTACGATATATACAAGTTTTTTCTTTGTACATAGTATCTAAGGGCGTTTTGCTAAGCAATATCTCTAAGTATTTGCGATAAATATATCAGCTAATAAGCGCTAAGAAGATATAAATCTTTTTAGCGTATGATATTAGGTCATGTTGAAAATATGATGAGTAGATTCAGTTTGCAATGTCTTTGAGATTAATAAATGTACCTTCAATACACTAAAGGTGTAGGCAGCGACAATTAATGTCTTGTCATGCGCCATTTATTATTTTCAGTATCATCGGAATTTATAACAACTAATTTTCTAAAATTCGATAATTTGTACACGGATTCGGACGTGATAACTCTTGGTCAGAAGTGTTAGAGTTAGGCCACTAGATGAGTTCTAGTAGGGTTGCCGACTTTTAGGGAGTAGGATAGGAAAGGAATGGTAAAGGGAAGGGGGGACCTCCCCCTCTTTCACCAAACAAAACGTGGCATGAGGCACTTTACGTCAATCTTCTGAGAGGTCGTGGTATTTCATCGGTCGAGCCGGCCCATTTATGCAGTGAACTGCTTGCATCTATCTATCACAAAAAAAATGTTATGAGTTAGATTTAAGCTACTGTTTGTCAGGAAGGAAAAGTATCGTACAGTACGGTCATAATTTCACACACTTCCTTGAGTTTTAATAAGTCGGATATTTTGGACTTTTACAACTAATATTTGGATTTTTACAAAATCGGATTTCAGTCTCGGTGGCCCAGTGGACGAGCACACGGTTTCTGATCCAGAGATCCGAGTTCGAATCCTGACACTGGCTCACACTAATGACTTTTTGAAATTGTTTTCGGAAGTCAAGTGTGATAAATAACGATGACTGAAAACTTTGTGCCTGGTATGACAATAAGTTCGCCACCTATTCCATTTCGGACGTAAACATAACGGCGAGACGAGGCTTAACAACCGCTGCCTACACCTTCGGGTAACAAAGGCGTGAAGTTATGTTATGTTATATGATGTTTTGTTTAAACTAATTTTAACACGTTTGTTGAAGATATTCAGGTATACTTCAGTTAATTTGTGATGTTGCGAACTAATATCTAAAATAGATATTACGCAGTTGACATTCTGTATGTATCTGTGTTGTGTGGTGAACTAGAGGCGTGTAAAAATACATATATCGTACGCGGCGGCATACATTTATTATTGTAAAATATAGCTTCGGTTGGTGTTAATTTCTTGTACATATTGTTTTCGCGACCGACACCAACACTCGCTAGTATTGTTGGCTACAATATGTATACATTATACTTTTATATGTAGCCATGGATTGTAGAGACCTATCGGGAAATAAAATAAGACGCCAATCTATAGGTCATTGATCAAAACAAACTTTGTAACAATCTTTGTAGGATTGTGTTGGGCACAATTTATAACGTAGTACGAGTAACTACAAGCGGACATGGATTTTTTTTCAATTAAAATTGTTTACATTTGTGCCAATAGTCTAGTAGTTTAACATTGCGTAGTTCTTTATTGTATTCTCGATGGTCCCGTGGTCAGGCTCCCCGTTTCTAATTCAGAGCTCGTCGCTTCGATTCCGGACTCACACCACCACTCGTTTCTCGGCACTTGTTTTAGAAATTTATGTTTGAAAAATATCAGTTACTGACAACTTTGTGCGCGGTCTACTCCATCCTAACTACTCGATTTAAAACTTAGCATAACGATTTGGCGAATTAAGGCTCACCAGTCGCTGCCTACACCTTCGGGTGGACGAAGTATGAAGTTATTTACGTTATGTTATTTATAGTATAAAAATGTTAATAAATATACAGACAGTCGGTCCTTCGCATTATATCTGAAATATGTCATAAAAAAAACTTTAATAAACTAATTTAGTGTCAAAATAAATACTATTAGACATGATACAATTGACAATAACATTTGTTTATGAGTTTTCATATTCTTAAGAAAATTGTCGCGATGCGATGAAACACTTCTTTGATGTTGTTATTATTATCCAACTATGCCAGAAAGATAGTTATGTTTTTGAATTGTAGGTAGTAGGTATGTGCATCTAAATATATTTGGCACTGTGTAACCTAACCTATCTGTGCAGTCGGGGGTAACAATACCCGTAATATAGTTTAAATTATTTATTCAATTGATATCTTGATAACTTCAACGGAAACTAATTGCATATAATTCTAAAGTGAATTTCTCTTCACCAGTCACTTGTCAATAAAAAACTAAACCCAAATGATTGTCTCATGAATCTTAAATCATTTTTTTTTAAATCAATCAATTTTGTGAGCTTTTTTTTACTGAGATAGGGGAGGCACACCAGCAGACGTGCCACCTGAAGGTAAGTAACTAACGCCACCTAAGAAAACATAAAACATAAATAGTGTTACAATTGCGTTGCCATCGTTCAAATAGGGATAGGGAAAGGGTTGGAAGAGGGATGGGAAGGGGAATGGGGAAGTGGTAGGCTTTCTTCTTCTCACCGAGCGAAATATTCACCGGTCGAGCTGAGCTTACGAAAATCCCTTTACATCATACATTTTTTTACACAATGAGATCACAAAATGTATGTAGTTCTGAGATCATAGACGAATGTGGTTCTTGATGGTTGATAAAGCTGGTGCACACGAGTGTTGACGGCCTAATGTACAGCGCTGATGGCTAGTGTGGACACGCCCTATGTTTACCTTTATCATAGATTAGTGTCGCGGACAGATGTAAAGATTAAAAAAAAAAACATTTTTATCAATTTTCTAGCTTCAAACTTACTTTGATGCAGCAGCAATGCTAGGAATGCGATAGCATCTATATATGGCATCGTCTTCATAAGCGATAAGACGTACTTTTGGTATATTTGTGTGATTCGCAAACCTAACTTTTTGTGGAGAGAAGGTCGCAGCCAATTTGATGGAAGATTGATAAAATGCCGTATTTCTTAAAAAGTCAATTGTGTGACTAAATTTCATATACCTATCAAAATCTTTAGTCTAAATCTATTCCATTGCATGCAGTACATGAGCTGTAGCCCTAGTTTATCGGTGATTGTGGGGTTAAATTAGCTCCTTAGGTATCGTCTCGCATAATTTCGTTTATTGTTATTCTTTTAATTAAAAATCTTTTACTGTAAAATAAATATTTTCCAAAAGATATTACAGATATTACTTATAATTCTCTTTATTGCAAACTAATCTATGCGTGCGTCGTACAAAAACTAGTGTTTACAACATGTTCAAACTTATCGATACGTCTGTCGGTCGGTCGAAGCGATTTTTGAGTGATTCTTAGTTGGTAATGATTAATGGCGTCGAGTGTTGGACTCCGGCCAACTACTACACTGTTGCGTTAACACCCAGACACTTTTAATAACTGACAATATGAAAACAATCCCATGAAATTATTTTATATTGATCTTAGAGCTTGCTTCATCAGCTGATATTAAATAGTTGAAACAAGTTGCCCACTTATTTGGTGATACAAGAAGAGGTATGTAATGAGGATGTCAGTAAAAATATAGCCAACATACTAGAGAAAGTATTAATTTATATAATTTCATATCCATAATACGAGTATTTAAATGAGCAAGCACAACTTACGGAATTGGGATGTCAGGATTCTAACTCGAATCAGGTTATTCAGATTTATGGTTTCTTATCATTGGGTTATATGGCCCAGTCCCATATTGGCACCTCCGTTCGTACTTTACTTGCCTCTTACGATAGTCAGGTAAACTCCAATATAACAAGAAATCTTAAAAAACTAGTGAAATTACTAATCATATAATTAGAAACTAAAGTGGACCCTTTCCAATCCATATCCTATCCTTAAACGTACTTTGATTTTTGAGAGGATTTTCCACGTCAATAGTTGAAGATACAGCAGTCCCATGTTGTTCTAATAGTTGTCATAAAGCCCAAAACTCTTCTACTGTCCCTAAAGTGGGACAGATATGACCGACCAAAAGACCACGCCTCATAGTCTGTAGTGACAACATCCTCCCTCCAATTCCTCGTATTTTGTAAGCAACTAATTACTTACATGTAAACTAATGCGAAAATTAAAAGAAATTGTGTTTTAAACACGCAAAGATGGCGGACATTTCGACTGCATCCGGTACATATATCTCTCAACGCGTAAACACAAGAGAAACGAAACTACGTAAATGTATGACTTTATGATTTATAATTTCTTATTAAGATGCCATCTAGCGGTGTACAGTCAAAACTGTAAATTAATCATGTCATAAAGGTTGTTTTGATAGATGGGTTTACGAGAGCCGACCAGGTATTTGAGGATCCTCCCACGCACTACCTACACGATTAAAAAAAATCATTAGAGTGGAGAGAAAAGCGGGATATTTCCAGTTTGTACGACAATGACGGATGCTTAGAGCAAAATGACACGGGCGCCTGCGCCTGGCCAACGTTCAGGGTTGTCACATTCAATTAATATGTTTAGTAATGCTGTCCTATCTAGAATATATTGTGGTATGTAGCTTCCTGAACTGTACACATATTTATTTAAAAAAGAATAGAGAGTTGGTGTAAAAGCAAGAAAAGGCATGCTCCAATGGTTCATACATGGACAACGCAACGAATATGTTACTAAGAATAATTATAACATCCACTTCACAAAAACAAGTCTGTTCAGATTAACGTATTTTGAAACTATTTGATTATTTTATCGAATATATAAAAATCATCATGCTCAGAGCAATGAACCTTACGAAATGCTATTTAGATTAAACGATAAATATGTAGAGGTGACAGCCCTATCGGCGCGACACCTGTCGCGTCTGCCTACGGGAATAGTCGTATTTTCCCGAAATAAAGGTGGAGCACATTTTTGTGGCCACACGTATTTGGATTAGCTCTACATTCAATAGAATCCTCTTATTCAGTAAATACAGGATGATTTTATTTGAATCGATAACACTAGATAAATTTATTTCGCTTAATTTTTGATATAATTATATTTTTTATGCGTGTATTTTAACACAGTGGTAGAGCCAAGCAGTTCGCTGCATGAATTGGCCGGCTCGACCCGTGAAATACCACGACCTCTTAGAAGACCAACATAAAGTGGCTCATGCCGCGTTTCGTTCGGTGAGAGAGGTAACCAGAGGCCCACCCCCCTTCCCCATCCTTTCCTATCCCCTATCCCTTAAAGGTCGGCAACGCAACAGTAACACTATATGGGTTGTTGGTGTCCATGGGCAGCATTGATTGCTTACCATCAGGAGACACGCCTGCTCGTTTGCCTTCCTATCCCATAAAAAAAAACAATATGTTATTAATAACATGTTTAAACAAATAATGTATCTATTAATAAACATAACATAACATAACTTCACGCCTTTTGTTACCCGAAGGTGTAGGCAGCGGCTGTTAAGCCTCGTCTCGCCATTATGTTTACGTCCCAAATGGAATAGGTGGCGAACCTATTGCCATACCGGGCACAAAGTTTGTCAGTCATCGGTATTTATCACACATAACTTCCGAAAACAATTTCGAAAAGTCATTGGCGTGTGAGCCAGTGTCTGGAATCGAACCCCGGACCTCTGGATCAGAGGCCGTGCGCTCGCCCACTGCGCCACCGAGACTGTCTATTAATACTTTAAATTTATATTTTAATATGGATAACTAATTATTGAAGTCCTATTTTCTAGCAGGTATTTTTTATTAGCTTTTCATCAAAGAACTAAGCGCAGTTAGAGATCTCATATTTCTTTCTTTTGAAGATTTCCTTACGTTATAGACGTATATATAAATCTTATCGAGTAATTATAAAGATCAAATCACCACCTGATCAAATCTTAGGGTCTGCTTTACGCTAGTCATGCTAGGTCAGGTATAAATATATTAAATAAAAATAATAAATATCAACCTGTAGCTATACTGTGAACATAACTAGTTCGTTGTTCGCAGCTAAAATAAACTAAACATTTCAAATTCACGATTGGACGAAGTGAAACTGTTGTAACACGGATTTCAATAAATAAGTCATATCTACAAAGTTGTTAGCAAATACATTTTATTGCTTTATAAGTTCACTTATTTTAAACAAGTGTAATTTATCTTCGGGAGAAGTCGGATCAAGCAAATATTAACGATCAATTAAGCACACACCCACAAAATATTGACACAACTATGCCTACTCTCGAAGACGATTACGGCAGGTAGTGAGAGCCGAGTGCCATGATGCCAGTTTACCTATTGCCGGGCACAAAGGTTTCAGTCAGCGATATTTTTCACACATAACTTCCGAAAACAATTTCGAAAAGTTATTGGTGAGATCCAGGATTCGAATCCGCGACCTCTTGATTCAGAAGCGGGGTGCTCGATCAATGGACCACCAAGACCATTATACAAGAATAGGCAAGAGGGATATTGTACAGATATAAATAAAATACACGTTTATGGAATACATATTAAAAGTAAAAAAGATACGTTTAAAAAACTGTAAAATATCGAAAAACCATCTTATGTTTTCAGCTGGGAAATTATTTAACAAATCATCAAGTATATTCATACAGAGTACCAAACGTCGTCTAGCTATGTTATCCCGTGCGACTCTGTCTGCTAACATCATTAGCCGGCTGTCATCTTGCGTCGCGGCCTGATTAATTGCCGTACAAGATTGTGTAGTGACAGACAAAATCACGAACTGTATCATTGCGTATTAGATAATTAGCTGCTCTTCAGTTTGAAGTTGGTAGTTTTTTATTTGCTTTTCATTGTTGTATAACTTTAGAATTTGTATTGAAATGACTGCTTTGTATTCAGCTAGATTGCAATATTAATAGGTGCCGTTTCTACTTTTACGTTTCTACTGCGTTAGATCTTACTCAAGAATATTGAATTTGGTCTACTTACATTAAAAATATTACAGGACTAGACATCAGATTTTAATGTAATGTAGGTCGTGCAATTGGATAATAGGGACAATACAAGACGGGCCTCGTGGTACATTGGTAAAACTAACGACTGCAGATTCGAGGTTGACGGATTCTATTCCCTCCCGAGTACAAATATTTATGACTTATATGAATGTTTGCATGGCGTCTAAGTGGTTTTCTTAGTTTTATAAGTATGTATTTAGAAAAAAAGGACATATGTATTAATGTCCGTTAACTAGTTTCCATACCACAAGCATTTAGTTGCTCAGAGGCGAATAACAAACTCTAATGGAAAGAAATTAGAAAGTCTCGGGGTTCTTCGTCAACATTCAGAATGGACAAAATTATTTTTTCGCACTCACTCACTTCGATTTTTAAGTCCTCTGTGGCCACTTTCTGATGACACATATTAGTGATGGAGTGTTAGATGTTGCCATTTTTGCACTGTAAATCTGCTTAATAATACATAGCGATAGATAGCGCAGAGTATTTTACCTTCTAATTTGTACGAATCCGTCCCTATCGAGTTATTATCACCAAAGTTTTAGAGGAACAGTTCAATAATAATTGAAAAGAAAAGCGTCATTTTAGAAATGTCCGCATTATTATTTTCACTTTCTTGTCTATTAATAATAACAAGTAATAATAATGAAATTGCATAAACAAACATATTTTCTCAGAAATCGTATAAATATAAATATGTTACGAGAAACGATCCAGGTGCTACCAACATTTCTACCATAAACGTGTCTACGGTTCACTCTTGTTCATTTAACGCTCAAACATACAAACATACAGAAACATTTAATCGGAAGGAAATTAAACTTTATCTTCTTACGAAAAAGTGTAGCATGTCCGCAAACACAATACGTGGGAAGGGTAAAGACGCCACATGTGGACCGCCCGCGAAATTGAAATAAAAATAATTATAATTGAAGAGGCAATGAACGAACGAATGAGTGAGGTGAACGGACCTGTAATATTATTTATTGATACGCCTCAAAAATACTTGTTGATTTTATAAAAAAAATATGGTACTTTAGTACAAAACTCATGCAGAAAGTACTGGGTGAATGTAGATTTTAATTACAAATAATAGGTATCAATTGTAATCTGTAATTTTTTGAAGGTCATCATATCGGGTACCTGAAGGTTTAGCCCCTGGCTACTAAATCCAAAGTTTACGATTCAATTCTTGGCTATAAATTTTCAGAAGTTACAAGCGACAAATATGACGCAGAGTCGTGCCCGTTGTGTAGCACCCGATTATGTGACCAAAAACTATTACAGACCAACAATGACTACTTTTTATGAGGAAAAGGGGAGCAAACGAACATGCGGGTCACTTGATGGAAAGCGTAGTCGCTTTCTATGGGCGGCAGTCTGCCCATAGACATCCGCCACACCAGGGGCGTCAGTTATCTTAAGGTACTAGAATCTTCTCTTTGAAAGCTACGATACATTTAAAAATATTACTTTTGCAATGATTAATTTATTTATGAATAAAATTTTCGTAATAAATTTAAAAACAAATAGGTAGTGTATTTAGTTCTAATTTAATATTTATTTACCATAGACCAAGGATCATACAAGCAAACCTAAAAATATTTCTGATGTCATAAAGAAATCATTATTTACCAAGTCGCGGTGAGGTTCCGGTCAGTTAGTGGCCAGTTACCGTCAGTTGAATATCTGGTCGTCCACCACAAACGATGATTATAAATTAACTAAATTTAATTTCTGGTCATCACCGTCACAGAAAAAACATTTTAAGCAATTGCGTCACTCCAATAGACATGGTTTAGGTAAATATCTGTTGATCATAAAAGTAATAGACAAAACAAGCCGTTTATGTTTTTCACTTACAATGTTATGTCGGAATCCGTTCAGCCGTTTTTGAGAGTACCTGCAACAAATATATAGTCAGACTGTCAGTAATTTACATCTATATTTGTGGTGTACTTAGTGGATATTGAATAAAAACATATTATTCCAACATGAGAAAAAATTAATCCAACATGAGATCTTGGGTGAGAATCCGCGGAAAAACTGTTGTTTCAGTGTAGCGGTCATCCTTCTTGCCACCACCACAGATATGGTTTCAAAATGTCAATTAAATCCGTGGACACCATGATATAAAAAGACACACCATGAACAAAAATACTTACTAATTAAAAAAAAAACAAACAGATACACATACATTACATACAATTATAGCGACTTAAGACGAGCAAACATAACTCAATAAGTCCAAAACATGTATAAATAGTTCAGCGCCGTGGGAGATACACAGAAATTACTACTACTCATAATATAACACCTTACAACTGGCACCTTATCGTTCAGGAATAGAGTTTAAAATTGTCCTACAGAGATGAGAGATGGTTTCTCTTTGTGAGATTGAGGTGGTTTTATTTGAACGATACACAGTGACAGACGTGAGAACACTCCGGTAGGAGTTTCACAGGCGCGGACTTTTAATTCGGTAATTAAATGGGGTGATCTCTTCTGAAAATAAGTTGTTAAGTAGCTTCAAATGGGCTGTAATGGAAGGGCCATCGATACAGGACGAGCTGTGAAATATAAATGACTCTAGTATGTTAGATACAAATCTGTATTGAGAACTTTTAGGCTTTCGTTGCATATTGACGTTTGACGTTGACGTTTCGGCCAGGTTGCAAATGTCAAGCTACATGAGGTAAACAATGTTTAGCTAAACGTGTCGCGTTAATTCCCGTATATTATGTTTGAGTAAAATTTGTATTTTTTCTAAGATACATTTTTTATATATTGGTATTTTCAAAGTGAGTTTTAAATAAACAATTATTTTGTTACCTAAACTTTTATGTTTTAAATAAAATGCTTAAGAATATTACCAAAATACGTTTTAATGAAACAAAAATCCATTACAATAAAACTTTACAGCTTACGGTACAGCCAAAAACAATTTCATTAGACGATCCCAGAAAGTTGATGTCAGTATAAAACGGTTTTATAAACTCCTTAGTCCGATGTAATGTTGTTTAAAAATGTCTCTAAACCGAGTAGAGAGGTGGAGTTCGTGAGGGACCCTAAACGTATGCAAATTTTATTTTTTAAAAATGCAAGTGGCTGGCCACATGTCGCCGGGTACAGGGACGGTCCGTCTGACTTTTATTATATTTATTTTTGTTGTCCACACTCTCCTCTCTGCCCACCTTCCACTCTCCGATTTGATTGCGTATTTATTCCAAGCTGTGTGCTTGGCTTTGTACGAAGGCAATTGGCGAATTCGATAGAAGTTATTGTTATTGGGAACTATTTAGTCCAGACTCTTTGGTCAATGTTTTAGCATTTTATTTCTGTATATATTACTGACCATATTCTGCTTTGTTTTAGCTACAACTCAAGTTATATGTTTGAAGTTTGTTTATAACTAACTTGTATGGTTATTTTTTACCTCGTTGAATGGTAGGGCCCTTTAGTATCTTTATTAGAGGCTTGCTCCCATGAATTGGGGAATATTGAATTAACTATCATTATCAGTTATAAAATAAACTATATTATACTTTATAAGGTAATTCACTGAAATTAAACCGATAATATGTAAAATCATGAAATTCGTGAGTTGATCTGTATTGCTATGCCAAAAAACTACTGTGGTTTTCAGAGGTCCAAAAAATACAAATAGTCATAGGATCTCCTACTTTTTCGAAGTCGCTAAAAAAGGTGGGGTAATATTCATTTTGAAGCACCGACACACTCTAATTTTCTAATTTAATATGTAAAAACACTAAGCTAAAGGCTATATTCCCGTGGCAAATCCCCGACAAGTAATAAAGAGATATTGCCCTTCTCTGTCCACCTATCGTCCAGATATCGCGTCAGATGATTTTTACGACAGCTGTCCACGTGACGTCTTTATTAAGGATATCAAGGTGGGTTCCGTAAGATTAGGAATCCCTCGTAAACCGTCTATTGCGTTGGTCATCTCAGTTAATATAAGACGAGTGACCGGAGACGTTTAGGACAACGTATTTATTTATAAATAGAAATGTCTTTTGTTCCTTATTTAACAAGCGATAGAGACTATTAATCAGGAATTCCAGAACTATAAAACTATCATCACATCTATAGATGATAAAACAAGAGGAGGTTATTTAGATATTTAAATTGTCCTCTTTATGTAAGTATATTCAAGCATAACACTGTCAATGGTTTGCCAAATTAAACTGCAGACTGATTTAGATAGGTCTTTATTCACTACCCAAATATTTATTCTGAAGATGTAGTCCTGGACCGATGGCTAGAAGCCCTTATGTCATTTATTTATTTTTATGTCTTTTCGTTATATAAAAAGAAAAGATAACATACAACAATATTACAGACGGAACAGTGTTCAATAACGAGTGTTATAATAAATGCGGGTGGGGGGTGGTGAGGCAGATCGGGAGCGGGGCGGGGGTGTCGGTGTACCGAAACATAAAATATATAAAGTTTGACCGCCGCTGGATAGTGAACCGACCACCTAAGGTTTGTGGTCGGCTTACATGCTGCTCAAGACAATATTGATGATACATTTATTTTATTACAAATATTTTGTTGTTGGATAAAATTAAGAATAACCTCCAAGTAAAGTCTTGGAGATAAGAATTTCTTTTATAGTTTTAACTAAATAATTAAATTTCATCTAAAAGTTTTTGATAACTATTTTAACAAAGTTAGATAAACTATTTACAGCTCAGCACTGTCAGAAATGATATAACTAAGGCTTTTAATCAGATGTGAAAAATATCCACCAGCTCTTACATCATAGGATATTAGAGTCAAATTATCAACCACTCAAAAGATTAATGCAATGCTCAATAAAGCATATGATGTATATGAAGAAACACTGCCTACTCAGTGGCGAATCAAAGTGGTAAAGATATATCATATTCTAGTTTGCCCAGGAAACATCGATTTAGAACTAAATAAATAAATAAGCGTTTGTCCTATCTTAAAATTTAGAGTATGAAAAACCACATTTATGAGTATGAAAAAAATATGTTGACCGATTCTCAGACTTACCCAATATGTTCACAAAATTAAAGTGGAGTTTGATAATCGAAGTGACTAATTTTAGGACAAGGGGAATATTTTGACCCAGTTTTATACTTCAAAATGGGTGTTTTTATAATGTGACGCCCCCGCGATCACTCTTGCCAGCCTGTCCAGTTTTATGAAAAAATGTTTTTTGAACTATCCCACCTTTTAACTCGATACGGTGTGCAAATTTTATTAAAATCGGTTCAGTAGTTTGAGGTTCCATCGAGGGTAAGCCCCCTGACACGTACGTTATACATATTAAGATTAATATGGTTTATGTAAACCTACCCTATATAGCAATATTGTATCAAGTAGAAGTGTCCACGTAGATACGTGTTTGTATGAAAAATATTCCAATAAGGCCGTCCTTCTTCTCGTGGGGTTATGTCGCAGATATAATATAAGGTGATCGCCGGAAGTTGGCCGCCATGTGAAAGGTTCTAAGGTCCGTTTACCAAATTTTACATGCTTTTTCAACGAATGTCGGTGTTTGAATATTTTTTTTTGTTTTATATTTTAACTCGTCTATGAGGGTGAATCTCGTTAAGTGATAACTTTTAGGATATTACTCAATATGTTATACTATTTCGGATTCTATAGCTGATTTTAATATTTTCTTTCTATTTTTAACAAATATTGAGCACATATTATTACTACGATCTCCACTGGACTGTAATCACATTTGCAAATCAAACATTCTTTAAATTTAGTCAAATATGATCAAACTTTATAAGTTGTTCGATTTTATTATGAAAAAAAAACATGTACCTTGTCACAAGAAACGAAAAATAAGAAAAAAATATATAACGCCAAATAGGGGAATCATAGCGTAGGATAAGAATAAACATAATCGCAGGCAGATCTGCAATGCGATGTGACCGGAAATTAAGACACGGTGGGCGGGCGGGGGGCACCCTTCCGTTTCCGGTCGGACATCACCTTGTGCCCACGGGGCACCACACACCGCATACGGTAAGAAGATGAAGCCGGACAGATGAATAATCATTATCATAAATCTTCCGATAAGGACGTGTTTGCTCCCTGAGGCTGGGGCTTAAACATAAATATTTCGATGCTTGCTGGTGCTCCTAGGATAATTTTCCTATTAATATTATTTACGTCCAGGACTCCTGTGACTTTTGTTACTGTTTCACGCCAAAACTATTAAATAGATTTTAATGAAACCGTAAAAAAATCATACTTAATTTTAAATCAAGTTTTTTTTTATATAAATATCACTCGGTGGTCCAGTGGTCGAGAACCCCGCTTCTGAAACCAGAGTAGCGTATTCGAATCCTCTTATTGGCTCACACCAATGAAATGAATGACTTTACGAAATTAATCTCGTGTGATAAATATCAATGACTAAAAAACTTTGTACCCGGTATGGCAATAGGTTCGCCA
Organism: Euproctis similis; assembly: GCA_905147225.2. Lineage (NCBI taxonomy): Eukaryota > Metazoa > Arthropoda > Insecta > Lepidoptera > Erebidae > Euproctis > Euproctis similis. Next base: position 20,862,003 of record LR990115.1, on the reverse strand, counting down.
CCTATTCCATTTTTGAGACGCAAACATAACGGCGAGACGAGGCTTGATAGCCTCTGTCTACACCTTCGGGTAGAAAAAGGGGTGAATTTATGTGATGTTATGTTATCACTGAATAGACGCGTAGTTCAATCAGAGAGAGTCAAAACAAAACCAGTAACTGTGGTAAGTCTACTGAAACGTCTGCAACTCCAGCCATAATATAATCAAAGCTAATTCAAATTATTGGTAGAGCAAAAATTATTCACATTATTATAGAGAGCATAGTTCGGCAACAATCCTAGAGAACTTTGCTTTTAAGTGGACAGAAAAAAAACACATAAATTGTTCAATAAGTACGGGTCATCCCCGTCGTACATCAAAATTGAACATTAGGCCGTCTATGAAAAACTAACTTATGCAATTAAAAGACTGCGGCCCAACAATCCGATCACTCCTCTAGTGACAAAAACTTCACGTTTGTCATACATTGCGGATTTCGCTTTGCTTCCTCTTTGTGTCATGTACGCTTATGCAGCAATGAATTATGTGATATTAATTTTGTTGTTCACTTCTGGAACTGCTTTTAGATGAAATTGCAAAGTAGTTGTGTTTTGTTAGAGTGGTAGGAAGTTTCAGCTATTTTGCTGCTTGTGATGTAATTTTCATGTGCATTTCGCAGGAGCTCCAAAAAATAAACCTTCAGGTATAATATTATCAGTATCTAAAAACTAGTGTAATTTTACTAATAGATATAGGTATTTTTTAAGAAATACTTTCGATATAGATATACGATAAAAAGTGGATAATCGTAAAAAGATCTTTTCTATTCTACCTAAATATGATATTTAAAAGTCCGCCTATATATTTATTTAAATATCTTAACATTTATTACGTAAAGATATTTAATGTGAACTTTCATTTCTATATATTCAAATCAGTTAGAACTAAATTTATCAAGTGAAAGGCAAATTTTTGACAGTAGTAGTAGCATTATCATTACATAGTATAAAACAAAGTCGCTTTCCGCTGTCTGTTAATGTTTAGATCTTTGAAACTACGCTACGGATTTTTATGCGGATTTTTAATAGATAGAGAGTATCAACGGGGTGGTTTGTGTGTATAATTCATTTAAAATCATGTAAAGAAAAAGTGATAAATTTCGAAATTTATCACTTTAATTGTAAACGTTGTAAAAAATACTTTGAAGCGGAACAAAAGTTCTCCAAGTCAGATAGATTTATTTTATAGGAGCAATCTTACTATTATACAACAAAGAACAAACGTTCGCTCCACGTCCAATACAAAAGAAAGGTAACATAATTGGTATGTATTATGAACTAAATACAACTGTTCAATATAAAACAAAATCTATTTCCTTGCTCATAGAGTACATTAGTGGTTGTTCATGGTGGAGCTGGTGTCTATCAGTTCAATTGTGAGTGCGGATGGCAACCGGACACCGCGTGGTATGAAAGTGGTAATAAAAGGTGGTAGACCTGACTCATTGATGGACCACTAACAGTACAGTCGGATACGTAATACTTACATCTGTTAAAAAAATATTTTATCAGAGTATAAAATAAAAATAATAATTTATCTCTAAGACTTTCGCGAATCACGTTCGTGACATTAAAACAAACTTTAGGATTATATCGCGTTTATTTATTACCAATTTTATTAATTTCCCGACGCTTCGAACTCTTTACAGAGATCATTTTCACGAGTGATGAACAAAAAGACGGTATCTGTTCAAAAGCTATTTTCATTGATACAGAGAGCACCCACTTTTTGGAAATAAAAATCAAAAAGTTGATGTTAAAAATATGATTTTTACTATTGGTAACCCACATCAGACCATGAAACAAAAATGAAATATTTATTAACAAGATATATTTACTAAAGAAAAAGTTTGGTTTGTACAGATCCTTTTTGTATGATTTAATAGGTAACAGTTGTTATTTTTAATCATTAGCTAATTATCTTATTTCTTTTAAGTTAGTTGAGATCAGAGTATAACTATTATAAAATATTTATTGATTTTAAATTTAAAGGTAAGTATTGGTAAAAAATCTACCACTGGGTCGCAAACGCAGCCAGTCCTGAGAAAGACCCAGCAAGAAAACTCAGCGGCTGTTCTTCAATAGTAAAAATCATATTTTTAACATCAACTTTTTGATTTTTATTTCCAAAAAGTGGGTGCTCTCAGTATCAATGAAAATAGCTTTTGAACCGATACCGTCTTTTTGTTCATCACTCGTGAAAATGATCTCTGTAAAGAGTTCGAAACGTCGGGAAATTAATAAAATTGGTAATAAATAAACGCGATATAATCCTAAAGTTTGTTTTAATGTCATAAAAATAATAACTCAAATATTTATTCTTTTATTTCAGACAAAGTTAAAGTAATCGACTTGTAAAAACTACGTAATTTTTTTTGCAGTTCTCTGTTTCTCTCGTGGAATCAAATTATGTCCGTATGGTAAGTAGTTAGGCAATGAGTCAAGTAAAACTAATAGCTGTAAAATTAAAAAAATACATGCATAGTTATGTAGTATATTTTTAATTTTACGCTAAATCCCTCTCGTGGTAAGCAGAGAGAACGGTATGATTGTTACACGCCTCACTTGCAACTTTGACTTTTATACCTCTTGTCTTACACGCGCGTCAATTTGTAAGGCTTCTGACATCTTCTACATCTAGAACTCGTTCTATTTGGTCATAGAAAGAATGTCGTAGCCGTCTTTGACTACAACATCCATCCAATTTTGCATTGTATATCTGCTCGCTGACCGCGTCGAAAACAAGGTTGCAAGGAAGGAGGCTGGATTGAAAGAAAGTGTTAAAGTAAGAAAGGGCATGCTCAGATGGTTCGGACATGTAGAAAGAATGGACGACCCAAAATTGACTCAGCGGATTAAAAGACCTCCTCAAATATCAGATTTAAATGAGGATTAGAGAAACATAGCGTTAATATTATTATTTTAAATCAGACAAACATTACTAAAGATAAAACAATGCAACAAACTTGGGGCAATTCAAATTTAATGTAATGTTTGCATTCCGGACTAATTAATTACTGGGTCTACAATCATAAATCAAGACTTTCAGTATCTTTTAGTATACATATAAAGGAGAGCTAGAGCTATATACTACTTCTATCCCGTGAGAGATCAAGGTGCTGTTAAGTGAAGTTCAAGGCAGGTCACGAGGCGAATGCACCTTTATTACGATACAATTGGCCATGTCCTGTGCGACCTCGGCTGTTGAACTTACCAGCAGCTCGTAAAGGTATGAGTTCACTTATATATATTTATATACCTACATACCTTGTAATACCTGGGTGGTAAGACAGTGCTTTCACGTATATGCTGAATTAAATATTAAAATTTACTGACTAAGACAAGCCGGCCCTTTCACGCAGAAAGAGCCAGCGCAACTGGTGAAATAACAGTAACTCTCAGACTATCGACGTAAAATGCTTCATGCCGCGTTGGTGAGAGAGGTATTCCGAGGCCAAACCCCTATCTCCCCTCACTCCCTATGTCACTCTCGACCCATTCATTTCTTAAAATTGCTTACTATCAGGTGACACGCCCGCTCGTTTGCCGCCTTTTCCATAAAAATGTTGTTTATTAGAATTACTGTATTACACCTTTGTGAAGAACCCTCCAAATATTTTTTTATGTCCGATTAGCATTTGTTGATTATACGATGCAAAATATAAAAAATATTAATTTTACTGTCTCTAAAATACAAAAATATTGTAAAACAACACTGCGATGAAAATATCTGTGCGTTTTAATCAAAATATTTGCTCGTCGAGGTTAAAATTTCTCTAGAAATGAGGCGACAAATCGCTTGATAGAAGATAATGGCTCAAAAAAGACTTAGTGTAAGTTGTAAGTCAGCTTTTTTTAAATTAAAATTATCCAGCAATGAGTACTGAACAATGACGATTATGACACCTATATATGTATAAGTGTTCACCTATTCTTATAGGCGGTGAGCACCAATAAGGCAGGTCATGGTGTGACTCCTGTTACCTCCGTACAACGGTCTATTGGAACCAATTGACGACAATCAGCACAATTGGCGGGACCGCTCCCCCCACGTCTCTCGCACACCCTATTTCGTCATAATATACTTTCACTTCTCACCAGTACACTTGACAACAAAAGTAAAAACTAGCGAGGCGTTGGAAATTCATAAAATACTATCAGTTAGAAATTCCTGTAAATTTTCGCGATATTTCAGTCGGTCACCCCGCTTCTGAATCAAGAAGTCACGGGTTCAAATCCTGGCTCACACCAATGACTTTTCGAAATTGTTTTCGGAAGTATTGTGAAAAATATCGATGACTGAAAAACAGAACAGGAAAAATATTTCAGAATCATTCAATGTTGTATTAACTTCTTATTAGAGCGCATTTATCACTTTCCTTCTGGAACAAAACAATGCAAACATGCCACGTTCTCCGTAATACGATATAAGAAAATCGTATATTTTTTATTTGTTTTCGAAACCTTTTTACACAAAACTTTTTTGATTTATTTTTCTAACCTTTATAGAAAGAACTTCTTCACATATATATATATTCATAGCTTCACGATAAATCCGTTGCCAATTAGGCATGGAGAACAGAACGCCATAAGGCACGATTCTTACATGCCTCCTTCTTTGACTTTAATAACTCTCGATGTAAGAAAATGTGTCATGGCCATCCTCGACTTCTAAATCCATTCGCTTTTGCAAATTTCTTCACCCCATTTTTATATGAAGAATTGTGAAATTCCAAATGAATAAATAAATATATCGTAAAACAGTTGAGGCATATTCGCACAATATCCACGTATATGTAGTTACAGTACGGCTCGCCAACACACACGTGTGCCGAATAAAAATATTCAAAGATAACAAATATTGCGGCGGCGCAGCGCGTGTTTGTTGTTACAGCGTGATGTGTAACTACATGTTCATATGCTAAGTACCTAGCTGTACTTGAGATGGTTCCGTACATTTCTATGATAAATAGTTTATATTGCAAATATTCTAGTTTTTTCCGTATCATCCTCGTCTATAGAAATCTGCAACACCAAGTGGATCATAGTTGCGGTGCTGTACCGTAGGATAGGATAGGGAAAAGAGGGGCTAAGGTCCAGGTGTCAGGCTAAATAGCTTATTGGGACTCCCTGGTTTTTTTTATGGGATAAGAGGGCAAACGAGCAGGCGTGTTACCTGATGGTAAGCAACCGACGCCGCCCATGGACACCAGCAACTATAATGTTATTGTTGCGTTGCGGAACTTTAAGGGATAGGGAAGAGGAAAGGATGGGGAAAGGGGGGTGGGCCTCCAGGTACCTCTCTCACCGAACGAAACGCGGCATGAGCTACTTTACGTCGATCTTCTGAGAGGTCGTGGTATTTCACCGGTCGAGCCGGCCCATTCATGCAGCGAACTGCTTGGCTCTACCACTTCTCAGTCTTGACGAAGAATTGCGCCGCAGAGGTTCCGAAACTACCACAACAACGGAGCCGGCGAGTCCCACGTAATCCTGTTGAGGTTGTCATCTTTGTTATCAATTCTGTCGTCGTCGGTAGGCTGTGCGGAAAGGCATTCCGGTACGTAAAATCCTAGGAAATATTACTTAATTACATTATTTGCGTGCGAGCATATTTTATAGTTGATGTTGTCTTCGAAATGTAATGAAGTACATGAAAGAAAGAATGCTTCTTGCGGATCCCTAAATTTGGGATTATCTCGTTAATAAATCAGAGTTAACGTTGCAATAAAAATATTTACGCCACATACGGAACCTTCATAATTTATTTAGTTTATTTATTCAATACTTGTATAAAACACCTACATGCATTATTATTTTTTTAATGCGATTACCTACCTTATTTTCAGTGAAAATCTGAATAAATCTATGAAGATGTGACTCGGGCACTCATTCATGCTCTATGGCTTCAGTAGGTATACATATGACCTATATTACCAAGCACTTCTACTTTCCATTGGGAAGTCAACTGGTTACGAGAAATTCTTTTTTTCTATGCAAAAAAACACTAAGTACTATGTTATTCGGCAAATTCAATAAAAGGCTTCCTACAATTTGAAACTATCAAAGCCTGAGCTTATTGACTAAATAATTCCTCGTCTTTGGCTTATAATACCTGAAGAGATACTATAATACTTCAGATATTTGAAGAGTATAGACCAGAAGCTCCTACAATGCTATCTCTAATATCAAGTTCGTTTCCATGATCCCTCACAATACACTGTATATATTAATTTAAGAATATCATTTAGCACAACAATGGAAATGAGGGATGAATCGTCATATTATACCGTTTGTATTGTGACTACGAAGGTATGCCGCCACCTTTCAACTTGGTTTACCCCAGAGCCACCGATTGATATTCAGATAGTCCACTTGTGAATTAGTTTTGTGCCTCTATTGATGTCTATTCCAAAATATATCATTGATACTCTAGTTATTGTTTGTAGCTCCAACCACCTGGCTTCTATTGACACTATATTTTGATATTTCGATCAAAACTTAGCCAACAAATTTAACATTGTATTTTCAACACTTCTTCAAACAAATTTCATACGTATTTTGAAACAAAAAGTTTCATTAAACGTGAATTTAGAAAAAAACCTACAAATTTAAAATAACAAAAATAACTGTTTAAAATAAATAAATATTTATCTGTGGATTGTAGAGATATAGCGTATGGTATAATGAATTCTGATGAGGTAACAGTTTAAATCAGTTTTAAAACCAAAAATAGGAATACAAAAATGAATCTAAATAGTTGTTAGTTACAAATCATGTCATATCTCCGGGTTTTAATTAGTCTTTGTCGTAATGTTCGCCACAAAGAGTCCGGTTGTTTCACCCACCGGCGTATTGTCCTGTTCTATTGTTGTTCAGACAATCTACGTCACACAGCCTCCCCTGAAGCCTTGTGTCGGGGCAGACACGCGGCCAGATTTCACCCGTCTGTTTTGGGGTAACATCGCCGAGTTGGACGTGAATAGATGAGTCTTACCGCTAGGAATTTGATTCGAAGGTGTGAAGTGGAAAACAATGAGAATAGCGTTATAATACACAGAACAAATATGAAAGTACTAATTATAAAGTACTAATAATACTGACAATTATGTAATTGTCGATGACATTGCGCCTTATTTATGTCAATAGGTTCCGTCATTTATTCCAATTGGGGCATTGGCGAGTCGAGGCTTAGCAACCGCTACCTACACCCCTAGGATAGAAAAAGGCGTGAAGTTATAATTGTATTTGTTTTATTTGTATATAAGTAGTTTAAATACTAACCGTACATTAAAATTGTTTATTGTCTTGACGTCAGATCTCTAAGCGTCGAGACACTTCAATTTACAATGTCTAAATTAGAACCCAATATATTATATTTGCAGTGTAAATGCAATTTAGTTCTGCCATCACTCACTAGCTCTTTCATCCGTTCTCAGAACCACAAAATATCACATAATCCTATTAAAATTTCAATTCCAACGCAATTTATTAGCAGAGTTATGGCGAAAGTAACATGGCTGCCAGGTGTTAGTTACAATGAATAGGCATGTGACATTACGCAAATAACATAAAGTGTTAATTATTAAATGTGTTTTCAAATATCACATCTGATTATGTATTTACACACAAACAACAGAATGAAAAAATAATAAACATATATTATATAGATATTAGTATATTGCATTTCCACAATCCTAACAGTAATTGAACCAAGTTATATCTAGTGTTTGTTACTCTTTAAATCCTTTGCATTTTTACGAATTTTTTCTTTATTATGAATCACAACTTTTATATCTTACTTCACAATTCGTAATTCACACATCGTAAGTATATATATAACGACATAGTCAAAAAAGTTAGCACGCTGAAGTGGCGGTGAGCAGGCCACATTGCTGGACGGGCCGATTAACATTGGCGTAGAAAGATTCTCGAATGGCGACTACAAACTGGTGGACGCGGAGTAAGCCGTCCCCCTTCTAGGTGGACCGATGACTTGGTAAAAACCGCGAGAAGCCAATCGATGCAAGTGGCACAGGACTGTCAGTTGTGGCGTTCTATGTGGGAGGCGTACGTCCAGCAGTGGACCTCAAAATGCTAATGATTAAGCATATTTCGATAAATTCTAAAAGTATTGAACTGATTTAAATCATTTTATCGCCATTAGGGTACTAATTTGTTCAACAATAGCATCAAAACATATAAAACAATCCTTAAACAGTCTTCTCTCTGTCCAATTTAATCCCATTTTCAAGAGGAAAACTTTTCAATTTTTAACTAGAAATTACAGCTAAACATTGTTGTTCTGTTCCCATCACTAAGATACAGAGAGCTAGGTAATTTCTGTGATCTGTCGACAAGTAAGTCTTGTTTAAGACGCCACGTGACTGCTAGTTTCAAATCGGAGTTAGTATAGTTATCGGTCTCCTATATATTGCAAGTATCAAAGGAATGAGGATTTTGAGACTTGAATTTTAATCCAATTTCTTATTTGTCTTTCTAGTACACAGAAAAAATCAATCACGCTACTATAGAGATGTTTTCTATTTTTTCATACTTGCGATGACTTTAAATAATATCGGTATAAAATGGAGCTGAGCTGACTCACAAAAAAAATCTAATATTTCAAACATAAAAAACGAAACATAATATAAAAGCATCACTCATTTTTCCACTATCAACAGCAGCTTAAAGCTATTTCATGTCCATTGCTCTCTCAACACCACAAAGAATATAAAATAAACAATCACACAAGCAATGAATACGTTCTTTGATGTTCGGTTGAATGATGGCCGCTGCAGCGCTACTTGTCAAAACTACACTATCTCATGCTAAGACTTGAAAGTGGGTTTATTGGCGCTGTAAATCAAGAAACGCCTAATGAGATTGTGAAAGTATTGTCTGCAACAGGTGATGTCCGTCTATGATGATGGAAATCTATTAAGAAGTAAATATAGAATATTTTTAACAACGGTCTAAATAAAATGCTGCTGTTAAAAAATCATATAATTTCAAGGCACTAACATATAAAGCATAAATCCATTGGCCTGTACAACATTGGTACGTAAAACATTATGCTAAGTTCCTTGCGGGGTAAGTACATATAACAATATAATGGCTATAATGACGATATAACCTGAAATTAGTGCATTACTGCAATATTTAGGTATCCATGTTGATCAAAACAAAAGAAGCATATCTTCTATTTTCAAAATAAAATGGCGCGTAACAAATCGCGCCATCTATCATGTAACGTTACAAATGCCACTATTTGCCGGCCCGTAACGTTTGACAGCTCTCATAGAGGACACAACTGTCATCAGTCAAGATTGGTACGCAATAAAAGTGACCACTTTTATTTAAAAACTAACTTTGGTTCTCCTTTGTTTAAACGTACTCACGATTTCCAATAATAATAAATGTGAGCTATGGGTAAGCTAGTTTTTTATTTATTTATCTATATATATATATAAGAGATTTCCACCTATATATTGACTCATCACGATATCTCTGGAACCATAAGGCGTAGCGACTTGAAATTTGGTAGGATTATTCCTTTCGCCGAGTAGAGGTCAGCTAAGAACGGATTTTACGAAATTCCACCCACAATTGAAACTTTGGAAAATTCCCATTTTTAACCTATAGCTGCTATCGACTTCAAATTTGTCGAAGATATTGCAGTATTAACATAGCGGGGCAGCAGTTATTACTTTTGATGCGAAACAGAGTTCGCCGGGTCAGCTAGTATAGGTATAATGATCTCACCTAATTTATCGCCAATATTTTTAACTCGTAAGAAAGGTCATGTTTCGACGGTTCGGACATGTAGAAAGAATGGATGATGCAAGATTGTCTAAGCAGATATACAATGCAAAATCGGATGGATGTAGGAGTCGAGACGGCCAAGATACACATTCCATGACCAAATAGAACGTGTTTTGGAGGAATGTCTTAAAAATCAACGCGCGTGTATGAAAAGATTTATGAAAATCAACGAAGCGAGTGAGGCGTGTAAGAATCGTTAGTTATGGCGCTCTGTTCTCTCTACCTACCCCGCAAGGGATTTTGCTTGATGTTATGTATGTATATATTTTTAGCTCTTATCGATTCTTAGTAATTGATATATTATAATAGATTTTTGTTTCATTTTTAGCGGAATTTTCCACCCGATGGTGTGTACTGCGGCTTTTACACATGGACTCTTCTTACGTTCCAAATGTAGTAGGTGGCCATGATTGGCTGTCTTAGTTGTTCATCATAATTTATTTACATTGGTGAGACAGACGTACACGTGAATTATTATATACGGCCAGATGAAAGTACACGAATGATTTACTCCCCTCAGCCAGGTTAATTGACATCCTGTGAAATAAATTTAGCGGAGTGTAACTGTGTATTTAGCCGGAACGTCGTATGGCTTTTAGAAAATAATTAGTCTTACGAACTAACACACGCAACAAACATGGACGCTAATAGATTATATATGAGATATAGATTCCGTTTATTATTTGAGTACTTGTCCATCTACAGATTAAGAGAAATATAGAAAAATAAGTATACTTACGTGTCCCAAAAAGCTACCTTGCAATTAAACATGTAACGTAATTATAATCAAGTGGGCGAAGCAATCTGTTCGCTGTGTTAATGGTCTGGGTATACTGGGGAAATGCCGTGATCTGAAAATGACGTAAATATAGCTGGGTTTTGTTTGATGAGATTTGTATGAAGAACTTTCTAATCATCAAATTCAAGTCATCGCCACTAGAACATCGAAACTTAAAATACGAAAGATTCTTAAAATCATCCTACCGTCACTACGACATCCACGGCAAGAAATAGGGTACTTAACATTGAAACAACTTTTAAGGATTATATCGCGTTTATTTAGAACTGATTTTCTATTAATTTCCCGACGTTTCGAACTCTTTACATAGATCATTTTCACGAGTAATTTTAATCCATAAAAGTTGATTCAATGTTATGAATGTGATTCGCGAAAATCTAAGAAATAAATAGGGTACTTTTTATATCTAGCATATTCCTTGGCGAGCTCGACCAGCTCGATGTTGGGCAATTCATTTTATTAAAATAATTCAAAAAAGTACCTACTATCTAAACTGTAGAGTAATCATATAAACAAACTTCGCAAATTTTACTCAACCAGAACACAAAAGATCTAGAATAACTTCAGCAGATTGATAGCTCACCTCGCAGCGGACGTCAATCCAAAAATGACAAGTATGACCAGTTCGCCGTAGTTTATATATAGCTGAGTTTAATCAAGGTGTCCAGGGAGTCCAGGGTACGTTGCGGTGTGGTGAGTTGCGGAAAGGGGGGGCGAGAATGGATGTAATTAAAGCACAGGTTGACAGATGACAAATTATCTGGCGCAGTGAGTGGTGGTGTTCCGCCAGATATTGTATTTTGATCTTGAAAGGCGGACACTGCGAACTAAACGTATAGGGAAATTTTAATTATATTGACAGAGGTTTGGCAAATTTTGTTTATTATAAATAAACACTGTAAAGTTATAATATTTTCAAATAAATTAATTTTACGGTTAGCAAAAATTTAAAACGAAATGACCTCATGACCCACTTCACAACTTAATTAAAGTCAAAGTCAAAATAACTTTATATTTACAGGTCTTCACAGACACTTAAAAATAGTCAACAAGTACAGCAGACAACAAATTATTTAAAATTAAATACAAACACGAGCGCTAGTGGAAAGTGCCTCCGTGGAACAAAAACGTATACCGTACATATTGATCATATATAAACAGGGAGATAACTGTTAAAATGCCAATTTCCTTAAAACGTCCTCTGACGGAGACCCTAGCACCCAAATTATAAAGTCAAATGATATGGCAGTATTTTAAATACACTGAATTTTCAAACTATACTTACACCTTGATGACATGTCGTTTGGTGAAATTGAAATAGTATCCTTGGATTTTCTCATAAGTTGACCTTATTTAAACGATATCGAACACTACAAGATACTAATCAAAAAACGAGGAAAAGAATCACCAAACTTTTATCACTCAATTTTTTAATAGATCCTCACCTGTTAAGCCATAAACTCTTAAGATGAAATTTGCACGTCATTTTTCTTGACTTAATATATAGAAGTTAATATTTGAGAATTTAACATGTAAAAAATCAGAAATATAATGATTTAGTGCCACTGTACAGGCGTTGGGCAGTAAATCAAATGACACCGGTCACCGAATACGCCATTACGTGTAGGAAGCTGTGCATCATAGTGACAAATTGGTGGACGTGGAACACGTTTGTATTATTGATTAAAACAACCTTTAGGATTGTATCGCGTTTATTTATTATTTATTTTTATTTCCCGACGTTTCGAACTCTTTACAGAGATCATTTTCACGAGCATGAACAAAAAGATGGTAGTTGTTCAAAAACTTTTTTTGACTTTTTGACTTTTTTTGAACAACTACCATCTTTTTGTTCATGCTCGTGAAAATGATCTCTGTAAAGAGTTCGAAACGTCGGGAAATAAAAAAAAAATAAAAAAAAAATAATAAATAAACGCGATACAATCCTAAAGGTTGTTTTAATCAATGAATGAGATTCGCGAAAGTCTTAGAAACAAATACGCTTGTATTATTTTTGTAAACAAATACTGTAAAAGTAGGAAATTCTTTTCGAATTTTTTCAAGACATTAATAAATAAATAATTGATTTACAACCGATAAGTTATTATTGAATATTTTTTATGGGATAAACAAGAGGCAAACATGCAAGCGAGTCACCTGCTGATAAGCCGCCCATGGACAACTATAAAACATATACAAGTGCATTGCAGGACTTTTTAACACAGGGGAGTGTGGTATAAAGAATTATTTTGCTTATTTTGCTCATGAGCCAATTTACGTCGATATTCGGGTCGTAGTATTTCACCTCTCGAGCCAACATATGCAGAGAATTGTGTGGCTACCGCTGTTATATTTTACATGTTAATTTTCGGGTGTTAGTTTACCGTTTTAAAACTACTGTATGAATTTTAATATAGATTTCATAAATATCTGAATTTATTACGCTTCAGTCTTATATGTATCAATGTAATTGTTTGTTCTTGTCTCTGTTTAAATTGTATGTCGGTTTCTTTTAGAACTACATCTTGCTAACCATCTCGAATCATAAAGGTCGTTTAAATCGAAAGACGCAGAAATAGTTTATCAGCTCGAAATATTGTGTAATATCATAACATCTTTCGTCTTAAAAATTCAAATCCTGTTAATAAAACACTAAAAACACTTAACTATGTACATAACATTTATAATGGGTCACCTTGGGAAGAAACAGACGGATACTATTAAAACAGATGTCATAATCACTCCTTTGAAGTTTATGATTAACAAAATACTAACGGCAAAATTTATGATTAGATTCCCCTTTATTATCAAAGTAATAATGTCGTTATTTGTATAGATCAAGTGCATACCATAAGATTGTGATCTACACAAGCGTCATATGATTTATGATAAACCTACTTGGCCGCGTGATAGATGTCGCTACTACGAAGTTAACTGTTACCGTTAAAAAGCATGATTTGAAATTCTTCCTAAAATTCTTTGCTGAGTCAGATCATATCTAATTTGTCCGAGATTTATGGAAATATTAATTTATCCACTTAAATTTTTGTAGGTTGGGCTAAAATTTGCTAATATAATTTATTTTTATTATTATAAATTTTGAGTACTTATAATATAAAAGAGTAAATATATATATAATAACATAACTAAATTATTTGAGTTCAAAGTGCTTGCCTATACTTAATATAAATTTTAGAACAGCAGCTTGTAAACATAATAAACTGTAGAGGATTAGAAAACGTTCAATCGACAATCTTGTTTACGAGCAGCGCGTGCTACATGGCTCAGGTTTGCTTCCCGTATCGTAACTTTTAGTTTGAATGCGCAGTTTGGCTCACGGATTCAGTAACCTAGATTTTTACGGTCACCGTAAAAAATCCGTTGATCCCTTGAGTTTTATTTTTTAGCGAAATTAAAGGCGTAAAAAATTAATTTAGCGAAATGTCGATATATTATGGCACTTTCAGACCATCAATACCGGAAGGTGTAGGCAGATCATTAATTCAACAATTCGAAAGTAATATAATATAATAGGACGGCTCAACCGGTGAACCTCAGAAAATCGACGTAATGTGGTTCATGCCGCGTTTCGTTCGGTGAGAGAGGTACCCGTTGGCCCACCCCACTTCCCCATCCTATGGTATTCTACTCCCTTAAATTGTATGTGTACATGAGTTGCTGTTGTCCACGGGTGGCGCAGGTTGTTTTCCATCGGGTGACACGCTTGCTCGTTTGCCCTCTTATAACATAAAAAAATCTAAACACAAAAGTCAATAACATCCAATTCCACCCTTAAATATTTTCAGAATGACCAGTTAATCATTTTCTAAAATAATCACTACAAATAAACATGTAAACATTAAATCTACATAATAATATATAAAAGAAAGAGATTTCCACCTATATATTGACTCATCACGATATCTCTGGAACCATAAGGCGTAGTGACTTGAAATTTGGTAGGATTATTCCTTTCGCCGAGTAGAGGTCAGCTAAGAACGGATTTTACGAAATTCCACCCACAAGGGGGGTTGCGGGGGTGTTAACAATGGAAAATTCCCATTTTTAACCTATAGCTGCTATCGACTTCAAATTTGTCGAAGATATTGCAGTATTAACATAGCGGGGCAGCAGTTATTACTTTTGATGCGAAACAGAGTTCGCCGGGTCAGCTAGTTATATATAAAAGAAAGGCGTGTTTGTTACAACACTTACAACTGAAGAACGGCCATACAGATTTGGCTGAAAATTGATGGAGAGGTAGCTTAGAGCCAGGAATAACACATAGGATAGACAAAATACGAATAAATTGCGAGTAAAATACTAAAAAATACAATTTAATTTTCCCATACAAACGATTCGTGTACACTTTGACACACAAGGCAATTTGACCTGTAAAAACATACTATAAAGTTCATTGTTAGTGGTAAGGTCCATCCTTGGACAGTGTCGTATGAATATTGACATTTTAAATTTCAATCAAATGTCAAAATTTGTTGTGCATGTCACTGTAATATCATACTAATATTATAAATGCGAATGTAAGTTTGTTTGTTACGCTTTCACGCAAAAACTACTGAACCGATCATCATGAAACTTTGTACATATACTCTTGAAGGTATTAGAAGTAACATAGGGTACTTTCTATTAAAAAAAATTTTTTTTTACGAAAGAAAACAATTGTTTGTCAAAAAATCGTCAAATTTAGCTACTTCAGTAATGAAGTTTTACAGTATTCGTAAATTAGATAACATAACGTAACTTCACACCTTTTTCTATCCGAAGGTGTAGGCAGCGGCTATTATGCCTCGCGAGGGACGGTATTACAGTATTCAGGGTTGATACTTATACTTTACTTACTTATACTTAACTTATTAACTTATTAATATATAAATTTGAATGTAAGTTTGTTTGTTACGCTTTCACGGGATAACTACTCAACAGATCATCATGAATCTTTGTACACATATTCTTGGGGGTATTAGAAGTAATATAGGATACTTTCTTTTTTCTTATTTCTCTCTTTAATTAACATATATTTGCACCCTAAGGAGAAACTTATAATATAGTCTACAAAAATATCCTACATTAATACTCTGCATTTATATCATATAAAATTGTTAAAGTCCAAAATTATTTATTTTGTTACAGAGAAATATATTTTACCGTTTGTTGTTGCATTTTAATAAAGCATATTGTGAGATTTTTAAACGTCATACCTAATGTTGTAATTTTGAAAATTGATAATCCCAGCTAAGTAAGAAAATAGAGTTATCATATTGATTCATCATTTGACACTTATTTAATGGCTTCAACGCGAGCGAAGCCGCGGGTAAAAGCTAGTATAAAATATATTTGAAGTATTGCAATTTTTAATTATCATTACATAGTATAAAACAAAGTCACTTTCCGCTGTCTGTCCCCTTATATGCGTATATCTTTAAAACTACGCAACGGATTTTGATGCGCTTTTTTTAATAGTTAGAGGGTGTCCACGGAGTGGTTTTGATCTTTAACTCATGTATAGTGTCGTAAAAAGAAGTAATAATTTTCAAGATTTAGATCTTTAATCGCAAACGCTGCCTGCACCCTAAGTGATAAAACAAAATAATGTACTACATTGTTATACACCTTCAAAATATCTACAAAAAAGTGGCATGGCGATGGCATATGTCTATCTCTTAGGGATAACCCACAATGACCCTTTTTATTTGTTTACTTTTTACGAGAAATAATGGCCTATTTACGAAGCGATTTTAAGCGTTACAGCATTGATTTTTATCCAGTTAAGTGTATTAAATAGATTGAGCATTTAATATAGATCAATATTGCCCTTTACAGTATGTAATTTAAACGAATATTTACAAATATATTACAGTATTAACATAGCGGGACATAGTATTGCGTTGCGCGCCAAAACGCGTGCCGATAAAAAGCACAAATTGAACTTTTTAATATCCAAATTTTTGATGCGGAACAAAGTTCGCCGGGACAGCTAGTCTTATACTATCTAATATATAAAATTCTCGAGTCTAGATGTGCGTAATTGAACTCCTCCGAAACGGCTTGACCGATTCTCATGAAATTTTATGTGCGTGTCGGGTAGGTCTGAGAATAGGACAACATCTATTTTTCATCCCCCTAAATCACAAGGGTTTGTTTCACACCCCTCAATTTTTTTTTTAATTTTTCGACATATTTCTGTTTCTTATTTTTTTTATAAAACGGGTTACAAAATACACGCAACCCTAAATTTTCAACCCCCTACGATCAACCCCTATTTTTTAAATTTTATTTTTCGGCAAGACAACGTTTGCTGGGTCAGCTAGTACCTATATGAAATTCTCGTGTCACAATTTTCGTTCCCGTACTCCTCCGAAACGGCTTGACCGATTCTCGTGAAATTTTGTGAGCATATTGAGTAGGTCTGAGAATCGGCCAACATCTATTTTTCATCTCCCTAAATCACAAGGGTAACACCCCTCAAATTTTTTTTTAATTTTTTGATATATTTCTGTTTCTTATTTTTTTTTATAAAACGGGATACTAAAATACATAAAACCCTAAATTTTCAACCCCCTACGATCAACCCCTATTTTTAAAATTTTATTTTTTGGCAGGACAACGTTTGCCGGGTCAGCTAGTAGTAAATAAAAAAACTCTCGGTGGTCCACTGGTCGAGCACCCCGTTTCTGAAACCAGAAGTCGCGGTCTCAAATCCTGGCTCACACCAATGATTTTTGGAAATTAATATCAAAAGTTATGTGTGTTATATATCGATGACTGAAAATTCTGAGCCCGGTATGGCAATAGGTTCGTCATCTATTCCATTTGGGACGTAAACATAGCTCTCAGTCAGCCGGGAGCGAAAGAAAAACATATGGCTGACAAGCTTACACAGCACTACACCGAAGAATGGCGGTATAACCATTCATAAAATATGGGTCACCCTAAATGTTCTTGGTAGTGGCGGGCAGCAGCGTCCCTATCTAAAAAAGGTTTACCCCTGCGGTCTCCAACCCGTTTGCCCAGCGTGGGGACTATGGGCATAAACCTCCCAAATGAAAATAGCACCAATGCAACGGCCCCCAGTTCCCGGTGGTCCCACTATTCCCGGCCAAGGCAGCGGTCGTGGTAACGGTGGGACAGGGGGTGCTAAGAATCTCCGGGTTACGGCAGGCTGCCAAAAACAACTACTTGTGGCCACTTATAATGGACGCAGTCTTCGGCTGGACCAACACCTCACCGAACTCGAGGTAGAGCTGGGTTGCTTGAACTGGCATATTCTAGGGCTATCTGAAGTCCGGCGAGAGGGGGAGGACACGATAACCCTACAGTCAGGCAACTTACTCTACTTTCGGGAAGGTGACCAGCTCTCCCAGGGGGGTGTCGGTTTCCTCGTTCACAAGGACCTCGTTAGCAGCGTTGTGGAGATCAGTAGTGTGTCGACCAGGGTAGCGTACCTTGTACTGAAACTTACCAACAGGTACACCCTGAAGGTAATACAGGTGTATGCGCCGACCTTGACATACTCTGACGAGATAGCCGAGGCGATGTACGAAGATATTGCAAAAGCAATACATGGTACCGCCAAGGCTCACTACACCGTTGTTATGGGGGACTTCAATGCCAAAGTGGGAGTACAAGAACGCGGCGAAACGAAAATCGGTCCATATGGCTTGGGGTGCCGGAATCACAGGGGGCAGATGCTGGTCAACTTCCTGGAGTCTGAAGGGCTTTTCTTGATGAATTCTTTCTTCAAGAAGAGTCTCCACAGGAGGTGGACTTGGCGAAGCCCCGATTCTGTGACAAGGAACGAGATAGATTTTATCATTACGGATAGTAAGCTATATTTAGAGATGTCTCTGTGATCAACAGGTTCAATACTGGAAGTGATCATCGACTTCTTCGAGGCTCTCTAAACATTAACTTCAAAGCTGAAAGGACCCGGAAGATTAGGTCTATTCTCCGACCTACGCTACTCCAAATAGCCGAAACCGAAAAGTTCCAAACGGAACTTAAAAATCGTTTCGATCTGCTGGAAACCACAGGCAACGTGGACGAAAAAGTCGACACTGTGGTCAACACGCTGAGGAAAGTGTCTCAAAGGCTGTTCCCGAGATCGCAGAAAAAGGAGTCCAAGCTCTCTGCTGAGACACTCGAGCTGATGAGGCAAAGGCGAGAAACTCCATCCGATCAGCTGTCTTCGTCAGAATGGAAAAGCCTAAACCAGCGTATTAGAAAGCTGATGCGGCGCGACCTTCGTCGATCGAATACTCGAGCAATCGAGGACGCGATCGACCGCAACAAAGGGTCGAAAGTGTTCGCTCAGCAGCTTGGAAGGCCCCATCTGACGAAGCTGAAAACTGCGGATGGACGTGTCGTCACCTCTAAGCCTGAGATTCTCGCAGAGATAGAATCTTTTTATGGGCTCCTTTATTCCACACGGATGACCAAGCCGACGAGACACAGCGATGATGACCACAGAGCCCCGCTAACGCGTCACTATAGTGAGGACATTCCCGATGTCACTGAAAGCGAGATTAGTGCGGCTCTCGGGCAACTCCAGAACAACAAGGCACCCGGTGATGACGGAATTACTACAGAGCTTCTAAAAGCCGGCGGGACTCCTATCCTAAAGGAATTAGCAAGCCTTTTTAATTCCGTCATACACCAGGGCATAACACCACAGGCTTGGGGCAGGAGTGCGGTGGTGCTGTTCTTCAAAAAAGGTGATAAAACCTTACTGAAGAACTACAGACCCATCTCACTCCTGAGCCATATCTACAAGTTGTTCTCGAGGGTCGTCACGAATCGTCTCGCTGTAAGACTCGACGAATTCCAGCCTCCGGAGCAGGCCGGGTTTCGAAAAGGCTTTAGTACGGTGGACCACATCCATACTGTTCGGCAGATTGTACAGAAGACCGAAGAGTACAATCAGCCGCTGTGTATGGCATTCGTGGATTATGAAAAAGCCTTCGACTCCATCGAAACTTGGGCAGTTCTGGATGCATTGCAGCGATGTCGGATTGACTGGCGTTACATCGAGGTGTTGAGATGCTTGTATGACACCGCCACGATGGCTGTCCAGATACAGGACCAGGTGACGAACTCTATCGAGCTGAATCGAGGTGTAAGACAGGGAGATGTCATATCTCCCAAACTCTTCACCAACGCTCTAGAGGACGTCTTCAAGACCCTGGATTGGACTGGACAGGGTATCAACGTGAATGGTGAGTACATCTCACATCTTCGGTTTGCCGACGATATCGTTGTAATGGCAGAGTCGCTGGAACAGTTAAGCGGAATGCTGCGCAGCCTGGACGAGTCCTCCCGGCGTGTCGGTTTGGGCATGAACTTGGACAAGACCAAAGTCATGTTCAATGAACATGTCGTGCCCGGACCGATAAGCGTCGAAGGGTCAGTTCTCGAAGTCGTAAACAAATACGTCTACCTAGGCCAAACTATCCAGGTAGGTAGACGAAACTTCGAGAAGGAGGCCGCAAGGAGGATTCAGCTGGGTTGGGCTGCATTTGGCAAACTGCGTCGGGTCTTCAGCTCGCCTATACCGCAATGTCTGAAGACCAAAGTCTTTGACCAGTGCGTCCTACCGGTAATGACCTACGGTGCCGAAACGTGGACACTCACGGTGGGGCTAGTCCACAAATTTAAAGTCGCTCAGCGAGCTATGGAGCGGGCTATGCTCGGGGTATCTCTGAAGGATAAACTCAGGAATGAGTATATCCGCCAGAGAACTGGGGTAACCGACATAGCTCGTAGAATAAGCTCGCTGAAGTGGCAATGGGCTGGTCATATCTGCCGAAGGACCGACGGTAGATGGAGCAAGAAGGTCATAGAGTGGAGACCGCGTCTTGGTAAACGTAGCGTAGGACGCCCACCAGCCCGATGGTCAGACGACCTCAGAAAGGCTGCTGGAAAAGACTGGATGCGGAAGGCAGAGAATCGGATGTTGTGGCGCACATTGGGAGAGGCCTATGTCCAGCAGTGGACTGCAATAGGCTAATGATGATGATGATGACGTAAACATAACGGCGAGTCAAGGATTAATTGGAATCTATTCGAAAAGTGATTGAGGAGATTTTGAAGGAAAAGGAGTACAGTTTTTTATTTCTCGTATTCCCGTGACATATTGTAGAAAGTTTATAAACGAGTTACACTTGCTTCAACTCTTCTCTCTCTTCTCTCTGCTCTTATTCAGAACGTCTATTTGGACACTCGCTAGCGACTGAAGTCGCGGGCAAATAAACAAGCAATGAAAATTAGGTTGTATATATAGTAAGGTTACGTTACTTACTGTATTAAAAATACAAAGTAAACGCTGAATACATTGCTAATAAATTGATTATTTCCCTGTTGAATTGCGGTACACTCTTTATAATCAGATCACGGATTACTATTGACAAATGACTAACATTTTAACAACGTATTTTGAATATACCATTGATATCTCTAATACATATTCCAAGACACGATTGTTTAAAATAAATTACTTACCTATTTATCTTAACTTCAGTCGGCTTAGTGATACGAAAATTGTGCAAGCGGTTCCGGCCTAGTTCAGACTCCAGACTCTTGCAAGGAAAGATATTTATATGTAATGGCAAGTGTGATCTTTAATATTTGCAATGTAACTATGTATCTTCCTTGTGAGATGTGAATAAATAAATCATTCATTCATTCATTCAATTACGCATTTTTATGTGGTTTGAAGCATTATTTTAATTATCAGTACGAGCGTAGTACATTAATAAAACTTGCTAGGACCTAGGGGCATACTATGAGCTCTTAGTTCCAGCCAGCTTGTTCGCTGCCAAGCGAATTTGCAGCTAGTCAGTGACGAGTAGTCACTGTCAAATTCACTCTAAGTTCGATTTATCAACGACTAATTCCATTTAGTCACTCATGAGTAGTCTAGACTAGCTGAAATTAGACGTTGAAAATAAGAATTCGCTAGGCAGCGAACTAACCGGCTGGAATTAAGATCTCATTATATGCCCCCTGGTATAGGAAGTATTACTTTAAAAAAAACTAAAATAAGAAAGACATCACTTCCAACTGATAATAATAGTACAGTATACATTAATGTCATCAGATCGTCTGTGTGAACCAGAACACAGACGTACACAGCTGTCATCACGAACCATTTCTCTGGTGAATAAATTGTACTCAAATAATCAATGTCTTATTGCTTTTAACTAAATTACTTCCATGATATCGTTAATTTATTAAAATATAATTATTTTTCTAAGTGAGAACTGAAAAAAGGTGCCGGTATCTTAAGTAGGTATATAAAGTGATAGTTCCATCAAACGTAGGACTACATATTCGACGAGCGATATGGAAAAACTTACAGCTTACTTACTACTTCAGATATTAAATTAGTTTAAATGTATTTCAAGGATTTTTTTCGTTGATTTGAATTTTTTAAATATACCAATCCCAATAATATGGTTTAAATTTTTATTTTAAAATCTACGATGTGCGTCGTGACGTTGCTGAAACCCGCTTCAAGTTTCGGTGTTACCTGGACTGTAGTTACGAATAACCTATAGAACTAACTAACCTATGTAATATCAGTCATAAAAAGTCATAAAAAATAATAATTCAGACGCACTTTAAAATTTATATGATTCGGAAATAACCTTTGAATTCCTAAGTAACAAATCGAATGTCTGTTTGAAATAGTAGGGACGGCCGGCGACGTAACCTTGTAGTGTCGTCCAATATAGGGCAGGTGATTTTATAGTAATATTTTTTTTTACTATTTTCTTTACGATTATTTGACAAGAGGCTTAAGTGATATATATCGTTAAAAGTTTTACATGACGTACCTATTTATTTAGTGAGTAGACGCGACATGTTTTTAGATTTCTTTTTAGTCGGTCATTTATTTTCAAATATACAGCTTCCTGTCAAAGTGTATTAATAGCACACTATTTCCAATATCACAATACAATATCATCATACATCACATAGTAGGTAAAATTCGTGTGAACTTGTAATCTAAGGTTATTGCGAACGAAAGGTTAACTATTTATAAGGAAAATGACACGCAAGGCAAACGATCCTTAACTCTATAATACTAATGACATAGGTTTTTAGACAAAAATAAATGATTATGAATTTTATGAATAACACGGAAAGTGTTAAGAGAACGGCAATAAACTATTTAGAGATTTTGTTTGTTTAAAATTAAACATGATTAAAAACGTAAATTCAACAAATTTGCTTGAATATGTGCAAGCACAATACATGTTATTCTAATATATGAATTAAAATATTTTAATCAACATTTAGTTGATTAAAATATTTAATTTAAAAAGGTATTTTAGTTCAAAATTTTTTAATAATATGTATTAACAAAAATCTGAAACAATAAGATGAACATATTAATAATAACTCTTTTATCTTCATTATTCATATTATCATTTCATATTATTATTTTCATTCTTATTTATTATGATTATTCTAATTGCAATTTATTTCATTCAAACATCTTTAACTCTCAATAACAACAAACTTTTTTTTTAGTAAATTAAGGCCCAACTCTTGTAAAATATTCAAATAAAATAACTATATATTGATAAGTTGTAGATAAGTTCAGGTAGAATATTGTAAAATCATTCTTAACACGCGTACCTTACCTTACAAACTACCCAGTGTTATTAAAGAAAAAAGTATTTTTTTTATTATATCAGTATTTTCTGGGATTTATCCGTAAATGTTTAAATTAAAACACACACGCCGGTGACATCGAAACTTCTCATAACAAGAGAATTTATGTACATCCACGTTAACATATTTACGACAGATGTCCAAATTCTTATAATTTACGAATATTAACACGCAAATAATGCCGATTTTAATGATGACCCAAACAATTTCCACTTCGAATATAATCTACTTAAAACCGATACGGATTTTCAACACCTAATTTCTTATATATATAATAGTTGAGGAGCCATCACTGAGGTGCTAAAATAAAGTGAGATATATTGTAATTCGTAATGACTTGGCTCCTGGCCTAACTGATAGTAATTATCCCAGTTTTTCGTCTAGTTTCGTGTGAAATATGACCAAGAAAAAATGTTCAGGTGCGCTCTGAACACATTTACTGAATCTTTTCGTGTCTCTCAAACACCTGGTAGACATCTGCTACATTATTTAAAGAGTTTTAATGGAGCATTAGTGTGACGGCATAATTATTTCACACTTAACCGAAAAGTACATTTTCTATTTAAATGTATTTTATAACATTAAAAAACTCTTTATAGATTATATCGCGTTTATTTAGAACTTATTTTTACTTAATTCCCGATGTTTCGAACTCTTCACAGAGATCATTTTCACGAGTCATTTTATATTTCTTTAATTATCTGGGAGTATATTCTAATATAGAATCTTAATTAAGGCTATCGCAACATCGAACTACAGCTTATACCTGGAATTATGATAAGATCATCACAGAATATTGACACATTTTGAGCAAATTACGAGTGTGGTAAAGATCTACAAGGACCTTATAATGCCCACTCTATGAACTCGTAGTAAACCAGAGGCAAAATGCTAAAATCAATCGAGCATTTTCAATTTTAGCAACGTAAATATTTCCATGGAAGTATTATTCAAACAAGCTATTCGAGCTCTATAATAAGCTAAATAGAATACAAATATTGTGCCTAGTATGCAGTGCACTTTCATATTTGTTTAATTTTATTTGCTAGACTAGAGCAAAAGTATATTTATTATATCTAATAGCTGTGTTTTATATATTCAGCAGTCACGTCAGGATATAGTACAGTCATTTGTGTCGTGCTAGTGTGACAAAATAATCTTAAAATTACACTGTTGCACAAATAATACATATTATTTATGACAAATTACTTAAACCCACGTAACTTTTTTTATGTAGTGAGCATCTAATATGATTTAGACACATTTTATTATTTACCTTTCCAGCGTCTCTATGGTGCTACCTTTTTTCATAGACACCGGATGTGAATTCACAAAGCAAAGCAAATTCCAAAAGAATTAGGTAATAAATTAATCAGGTAATAATTTATTTATACAGGTAAAGCTTTATGAGGAAATTTAGGGTTGTGGATTTCTGTACGTCCTCACAAATCTCGTAGATGGAAGATAGGCAACCGTTATATGTATGGATAGGAAAAAAATTGTAATGTTTTTCCTTTTAGAAATGATAATTTTTTATGTGTAAGAATCGTATTAAGGCAATGTATGGCATGTCTTGTATTTTTTCTGCCTGCCCCGCAAGAGACATGGTGTGAAGTGAATTAAGTATGTATATAGTAAAATACAATTATCTACATTTATAAGATAAATTTTTAAGAAGTAAAGAGGCCACAGCTGCTGAAGTTATTCTTGTTATCCTCATACATACAAAAAGTAACAATAGTTTACACAACAGGACATTAATCGTTTAATTCGTTATTTACTATCATAGAGCTAATTCATAATGTACGTAACATCTGTGGTTACAAAAAAATGGATAAACAATTAATTCGCGGCTGGAGGCGCCCGTGGTATAGGTACAAGTGCCAGTGTACAGCTACACAGAAATAGATACTGTTCTAAGGTGATATTACACCGGACTGTAACTGTACATTGTAAATAGCTCTGTGTGGATGGAAGGCTGATTTTTTTTTCACAGTACGTAAGTTTGTAAAAATAATGGAATATTTTCATCTCATTAAACATAATTTCTTCTAGTTTTTTAATGTAATAATAATGTATACACTCTAAAATATATATGTTATAAAAAATACCTGAGAATATGACTGGGTGAATGCCATTGCTGTAATATACTCCATATTACCATATTATTCACCCAGTCATATTAAACCGATTGCATTTTATTCCAATTTAATATTCATACAAGCAGAACCATCACCTTCTTGTCTCTGGAGAAGTAAGTAAAATCCATTTGTCTATGTCTCTCAAATGATAACCTAGAAATGTCTTGCAGCTCTATATGATTGGGCCGGCTCGACCGGTGAAATACCACGACCTCTCGGAATATCGGCGTGAAGTGGCTCGTGCCGCGTTTCGTTGGGTGAGAGATGTATCTCTCTATATGTAGAAGGCCCGACTGCCTTTCCCTTAAATTTCCCTTCCTACTCCCATAAATGACGGCAACGCACCACGGTGTACATGGGCGGTGAGAAGTTACTTACCACCAGGTGACCCACTTGCTCTTTTGCAGTTCTATCCCATAAAAAAACATCTTACTCTACTTGTTTGGATAATAGTATGACGATATACACCATACAACATTCAAAATAAATTTTCAAAAAGCACATTTCTAAGACTAGATCGTAACAAAACATAAAATTAAATTTTGATATAAATAATATACAGATTACAGTGCAGTGTATAAGCACCATTACGATGACCGTCACCGCTAAGCATATGAGTGTCTTCTAAAAATAGACGTAGACAATACCTCTAATAGATGTATAAGGAAAACTTGGTAAATGATGAACCACTTCACCACCAGACTTAATAAGACATGCTCCATTTGAATGAGTTATTTAACAGGTGAAGTTCTTAGAACATTTTGTTTTAATTAATAGTAGGCGTGTGTGATTCAAATGTATGACTAATGCTTAGTATTAATACGAAAGACAAAGGATTTTCTAGGACGATAGTAGTAGTCAGTGTTTCCTTGTAGGTGTTCGCCGAATCAAACACCTGATTCAATGGAATATGAGGAAGGTTAACGCCTCTTTACGGATACAATTTGTGAGTGACGGATACAATTCATAATAATTTCTGGAAATTCTGAACATCAATAGGAGGAAAGAGATTTAAAATTAAAAAGGTATAGTAGGCTATTGGGACGACCATTGATATCCCAGACAAATCTCGCAAAAAATAAATTAAATCAAATTAATATGTATTATTAGTATCGCAAAAAGTCAGGATTTACGTTTAAAAATTAAATTTTAGAGAGGTATAGCCACGCATTTCGCTGTTGGGTTGGCTCTATCGGTAAAGTACCATGGGCTCTCAGGATATCTATGTAAAGAGGCATATAATGCGTTTCGTTTGTGAGAGAGTTATCCGGAGGCCCACCTCATTTCCCCTCCTTGCCATACTTCCTTAAAGGCTGGCAATGCTACTGTAACACACTAGAATTCACTAGATGCTTACCATCAGGGGACCCGCTTGCTCGTTTGCCCTCATATCCCATAAAAAAAATGCTTAAATATTAATTAACCGAACTTTGACTGTATTTATAATAAATATTTTACACGTCATAGTGTTTCGGTTATTTTTTAAAAAGATCAGCAAAATTTCACAGTTCTACAATGATTCAGTGGGAACGCTCCAATAACTTTGATTAAGCGTGTCCAATCGCGGTACATAATGTGTATGCCTTCTATTTAAAAATAATATCGACCTGGTTTTTATTTTATTAAAGTAATATTAATTGGCTGTCGTCTGCTTCAGACGCAGACACTACTACAGTGTGGCCTAGATACAATTGTTTATATTTTATTTAACTTGTCTCCCTAGTAGTTCAGAATGGATATGCACAGATAGACACGAGGAAATAGCTAGTTAGTTTTCATATTCAGCTCCTAATTTCTAAATCGTACTTCACGCCTTGAATATCTGACAGTATTTGCTGTGGCTTGGGGTACTATCGCATGAATAAAATACTATGCATATTAGGCAAGCCTTTTCAAAAAAAGTCACAATCTTTCCAAAAAATACGTGATAAACCAAGGGAGACGACTTTAGAGGCGAGATTTGTATTTTTGTATTTAACGTATAAGCTCAAAAACTACTAGTCAGATTTCTAAAATTATTTCACCATTAAAAAGCTGCATTCACCCAGGCCATATTTAATCATCATCATCCATCATCGTAGTTGCTATTTTGTTTGTACGTACACCAGTAACACCGCGAGGTAAAAAGCTAGATATCTTTATAAACAAACAAGTTATATAAGTCTTTATAACTTATAAAAAAAACATTCATGAATAAATTAAATTAAGAGACGTTTTGAGAAAGTGAACTTTTCTTATTGCATTTCTAAAACCTATAAATTCATCAGCAAGCCAGAAACAGTGCGACCCCGAGAGATTCCTAAAATTACCATATAAATTCGAGCTGTTGGTGAATAAGATCTCAATTGGTTGGCTGTTAAGTGTACGTCGGAGGGGTGGCCCTCACAACCACCCTGATTGACATGTGTTCACCTTGTAGGGGTGAATCCAATTGTCTGCGTATTATAAGCAAATTAAATGAGCCCTCTTTTTTGTGACGGATATTGAAAAAGAATGCAAGTGTTTGTGTTGATGTTTAAAAATATATTATCATTTAAAAAAATATATATTATTCTGTATAATGCTGAATTCTATTTCTTGTTAGCGTGTCAACGTATAAATCCTTTTAGCCTGTAATGCAGCTTCTATCCCTTAAGCGTTGATTAGATACCTAATTCATGCAGCGTACAAGTGTACATGGGACAGCTGATGGAGCGCAGGATACAGGGTTGTCTGACATCCTATGTGATTACTACCGAGTGCTGCGTTCCTTGTATGAATACTGGCGTGAAGTAACTACATTATTTATGATATTATAAACTTTGCACAAACATTCACTTATTTCTATTATTTTTAAAATTAGTCCGTTAAATAAAAATAGATGGATTTATTATAATTTGCTTCAATTGTAAAATTAAAATGAAAACATTTGTATTATGATCGTGCCGATATCCTGATCAACTATTACTAATACGTGCTTATTTTTAAATTGTATTTATTTACAACAGTAAGAAGAAATAAATAAATTACATTATTTATAATATATACACTGGTAGAGTCTTGCAGTTTGCTGAATGAATTGGTCGGCTCGCCCGGTGAAATACTACGACGTCTCGGAATATTAGCGTGAAGTGGCTCGTGGCGCATTTTGTTCGGTGTGAGAGGTATCTGGAGGACCGATCCCCTTTCCCCTTCCTTTCCCTCCTATCCCATAAAAAAACAATTAAAAGACTAGCCGAAATCAAATGTCTCAAATAATGTTTTCAGAAGTCTGGCTGCATTGCCACGCTGAATGGCAATAGTAATCCTCTGATAGAAGAACAGACTATTCCTCTGGTCTTGAGAGGCCTCGATCAGTCTCTTTCCTTATTTATTAAAATAACTTAGATTTAACTTACACAAAATATCATAAGAACTCCAAATCGTTAAGTTTCTGATTCGCTGTCCAAATATATCCAATTACATACTTAGTTTTGCATTCGCGCAGGTAACTTCACGAATATTGATCTTGTAACAACAGGTAGAAGTTCACCTGTGAAGCTCTCGCGACTGATTGGACGAGCGTCACGACACCTGCCTCAAGTGGCCTCTCCACCAATGCCCGACTCGTACACCTGTTTGAGTGACACCGAGGCGGAGTCACACCTGACCTCCTGCTGACTCTATATTATTATTATTATTTTGTCTGGTAAATTTTGTTTGAATTTTAATGAAATTCAATGTATAAGCATATAACTTGATTACCACAAATCCCGGTGTACAAATGACACCGTCAGAAGCGACCGGCGTTCCACTTTACTGAAACCAATTTGGAAATAGTATATTCCCATTTGCCTCATTAAAATTATGTTAGTACGTTTGAAAATGTTGCCAAATGACGTGCCTACCTATATTTTAACACAAACCTACGTAATGATTGTGTGCGCGTGTGTTTGTGTGTTTCTCATCAGATATCTGGATGGCGTATTACACGGTGTTTGAGATGTTGTGTGCCGGAAATCCGGTGTATAACGACGTATAATGATGTGTGGACATCTCACCTGTATGAAGAGCGATGCTCATTAGTGACTAGTGACGGGAACAACGTATGTTCCAAATGAAAATATCGATATTTTTTATATTCACGAATAGAAAACAAAGAATATTACTTAAAATATACAAATTATGAAGAAATAGCTTATCTACTTATTAGTGTGAAAGTTAAAATTTATAGCGTATTATTTTTAATATTATTGAATAGATTTTATACTTAGTAATAGTACAAAAAATAAGTAGTTTGAAATTCTAAAAGTTCGAAAATAAGCTAAAAAGTGACTTTATTTTAATTCTCCCGTGGTTTATCGAACATTACTTATAAAATAACTTCAATACTCAAATTGAAGCATGTGTTCACAATTTCCATATTAACAAGAATCATTTAATTTTAATTCATTAAATTTTCTTAAAAAAATGTGGGTATAATGTCTACACTGAAATTGTAGAAACTATCGATATTATTTGATACCAAGTCCGGGCTCATCATTACTCTGTTGGTAGGCGCCATTTGCCAAAAAGACTGAACAAAAGACATCTCATTGAAAGGTGTCTCTGACAGAATACCTTGGCGTGGACATGCCATACAATTTTAGACTTGGCACCTTTTGGACATATTGTCTTTTCTTTTAAGAGTTATTGCTGCTGCATACAATGAAATTAGTCTGTAGTCTAAATGTATATATAATGTTTTAAATTCGCTGCAGTAAGCCGAGTTTTAAGGTCCCAAATATAAGAGATGTAACTTAATGTAATATATCAACCGTATTTTTTCTATCATTGTTATGTATTACACCTCGATAAAGATGTCTGTTAATTTATTGAAGTGAGCCAGAGATATACTGCTCCTCTTCCATGACGGCAGCGCAGTATATTAGCAAAAATAAGCTTTTTGTATCTAAAAATAAAGCCAGCAGGATATCATATAAAATTTAATATTGGAATGTATCTTATATCTGAGTAACGAAATTGTATACTTGTATTGGTAATTTTGAGATATCTCGCTCAAGGTATCTCCAGTCCCCTGCGTGCGATATTTTTTATAGCCGACTCCAATTTTGCCGGTAAATTGCAATCCGATAGGCAGGTTGCCTATTGCAGAGGGAGGCAATTAGGAGACCCTTACGCACATGCTTATTTATATCCACCGCAGTATGGAAATTTGCAATATGCCTTCTGGTTCCAATTTATTAACACAATAATGGTTATAATTATATAGCATATTTAATAAGTATGCCTTTTTGCAATTAATATGTACCTTAATACTATCTCACAGTTCTTAGGCATAATAATAATCGTGAATTAACTGAAAACACTATCAATTGAAAACACCGGATACAGGTTTGAACAAGAAAGGGGATGAATGTAGAATAAAAAATATATCAATGAGTAACTGATATATTATTTAAACCACTATTATTTTGTTCTATATTTTCGAATATCACTTAAGAATCTTTCAGCAAATACGAGCGCACACCTTTTGTCGGTCGGTTGTGCCAAAAATTTTTGGCAAACACTTACTGTTTTTACTTTAAAAAAATAAGCAATATTTCTCAGGTAATCTACTGTATCTATAACAGCTGCTTAGGCCAATATTTATTAGGCGTGCCTACATTGAAATTGTACGAAGAATTTTACGAATAATATGTTTTTATTGAATTACTGTGTCTGTGACAAAGTGTTACTTTGCTTACATATGTTCAGTTTATACATATGTTCGTACAACACGAGGTCTTATGTTTTTACTATTACTATATATTACAACTCCGACAAATTACATATAAAATTGTATAATAATCGGTTGAGTAATTTCGATATGGAAGAGTAATAAAGAAATAATGGCAGGAGTCTCAGGGTCTAATAATAATAGCTAGTTGTGAGAAGATAAATAGATATTAACTAACAAATACTTTTTGCTTTTTTTGTACCTTTTTAATGGATTAGTTTAATATTTAATATGTAGCTCGATAGCACAGTTATTAGTGCCTAGATGGCGCTAATAACTGTGATGCTCCATATTTTTAGGGTAATATAATTGTGTCTAGAATTATTAAGATAAAAAAATATTTCAACATCCTATTTATTATTTACAAATGCGGGATTCAAAATATCTACCAATTCAAATTACTCTGCGCCATTGTATTGAATTGAAAGTCTCTTTTTTATGTCAAGATGAAATAAAACTGAAACAAAATCCTGAAATACTTACAAAACGCAGGTGTGCCCGCGGGCGGTCCGAGGTGTCTGCGCAATCAGCCGCGGCGGCTGACACCTGACTGAACTGACGGCTGACACCTGACACTGACAGCCGACAGCCTGACAGATTGAGGCGAAAACGTCCATTGTTGCACGTAGACTCTTTTGTTTTAAATTTAAAGGAGGGCTTTTCCGGTTTGGTGATTTATTTCAACCATTCGCTTAGTGAATGTTTGTAAAGAAGATGAGATGTGTGCGACTGATTAAAATTTCTCGCTTAGAGGCGCTTTAAATAAAAAAAAAGTGCTAGAAATATAGCTTCACTTCTAATATAGGAAAAATCAATCAAAAGGAATTGTAGATGATATGCGATTCTTATTTTTTTAACTTAGGGTCACTTCAAGTTTTGTGTTATATTATCAATGTTTAAAATCAATGTGAAAATTATTATACTACGTAAATAATACTTTAAAAATATTACATACTTATACACTCATATACTCTTCACTTCACTAGGATACCTAGAATAACGCCCTGATATCCTGAATCACACTAGAGTTGATAATAACATAACATAACGCCTTTGTTACCCGAAGGTGTAGGCAGTGGCTGTTAAGCCTCGTCCCGCCGTTATGTTTACGTCCCAAATGGAATAGGTGGCGAACCTATTGCCATACCGGGCACAAAGTTTTTCAGTCATCGATATTTTTCACACATAACTTCAGATATTTTTCACATAACTAGCCAGTGTCAGGATTCGAACCCGGACCTCTGGATCAGAAGCCGTGTGCTCGACCACTGGACCACCGAAACTAGACTAGAGTTGATAAATTTATTACCACGAGGTCTGGATAATCTACCAACCAATCCAATGTGTACCATCAAATACTACGTACAATGACCCGTCAGTAATACCGGGTGTCGCAATCATCACAGTTATTAAGTTTGCATAATTAAAGTGATCACGTGGAATTACAGAGGCTCGGCGGAGAGGGTGCCAATCAGGTATTGCACCGGATGTGCGAATTCTGATTTTGGATGTGACATGGCTCGGATCGAACTATAATGAGTTGTGCGTGCACGTTGCGTACTTGAATAAAATTGGTTAATCCTATATTATATTTCTGGAGAATGGTGTTCTCGATATATAAAATTTTAGATTGAAAAATTATTTCGTCATGCAAAATGTCTTCATTATTCATAGCGGATAGGTTTTAAGGATCAATGATAATTGTTTTTATGTAATTGTTGACAATTGTTGTTTTCTATTGTAATTTTCTGGTGAGTAACAGACACCGCCCATGGACACTTGAGCACAGATAGCACCACAGTTGCGCTGCCGGGCCTTCAATGAGATATGAAAGGGTATGATGGAAAGGGGAGAGGGGAAGAGGTTGGGCCTCCGGATACCTCTCTCACCGAGCAAAGCGCGGCATGAGCCACTTTACGTCGATATTCTTACAGGTCGAGCCAACCCATTCACGCAGGGAACTGTGTGGCTCTATCAGCTAGCAGCTGTTAGAAATTTGTGAAGGTTTATAATATAAATTATTGTAATTTTTGTAACAGTATTACCGTGTCCATTTTTAATATTTCCTTGTCAGTCAATTATTAGCTTATAATTTGTTATTTTATTTTATTATGTAAATGTTGACTGCGAGTTAATTACTTGTGACTTGCATTTATGAGAGATGAATCATTACTGAATTTGAAACTACACTTTTGCATTCGCAACTAAGCTTACTTCTATAAAGCTAATTAAATAAGTAACTTTAGACTGACAATTATCAAAGAAACACTTTCAGAGCGTCGCATGGAACTCTAAAAATAAAGCATTTTAAGCTACCGTGTTACAATAATGAATACCTTTTTAATTTCTCAGAATATCTTGTAGAATAAAATGTGTAGTTTACTATCTACGCTGCACGTATGTCGCTCTTGGAAGCAGTAAAAGGGACGTCTCACTACTGTTATAAGATGATATCAAACGGTACAATAAACTCCGGAGATAATTGGCGCTCGGCGTTCAAGGTTGACAGCTAGAGTCGTCATTGTCATAGACTAATTAAATGTGCCATTTTTTTTCATATTATACCTACTTGATAGTGGGTTAACAAAGGGTTTTTGTGTTATGCTTACTTGGAAATTATGTGTTACGATTAAGACTGCAAAAAACTGCATTATATAGATATAATATACAAGCCTCAATCCTCGCCTCAAGTCAAATAGATTTTTTATTTAAAATAATTTACTACCCAACATCAGTAAGAAGTCGTCATTGCTTGACACTTTTTTACAAGAATACAAATTCACTTCTATCAAAATCAAATACTGAGTTTTTTAAATTGAAATTTATTTTTAATATCTTGGAACGGTTATTGAATGCATTGCATTGCATTTTAAAACCATTGTGTCGCCAGTGTCTTCTACTTTATCGTCTATACCTTCCTATTTAATTTAATTTTAGATTATACACATAATTCAATATAGGTTAAATAATGATATATTTACTTAATAAGCGAGCTTCATTTCTACGTATAATACTATAGATACCTTCTACACCCAAAACACTGTCT
This sequence comes from Euproctis similis, assembly GCA_905147225.2. Taxonomy (NCBI): domain Eukaryota; kingdom Metazoa; phylum Arthropoda; class Insecta; order Lepidoptera; family Erebidae; genus Euproctis; species Euproctis similis. Next base: position 20,827,721 of record LR990115.1, on the reverse strand, counting down.
CATATTGACCTGAAATATAATAGGCATTAAACTGCTTTACATATTATTATTTACTCTGTGACTTGTTATACATCAAAGATCAAAGCAGTTGCCGGCAGAGTGCACCTTCTAGTACTGCGCGTGCGCATCGTATGGTCACATCATTAAACAACAGCTGGCACAGCTTAGGGTGTGTTTGGATGTGGCCAAATTTTAAACAGTAAAACAATGTGCGGTTGGATTTCCAGGTATAAGCTGTTTGTGGGTTCCTCGGACTCAACTATCTTATAATCTATGCGTTGTCATCGGATACCTCTCACCGACCGAAACGCGGCACCAACCACTTACATCTATGGCGAAGACAACGCGCTCCAGAACATCGCTCGACCGGTGAAATACCACGACCTCTCGGAATACCAGCGTGAAGTCGCTCGTGCCGCGTTTTATTCGTTGAGAAAGGTATCCGGAGGCCCTATCCCATTTTAAACTGTTCGTTTGAGTCGGCCCATTCCTACCGTGAACTGCGTGGCTTCATTCATAATGCGTTTAGCTGTTGGACAGTTATTGACTAACATCATCCAAACATATTCACAAACTTTTGCATTTATTATATTGTATTAGGATTAAATTAATTTTGTATAATTTAACGAATGGAAAAACATTGGAAAAGAAAATTGCTCAATAAAAAGGTTCTGGAGCGTGTTGTCTTCGCCTTTGAGAAAGATTACTGCCAAGGATGTAATAGAACCTTAAATAAACTACCCACATCAGCCCTAAAACACGGTAATCAGCCCGGGGAGGTGTGTAGACGTCATGAACGGAAATACGTTGCCCCTGGGCGTCCACTTCCGGCGGATAAGTGAGAGGCTCTGACCCAATTTCCGGTTTTTACATCACATAGATATCGCGTATGATAATTTTTGTGTTAGCTCTAAAGAAATGTCAGGTCTCAGTACATATTTATTATTTGAACTACTGTTTTACTGTTTTTGTTTTTGTTGACTTTGTCTCAATTATTCGAATATTAAAAATTTTACTATTCAACTTTTTTGAAGTTTAGTTTAGTAATTTCAATCACGAACCTGTAAACAACCTTCTTTAAAGAAGGTAACTAAGTTTCAGAAGTCCACAGTAGCTTACAAATATATCTTCTAAGTTAAATAGGTTTTATGATGAGTTCTTGAACATCTTCTGTACCAACAATATCTTTGTAGGAAAGTCAGAGAACTCAAACAAATAATGATTTACAATCAAGCTTAAAGATAGACAAACATAAACTGCCTATATTGTTCTGTTCCGCCAGAACACTAAAGTTTGCTACCGGTAATAAATCTTATACCACAAAATGTGTATATCTATATTACGTAGAGAAATACGCAAGTATTGCGTATTTCTCTAGGAATAATATAGATAAAAAAATAACTGTCTGTTTGATATCTCTTCACGTTTAGACTATTGACCAAAATTAGGTGAAATTTATTATGAATACAACTAATCTCCTGGGAACAACATAGGATACATTAAAAAAACTCCCGTCAGGGCAAGATATTACCAGAGATAATTTAATTCTTAAGAAGTCCCTGTGAGTGTAACTTTTTCTTAAGTTTTCCACAGTCGTTCTCCATCATTTTCACTGAATGGCAAAGGTTTCAGAGCAATAAGTTTAATAGTTCATTAAGTCTGAAAAAACTTTGCAGTTTTATGTCAAAGTGTGTACTAATCGAAAAACGCTTGAAAGAGAAAAAAATCACGATAGTCAAAATTGAATACAGAATCCATAGAAAGCTTCTTACGAAATAGACAAAGAATAATAAATTAAAGAAATAAGAAAACACCTTGAGATGGCAGCGAATACCAGCGCAACCAGTGAGCGACCGCTCTAACCCCGAGCAAATAAAAAGCTAATTTAAATGCCATTAAAACTAGATGCTCGTCAAGATTTAAGAGCTGTGGAGCGCTCATTATTTTCCGATCCCCCTCAGCGCCACTCCCATAGTTCAGAAGTAAGGGAATGTTAAGGATCTGACTTAAACATCTTACTTGGTATTTACTGTTTTTGGTATATCTAAATGTGATTTTGTCACGGAAAATTGGCAATAATATACGCTCTGGCTGTTCTCATAATGTCATTCAAGTGATTTGGTTGCTGATCGGCTCCAATCTGATGTCCAGTCCACCATGTTATGTTTATGTTACTCGAAATGTATCATTGATAGAAAATTACATGTCAGAAGAGAATTGACTTACCATATGAATTCGTGTTTGAAAATTTCCGGATACACACTTTTTAATTTCTGGAAGTAATTTTTGTTAAAAAATATAATATATACAACGGCAAAAAATAAAACATAGGCAACGCACCAATCTAAATCTAGTGCGTCAGGTAGCTCATGTAGTAATAGCTACTGTTACTCATGGCTAATCCAATAGTTTATTAGTATATTAATACTAGGGAAATATATTTAGTATTGTACTGTATGGTCCTAACTGTCGGGGCGTGATGATGTCGGACACGTGGTGAGTGGCAGACCGTTGAACGGCGTCAGTGTAAAATGTATAAAATATTGATGTCTGTAACTATACGTATTTATAGAAACGAGTACATAGGTATTAAAAAAAACAGATATACCACTTGTCTGCGCGTAACCGTTACATGCCTAACACAGAGATGATAGGGGCAATTTTAGCAATCTGACATTATGTATGAATTCTATAAAATGATGCCAATTTTACTAGTTTATTAGATATACAACTATTTTACATAACAGCTTAGCCGTGCTTAGGTGGTACTATGATTGCTAGCCCAGAATCTGATTAGACAAGCACCCGAGTTAAGAATATAGAGAACATAAAGTGAGCTTGAAAAGCACCAATTCAGTAATGACATTCATCCAGCTTTATTCAATCAACATAAGAATGAATTTTCTTTCTAACATGGTAATAAAAAAATAATAGCTCTGTGAGTACTTTACAATTTAGGTATAAAACTTTCTTAATAAGTATCTTTACCCATCTTTGGATATTCAAGCCGAGGTTACGAGCGGAAGTGTTGCATTTCAAAGGGGCATTCTTGTTACCTGTCCACTAAAAATAATCGTGGAAACAGCCGGATAGAGAGAACGAGCGGGATGTGATTAGCCACGCCCAGCCAGTAGGTGCCGGCGTCGGCCGCTTTGATCTTATGCGCCAATAGTTTTATGCAGTTTTACGTTCAGCTTATTAGAATATTTAGCTAAAATATTTAAATTGATTTTTTTTCTAGCTAATAAACGTAACACCAATCTATATTTGCGTGTTCTTTTATTGACTACAGATGACTGTAACTTATTTTATATTATCATCCCCAGGAATAATCCTAGACAAAAACAAACGTAACCAGTGCTGATCTCCCACGAAATTTGTAATGTTTTACGAATCATAGATTGCATTCTTCCAAACACCGCATCTACAGTTCAGTAGTAAATAATAATAATATCTTGGACACTATACACACAGCGCCCTCTAGTTCCAAGCTAAGCGATTAAATGCTTGTGTTATGGATACTAGATAATGGATATTAATACATATATACTTTTCTTTTGTAAATACATACTTATAATACCTAGAAAAACACTCAGATACAAATATTCATGTTGGTCACAAATATTTGTGCTCGGGTGGGAATCGAACTACCTACCTCATTGTTGAGAAATCGAGAGCGTGAACATAAGTTCATTTATGTAGTTTCTATACAGGGACAAAAGAACTTGTGATTAGTCCAAACAAAGGCATAAAAATACACACGTGTACATTCTCACGTAAGTCGGCAACCGTACGGAAATACATGGTGAGTCACTTGCTCAGTCGTCGCGCTCGTACCTGTCTGCCCGCCCTCACAAACAATCACAAAGGAGACAAAGAAATAACTGAATGTTTTAACATACTGATTCATTGCCATTGGTTTGTACATTTTAAATTGTGATTAAATATATCCAGACTTGTGACATTTTTAACACACGCTAAATAACTCGCCAATGAAGTCCAAGTCATGCACGGTAACAGATTAAACATATTTTTTTTCAATAACAACCCTAGACGCTCGCTTCTATTAAAAGTGCAAAGATTTACTAATAAAAGCTTTAAAAACAGGCGAGTTATGAAACTCGAAGTTCAAACCACGTAGTTCGCTTCATGAATGGTCGCCTCGACCGGTAATACTATGGCAATCCCGCTATCTCTAGTACAGAGGTATTTTCTCCCTTCCTTTCCACCCTACTTATTAAACAGCTCGTAAACGGAACTGTAACAGTATTAGTGTTGCAGGTGGCCACAGACGGTGGTTCTTGTATACCATCACGTCACCGTGAAATGGAATAGGTGGCAAACCTATTGCCTTACCGGGCACAAAGTTTTCAGTCATCGATATTTATCGTTATATATTTATCGATATTAAAATGTATGCATAAATATATTAAAAAAAAAACAAATTATAGTTACGTTATTGACGTCTAGATGTTACGTTACGTACATGTGAATGTTAAGTTCAACTCGAAAATCCATTAAAACAGATCACTGTGACAAGCTCAGTAGTTACAGTATCTGTACTCAACCGACAGATCTACAAGAAATGCACAAATTATGAATGAAACCATATTATCCGGAACATCTGCGTGTCATTCTGTCTGACGAACGAAATAGGTCACTGTTTGTGAATTAGACGGTTTTCTATTACCACCGTGTTAAATATTCATTCACAGACAATTTGAAAAGAATAGTTTATTAAACTGCCAAGTTATCACTAAACTAAGCTGCCAACTAAACTAAATATATAAGTATATAACCCTATTTTGAACCGTAACATCTTGTTTAGTTGTATATTTACACCTCTGTCATTTACACCTCTCAATCACGCATGCAAGCATGCACGCATGCACACACACCTTACAAGAGCAAACAAATATTACTAGTGCAGTTTGGTCATTCATTGTTCTTATGCATGTACCTACTACCATGATCGTATTTTTGCAATTGTCTTATATTATATCAAAAAATATTTGTCACTAAGTAAACATGACTACCTAATGATATCCGATATCCTATATACCTAATGATATTAAAATATATAAATATAACTTCACACCTTTAACTACTCGAAGGTGTTGAGTTGAGGCTTACCAGCCGCTGCGTAAGCCTCAACTCGCTATTTCAGTCAAATACACGAGTCGAAATGAATTTCCCCCGTGTTCTATACGCGCACAATTATTCCAGAAAAGAAATGGTGTGGTGACATTGGTAATGTAAATGTTGTCAGCACAGGAAAATACATATTATGTACGAGGAACGGATATTACTCAAGCGTGTTCATTCTTAATAATGATATTTATAATTTAGGTCGTGAGGTATACGACAGACGGAAATGTTCGTCATTCAACTTGCGCTCGCGCTACATCTGTCATAAACGAATCAATGTTTGTTTGTTCATCTATTTTTCTTTTATTATTTATTTATGTATTTTTCAACAATCATAATACCGTGTTGTCAGTTTACACATTGTTCCCGAACTAACTCAGAGTTTCTATTTAAGTTTCGTTGTTCCAGTGCTCGTGCTCGAGCATCTGAATCCAGAAGTCATCAGATCGAAGCCTAGCTCACACCAATGTTTTTTCGGAATTATTTTCGGAGTTATGTGTAATAAATATCGATGATTGACGACATTGTGCCCGGTGTATGTCATAGGTCCACAATTTGTTCACAGAGTCTTCACAGACGCTGTCTACACCTTCGGGTAGTAAAAGTCGTCAAGTTATGTTAACTTTATAATTTACATCCGTATGACTAATAAATAAAATGCTATATGAATGAACAAGCTCCAAGTTCCCATTCAACATCCATATAGATGTCCTGTAACGATCATCTCTGGTTTACACAAACTGCAGTTAGAATCAAACGCGCGTCTGTACTAGTATCGATGCGTCGTTATTTGTACGTTAAGTAAGACCACCCGCTTTATATACAAAGATTTAATGATGGTCGTTGTATCTAGGCTGGTTATTTAAGTGTTTACTGTATACTAGTTATAGCCCATAGCCACATCCGTGTGGCCTTTGCACATATCTATACATACATAACAAAACATAACCTCACGCCAAATCCCTTGCGGGGTAGGCAGAGAGAACGGAGCGCCACAAGGCACGATTCTTACATACCGCACTCGCTTCGTTGACATTCATAACTCTTTTCATGAACGTGCGTCGATTTTTGAGGCTCCCAACATTGCCTTCCTCCAGAATTCATTCTATTTGGTCATGGAATGTGTGTCTTGGCCGTCCTCGACTCCTACATCCATCCGGTTTTGCATTGTATATCTGGTATATATTCTTAACAAGGTTATAAAGAAGGAAGTTGGATTGAAAGAAAGTGTCGGTGTAAAAGTAAGAAAGAGCATGATCCGATGGCTCGGACTGACTAAGCAGATATACAATGCACAAGCGGATGGATGCAGGAGTCAAGGACGGCCGAGACACAAATTCCATGACCAAATAGAACGTTTCCTGGAGGAAGGTGAAGTTATGAACCTCAAAAATCAACGCGCGTTCATCAAAAGAGTTATCAAATCAAAGAAGCGAGTGAGGCGTGTAAGAATCCTGACTTATGGCGATTTGGCGTGAAGTTATGTATGTATGTATGAAATTTTAATTAAATAAAACCTGATGATGATGATGTTGATCGAAGTTAAAGCAATTCAATATGTAAGACTCGGAATGTAAAAGTTTTTACATTTTTTACCCAGCTTTAAACAGTGACAATTATACATCGACTGATCTGATTAAATTGTTTGATCTCATTGAAAGTTATATATTTGTAAGTCTAAGATATTTCTGAAACATAACCTGCTAAAAGTATATAATACTTTTTTTTTCATTTGTCTCAATAAGCAGAGCAGAGGCAACAGAGCACTAGGAACATTTTCCAATAAGGTCCGTGAAGAAATGTTGCGGTGAGAGCTAAATAAATTGTATTATTATATTTTTATTTTACCTACTGCAATATTTAATTTCAGTGGTAGTCTTGCAGTTCACTGCATGAATGGCCCGGTTCGACTGGTGAAATATGTGAAGTGGCTCGTGCCGCGTTAAGTTCGGTAAGAGAGGTAACCGGAGGCTCGATCCCCTCGGTCCTTTCTTTTGTTCAACATCATATCAAATCGGTTGATAAATAATATTGCTAATGACTTAACAGATTGTGGCCTATGTATTTATTATTATATACTAGCTGACCCGGCGAACTTTGTTCCGCATAAAAATGCTATTTATCGGCACGCGTTTTGGCGCGGAACGCAACTGCTATGTCCCGTTATGTTAATACTGTAATATCTTCGTAAATATTCGTTTAAATTACATACTGTAAAGGGCTAGCATCATCTATATTACATACACAATCTATTTAAGACACTTAATTGGATGAAAATGAATGCTGTAATGTTTAAAATCGCTTCGTAAATAAGCCATTATATCTCTTAAAAAGTAAAGGAATAAAAATGATCATTGTGGTTTATCCCTAAAAGATAGACATAAGCCCTCGCGGAGTTTTTTGTAGACCTTCTGGAGGTCTTTAATAATGCAGAACATTGTTTTGTTCTATCACTTAGGGTTCAGGCAGCGTTTGCGATTAAAGTTCTAAATCTTGAAAATTATCACTTTTTATACATCATACACACACACACACATTTATCATTTTTATACATGAATTATAGATCAAAACCACCCCATTGACACCCTCTATCTATTAAAAAAACCGCATCAAAATCCGTTGCGGAGTTTTAAAGATATGCGCATATAAGGGGACAGACAGCGGAAAGTGACTTTGTTTTATACTTTGTAATGATTATGTAAATATACATACAAATCTTATGTGTGTACTATTTTATTTTAACAAAAAAATCTGTTATGATGCGTTCGTATCTAAAAACATTTTTTTTCAGGAGTAATATGTTATAATTAACGATGATTTATGAAATAGTCATAAATTCTAGGAGGAGCTATTTGACTAAATATTTTATTCATTATTATATATTAGAGACAGGGCAATAAAAAACACCTTGGGGCCATGTAGACGTTTGGTGAAATACCCGAGCGGCTAAAGTGACTGCAACGGAAATAAGGACAGTCTGCTGTTTAGCATTATTAAAATAGCTTCCACCGTGAAAACAGAACTTCCGGTACCAACACAATTATTAATTTCATTTCTATATACACTCTTATTATACTAGCAGATGCTCGCAGCTCTACTTGTGTGATATGTCTCATGACGATAACATCTTTCATAGAGATTTTAATGAAACAAAGCCTAAAACATCCTGAAAACTAACTTATTTATTAGATATTCTGTAAAATGAGGACATAAATAATATATACATATAAAATCTAATCGATTGTCTAATCCTCGCCATTGTTTTCAATTAATTTTCAAAATATACACTATTTTGCACTAATTTTTAAATACATTGACAATTTTTTTTTCTGTTACTTGAAAAAAAAGATTTTTCAATAAAGTAAAAGAAACTTAGCGTATAAAAATCTATGTCGTATGTAGTAGAGGATTAAATTAATCGTATTACCGATTATTGCCACTATACAATTGAGTGAAGTCAATTACAAACGATCCAGCATTATTGTGTTGAATGTTGACGGCGTTACGTGATTGGCGTTACGTAACAATCGCTATTGAATTACCTGTGAATTACTGCCTGTGGCCAACTGTATTAGTTTGAGACTAAGGCGACCATCATTCTATTTAATTATTATCTAATTAAACAGAAGTTTTGAAATACCTACCAGAGATTGACACTTGTTTGCAAATGATTCCCTATTTTATTCTGAGCACTAGTCTACTTCAGTCTCTAGTCTTATCTACTAGGTTATATACATCAATTAGATTGGTTGAGACTCTAGGGACATGGCGTCCGAGTGCTTGTGCATTCTTTAAAGATTTTGCAGAGACTGATCGAGGCCTCTCGCGACCAGAGGGCTGGCCTATTCTTCGCACAGAGGATAAGCATTGCCATTCAGCTAGGTTTTATATTTCACATATTGTAAATAATGTAATTTTTTTTTTACTATTGCAAATAAATATTTTATCTATCAGATTTTATAAGATCTGTAGATAGGCTTTTATTTCACTATTAAAAAAAATACACCCTGTGCCAGTATCACCGTTCAGACAAGCATAACGTATAAAATTAAAATTTACTATATCATTTAGAGATTATTAAACTAACGTACATACATAGATATCTTCAAACCGAATCTCTAGAGGAGTAAACAGGGAGAAAGCGAGCCAAAAGGCACGATCTTTACACGTCACACTCACTTTTAAGGCTTCTAACATAATAACCTTACGCATTATAACCTACAATACGCTTAAAAAGGTAAATCACTCTTTCGGCACAGGTGGATAATAAAAGTAGATTCATTCTAAAACTTTCACCGCTATTTGTCAAGCCGAGACAGTCCAATTAGTGCAATTTGAATTAGATAAATTAAAACTATAACCCGAGCAAATATACTATCACATTACATATACATTTGTCTTAATAATAATATAACTTTCAAATTAATAGAAAACAGAAACACGAAAAAGCTTTTACACTCACACTTAACGCTATAATATATACAAACGGACAGATTTATCTAATACATTAGCACTAAGGTGTTTGACCCTAATAATAGAGTTAATAAGTTTACCAAAGATATTGTTATTACTCTGCTCCACCTCTTAATTTAATGTTAACTTGTACTGTACATTTTCTCAGTTGTCTTATATAAAGAATTTTCAAGATGAATGTGATTATAAGAACATTTTTTTCTTAAGTTCAAAAACATCTAAAAAATTCAATATTGAAACCACCAAATAAACATATTAGAAAGGTAAAAAGCCGATATTATTATACAGCGGTAGTGACGCGCATTTCACTTCATGAATGGGATGGTTTGAGCCGTGAAATACCACGACTTCTTAGAATATCGACGTAAAGTAGCTCATGCCACAATTCGGTAAGAGGTGCATCACGAGGACCAACTTCCAACCTTGAAGCTGATAACACAATTAAAACAGTATCTGAGTTGCAAATGTGCATGGGTGGCACTAGCTGCTCCCCATCAAGTGACCCGCTTAATCGTTTTCCCCTTATCGATATGAGACCGATTAATTGCGATAAGATGATTGTTTATTAAATTTAAATAAATTAGTAAAGAAATTAACTTTCGAGTATGGTCACCTCACAAATTGGCATGCCGGTTGGCAGTTGGCCAAGTTCAGTGGCTATTTGCTTATAATTCAGAATCAATATGCCAGTACACGTGTGCTGGATTATTTCGCTAATAAACGTTCTGTTCGTGTAATATATGCCGGTTGCCACCCATCTAGTGTCTAGACTGCAGGTGCTTCGCTCCACTTCCACGAAGCGAACGCTTCCGAATGTCCTGAATAGTTCAGGAAATAACAGCGTTTACTAACTAGTACAAATTCGTGAAACTTGTCTATGACTATCTAAATTTTACTTATCCATTGCTTTTATTGCGTAAATACTTTTCACTGGTAATATAAAAATATTTAAGTATTGTTTTGTTTTTAGCGAGATTCTTGTTAGTGTGGAAGTTTTACAGCAAATAATAATTTATTATAGTGATGGCATTGGATATAATACACACAGCTCCATCTCATTTTTAAGCTAGGTAATTAATTTATATACATACTTATATATTTTTAATAACAAACTTATTTATCTAAAGAAAATATAATATGTAATAGGAATTTTTATACATACCTACAAACTGCGTCAGAATTTAACTCGCTGACCTCAACTCAATAGTAGTTTTATCAATGTACCTGAAGTCCCGTCCATACTAGTCTAGAAATCTATCCATCAAAATGAGGCACAACTACGTACGGGCGCCAAAATATATAATAATATACCCTGTTTAAAGTTCAAATCGTTTTTCTCTCGATCTCCTTCTACTATCTATTGAATCTGTGAAGAAGTTTCGAATTCAACAAATATTGTTGGTAAAGTTCGTGCGCTTCACTAAACCGTAGAGCAGAGCATTGTGTGAGCGACAGGTGCGCGCACAGGAATAGACACACGATCGACGACTCTCACATGTCCACGATCAGAACTCTTTCTTTTACAAGTTCTACTTTCAAATCATATAGTCTCTTAAACTATTAGGTATTGAATAGAAAGTATTGAATTCTCCTATTTAAGTCTATAATGGTGTAGGTAGAACATAAATACAAGTTGCGGTATCGAAGTGTCAGAGCGCAGAGCGGTATCGGATTTCTTATTATCTTTGGAAATTTGCTATGGTGAATAAACTTACTAATTATGATGTCCATTATGTATGTATGCATATGCTGTATCCAGCATACTATCAGAGGCTAACATATATTTCATGATCCAGTCACATAAAAATGTTGCCAACACCTGGTGTTAATATTGCAATAAAATATAGAGTTAATTTAATCAAATTTGAAAGCGATTTCTTTAAATATATAAAAAATAAACAAACATTAAAATACGATCTCATAACTATACGAAACACTACTTAAAAACTAACAACCAATAAATATCATCGAAATAACATTTAATAGCAACAAGAACATCACGCTGATGTGACATATGGATCACCGAGATATATTGCTGTCCCATATATTCAATCCCTTATTACAGACTACCTAATACCTGGGACTTCGTTCGCATGAGAAATACAATCCAAAACTTTTTTCTGGTCTGGAGTTTTGACTCTTCTCTGTCGCTATCCAATCGCTAAAACATGACGCAATTAAGTTTCGCATCTTCCAAGCACGGTGGAGGTGGCCGGTGCTGCTGCTGCTTCGGCAGAAAATCTCAAGCGGCACAAATACAGAAACCTTGTAGGTGACTATGTGTTTGAGCCGTTTGGGGTTGAGACTTTGGGGACATGGGGTCCGAGTGCTCGTGCACTTTACAAAGATCTTGCAAAGAGGCTGATCGAAGCCTCTCGCGACCAGAGGGCTGGTCTATTCTTCGCACAGAGGATTAGCATTGTCATTCAGCGTGGCAATGCAGCCAGTCTTCTGGGCACGCTGCCAGTAGACCGAGATGCGGAGAAATTTGATTTCAGGTAGTTTTTTAATTGTATATATTGTAAATAATGTAATTAATTTACGAATATAGTATCGATATATTGACTCAAATTAAAGTTTTAATACAAAAGTCGCCTAAGTTGAAATTCATATACTGTTGAACGAATCAAATCTTACCTATCTTATAACAGTATTAAATAATGTAAAATAAACATTTTAAAATTTACAAACAGACAGTTTTTATTTGTTTATATGGTGAGCAAATCAGCGATTAACTATGATATATTGTATATTAATGACATATATACGAGTGTAGACTCATAACTCCGGCCCTCTCGGCGGAATGATCAGTTCGTAGTTATTTTCACCGCAACACTAAACTATTGAGAATCGTTAACAATAAAGAATAGACGAAAAAATATCCAACAATAATGTATGAAAATTCTTTCCAGAACAAGTATTCTCTTTAATGTATAAGTGGCGGAACCGACACGATTTCAAATATTGTGTTGTTTTAGTAAACATCAATGAAACTGAGGCTACATCATATAGTAATATGTGCTATTTGACAAATGCATATGATATCATCTAAAATTAACAGCACAATACTTATCTCACATTGTATTAATATATCCTCGAATGGACCTATCACATAAAAGAACTTTAGTAAGTATTATTTTCAAATAAGTAACAACTGAGTAACAATTTAGTGACGTATACGCAGGCTTATGATTGTTAGAGTTGATATGATAATAAAAAATCACTGTCACAGTGCTTATTTATTTTTGTCAAATGCGAAATTTATTATTGACGAAATAAGTTATTTTATGATTCTCTTATTCTACTTTATCAGTCGTCTTGATACTCATATAATTTGCGATGCTGGTTTCGTCTTGATACTCATACAATTTTCGAAGCTGGTTTCTGCAGGAAACGTCCATAGTACGCAATAATAACTGTTCTTAAATCTATTCTGAATTTAACAGTGAATGTAAGAATTAACAAGCGGTATACATTCGATATAATTCTTTGTATAAAAATATGCAAGAAAAACTACTGGGGTACGGTCGAACAGAACAAAAAAAACTAAATCGTCGAGTATAAACGAACAAGGTGTGATAGTAATTTGAAGTTTTGCCAAAAGATTAGGGAATCTCGAAGCGCCGTGTGGGCGTCGTGAGTGACTGTTAACTCGCTTTAGGGATTAAATGAAGAAAAAAATAATTCTTCAGTCCAAATACTCGAGTGTGTTGTGTTTTCAATACATCACTATTAAAACTAGATATCGATCTTCGTTAATAGCCTTTGAAAATACACTTGCATTTTACTAAATATATTGTATTATGTTTGGAATAAGGAGAGGCTTTGCAGGAGGAATTTATATGTGAGGCTAATTACTGAAAATCTTGACGAAAAATGTACTAAAAAAAAGAGGATGCAGGTTTCCAAAGTTTCAAAAACATCATAAACAAATTGTAGCAGTAATTCTATGGGAATACATAGGATTTATATAGCATTACCTACTTACATCAAAAGTGTAAGAATCACAACTCAAGGTATTCGGATCTGTTTGTCCAAGACGCACAAGACTTGACGTGCAGAAGTGTTAAATATATTTGAGGAAAACCGAATTTACATCATAATATATCAAGCACATAAACACCTGTTGAAAATCTTATAAATACAAATAATGATTAAGAAATGTCATAACATATAAACCCTCGATCTTTTCTGCGTCAAAATCAATTTGAAAAAACCTCAAAAACATCGTATAGATCGTGTTTTACGTAATTTCATAAACTGTCAGTAAAACGGATTGGTTATTATAAAACTAAAAAAAACTGTCGTTAGAACAACCCTAATTATGAATTCGTCATCCATTGGTCGCTTTATGCTGATATATATTCTGGTTTTGTTGAAAAGCAGCGATGTAAAACAAAATAAATTGTCAGGGCTGTTGTATTTACTAATATGTTCAGGTGTAGGTGTATACGAGGTTACTATTACTAACGGAATATGTACTGAGACGTCTCGTTATAAAGATGTTCACGGCTATTTCGGGAGATGATCGTGAAGCACCGGAAACTATCGGATAATAGAAATTCTGTTCAAAATAGTGTTATGATGTTTAATGTTTAACTATGAATATATTTTACGATTTCATTACAGGAGTATTGGTATTCTCTTGATATAGGTATTTTCAGATTAGCGAAATTTAGCGAATAATAATAATATAATATTACTAATTAAAGTCCTTTTATACGGTGAGCAGGTGAAGCTACAATTATGACCTCATTCCCCCAATTTTGTAATTTTGCGGCTCTCAAATGTAATAGTTAATGGAACTATTGTCATACATCAGACACAATATTATCGGTCATGGATATTTGTCACAGTGTGAGCAAGGATTCAAACCCGAGATGTATGGTTCAAAAAGTACAAAGAATCAAAAAGAAAATACTTAAATAATGTAACTCTATCTCTCCTTTTTAAATTAAATTATTCTGTAAGAAAATAAATGAATATTTCAAATGCCAATTTCGTTTACCTCGAAGCGTTGAAATTTCTGTAGACGATTTGAAAAATCCTTTCGTCAAGAGTGAATCTGTGACGGTGTGCAGCAGCCAATCCAATTGAGTTTGAAGGCGACATCTTAACAAGATCTTTGTCTGAAGACCCGAAGTCAAATCGAGCTGGGTGCTTACAGTCGGATAGTGTTATCTAGAGACGGTTGTGATTGTGATTGAAGTTTTCCCAAAAATCCATTTCACCTCAGTACCTTTGTACAAACATAAAGAACTATAAAAGGAAGAAATAGATAGAAATTTGTTAGTAATATTCGAAAAAGAAATCAGAAAAGATATAGGCGTGAGCGACTTCTTGATTCAGAAGCGCGAACTTGACCCCTGGACCACCGAAACATATTTATTATCAAGGAATATATACATATAAGGGTCAAGAGAAAGATAACTGACACGGACGGTGTAGTGGGCGGCCAGTTCAATATAAAAACTACAAAAACATGAGACAAAAATCCAAACTGCTCACTAAAACTCTTAATATCTGCCTCGAGCAGGTGTTGCGAAGGTGTTGTGCGTTTAAACAGCACATTCGTTGTGTTGAACGCGCATAAATCACATTTTAGGAGTAAATTTAATTGCCATTCGAATAGCGACTGACTTTTATTGTTCAACATAATGATAATACTTTGATGTTCAATAAAATTGATAAATGTTTCTGCTTGATTTTAATGTTTCATGTTCCACTACAGAAGATACTTCGTCTTGTAACACATTATACAAGATTTAATATATCAATTTCGTTGGAATACCAGCAGCCATTTGCTTTATCTACGCATAGTACGCATATTAATAGATTAAAACATATTACGGCTTTTTAAAGGGAAAAGGAAAAATGCATAGCACCTGAGGCTAAAACCGCAGTAAATGTATGATTATAGCTTGTGAAAAGCCAAAGTCTCTGCCTACCCCTATAAGAAGCGTGAGTGTACAGGCGTGAGTTAACTGGAGTATCCACTGGAGATGTTGTTTTGTTGAAATCAACAGGCAAATAACTTATCTAATAACATAATGAAGCCTCAAAAATCTACACCTTTTTTTCTCAAAAAACCGGAATAAATTGTCAAGAGGTCCACAGTAAGATGCTTGCGATTATTCCTTTTCCTATAAGCAATTGAGCTACTTACCATCATGTATTCGTATGCTTTTTGCAACCTTTATATAAAATTAAAATAAAATGATGGCAGAATGTGTTAAAACACCTGCCAATCTTGAGGCTGCGATTAGTTAATACCTACGTACCATAGTTAACAAAATAAAACACTACATTTATCAATTAATATACATTGCTGGTTTTGTAAACAAAACACTTGATATATTGCGTTGTGGAACATCAAAGGGTCGCGAAATGTTCTCAGTCGTCGCGTTGTCAGCACATGTAAGAGTGTATTCAGATTAATTAGTAGAGTTGAGTGTTTGTGTCGGCCGTCGATTTAATTTTATACATATTCGAATTTGTTAAGTTACTGATGTACGTAAGTGGTATTATTATTATTGAAGTTATATATGATAAGCAGTACAAGAACTAACATATTAAAGGGTGCTCTGATTAGGAAATATATACTTCAATCTCGTGCAAGTAGATATAGTAAGCAATAATGCCGATCTTTACGATTATACTCGTACTTAACACATATATCACATCATATTTAACTATATACATAATAATATGTTAACCATGCAGATCAGCATTATTTCTGCTTATTGTTAAAGTGTTAACTGTCAAGTCAGTAGTTACCGACTGAAAAACTAATTATAAAAACTTCTTATATATATAACTAACAACCAAGTGCAATAAGAATAGGTTGAGAGTAAAAGTCAAAAAATAAATTCAAAAAATATGAATCAGCCAGTGTGAAAGAGCTTTTAGTACAGTTCCAGCACCTTTACATGAGCGGCGCCTCGGCCTCACGCAGACATAACAATATCGTCAACGCTTCAAATAAAACACTTAGTAAGGTTTACTGCACTTTATATCACAGTTTATCCGCGAGTTTTTGAGTACTGTTGAAAAATGTGTACGAAAAAATAATATATAATTAATAGCAAAATACTTGGACGCCCTTTGATTAAAGATCAAAGCAATATTTAGGGCAAATATAGGAAGGGCGTTTGTAACCAAGAATATGTTGGTTAATTTGATTAATAGTGTTTTTTATAATGTTTATTTTAGTATAAGTCATACTCTATCGGATTACGAATGAGCAGATTACTTTCAATAAGGAACAAAATAAAATTATTGTACCATAACACCGTTATTAAGAAAATAAAATCATTATATATCATTAACAATCAACGATGAAGCAAACCACAAATAATCAATTTTTATCCACATTGCTCTAATAATTTTATCTTAAACTGCACTTTAGAGACAAATGGTGAAAAAATTATACACAATTTGTCAGTTTTCAAGTAAACACTTCCGATTAGTAAATCATGGAAAGCAGAAAGGGACGGGATAACTCTACGCCTACCCCGCAGGGGATTGGGCGTGAAGTTATGTATGTATGAAAACCTAATCTTAAGAGTGCTAAAACGAACAGCACCAACAATTTCTGCATATAAGTAAATAAAACTTACCGAGGTAGATTTTATTTTACTGAATTTTATATGCATACATTAGCAGGTGATTAGTCTTCCTGGAACCATTCTGTCACGATGGAACTAAACACGCCAAAAAAATTAGTTTAACTTTGGTGTTCTATGAGATCTGTTAGTACGAGTAGTTAAGTATTTGGGGTTTACCAAATACTATATATCATATTACATTTAGTCCTAACTATTGCGCACGACTTCGTCTGCGTGGACGCCGTGTGCCTGTGTGCAAACACACTATGTCTGTGCAATTATAGGGGTTCATTCTCTCATCTCATTCTCTTGGCAATATTTATGCTAAACTGGACATAAAAGCATACAGTACTTTTAGAGTTTCTCCCTAACAAACCTACAGGCACACAGACAAAAATTCTTACGTACAGTCTTGACTCTTCTGCGATTTTATTATAATACTAGCTTCGCTTACACGCGGCTTCGCTCGCATTGAAACCATTAGATAAGTATCATTTTTGATACTTATTACATTACCATAGAAATGAATCTAACTCTATTTTATTGATTAGCTGGGATTATCAATTTTTAAAATTACAACTTACAATGACGTTTAAAAAACTTACAATATACTCTATTGAAATGCAACAACAAGCGGTAAAATATAATAGGTTGGGGAAAAAGTATTTTCGTATTTTTGTATGAAAAGTCAAGACATTTTTTTCAAAGTTTATTTACATTTATTTACAATATATATGTACCGTTTTGTTGAATAACTTTCTGCCATTTTGTGGGCAGAGACATTATCCCGTTACTGTAGAAACTTTGGGACTTCTGATAAAAAAAACGGGACAAATAGTTTTGGCAGTCCTCTCTTGAGGTCAACCTTACAGAACCTAAAGAATTCTGAAGAGACCGAAGAAGGTGAAAATCTGAAGGCGCAAGGTCAGGGCTATATGGTGGATGCACTAGGACCTCCCAGTCGAACTCTCTTAATTTTTGCTGAGTGGCTAAAGATGTGTGTGGTCTAGCGTTATCGTGATGAAAGACCACACCCTTCCTGTTGATCAATTCCGGCCGTTTTCTCTCGACTGCTTCCTTTAATCTCATCAGTTGCTGGCAGTAAAGATCAGAATCGATGGTTTTGCCGGACGGTAAAAGCTCATAATGAACAATGCCCTTCCAATCCCACCATACACACAGCATCACCTTATTTCGTGTTAGGCCAGGTTTGGCCACAGTCTGTGAAGCCTGGCCAACTTTCGACCACGACCTTTTTCGCACGTTCTTGTCGTACGTGATCCACTTTTCATCGCCAGTTATCAATCTCTTCAAAAAGGGCTCGGTTTCATTACGTCTCAATAATGAATCGCAAATGAGTACACGGTTCATTAAGTTTCTTTGAGTGAGCTCGTGTGGCACCCAAATATCGAGCTTTTTTGTATAACCAGCTTTCTTCAAATGGGTCAAAACTGTTTTGTGGCCAATTCCCAGTTCTTCAGCTACATCGTAACTACTAATATGCCGATCTTGCTCCACTCTTTCAAAAATGGCGTCCATTTTATTCGTAACAGGGCGACCAAAGCGAGGTGCATCTTTAACATCAAAATTTCCGGACTGAAAACGTTTGAACCAAATTTGTGCTACTCTTACTGACACTGCATCAGGTCCATAAACATCACAAATTTTTTTCACTGCTTGAGTTGCATTTTTGCCTTTTTTATAATAAAATTTTAAAATGTATCGAATTTCTTCATTAGATTCACTCATTTTTACGGAGAGAAAAACAAATGAAAAATAGCGGGAAATAACTTTTTTTTATTTTTTTCTTTTCTTTATAATGTAACCTTTTTAATGTTACCAAAACCAGCCAGACACAAATAGTACAGTCAAAGAAACTTTATAATAAGTTTATACCTACGTTATGCGAAAAGACTTTTTCCCCGACCTAATATTTCTCTGTAACAAAATTAAATAATTTTGGACTTTATTAATTTTGTATGTATTAAGTCAGCGTACGCGCGCGTATGTGCACGGTCGTTGTGTGTTGTGATTGCAATTATGTCTTGTAATACGTATGTAAAGTGTACAAATTGTAATATAGTTATTTCCGAAGTGTTAGCGTTTATACGCAATAAGCATGATGTGATGGATAATGAGAGCCTCATAAGGATCTGCGCATCTGCCTTTTCCGAAGAAGAGATAGATGAAGCCAAGAAATTGTTGTTTGTTTCCACGAAAACAAACCAGAAACTTGTCTCAAGACGTAAGAACAAGAAACTGAAAGATCTTGAAGATATTATATCTGTAATCAAAACAACTGATCCGGATCATATACCAGTTTTTGTGGCATACGAACTACACAAGCTACCGCCAATAACTTTTGATCACGTAGATGTTACAAAACTATTAAAGGATTTGATTATATTACGAAGCGACGTTACGGAAATTAAAAATACTTATGTAACGAGGGATCAATTTGAGAAAGAAAAAACTGATTTTATATTTGAAAATACTCGGAATTCACTAGAAAATTTAAATGTGAATATATCAAAAAGAGGAGGGTATGTGATAAATAAAATGCCAACGGATCAACGTAACGTTGGCTTACTACCCACCTCTGACGAATCCCCAAGCGAGACGACACAAGAACGCTTTAGTGACAGTGCGAATAAACCGATGATCCAGTGCGCTCTCGCTCACTCTTCTATCAATGCAGAGGCGTGCGAGAAGACCAGCGCGATAATAGGTAAAGATATCCTTATAACGGAAAGGGACGGCGCAAAGCAACTACCGTTATCTGTTCCGATTAAGACTATGGCTGAAGTTGTAAACAACGGTGTTTGGAAAAATAGAAATGTGCAGGATGAGGGGTGGACAGTGGTGCAAAAGATGAGACACAAAAATCGTTTTGTTGGCAAAACGGGAAAAGCGGTCCTTTCAGAGACGGGAAAGTTTAAATCCGCCGACACAAAAATACCGCTTTTCATTTCCAATGTTAACAAGGAAACAACGGAAAAGGATATCTGTGATTATATACACAGTAAGTCGAATGAAAGTATAAAGTTAGACAAAATAAACATGAAAACAGAAAAACCGTACAACTCGTATAAATTGCTTGTACCCAAAAATAAATTGAGTGTATTTTTAAATGACAACTTGTGGCCTGAGGGTATTACTTTTAGGCGTTTTATAAAGTTTGATAAGAAAGGAGGAAGAGATAAGACCCAGATAGTGAATGAAAAATACCACCAAACATGACTAGTGACCGTAAAAGGAATATAACACTATCAACGTTTAATTGTAAAAACGTAGTACGATCAGCTGATTGTGTGCGAGGCCTGTGTCGCAAAGCTGATGTGATTGCGCTGCAGGAGACTTGGCTGTTACCACATGATGTGCCATATTTGGGCAGTATACATGACGATTTTGCCTACACAGGTAAATCGGCTGTAGATACGTCCATTGGAGTCCTTACGGGCCGCCCGTACGGTGGTGTTGCGTTGCTGTGGAGGAAGTCAGTGTTTCCTTCAGTATCAGTTGTACCATGTTCTAGTGATCGTTTAGTGGCAATAAAAATTGGGCGGGATGATCGATCGCTTTTAATATTTTCTGTGTACATGCCCACAAACTCAGCTGATAACTTTGGTGAGTTCACACAGTGTTTATGTGAAATTATAGCAATAATTGAGAGTTGTAATGTGGAAGCAGTGTTCATATTAGGAGACTTTAATGCGCACCCGGGCGAGCGTTTCGGTACGGAGTTGTTATCAGTATGTGCGGACCAATCCTGGTCGTGTGTTGACATGGAACTACTTCCGAATGATACGTTTACGTTCGAGAGTACCGCGAACGGTGCTCTTCGCTGGTTGGACCATGTAGTGGTGAGTAGTGCTGCGAGACAATTAATAATGAATGTAACGGTGTTATATGATGTTTACGCTTCAGATCACTTGCCACTAATAATAGATTGTGATATTAATTTGATAGCACCTGTCATTAAATCGCCCGTTGTTACCTGTAGTTACACGATTTGGGGTGACAGGAATAACGATCAAATTAATAGGTATAGGGCCTATTGTCAATCTAAATTAAAGGAAATTCACTTTCCCATTGAGTTTCGTCACTGTGCTGACCAAAATTGTATGAATCTCGAACATCGAGCAATACTCGATGATATGTATCGAAAAATAATATGTATACTTATGGACGGTGCTAAACTTACATATAATAATGCTTGTAGTAATCACAAAACCAGAAAATACATACCTGGCTGGAACATGCACGTCCGGGACTCTCATCGGAGGGCCCGATTAAGTTATCATGTGTGGTTATCTTGTGGGAAGCCTACTAGTGGCCCAATATATACTAATATGTGTTTATATAAAAAGGACTTTAAGGCAAAATTAAAATTTTGCTTAGATAATCAACAACAAATTAAGATGGATATAATAGCAAAAAATCATACCGATAAACAATTCGGGAAGTTTTGGAAATCCACCAATAAACTGAACCCCAGGCCTGGCCTCCCGGTGAGTGTGGCGGGTGTGCATGGTCCGAGGGATATAGCAAATGTTTTTAAGAGCTATTTCAGGACTGAATCGCCAGATTCAAGTCCCGTGCGGTCTGCTGAGACGGTCTGTGATCCGAGAGGTGAAATATCCATTAGATTCACTGCTAAAGATATCTCATCAATTATTAGTAAAATGCGAAGGGGTAAATCTCCGGGACACGACGGTCTCAGCATAGAGCACTTAAAGCACGCGGGCGTACATGTGTCACGAGTGCTTGCTTTGTTTTTTAATCTATGTATGACGCATGGATATTTACCTACCGAGCTAATGCATACTATTGTGGTTCCTGTAATAAAAAACAGAACAGCTGACGCCTCTAACTTGTCCAACTATAGGCCTATTTCACTGGCGACTGTGGTGGCTAAGGTATTGGACAGTCTTCTTGACGAGCATATGAAGAAACACTTTATGATTGAAGAGTCTCAATTCGGCTTTCAGCCCGGTCTCTCTACGGAAAGTGCTATATTCTGCCTCAAGCAGACTGTTCAGTACTACACCACACGAAAAACTCCGGTATTTGCCTGTTTTTTGGACTTATCTAAGGCATTCGACTTGGTTCGGTATGACATTTTGTGGAGTAAGCTTCGGGCCGAGACAACACTGTCGAGCGAGGTCATTTCAATTTTTAAATATTGGTACGCTCATCAAACTAATTGTGTTCGGTGGACTGGGGAATATTCTGACCCTTATCGGCTAGATTGCGGTGTCAGGCAGGGTGGTTTGAGTTCGCCTAGGCTATTTAATATTTATATTAATCAGTTAATGGTTGAGCTCAACAGCGCCAATGTTGGTTGTCATGTAGATGGTGTTTGTGTAAATAATTTGAGTTATGCTGATGACATGGTACTACTAAGTCCATCTATTGGTGCTATGAGGAAATTATTGGCTATTTGCGAATCGTATGCGGTGGCTCATGGGCTCCGGTATAACACCCACAAGAGTGAGATTGTAATGTTTAAATCAAAAGGTATTAAATACGGATACACACCAACCGTCTCACTCTATGGGGAGCCCTTGCGTTGGGTTAAAAAATGTAAGTACCTGGGCCACTGGGTTACCGAAGATATGAACGACAATGACGATATAGAGAGGGAGCGCAGGGCGTTGGCTGTCCGATGTAATATGCTGGCTCGTAGGTTTGCACGATGTACTGAATCAGTCAAAATCACGCTTTTTAAAGCCTACTGTCAGTCCTTTTACACGTGCAGCCTATGGGTCAGTTATACGCTTCGGGCATACAGCGACCTGCGCGTCCAATATAATAATGCGTTCAGAGTACTACTGGGGCTGCCGTGGCGTTGTAGCGCATCATTGATGTTTGTCGAAGCGCATACGGACACGTTCGCGGCCATTATGAGAAAACGCTGTTCGTCAATGATGGCACGAGTCCGAAATAGCACCAGTGGTATCCTGAGGGTATTCGCAGACAGGTGGGACTCACCCATACAACAAAGGTGGGTAAAAATCCATGTTATTTGAATTAAAAAAGAAATAATAATAAAAATATTGTAAACATGGCATTAATACTAACCCTAGATTTAAGTCTCATGTAATTACTAACCCTATGGAAACTTTTCCGAAATAAATGTGTTTATTATTATTATTAATGTAGGATATTTTTGTAGACTATATTATAAGTTTTTTCCTTAGGGTGTAATTATATGTGAATTAAATAAAGAGAGAAGAAAAAAAAGTATCCTATGTTACTTCTAGTCCCTTCAAGAATATGTGTAGAAAGTTTCATGATGATCGGTTGAGTAGTTATCGCGTAAAAGCGTAAAAAACAAATTCGTAGGTATGTATAGATTATGTACTTAGAGTTACTTAATACACCAATATTGGAAGTCCCTGATCTTTAAGGAGCTTCAGTTTAAATTACTTTCTTTAACTATGTACAATCTTTGTAAAACTTTTCGTATAATGTAAATAATATAAATAATAATGATATATTACTTATAAGTGACTTATTAAACAAGAGTAATACATATTTTACTGTATAATTTGGTCAATTAACGATAGATGTAAAAATATCTTTGTATTTCTTTTTTCAACTCTTTCAACACGAATCTGTTCCCTGTTCCGTATATTCCGGCGTGGATGATATCAGAACTATATTTATCACACCGGTAGTGGCTGAGGTATACACACGCGAGCCTTGTCAATCAAAATGATTTGCCTCACATACAGTAATGTGCGTGATTACAAACTGACACACATGACTATATATATACTAGTAGGTACACGTGTACGTACATAGGTAACATAAAAAATATTAGAAGTAGTACACGTATTAATTAATATTAACAAGATCAATTTAGGCGCAGCATTAGAGCGAGTACTTCAATTATTTTTAATTATTATAAGTCTATTTTTAAGTGTCTTAAAAATAAGGTTATATATCTAAGTTGTTATATCTATGTTTGGGCATATCTTTTTCAGGGACCATTAGGTTTTTTTTTTGGTTATAAAATGATTTTTCGAAATTATTCTACAATTGAAAATGAAGCTTTTCTCATTTATCACGTATATCTTATATTCATAAGAATTTTACTGAGTTCTGTTTATATCTTCACAAAATGCTTGAAGAACCGTTTCCTCCCATTTTATTAATTGAAACTGCTACGTCTATTACCATCACATAGTAAATACCTACACATACATTTTAACAGGAATAAATAATAAACTTGACTAAATCGAAGGCTCTGTGTTAAATCACTAATCACACGATTATCGAGACAATAAAATTATGATAAAAGAGATTTCAAAAGTATAGATTATTTTTCTGTGCAATTTGTATATACGAATTGATTGTAAGCGCGAAGGTACTTGTGTCGTAGATGTTTAAAGTACACCGTGTACTGGCGTGCCGTATAGGTCAATCACATGTCCAAAAGTTTTTATTAGTGGCGGATATGCCGCGAGGTGTGCCATAATGACCGCAATACTGATTGCAAAAATACTATGTTTCGTTTAATGACAATCAAAGTCCATCTTTGATTATTAAAAGATAAACCTCGCTGATATTTTCTGTCAATCAGAATGTTTAGAGCTCCATCAGGTCACCGAGTAAGCGCAGAGCAAGATTTATTTTAGTTACAATAGCCAAATACGTAGCTTTTAAAAGTTTTTACAAGCGTAACAACCCCCGGAACCCGGAACATTCCGAATACAGCAATATTACCTACTGATATTTTTTGGAGTGTTTTGAAAACAAATTTTTAATCTAGTTTCCTCTAGATTTAGTACTAGTTCTAATACTGTTGCGTTGCCGACCTTTAAGGGAAGGGGATAGGAAAGGATGGGGAAGGGGGTGGGCCTCCGGGTACCTCTCTCACCGAACGAAACGTGGCATGGGCCACTTTACGTCGGTCTTCTGAGAGGTCGTGGTATTTCACCGGTCGAGCCGGCCCATTTATGCAGTAAACTGCTTGGCTCTACCACTGTTAAAATTTAATAAATTTAATAAATTGTTTCGTTATGCTCAATTCTTGAACATTACTTATGCTCCATTTTTTTTGATATATGTATTTTGTAATATAGTTAACGATTATGGGAAGTTGGTTCTTACTTTAAAGAGAATAATACTGAAAAGACAAAAAAATACAATAAAAAAAATATAAAATATGGTAAAATCTAATGGAAACTATAATTTAATAGTTACAGTGTTTTTTAGAATTAGGAAAAAAAGATAAAGCTAATAAGAGGTTGCCGTCATTTTGTGAGTTTAAATATTATCAAGAATATTCTAACGACAAATAACATCAAAGTGAAAAGAAATGGTTCAGAATGTTGAACAACATTTTTATTAAGGAAATTTTACATATTATTATTGAGAATTTATGTGAAACTAGCTAACGACCCGATTTTGGAAGGATGCCATTTAGTAGGTACTATGAGAATGACCAGATGTTAATAGAAAAGTGTTATAATTAATAATTATCAATAGAAACACAACTCTTTTGACGAAAGTATAATTCATACATTTGGAAAATAAGGATTTATCTGGCTATACCTATTTGCCTCAGGTGAAAGTCAACATACCTATCAATTTTAGAATATAAATTAGAATAGAAATGAAATTTGATAAACTAGCACAGATTAATTCCATTATGTCATGAAAGCCATTTATACATTAACAGGAATATTAGATGTATAGAAGAACCATACTCAAAATTAAAAGGTCACCTATATGACGCAAAAACAGAGGAATACCAGATAGTTTTTTATACCAGAATGTTTTTTAATAGGCTTTTGACAATTCGCTATGATAAAGATCAGTTTGGTAATATAACAGAACCACGAATTTGAATCCAATGCATATTTCCTCATAATAAACTTGGCTTAATTATGGTTTTAGAAAATAGTTTATATCACACAGTTAGTACGACTAATTATTTACACATAGGTAAGTAGAAGTTATGTACTTATTATAAAAAAATAGAAGAATATACAATTTCCCAATAGCACTTTTGACACTAATGACAATTTTGACGTTTCAAAAGTGAAGTGAATTGTGACGAATATAACAATAATTTGTCATAATTCTGACGGCGATGGGGCTGCTCGTTAATATTTGTGCCAAACTACCAATTGAGATGAATATTGATATGTCTAATGGTGGGAATCTCCGGACATAAACGAAGTAGTTTTAGTACCTTTACGCAATTTCATTTTTGAAATAGTTTTATTACAACAAAATTATGAATTAGTTAAATGCGGCCAAAAGAAATGTCAACGAACTGTTAATATTTGAAACGGTTTGATTTTAATGGTTCCTTTATTTTACGTACCATTATAATGGAGGAAGGTGCATGAACTCTGCCAAAGAAAAAAAAGAAAATCAAATTTAGTTTTCGACCTGATAAATTTGAAATGTTTCTTATTTGAATTGAATTCATATTGTGGGTGGTACAGAAAGATTTATCTTGGCCAAAATATAACATCGTGGCTCTAAGGGGATTAGTACCTTATAATGTCAATATAGTGAAATTTTTAACAAAATCAACACGTAAACATATTCAATCAATATATATTTTTACGCCATCGCTGATGACAGGATTGTCTGTTCGTATAGTTTATTATAAAGACTAAATACTGTAATGTATTAGAAGCCCCACTGTAGAACGAGCCCGGCTGTAATACGTTAATATTTATCCAAAGATGATTCGCGTTTCTTTAATTCGCCTTACGAAATACACCTTTCATTCGTGTGTTTACATTTACGCGCGTAACACGTACATACTTGAAGTTTTCGAATGTTTCCGGTAGGTACGTAATTTATTATATATTTACCGGATTTGTAAAAATAACGTGTTTATAACATTTCTTAAACATCGTTAAATTTGCGCATGAAATTATTTTGGAATGTATTTGTATTGCGAATTTTTTTAACGAAATACGCTTTAGATGATTGAGAGATTCAAAAACTACAGCAGCGATAGTCTATTCTTAAAACTTCCAAACATACATATACAACTTCAAGCCTTTTTCTACCCTAAGGTGTAGATAGCGGCTGTTAAGGCTCGTCTCGCCGTTATCATTACGTTTTAAATGGAATAGGGCCAGGAACTATTGCCATAAACATTTTGTTTTTTTTTTAATTATTACTATCTTTCGTTGGAATTAACTTGCCAAAGGGTAGGTTAATAGAGTTTTGGATATTTTTTGTCATTTTTACATATATAATTACTGTAGATATATTGTAAGAACTATTTGCTACTCTCTTTAGACGCCATGTCCACAATTTAAATTATTTGCGGAACAGAAAATTGATATGCGTAGCGCACTTGAAGCTGCAACTTATAAATTGATAATGGCAGCAGTAGTCTAACCTTAATAATTTGTGCCGCATATCAATTCTATAAGAACGTCTATTGCCCAGTATTTGCAGCAAATATACTGCTCTGAATATTTTATAATTTTTAAAGCCCAATATTATTTATATGATGACAACCAGGTCCAGTAACGGTTTCAAATCTTTCATATGTCTTCTAATGACCTTATGATTAATAAATTATAAATGTCGTCACTCACAATTTTATTTACGATCACTAATTCGTGGTCACCGGTTTATCTTTGTATTTACCTCCAAAGTCCAGTCTCGTAAATAATGTACCACTCTTCGTATATCATGTAATAAAATTAAAAATCATAGGCAAGTACGAATTGAAATGGTCCACTTGAAATACCGTATAATATCCATCAATAGGAAGATTTTCTTCATCACCAGAGGTAGACCTTCAAAGCACCACATGGTTTTTTTTTATGTCACGTGATGTAAACTGCGGTAATTATTACAAGCCATTTTTTCGTGTCTTAAGTATTTATCCTTCTGTCTAAATTACAATTCTCAATTCTTCACAAATACAAACTACAAATTTAAAAGATCATATTTTTTATTAATTAAAACAACTTTTTAGGATTGTATCGCGTTTATTTCCTATTTATTTATATTTATCTCGACGTTTCGAACTCTTTACAGAGATCATTTTCACGAGTATGAACAAAAAGATGGTAGTTGTTCAAAAGCTATCTTCATTGATACAGAGAGCACCCACTTTTTGGAAATAAAAATCAAAAAGTTGATGTTAAAAATATGATTTTTACTATTGGTAACCCACATCAGACCATGAGAACAAAAGTTAAATACTTATTTATAAGATGCATTAATATATCCTGCTTCTAAAGATCCTTTGTTGTATGATTTAATAAGTAAAAGTTGTTATTATTAAATTATTACAAATTATCTTATTTTCTAAGTTGGTTGAGATTAAAGTATAACTATTATTAAATATTCATTGATTTTAAATTAAAAGGTAAAGTGTTTATTAAAAATCTACCACTGGGTCAAAAACGCGGCCAGTCCTGAGAAAGACCCAGCAAGAAAACTCAGCGGCTGTTCTGCAAAACTGATCATATTTACTGTAATTTGCTCATATAAATGCACTGAAGAACCCTTCTTCTGACGCAGCCAAGTTATAATCAGAGGGTTCCGTTGTACTTGAAGTGCTACGGTACTCTGAAAGTCACGCTATCTCCTTGTAATTATTTTGGCTCTAACACCTCAACTCGTAAAACGTCTTAGAGTTTTTATTTCAGTATTAAAATGATGTTTCAGACGTTCTTATGGTAATTGTAAATAATTGTGACAGGTGTGAGCTTCAGACAATAATGTTTCACGTGAATACATCGCGACTAGGCTTATTAGCTTTTAAACTAGGTAGATTGTGTTTATTTATTTATTTCGAATGAATATTATATAGATTAGGAACATTATAAACTACTTTCTTTTGTAACTGGAACTATTAAATAGATTTGATTAGTTTTTTTTCTTTCTTGACTTAGTCTATTTATTGACAACGACTCTTTATCACATTAATACTTCTTAAAGGAAAATACCAGTAATCGTGGCTTAGCTAGTCCAATATGTATTTATATGGAAAATTTTCAAAATTAATAATAGGATACACTCATTTATATTAAATCTGGGTAATTTGAAGGTTTTTTAATGGCATAAGAATGACTTTTCAAAAGTTATATGTCATAAAGAGCGACGACTATCGTAATTGTCGGGAACTCGGGATGTATGTCAATAAGGTCCGCCACTGGGTCCCACATTTGGGAGCAAAATATTCGGCGAGGCAAGATATAATTGTTGCCTCTGTTTATATCTTCAGCCACAATAGGCGCAAACTTACAAAAAAATCAACCTAATATAAATATGTATCGGCATATGTTGAAAAACTTGTATCGTTTCCAAGTTTTGGCTGTGTGTACCCAAATTTTATTAAAATCCCAAAGTCGACACACTATACCTTAGTGTTTGCCGTTAATAAAATACACAGGGAGGGCACGAAGCCAAACTGTGCACGTTTTACGACCGCAGCGCCCCCTGCGGTCAGAAATATGAAACCTATCAAAATAGAAAATACACAAACGTTTTGCGAAATCCCCGAACGTGTTCATGTACCGTAACGATATTAACTGTGATGTTATGTAAAGGTCTTTGACAGACATTTTTAACTTTAGCCGACTTTGTGGTCTAGAGATTTAGCCTTTGAATTTCCGACTAAGAAGAAACTTATTTCGTTCCCCAGTATATACTAAAACATTCATATTTAATCATAGTTTGAGAGAAAGAATGAGATTGTTTTATAATTTTAGCAAGAGCGACGTTAGGGGGAGAAATTAGTATGAAATAAAGGCGATCAATTAATTATCACAAAAGAATATTACTTAGAAAGCCCTTAAATAAACATCAATAAACTTCCACGCATAATACAATTGGTAGCGGTCACTGGAGTACCACAGACGGCCGCGGTGGGGCGCCACCGTCGCTGTAGGGGGTTCGAGTCCGGTTCAATGCACTAAGCCTCTCAGTTTAAGTGCTTTAAATTGATCTGATCCATTGTGTAGACTATAGATGGAATAATTGATTAAATTCTTATACCTACCTTTTGCAGATAAACTCGACTTTATTCAAAATTGTGAAAAAATAAAAACATCAGGTAGACAGAGCTGCAGGAAACCATTCAGTAATATTGTATTTAATTACATATTCACAATAATGTACAGGGAAATATAACATTCTATTAATATGAATTCAATACTTCATTTAATTATAATAAAAATTTATGATTTCGCGCCTTTTTCTACCCGCAGGTGTAGACAGCGACCGTTAAGCATCGCTATTTTTAATGTTCCAGATGAAATTTGTTGAACTTATTGCAATACACCGGGCACAATTTTTTAACTTATCAATATTTAAAAATTTCCGAAAATATATTGGTGTGAGCCAGGAATCGATCGCACGAGTGCTTGATTCAGAAGCGCGAGCTACGCAGAACTACTGGACCACCGAGACAAACGTCAATAAGTTATAACTTTATTGGACTCGGCAAACACCATTACAGCATTTTTAATTAAGTGTATGCATTTTCAAAATATTAAAAAATCGATGCATTGATTACTACTGACATTGATACCACTAGATAGATGATATAAAACGGTCGGACAATTATCGATGAAACTCTGTGGTTTCAACAAGATTTTTAGCATCGAGAAAAATCTTATGACACATTGAAAATATACGCAAAGACTGATTTTTTGTAGAATTTCTATTTCTATAAAATTCGAAAATGAAACTCCTACGACTCTAGACTAAAAAATGAGATGACTAGTAAACGTACTGAAAAAAAAAGCTTTCAGACGACCGGCATCAAACTTGTGTACCTATCTATATACAACATAGTTTCAGTGCGTTGTCAAACTGAACATGTTTCGCATTTTTAAAAACTTCTCTCGTAAAATATATAAAAACACTCAGGTGACTATATCCCGCCGCGATAATTTATAGCTTCTGGCTGTCTCTGTGAAAACAACATTAATAAATACACTCGTAAAACACAAATATCGCTTTTATAACTAACGCTTCAAGTGTAATTTTCGCATAGTGAATATAATTGTATATGTTTAATGTAATTTTGTTATTAATTTCAAACAGAAATGAATTAGAAATGAACGGAATAGTCTTTATAATTTTTGTTAATGATCATTTTTAAGCCGACCAGCGTAAAAGGTGGCGTCGGAAAAATCACGTAGGAAATACTAATAAATATATGTAATGCCGTTGATTTATTGAAGTTTTTAGTTTACTTTTTATAAAATTCTGACACAAAATATTTAAAAAAAAAACACTGAGCGTATATTTCCGTTCGCGATGCGAATTGCCGGATTTGCTCACCTTGTTACAAAATTCTTCGCGTTATTTTTTTATATAAATCACAACTGCTTGTATTATTATTATGAGAGCGGAATGTGCTAGCTATATATATTTTATACACCATCGTGCCTTTAATACTCCAAGGTTTAGGCAGTGGACTCTGCTATTCTCGTATATTTAGTTCCATGAAATAGGTTAATCTAATAATAATAAGTATAATAAGTAATCTAATAGTATAAATAAGTAATCTAATCTTAACCAATATTCATTTTAACATTTATTACGTTAATGTATGCACCGATTAGATAAAATAATTGATAAGGGAATGATTCGATCGCAGAAGGACAGACAGGCAGACAGGCAATCAACAGATTATGTAACTTTATTCTTACACCGGATACTTATGGAGGATTTTCAAGCAGTAGTATAAAATTACCCGTTTGAGAATTTATAGACATGTTCCAACTCACGTGAACTCGACTAAGTTTTAACTATTTACGTTAATATTCCTCTTTTCTTCTGTGCATCAACACTTTCCCGGGGATCCATTTTGAAATCGCAATAGTACGCAACTCCAACTCATAATTAAATCAACGTTTAAATCAATCACTCGAGTTCAGTATAATAAATCAAGCACAATCCCGGGCAATCCCCAA
The DNA here is from genome assembly GCA_905147225.2 of Euproctis similis. Classification (NCBI taxonomy): domain Eukaryota; kingdom Metazoa; phylum Arthropoda; class Insecta; order Lepidoptera; family Erebidae; genus Euproctis; species Euproctis similis. Next base: position 20,795,563 of record LR990115.1, on the reverse strand, counting down.
AAATCCGGGACAAGAAACGTTTATTAAGATCCTGGCGCAGTAAAATATTCATTAATTGATTCAGCCCCTCGGAAGATACCCCTCATTACTTGAGGGTTGATTAAGAGAAGCAACCTGGATATACGTGGGAGAATGTCTTTTTGACACTTATACTCTACGACCCGATGTCGGAACAGTGTCGTAAGGTTACCTACAATCTATCGTACCTATCTTATTGAAATGATAGCTTAGAAAAATGAAAATAGAATACTTTTCGTACTACAATGTTACAGTTAACGCAATGGAAACTCTGTTGTGATATACTGAAACCTAGTAGTCATATCTTTATATTTCGATCGTAGATTATAACAACAGTATAAATAGACCTTTGGGTAACAAAGGCGTCAAATTATGTTATGTTAGTACAAATAAAAGAATAGTTGGTAATTACATTATTTAATTCCTTGTTACAAAATTTTGTATAAAGAAATAAAAGAAATAAAAACATTTGCATTCAGAACATTGAATATTTTGTTTGCTGTAGCAATATGATCCGTACACCGACTTTATTTTATTAATTTTTTGTACTGCAATACACGATGATCTTCTGTTACAAAACTGCTTTGATAGTCGTGAAGGAGCTGCTTGTCTCTCGCTACGAAACAAGGGGCTTGAGTGATTAGCTCCAGAATTTTTATTATGGAATGATTTTGAATCATCGACTTCAAAGAAATCTTTTTCACAAATCCGATTAAAGATGCGTATTACTATAATCGTATAGTGTAAGTGTAATGTCGCTAGACAAACGCGGTGTACACGGTGGGGTGGCGTTCGGCGATGACTGCGCGCACCGCTAATGGGTTGATGTCATTCTCAACGTTCTGATGAACACGAGTGCTGTGGAGAAGATTCGATTGGTAACTTTGTAGAACATTAGATCTTCAAATAACCAACGTATACTAGAAGCACCAAACATACCTTGACATAGGTCATAGGTCAACTTCCTTGTGAAGTACGCAGAAAATACAAACTTGACTCTCTTCGCTTTCTATTATAACTCTTGCCATACACGTACATCAGTTATCATGGCTCGCGACATTTCCCTTCGAGAAATTACTGTAAATTTGGTCGCAGAAAGTACATAATTATCATCCTGGGTTGCTACGTATATCTGCTTAGTATTTTTTTCTCTAAACCCGCGGAGTGATTCTCGCTGACCGCGTCGAAAACAAATGTTGGATTGGATTTAAAAGTGAACAGTTGGATGGAAAGAGAGTGTCGGTGTAAAAGTAAGAAAGGGCATGCTCCGGTGGTTCGGACATGTAAAAAGAATGGGTGATGCAATATTGACTAAGCAGATATACAATGCAAAAGCGGATGGATGTAGGAGTCAAGGACGGCCAAGATACACATTCCATTACCAAATAGAACGTGTTCTGCACGACGCGCGTCCAGAAAAGAGTTATGAAAGTCAACGAAGCGAGTGCGGCGAGTAAGAGTCGTGCCTTTTGGCACTCTGTTTTCTCTGCTTACCCCGCAAATGACTTGGCGTGAAGTTATCTATGCATGTGTATTTTTTCTCTATTGAATATAAATAAATATTCCAAAATTCCTTTGCCATAGCTCGTGTGTATAGACGCGATGAAACAGCGACTCCACGGCGCCTGTCATTTTACCTCCGGCATAATTAGAGGTAAACAAGTTGCTTTGTGAAGATTTTCACTTCATGCGACGACGTTATGCGAGAGGGAAACAACATCTATATATATATATATGTAACGTATCAAAATATCATTTGAGATTATTCACTATATGTATAGTCAGGAGAAAGGAGTAGTAGCTACTTACTGTTTGTTTAACTCGAAAGGCTTTTCGTACTGAGAAAATGTACACATACATGTACATTTTATACACAGTAACATATTTGTACCTACTTAACATAAAAGACAAATAACTTTTAACTTTGGCTTGGAAAGTTCGAGGTTCTAACCTACTAAAATTGCCACTTTTTAGAACTTGTGTGTTTATTTAATAATAATAAGAAATATTTGTCGATTATTTTAATTTTTCTAAAAGTCGTGGGTTCGAATCCTGGCTCAGTTAAACGACATTTCGAAATTATTTTCGGAATTTATGTGTGACAAATATCGTTGACTGAAAACTTTGGGCCCGGTATGGCAATAGGTTCGCCACCTATTCCATTTGGGACGTAAACATAATGGCGAAACGTGGCTTAGTAGCCGCTGCCTACATCTTCGGGTAGAAAAGGCGTGAAGCTATGTTTTACAATTTTAATTTTAAACTAAAGTACTCTGTAGTCTTTAGCTTTTACTGAGAGGGGAATAAATATAATTAAATTATGATGTGTGTGATAATAGTTATCAGAAGGAACAAATTTAAGAATAATGAAACGACTCTTTAATTGTACATAACATCATCCTTCATATTAATCTTAATAACAGTAGCAAGGTATTTATGTCTAATTGGCGTGACTAAATTAATAGATCACATATATATATATAGGTGTGTCTGTATGTGTGTCTCGCGCTATCTGCACCGCCGCTAACTAGTTCTGTGAATAACGCTAATACCGGTCGGCATTAGCTGGTTCTTGGTATTTGGTACACAGGCAACTCAAATGTTGATATGATATTTAATATATGATATATAATATATTTATCAAGAGGTTGCGGATTCGAATCCTGGCTAACACCAATGACTTTTCGAAATTAATTTTGAAAGTTATGTGTGATAAATATTGATGAATGAAAACTTTGTGCCCGGTATGGCAATAGATTCGCCACCGATTCCATTTGGACTTAAAAACGGCGAGTCGAGGCTTAACAGCCATTGTCTACAGCTGCGGGTAGGTAAAGGCGTGAAGTTATGTTTTGTTGTTGTTGTGTATGTAGAAAATTACAACATTCAAAGTTTACAGTTGGTGGTCTACTGGTCCAGAGGTGGAGCATCACGTCAACAAGTCGTAGCTTCGAATGCGGGCTTACAGGATATTCTTTTTTTAGAAGTAATGTGTGATATATATAATAATAACTAGCCGACCTGGCGAACTTTGTTCCCCATCAAAAGTCATAACTGCTGTTCCGCTATGTTAATACTGCAATATCTTCGAAAATATTTGTTTAAATTCCATACTGTAAAGGGCCAGGATCATCTATATGACATGCACAATTTATTTAAGACTATATACTTTATTGCATTAAAATTAATACTGTAATATTTAAAATCGCCTCGTAAATAGGCCATTATTTCTCGTAAAAATTAAAAATGATCATTGTGGGTTATCTCTAAGAGATAGACATATGCCCTCGCAGACTTTTTGTAGATCTTTTGAAGGTGTATAAGAATGTAGTACATTGTTTTGATTTATCACTTAGGGTTCAGGCAGGGTTTGCGATTAAAGTTCTAAATCTTGAAAATTATTATTTTTTCTTTAGGACATCATATATTAATCATAAATCAAAACCACCCCGTTGACACCTTCTAACTATTAAACAAAACCGCCTCAAAATCCGTTGCGTAGTTTTAAAAATATGCGCGTATAAGGGGACAGACAGCGGAAAGTAACTGTTTTATACTATGTAATGATTTATGTTTGATGTTATTCCAAGTTTGAATCCTGGTAATGGTTTCTTATAAGTTATGTGTGAAAAATATCTATGACTGTCAATTTTTTTGCCACACGTCTGACTGTTTATTCTATCATTAGGTAAAGCGTATCATTTACAACCACTGCCAATTGTGCCTGATTTACATAGACTCGCTATCCATTTACTGCACAAGAACTTCATATTTCAGTCTGCAACTCTATGGTATGTCTAGTATATGAAATAAAATAAAAACACCTAGTTCAAAACAGATTCGTGACTATCTGTAAATAAGTTTATGATCAATACGGTACATTCCATTAATTTACAGATAAATATCTCTCGCGACAATAACATCTCGTCACGCCCTATAAAACTCGCGTGTTATTAAAACAACTATTAACTATGTGTAGTATTCCCAGTTTCAAGAGATCCTTAGCCCACACGTGCACATAAAATATATTTGTAAACCAGTAAACAATCAATTCTGAGAAACATCAAAATGAATAAAATAATATTAGACCGACTGTCTAAATACCTTCGGGATAACCGCCAGCGAATCTTGTTCATTCATTGGGTTGAGGCGTAGGCGGCGATAGTGGCGCACGACGCGGCGAGTAGCGAAAACTGGTATGGTTCATATCGAAATCAGTTTACTCTTGAAATTTTGTTGTTTTTTTTATTTAGTTTCGTTCATAAAAGTTATGTTTAGGAAATAAGGATTCTTATGAATCGAGTATGTTTCATTTTCAGATAGGCGGGTCATTTCAATAACCCAATAAAAAAAATAACAACAACTAAAGAGAAGGCTAACTAAGGTCCTCGGGTTTAAATATCAAACATATAATTAATTTCACTACCACCATATTTTTATGAAGCAAAGAATACCAATAAAATTAAATCCTCAATAAACTCACTGTTGAATGAAGCCATTATATTAGAAATACAATCAATTTTTTTATTGTAAGCACACGTCGAAAATTTATTAACCCCTCCCTACCTTTATGGCCATGTAATCCCCGCAGCAAATAAAATATTATAAAAAGAGAGACACGAAAAAATGACCGCCGCGCCGCGGGCGAGTTCTTAATTCAAAAAATATATTTCATTAAAATGGCCGTTATAAAATAGTACATTCTATTTTCTATTGCTCCTGACTTGAGTGCAATTGACCTTTTTATGCGATTTTCTAATTATTAAACTTAATAATTATGCTATTATTAATAATAATTATAGTCTGTGTTTGATATTTCGAGTTTGATATTAATTATTAAATATCAATACTTATTACGTTTTTTCTGTTTTATCTGTACCTACCACCGTTTAAAAGGTAAACCATTAAATGTATAGATGGGAACAATCGTTCGCGTGGCCGCGGGGCGCAATAAGTGGAGGGTGATAACACGAGGGCGCCTCAAGTGGGCTCAGACCAGACCAAGGTGAAGCGATCGATGGAAAATTGCCGAGAGGACAGATGTACATAAACTTATTACAGTTAGTAAGTATGAACAATGAACTTTCTGGATATAAAAAACGTATCTCAGAAACCTCCTACGTTATTTTAATGGCTAACAATATTTTTTTTAATTTGGGCACATTATTTTTGACTTATTTTAGACATTATTTGCAGATACAAAATTAGATAAATATAGGAGGTCAGATACTAAACATATATAAAGAGTTAGAAAACCTTTCAATACATTTTATTTTCATCTTCTACACACATGTCTGTAGATTTGGTACTTGTAAAACACTTAGGTAGATTAAAAAAGTTAATTATTTATTAATGTGACATTACATTGAAAAATAAATTTTCAGAAAAATAAGTAAGGTTTTCGGCTTTGCTCACATCTGGCTGTCATCAATATATGTTCAGTGTAGATAAGATAATATTTTAAAGAGCTTCCATTCTGAATTGACTTAATTTAGTATTTATGTCCAAGTATTGTAATGTATTCCTCTGGAGCTTTGTAAGTGCCCATGTTTTACACACATATGTCAAGCATGGTAGAATGGATGTTAAATACTTTTCTTCTTAAAGAGATACTTAATTCTTTTGATTTCATAACTTTCTTCAATGACCAGTAAATAGTGGATAAAAATCCAACCGCTGGCTTTAGCACATAACTGTCTAAATTAATTTTGAAAAGTCAGGTGGCGTGAACCAGGATTCGAAACCGATCTCTTAATTGAGAAGCGGGGTGCTCGACCACTGGACCACCGCGTAAGTTTAAAATATATCCATGAAATCACAAGAAATTCTACCACTTTGAATCGTCGTTTTACGCGAATTTTACTACGACGCAAATATCTTAAACAGTCGGAAAAGTATACAAAAACTCCGATAATAGGTAATAGAACTACGAACGCGAAACTAGCGGAAGTAATCCCCATTAATGTTCTAATCACCCATTGCCGGCGGCATGCAGCATACGGCACTCCATCGGCAGTAATACCTGGGGTGCCTTGCGGCATAACTGCACACCCGGTATTATCCCTACCTGGCTCGCACTCTACATTGCAAGGGATTTGTGCGGGCGAGCGTAGGGTTAGTTGATTGATTCTGTTTTAATAAATATGCTATACAGTTTTACGGACTATATTCATTACATTTTGTTTGTGTGTTTGACTGTTTATCATTAAATTTTACAGACACACTTAAAAAAATTCATCCACGGTGGTCCAGTCGTCGAGCACCCTGCTTCTGAATCAAAAAGTCCCAGGTTCGAATCCTAGCTCACACCAATGACTTTTCAGAAGTGTTTTCGGAAAGTTATGTGTAATAAATATGGATTACTGAATAACTTTGTGCCCGGTATGGCAATAGGTTCGCCACCTATTTGGGACGTAACGGCGAGAGGGGGCTTAACAGCCGCTGCCTACACCTTCAGGTAGAAAGGCGTGAAGTTATGATAAAACTTCTTGTCAATTCCAAGCAGAGAGAACAGAGCACCTTAAGGCACGATTTTTATACACCTTACTCTCTTCTATAAGGATCATGACTCAGCTTCTTCAAGGACTAGTTCTATTTGATAATGGAAAGTGTATCACGGTCGTCCTGGACCCCTACATCCATCCGATTTCGTATTAAATTTTCAGTTAAAGCTAAATGAAAATAATCAAAAATGAAACTTATTGAATAATAAAAATGTGGAAGAGTGTGGTCCAGCGCTGGCGGGTGCCAGTTCAGCAAATAGACCGTGGACAGTTCACGGTGATACGTCATCGATGGGCCGTGACGTCGAGTCGCCTGTAATAAAATATAGAAAATATGACCACTGCGGGATTTGCATGGAGCAGATATTTATATGACTGTAGTGGCTTTCATGTCATAGTTATAATAATATAATATGTAAGGTTGTTTAGACATATTACAATTGCTCTCCGATAGGTACTAAAAAACAAAGCGGATTTGTGCTAACTGGATATTACTAACATTATACTTTTTTAAGCGGAGCCTCTCACAGTGACGAACCACTCATATGGTAAAAATACCAAAGATTGTTACGATCAGAAATATCAAAGCAGAACCTCGAAATCTACAAGATAAACAAACACCTACTTATATATAGATATTCCCGAAAAAAATGAACAACAAGCATGACATGCTAAAGGTACGGCTCCACTATCCCTTTTATCCGTATTATAATAAACTGTCGGACATTTGTCAGCGATACCTCAGGCGGGGGGGGCGCGGGGCGGCGCGGGGCAGGGCGGGCGGCTGACTTCTGAAAAACAAAATTTTACGCAACACATATCTTAGTGGACGAGGGTGCTCGGCTCCCGGTACGCACTCGATTACAGACCGCCAACGGTTCTTAGGGACCCGCATCCAAATCGAAACCTAGGCTTCAATCTTGAAAACAATGATAGATAGACAGTTTTTACTGTCGCTATAACAAACAGAAAGGAAATTATATAATAAAATAATAAATATAGAAATAAAATAAAATAAATATTTAAAATAGGCTATAAACTAACTCACTTATTCAGAATAAAAATTTCTCAAGAAACACACTATCTTGTAAGTGCCCTTTGTGCCTTATGCCTCTACAATACCAATAATAACCGACGGAATAGACAGAAGGAACTCCGCCTCGATATGCCGGATTAATTGTTATGTGCCAAATGTGGCGAAATCTATATTTATCTTTGGTACGGATCAGAATTGAAACTCAGAAACTTCCAGCTAAAGGTGTCCGTTTAGCGTTTTAGTGGTCCAGTGCGTGAGTAAGTTTAGGACAAAAATACAGGGGGTGAGGGGTCGGTCGTGGACACGGTCAGTGCTCGCGCTCTAAAGAACTGAATAAATCTGGCGGACGAACGACAAGGTGAATATAAATATAGAGAATCCGCGAACAAACTTCCGCACTAATAGGGTTGTCAAGCATAACCATTTTATTTAGTAGTATAAATTTTATTGAATTTTATCTGCGTCAGATTCACCTGACAATATGTTATATAGGTCTTGAAACACAATAAATGTCTATAAATTCTACTCATTCACTTCACGCGTGTGAGTTTTGGTTATTTTTTTTTCTCAAACATGTTAATTGTTAAGCAAACGAGAATAATTTTAAGTTTTACCTCTAGCCGTTAGTCTGTAGTAAACTTGGTATAATATACTTAGAATACTTATTATTTTTGCGCTATAAAAATAGTTTTTACTAATATCTAAAATGTTTGTATGCCTTAAAATGTGAGTGGGGACAGCCCTGTTGTTTTTGACGCGGCAGAGCGGTCACCGTGAAAGGCGAGGTGATCATAAAGTCCCGCGCATGTTCTTACATAATAATATTCTTGAAATATTCTCTCGGGGGTACGGAGGCTAACCTTTCACGGATAGAAAAATCCTTAGATCTGAACTTCACAATATTTATTTTTATTATGTAACCATACAATTTGTAATAGCTGTTAGTTTTTATGAATATTGTTAGTTCAATAAGCCGAGAAGAAAACATATTGTAATTTATTTGAATAAGGACTGATGTGAGAACATTAATATTATATGCTATGGACAATAACACAGGTCTACCTCTGATCGTTGCATGATTGGACCAGCTCACAAAATTAACGTAAAGTGGCTCACACCGCTTTTCATCCGGTGAGCTTACCCCTTCCGTGGCGTAGCGTAACTGTGACCCTCACAGAGGTGCAGATACGCATGGACGGCGCTAAACGCATACCGGCAAAGCTTGCTCATTTGCCCCCATATGGCGTAAAAAAAAATTTGTTATCCATCACAAAAGAAACAATAGTTCAGTTCATGGTATAGACAAGAAGACAGTCTACTCTATTTATTTCAGTTGCTGCATAGGAGGGATGTTCAGGAAATGGTCAACGGAGACAAACTACTCCGGCCGCGTGGCCGCGACACGCGTCATAACGCCCGACCGAACCATCGTTACGTTACAATATAGTGGGTCGAGACGTTTATTTTAAAATTGCCACGTATATTATGTTTGCAAAAAAACAATAAGTATAATAAAATACGTCGAGTCATTTCATAAAATAAACTGCTATATGTATACCCTTTACCAAGTCATAATTATACGATAAATAAAATAATTGTGGATAATATAACTCTATAATGCTAACTTAACGACGAGGCTTACTAAGATGTACTCCTCGGCAATGTATCAATCCTTAAAGGGGTAGGCAAAAATATGTGTTATTTTCATGTCAAAGACAATTGGATATATAAAATCAATAATAACAGCAAATATAAACAGAATATGTTACCTTTTATCTCCGCTCTATTTGCAATGACACATAAAATTAGGCACAAGCACCGGTTAATCCATATAAAGGCCGTTTGACTTTTATCCATAGCAGTCCAATAGCAGGTCATTTGTACACTACGATGTCCTCTCACACACTAGTCTGCTACCTATTCAATTTCAGATAATTGCCACTATCTTTACTGATGGTATTAAAGGTGTTATGTTACTATTTAAATCAGAGTGGACTCTGTTCGGTGGCGTGTGATGGTGTCCATGTAAGCTTTAGTTCGAAATTTATCTGGATTTTTGATAAGCTCTATTAAAATGTTATGTTTAACTCATTCAGCTAAACATAAAGTTTTGACTGGACCAGTAAAATACCACGGCCTCTTAGAATGTCGAAGTTAAAGGGTCGTATTTCATTTGGTAGTAGGTGTCCGGAGGTCCACACCCCTTCCACTCCTATCCCATGCTACTCCCTTAAAAAAATAATAATACGTGTGTCTATAGTATAGTTCAACGGTCAGCAGGAGTCCAGATAGGTTTCAAAGTAAATTAATTTTGGATTGTCCAGTAAAAACTGCCTAAGTATAAATGGTAAATGCCACGTATAATAACTAACTTATAATAAGCGCACAATTAATTTTCATTAATAGTCTCTCATTTACGAGATACAGCACACTCGTTCACTTTTGATTTCGAACTGCTACATCTGTATTCATAATATAGTATTGTATTCATAATATATATACGTAATTTATTAGTAAAATATTTTTTCTGTCCATTTATGAGTGAAAGAAAGTGAAAGAATTTTATAACGTTCGTACCTTACAAAAAGCAAAATTCTCTGCTCTGCCTACTCTTATGGAATATAGGCGTGAGTTTATGTACGTGTGTATTTATGTAGAATGAACTTGTATGCAAACTTGCGTGTAACTGTTAGTATGAATATAAAAGTGCTTGCGCATCGAAGTGTAATCGTAACATGTGATGCATCATAGCTGTCGTCTGCTTGTCAATGGGCCGTTGTATTCCAAATTTAAATGATCCGACCCGACATATGCCATTGAACCAATGAACGCTTTGATTGAACAATTTTTATTGGCCAAAGACGACCACACGCGAAACATTCAAATTTAGAGTAGTTTTTTTTAATTTTATGGCTTTGGAGAGTAGTAGAGCGGCGTATCTAATGACAATAGTTAAAATTTATCGTAGTTTTGCGTAATATCAGGAAGCCTCCTGTTTGTTGATATCCTGAATATATTAAATACAGGTGAGATTGAAATCAGGTTTAAAGTTTAATTTATATTTTTTGTACAACATAGCACAATTGGCTAGACAAGTATTGACTGATTATGTGTTTAATTTTGAGATGGTAAATAACATTCTCAGTTGTCAAACGGTCACCCTAGAATAGTTACCGATTTAAATCTCATCAATTACGGAAATCTTTTCTGAAATTATCTTAGTAGTTAAACGAATCTAAAAATTTGGCGCGGTGAGGGATTTCGTCGCTTGCGTTTGGGTATTATAAATATGCTTTTTTTAAATTATCAGAATTTTAATTAACGGCGAAGAATCAACCGTATTAAAACAAAAATGTCACCTTCATAAAAGTCTGCGCCGTATGTCCACAAAAAACATGGCGGACAAATTCAAAATGAACATTGAATCCATCTAATGAGAGTGTCTTTTTGTGTGAGTCTTGTTGCATGTTGCAATCACACACTTATTCAAACATTTCTGCGGCCTGCATGAGATTCTTTTTTTATTCGTGGTTTTTTTTAAAGCGTGAGTCGCATAATAACTTCGGTCAAAGGAGGCGGTGTTACATGTTTGCATAATGAAAAACTTTTCATTTTACAATGTGTGGACAGGCAGTACTTACAGTTAATTGGCGGAAACATTTATTTTATTGATAAAAATTCAAGAGAGGTCTGCTTGGTCGTCATAGATATGATAGACGTGAACAGTATTGACTACGATCCTTTGGATTAAGAGAACTATTTCAGGAAGAGAGATAGTCCGAAAGAGTTAAACATAGATTTATTTCATAGATAATAAAATCTTCTTTTCTTTTCATTTGGGTATTAAAGCATAGACCAAACCGAGTATCCATGAGAGAACATTTAAATCTTCATGTTACATAGTGTGTCTCACTTTACTTATTCATTAATTCATATTGACACTAAATGAGTGAAAAATAGATTTTAAAATTACTTTGAATTTCTTCGAGGCACCCTATAAGGCATCATAATAAAAGTTCCTGAGCAGTTTGCTCTTGACAATTTTCATTTTACCATTTTTACGGACAATTAACTTCGATCATTTGAATACGTCCCCAAAAACTTCTTAATTACCTGTCTTATAATTATTTTACCAAACAGAAGTTAGGAGAAAACTCATTAGTACAAGCGACAATCTTCATTATTTACCTTGAGTTCTAATTAATTCCTTGTCATGGTTTTTGCTTCAGCATTTGAGTTATACCTTCGGTACAGACAAAAGAGACAGCGAATGTGTCTGTACCTTTGCTAGAAAGAGATGGGTGTATGTCTCTTGTACCTGATTAACATCTTTTGACAATTAGTAAAACACACAAAACTCCACCCCCGGCGTGTTCTGGACCCCTGGTAGGTGATACTTAAGTATTCACTCGTAAATTACTTAAAGTTACCGGTAAGATGCAGGAGTCAAATTTATATATGCACTTCGACGTTGTTGCTCGGAGATAACGGAGGAAGTGTTCTGATAATTAATGATGGCTGGAATTGGTTACAGAAAATTGAGTATAATTTTAAAATACCCGCTGTACATATTATATCGACAAATCATTTATATTTATATATTATGTCATATCTGTTCACTCTGCCTACCCCGAAAGGAATTTGGCGTGAAGTTATGTATGTATGTACCCGCAGTAGATGTTTGTCAGTTGATTGAACTTGTGAATTATCTTACCAAGGCTTCTTGTATATCCTACCCGGATATACAAATTCAAACTTGAAAAACGAGATGTCTTAAAATATCGTCGTGAAGTGGCTCATGCCGCCTTTCTCTTAATCAGAGAGGTATCCGGAGACACAACCCCCTTCTGCTCTTTCTACCGTCCCTGTTCCTGTTCCAAATAATGTTATTTTTAACTTGCTACACTTTATCTGTAGCTTTAGCGACATTCCTGATGATGGCAAGGAGTGAAGTGTATGTCGCTTAATATATATAGTATATGTGTGTGAACATGAACAATAAGCATAGATAATTTCAGGAATTACTCAAAAAATATCCATTCAAACAAAAACCTCACCAACCATCTGACAGATGTATTTAATTACACAAATCGCTATAACCTTTGTCAGAACGCGGCGCTCGGCGGTCTGTCCGACATACGCGACTGATCAACCGGAAAATCCATTGATTATATAAAAAAAAGGTTTTTTATTTCGTTTAAAACATTTCATGAATGTTTCACAGCGAGGACCGCGGTTAAATACGGTCGGATTAATTAAATTTTACCCAAATACGAAAACTTTTTTTAATACTTTTAGCAGACAAATAATTGTGCCACCTAGCTTTCGATCGATCGGTAAAAATGTAATTATTCCTCAGCCTCCTGAACCCTTGTTGGTTAGTGAGCAACGTAGCCTTATTATGAATGAACCAACAAAAGTCTCTCAACTAGCTCAAATTGTCTCTTAAATAACTTTGCAACATGCTTGTTAGAAGAACAGAACGAGGTATATGTTCTTTTTCCCTAGCTCCAGCAGGTCTATGTCCTTCACAGAAACATATTTAAGGAGAAATGGCAAACTTATCAATATGTACCTATTAATATGTCTATTTAAATTTGAGAGCATAACTTAAACACGAATGTTTTATTAAAACAACTTTTAGGATTATATCGCGTTTATTTCTTACTTATTTATATTTATTTCCCGACGTTTCGAACTCTTTACATTTCATTTTCACGAGCTTTAATGAGTGTAATTCACGAAAGTCTTAGAAATAAATTCGAATGTTTTATTTCTCTTTTTCTTATAACTTATAGCTTTTAAAATATTTAAAAATAAAATTAACAAAAATAGCTTGGTTAATTATAGTAACTACTAACTAATATTTGATAATTATTCATACTATCATGCACTTATGTATGTTAGTGTGATATTATCAACTATGTGTATCATCAACTTTGAACTCGGAAACAGTATATACAATTTTTAAGGTATTTCAAATTGTGTTTACGGCAGCTCATATCATATCAACTTGTTATAGGATTGAGCAGATTTTTAATGCATATAAGTTAAGTTTATCTTTTTCTATCTAACTCTCTCTCTCTCTAACTTATTAGGTTTTACAAAATTCATTTCACTAATGTCCCTTTTTGCCCTGTCTAACTTTTAAGTACATAATATCCAAAACTCAAACAGTGGCCACACTCAGATTTATAAAAAACAAAAAATGTTCGCGAGAGCTATTACAATAAGCGATATCGATTTGTAGACGATTGTGAACACCTCGACACTTGAGGGCATCCACCAAACTAGGGGAAATGCACCCAATATTAGCCGAGCGATGCATGTTGTAGTTGATACGGCACATGCACATATAAAATATTTTTAACTGGCTAACGAGCTTCTTTACTAGTTGATTATATCCAATCCAATCCAAATCCAATAGTATCTCTCAATAGGATTAATAGGTTTTTTATTGATGTTGGTAATAACTTGGTGAATCCAATTACTTCAACGCATGCTATTTCATTTATCAGTTCGCAACCGGTCCCCCACTCGTTTGTGTTTCTCCCGGTAGATGAATCCGAAATAAAATCACTAATAATTAATCTTAAAAATAGTTCCTCTGCAGGTTTCGATAATCTCCCATCGGTATTGATAAAAAAATTTGCTGATACTCTTGCCGCACCATTGACGCATATATGTAACCTGTCTCTTAATTCAGGAATATTTCCCACAGCATTTAAAAAATCCCTTGTGCATCCTGTTCATAAAAGCGGTCCGAGGGACTGTATCAACTGCTATCGACCAATTTCCGTTTTGCCATCCTTCTCAAAAATACTGGAAAAGGTTATTCACGGACGACTAATGAACTATTTGGAATCGGCGAATCTGTTATCTTCTTGTCAATATGGTTTTCGCACCAGTAAGTCCACAGACGATGCTGTCCATAGTTTAACCGGTCACATAGTCCAAAAACTCGAAGAAAAACAGAAAATAATAGCAATTTTCCTGGACCTGGCTAAGGCTTTTGATACAGTCTCCCCATCTCTACTCTTACAGGTTTTGGAAAGGCTAGGCATTCGTGGTAACCAGCTTGAGCTGTTCAGGAGCTATTTGACCAATCGATTCCAATGCGTTAAGATTGACCACTTGACCAGTGACTACCTTGAGGTAAATTCAGGAGTCCCCCAGGGCAGCATACTAGGCCCAATTCTGTTCATAATACTTGTTAATGACCTCCGTAAATTGCATATTCCGAATGGTAAAATAGTCATGTATGCGGATGATACAGCTCTGATATTTAGTGGAGACACTTGGGATAACGTATTTAGGCACGCACAAGCTGGTTTCGACCGGGTTAATGCTTGGCTGTCTATCAACTCACTAGCTCTTAACATAGACAAAACGAAATATATATTATTCTTGTTAAGAAACACGAATTTCAAAGACGAGTTGAACTCCCATATTATAGCTCACAAATGTGCAAATTCTCTTAATTCAACATGTGACTGTCCCTTCCTACATAGGGTGGACCATATACGATATTTGGCTGTGATAATCGACGGAGGCCTGAATTTTAAACCTCACATTTCTCTTTTGTGTTCTAGAATAAGAAAGTTAATTTATATTTTTAAAAATCTGAGACACGTAGCCAGCGCAAAAGTTATAAGATCCACATACCTTGCACTGTGCCAATCTCTTCTGTCCTACTGCATTACAGTATGGGGTGGTGCGGGTAAGATTGCAATGCTGTCTCTTGAACGTGCCCAAAGAGCCGTACTTAAAGTTGCACACTTCCTTCCTTATTTGCATCCCACTCTTGATCTTTATCAATCATGTCAGGTGTTAACTGTGCGTCAATTGTATGTACTTTTCGCGATACTCAGGAAGCACAGTGATATTAAGCACAGTAACTTTACACTTTCCCACCTAAAGCGCGGAGCTTACAGAGTTTGTCCTGTTATTTTATTTAAAAATTCTTTAGCTCACAGGTCGTTTTGTTTCCTGGGTGGTCATCTTTATAACAAGTTGAACAAGATTTTATCCTTTTCTACTCTTACCAGATACAATTGCAAGAAATTGCTCACATCATGGTTGCTTACGCTGAATTATGCTGAAACTGAGAACCTTCTCACTATCTAGTATAAATTTGTTTATTAATTTTGTGTTCAAACAATTTACTGCGATCTATTCATTTTTATATGACATATTTTATTTGCATGATATATAATTTAATTGTTTTGTTTTTCTCTTGTTTGTGAACGACTGTTTATATGATCTCCCAATTTTGAAATGTAATTTTGTTTAGGGGGCCTGGCATCTGTCTGACAGGAAACTATTTCCTAGTACGGATGCCAGTCTCACACAAATTTGTATTTGCCATGTTATTATTGTTTTTTTTTTCTATGTCCTTTTTTTGTGTGAGAAAAATAAACGTATTATTATTATATAATATAATTGATTAAATATTGAGTACTATTGAGTTGATTATATATATAATTGATATTATTTATAAATAATTAACAAAAAAACTTTTATGTTCAATGCCCATGTCATTCAAGCACCGGTTACTGTTGGCGATGCGATCCTCGAAGTTGTCGACCACTATGTTTACCTAGGACAAACAGTCCAGCTAGAGCCAGGTAGAGCCAACTTCGAGAAAGAGATAAACCGACGGATTCAACTCGGTTGGGCAGCGTTCGGGAAACTAAGGGAAATCTTCTCGTCCAAAATCACACAGTGCCTTAAGTCTGTGACCAATGTGTGTTACCAGAGATGACATATGGAGCTGAGACGTGGTCTCTAAATGTTGGCCTCGTGACGAAGCTCAAGGTGGCTGAGGGACGTGTGTTAAGCTAGAAAGGTCAAGTCAGCAGAATCACTTGTATTATATCTCAAAATTTAGTGCTCATTTAGTGCTAATTTAGTGCTGATAACAGATATTTAGTGCTGTGATAGGGGGACTGAAAATGAGATTTCTGCTAACTTTACATTAAGCTAGCAGTGTACCATTCGTCTCAGTCTGTCTCAGTCGGCAGAATCACTCGTTTTATATCTCAAAATTTAGTGCTCATTTAGTGCTAATTTAGTGTTGATAACAGATATTTAGTGCTGTGATAGGGGGACTGAAAATGAGATTTCTGCTAACTTTACATTAAGCTAGCAGTGTACTATTCGTCTCAGTCTGTCTCAGTCGGCAGAATCACTTGTTTTATATCTCAAAATTTAGTGCTCATTTAGTGCTAATTTAGTGCTGATAACAGATATTTAGTGCTGTGATAGGGGGACTGAAAATGAGATTTCTGCTAACTTTACATTAAGCTAGCAGTGTACCATTCGTCTCAGTCTGTCTCAGTCGGCAGAATCACTCGTTTTATATCTCAAAATTTAGTGCTCATTTAGTGCTAATTTAGTGTTGATAACAGATATTTAGTGCTGTGAGAGGGGGACTGAAAATGAGATTTCTGCTAACTTTACATTAAGCTAGCAGTGTACCATTCGTCTCAGTCTGTCTCAGTCGGCAGAATCACTTGTTTTATATCTCAAAATTTAGTGCTCATTTAGTGCTAATTTAGTGTTGATAACAGATATTTAGTGCTGTGATAGGGGGACTGAAAATGAGATTTCTGCTAACTTTACATTAAGCTAGCAGTGTACCATTCGTCTCAGTCTGTCTCAGTCGGCAGAATCACTCGTTTTATATCTCAAAATTTAGTGCTCATTTAGTGCTAATTTAGTGCTGATAACAGATATTTAGTGCTGTGATAGGGGGACTGAAAATGAGATTTCTGCTAACTTTACATTAAGCTAGCAGTGTACCATTCGTCTCAGTCTGTCTCAGTCGGCAGAATCACTCGTTTTATATCTCAAAATTTAGTGCTCATTTAGTGCTAATTTAGTGTTGATAACAGATATTTAGTGCTGTGATAGGGGGACTGAAAATGAGATTTCTGCTAACTTTACATTAAGCTAGCAGTGTACTATTCGTCTCAGTCTGTCTCAGTCGGCAGAATCACTTGTTTTATATCTCAAAATTTAGTGCTCATTTAGTGCTAATTTAGTGTTGATAACAGATATTTAGTGCTGTGATAGGGGGACTGAAAATGAGATTTCTGCTAACTTTACATTAAGCTAGCAGTGTACCATTCGTCTCAGTCTGTCTCAGTCGGCAGAATCACTCGTTTTATATCTCAAAATTTAATGCTCATTTAGTGCTAATTTAGTGCTGATAACAGATATTTCGTGCTGTGATAGGGGGACTGAAAATGAGAACACTGCTAACTTTTCATTAAGCTATCAGTGTACCATTCGTCTCAGTCTGTGTCAGTCGGCAGAATCACTCGTTTTATATCTCAAAATTTAGTGCTCATTTAGTGCTAATTTAGTGCTGATAACAGATATTTAGTGCTGTGATAGAGGGACTGAAAATGAGAACACTGCTAACTTTACATTAAGCTAGCAGTGTACCATTCGTCTCAGTCTGTCTCAGTCGGCAGAATCACTCGTTTTATATCTCAAAATTTAGTGCTCATTTAGTGCTAATTTAGTGCTGATAACAGATATTTAGTGCTGTGATAGAGGGACTGAAAATGAGAACACTGCTAACTTTACATTAAGCTAGCAGTGTACCATTCGTCTCAGTCTGTCTCAGTCGGCAGAATCACTCGTTTTATATCTCAAAATTTAGTGCTCATTTAGTGCTAATTTAGTGCTGATAACAGATATTTGGAGCTGTGATAGGGGGACTGAAAATGAGAACACTGCTAACTTTACATTAAGCTAGCAGTGTACCATTCGTCTCAGTCTGTCTCATTCGGCAGAATCGCTCGTTTTATATCTCAAAATTTAGTGCTCATTTAGTGCTAATTTAGTGTTGATAACAGATATTTAGTGCTGTGATAGAGGGACTGAAAATGAGAACACTGCTAACTTTACATTAAGCTAGCAGTGTACCATTCGTCTCAGTCTGTCTCAGTCGGCAGAATCACTCGTTTTATATCTCAAAATTTAGTGCTCATTTAGTGTTAATTTAGTGCTGATAACAGATATTTAGTGCTGTGATAGAGGGACTGAAAATGAGAACACTGCTAACTTTACATTAAGCTAGCAGTGTACCATTCGTCTCAGTCTGTCTCAGTCGGCAGAATCACTCGTTTTATATCTCAAAATTTAGTGCTCATTTAGTGCTAATTTAGTGCTGATAACAGATATTTAGTGCTGTGATAGGGGGACTGAAAATGAGATTTCTGCTAACTTTACATTAAGCTAGCAGTGTACCATTCGTCTCAGTCTGTCTCAGTCGGCAGAATCACTCGTTTTATATCTCAAAATTTAGTGCTCATTTAGTGCTAATTTAGTGTTGATAACAGATATTTAGTGCTGTGATAGGGGGACTGAAAATGAGATTTCTGCTAACTTTACATTAAGCTAGCAGTGTACTATTCGTCTCAGTCTGTCTCAGTCGGCAGAATCACTTGTTTTATATCTCAAAATTTAGTGCTCATTTAGTGCTAATTTAGTGCTGATAACAGATATTTAGTGCTGTGATAGGGGGACTGAAAATGAGATTTCTGCTAACTTTACATTAAGCTAGCAGTGTACCATTCGTCTCAGTCTGTCTCAGTCGGCAGAATCACTCGTTTTATATCTCAAAATTTAGTGCTCATTTAGTGCTAATTTAGTGTTGATAACAGATATTTAGTGCTGTGATAGGGGGACTGAAAATGAGATTTCTGCTAACTTTACATTAAGCTAGCAGTGTACTATTCGTCTCAGTCTGTCTCAGTCGGCAGAATCACTTGTTTTATATCTCAAAATTTAGTGCTCATTTAGTGCTAATTTAGTGTTGATAACAGATATTTAGTGCTGTGATAGGGGGACTGAAAATGAGATTTCTGCTAACTTTACATTAAGCTAGCAGTGTACCATTCGTCTCAGTCTGTCTCAGTCGGCAGAATCACTCGTTTTATATCTCAAAATTTAGTGCTCATTTAGTGCTAATTTAGTGCTGATAACAGATATTTAGTGCTGTGATAGGGGGACTGAAAATGAGATTTCTGCTAACTTTACATTAAGCTAGCAGTGTACCATTCGTCTCAGTCTGTCTCAGTCGGCAGAATCACTCGTTTTATATCTCAAAATTTAGTGCTCATTTAGTGCTAATTTAGTGTTGATAACAGATATTTAGTGCTGTGATAGGGGGACTGAAAATGAGATTTCTGCTAACTTTACATTAAGCTAGCAGTGTACTATTCGTCTCAGTCTGTCTCAGTCGGCAGAATCACTTGTTTTATATCTCAAAATTTAGTGCTCATTTAGTGCTAATTTAGTGTTGATAACAGATATTTAGTGCTGTGATAGGGGGACTGAAAATGAGATTTCTGCTAACTTTACATTAAGCTAGCAGTGTACCATTCGTCTCAGTCTGTCTCAGTCGGCAGAATCACTCGTTTTATATCTCAAAATTTAATGCTCATTTAGTGCTAATTTAGTGCTGATAACAGATATTTAGTGCTGTGATAGAGGGACTGAAAATGAGAACACTGCTAACTTTACATTAAGCTAGCAGTGTACCATTCGTCTCAGTCTGTCTCAGTCGGCAGAATCACTCGTTTTATATCTCAAAATTTAGTGCTCATTTAGTGCTAATTTAGTGCTGATAACAGATATTTGGAGCTGTGATAGGGGGACTGAAAATGAGAACACTGCTAACTTTACATTAAGCTAGCAGTGTACCATTCGTCTCAGTCTGTCTCAGTCGGCAGAATCACTCGTTTTATATCTCAAAATTTAGTGCTCATTTAGTGCTAATTTAGTGTTGATAACAGATATTTAGTGCTGTGATAGGGGGACTGAAAATGAGAACACTGCTAACTTTACATTAAGCTAGCAGTGTACCATTCGTCTCAGTCTGTCTCAGTCGGCAGAATCACTCGTTTTATATCTCAAAATTTAGTGCTCATTTAGTGCTAATTTAGTGCTGATAACAGATATTTAGTGCTGTGATAGGGGGACTGAAAATGAGATTTCTGCTAACTTTACATTAAGCTAGCAGTGTACCATTCGTCTCAGTCTGTCTCAGTCGGCAGAATCACTCGTTTTATATCTCAAAATTTAGTGCTCATTTAGTGCTAATTTAGTGTTGATAACAGATATTTAGTGCTGTGATAGGGGGACTGAAAATGAGATTTCTGCTAACTTTACATTAAGCTAGCAGTGTACTATTCGTCTCAGTCTGTCTCAGTCGGCAGAATCACTTGTTTTATATCTCAAAATTTAGTGCTCATTTAGTGCTAATTTAGTGTTGATAACAGATATTTAGTGCTGTGATAGGGGGACTGAAAATGAGATTTCTGCTAACTTTACATTAAGCTAGCAGTGTACCATTCGTCTCAGTCTGTCTCAGTCGGCAGAATCACTCGTTTTATATCTCAAAATTTAATGCTCATTTAGTGCTAATTTAGTGCTGATAACAGATATTTAGTGCTGTGATAGAGGGACTGAAAATGAGAACACTGCTAACTTTACATTAAGCTAGCAGTGTACCATTCGTCTCAGTCTGTCTCAGTCGGCAGAATCACTCGTTTTATATCTCAAAATTTAGTGCTCATTTAGTGCTAATTTAGTGCTGATAACAGATATTTGGAGCTGTGATAGGGGGACTGAAAATGAGAACACTGCTAACTTTACATTAAGCTAGCAGTGTACCATTCGTCTCAGTCTGTCTCAGTCGGCAGAATCACTCGTTTTATATCTCAAAATTTAGTGCTCATTTAGTGCTAATTTAGTGTTGATAACAGATATTTAGTGCTGTGATAGGGGGACTGAAAATGAGAACACTGCTAACTTTACATTAAGCTAGCAGTGTACCATTCGTCTCAGTCTGTCTCAGTCGGCAGAATCACTCGTTTTATATCTCAAAATTTAGTGCTCATTTAGTGCTAATTTAGTGCTGATAACAGATATTTGGAGCTGTGATAGGGGGACTGAAAATGAGAACACTGCTAACTTTACATTAAGCTAGCAGTGTACCATTCGTCTCAGTCTGTCTCAGTCGGCAGAATCGCTCGTTTTATATCTCAAAATTTAGTGCTCATTTATTGCTAATTTAGTGCTGATAACAGATATTTAGTGCTGTGATAGAGGGACTGAAAATGAGAACACTGCTAACTTTACATTAAGCTAGCAGTGTACCATTCGTCTCAGTCTGTCTCAGTCGGCAGAATCACTCGTTTTATATCTCAAAATTTAGTGCTCATTTAGTGCTAATTTAGTGTTGATAACAGATATTTAGTGCTGTGATAGGGGGACTGAAAATGAGATTTCTGCTAACTTTACATTAAGCTAGCAGTGTACCATTCGTCTCAGTCTGTCTCAGTCGGCAGAATCGCTCGTTTTATATCTCAAAATTTAGTGCTCATTTAGTGGTCTAGCGGCCTAAAATTTATTTCTTTATGAAGTTAATGACTAATGCTTTCTAAATTTTACACTCATTCTATCACTTATTAACTAGACAAAAATGAAAATTAAGACAATTTTTTTTTAAATTAGGAAAATGGCGCTGATTTTTCCGTCTCCTTAAAAAAATGGACCTGGCTGGTGCGAGTCGATGCATCTCTCAATCTGATCTGGAATAAAAAATAATGACCGGTTTTTATTTAGTATAAGCATAGTTATCGTCGGAACTAGAATGAAAAAAAAATTTGACAAAATGGCAGTTGAAAGTATTTTTTGATAACGAGATTTAGATTCGTACTTTTAACTACGCGCTATTTTGTCAAATATATTTTTTCCTTTTTCGTTCTAGTTCCGACTATAACTATATTTATGCTAATTAAAAATCGGTCATTTCTTTTATTTCAAATCTGAGGAAGATATCAATCGACATGCAGCAGTCAGGTCCATTTTTTTTGGAGAGGGAAACTTCAGCGTCAGTTTTCTAATTTGAAAATAATTTTTTTTGGTCTTAAATTTCATTTTGTGTAGATAACAAGTAACAAAATAAGTGTAAAAAAAAATTGAAAGCGTAAAATAAAATTATTTAGAATAGCTTAAATTTTAGGCCGCTAGACCATCGGGTCCCCTTAAATAAAATAATAGAAATGTTACGAATAACCTGCAAATGTTTGAGATTTTAACTTTTGAAGTATGTATAATGTCACTTTGTATACTTCTAGATACATAATATAGTTTTCTTTCTATGAAATTCATCTGTTGTAAGTAGTATATAATTGGACAAAATGCCCAATTATATTTCTGGGACAGAATGCCCAGTTCAATTTCTGGCACAGAATTCCTAATGCTATATTGGAGTGGAATGCCCAAAACTATTTTGGAGTAGAATGCCCAATACTATTTTTACGATTCTACCAAGGGATTGAATGCTCAATAACAACTCATTTTCATTTTAGGTTTAAGTTTTTATTAGAAATTTATCCGCCAATTCAATTATTCTCGCTGAGAAGAATTGGCAAGAAACTCAGGGAGAAATTATTAATTAAATCAATGTCTCATTATTATAATTAATAAGCTATTTGTAGTTTCATTTAGTAATCCTACATTATTAACAACGTCTCCTGCACAGACTTACTTAGTGGGTTATTTCATTATAACATCTGAACTAAGAAACAATGTTCACAGTTTTCTCTTGCGCGCTCACGCTACTAACACAGTCGTCCGTGATACCGAATTTTGTGAAACTTAGTATGTTGCTTCATCGCTGTAGCAATCAGAACTAGACAACCGATATAGCTACTGCGCGCCCACACTAGTGACACAGTATCTGATACAGACTTTGCATTAGATATACATGAAATTCATCGCAAAATACTAACCGAGGATCGTGTTCTTAGTTTGTTTGCACGATCGTACTTGTAACACCGATATCCGTCACAGACTTAGCGTTTAGCTAATTGAGCACTAAATGGTGACGTCTTTTAATTCCATTAGTTCCCGTTTTAGAGTCTTCTTCTAGCTTTTAAGACTGCTGGCGTCATTATACTAGCAAAGTAAACTTGGTTTGAAAAAAAAAATTTTTTTTTTAACACACACACACACACACAGCGGCTACATCGCTAGGGCAGTCAGGATCGTTTCCTGTGATCTTATAACGTTGAGATCTACAACTCGATATTTGCAATACAGAATAATTTATATAACTTTTCGATTATTGAAAATCTCCAATTTTCCTAGTGGGCAGTTGAAAAATGATTTTCCTAAAAAATTTTTCTGGGTTCACCGGTAACTCTTTTCAATTTCACCAATGCCGATTTTAAAGTCATATTTCAGCTCTATGATTGCTCGAATGTTATGTCAAAAAATTAAAAAAAAGTTTTATTGAAAACTGATCTGTTTGCTTGTACAGGCAGCACTAATTGAGCACTAAATTATTAGCTGATGTGCCTCTCGCTCCAACTGTATCATAGCGCGGTCACCAATGGTACACTGCTAGCTTAATGAAAAGTTAGCAGTGTTCTCATTTTCAGTCCCCCTATCACAGCACTAAATATCTGTTATCAACACTAAATTAGCACTAAATGAGCACTAAATTTTGAGATATAAAACGAGCGATTCTGCCGACTGAGACAGACTGAGACGAATGGTACACTGCTAGCTTAATGTAAAGTTAGCAGTGTTCTCATTTTCAGTCCCCCTATCACAGCTCCAAATATCTGTTATCAGCACTAAATTAGCACTAAATGAGCACTAAATTTTGAGATATAAAACGAGTGATTCTGCCGACTGAGACAGACTGAGACGAATGGTACACTGCTAGCTTAACCCTTAACTTGGCAGAATTTTATTTTTTCGAATATAAAATAATATTCATAGGCCTTAACTTTAATGACCCAAGGGGTCTAGAAAAAATATTTAAAAAAATATTCAAACTACCCCTTTAAAAAAACCACCCGTATCTTGTGGGATACATTGCCTAGGGCATTGATAAATATATTACGCTATCAATGTATCTCTACAGATACATTGCCAAATTATCTATGACTTGATTATGTAATAATTTATATGGAAATAAATATAAAAAACACGTTAATAATCAGTAGTTTGTACTATTTATTTAATAACAAAAATGGAACTTCAATGAAAAAATACAAAATCAGATTAATTTTTGACATTCATATTATGGAAATTGAAAAAACAGTTTCTATCCGGTAAAAGACACAGCCTCATACCACATTTGATGCACATAACAGTAGTCTGACCTTTGATACATAATTTGCATCGTCCTTTGGACCCAAAAGTAGGGAAATGATTGTATCCATCATATTTAACGTCCACGCCTTACGGTACAGGGTGTTTTTATAATCTTTTTTGGTGCTGGTGGTACAGAGTCATAATTTTTGAATAGCTGCTGTCTCCCAGAATGTAAGAGCCCTTGTATAATATGATGTCGAAACTTCTTTAAACTCAGTCGTTTTATGTTATTCACGCCAATATGTCTGCGAAACAAAATCCAGCTATTGTTCACGCACATATCTAACATTTGAGAAAATATCGGTTATTACCATCGGTGGCTTTTCATCTCCGTTCTGTACAAAGCCACTAACATATCTGCAAGGTCGACTCCTCCCATATGTGCGTTGTAGTGCTTTATTATATTGGGACAGGGGACAGCAGCTCTCTGTTTTAAATCCTTATTGTAACGTTGTATAACTCCAACAGGAGTTTCAGAAACATAACTGCTTGCCACAGTAACCACTTTGTTGTCATGCCATTTGACAATACAGACTTTGTTTGTATTGCATACTACTCGTGAATAAGATCCGCGGCTTTTTTTTTTGAGGGCTTTATCAGGTATAAGCTTTTGTTCTGCACCACGTAGTCTATTTGATCTTATGGTGCCTAAGAAGAATATACCCATATTATATCGGAGCATATGTATTAGCTCTAGACTGGTGAAAAAATTGACAAAGTACACAACTGAACATGCTGGAACAGGAATAGTTTTACATAGTGAGAAGACGACTTTTGCCCCAAAGCCCAAACTCATTTCTTCTGGTGAAAATAGGTGGTATCTGAAAGTGTCTTCACCTCCATATACGAGAAAATCATAAATGAAGCCCGAAACGCCAGCTCTAACAAATATTTTTTATGTATCTCTTTATGTATTGTTTTCGATTACCGGCTTTTTTGCCCTTATATGGCACCATCATTTCATCAATGCTGAACCTGGTTTCATGAGGAACTCCCAAAAAGTTGGCACGTACTTTTTCAATGAGTGGCCTAACTTTAAAATTCTCGACTTCACTACTAGAATCCGAACTTTCTTCATCATTTGATGACTGACTGTGTTTTGGCACCAATGTGAGTATTTTGCTAGCTCTTGAAAGCATATGGACCTACAATTAATATAAAATAAGCCATGCATAGCCATATGAACAGTTATTCAGCTTGGCAGTGTGCACATACAGATACATGACGATTTTTGTAAAAGTTGTTAGTAAAGCTAGCAGTGTGTACCATCAGATACATATCAAATATATATAGAATTGTTAGTTCCTTAGCAATGTGCACGATGAGATACATTCATTAAAAAGTCATATGAAGCATCAACCAGACAATTAAAGAATGTCCAAAGTAATTATTTTAGTGCTAAATATATCTATAATTAATAACTTAACACATCCACTCATTCAATACATAAAAACAAGAAAAAATCATAACTTTTCTTACCTTTTTGCGAGGCAACATGTCGGAACTTGATTTAAAGTGAAGTTTGATAGCTCATCAGTCTTACCAACACAAAAAACTTAAGTTGCGTTCCAAAACTAAGAAATGGCCTAAATATTCTTAAAAAAATATCATGGTTTCGCTTAAAAATAATAACACTAGATTTTTTTAATTCTGGTGTATCTCTACAGATACACTAACAAGAAAAGGGTTAATGTAAAGTCAGCAGTGTTCTCATTTTCAGTCCCCCTATCACAGCTCCAAATATCTGTTATCAGCACTAAATTAGCACTAAATGAGCACTAAATTTTGAGATATAAGACGAGCGATTCTGCCGACTGAGACAGACTGAGACGAATGGTACACTGCTAGCTTAATGTAAAGTTAGCAGTGTTCTCATTTTCAGTCCCCCTATCACAGCTCCAAATATGTGTTATCAGCACTAAATTAGCACTAAATGAGCACTAAATTTTGAGATATAAGACGAGCGATTCTGCCGACTGAGACAGACTGAGACGAATGGTACACTGCTAGCTTAATGTAAAGTTAGCAGTGTTCTCATTTTCAGTCCCCCTATTACAGCTCCAAATATGTGTTATCAGCACTAAATTAGCACTAAATGAGCACTAAATTTTGAGATATAAAACGAGTGATTCTGCCGACTGAGACAGACTGAGACGAATGGTACACTGCTAGCTTAATGTAAAGTCAGCAGTGTTCTCATTTTGAGTCCCCCTATCACAGCTCCAACTATCTGTTATCAGCACTAAATTAGCACTAAATGAGCACTAAATTTTGAGATATAAAACGAGTGATTCTGCCGACTGAGACAGACTGAGACGAATGGTATACTGCTAGCTTAATGTAAAGTTAGCAGTGTTCTCAATTTCAGTCCCCCTATCACAGCTCCAAATATCTGTTATAAGCACTAAATTAGCACTAAATGAGCACTAAATTTTGAGATATAAAACGAGCGATTCTGCCGACTGAGACAGACTGAGACGAATGGTACACTGCTAGCTTAATGTAAAGTTAGCAGTGTTCTCATTTTCAGTCCCCCTATCACAGCTCCAAATATCTGTTATCAGCACTAAATTAGCACTAAATGAGCACTAAATTTTGAGATATAAAACGAGTGATTCTGCCGACTGAGACAGACTGAGACGAATGGTACACTGCTAGCTTAATGTAAAGTCAGCAGTGTTCTCATTTTCAGTCCCCCTATCACAGCTCCAAATATCTGTTATCAGCACTAAATTAGCACTAAATGAGCACTAAATTTTGAGATATAAAACGAGTGATTCTGCCGACTGAGACAGACTGAGACGAATGGTACACTGCTAGCTTAATGTAAAGTTAGCAGTGTTCTCATTTTCAGTCCCTCTATCACAGCACTAAATATCTGTTATCAGCACTAAATTAGCACTAAATGAGCACTAAATTTTGAGATATAAAACGAGTGATTCTGCCGACTGACACAGACTGAGACGAATGGTACACTGATAGCTTAATGAAAAGTTAGCAGTGTTCTCATTTTCAGTCCCCCTATCACAGCACGAAATATCTGTTATCAGCACTAAATTAGCACTAAATGAGCACTAAATTTTGAGATATAAAACGAGTGATTCTGCCGACTGAGACAGACTGAGACGAATGGTACACTGCTAGCTTAATGTAAAGTTAGCAGAAATCTCATTTTCAGTCCCCCTATCACAGCACTAAATATCTGTTATCAACACTAAATTAGCACTAAATGAGCACTAAATTTTGAGATATAAAACGAGTGATTCTGCCGACTGAGACAGACTGAGACGAATAGTACACTGCTAGCTTAATGTAAAGTTAGCAGAAATCTCATTTTCAGTCCCCCTATCACAGCACTAAATATCTGTTATCAACACTAAATTAGCACTAAATGAGCACTAAATTTTGAGATATAAAACGAGTGATTCTGCCGACTGAGACAGACTGAGACGAATGGTACACTGCTAGCTTAATGTAAAGTTAGCAGAAATCTCATTTTCAGTCCCCCTATCACAGCACTAAATATCTGTTATCAGCACTAAATTAGCACTAAATGAGCACTAAATTTTGAGATATAAAACAAGTGATTCTGCCGACTGAGACAGACTGAGACGAATAGTACACTGCTAGCTTAATGTAAAGTTAGCAGAAATCTCATTTTCAGTCCCCCTATCACAGCACTAAATATCTGTTATCAACACTAAATTAGCACTAAATGAGCACTAAATTTTGAGATATAAAACGAGTGATTCTGCCGACTGAGACAGACTGAGACGAATGGTACACTGCTAGCTTAATGTAAAGTTAGCAGAAATCTCATTTTCAGTCCTCCTATCACAGCACTAAATATCTGTTATCAGCACTAAATTAGCACTAAATGAGCACTAAATTTTGAGATATAAAACAAGTGATTCTGCTGACTTGACCTTTCTAGCTTAACACACGTGGCTGAGGGTGCTATAGAACGGGCAATGCTCGGAATCTCTCTGCGAGATAAAATCCGCAATACGGAGATAGGCAAGATATCTGGTGTGACCGACATAGCCCGTAAGGTTAGCACGCTGAAGTGGAGATGGGCTGGCCACATCGCTCGACGAACCGATCTCCGCTGAGGAAGAAAGGTTCTCGAGTGGCGACCACGAACTGGTTAACGCGGAGTAGGCCGTCCTCCCACCAGATGGACCGACGACCTTGTGAAATCCGCAGGAGGCCGATGGATGCAGGTTGCATAGGACCGGCAGTTGTGGCGCTCTATGGGGGAGGCCTACGTCCGGCAGTGAACCTCAAAGGGCTGATGATGAACTTTTATTAAATATAAAACCTTAATTTCAAATTAGTCAATCTATTGCTAAAAGATATATCACAATTCGCGGTGCATTATGTTTTATAATAAAATGTGAAATTATATACAATTTCAGTTTTTATATACTGAGCATTTTGCACATAGATTGCAAAACATCTGAATCTAATAAAAACATAATACATCGCTTTTATTAAATTGTGACGATATTCGGATAAAATACATTCATAATGAACTGTATTTGCACCATCTAACTTATTTAGTACTAATTGCCAACCGCTAATTGCTAGTCAAAGTAAATATTGTACCACATTACAATTTGAGTTTGACAAAATTAAGAGCTGAAATTCCACAAAAGTATTTTCATTCAAAACTAGCACATCCATACGATGATTTAGTAGATCATATGTAGATGAGTACTCGAGAGCCGCAGGCGCAGTCTGGTGATCGACAGATGCGCGTGTACTCACTATACTTACCTCTTATTTGTGTAGTTATATTAAAAACTCAGTACAATATGGCGGCGCGCGCGTACACACTTTTTAGAGCCACTTAAAACCGGTTTATTTATCTGTTCCCGTTTTATTAGTTCCTGTGGGAATTCAGATTGTTTATCAGATCTATATCTACCTCGAGCGATGAAAGAAACTCACATGTGATTTGATTTTTTCAGAGTGTAATCTGAGAACGAATTATTAAGGGAGGTAAATGGTGGAAAAGCGGAAGAATGTAAGAGTCGGGGAAGGCTGAAAGAAACCTTAAAAACCGACGAGCTTGTATAACAAGAACTATGAAAATCAAAGACAGTGTACTTATTGTTGCCTAACGTTAAGTAACTATGTTCTTGGTTTTATTTTAATTAAATGATTACTTTTTTCTGAATCTAAATATTATGAAAAAAAAAGAAGAGATTAAAGAACTTTGATTTTGGAGGACCTGATTTAAATCCGATTGAACTGTTCTATATTTTTGTGAAAGTTACATTACATTAGGAACGTAAATTACATAACTTCACGCCAAATAGGTAGGCAGAGAGAACAGAGCGCGATAAAGCAATAGTGCTTACACACCTCACTCGCTACGTTTACTTTCATAACTCTTTTCATGCACGCGCGTCGATTTCTGAGACTACTAACATCACTTTCCTCCAGAACACATTCTATTTGGTCATGGAATATGTGTCTTGGGTGTCCTTGACTCCTACATCCCTCCACTTTTGCATTGTATATCTGCCTGGTCAATCTTGCATCATCCATTCTTTCTACATGTCCGAGATTTTGAAGCATGCCCTTTCTTACTTTTACACCGACAGCGAAACCTGATGAAAGTTTTTTATGATAATTTGTTAATTATTAAAGAAACTGATGTTTACCTCCTGTCTCATGTTAAACTTTATACTTGGAGTGAAATTAGGAGTATAATTATTATGTATCTACTTGTATTGGCACCTGTACCCACAATTAGTATGTTTGCCCAATGTTCGAACAAACATTGACAAACTAGATGTGCCCACCTCCATCAAAGTCTTGCGTGATTGATGAGCTTTCTGGAAAAACAAGACATATATATAAAACAGACATCATCAAACCAAATCCAACCTTATTTCAATTTACACAATGCTCATAGGATTGCATTTAAAAATTTGTTTCTTTTTTTACTTATTTTCCGCTGATCCTTCAATACAGAACAACCATTTTGCGGTCAGAAAAAAACAATTTATACTGTAAAGGTATTGAAATAGAATTGAATAACAATGCATAATCTTAGTTTCAAAATTGTATACAACTTACGGATGATCGGTCATTATAAATCGTTATGTTTTTGTTGACTATGATATCTTCTGTATTAGGTGTTATATTAGAATATCAGGAGATAAAAATATAACTAGTGATATTGAACTAACAGCTTTCTACATTCAAATAAATATATAAACGGTACACAGGTAAACTTTTATCTGTCTGCCTGTCTGTTTGTTCCGGGCAATCTGGTAAAATGACTGCACCGATTTTGACGGGACTATTATTAGCAGGTAGCTGGTGTGATAAGGAGTAACTTAATATACTTTTTTTATTGTTTTCGGGTCAAGTTTACTGGGTCAGCTAGTGATTTATACATTATAAAAATATTGAAATAATCAACACTTGTATTAACTTAGGTACAGTTTGAATAAATCTAACTATTTTGTATTCACAGAAAAAAGTATTTTGCTCACGAGTTCCCCGGCAAGTTCCTCTTACGTGTTTCTCTTTAAAGACCAAAATAATATTTTACTATTTTACTTAATTTAATTAATTATTTGTGTCTTCTTTTTGTAAAAGTTTTAATTTATAACTATATACATAAAATAAAACCGACATTATAATGATAATCTTAGAGATATCTATCTACTCGTATGGTCACATTTTATATAGTTATAGTCACAATGCATCACTGAAAGAGTTTTAACTCCTTCCGGGTATCACTTAAACTCTATTCTCACCTACTTCTCTCGTGGGAAGTTGAGACACCTGCAGAAACTTTCCCCCTTTACCCACTGCCATGATGAATGGAGTATCAGTAACTTATGGATGTATTAAACTATAGTAACACTTTGAAAGTGCCGTGATAGAGTGTTCTTTATTTTATTTGAATCAATAGGCTGTTTAATAAATATACATAAAATTAATTTGTGACAGATACAATGGCAGTATAGGAAAAAAATAAAGCAGTCATTATTTAGACACAAGAAATCAAAACACCACACAGTTTTTTTTTAAATCTTTCAATTCAAAACGAAATGTAGTCAATTGGGAATATCTTAGCAAATTCTTGTACCGTAAATAATTGTATAATTGTACTTTAATAACAAAGAAAAACACATTTATATTTTCCAAATTAAATTGTTCAGGAAGAATGCAAGTCTTAGAAAACTAAGGGTGAAGTTTTTTTATGGGATGGAAGGGCAAACGAGCAAGTAGGTCACTTGATGGTAAGCAACTACACACCGCCTATGAACACCGTGGTGCGTTGCCGTCCTTTAAGGGAGTAGGAGGGGAAAGGAAGAGGAAAGGGGATCGGGCTTCCGGATACCACACTCACCGAACGAAACGCGGCACGTGCCACTGCACGCCGATGTTCCAAGAGATTGTGTTATTTCACCGGTCGAGCCGGCCCATTCATGCAGCGAATTGCAAGACTACCACGGTTAAGCTAATGAGGTTAGGTCGCATTTAAAGTAAAAGAAGTACGAACAACCAAGTTTTTGTGATAATGATTATTTTATTGACTCAGATAATTATGTTGATACGAATTATCCAAGTGCCCTTAATTACATTGTATTTCGTCTAGACGCATATAAATTAGCTTTTTACGTTTTCATTACACCTTTATACATTAAAATGTTAATACAGGAACCACGTACACCATCTCCTGGGGACTTAGACAATTACAAAAGATTGCCAACTTTTCTGTACATTTCTAAAACGGGACTACGACTCTTATTTTGATGAGATTAGAATACATGTTAAAAAATTCTTTGATTAATTTATTTTGTAAGTATTCAGCAGGCCGTTGTGAGTACGATTTGTTCAGTGAGAACTGTTTCGAAAGGAAAATTATCGCCATATATTTTAAATGAACCTGATTGGATATTGTTTATCATATAATTGACTAGTTGACCCGGCAAACATTTTTTTTGGCTCAGAAGCAAAAAGGGCTGATGTAAAGGGCCTTATTGGTCTATATTAAATGAACAATCTATTTGAGATATTTAATTTTCTCTAAATTAGTGCTGTAATGTTTAAAATCGCTTCGTAAGCAAGTCCTTATTTATCGTAAACAGTAAAGAAATAAAAATGATCATTGTGGATTACTCCATCAACGCGGACTGTTTTGTAGACCTTCTAAAGGTGTATAATAAAGCGTCTTTGTTTTATACTATATAATAATTGAAACGGTAAATGTTACATTTTACTTAAATTCAACAACAATAATAAATACAAAAATAATAAATACAAACAAAATAATTAAATTGATATATATGAGTTTCCCAATGTTATAGATAAGGTTTACTGATATTCGTCATACAAAGAATTTTGTCCTATCAAATAGAATAAGCCTTTTTACACAAGTAGAATCTAATTGGTTAACTTATGCACAATAATTGAAAAATAATTTTGGAAAAACCAAGACAAAAAAATACTACCAAAGTTTACTTAAAAGTTATCATAAGAGTAGATACGGCACCATCAAAAACATATCCAGTTATTCCAAAAAACAATGAAGACTCACTAATGACCCCGATAATAAACCTACAAGTACCTATGTTCTATCTGAACACAGCTAAATCACCATTCAATGATATGTGCCAACATGCCGATGTAATTAGGATCGTTAATCAAATCACAAGTGTTACACAAATAGATCACGAGTATCACACCGAAGTATTGATACCACGTGCTAATTGGCTATTGTTAATTAACGGCAACTAGATAAATTATTAAATAAATATGAAACACATTTGGCAAAGAGTTTTCTCAAATTTAGGTGCAGGTTTTAGTTTCAGAGAAAATGTCCTAGGACTGTCCACATATTACATAACAAATCGTATAGATTAGAAAAATTGAATATTCTTTATAGTAAACTAAAACAGGCAATCCTGTTTAAGCAACATTAAGAAAACATCTAGAGGTCTTTAATGCAGTACAGACAAATGAAATAACAGACAAATATATTGGTACTTGCAATATAGGCAGGCCATAATTTTATATACCCTTTTAAAAATAATACATGAACTCAAACGTCTGAGAATTTCAATACATGACGAGGTATTTCCTCGTTCCACAAACTACAAAGCCCTAATAAATTTAATTTGAAAATTCCATAAAATCATATTACAATAAAAAGCCAATAAGTAACAAGATTAGCATTACGCATAAGTTATATTTTTAATAAAGCATACAATTATTTTATAGGTAGGGGCACTGAAACCCACAGATGCAATCAATATATCAACTCACAAAAGCGACTTCGACAAATCACAAATAGCAAACAAAAAAAGCATTTGACGGTATGTCTTCAAGATAAATTGCCAACTAGGAATACATTCCATAAGCTAATTGGCCTAACAAATGACGTCTAGAGGTATAAACAGCCGGAACACTTATGAACAATAGCGAGGAACTTGTTCTCGGTATCATAAATATATCCAGAGATATTAGATTGGATATTGTTAATGAAGCACGCCTTTGATCTGAGAACGAAATAAGACAATAGTTTATTATTTAAGGGTTTATTGTTCACGTTAATCTTATAAATTATTGTTTACGCGCTTTTTGTAGTCAATTTACTAGAAAATAAAATGTATGGGAGGAAGAGCTGAAAGTTATCTGACTAAAATTTGATAATATATAGCTTACTTAATGAGATGTTGATGAATTTTTACACAAAATTTTCACAATTATGCATTTGCTTTACTACCGTCACACTGGCATCAGATCAAAACAGTAATTGGCGCTACCTAATGGATGCCGAGAGGCTGAAAGTTCAAAAATTGAATTGATTAACTAGCAACCCGCTTACGCTTTTTATTGTATAAATAAAATTTTAATTGTATTAATTAGGATACGTATTCAAAATATGATACTGATAATATGACTCCAAGTGACTATTTTTGTGGTATGCAGAAAGATTCGAATACATAAGGATGGCCACTGATCTCTCTTTTTTATGCACGCTCGTTGTTTATTAATTCCAATATAACCTGCCATATATGCTTGCAATATTGACTGAATCGTGGCATCCCTAATTCCAATAAAATGTGGCTTCCCCCAATACTGCGTAAACTTATGCATTGCACATCTAATAATACATTATATTTCTATATTATTATTATTTCTTGAATATGAACTTCTAAAACAATTGTATATACATTTTGTAAATGAAAAAAGAAGCCAGGAGATACAAAAAGACCGCAATTTAAATGCAATTACAAATCCTATAACACGTTTGAAATGAATCGACGTCACATTTTCACGGTCACGGCGGCCACATCAAAGAGTTCGGGTGCAGGGGATGAAACAGCCCCACAACAATACCACCCCAGCATCGCCGATACACGACTCGAATGCTTACAGTGTGGAATCTCGATTAAAAGGGATTGCAAAATATTTTTACTAGCTAGACTCTTTATTTTTTGATAGTCGTTGTCGCGACTTTGGCCGCTCCAAAATTCATGTAAGTGACCTCTTAGCCATAACTTATGTTATTTATTTTTGTGACAATATAATAATACTCAATCACAGTACATACTTTTTTAATTTCCCTCGAACTATGCTGTGATAGTAGTTAAATACAGCGATTTCTTTAGTCATCAAATGAATGAAATGTGGCAATTCTAATTATTTAGGCAACAATCAGAGGCCTAACCGATTGAAAATCGAGCTCGACAGCGCATCGTAGCAACCACAAGACAATACGATACACGGTCAGTTATTTTTTTATGAACCATATTTTTTGAAGGCTGGAAGGATTTTTTTAACCCATGGTGTAGAAATTTTTACATCTCATACCACACGATGTTGTCAGTCACCGATATGTTTCATACATAACTCGCAAAAAGAATTCTGAAAGTCTTTTTGATTCAAAAACCAACCGACCAAACCCCTTAATATTTATAATGCTATAGTTTATGATCGCACTATTATTCTGTGCGCGTGCAGTAGCTCGCGGGGCAGTACCACCAGTAGGTACCCACTAACCATCGCATACACTCATCACGGTCGCGATTCGACACCTGAGTACACCGCTCCCCTACGTTTTACTGTGGGGATCTCTGGCTTTGTAAATGTGGAGACGGAATTCGTAGCAAAATATAAATTTATTTATTAGACGTCGAAGCTCTTCTTACTATATGGTGTTGATACTCTAATCTTTATCTCTACTCAACACATAGAATGTAAGATGTATTACTATATGTATTATCCAAACTATAATAATAAAACAAATTTTCTGTTGCAGTATAGATACTGCCAATGAAAATATGTAAAAATATAAGCGATTGTAGAATTTTTGGGAATGAATATTGGTACACTATCATCATTTCCATCTGTATCCCGCCCTTAGTGGGGTCGAAAAAACATGTCATCCTTTCGAACTATCCATAATAACAATATATTTGGCTTTGGTTAAATGACCAGCCGCTTGCCTGACGTTAACCATCATTGGAAATGTTTTCGTTGGTGGATTATCCTTTACTACGAGTAAAATGCCGTGCTCCAATTTTGTATTACGGTGCTCTTCCATTTTCCTCTCAATTCTGGTCGCCAGGTTCCTATATTCAATACTAGTACATACCACTTCTAAAGGAGTACCGTTTCTACCCATGAAGAATGACGGCGACAAATTAATAAACTGATAAAGATTCGGCGTGTCAAGGTTTTTACAGCCGCTACACCTTCGGATAAAAAGGCGTCATGTGACATTTAAGTGTTAACTTCAACAAAGGCGACAAAAATGGCTTTCCATTGATTAATAATCTTACTATATAGGTACCACTATATTCCGAAGAACTCCACAATCCGTTCAGTAAACCATTTGGCAGAGTAACATGTACTTATTTTATGTCTATTCCAAGTTCTGCCTAGAGAGTCCATCTCCACAGTAACTAGAGAGCTTTAAACAGATTCGATCACACATTAGGGTGTGTTCACAAAAAATTGTCACAGGAACAATTACACGGCATCTGTCGTCCTCTCCTCTCGTCTCCTCTCCTCTCCTGCCCGGCCACCACCAAATTTATGCTGATTGGATTTACACTACACGGCGAGGGAATTAATGTCCATCTGTATGACTCACTGTGACTTAGTTCATAAAATACATTTAGGTAATCTTATATACAATCCAAGAGGCCTCTCGCGACCAGAGGGCTGGTCTATTCTTCGCACAGATGATGTCACAATTCTTTACAAAGCAGAAAATTCAGTACCTACAAAATCATAAAGATTATTTTTATGTTAACACGCTATAGCAAATCGATAAAATAATTAATTTAACACCTTTTTTATTTCAGTTATAAACCAGACATTTTTCGTTTTACGGAACACGTGATCAAGGATACCTATGATATTATATCTTCTACATAAAATACCTAAAAAATTGTACCCGGTGAGATCAAATTGTTCATACTATAAATCGAGGTAATATCGGCTTTCTAATATTTAGGTCGTGAATCCAGCAAAATCCAGAAGGGATGATGTAGTGCTGGAACAGGAGAATGAAATTGTATATCTTGGATGCGCTTTTAGCAGGGATGGAAAGTACACCGCGGATGTAGAAAGACGAGTGGCGATAGGGAATAGCGTAAATGGTGCGTTGGGCAGATTCCTGGGCGCAAAAAACATTAGCAGAAAAGCCCAGCTAGCAATCCATAATGCAGTCCTGATTACAACGCTAACATATGCAAGCGAGAGCTGGGTATGGCAGAGTGTGCATGAAAGTTGGATAAACGCGGTAGAAATGAGGGCACTGCGCAAAATCTGCGGAGTGACTCTCGCTGACCGCGTCGAAAACAAGCTTGTAAGGGAGGAAGTTGGATTGAAAGAGAGTGTTGGTGTAAAAGTAAGAAAGAAGATATACAATGCAAAAGCGGATGGATGTAGGAGTTGAGGACGGCCAAGACACATATTCCATGACCAAATAGAACGCGTTCTGGAGGAAGGTCAGGAGGCTCAAATATCGACGCGCCTGCATGAAAAAAGTTGTGAAGGTCAACGAAGCGAGTGAGGCGTGTATGAATCGTGCCTTATGGCGCTCTGTCCTAAGTGCCTACTCCGCAAGGGATTTGGCGTAAAGTTGTAAATATGTGTAAGAGCGTGAAATGGTGCAAATACAAACATACTATACTATTAAAACGCATATAGTATTTCAAATTGTGTAATTATTATGAGATTATATATAGGTAGTGTATACAGGCGAGAGGGGGCAGGCAGCTCGATATATTTAAAACAATAAACCACAGGCACCCCATACGCAGTAGGTACATACCTGCGTTTTATTGTACACCAGAGCACGCGCGATGAGTCTGGATCATGAAAATACTACTACCTACAATACGTTTAGGTAACTACTCGTAAAATATGCTGTTTTTTATTTGATATGTGCTATAACAGATAGTGTGTAGAAAGTAGAAGGTCCCAGGTTTGAATTTTGGCATACCTTAATCGATTCTATTGCTGAATTATTAACAGTAGTAGCAATGGTAGGCCCACCACCTGGTACTAATAACATAAGTGTTTTATTTATAAATGAAATAAACTTATAAACCGTAAATATTGTATCTAGGTCAATATATAAACAAGTAAGTATAGATTACTATCTCGTCTCAACGCGCTGCATATTTTAGTCCTAAATGTAAATAGAGAACAGAACGCAATACTGCAGTCGGGCAAAATTTTGTCACTCATATATATTTATCATACGTAGCTTCAGAAAAGTCATCCGGTAACATAACCCTATTATAACATTAAAACAACTTTTTAGGATTACTTATATCGCGTTTATGTAGAACTTATTTTTATTTATTTCTCGACTCGTGAAAATGATGTCTGTAAAGAGTTCGAAAAGTCGGGAAATAAATAAAAAAAAGTTCTAAATAAACGCGATATAATCCTAAAAAGTTTTTAAATGTTATGAGTGTTATTCGCGAAAGTCTAAGAAATAAATAACCCTATTATTAGTGCTGTTGAATAAACAGCTGTTCTATAGTGTCATATAAAATGTCAAATAATCCCGTAAACATTCGATATTAATATCCTTTATCCGAAATCCCTGCTCATTTAGTTTCACTACATCAGTACATAATACACACCAGTCGAAGTTACCTGTCTACAGCCAGTGAGTACCTACCTACCTAATGTATATCAGTGCACTTGGCTCTCTGCCAGCCCTCACTAGTCCGAGCGTGATAGTGTATAAGCCGATGCGTGTATTTAGCATCATAAGCGATCAGTTCACTTGTGAGTTAGGTGCTTCATTATGACTGAATTAAATTATGTGTCAGATATTGTGTGGTCCTTCCTACGCCTATAATATCGTGATATTTATTTATATACTTACTTATTATTTTATGCACATATTATTCTTTATACTGATATAAGATCCTGTTCCAGGTTCTTTAAACATAACTTCACGTCTTTTTCCACCCGAAGGTGCAGGCAGCGGTTGTTAAGCTTTGTCTCGCCGTTATGTTTACTTCCCAACTGAAATTGGTGGCGAACCTATTGCTATAACGGGCACAAAGTTTTCAGTCGTCCATAGTTATCACACATAACTTCCGAAAATAATTTCGAAAGTCATTGGTTTGGGTCATTGGGATCCTAATCCGCTACATCTGGATTCAGAAGCGGAGTGCTCGACCGCGGGACCATCGAGACTTTTAGGTTCTTTGGGTTTGTGATTTGGGATTTGGTGTTTTTTACACTGTGGAATCAATATCGCCTACAAACACCTCAGTAGAAATTTTATCGATGTTTTCTTAGAATATGAAGTATGTCAGGAATGGTAGATTGCATTAAAATGCCGAGAATAACCAAACGTAGAGAGCACAGTGGTGCACTGTTCACAACTATGTGTGTTTTATGATTCCAATGAATCCTGAAAGTAGACTCAGTAGCAGAGTGGTATAGTCATGCAGATCGCGGCATGAATGGGCCTGCTCGACCGATAAAATACCACGACCTTTCATAATATATACGTGAAATCGCTCAAACCGCTTTTCACTCGGTGAGACACTCCGTAAGACAAAATTTGAGTACGAATTCGAGCACAATTCACAAATATTCATTACAAGACAACAATCTGTCATCTTGATAATAGCTCAGTGTGTATAGTTTTGATTTAGAATTACCGGATTCGAATTCCGGTATAAAATTCACACAATGGCTTTAAGAAGCGGTTGAGCACAATTGCCGCGATATCTTCTATTTAGAATGGTAACGTTGTGCAACAAGTAAGTACAATAATAGAAGTTTAATATAATACAATAATAAATACAATAATCAATCAATCAATCAATACAATAAAATTACAATAATCAAAATTTATCACACATAACTTCCGAAAACAATTTCGAAAAGTCATTGGTGTGAGCCAGTGTCAGGAATCAAACCCGGACCTCTGGATCAGAAGCCGTCTGCTCGACCACTGGGCCAAATATTCATGCTAAAATATTCATATTTATAAATAAATAACTGAAAATAAAAGTACAGTCGAAAAGAAAACAATGGCCAATTGGTTGTGCAAATAATACCCGGACTATGAAAGAAGTTAACCGGCGCGACGCGACCGGTTCCCGGTAAAAGTACCGGAATAAATAACCGGACGGCATTTAAAATGTCGATATATGTATAGAGAGTGGATGATACCTCTCAAATAGGTTTTATATTAAACGTGATTTTATGTGTTTATTCAATTGATGGAAAATATTCTTAGATCTATTGTCTATATATTTTTTTATATACAAAAGAAAACAAAAACAAAATAATACGCAAACGGTACAAAAATGGGTTCCCAAAATATTTTGTGGAAGAGTAAAAGCAGTAGAGAAGGTAAGAGAATGTTACCTGCAATTCAAATGCTACCTTGTTTTTGTTTCCATATAATGTATTTATGTGAGTGATTCACCGAGATATTAAGGATTACCTGGGTTTCTCACAAGTACAATACATATTACAATAGACCAGCTACATAGAATTATTATAATAAAACTTTTTAACCTAGAACTGATAAATAGTTTCCTAATAAATAAAAAATAACAATGACAGGTTTTAAACTGTTATTTAGTTTATTTATAGTTACATTGTTGCTTTTGCAAAAGTGCTTCTATTTCTTTGGTTTTTAATTTATATATTAATTATTATATTTGATTTTCTTGATGCTTGCTTAATAGAACTGTACTTTCCAAATTTAAACACAATAAAAACATCTCTTTAACATTATGCCGTGTACAGTGGAGTCCAA
This sequence comes from Euproctis similis, assembly GCA_905147225.2. NCBI lineage: Eukaryota > Metazoa > Arthropoda > Insecta > Lepidoptera > Erebidae > Euproctis > Euproctis similis. The sequence goes on along the minus strand of LR990115.1, from coordinate 20,754,519 downwards.
AAGTGGCACGTGCCGGTCGGCGCCAGGTGCTCTCACCGCACACCGCCTCTAAATTTAACATCTTTACTTGTGTTTGCGACTGTACTGTACATAGAACGTTTTTGTACACAGTACACACTGCATACTCACCGTAATTGGAAGATGGCGATTTTAAAATTTCGACGATATTTCTGTAACAAATAAAATAATAAAAAAAGCGTGTAAAAATAAGCACTTTCAGTGTTAAGTGTGAACTTGCCCAAACAAATTGAAATAAGTGAAAAAGAGGGAAAGAGAGAGAGTCTTCGTAAATATAATATTTATTTATGACTAGTTATTGCACGGGGTTACATCTGTGTGCCGTTACACCTGGGTTAGGTTTCTGAACATTATATACAAATGTCTGACTAATGTTCCAGACTCTTGGTTATGGTACTTTAGTAAAGATAATTGTCTGAGAATTATTGAGGATTGTTTGTCGCATTCCTGATCACACTAAAAATAGCACAGATCTGAGAATGTCGGAAAGCTTATATGAGTTTAGAAGAGTCATGACTTGATTCGTCACAAGCTCAAGTGTATCCAGTCTTTTCAGTGCGAATATACCGACCTCTTTTTGGCACAGTCAGCTAAGAGTGTACAAATGTTATTGCCAAAATATTATTATTAAAAATAAATTTCTTAAAACAACATCGTAAAACAATCGACAGGAAAAGGTTGTTGTCGTTTCCTGTACAAGCGTCACCTGGCTTTTATTTTAGGATCGGAAACGTAGCTTTTATTTATACAATGTAAATAAAACTTAGCACTTATTACCTTCCTGTTTTTCATATTTTAAAACACACAGGCAGCTGTACATATTATTTATTCTAAGTAGAGACAGATACTTGACGCACAGAATTTTCGTAAAAAAATCCCGAAATGTCATTAGTATGTACCTGGACTCCAACAAGGAGTATTTGAATCAGAAGTCTAAACGAACTTAAAAATATTAATTGACTTTTCACAGAAGTTACCGAATTCTTTGAACCAGTTCCCTGTTGCAGATTTAATTTCTAGATCGCCAGATATGGTAATTCCCAGCCAAGTAAGTAAATTACAAGTATTACGATGCGAGCGCCCCCTGGCGGTATAATTACACAAACCGCTTCGTCTTATCTGCTAAATACTTTTCCTTTTAACGCACCTAACTTCACGTTTATCAGGTGAAACTTTAGCGAGCAAATTGAAAATTTTACGAGTTTCAAGTCGAGGTTTTGCTGTGAGCGATAAGCTTGATTTTACTAGTCATGTTACAACAAGCTTTTCGCTCACACCTGAACGAATTCGTACTTTATAACAGCTAACAGGACCACCGAGACGAGTGATGAGTGATTTTTTTTAATACTTTAAATTGTACTTTCAGAATATTTCCATCTTCACAGAATTTAATGGCTTTTAACCAACGCCGCTGCTATATTCCATAGTACAATATTTCACGAGAGGATCTTGAGGTTCAATTATATTTAGTTATTATAATTTAACATGTGTATAGTCTATATAAAAAAGTTAATTGAAATTATTTTGTCAATTTAAATAGAGAAATTTAAATAAGAAGATATTGTGAGACGTAACCTCTGAAATTACTATTTTAATAATATTAAATATTAGAAATACAAAATATACTTTGGTAGAACTATTCAATCTGATGTTTATATAAGAATAGTAGACCCGACGAACATTTTTCCGCATCAAAAGTAATAAATAAGTAATTTTGGATTCATATTTTTTTATTATTATCAATTAACTAGATATACCAACCACTCCGTTGACACCCTCTAACTATTAAAAGAAACCACATCAAAATCTGTTGCGTAGTTTCTAAGAATTAAAGGGGACAGATAGCGGAAAGCGACTTTGTTTTCTATTATTTAATGATACTGATACGCGTCACTGTACGCTCGCTGTGTAACCTCGGCTTGAAACAGACACGAATTAATTGTGTTATCCAAATATTAATGCTCTATCTTGGACAAGTTTAATAGCCGTGAACCAAAAATTCAACTTGCCTTTTGCGTTCGGAAATATTATACAGAAACTGTATAGATAAAATTAAATAAATTTGTAGCTTCTTTAAAGACTTTTTATTTTTTTAAATCTCACCCGTTAGTGTAAGTTATCGTTAGTACAAATAACTCAAATAAGCAAAGTAATTATTGTGCTTTAAAATGATTTAAATTTATTTAGTTTTATGGTTAGAGTCAACAATATTGAAATTATTTTTATTTTAAAGTGCCAAAGAATTTCTGAAAAGATTTTCGGTTTTTCGACATTCGTTTCCAACTCTGAAAGCGTCAAGTAATAAAAATAATTTATTTAGATTATACGAATTTTATTGAAACATTATTTTGATATTTATTGTTATTATCAACACCAAGGGGATCAAATATTAATTGAGTTTAGTACATTTATTTTGAATATGACACCAGGTTTTCTTAGTTAGTTTTAATTAAGGTTTTCCTATTTCTTGGAAACAAAAATAAATTTGAAAATGAAAAACCGTAAAGCAATTTCAATGTAAAATAGACATTGATTAAAACAACTTTTAGGATTATATCGCGTTTATTTATTGGTTATTTATATTTATTTCCCGACGTTTCGAACTCTTTACAGAGATCATTTTCACGAGTAACGAACAAAAAGATGGTAGTTGTTCAAAAGCTATTTTCATTGATACAGAGAGCACCCACTTTTTGGAAATAAAAAGCAAAAAGTTGATGTTAAAAATATGATTTTTACTACTGGTAACCCACATCAGACCATGAAAACAAAAGTTATTTTTAGTTAATTAAAAGTTATTTAAAGTTATTTATAAGATGTATTCATATTTTTTTTGTTTGTAAAGATCCTTTGTTGTATGATTTACTACCATCTTTTTGTTCGTCACTCGTGAAAATGATCTCTGTAAAGAGTTCGAAACGTCGGGAAATAAATATAAATAAGTAATAAATAAACGCGATATAATCCTAAAAGTTGTTTTAATCAATGAGTGAGATTCGCGAAAGTCTTAGAAATAAATATGTAAAATAGACACTTACAAAAAGAAAGCCGCCCGAACAGGGACTTGAACCCTGGACCCTTGGATTAAAAGTCCAATGCTCTACCGACTGAGCTATCCGGGCTACGGAAGCAGCGTCGAAATATATGTTCATATTATCTCTACATTGATAAATGAGTAATAAGGTCGATGACGTAATAGGTCTGTTTACTTTTTTCATTAACGCAAATGATATTCACAGACCTCATTTCATACGTGTTAAGGTGAAGGACACACATTTTTATATAAGTTCCGGGTTTGTATTCCTGCTTGCGTAAATAGATGTAAGTATTTTTTCTCATTGACAACAACTTAATAACTTGAAGTTGTAACTAGACTGTGGTTATTCGTACATAACTACTTAGTAAATATGTATTAAACTGACTCTACGAAATTAATATTTTGTGTTAATATAGTATAATAATAATACTATAACAAATTTATTATTTAACACCGAGTTCTATTAAACATAACTTACTATTAGTTATTCCTCAGCAATAAGTCTTCAAAATCTGTCCAGCCATTTCTAAGATTGCTATAAATAAATATGCACGGGAGGCCAATACAAAACTAAAGCTTTTCAGTGGTACAGCCACGCATTTCACTGCATGAATGGGCAGGTCCTCAAAATATCGATTTAATGTGGCTCATGTCACGTCTTGTTTAGTGCCAGAGGTATCCGGAGCTCCTCCTCCTACCTTATAAAAATACTTTTCTTCATTATACGGTATGTCTGATTAATCACTGTATAATCTTGATTTATTAGTGTTTCATGCTGCTAGCTACTTTTTTTCATGATAATCACAGATCGCAGGTCTTAGGTATTTTATGATACATACATAACTCTACGTCAAATCGCTTGCGGGTGCAGAGAGAACAGAGCCATAAGGCACTCGCTTCTTTGACTTTCATAACTCTTTTCATGCATGCGCGTCGATTTCTGAATCATCACCTTGTCTTTTATGATGATGACTACAATATATTATTAACAGATAAAAACTATGCAAAAGCTAGGAATAACTTCTCGCCAAATCCTTTACAGGATACGCAGAGAGAACAAAACGTTATAAGGCTCTATTCTCACACACTTCACTCACTTCTTTGAGTTTTAAATCTTTCATCATATGGATAATTTGTTATCCTTTTTATATATCCCTAATACTTAAGAAACCGACTTAAAATAAACAAGGCCAATTGAATTATAAAATCTCTCCGGATACATATACAGTCGACTCTTGTTAATTCAAACCTGCGATAATTCAAACCTCTCGATAATTCAAAGATATCACGAGTTCCCTACAAAATCTCTTTATATTTCGAACTAAATCAATACATTTTTAAACTCTTGGTAATTCGTACGAAAATATCATTGCTATATAACAAAACGACGCGTTAATTCGAACTTATCGGCGTCCAACACTCGACAATTCAAAGTTGCAGAGAGAAAGATTGTAAGTATGTACATACATTTTGAGACAAGATCAAACTTGTATTAACTTGTTTGTTATTTGAGCCTTTGTTTAGGCTATGATTACAGTGTTTGACTAATGGTACTTTTACACATGCTTTTTATTAGTACGAAAGCATGCCATTACCAAGCAAGTGCTCAATAGTAGCATGTGTGTTGATACATTGCTAATAATGAGCATGTTAATGTAAAAATCGCCAGCCATGCTAATATCGACCATGTATATTCTAATTCAAGAAGTAGTGGGTTCAAATCCTTACACTGGCACATACCAATGACTTTTCGAAATTCTTTTCGGAAGTTATGGTATTTTCGGAAGGTAAACCAGTATTACAGAGTTCTTTCAAAATAATAATTAATTAACATTATGAATACGTAAGTGTATGTACACGAATGTACCTCTAAAGTTCTGTCATTGTTATAGAATAGCAGTTATAAATAAATAAGAATTGATCAACACTTAATAATTCGAAGTTTTCTTTAATTTCTCTCACAAATTTCGAACTATTTAATATTTCGAACACTCGATAATTCGTAATATTTTAAGAGTCCCTAGAGTTTCGAATTAACGAGAGTCGACTGTATCACCAAGTGAAACGCGGCATGAACCAGTTGACGTCGATATTCTGAGAAGTCATGGTATTTTACCGGTCAAGCCGACCCATTCATGCAGCGAACTATGCGGCTCTACCATTGTATATTCTATGTTCTCTGAATTATAAGAAAACTATTGGTGTCCTTTGACGATACTCACAGGTAGAGAAATGCAGTCTAGAGTGGTATCATCGCCATCTTCTTAGTTAAAAACTCTTTCCTAGAAACTTTAACCAATTGTGCATGGTTCAAATAAATAACAAAAAATGGGATCTCTAAAGGCTATTGTTATGTTGCTATTCATCTATTGTTGTATTCATAACATTGTGTAAGTCAAATAAATAACTATTTGAGACTCACTTGCACGGCCCGGATAGCTCAGTCGGTAGAGCATTGGACTTTTAATCCAAGGGTCCAGGGTTCAAGTCCCTGTTCGGGCGATATCTTTTTATGGTATATTCCCAATAACCTTTCTTCGCATAAAAAGTAGGATAGTAATTCTTTACACATAACGTAATAAAATATTCTAAAGACGGAGTTATGCGCTTAATTAACTCCGATTCTACTCGTTTGTATTTTTTTGGCGTTTGATAGCTTTTTGAGAGATAAGAAATCATAGAAATATTTGTTATTCTCCATTTGGTCAACTTTTCAGGTTCTATGGGCGAGTGTATTTGTATGGGATAGGAGGGCAAACGAGCTGGCGTGTCACCTGATGATAAGTGACCAGCGCCGTCCATCGGCACCAGCAACACATATATAGTGTTACAGTTGCGTTGCTGACCATTAAAGGAAGAGGATAGTAAAGGATAGGGAAGGGGGGGTGGGCTCCGGGTACCTCTCTCATCGAACGAACGCGTCTTGAGCCGCTTTATATCGATCTTCTGAAAGGTTGTGGTATTCCACCTTTCGAGCCGGTCCATTCATGCAGTGAACTGCTTCGCTCTACCACTGCTAAAAGTGGTAGAGCCAAATGGCAGCGTAGTGATTCTTAGATGATTTAATATTATAAAACAGGTACTAAAGTAACAAAGATACAGACAGTGACCTGGGGCGAATATTAGCAGATGCTACTCTAATGTAGGTACTATTTCTTAAAAAAATTTTTGTAACATGTCATTTATGGCTAAAATCCTGTTTAATATAGACAACCATACACAATCTCTACCAATCACTACTAATAAGAATAAAAAGGAAAATACAAGTACAAGATTATTCAACATGCAGTAACACAAATACATTCGTAATTTAACTTGAACCAGTTCCAATTAATTTAACGCTCACCTTTTCAAAACAATTTACTAGTGATAAATCGTTAGCACCTTCCGCTGTCGTCGCCGTCCCCCCGCGTACCGAACGCATGCTTCCCGCGTATACAACGCGTGCCTCACGCAAGCTCCACGCGTACCGAACGCATGTCGAATGCGTGCTCGCCGCATACTTAGCGTGCTCGATACGTTGACCGGTGTGTTTAAATTCCAGTCGCGTCTCACCGCCCAATACCTAGTCCTAGGTGCGAATGATGGCTGTCTCTATCATTTATATTGGTCTTCAACCCAGGAGACCAAGGTAAATACATTCCAACTAAGAACGAAGACACAGTCATACTTTTTATACAGTATTCTATCTTCATACAAACAGAAGAAGGGCTATTCTCACGCGCCTCTATCTCAGTATGCAAACGGACGGTGTGTAGTAATTTTACAAATAACCACAATTTATTTTTTTACTACTGCGTGGCTCCAGCATTTATATCAAACATAAGGCCGAATTCGAATACTGTAAAATAATATTACCGTGACGATGAGCTGGTACATCGGGACCACCTGGCGTATGATGAACTCTTAATTCCGGCCAACTTACGCGCTGCCTTGCCAACTCATAATTTAAACGACTAATTTTGACGAGTAGTCACTGTCGAATTTACTCTAAATTCGATTTATCAACGAATAATTCCATTTAGTCAGTCATGGGTAGTTAGGTTAGCTGAAATTAGTCGTTGAAAATACGAATTCGCCAGGCAGCGCGTAAGCTGGCTGGAATTAAAAGCTCATTATATGCCCCTGGGTTTTAAATAATCTGGGAACATTAGTTCAGTAACAAAATTCAAAATATCTTATCTAAAAAATCCTAACAAGTTACTATAAATTATTTGTTACTATTAATTTAGTTGTATATAAGTATATATTCAACCCAATTGCCATTTAGACACCAGAAATATGGTAATAAGTATTAATTATGTAATGGGCAGGCACCTAGCGTGTAATAATTTCTGTACACAAGTATACAATATACAATTTGGCGCCAAAATTACATGTGGTATTGGTCGCCAGCCAATCAGACGAGATCAAGAGCCAAGTAGGTTTCAAAACACTTATTTATTTTATATACAGTTAAACATGTGCAGGTAAAATAAAAACACTTTTCATATCATTTCTTTTTTCTGCGTTTTCCTTTGAATTTTATATTTGGAAATAGTAAACGAATGAGTCTGTCTCAGAATAATTTTAAAAGCGAATTAATTTAAGAAATGATTTATGATTTTTATATATTTTGATGGAATATGGTACAGCTTGACTTATTTCGCCCAATGTGTAGCAAACTAATAATAACTAATAGCCCAATTATAAATTAGGTAAAGCTGAACTCGACGAACGAAATGCGTCATGAGACATTTTACGTATTTTTTGTGTGAAATTGTGGTATTTCACCGCTTTAGCCACCTTTATAGTATATACATAATAACATACATAGCTTCACGCCGTTTTCTACCCGAAGGTACAGGCAGCGGCTGTTAAGCATCGTCTCGCCGTTATGTTTACGTCCCAAATGGAATAGGTGGCGAAACTATTGCCATTATAGTATATTAATATGTACATATATACTTTTGGACTTTGTAACTGTATGGCTCTACCATGAAAAATATGTTAGCAATAATAATTAAACCTAATAATCATTATCGGGCTTCGGATAAATAAAATAAATAGTGTAAACTAAAATAAACATTGGTAGGTATCGGCACGCAGCTGTAAATTACCTGTTGGCTACACTGAAATATTTCATGCCTTTGCTTGATCGACGTGTGTACATCATTTGAAAGGTCTTGATACTAAAATAGGTACCAAAACTATTGTTGTTTTTTAGAGGTTTTATGTTTGTGCATGCCATTATTTATGTTATTTATCTATATTTTATTGTATCAGAGCCTCCATGTCATCGTGATCTAAGGTCTTAAGCCAATCAGCCAAATTTATTTTGAACCGGTAATTACTATTTTTGAACATCTTTTTATTTTTATTGTATTTATTATATAGGTGTGTGTGACAAATACCGATGACTGACGTACTTGGGACGTAAACATAACGGCGAGACGAGGCTTAACAGCCGCTGCCTACACCTTCGGGTAACAAAAGGCGTGAAGTTATGTTATGTTCTGTTATTATATAGGTGGGGCGCCATAAAATCAAAGTGTCTACGAGCAAATGTCGACCGGATGCAGGGCACTAGACAGCGTTCTACACGCTTTTGTGATCGCGGTAGTTTTGGAACCATTCTTTTATGGTATCTTTTTAGCGTTTCGTATATATACAATATTCTTACAGAAAGTACTCCAGCAAGATCGTATAGTGCTGAGGTAGAATAACGGTATGAGAGACGCAAGAGTACCTTCAGTATCAAACGTTGCGCACGCTCAACCTCAACCATATGCGTCTTTGCAGCGGCTCCCCATGACAATCCCCAAATACAGTATCTTATTACACATTCTCCCAGGGCTCGGTATATTTGTACTAGAAGCTTGTCATTAGCTACTGCTCGCAAGTTCAAGTCATATATTTCATTTCTAGACACGAAATAAAAATTCTTATTATTGAAGAAACTGCATAAGTTTTTACTAATTCATTTTATGTCACCTTCTAACTATACCAGCACATCATACTCAGTGGTGTAAGGATAGTTAGAATAAACCTTCAGGTACCTGCTTAATATCCCAGTATATATATTTGGTGGTAGATCAACTCAGCTCGCTAAATGAATAGGTTGGCTAGAAAAAGAAATATCACGACATATCAAAATGTCAGACTCAACGTGGCTCATGCCGCTTTACTTTGGTGAGAGAGCTATTCAAACGCCTACCACTTACATCCACCCCCTACTATCCCACTTTCGACTTCTCATCACCTTTCTCCCGATAGGGCAGGTCCATGGGTCCATATAAAAAAGCCATTTGAGTGCGAATATCAGCTCTATTTTTTTGGATAGGAGGGCAAACGAGCATGCGTGTTACCTGATGGTAAGTGACCAGCGCCGCCCACGTACACCTGCAACATGTATAAGTGTTACAGTTGCCTTGCCGAGATTTAAGGGCGTAGGATGGAAAAGAATGGGGAAGTGAGGTATGCCTCCGGGTACCTCTCTCACCGAACGAAACACGGCATGAGCCACTTAACGTCGATCTTCTGCGAGGTCGTGGTATTTCACCGGTCGAGCCGGCCTGTTCATGCAGCGGACTGCTTGGCTCTACCACTGTTAATTATTTGCTAATTTAAACATCAAGTATCAAGATTGTCCAGGTGCGGGCGCGGGCCATGTGTTCCGGTGTGTGTGCGCGCGCTCGCGCCGCAACTCGGTCGCAATCACCATTACCTGCGCGTGCGCCGCTATTTTTATATGCGCGCTCTATTTTAACATTAACTCGTTCAACATTACATTTTTATTACATACAACATATATTTTAATATGGGTCGATCGGTTTTATTTGTTTTTAGAAACACGTTGAGGTGTTTTCATTATGTTTCTTTTTATATAAAATAAATAAAATCTTTTTTATGAATATCTAATGAATTTCATCAGTATATTATTGTTTGTTGATTTGCCTATACACAGTTTTGGATTCATGGTTGGTTTTTGTATTTGGGTACTGAAAAAAAAAACAATACAGCTTTTATTGCTTCTGAATAGACCAGCTACTCAATGGCTTATAATTTTATTATAGAAATATAATTAATACTTTCACAGTTTAGTCTATTACGAACAAACAAACAAATTATTCTGTTTTATAATATTAGTATGAATAACTTTTGACAATATATCTTAGATAAAATTAACTGAAAATCCCTTACAAAAGAATAAGATCATCTGTACATATCATCAACCGTAAACAAACATCTTTATCTTTGAGACAAAAGATATACTTATTAAGTGCGTCATTTGAAGAAGGTCGTTATCGACATACAGAGTAACTTCACCTGCCTTTACGGCGTATCTGCTGTAATTCCGTATCTCGTATGTTGGGGGAACAAGCTCAGTTCAAATGTGAACCACTTAAAATTCTCAGTTAAACCCCTTATTATTAACTGTTGATGAACATGCTATAGGTATGGGAAAGTCTTTTGAAAATTTATCGATAGAAATACAACTAAACAGAGAAGATGGAGTTTCATTACATTCTCGATTATTTTACAGGTAATGGTTGAAACATTGAAAACATGAACGTCTAATGAAAAAAACCCTTGAGAAGTTATCGTTTAAATCGGTAATCATTATTGTACAATTATCTTTTGTCAGTAGTCGTGTTTCCGAAATGATGATGACGTTTAGTCTGTGTAAAAATTAACAAAATGACCAAACAAAAATAAAGGCAATTTAATGCGCAAATAAAAATTAAAATATGATATATTGACGTAAATATTAGAAATTATAGCTAAACATGAAACTATCGACAATTTGAAATACAAAAAAATCGTATTTCGCAACTCTACAAACACATTAGGGTTGTCGCGAAATGAAATTATACAAAGATTCACCTACACTTGCAATAACATACTGATTATTACTTAGGAATTTTAGTATGTCGTCACGTCGAGCGATAAACACCTCTACTGCTTGATACTTAAGGAAGAAATAAATAGCAAAATATATGGTGGTATTTTGAAAGTTAAGACAACCTGTTTCTCAAGTGCGCTAATCCCTTTTATCTTGAGGTGACATGCCGCGGTTTATTATTTCGCATGAAATATTTTGTTAATACTGTTTAACGATGTTGTATAAATAAATTTTAAAGCTACTCTGGATGTCGTTGGTTTTGTACATTGTGAACAATATTTTGGTTAGAATGTTATAAATTTAAGCACGACAGCAAAAATACTGTTTCTGTCTTATCCTAGAGGAACTCGCAATACTTTGTACAAACACATTTTTAAAAATGGAATGTTTGAAAATGTAAATTACCTGTATAGTTTTTGGAATTTCATAACCATTTTTTTTCTTCACATAATGTTATCGGTCAATTGATTTGACACAAGTCTTTTGGCGAACACATAATATCTATTAAGTCAGTCGGTCTATTAAGAAGATAATATACGTTGTGTACAATGTATCTCGATGAATGATCCAGAACAAATGTCAGGTAATAAACATAAATCACTCTCTGAAATGCAGTGAACCTAAATGTTGCAAGCGAATGATATTACAAACATGTTCCAATGTTTTCAGTTAGATTGATCTATGTGGGACTTTAGGTGTGAGCCTTAGTGCTTATATTTAATTTTATGTATGTTATGTTGTTATGTGTGATGAATATCGTTGACTGAAAATTGTGTGCATGGTGTATGGCAATAGGTTCGCCATCTATTCCATTTGGGACGCAAATATAATGGTGACTCGAGGCTTAACAGCCACTGCATACACCTTTGGGTAGAAAAGGCGTGAAGTTAGGTTATGTTGTTCGTGTTAAATTGACTACCACAAGATCAAAATATTAAATATCATCACATAGTATAAAACAAAGTCACTTTCCAATGGCTGTCCCCTTATATGCTTATAACTTCAAAACTACGCGACGGATTTAGATGCGGTTTTTTTCACTAGTAATATTATAAAATAAAATACATGTATAATGTATATGCATTTGTATGTATATATAATATAATATATTATTCTTTTTTGCCGTGTGGCTTTGACACCTGCGCATATCATACAACACAACATACTACGTTACTTAGGCCAGCACCGACTACAATAAGAACTGACATGTGTAAATATTTTTATAGTTAAAGATGGCTTTGTTAAAGTATTATGTTATGTATATTTTATTAAGTAGTCGGTAAATCGTTCTTTTAGTTACTCGTTTCTTGATAGTTCTCTGTCGTTTGTTGCAGTCGGTTTAACTTTTTTTAAAGCAATTTTATTCAGCTCGATATACATAATTCAATAGATTACAACAATTAAGACGGCTGAGATTAAGTACCCAAAACCTTATTTAAAGAAAAGTTTCAGGGCTCTTAGATTATTCACAGATGTTGGTGGCAGGGAACTGTTTCCTTATATCTTCTCAACAAAAGCGATGATGAATATCGATGACTAGCTTAATGGTACTCGACCCGACTTGTGGCAACAGAATGATATAATAAAAAATCGCCATTTCAATGCATATTTCTTATTTCTGATTCTGAACTTTTAGATCACTGAGGAGCATTTGTTGTTTCTTATCAAAGTGCTGTGTTACAGGGCCTCGCAACTCGATGTGCTGTATTAAATGTATAGATTTAAATCCACACTTAGTAAATCCTCGCTAACTTGCTAACCTGTTGATTTAATCGTCGATTAGTCTTCATTAGTGCGGCTCACAATGGCTCAGCACTAATAGTTACTAATAGTGTGTCGCAGCACTACGGATTAGGGCTGTCACTTATGTACATTGCATAATCAGGTGGATATATGTAATATCAATGAATAGCTTCAGACGATTAGTCAAACAACAATTCCCTGTAACTTGGAAGCTATACATCTATTAAAAACTTAATTCCATTATTATTTATGTGCTATCTTAAAGTCTTTAGCATCGCACTGAAGAACTGCTTGATTTTTCATATCTAAATTTGAGCAATATGTTGCTATCTACTCTCGGTTAATTAGGCTAAGTAAGCTGTCTGTCATCTATCAGTCTTTCATTTGAGCTAATCATAATAGCCATATCAAGATGTTGGGTATAATGGCGGAAATCACAGATAGAATTGCCGACGGCAAAATTATTCTCCGTTTGAATATTAATGTCAGAAAAAAACTGTAAAACGCAAATCTCTCTCAAATTTTTAATTTTGTCTTGTTTAGTTCTGCCATTATACCGGTGATATAAAAAATGTGTTTTCTTTGAATGAAAATTCATAATTATTACATAATGTAAATGTGTAGTATAATATAACGTATGTTGCTTTTCTATTGAAAGCAGCACTATGCTACAAACAAATTAGCGCCCATTGATATTATGGCAGTTAAAGCATAACACCTCTTTGTATAGCACAAGGCTAAACGTTCAGGTGTTACCAACATTCGGGTGAGCGCGCAGACAGACACAATAGCGCGTTTAATGTTCGCCCACATTACCGGCAACTGTTCGTAATAGCTTGGCTATTTACGATGCAAAGGTATGCTCTGTTGTAAACGTTGACAACACTAGTTTTTATGGGATAAAGGGGCGAACGTTGCGAGTGTGTCAATTAATGGTAAGCAACTAACTTCGGCCATGGACACCTAATAGTGTTACAGTTACGTTGTCAGTCTTTAATATGGCTTATGGAAGGAGACGGAAGTGACGGGGTAGGGTTTATTTTTCCGGATAGCTTTCTCACCGAGCGAAACGTAGCATGTGCTGTCTTTCACCGACAAAGCCAGCCATTTCATGCAACGAACTGCGTGGCTCTGTCTCTTTGTCAGTAATAGAGCCACGCAGTTGAGTAGAGTGTGGAGGTGTTTTATTCAAGCTCGACCGAACTTGTAGAAGATATCGTTAGCTACATAACGTTTAATGTTGTGGGGTACCATCAGTTCTCTAAAATTATAATGTTGGGGTAACATCATTTCTATAGAACTATAATATTGGGAACAAAAGATTCTCTGCCAACAACTTTGTGTATTGAGATGCTTAAGAAGAGTTACGTTATTCAGTAAAAAAGGTTGTGAACAAATTTGCAATAAAGTTTTAATTTTTAAATTCACTATAACATCACTTACCTTTTCTTAATCTTTATTATCATTTACAAGATTATATATTAATTATAACATAGAAGATAAAAATCTGCCTTATGTTTAAAGGTTTTATTCTTATCCAGGTCAAACTATTGTCAGTTTAATTTTAAATGTCTCAAAAAGGTTATACTTTAAAGCTAAGTTCTGGTACGATGTTATAAAGTTTATCCTAAGTATTAGTAAGCTTTTCCACACCAGTAGCTCGATCCAGTACACTGTGCTGTTCAAACGCGGCACCAATAAACGGCAGGTATTTACGAGAGTCGTGCGTGCGCACTACCATCATTGTTTCGTATTACATTCAAATATTTAACCTACGATACAAATATTAGTTCAGCTTTATTGTGTTTTCTTGTTACACTTTGTTGTTAGAGTAATTTTTATTAGCACAAAACTGTGTTTGATCATTAGTTAGAAACATCTTGACGGTCTTGTGATATAGTGCTCAGACTAGCGTTTAAGAAGACCCTCTTTCAAAAGAAATACTCTAAAGAAAGATAAACATTAACATACTACTACTAATACTATACATTGGTACTTCACGCCAGGTACCTTGCGGGGTAGGCAGAAAGAACATAACGCCATAAGACTCTTACTCAAATCAGTGACTTATTTGACTTTCATAATTCTTGTCATACACACTCCTCGATTTTTAAAGCTTCACCTTCCTCAAATTGTATTTACTTGACTATTAATTCAAATATGATATAAAAATAGGCCTCATTTGAATGATTAAATCTATAAAATACAAAGTTTTATTGCTTTGAAGCGCACATTTATATAGCGGAAGACGATTAGTGCAGTACAAAACAGGTTAATTCAAAATCCAAGAATTGTATTTGTCATGTGAACTAATTTACTAATAACTACAACTAATAATGTTTGTATTTATATATATAACTAGTAATACTTGAGTTAATTTAAGAGTAGCTACATTGTTGCTAATGCTGGTCCGGTTTTAATTGAGTCGTCTGTACGTCCGTTCTGTCGACACTGTTTGCTAAATTGTATATTACGATGACCAAAGCACAACTTTACTATTTATATAATAAATAACAAATTAACCCTAACTATTTATAAAAAAAAATGTTAGGAGAATTTCATATAAGGACTTAACCCAGTTGGTTAAGTGATTCCACAGTTTTGTGCGTAGCTATGGATGCGAATCGCATAAATGATTTTGATTGAAGTCGCATTTCTTTTATAACTTCACGCCTTTTCTTTCCAAAGGTTCTGACAGCTGTTACACTTCTCAATTACCCGCGTTAAAGATAAAATAATTGCACTTTCAAATTTGAGAGAATGTCAATACTTTTCCATAATCCTGTAATTTTTGCCTGAAGTTTCGGTATTCCAATTGTCTTCTGAATTAAGAAGTCGTGGGTTCGAATCCTGACTCACACCAATGAGTTTTCGAAAGTTATGTATGATAAATATCGATGACTGAATGCTTTGTGCCCGATATCGCAATAGGTTCATCAGCTATTCCATTTGGGACGTAAACATAACGGCAAGACGAGGTTTAACAGCCGCTGCCTACACCTTCGGTAGAGAGGTTATGTTACGTTACGTTTTGTGATGTTAGCTTTTGTTAAGTCTTTACTTATGATTGTGTGAAAAAAATATCAGGGAAAACATTATCATAGTTATTTTGTTTTCCAAATTAAAATATGGATTAAACTAAAAAAGAAATAAATATCGGTCACTCCCTCCTTGAAGACAAATAGCCGACAATAAACTATGAATCTACAATCTTAGACAAAGCCCGTAAATTATATGGACCATAAAATATGCATATAAATTATATATATATATATATATATGTATATATATATATAGCATAAAATGTGTATTGCAGTCCTTTGCAACTGGATGATGTATAGGCACGGGCCGAACCGAACTCATTTACTAGTTTAATTTATGTCCTGTCCAATATAGTGATGTTATTGCAAAATCGCTGCGGATTTTAGAAATATTGAGTATTCGATAGAGTACGATAGTTTCGTGGCGCTATGGCTTGTGCTCCCGGGTTCGATCTCAGGCACACACTAAAGCGTTATCACTTCTTTAAGTGTGTTAAGTTGTAGTTGTGATGGATTTCTAACGGCAAATTTAAGGCCATGGGCCCTTACTGCTATACTATTAATCAGCACTGCCTAGAAAAGCTTTACATAGCATTTTGGTTTTTGGCTTTTTGGTTTTATAATCAAATTATGATAAAAAAAATCATGATTTTTTTTTTGTAAAACTATAAAATCATTCTATTCGATCAGTGTCTAAAACATGAGATGGGATCTATCAAATATTTTCAAAGTCAACATTACTAAAGCCATCATGAAATCCTCTGTTTGTTATTCTTCTGTAAATGGCTACATATTTTTTTGACAAATATTGTTACATGACTGACACGAATTTTCCACTGATTCATTATACCTATGTAATTAATTAATTTCTTCTTATTATTATACCTAAGTATATATTTTTAGATAACTAAACCATATCGTGGTAATAACGCAACAGGTTTTTCCTCGTACTTTGAAAACTTCAGGACGAAAATCCTCTTAGCAGAGAGCAATACGTTGAGCACTTCGCGTACTAAGTTAAAAAACTAAAAGTAGGGGATTAAAGATCCACCTCCGCCCTGGGGGCGAGCGGTGGCAGCCGTGGTGAGTGGTGGCAGAGAGAGACCAAGGTACAGGCAACACGGTAAACCACTCAGTTCGCTATTAGACACATGCTGAGCTTCGTATGTGAAGACCTTAATGCTCGACTGTAGATCATTTAATGGGCTCCTTGTTTTCTGTTGATTTAAGAGTTATGATTTAATATAGGTAGGTTATTTTTTTATTACAACAACCTCTAATATAATCATCGAAGTGATACTGAGCTTACAACTGTGAATAAGGAATTTATTTTGAGTCTGCAACTTAAATAAATAATAAAACAGTACTCTTTTCTCTTTAAAAATTGATTAAAAACTAACATACGTAACATAACTTCACGCCTTTTGTTACTCAAAGGTTTAGGCAGCGGTAACAGCCGCTGCCTACACCTTCAGCCTACACCTTCAGTCTCGTCTCGCCGTTATGTTTATGTCCCAAATGGAATAGGTGGCGAACCTATTCCCATACCAGGCACAAAGTTTCCAATCATCGATATTTATCACACTTAACTTCCGAAGACAATTTCGAAAAGTCATTGGTGTGAGCCAGTGTCAGGATAAAAACTAAGTATTGTTTAATATTAATCAAACAAAAGCTACAAGAAAACATTTTCAAAAATTGGTCAATAAACAACATGAATTTATTTCAAAGCGAAATAAAAACAAACACAGTTAAAAAATATCAAAACAAATTATAAAATAAAAATGAAAATTTTTATCAACAACAGTTATTATCTCAAAAAAATCAGAATTTTCAAAGGAATTCATAAACATGTCGCGTGGCCACGAAGTTTGTGAAAACAGATAATGTTCTCGTCATCTTGGACGAAATGCGTTTAGCGGAAATTTACGACCAATCCAAACGCTACTCGCGTACTGTAGGTACATGTCAACTAACAGTGTTGTGACAGAACGGTGAAATTGATAATTATTATTTTAAGACATCATGAGACTACTGGCTACATTAGCTCATTACTGGCTACATTGACTATTAGCTCATTAATGAGCGAAGTATAAAGATACCAAGTAATTCCGGTAAAATAATAAAGTAAAAATGTAGTTCCTACCGAATCGAACAGATTTCGAACAACTTTACGTGTTATAATTAAATCAGATAATTAAATATTGTTTTTCATTTATTAGATGTGCCTTGTGAACCTATCTATTAGTAAGTACTAGGGCTGCTCCACAGAGATAGGCACAGCTAGGCTAGTATAAAAATGTATGCAGGATATACTAAAACCTATTACTTATTTGGAATTGAAAAAAAATACGTTGTTTATACTTATGACTATTATTAAAATCGGGAAAACAAAAATAAAAATATATAAAAGTAAAAATATGACTTTATGAAATAAATGAACGCGCGATATTAAAAAAATCCTCTCATTATTTATTGTAAACAACACTTAAGATCCTTCCTCCGTAACTCAGGTACATAAATACGCTATTAGCAACGCTCGGGTGACGCGCGTAATTCACTGTTTTTATGGCCCGACACCCACGCGTACTCGTAAACAATTTACTCATGTTACCCTCATAATAATATAAATGTATGACATTTTGTGATTTACCAAATTGGATGCAATTTTGAAGATAATTTCACCGGAGAAGTGCTCTTGTTTGTTTTGGAGACATTGATAAAAATAGCAATTTTCGTCATCTTCTTCCACAAATTTCGAATAGTAACTTACTAATTGTGTCGAATATCAATGTCAAATAAGCTTTATCCCCATAGGTGTTTAAAGACACTTAAAAATAGCCAAGAAAAGTAAAAGTATGAAAACTAGAAATCAATGTTACGTATTAGTTAGACACAATTGCTACTTCTGACGTCATTTCATTGTATTAAATATATTTAATTGTAATAATAGTGTAAATTAATTTTATTTTTTATGACGGTTTTAATAAGCGTTTCGTGTATTAATAAATAAACTTTGTAACTTGTTTTGTACGTTGTTTCTTTCATTACAACCTGAAGCCCATGCACGGATGGCATTAACTAGTTTTAAAATTAAATGGGAAAACTTATTAACAACCGATGAATATTGACGAAATATTCCCACATCATAAATACGAACCATCAGTATTATCATATAGTCTGATAGTCCAGCATTGTAAATTGCAAGGCCATTTGTGAGTAAATTCGATTAATTTTCGTGATATGAACTCTCAATACGGATTTGCTCATTCAATATGGCTGCGCGTTTTGGTCGATGGGCCGAGTTAATTTTGGTAAAGGTTATTACTTGATTGTTCTAGAGAGATATATACCTAATAAACTCAAAGTGGAACTGGAAATCACAGAGAAATATTTTTTTACAATGTCAGAACTGCGCAGTTCGCTACATGAATGGGCCGGCTCGACGTGTGAATTACCACGACCTCTCAGAATATCGACATAAATTGGCATAAGTCACGTCTCGTTCGTTTAGAAAGGTATCCAGAACGGATGGGCAGGATGCAAACGAACAAGCAGGTCACCAGATGGTAAGCAACTAACTAACTAATAACTAAATAATATCACTTGTTGGTAGACTCCAACGGGCATTCACATATCACCAAACCGAGATAGAGTAGTGTTAGTATCTGGCAAGCAGTGTTTTTATTATCCTACTGCGCATGAAAAAGGGTTACGTGTTTCGAGTATAAGTATACACATTATAATTATGCAGAATTATATATTCTTCCTGTTGCCTTATAAGCTAGATTTTTTTTTTATGGAACAGGAGGGCAAACGAGCTGGCGTGTCACCTGATGGTAAGCAACCAACGCCGCCCATGGACACCAGCAACACATTTAGTGTTACTGTTGCGTTGCCAACCTTTAAGGGATAGGGGATAGGAAAGGATGGGGAAGGGGGTGGGCCTCCGGGTACCTCTCTCACCGAACGAAACGCGGCATGAGCCACTTTACGTCGGTCTTCTGAGAGGTCGTGGTATTTCACCGGTCGAGCCGGCCCATTCATGCAGCGAACTGCTTGGCTCTACCACTGTTAATTACCACTGTTAGATAGGTTCTAGCTTAGAAAAAGTTGCTACATGTGTCATCTATACATATAATAAAATCGCAGGAGAGTCAAAACTGTACATTGAATATTATTTTTTGAGAATACTTGAGACATGATCTACAGTCGATTCCGAACCTAAAAATATGGTTTTAAGAATTTTTGTCTGTTTATCTGTATGTTTGTTGTATTTATTTCCAAATTATAACGCTATTACTATTTGGAGGTGAGCAAATATTATAATGGCGCATTTTGCTAATTTATAGCGTCCACGCAGACGAAGTCGCAGGCAATATCTAGTATTGAGAACAGATACTAAGCGGTTAAAATCTTACAATAATTTAATTGCTATAGTATATGAACATTGAACTTATTATATGCTGGACTTGGCAGCGTTTTATAAATCATATTAATTCTCTAAAATCATCTACCTTTATTAAAACTGGCAGCAATTAAAATTAAATAAACAATGAATAACATGATATAATGTGGACTATACAAATTAGTGGATACACAAAATATCTGCTCCGAGCACGATATTTAATTCGGAATGCACACCGCAAATATCCGCGGGAATATCCGCGATATCCGCCACGGGCGATTGCGTCCGCACAAATAGACGGTTGATTTTATCGGCCGCTTTGCCAGAACCACCAGCTTTGCGTTGTGAAGGACAATCGAAAAAAAAATAACCCGGATGAATCCAATATGTTCCGGATTAAATTTTAAAAGACTTAATGAATTGTGTACAGATTTTTAAGGGATTTTTGGTACAAATAGAATTAGATTAGATTTTTTAAATATTTGCACTCCCTTTAGTACCTCTACTCTCTCTTTACTTTAACAGGTCTCTTAAGTTTTTAGCTAGTGGTCATGGAAACATCAGATGTTCCACGCCGAAGTTTCCGCAGCAGCCAGTATCTCTGACAGCTACGCCGTAAGAATTATACTTAATCCTCATCATTGATCAACATTGAACAAACTTGTTCAATTCGGTTTTATAACAAATCATTAATGGCCAATACCTACTGATACTTGCTTGGTCCATTCATTACCAATATACTATATTAAAAAGATCTTAAGTTTTATTAGGGTATTTATCTTGAATATACTCGTACCTCGTACCTACGCGATGCAATACCTCGGATCAATACTTTGCTAATAGTTTTTTATTAGGCGTCACACAGTTATAGAGTCCTTTTTACAATTAGGACCATTTCTTCACACAGAAAGTTAAATAAAGCTGTAATATTTTTAAGGTAATGTAATACATAGCTTCACGCCTGGTACCTTTGCGGGGCAGGCAGAGATAACAGAGCTCATTATGGCATCACACTTTACTCGCTTCTATAACTTTTGGTTACTCTTTGCATAGTCCTTCGTCTGTTTTTAAGGTTCGGGAGATAACCTTCCTCAAAAAGTCGTTCAATTATGTACATATTTTTTCAAAAAAGAAATTAAATACCAAGACGGCGGTATTTTACGAAATCAAATCGTCAAAAGACGATAAAGCTAAGACTTGTTAAGTAGTGATGAATTCTGCAATGAAGAAGAACTACGATTTTTATCATCCTTCCACCATTAAAAAATTTTTATTAATTCAAAAATATTAAAGTTTTTAAATTAAAGTTGTACACATAAATAAAAACCCAAATCGATGATTTAATTGAATCTGGATGAGTGATTTCTCTTCATAATTATTGCGTGGGTGTAGCGGCATGCAGAAGCTAGTTAAGTATAGTAGATACACCAACAATAGGTAAACTCTAAGTATAACGGAGGTGACTTGACGAAGTACGTTTGATGTAGGGCGCTCGTTAAAAAGTTAGTCGGTTGAGACGCGCCTGCCGCAGACCGCCATTGTGACACCCGCGAGAGGTGAGATACTACATACAGAATGATCCCCATAATTAATAAGCCACATCAAAATTAGTTATCTTAATATAAGTTACAATTATATATATCTTAGTATTACAACTCCCGAGTAAGATTAGCTTATTTTTCAGTTATCTTTCCGTATTAAAAAACATTTTTAACCGGTAAGTAGCCCGGCAAAACCAAATTTATCATCATGCATTAAATGATAAATTTAGTTTTGTGGAATCTCATTGTCTTTAAGTCACGATTTTTACAATTTTGGAATATTTAAATATATGTCAAAATCTATAGATGTCTATGTCATCTAAGATTTATAGACATCCGTTTCACAAAATAAAAGAAAATCGATGTTTTATTCCGGTTGCCTACGTCTCTTTTTCAAATAATAAGGCGGTTAAAATAATATTTTGGGAAATTATCTTAAAGAAACATTCTGTATATGAAATAGGTAACAAGCCTAAGCAAGCATGTTTTGTCTCTTAGTTAAATCTTTGTTCGCGGTGAGCCTCTCATGTCATCCCCCTTATACACCCCCTCTACTTCCTGCCAAGCGTGATGTCAAAATGAGAAGCGACTGAAACTCATTGTCAATGAGAATTTAGCAGTATATTGGTTACGTATATTAAATTATTGGGACCGTTTTCTTATAAAAAGTTATAAAATAACTTAATAAATAAAAATAAATAAATAATAAATTTGTAATTGCAATCAATTCATCCAAAAAAATAATCCATAATAAGTCCAGCTAATTAAATTAAAGAGTGACGTCATTAAGGTTGAGATGGTTGGTATGGTAATAAAATTACTCGATGATTATTGGCCATAAGATATTTAATATGACATTAATAAACATAACATGACATTAATCCTTTGTTCTTTGAAGTTCATATCCAAACCCCCAGACTTACTTGATTTTCGTCTGTTAGCTTAGATAAATTTATTTATAAATTTCGGTGATATTGCACCATAGAAATTATCGAAGCGCGTCACTGAATCACAACAATTGTCTTTTTACTTATAAACATCATCTATATATTCATTACTGTCCCCTCGAAAATAACTTCCCCCATTTTCATCGGGAAAATAAAGCAAAACCCACCTATGATAAAGTGATCGTAAAATAAAAAACCCATGTTATATATCTGACAGGGCATAAACTATCTCACACCTACCTCATTCGTCATATCCTTATCAGCAAAAAAGGCAATATCCACCTTCGGATAAATGAGCACAAAATGCCCTACCGGCCTATAAGACAACTATTTATCGGGGAGAATACTGCCATAAATCAGGGAGCATTTTTTTATCTGACAATCTTAGAGGTGGGGTAAATAACGATAGGTCAGGGGTACTTGATTTGATGGTGACTCAAGAGACGGAGGAAAAGAGAGTTTTCAAATTGCTTATACATGCGCTTGATAGAACGCCTACCCATGACTATTTAAAGTAAGGCTATTAAACTATGACAGTAAAGTTTTTTAAATAATTATTAAACAATAGAAAAGGCAGTCAACCGATTTACTCCAATATTATTACCCACTTCATTCACTCAATATTTCACGAAATTGCTGCCTACTAATTAAGGGTATGTAAGATTAAAAAAGTAGAAACTTTAAACAAAAAAACAAATTGATATTTTTCTAAATTCTTTAACATGAATGCAGCTTGGATTGTTTGACTGATTTCTCTATATTTTTACTGTGTTAACATTATTACTCTTATTTCATTAGGTTTGGTAAGTAAGCATCTGATAGCTCTCTATAAATTTACTTACATTTCTTTGAAATGTAAGCTTTCTCAATTTCTTCACATTTATTTGAAACAGGACCTCTAATTTTAATGATTACAGACCAAAATAAGGAACCCACAGTTTAATCCTTTAAAAAAACAATTGAAAACTGATAAGTTAAAATTCAAAGCGAGTATTAAGAGAGAGGCCTATGTCCAGCAGTGGACTGCAACAGGCTAATGATGATGATGATGATGATTAAGAGAAAGAGAGAGACAACATTTTTTTATTCTTAAGCCAGTAGAAGAGTGCAAACAAACAATACACTCGCGTTTGTTCAGCGATATCCGTAACTATACCAGAAGAGTCGCAGCGTGAGGAAATAGACTATCTCCAGGAAGCTGAGCACGCAGCAACCGAGGAACAGGCCTGCCATACTCCCTACAGCCACTGCAAAAAATAATGGACAAAGGATTAATGCCATTAACTGTAGGTATAAATATGAAACATATTACTTTTTTGTTGTTTTCCACCGAACGACAAAATCATTACATACTTCTTATTTACACCAAACTAAATATATACTTTGCGCCCCCGAGTACATTACTACACCTACACAAAATTTTGGATAAAATAATCGATATGATACTGATGTGTACCCGAATTCAAACTCTGGACTGCGACCACGGAACCAGTTTTAATGCTTGAATTTTTCTTTTACGTAAATGACGACGAGTAGTATGGCCAGTATAACCCAAAAGTCTAAACTTCAACATTATTATGTAAGTATGAGGAGACAAATTTTACATAAGGCATGATTATAAAAACATACATACCCAAAAGATTAGTGAAACCAAAAATTATGTCACGTCTGTATCTCACACGTGGGTAAGTTGCCATACCCCACTGAAGGGTTGTACCCAATATCCACTTATTACCCCGCTAAAGACGAGCGTCAAGGAAAAATATAGTCAGTATAGTACAGAAGAAAAAAAAACTCAATTTCACGGAATGTGCTTTGAAAGGTAGCCAGATAAAATGTTGTAACTCAATGGTGTAAGACATCTAATAATAAATAATTTAAAAGTATAGAATTAACAACAATATACTTACAAGAGGTGGCACAATATAATTAACTTCATCACACACTGAAAGACAGCCACAATCAATCCTTTTACCATTTTTATCTTGCGGTTTGTATAGTTCATCTGATATAACAAAATAATATACAACAATACAATAATAACCATTTGTCATTACTTGCATGATTTTTCAAGTCATTCAATAATATCATCTTTTTATGATTTGTAAACTTGTTACCTTTATATTTTGATAGACAATGCAATCCTTGAACGTCGCAAATTTGTTCATCACCTGAAAGTAGAATTATAATATACTAGCAGCCCGCGCGAACTTCGTACCGCTATATTGTATGTAGCTTCCCGCCTCACGGTGTTACTCGCGTACAAACAAAATGTCGATGACGACGATGATTACGATACTGATGATGATTTAAAAAAAAAAAAAATTAAAAATGTTAGCAATGAACATTTGGATTTGTGTTTTGTACAGAGATGTGACCCAAGCTTCAGATTCATAGCCATAAATCTATGGCTTCAACGCATGGCTAGTGACTTCAGCGAAAACTATGTGAATAAATAAAATGATAGATTAATCAAATGATATCGATATTTAATACATCGATATCATTTGATTTTTGAGCTTTGACAGAATACTTCTTAGTATTAGTATTATTTTAGCACAGCTTCAGACTACGTATGATAAAAAATAACTACCAAGTGATATATCCTGAAACTTTGCGTCAGCTTCGGTTGAATATTAACATTGCAATTGTATATGTGTTAAAAGATTTAATTAAATTCCTTTTTTTTTTTCATACTCACCTATCCTCCTGTAGAAATATGGAATACATTTGCAGTACTTCAAACATAACCGTATGCGACATTCCATCCGGCACATGGTATAAGAGTACACAGAGTTATGTTTTAAATTATTCTCTCGAGGAAACCGACAACGTCGTTGATTCACTTTCAATCTGTGAGTAATAATTTCACATAAATTAACAGAAATATCACTCACCGCTGGAGCATGAACCCATAAAAAATATTGAACCAAAAATGACAAACAGAGTATAATGCAACTTTTTTCATAACTTTACCTACTTTACCCAAAAATTGGATCTTACGTGGCGGCTTCCGCTGATGTGTATACAGAAACAGCGGTTACATATATTTTCATTAAACATCCTTTTATTAAACGCTGAAACTTAGTAGTTATGTCCGGTATATCTTGCGGGCCGTGAAGGTATATCTGTTGACACGTAAGAATTTGAACTAAAGTAGATCTCTTGTGATATATCTTACATACATAACTAAGTAGAATTAACACAGCGACATAACTCACGATTCTTACACACCTCAGTCGTTCTTTGACTTTCATAACCGTTGTCTTACACGCTGGTGTGTTTTTAAGACGTGCAATTTGGTCATGGAAAGTGTGTCGTGGTCGTCCTTGACTCCTAAATATTTCCGCTTTTGCGCTGTGTATGTACATGTTCCAGCATGCTTCATCTATTCTTTCTACTTGTACCTTTACTCCACTTACTCTATTTCCTAGTGCTATTTTTTTTTCAACATCCTGGGATGCACCTTCCCTCCTTACTAAATGTGCATCCAATATATTAAATACAGTTTCATCCACCACTACTATATCATCAACTATTATCCTTATCGCTAAAAAAAATTATGATAATAATCTTACGTCAAAAGTTATATTGACATGCATTTCTAATTTGGCAAAGACCTCTCCATCCAAAGGATGACTATACCAAGTGTATTTGTCGGTATCTATATAGTCCCAGCGATTTTTACTCCTGTATCTGTAAGGGTATAACAATTATAAGTTAAATAAATAAAAATCCCACAAAAATATATTACAACATAATAATTGCTAGGTAACGAGGAACCAGTATCCTTCTAGCAACTAACACACTGAATCCTAACAAACCTGACTTTATGATGACTCTGCACTCTGCTTCTGGGTAGTTCAGTATTGAGGTTCGAGTCTGATTTCAAATTGAGCAATGAAATTAGCCATACATAGCTATGGTATTATTCCCTACCTTTAGTGGATCCAAAAATGAATTTGATGCGACAATATAACTGGGCTGCCTAATATTTCGGAAAATAGTCAGGGCTTAAAGTTAAAAGTTACTTACTCGGGCGAATTGTATACAGCAACTCTTGAATTGACAGCGTAACACAACCCCATCTCCGTTATAGTGGGTACGACCGTGGTGGTTGTTTCCGACCGTTGCTCGAAGGTAAGCAGAGGTTCAAAATGAAAAGATAAGTTCAATAATGTTTCCATATATTTATTTGGAGGAATGTCTGGATATTCTTGGACATATTCAAAACTCTTATAAGTTGCGTTTGCCAAGCTCCTGATGAATTTTTCAAATTTAACTTTATTTTCGTCGGTAAAATTACTGAAAAATTTTACTTTAAATACAATTGTCATCTCGGTGGTCTAGGGGCCAAATTCCCACTTTAAGAGTGGGTTACCTATTTATGATATATATTGATGACCGACAACAGTGCGCGATTTATAGCAACAGATTCCAGCACTTATTCACTTTGCCACGTA
The DNA here is from genome assembly GCA_905147225.2 of Euproctis similis. NCBI lineage: Eukaryota > Metazoa > Arthropoda > Insecta > Lepidoptera > Erebidae > Euproctis > Euproctis similis. The sequence continues at coordinate 20,727,436 of LR990115.1, read as the reverse complement.
ATAATTTAGCAAGTCGTAATTTATCAGCTACTATACAGTAAGAGTTGTGAAGAATTGGTCCTGGTCCACTATAACAACCAATTAAAGTTATATAGCTTATTTAATGTATTCTTATACCAGATGTTGTGACTAGCAAAATAATTGACAAAACTCCCGCTTAAAGTTATTATAGTGCTTGAGTTATGCAGATTGTCGCGGAATGGACCGTCTCGATCGGTGAAATACCAAAAGTGACTGGAAAAATATCTCTGCCACTACTTTCATTTGATGAATTTTTCGATAACAACGTTTGAATCTGTGTTCTGTTCAATCTGAAACTCTGCTTAAGAGTAGTGTGGGTTAGTGCAACATCTCTTTTTAACAGCTTTCATTAACGTAAAATGTTGACTTTTATAAAATTATTAGCAGACCGCGCAAACTTGATACCACCATATTTTATACATTTACTACTCAAAAAATTATTCGCTCTATTCGTATTAATCATAGCGTGATGATGACCTAAAGTAGAACTGTTTAATATTTTTTTAAATTCAAACCAGTTATTTTTGAGATTTGCTAGTTCAAACAAACCACCAAGCTCTAAGTTCCTAGAGATAGAGAAAGAAAAAGAGAAGACAATTTGCTAGTGCTTAACATACGTAACTCTTCGTTATTCAGCAGGCTTCATCTGTGTTACAGTAATATTATCATTCAGTATTTCAACTCGGCTGTAAGTTTGAAATAAATGCAGATAGGTACGTTAATGTGACTTAGGGATGCCCTCCTCCAAGAACGCTCATCGTCGTTCATGGCTATTCATTTACCACTATATCCGATGTCTCACCAATTTACAATTTCAAACAATAAGAATAATTACTCTTACCTAGTGTAAACTTTTAGTTTCTTTCGATCAATCTTGTCATAAGTATCAGGACATAAAGTCACACTTGGTAATGTAGTGTTCCAAGCGAACATATCTCTGTCCATAGAAATCACGGTTGGTGAAGACTGATATCTAATCCAGGTCAAACTTGAAAGATATATTGATCCAATAATGGAGAGTTTGATGAGGATCAACCAAAAAATTCTACGAAAAGTATTTAATAAAATGAATCAACAGAAATACATCCCTTATTTTTAAAACATTATAAAAATTGTAATAGTATATAAAATTGGTATAAAAACCACCAGCAGATTGTATTATAGCTTCAAATGAGGTACCATAATTTAACATTATAACAATTACACTATATAACCAATAAATTTAAAGCTAAATAATAAAGCTTTTATTTAAACGCTCTAAAGTAATGTAAATAATTTTACCATATCCATATACCCATATTGCAGAAATGCTTAAAATATCTATTCCTTAATATTGGATAATCCGCCATATTGGATTTAGAACAACGTCACAGTACTTTTTGAGTAATACTCAACAAGTTGTTGATACCTTTTGCTTGATACCCATATTGCACAAATCCATTAAAAATATCCATCCCGTCATCTTGAATGGTCCGTCATATTGAATTTAGAATGATGCCACGCATCACAACGTGCATTATCATCCAAAGTAAACGTGCATACAAAAATTCAGCAATTGAGTTGAGCAAAATTCCACCCGAACATACTTACTTGCATACTGTGCAAGTTAAATAAAATCTTTTAACAATGAGCATTTTCAACAACAAAATCTATGGGGGAAAAGAAACATTCTACAAATATAAAGTTTGAAAATAAAACGATAATTACTACTCACGTTTCCAAATTATATCTGCGTTTTGCCACCAAATGGTTAAATCCGTGAATTGAGACAGTGTCCAGGAACAGCGTCAAATACGCTTTGGCTTTCTCATACAATGTGTACATTTTATTTCTGAGCTCTAAATTCTGAACGTGATAACTTTGTGAATGTTCCTCAATGCTTCTTGATTGATTTGAAGTAATTTGATGAAACATTCATTATTAAATTTAATATCATATAAATTGTTTATATAATAGAATGAATGTGTTACAATCGATAATCACTTGTGTTGAGGCTGACATAATAACTCATGCAATGGCATATTATATCAAACATCGAGATAATGATCTAGCGTATGAAAAATTATGTATTCATCATTCCATTAAAATAATTTTACTGTCTTTTGACACGATATTTCTAAAGTCTTTATTAAGGTAGTGATATCAAACAGTTTGAGTAATCTATATTATATTACTTGTAAGTTAAAATTTCCTAGCATAACAACCTCACTTTGACCTGGTCTAATTTGCTTATCTTCGTTGATATAACAATATAGTTCTCTCAAAATTGACATGAACTCTCTTAATAAGTATTTATACGTAAACTTTGTTTTGCAAATCACACAAATTATATCATCTAGATTGCCAATAATTATCAATTGTATTATCGTATCATATTTCTCTGACTTTATCCCAATATCACTACAATCTACAGCTACCAAAAAGGCGCGAAGACTTTTTGGGTATTAGGGGCGTTGAATAAAATAAAATGTTATTAAAATAACCCTTGGAAAATATATAAAATAGGGACAAAATATTCATATGTTGTCCAAGTAAAAGGTAAAAAATGGTCAAAATTAAAATAAAATCCGATTAAAAAAGTACGTAGAGTCCTTCCGTGTGGAAGAAGTAAAACTTCGTAAGGTAAAAAAAATAGAAAGTGCTATAAATAGATTTTTAGCGAAATCATATTTGTTTTATTAAGACAAAATTTATTGACGTGGCTTCTATTTCACAATTGAGTTTAATGATCTTTTTCGAGTGGACAAATATCGGCCCGTAACGAATCCCTCGACTTCTGAATCAGAAGCATAAAGTTCGACCACAGGACCGAGATTACTAACTACATAATATGGTATAAGAGCTAGCAACGTTTTTGAACGACGAATTGAGGTCGGCCAGTTTTAGGATAATATGTTCTTCTCTTTCTCCTAAACGTAACGCAGGCTTGCTAGCGGAATTAGTTGCGTTCGTTTCTGCGCAGCCTACTTATACACGTAAAATATAGATTTTTCAAATCATTTTAAGAAGATTTTTGTTTATTACATTATGTTCATTGAAGTTTTTGCAACATATATTAATTTTGCCAGACCGATCTGATGTTGCTAAAGCTATGCCAGACGCAATTTTAGATGGAAAAAATTTTGATTCTTCAAATCAATTTCGTATGGCCGAAATTTTGATATGATTTTATGTAGGTATCTAAAACCCAGATTAATTTTGCCAGACCAGTATCTGGTTGCTAACCTTCTGCCAGACGTATCCAAAAGTGAAAAGTGATGTAGATCATTTTGCTTGGTCTTGCAATTGTTGTCGAATAAATTACAGAGAAAAGACTGAAAACAATGAAATAAATTTGTGGATGAGTACGGTATCAAAGTAGTAATACATTGTTGTAGAAAAGTAAGATTTCAACTATGAAAATCTTACTTAAAAAGGCGAAAGTTTGTAGGTATGATGTATATGCATGACTCTAACTCTTTCGCGTAAAAACTACTAAATGAATTGTAATGAAACTTTACAAGATACAGCTTATACATCAGAACAACACACAGGCAAGAACTTATAAAGCTTCTGTATGGATTGTTCAAAATATGGCGATAAATATTAACAGAATTAACCATGATATGTCGTTTATCGCGTACGCTGCGAAAATTATAGATTAAAAACAAAAACATATTTTGAAATATTAAAAACCATATTGTACCGTGACAGCGTCCCGAATACCAGAAAAAGTATTAAAAATTAAGTAATAAAAATTAAGAATCTACTGTTGACTGTTAGTCTGCAGGGTCAGCTAGTTTTTTATAAAATGTGAATGTATGGTTTGTTATAGTTAAATAAAATAGTTTATACATCAGAATAACATACAATACAATAGCATATATCGTCATATCTAAAAAAATAAAATTGAAGTGTCTGTTTGTAATATGGAATATTTTTGCTATATGGCGCATGCATAAGAATTTAGTAAACCTACGGTACATACAACAAAATGTTTTTTTTGGTGTCTGTCTGTTTGTTTAATCCGGCTAATTCCTGAAATAACTGGACCTTTGACTTGGATTCATTATTTTTATATTGGTATCTAATATAGACATTATGTGATGAAGGTTGACTGAGGAGCTACTATTATACCCTTGTTCTGATCTTGTTAATTATTTTTTGTAAGATTACTAGGTACCATAAAGTAATTAATAAATAACATAGGATGAATGTTTACTATTTCTGTTTTTCATTAAACTATCCATGTAATGTAATGTAATACTTGTAGTATACTTAATTCACAAATCACACTAATACTAAATAAAGAAATATTTAGTAGAAACTACATTCTGAAAACGAGTAATAAATTAAGAAAGAAATAAAAAAAATTGTACATGTAATTACATACCAAAATATTAAAGTAATAAATTTGTGTTTTTCTTAATCATTCACGATTAATCCTAGTAGTATTAGTTTAAACACTCACTATTTACTCATCAAAAGCAACATTTATATTAAAAGCACTTAAAAAAACAAACAAATACTTGCATAAATGTATATTACGTCGTTCGCATCATCATTTCAATACATGTCGCTATATCTTAAATTAAATTGAGAATAGTCGCTCAAATCTACGTCGTTAATCTTTACAATAGTTTTAGTCCCCGTGGTGGTTGGTGGTGGTGGTAAAGCTCCTCGCTTCTGATTCAGAATTCATGGTTTGGATTCTGGACACATACCAATGATTCCTCAGAATTCTTTTCTGAAGTAATATTGATAACTGACAACTTTGTGCCCTGTATATATAGATTTATTAGGAAATTTCTTGGATTTATATTTTGACAAAATTTGTAAAGCAAATAAGAGCGGGAAAGAGAGAGACTACAATTTCTTTTCAAACATTCAAAGTCAAAGTCTCTCTACTAGTCTGCTCCAGTATTAAAATTGTATATTTGGTATATTTATTTAAGTTTTTGCTCACAAATAGTATGTTACCATATATAAACTGGGAGGTAACTGTTAAAATGCCAATTTCCTTAACATGTTCTTTGAGGGAGGCCTTGGCACCATGGGCATTACACTCGCATGTGTTCAGCGATATCCGTAACTATACCAGAAGAGTCGCAGCGTGAGGAAGTAGACTATCTCCAGGAAGCTGAGCACGCAGCCACCGAGGTACAGGCCTGCCATACTTCCTACAGCCACTGCCAAAATAAACATCCAGTTACTATCGCTAACTATTATAACAAGAGACATATTACTTATTATTATTGTCTTCTTCCTGTCTTGTATCTGAATCAAGAAGTCCCGGGAGAGACTCGAAACTCAAATGAATGTTTTTTCAGTTCTTTCTTCTTTTTAGTAAGTTATGTGGGATATATAGTTATGACTATTTTGTTACCACTATTTTGTGCCACATATTTTGTTAAGGCCTATTAATAAGAGACCTTATAGTGAAAAATGTGTAAAGTTACAAAGAAAAAAATTATTTTTCTTTTTTTCGTCTGGAAGAAAACCAAACAATTTCTTATTTACACCAAATATATAATTTGCTTTTACGGAATAGGCAACGAGTTCGTTACTTTCTGCCTAAACATTACTTTTCAAAATTTTCAATATGATATTGAAGTGTAGTGTACCTCAATTCACCCGCAGGCCCTAGATATAAGTATGAGCAGACCAATTTTAAAGGTGTCAGTATGATTCTTAAATATTACATACCCAAGAGATCGGTGTCACCGAAAATTACGTCACGTCTATATCTCACGCGTGAGTAAGTCATCATACCCCACTGAAGGGTTGTGCCCCATGTCCACTTTTTATTTGGCTGAAGAAGATCATCCAGACAGGAAATGTATTCAATATATAACAAGTCATAAAATCTCCTTTAAGAGGTAGCCACAGATAACGATGTGATTCTAAGACAATACCGTCGACAATTGGGTATTTGAAAAATTTTTTTTTCCGATAAATGGTAAGATCATTTAAGTTACATAGCAAAGCTTTTTTATTTTTTTTTATTTTCAATATATTTCAAAAGATATATCAAAATAAAATTCAGTTCTTGAGTTCAATACCGAAGACACTCCGACAGATCCCGAACAAACACGAGCGCGTATGACGTCATAATGTTAGTCTTCACTCATTGCAGTATAAACAGAGATAATAAGTAGAGTGTTTTAATCTATTTAACTTTGTTGTCATTATTAAATACTCAAATATATATTCAAAATGTAAAACCTCAGATGTTATCGTTCTTGTTTTGTACCATTATGTACGAATACTACAAAGGAAAAACTTCTGACTAAATGTTTCTAAATCTTCCCCAAGATGAAAAGCGTCGAAATAAATGGTTTCAAGCAGTGCATCATGAAAATTCCAAAACAAAATAAAAATTTTGTGATTTCACCTTTAGCAAATTCCAAAAGTTTCTTTTTTTATGGGGCAAACGAGCAGGCGTGTCACCTGATTAGTAGCGCCGCCCATGGACACCTGCAACACATATAGTGTTACAGTTGCGTTGCCCACGCATGGGGAAGGGGGGTGGGCTTCCGGGTACCTCTCTCACGGAACAAAACGCGGCATGAGTCGATGTCGCCGTAACTCTCACGCGACGCTCTACAATTTATGGAATAAATAATTATATTTAATGTAATGGAGAATAAATACTTAGAATATTTTTCATTTATTATATAACTAGCTGACCCGGCGAACTTTGTTCCGCATCAAAAGAAATAAATGAGTAATTTTGGATATCATGAGGTTCAATTTCTGCCATTTATCGGCTTTAACTGCTGTCTCGCTATGTTAATACTGCAATATCTTCGAAAATATTCGTTTAACTTGCATGCCGTAAAGGGCCAGGATCATTTTTGAGAGCCAAGATTACATGCACAATCTATTTAAGACGCTTAGTTGGATGAAAATTAATGCTGTAATGTTTAAAATCGCTCCATAAATAAGCCACTATTTCTCATAAAAAGTAAAAAAATAAAAATGATCATTGTGGGTTATCCCTAAGCATAATACCGCATCAAAATCCGTTGCATAGTTTTAAATATATAAGCATATAAGGGGACAGACAGCGGAAAGTTTGTTTTATACTGTGTAATGATTTTTAACACTTACCTGACTTACCTTGATGCCTTGGTACCTTGAACTTCAGCAGAATGAAACCGAACGTCATTTTAAAAAAAACCGGTGATCCTAAATATATCAATATCAGGAATATTATTAGACTTTGCCTTAATAAATCCTTTATTAATTATTAATTTATTAAATCCTTAATAAATCCTTTATAGTCTCGGTGGTCCAGTGGTCGAGCACACGGCTTCTGATCCAGAGGTGCAGGTTCGATTCCTGACACTGGCTCACACCAATGACTTTTCGAAATTGTTTTCGGAAGTTATGTATGATAAATATCGATGACTGAAAACTTTGTGCCCGGTATGGCAATAGGTTCGCCACCTATTCCATTTGGGACGTAAACATAACGGCGAGACGAGGCTTAACAGCCGCTGCCTACACCTTCGGGTAACAAAAGGCGTGAATTTATGTTATGTTATGTTATGTTATCACACATACCTAATCGGAACCAACTAACAAATTAGCAATAAATTTTCAATATTACCTCTAATAACTATATCTAACCTAACCTCTTGTACATCGGCGTCGATTAGCAGACTGCGCGTTTCTGCTAAAAATTTTATCCAATGAAATCGACTATCCGAATCTGTTACAGAAGATATATATTAAGGCTTCACACAGTATCACCAGATTTAATCCGCCCTTATCGGTCCCGTTCTCGTCAAGTAACTATAGACAAAATTCTTTCATTGTGCGAGCGAGTCGAGATTTTAATAGTCTTTGTAACGTTTATTCATTTGATCGTTTTATTACGAAATGCTCCGAGATAAGCAGCAAGTTAAACAGTTCATTTTTCAATTCCTAATCAGTATTTTCCTTTATTTTTGAATCATATTGTAACTTTTGAAATGGTTTAAGTTGGTAGGTTGTTTAGTTTAAAATTTCATTCGTGAAAACCTGTAATTGGCTGACTTCTTCATATACCATCGTTATTCTTACTATTCATAGCTGTTGGTTTTTCTACTGTAATAAATAAATAAATATTATTGTCTAGTCACGTGTAATAGCCGTAAACGCTGTACTGTTAATAGCTATAACATTATGACGTCACAACTATGATGACCAATCATGGCGCGTTTATAGTCACGTGATTTTTATTTAAATTTCTCAAATTTTTAATTGTTTATAATTAATTTCTCGAATTAACTTTTCGAAATTGTTTTCGGAAGTTATGTGTGATAAATATCGATGACTGAAAAACTTTGTACCCGGTATGGCAATAGGTTCGCCACCTATTCCATTTGGGACGTAAACATAACGGCGAGACGAGGCTTAACAGCCGCTGCCTACACCTTCGGGTAACAAAAGGCGTGAAGTTATGTATGTATGTATGTTATAATTAATAATTTTTTTTTTTTTTAAGTTTTTCCATTAAATATCAATATTATTAATAATACAGTTCTAAAATACATAAAAAAATCAATAATTATTTTTTTATTCAAAAACCCAATTGTATCAATCAACTTAAGGGACAATCAGGGGTTGTGTCAGCGCACTGAATAATTAAAATTAACTTACTCGGGTGAATTGTATACAGCAACGCTTGAATTAACAGCATTACAAAATCCCATCTCCGTTATAGAGGGTACGACAGTGGTGGTTTCTGACAGTTGTTCGAAGATAAGCCGAGGTTTAAAATTAAAAGATAAGTTCTATAATGTTTCCATATATTTATTTGGAGGTATGTCCGGATATTCTTCTACATATTCGAAACTCTCGTAAGTTGCGTTTGCTAAACTCCTGATTAATTTTTCAAATTTAACTTTATTGTCGGCGGTAAAATTACTGAAAGAATATATTATGGGTGGTCTAGAGGTCAAGCTCCCCGCTTTTTGATCAAGAAATTGGTTATGTGTTTGGTTTTCACAGACACTTAAAAATAGTCAAAAAGTATAGATCAAACATTTTATCTAAAATGAAAAACTTAACACGAGCGCTTGAGGAAAGTGCCTCCATGAAACCAAAAAACACGGAAGCAATTGCCATGAGCGGCACGATTTCGAATGTAGAGGCTATCATGAGAGGCAAGGATCTCATGCGCCAAATACTCTTTTGAAACCATTTGAAATAAATAATTACATTATTATAGATACATATAGATATATATCATTACATAGTATAAAACAAAGTCACTTTTCGCTGTCTGTCCCCTTATATGCGCATATCTTTAAAACTATACAAAGTTTGTGGTTTTGATCTATAATTCATGTATAGTGTAGTAAAAAAAAGTGATAATTTTCAAGATTTAGAACTTTAATCGTAAACGCTGCCTGAACCCTAAGTGATAAATCAAAACTATGTACTACATTATTATACACCTTTAAAAGGTCTACAAAAAGTCCGCGAGGGCATATGTCTATCTCTTAGGGATAACCCACAATGACCATTTTTATTTTTTTACTTTTTACGAGAAATGGCCTATTTACGAAGCGATTTTAATCATTACAGTATTAATTTTCATCCAATTTAGTATCCTAAATACATTGTGCGTGTAATATAGATGATCCTGGCCCTTTACAGCATGCAATTTAAATAAATATTTTCGAAGATATTGCAGTATTAACATAGCGGGACAGAAGTTATTACTTTTGATGCGGAACAAAGTTCGCCGGGTCAGCTAGTCATATATAAACTGGGAGATAGCTATTAAAATGCCAATTTTCTTAAAACGTTGTCTGAGACCCCAATTTATAATTGAAATATTTGATAGATATCGATAAGTGACAAAACTGTTCCCGAGTGTGGCAGTAGGTTACTCCACCTTTACTCTTTGGCATGCAAAAATTCGACGTGGTACTACCCATATAAAGGATGATGATGCCAGATCAAGAAAATTATATTTTCTTATATCAGAGCTAGAAGAGCCAGACCATTACGCAGCGATCTGCGTGACTTTGATGTAATGGTCTGGCTCTTCCAGTGAAATAGCACGACCACTCAGAATATCGGTGTAAAGTGGTTAATGCCGCATTTCAGTATACTGCACACTATTTGTGTTATAAGTTTCCATAGGCGGCTTTTGTCATTTACCACCAGGTGATTAACTTGCTCCGTTACCCTTATACACATAACTTCACGCCAAATCCCTTGCGGGGTAGGCAGAGAGAACAGAGCGCCATAAGGCACGATTCTTACACGTCTCACTCGCTTCGTTGACTTTCATAACTCTTTTCATGCACGCGCGTCGGTTTTTGAGGCTCCTAACATCAAGTTCCTCCAGAACACGTTCTATTTGGTCATGGAATGTGTGTCTTGGCCGTCCTCGACTCCTACATCCATCCGCTTTTGCATTGTATATCTGCTTAGTCAGTCTTGCGTCAACCATTCTTTCTACATGTCCGAACCATCGGAGCATGCCCTTTCTTACTTTTACACCGACACTCTCTTTCAAACCAACTTTCTTCCTTACAACCTTGTTTTCTACGCGGTCAGCGAGAGTCACTCCGCAGATTTTGCGCAGTGCCCTCATTTCTACCGCGTTTATTCTACTTTCATGCATACTCTGCCATACCCAGCTCTCGCTTCCATAAGTTAGCGTTGGGATCAGGACTGCATTGTGGATTGCTAGCTGGGCTTTTCTGCTAATGTTTTTTGCGCCCAGGAATCTGCCCAACACTCCATTTACGCTATTTCCTATCGGCACTCGTCTTTCTACATCCGCGGTGTACCTTCCATCCCTGCTAAAAGCGCATCCAAGATATACAATTTCATTTACCTGTTCCAGCACTACATCATCAACCATTATCCTTGCATCTGTTCTGGATTCCTCCCTTTCAAACACCATAACTTTTGTTTTCGTCGCATTCAACTGCAAGCCTTTAATCATGCAATCATCTTTCATAGTAGTGACTAGTGTTTGCAGGTCCGACGGCGATTCGGCTAGAAGCACGGCGTCATCTGCGTAAAGCAGGCAGCTCACAACTAGGTCACCCATTCGCATCCCTACATCCATCGATCTCACTCTCTGGAGACAACAGTCCAGGTACAGGATGAACAGTCGAGCGGAAAGCACGCAACCCTGTCTGACGCCGATATTGACGTCAAACCAGGGGGACAAGCCGCCGTCAACACGCACACACGCTGTGCAGCCCTCATAAGTGGACTGCACAGCGCGCAACAGTGCTCCGCTCACCCGGGAATATGCCCCACAGATCCTTTCGTAACACTCTGTCAAACGCTTTTTCCAGATCCACAAAACGACAGAAAACCTTCCGGTTAACAGCCAGTTGTTTCTCCACGATGTCCCTTATCATTTGTAAAAAAACAGATATATTAAACAATACGACTGATTCATCTAACCTGGTATACGCTTTAATTTTTTTTAGATCAATGTTGTCATAAGTATCAGGACATAAAGTAACACTGGGTAATGTAGTGTTCCAATCGAACATATCTCGGTCCACAGTAATCACGGTTGGTGAAGACTGATACCTCATCCAGGTCAAACTTGAAAGATATACTGATCCAATTAGGGAAAGTATGATAAGGATCAACCAAAAAATTCTGCGAAAATAATTTAATGGAACTTAAAACATATCAAGTAATAATATTATATATGATAGGTAAAGAAGTCACCAGCAGATAATGAATTAAGGTGGTGGTGACACGTGCATAAAAAAATCACACCAAGCTTCCACCCGTGGTTTCGTCTCTGCTCTTATTTACCGTAGCGGTTGTTGTACTCGAAACATAAACAGTTACGGACAGTCCGGAAAAGTACAATGTACCGAATAGTAAAGATTAAAAATTAAACGTTAAATTACTACTCACGTTTCTAAATGATTGCTTCTTTTCGCCACCAAATGGTTAAATCCGTGAATTGACACAATGTCCAGGAACAGCGTCAAATATGAATTGGCTTTATCATACAATGTGTCATCATTATCAGCTTTTTGATGGCCACTGTTGGACATAGTCTTTCCCCATGTATACAAATTACTTTTTCTTAGCTCTGAAATCTCTCAGAGTTCAGAACGTGTCAATCATGTTAATCTTCCATATTAATTCCTGATTTTTTGGCATTTTTTTCACGCAACAATATTGTTATACAATATTCTGACATAAATTGTATAAATAATATTGGTGTTAAAATCGATAATCACTTATAACGAGTGTTGTGGCTGCATAAAAACTCATGCATTGTCAGATGATGATGATATAAAAAGTTATATATTCATAATTCCATTAAAATAATTTTACTGGCTTTTGACACGGTTAGTTAGCCATTGTTAAAGTGACATTTGGAGTTTTCATCAGATTAATTAAAATTATTAAAAAGTGTAATAGTAATAGTAATGATATATTTTAACAGACTAAACTAGTTTGTATACTTTGATAACTTAACACCTTTTTCACCTGAATGTATAAGCTGTGGTTCTTATTCCGTCATAAAAATTATTTATAATATACCAGTTCACCCTGTGAGCTTTGTTTCGCAACGAACCAAAAAATAAGAAATAAATATGGTCATTGTGGCTTATCGCTAAGACTAAGACTTACACTACCTTGAACTTGTTTGTAGACCTTCTTCAGGTGTTTAATAATGTAATACATTATTTTGATTTATTACTAACTAGCTGACCCGGCGAACTTTATTCCGCATCAAAAGTAATAAATGAGTAAATTTTGGATATCATGAGGGTCAATGTGTGCTATTTATCGGCTTTAACTGCTGTCCCGCTATGTTAATACTGCAATATCTTCGAAAATATTTGTTTAAATTGCATGCTGTAACGGGCCAGGATCATCTATATTACATGTACAATCTATTAAAGACACTTAATTGGATGAAAACTAATGCCGTAATGTTTAAAATCGCTTTGTAAATAAGCCATTATTACTCGTAAAAGGTAAAAAAACAAAAATGATCATTGTGGGTTATCCCTTAGAGATAGATATATGCCCTTGCGGACTTTTTTGTAGACCTTCTGAAGGTGTTTAATAATGTAGTACATTGTTTTGATCTATCACTTAGAGCTCAGCCAGCGTTTACAATTAAAGTGCTAAATCTCGAAAATTATCATTTTTCTTTACAACATCATATATGAATTATAGATCAAAACCACCCGGTTCACACCCTCTAACTATTAAAAAAACCGCAACAAAATCCGTAGCGTCGTTTTAAAGATATACGCATATAAGGGGACAGACAGCGGAAAGTGACTTTGTTTTATACTATGTAATGATGGTTCAACCCGCGTTCGCAATTAAAAATCTTAAATCTCGAAAATAATCACTTTTTTTACTACATTATATACAAACTGACATCCTCTCTGTTAAAAAAACCAGCATAAAAAGTTTCAAAGATCTTAGCATATAAGTTGACAGACAGCGGAAAGCGACTTACTTACTTTTTATCCTCTGTAATGATTTGTAATAATGATAAATTCCTAATAAATGAATTGCTGAATCCTAAGCACTTAGAGTGAATATTCAGAATTGGGATAATCATCACACAACTTTTTATCAAATAAATGGGATAAACATAAACAACCTTACAACATATTATATATTTATTATGTTATTAAGATACAAGCCAAAAACGTTAATTATTTTAGCTGGGATTTACATTAAATCTAAAGTATTTTCCTTAATTACATTAATATCAATACAGTAGTTAAATATTGTACCACTATACAAGTACCTACTACGTAGCTACATTTTTGCAGTCTTAGCCTAATTTCATTTCTAAGCAATATACCAGCAGATTATCGAACTTTTTAGAAAGCATGACTGGTCTATAAGGTCACTGCCACCTATTTGATGAGATCAAGTAGTACATATTTGGTTTAGGGGTATAGGCCTAATACTGATATTAATTCATATTGTACGAATAAATTTAATTATTTTTTTCAACCTCGATTTTCGCAACTTTTCGTTTATAATTATAACACAGAAGCCTTAAAGTAAGATAATAAACGATCTCGATAAAACTGAGCACACTGCAACCAAGAAACAAGCCTGCCATACCTCCCACGGAAACTGTGAATAAAAAAAAAAACATATTTGTAAATTTTATAATTTACGCTTCTAATTTGGAGAGCTCCACACGGAATTTTTTCAATGAAGAAACCTTACCCAATAAATCGGTGAAACCAAATATAATGTCACGTTTGTATCTCATCCTGGGGTACGCAACCATTCCCCATTGCAGATTAGTGCCCAAGACCCACTTGCTTAGTGTCTGCAATAAAAATATCAATATGTTAATAATTAATTAATAATCTGTAGGTATTATATGAAAATGTTGTCTCTGTAACCTGAATTATTAATTTAGTGGATGATAATTCATTATAGATAACACGTTCGACACCAGATACTGATGCATGCCATTTGACTCACAAAATTTCGGCCTATTAGGCATTAGGCCTTGCCATCAATTCGATGAAAAAAGGTAATTTGTTTTTATTATAAAAACATATATACAGTGATATAATAAATTAAATCAGCAAAATTGCCACTGTCTGAAACTTGATTAACGAAGGATGTGAAAGTACATACATTCATACATAACTTCACGCCAAAGCCCTTGCGGGGTAGGCAGAGAGAATGGACCGCGATAAGGCATGATTCTTTCATACCTCATTCACTTCGTTGACTTTCATAACTCTATTCATGCACGCGCGTCGTTTTTTGAGGCTCCTAACATTAACTTCCTCCAGAACAACGTCCCAACGTCCTCGACTCCCACATCTCATCACCATCTCATCACCATCCGCTTTTGCATTGTATATCTGCTTAGTCAATCTTGCATCATCCATCCTTTCTACATGCCCTTTCTTACTTTTACACCGACACTCTCTTTCAATCCGGCTTCCTTCCTTACAACCTTGTATTCAACGCGGTCTGCGAGGGTCACTCCGCAGTCCGCGACTCCAATTTGCGCAGTGCCCTAATATCGACCGCGTCCTACTTTCCTGGACACTAGGCCATACCCAGTTATCGCTTCCATATGTAAGATCAGTATTGCCTTGTGGATTGCTAGCTGGGCTTTTCTGCTAATATTTTTTTGCGCCCAGGGATCTGCCCATTTACGCCATTAACTACTCATTTTACTCTAACGCCACTCATTTTTCTACATCCGCGGTGTACCTTCCATCCCTGCTAAAAGCCTATCCACGCATGTGAAAGTAGATAGAAAAAAAAAGTTTTAAATAATTCCAACAACAGAAAACAAGCAGTTAACGTCGTATTTCTATGAATGTTCAGTAAGGATAGGCTTTTGACCTATTGATTTTTTTAATTTTTCAAACAATCTAATACTTACATTAGAAGCTACTACATAATAAACATCATCACACAAAGGGAAGCAATTACACTCCAGCCTCTTTCCATCCTTATTTTTAAGAGTATACAGTTCATCTGAAAAAAATAAATAAAATGAACAATACTTGCAGCTAGCCAATAAGCTGTTTGTGAGGTAAAGGTGACACAATCACAACACTTAATGCACCTAAATTTTATGAAAGACAATTATACATATTTATACTTTGTTCTCACTTTTCGACATTTATTAGTTTTTCCTTAGTCGTCTCGACGTCTCTATTAGTTTTTCCTTAATTCGTTGCATGATACTTTTGAGGATTCCTTTACAATATATTAATTGTACACTAAACATTCAATATAGTTATAACAATTTACCTTTATATTTTGATAAACATTGAAAACCTCTGTAGTCACATATTTTTTCTCCAGCTGAAAGAGATAACGGATTTTAGTAAATATTTATCTCAAGGTATTTTAAAAAGGTGAAAAATATGTCATGCCCATCCTACTGTGTATATATTTGCTATAATCATTCATTGAATCGCTTTGTGTTCCTTTCAAATGCCAGTTAAAGCGGAGCATATCCTAGCTTATTTTTTTAAGCAAACACTCTGTCTGCATTTTTAAATAAACCAAATATTTTACATAGATTATTTACCGATTCTTCTATAAAAATGTGGGATACATTGGCAGTACTTCAAACTCAATTTTATACGACACTCCATCCGGCATGTCATATAAGTGTAGACAGAATTGTGTTTTAAATTGTTCTCGTGAGGAAATCTGCAACGCCGCTGGTTTATACTCAACCTGTGCAAAGTAATTTTGTCAGTATTATAATATCAAGGATACAGTTGGAAGTGATAGGGCCACGTGGTTTTTCTGTGTGAACGGGGGCTCGATCGAAAAATACCAGGAACTATCATATAGTCAATGTAAAGTGGCTCTTATCGCGTTTCGTTCGATGAGCGGTGTATCTGTAGACTCTCCCCCTTCCTTATAATAATATCTTGGACACAATACACACAGCGCCCTTAAATGCTTGTGTTAAGGAACCTAGATAACGTATATTAATACATATATACATTTTTTGTACACTTAGAAAAACAACCAGACTCCATACAAACATTTAAGCTTGTCAAAAATATTTGTACGCGTGTGGGGCGCAAACTCGCCAACCTCAATTCTGCAATCGGTAGTTTTATGAATGCACTACGAGGCCTGTGCTGTGGCAATACAGCTATAAACCTCACGGTATTGCAGATCTTCATAGTGCTAGACGCTTACCATCCGGTGACACGCAGAAAGGAAAGTCTTCTTATTAAGAGTGACTAAAATGATAGAGAAAAGTCCAAAGGAGGTTGGGGGATTGTGTACCTAAATGTAGATAATGTTCTGATGATGATTCATGGAAAAAAGATAAAAAGGATGAATTGTATATCTTGGATGCGCTTTTAGCAGGGTTGGAAGGTACACCGCGGATGTAGAAAGACGAGTGGCTATAGGAAATAGCGTAAATGGAGCGTTGGGCAGATTCCTGTGCGCTAAAAACATTAGCAGAAAAGCCCAGCTAGCAATCCACAATGCAGTCCTGATCCTAACGCTAACTTATGGAAGCGAGAGCTGGGTATGGCAGAGTGTGCATGAAAGTAGAATAAACGCGGTAGAAATGAGGGCACTGCGCAAAATCTGCGGAGTGATTCTTGCTGATCGCGTAGAAAACAAGATTGTAAGGTAGGAAGTTGGTTTGAAAGAGAGTGTCGGTGTAAAATTAAGAAAGGGCATGCTCCGATGGTTCGGACATGTAGAAAGAATGGAGGATGCAAGACTGACTAACCAGATATACAATGCAAAAGCGGATGGATGTAGGAGTCGAGGACGGCGTTCTATTTGGTCATGGAATGTATGTCTTATACATTCCATGACCAAATAGAACGTGTTCTGGAGGAAGGTGATGTTAGGAGCCTAGGAAAAGAGTTATGAAAGTCAACGAAGTGAGTGAGGGCTGTAAGAATCATGCCTTATGGCGCTTAATTCTCTCTGCCTACCGCGCAAGAGATTTGGCGTGAAGTTACGTATGTGTATGTATGTAAGGACGACATCATGTGCTAATCACAAAACTTAATAATGCTTGCAGTAATATTTTATACATACTTGGCTGCTCTTTGTGTAGTGTAGACCGTTAGCACAGTTACATACATTTTGAGATAAAACTTGTTTTCCGAATACAGAAATTTGGAAGTAATATCCGGCATCTCTTCAGGACCGTGTAAGTATACCTAGTAAAAAAATGTAATGCAGATTTAAGAAATTTTTATATCACCTTATTTATTGGATCAGGAGCCCGAATAGAGCTTGAAAACTTAATATGCCTTCATCCACTTAATAATCCATAATGACACACGAGATCAGGAAAATCATAAGTTAAAAGACAGGGTTCAAATTCGGACCTGAATTCGAATTGAACTAAAAACCGGAGTCCTGAAGCACGGGACAATAGGGATTTGTGACCCGAGAAATGTTTCTCGTCAGTTCAAATCCCTCGTCTCTTTTATTTCGACAGTAAGTGGAACTATACTATAGAGCAATTATACTTCTTACGGAATATGAAGTAGGCATGTCTATGATCTGAGCAAAAACTTCACCATCTAAAGGATGTATTTTTAGAATTGTCTTTTCTTCACTTAGAATATTCCATTTATTAGCTGCTCTGTACCTGATGGAACACAATTATTACTATTATTAATATTATATTATTAATATTTAATGATATATCTTCGAACATTACATAAAACGTTTAGTATAATAATTCTACTCACTCGGGAGAATTGTATACAGCAATTTTGGAGTTAACAGCAAAACAAAGTCCCATTTCTGTAATGGTCGGCATCGCAGACAATTTTGTATGGTCCACGCCGATTGTCAACGAGGGTCTGAACTGTTGTGAAAGATTAAGAAGCAACTCCACGTATTTGTCAGGTGGTATTCCAGAATATTCTGGCACGTGTTCGAAACTTTTGTACGTGGCGTTGGCAAGTCCAAGAATGAAGTTTTCCAATTGCTCTTTATTTTCTTCTTTAGAATTACTAGAATAATTTCGTTGATATACATATGTAATTACAGGATGTGAGAGATAAAGGCACTGAACAAGAATTTTGATCGGCAAACAAAAAACAATTGACGAGCCTCGTGGCGCATTGGTAAAAACTACCGGCTGCAGCAACGAGGTCGGGGGTTCGATTCCCACCCGAGCACAAATATTTGTGACAAACATGAATATTTGTGTGGCGTCTGGGTGTTTTTCTATGTATTATAAGTATGTATTTACAAAAGAAAAGTATATATGTATTAATATCCGTTATCTAGTATCCATAACAGAAGCATTTAATTGCTTAGCTTGAAACTAGAGGGCGCTGTGTGTATTGTGTCTAAGATATATTATTATTATTATAATTATTGACAGAAAAAATATTTCTTCAAACCTAATTGCAAGGAACTGAGCAAGAGCTTGTTAGAGGGATTTAAAGATGTTTTTGTAAAATATAAATAGAAATTGTATATCTAAAGAATCAATATATAGTGGGAAGGACTTTATTAACTTATAATTAATCTTAAAGAATTCTTAAACAAAACCCAATTTTGTTAATTAAAAAAAAGTTTGACGGTTGTTTTGTAACTTTTTTTATGTAATCTAGTTTCTATGCTAAGAAAAAAGACTTTAGTGATGGAAGTAATACTCACTTAACATAATGTTCAAGTTTCATTTTGTCTATGAAAGCCACGCTGTTTGGACAGATGGTGACACAAGGGAATGTCGTGTTCCAAGCAAACATATCCCGTTCTATGGAGATCACCGTCGGGGAAGATTGGTAACGAGCCCACGTCAGACGCGACAGGTATATTGAGCCGTACATTGAGAAAGCTATGATTGTTAGCCACAAAAAACTGAAAAACAAATAAAAATCTTAATCTACAAGGTATCAGGTTTTCCTTTTATATTTGACAGAGTGTAGGCAGCGTTTACTTATAAAGCTGAAAATACCCTCAACGATAAGTGGCACGCTTTCTTTATTTACAAGTCTATCTGTTATTATTATACACAACCTTAGGATAAGTTGGGTGTGACCTTAGACGATAATTACGTTGAATTTTAGTATTTCACTGTGTGAGTTTGAGAACAAAAACTGCCTGTAAGTTTTTACCTTACATTCTACTATTGAAAGGAATAAAGTCACTGGGTACTAGCTCGTCTCTGTACCTACTCACATTTCCAAAAATTGTCTTCGCGTAGCTATTAAATGATTTAATCCATGTATAGACGAATTTTCCAGAAATAATTTTAGATACGCCTTCACTTTATCCTTGATCAGTAAATATTTTTGATTCTTCCCACGAGACGTTTCCTGTTGATACATTTGATTACGAAAACGTTCAGAAAACATTATTCTTTAAAATTAAAGGGCAGTATCGTGATATGGCCGTGACTATTAACAAGCAAATGTGATACTGTCGGAATTGAATCGTATCAAAAAATATATATTCCATATTCATCTGATAAAACTAACAACTTCACCAAAATATGGATAATTACAAGAATCTAAAGCGTTTTGTCTATAGTTATAATGACTATTAATTGAAGCAATACTAAACCACATCACAATAGTCGAGATTACACGCAATTATTAAGGTTCTATAGTAAAATGACGTCCAATGTACATATTTCGTGTGCGTAATGCCTTTACTAATAATTCAATATTAATAGTTGAATATGTTTGTATATTCGCGTCTTTAATAATGGAAGGGGCAGGCAGAGTGTTTGCTGAGTCAAAAGTTATGTTGGTGGATGTATGAGAGATTTCTATGAGATCTGATCTCTTCGCCGTACACAATACCAACTTTCACAATACCAAAATCACAGACATTTTAGATAATTCTGATGAAATTGTGGCCGATCGACAATTAACTAAAATAATTATAATTCATATGGATTTGAACCAGTCAAATTTCCTGGCATGAATTGGCGCATCAAACAATTATTTTCATAATTTCTATTTTACGTTCTATGAGTTCGAAACCACCATACCTACACATTTTCGAATTTTATTGGGGTGTTAAAACATAAATTGCAAATGAATAGCAATAGATATTTCGCATTTAATTTTGGTAGCTGGGTTATATATGGAATTTCTGTTATCATAATCTTCTTGATACTAATTCGGTAAATATTACAAGGATTAGAGTACCAGTAATTTCATTTGACTTAACCCATAAATAATGGGGACCCAATATATCCCAACCCCGTCCGCAACAGTAGGTGTTATTGTTAAATTGGCTCAACAATCCCGAGGGTCTCAAAGGCCGATCTTAATTATTAGCAAGGTGTTTAAGGGTTGAATTTACGATGTGTTAATACGAACCGATATGCGTCGCTTGCAATTACGCTTAACCCTAAATTAAATTTACCTGGGGCCTCATAGACCCACATTTAACAACAAATTGGTGTAGTTTCGTGTTTATTGTGCTATTAATGGTGTAACTATTCATTTAAATTAATATACAATTTCTGTTTAGCACTTTATTATAGAGAATTTAAATATGTATTACCTACATAGAAAAGTATTTTATTAAATATGGTCCACATCAGGATAAATCTCTCTTACGACTCCCACGAGAAGATTTGGGGTGCCACTATCCTCTAGATCGATGACAAATAGATTGCCTGCTAAATGATAAACTTCATGTTCGTTTCATGTTTTATGAGTAAGTATCCAACTAAGTCTATGATAAATATAAGTTCAGACTTAATTAAAATTTGATTCACGAAATTGATAAAAATGTCGCGTCACGCGTTACCATAAAAATACTGAACGAATATCTAATTTAAAAAAAATAATAATTTCAAAACCAATCAAAAACGGAACAAAAAATGTGTCAACACAAAAACCTCGTCGTGTCAGAAGGTAAACAAGTTGAAACCTTACCTACGGAAAGGGACGCCCGCTAAAGTCTAATAATTTCCCAAGTGTCATGTCGCGCAGAAATAAATGAAGTGAAGAAAATAAATTTCATTTAAAAATCACGGCGCACCATTATTTTCCCAAGCTTCCCCTAATTAATTTCTTGTCACCGTCTGGATCGCCGCTGTGGCTCTGACAGCAGCTTAGAGCGGGACAGACATATTTTACTTACGATGTGAGCCAGTGAGACAGCTGTATAAAGGTGAGTCCGCTTCATTACCATCTTTTAGTAGTTAGCGGAAGTAGATACGAAGTTCGCTCCAGTCGAGTTCTGCTTTCCTGGTACTCTTTTATTAATGACCGTGAATAATGTTGAGGAAAATAAATCCCTTGTTTTTTGTTTATCGAAAATATATTTTTAAATGATTACTACAACAACAAGATAATTAATCCTGGTTTTAATTTATTTTTATTTTAATTCGTATCTTTTATTTCAAATCCAAGTAGTAAAATGTCTTCAGTATTTCATAACCTGTGTCTTCTAGTCAATTAGACCAATCAAATTAAAAAAAAATATTAATATCATAAATGACTATTTTCTGGCTGTTTCTTGTAGCTGGGTTCAATTTCCGCCCGAGATTACATACATTGCCAAGAAGAATTGACGTCAAGCAAGCAGCCAGTCATAAAACCACAGTCAAAACTTTTGACAACCTGGATTGGTTAGTTCACAAGTAATCATGTTGTGCCGACCCCACATAGAGTAGGATAAGGGCAAGAAAATTATATTGAACATATTTCTTTTGTATAAAGGAAAGTTTTCAGTGTATTCGGTAGAATCATTTATTCACTCGTCGGCGTCGTAGGAATGCTGCTTTCTAACTAAATATTATTATGTAGGTATGGCACTTGGAAGCATAAAAAAATTGTAAAATGGTTTAAAGTAAGAATAGAAACGGAGATTTAGAGACGTGGGCTTTGTTAATATTATGTACAGAAGATACGCCCAATTTGTTATGAATCGTTTATGTAAGTACCTATAGCAGTACACAACAAAAGGCGAACAAAGTTAGATAATTAAACAAGCTTAATTTTCTTGTACGAGTTATATTCGAGATGTTCTGGTGTTTACACAAAGTAACGGGCAAATATTGCCATCGGGAACGCTGAGGTGGAAATCTTGCGCGGCCACGAACTGTGGAGGTGGACTTTATCCTGTTTTTATTAATACATTTTGGACTTTGCTTTTTTGTTTCTGGAAATAATAGGATACTAGAAACACAGTTGTTGTTAACCTTTAATAAACTTTTATAAGATAACCACAAGGTTATCTTATAAAAGTTTATTAAAGGTTAATTAGGATAATATTATTTCAAAAATATTGTTCATGTAATCTTAAATTTATATTGTCTGGAGAAAATAACATGGAAACAAACGATTACATTCATATCTACAATCGTAGTAATTGAATAGATACATTTTTTCTATTTTCAATTATCTTTAATGAAACTTTACTAAATTTATATTTAACTCATCTAAATAAACATATGAAGAGTAAAATAAAAAATTAAGTACTTCATTGGTTTAAAGAAAAGCAACGAACGGAATAATGATCAATTCATAACATTTATCATGTATGTTCAAGAAAACATTAAAATTAGTTAACTATATAAAAAATGAAAATTTTAGTCAGGGATTTTTTGAATTCCGACTCGGATGGCCGAAAAGAAATTCTTTATACCAAAAACTAAAGAGCTATCGAGACAAATTGAAAAGCCTTTGCTATAAAAGTGTACCATCGACACCGCGCCAGCTTAATTTGAATATACAGCACACTGGAGTGTTTAATAAAACATTCAGTTTGATTTAAATTCTAACAAATCCGTACCTTTTGCGTCGCTCGCCGCGGCGTGCAAACAGACCTCCTCCATCCCCCCTGCCTTACTCTACCTACCCCGTATAGAGAGTACACACGCTTTACAATTCCGTCGGTACAATCTTTCATTAAAATTTACAGTAAAAGTTGTTGACTCATTTACTCATGAATTTTGTGGTTAACTCATTCGTTTACAATGTGATATATAATAAATATTAGCAGCTGAAATATAATTAATAATTCCAATTTACATATTTATTGTACATTATTATATACGTATTGACTTGAGACACGGGTCTACGGGATTATGTCATGAGTTCTAGATGCATTTATTATCGCAAAAATGTTGGTGATCATAATCAAATTCATCATTTATATTTTCTTATCTTGAGTTCTGACATTCTTGGACTGAATTAGGAGCTTTAAACCAATAAACCATAGCGACAATAAACTATAAAAATCTAGGATACATTGGCACCATTCATACAAAATAATACGTTCATATTTCATCTGTAATCTGTATGAAGCCTGAGACAAAATATCTTTTTTTATGGAATAGGAGGACAAACGAGCAGGCGTATCACCTGATGGTAAGTAACCAGCGCCGCCCATGGACATCTGCAACACATATAGTGCTACAGTTGCGTTGCCGACCTTTAAGGGAGTAGGATAGGAAAGGATGGGGAAGGGGTCTCCAGGTACCTCTCTCACCGAACGAAACGCGGCATGAGCCACTTTACTTCGATCTTCTGAGAGGTTGTGTTATTTCACCGGTCAGGCCAGCCCATGCAGCGAACTACTTGGCTCTACTACTGTTACCGCCAACTACAATATTAGTACGATAATTTCAGCTCGTTCTAAAACAGTAAATAAATAAACAAAACAAAACAGCATACGGGGCGGTCGAACGCGTTGACGGGATCAAACCGTTTCAAACCAAACGGCCCAATAAAGGTGGCCAAATAAGTGGCGTGCAAAAACAAAACGGCCCGCCAGACAGACAAATTGAATGTTCAACAATATATGCATTTGTCGATGGCTAATAGTGATGGGATGAAAGTGCGCATCAATAGATAACAATGACATAAACATGGTTAGATATTAACCATACTAACAAAAATAATTTAATTAATTACGTTTTAATGAAACGAAGTTTAATTTTCACGAATATTGAATGAAGATAAATTATCACTTTAGGATAGCATAATCAAAAGTCGATTTTATAATGGCAAGTGGTGATATTCCTGTACCATTAGTATGTATATTTTTTTAATTTATTTTTTAATATTTTTTTAATTTATTTATTAATATTTTTATAATAAGGTTTAATAAAAATTCTACAGTAAGCTTTACATCAATTAAAGCCATATTAAAGAATATACTTTCTTTTATGACACGGACAAACATGCAAAAATTCTAAAAACTATTGTGGTTTTGACTTTCACTGCTGCTGGATTTCTCACATTTTTTTGCCATTTGCTATTGGAAAGACATGGCTGTGTTATAACTTATGAAAGAACTAATACAACTCTTAAATCATCAAAATCAAAATAAAATCGTGAACTTTATTTTAAATTGAAATTTGAAATATCTTGACGATCTAATGTCGATTCACGATAAGGAAGTGAAGCTGCAAACAGAATGTAGTTGTATCTACCTGAGTACTTATATGTTTCTTGAGAACATAACATTTTAAAATTATCCGTCTATATCGGCAAAAGTATGTCCCCGCACTAAACTGGCAGGTGAAACGCACGTTATATTTATATCTCCTTGCTTCATTCGCTGTCAGGTGATTCATTCAGGTGACCTATACTCCGATCATGTTACGCACCATTTGTCGTGTTGCTTATAAATTGACTGACATTAACTAGCTTCTTTATATAGTACTATCATTTAACTATATGCCTTATAGCTTTAGGTTTAAAGATTTTTCTATACAGACTTATGAGTCACTTATTTGAGGACAATTTTTGCCTTACATTTATAGATTA
The DNA here is from genome assembly GCA_905147225.2 of Euproctis similis. Lineage (NCBI taxonomy): Eukaryota > Metazoa > Arthropoda > Insecta > Lepidoptera > Erebidae > Euproctis > Euproctis similis. The sequence continues at coordinate 20,702,213 of LR990115.1, read as the reverse complement.
TTGGAAGAGTTATTTTGAAATAGCTCTAAGATCTTTTTTCCAGACGGTGTGGGTATCAAAATCTGTTGCGAATTATCAAACTTAGTATTACCTCCCGCAACTCTAAATTTAGTTACATCCAAGATTAATTATTTTGTATAACTCTAAAATTATTTCGCTGGGGCTCATTTTCAAACAAATATCTAGAAAAGACAAAATATCTTTTCAACGACAATATAAAGCAGATAAAAAGACCGTGCGTACACGCCAAAATCTCCATATAAACAAAATTAAAACTCGGCAATAGGTCGGGCCGGTGAGCGATAGAAACAATAAAATGGGCCTATGGGAACCCTTCGAGGTGGGTGCCTAATAAAAATTCCACCAAATCAATACATTCACGTTTAACGCTTTTTTGTATTGTATTTTATTTTGTTATACGCTTCTGCTTCGTGTTAAAGGGACAATACTGGATATAGTGGGGGCTATACACCGACTTATATTTTTGATACTTATTACTTAAGAGTATATCCAGATATTGCAACAAAAATATTGGAACGTTTCATTCCACATAAGCTTTTCTCATTTATGAGACATAAAACTATAAACACAACTACACAAGGACAAAAAAAAATTAACACGCTTGTTAAAAAGTATGTTTTACTTATTTTTATGTTACATTATTTATAAAATCGCTTAGCATTCAAGAAAACATTATTGTATAGAAGGAAAAAAGTAGTTCTTGCGGGACAACACATAGAAAACAACGCAGTTCTTACATTCCCCTATTAAGCACGCTTGACGCCTAATAAGGTTTTGATAAAAGACTTTTCATTTCATTTCATAGACTTAGAAAATTCTCATTACACAAAAGACTGAGTATATTTTGAAAAGCCTTTTAGCACAAAACACACTTCCGAATTAACATTAGTGTAAACCAAAGACAACTAAAAAAATGTAAAGTTTCTCACGCAAACAAGTATCAAGATTATAATTCCAGTACGACATGCTACAAGTAAATAGGATACACGTTGAATTCCCTGTTCCGTCTTTGCGATTTGCATGTCCCCTCTATGTGTTAGTGGCGTGGTACAGAAGTGTGTGTGTCGATTGACACCGAGAAGCTAAATGCCTCGGGGGGTGTGAATGTAGCAAACGCTTAACGTATGTATCGCCAAGTATATCTATCGGCAAAAATTTCCAATAAAAGTTGTCCGGACCTTAACGGGAATTCCTTTAAAGAATAATGTTTAATTTGCACCAAAGACCCGCTGATTTATTTTTACAGTAGGTATTTGTTTTCGTACATAAATAGATTATTTTTTAAGTATTGCTTCAAGAATTTTTGCGACACTGTAACTACGTCCAGTTCCTAATCTTTGAAGTGAATTTTGGCGAAAATGTGAAACTTTTTAGTGCACCCCCTATATGATCATAACGATATGTTGTGTGGTTGGATGCTTAAAGCCATTTCAAATATGCCATCTTGAAACACATTTAAACAAACCTCATTCTGCTTAGCGGATAAAAAATATTAATACTAATCTCAATAATTATGAATATTAAAGAGATTATTACAAAAACTCGCTTAGTTTTCAGCCATATTTCTAATTGTTATGTAAGAGAAATTATTTCATTGCTTAATAACAAGATTTAACTTTTAACATAATCTCCTTTTTATATCATCACACATTAGTAGTAATAAGTTGGTACAACAATTTTGGAGACTCGGCAGAACAAACAGATCAACAGACACGATAAAAAAGAGATATACTATAATATTCAGCATATTTATATGTAAACAATATTTTTATGTGCTTTTATAATTATATTGAGTAATAAAAGCAGATACTTCTATATAATTGTTTATAGATAAACTGACACAGATAAAAAATACCAAAACCGTATTTTTTGTGAGGGGACATAAAAATATTACGAGTTTGATATCCACAGTCATGAACGCAACTTACAAGGAAAATGTTGTTATATTAATGTTGTTGTTGGATTAAAGTAATTTAAAATTTATTAAAAAATAATAATAGATTGATATTTTTGATGAATCTTTACGTCAAGAAATTCTCAAAATGAAGTTTATTTATTGGATAAGTTTGTGTTTTTATTTTTTCGTATCATCGTGTTGTACTAATCCAACTGAATGGAGAAGTTTGAGAGCCCCTGACACTGTGAGTGTTAGTATCAAAGGTGAACCACCATCAGTCCATATCAGCTGGGAGAAGATAGTGTCTGATGTGGAAGAAGATCCAGTTTTGGGATACAAGGTAATTTATTTTATGTTCTTATCTACATTTCGTGGCATTGTTTCTTAGAAGAAGATCGACCGTTACCTCAGTATGAAATAGTATGAATGTTTGTGTGCAAAACATGGATATTTTAAGTTATCTAAGTAAATACTGAAATTCTATTCTATTCTAATCATTGAAAATTCCAAAGGTTCTAAAACCGATTTAAGAAATTATTTTTCTTGCCTCATTCTTGAATCGTTTCGTTTTGATCTTCAGGTAAAAGTGACAGAAGTTAAGGGAATCAAAAAAATTGTAAGCAAGTATGATGAAGTTAGTAACAAATTAATATCAGAAGAAGTTGTCGAGTATCCGGTAAGTTAATTATTTTTCTCAGCTTTATGCTATTATTAGTTACAAATATAGTTTAAAGTCTGTTTCTTACAAGTGACTGATTAAGAAAAGAAATTAGTCGGTCCACCTGGTAACTTCACACTTATAGAACACTAGCAGACCGCGCGAACTTCATACCGCCATATTTTATACATTTTTCACTAAAAAGATTATTGCCGCGATCATATTAATACCCTAAAGCTTTCCTCATAAATGGACTATCTAACACTAATATTTATTTCAATTCAAGTTCTTGATACATACATACATAACTTCAGGCTAGATCCCTTGCGGGGTAGGTAGAGAGAACAAAGGGCCATAAGGCACGATTATTACACACCTCACTTGCTTAGCTGTTGATATTAGCGACTAACAACCAAGATATATTATGGTGATAATAATATCAATTTCAATCAACACTTTATAAGTAATATTAATAGAATGTCAAGGACTTACTCCGAAGCTTTTTGTCAACTTTTAGTTTTTTTTAATACTACTTAAACCTTTTTTTTATTTGGTCATTGTCTTTCTACAAAAAAAAGACCGGGTCACCACATGTTATAACCAGCATGTGTTTATTATAATTTAAATGGTGTCGATTTGGCACCTTGGTATTACTCTTATCAAAATAAATTCACTACATTTTAAAAGAGATCACGATATTAAAAATGTAAATAGATGGGCAACTCTACGTCGTATGCTGAAGACCGTAAAGTCTTTATATTTTAGCAAAATACGCCAAGTCGAGGTGCGTGGGTATATCTTGCGCTTCGTCCATTTATATGAAGTTGCAATATTGTAAAGAATTAAAAATAATATTATCATATCTGCTTAGAGAAGTAACTGTGAACTAACGCTAACTTTGACCCAGGACTTTGGTTACATAGATAAAATATTTTTAAATAGTATGTTCGTTTTAGATATTTAGATCACATTAAAGGAATTAGGTACTCTTAAATAGACAGTGGTAGAACCAAGCAGTTCGCTGCATGTATGGGCCGGCTCGACCGGTGAAATACCACGACCTCTCAGAAGATTGACGTAAAGTGGCTCATGCCGCGTTTCGTTCGGTGAGAGAGGTACCCGGAGGCCCACCCCCCTTTCCCCATCCTTTCCTTTCCCCTATCCCTTAAAGGTTGGCAACGCAACAGTAACATTATATGTGTTGCTGGTGTCCATGGGCGGCGTTGATTGCTTACCATCAGGTGACACGCCTGCTCGTTTGCCCTCCTATCCCATAAAAAAAATACAACTTTTAGGGTTTTGCGTTGGATACTACATAAATATAATGAACGGGAAATAACGCCACACGTTTAGGTAAACAAATAATCCAAAAATATATAAAAATCTAATTTACGTGTCTTATGAGACTCGGAAATCATCATCATTTAGCAAACCACGCGAACTATGCACCGCCATATTATCTACATTTACCTATAACTAAAATTTATTCCCCACTCTTATTAATAACTTAAACTTTCCTCAATAAATGGACTCACTAAAACTAATATTTTTTTTCAATCCAAACCAGTAGTTCCTGATACATACATACATAAATTCTCGCCAAATTCCTTACGGGGTAGGCAGAGAGAACAAAGTGCCATAAGGCACGATTATTACACGCCTCACTCGCTTAGCTAGTATGTGTTAGCGTACTGACAACCAAGACATTGATAATATTTCCAACTTCAATGAAAGCTTTATTAGCAATGCCACATAAGAACAATGAATATAGCAATGAACTTGTCCCAAGTTTTTTGTCAACCTTTAGTTTTTTTTAATACTACATAAACAACTTTTTTTATTTGGTCACTATTGTTAACTTCGACGAAAAAAACGGGACACCATATGTTCAAACCGGGGTAGCTAACTCACAGTGTGTTTTTTTTTATAAGTCAAATGATGTCGGTTTTGCGATTAAGCTTATTGAAATAAATTTACTACATTTTAAAAGATATCACGATCTTAAAATTGTAAAGTTTATTACATATATCTAGAATGTATTATAAATCAGTCACATCAGTCACACCTTGTCAGTGGTAAAGTCACACAGTTCGCTGCATGAATGGGCCGGCTCGACCCGTGGAATACCACGACCTCTCAGATTATCGCTGAAAAGTGGCCTTAGGCGCGTTTCGCTCGCTGAGAGAGGTATTCGGAGGCCCAAACCCAGTCCCGACCCCACCCATATCCCATTGTAAGGGCCGGCAACGCAACTGTAACACTGCATGTGGTGAGGTGGCCATGGGTGGCGTTTGTAACTATCATAAGCCTGCTCGTTTGCCCCTTATACAATAAAAATGTAACCTAATTCCTATCCTATCCTACTTCTAATATATAAAATTCTAATATATAAAATTCTCGTGTCACAATTTTCGTTCCCATACTCCTTCGAAACGGCTTCACCGATTCTCATGAAATTTTGTATGCATATCGGGTAAGTCTGAGAATTTTCAACCCCCTACGATCAACCCCTATTTTTTAAATTTTATTTTTGGCAAGACAACGTTTGCCGGGTCAGCTAGTAATATACAAATGTGAATGTAAGTTTGTTTGTGTGTTATACTTTCACGCGTTAACTACTCAATCGTTCATCATGAAACTTTGTACACATATTCTTTGAGGTAATTTACATATATTTGAACCCGAAGGAAAAACTTATAAATAGTCTACAAAATATCCTACATACTCTTATAAAATTGTTACAGTCCAAAATTATTTATTTTTGTTACCGAGAAATATATTTTACCTTAAAAAAATGTTGTTAGTTTTTTAAACGTCATTGTAAGTAGTAATTTTAAAAATTAATAATTCCAGCTAACAATAAAACAGAGTTATCATATTGATTAACTTCTATAGTAATGATCTTTGATACCTATTTAATGGATTTAATGCGAGCGAAGCCGCGGGTAAAAGCTAGTAACTTTTAAAAATAAAAATACCCCAAAATACGATTAAATACTACAAATTTTAAATTCTAATTAAAGTATTGAGCGATATGATGACAAAGAGAGAAACAACAACACAACATAACTTCACGCCTTTTCTACTCGAAGGTGTAGGCAGCGGCTGTTAAACCTCGTTTCGCCACTATGTTTCCATCCCAAATAGAATAGGTGGCGAACTTATTGCCATACCAGGCACAAAGTTTATAGTCATCGATATCTAAATACACATAACTTCCGAAAACAATTTCAAAAAGTCATTGGTGTGAGCCAGAATTCGAACCCGCGACTACTTTATTCAGAAGTGGGGTTCTCGACAACTGGACCACCGATACCTTTTAGCAAGAAACAAACGTAAAACAATCTACCTGCTAGCTGTCGCAGTCCGAGCTGTCCGAGTCGGATACATCATCCGTAGTGTAACTAAATATTTCCCTATGAAATGAATACTTACATTTTGTATTTTGCGATATCTTTTGAATTAAATGTCCGAATTAAATTATTCAAAAAGTTCTAGAAAGGTATTGAATCTATCTTTTTATTGAAGTAATTTATTTTAAGGAGAATTAATATCAAGGTACAAAATAAAGCATTTTTGTAACGACATCATATTAATTATTTTAAAAAATTCAAAAAACACTTATTGTGAGATAACTACAATAGTTAGACATATGCCCTCGCGGACTTTTTTATAGAAAAATTTATGTTCTGTAAAAGTGTAGTACATTGTTTTGTTCTAGAATCAATAGTATTCGCAGCGTTCACGATGTAAGAATTATTTTCGAGTAATTTTCTTACACCTTGGGTTACATTATTGGACTTATAGTAAGGATCCCTAATTAATTTGAAAATATAATATAGCCTAAAGCCTTCCTCGATAAATGGACTATATACCACTGAAAGATTTTTTAAAATCGGACCGGTGGTTTCTGAGATTAGCGCGTTCAAACAAACAAACAAACAAACAAACTCTTCCGCTTTATAATATAAGTATAGATAACTGACAAGTATTTTATTACTTCTCGCCAGTGTTTTTCTGTTCTGCCATATGCTTAAGGTTCCGTGTAAATTCGATATATTGACCTGTATATCTTTAGTTTTTAACCCGAATAATTTGGAATCCATGATTTTCTTGAATATTGGTTTTGCATCATATACACTGGCAAAGAGCGACCCATTAAAAATATAATCACTTACATCTTGAACCAACCCCCCAAAAACTTCAAAGAGACTGTCAGAATCATATATTCTAGCTGCATTCTTATTTTTACCCAATAACATGTATGTTTTTAATTAAGTAGGTATTAATTCTGAGAGTTAAAATCATAATAAATAACTCATAATGATTGTGTTATCAATTGACACTAATATTGTATAAATAACCTTACAGTTCCAAGTTATCGTGATTAATAGATGCAATGACGGGCCTTTTGCCGGTGTGTAAAATAATTAAATATAACTCTGCTCTTGTCCCAAAATTCCTGAAGATAGGAACAACGTTACCTAGTACCGCGGAATAGGAATATTTGGTCCCTTGAAATAGGCTATTAAGTTACATATGGCACAATCCTTCTACTCATCTTTAATTTTCACAAACAACTCTTGCCACACCAGTATTTTAAATTGAAATATAAACCACAATATTAAAACTTTGTCCTGATTAATTCTGAAGAAGACAATATTAAAATTAATCATTTAAATATGTTTCAGCCAATCAATTCTCGAGTACCAACTGAAGGTAATCTGACAGAGCTTGTGTCACCTGCCGTCGACCATCCAACAGTTACATATGAGGGCATACGCCGCGGGGTTCCGTACGAGATAACCATATTAGCGTACACCAAAACACTAGAAGGACCTACATCATCACCAATTAGGGTTAAATTAAATATATAAATGTCTAATTATAATTATTTTTGAGACGTATTTTTTATTAGTATGCTAAAACCGATTACTTTGCACTCTTTTGAGAACTTTATAAAGTAATGTATGAATATTAAAAAAAAAACAGACCCAAAATGTGTACATTGATAGAAAATTTGAATGACAAACATTACCGAGCGCAGAAGAGTTAATCTAAGATATCAAGATTTTGAAGAATAGATGAATGTATGGCTTGGCAGGTTGGTGAGGAAAACTTAACGTGACTCTTAATACAATATATGACGAGTATGCATCATCATCATCATCAGCCTATTGCAGGCCACTGTTGGACATAGGCCTCTCCCAATGTGCGCCACAACATCCGATTCTCTGCCTTCCGCATTCCGTGTTTCCAGCTGCCTTTCTGAGTATGCATATGTATACTTAAACAGAACCAAAGTAAACGAAAACTCCAAATTATATAATGTGTAAGTAATACATAGAATTATGAAATGTTGAATGATGTATGAAACATTTTGAATCACGATGTTCATTTTGAAAAAAAAAGAAAACTATCCATAGGTAATTTATTCTATAGCAATATTTGTTTCTGCTTACAGCTCTGAGAATTAGAGCAGAGAAGATACAATAATAATATGATATTAAGTATCGTTTTAAAAAAAAAACAAGTTTACACGTCAGAATAACCATACTAATTCTAGTACTCATAGACCCTCATCAAACTATTACAGAATATCAGTGAACGGATAATATAACATGACATGTGTCCGCTGGACTTATCTCCGGATCATAACTGCCTTCAGACACGCAATAGTTTTTGTCGCATTCGGTGCCTACCTTGGGTAAATCCCACTAATTTAGAGTTGAGCATAAGTTTAAATAGTTTTTGATAAATACCAAAATTAAACATATTAATGGCTATTAAGCATAACCATTGATCATTTCTTCTTCTGATTTTAAATTCTTAAATTGAAGATCGATGATGCACAATAACTATTTTTTGGAAAGTTTATGTGTTTTAAATATCCATGTATCATAAAATTGTTAGTAATGGGAAATAAGCACAAATTATCGTTAATTACGTCTTTATGTATTGAGAATGCGAAGATAATTATTTTGAAACTTTATAAGCAAATAATGCTTAAGGGCGCCTGATTAAAAATAATTCGTATTAAAATATAACTCGCAGTAAAAAATGCTAATTTCTTATTTGTTGGCTCCGCATATAAGACATCGTGAGTTCCAACTGTCAACTTTGAAAGTAAGAATTCTGAATTACTATCTTTTTGTTCCAATGTGAACGCAAGAATTCTATTCAGAAACATAACGTCACAGAGGCAATTGACTTTTTTCTTTTGAAATGTAGCTAGATAAAATCGTTCTATCATTACTACCCTTCATACTGCAGCAAAGTTTAGTATCTACTGCTGTGATTGACTATGGGCAACAGACCTCAACGGAGCACAGTGGTGACACACCAAGGAGTTTTATTATATTTTCCTAAGCTGATTAATAAAATACATTAATATTAAAAAAACTAGTTTACACGTCAGAACAATCGAAACTATTCTAGTATTCATATAGAGATCGGTGCAATACTACAACCTCTCAGAAGATTGACGTAAAGTGTCTTTTGCCGCGTTTCGTTTGGTGAGAGAGGTACCCGGAGGCCCACCCCCCTTCCCCAGCCTTCCCTATCCCCTATCTCTTAAAGGTCGGCAACGCAACAGTAACACTATATGTGTTGCTGGTGTCCATGGGCGGCGTTGATTGCTTACCATCAGGTGACTCGCCTGCTCGTTTGCCCACCTATCCCATAAAAAAGAGATAGATAGATAGACCGAGACGTGGAGAAATTAGATTTCAGTTCTATAATATATTGTTAATTAAGTTATATAATTAATTAATTTCTTCTTATTATTGTTAGTATTTTACAAATATAATTATCATTTATATTAAAGATAATTCAATCTATAAAATAGTATGTGCTAACGATCGAAGATTATATCGGTAAAAAACTATTAAATCAGTTTGTGAATGTCCCCGAAAGCATTTGTCCCGATATACTTGATTGTGAAAAAAAGAAAATTATAAGTGCAAAATGAAAAGCATTCCCTGGTAACAGTTTTGTTGTCAGTATCCATCACATCTCATACATTTAACAGGACAAAGGGACAACAGATCCTGTTGAAATATATCCCGCACTCGTCGGACGCAGTAATTCAATTTGCTAAATTAGATTTTCCGTCAAGTTACCTGCGTCTTGGCCCCTTCGCGTCCGTTCTGTTATGACATAACTGTTGTTATGAAGTGCCAACATTTGGACCAACGTTGGTAGCAAATCCTCGAAATAATATCAGCCAGACACTTGCATTTCATATTTTAAATTGCATTAACATCAAGGCGCAAGTACCATAAGTAATATAGATTATATATAAAGATATAGATTTTAAACAAGTACAGCGCGTATTACTCTTTCTAGTTCAACATGTCCATCCTAAGGTTGTCTGGAAGAGATCGCCGCATGCGATAAGACCTGCCTTTGTACTGGCCTAATAATTATCATGTACTACTTAATGTCATATATTCTTTAAATGGTGTACAATAAAGTGTATTCTATTGTAAAGTTTTTAAAAAGTACTGAAAGATTATTTTCATGTCAAAATGTGAGGTGAAAAGATTCTTATCATTTAAAATGAAAGTTTGAGGGATCGATTCCTACTATTGCTAATTTCTGACTTTTGATACTTCTTTCATTAGTTTAAACGATTGCTCAATGTATTTTTATTCATATTACAGGTGCACTTTTTTCACCTGATAGTTGAACCAGACAACAAATAAAAACTTATAATAAGATTAGACCATATCTTCTTATAACACACTTTAAAGTTAAACCGAAAACAAAACATTGGAGACAAACATTTGTCCAAGGGGGCTAAATTAGATTGGAACAAGTGGGGTCAAGCGTGCGACGTCCCCCTTTAAGTCACAATATATGAAATGATATTTGTTAAATATTACACGAAGAAGGACAGTATACGAGGTGAAGAAAAATAAACTTGTTATCTTGCTTCTTATTAATATTTAAAACGGGATAGTTTGTGAATATCGTTGAATAAGTAGAACTACATACAAATTGGCATACAGGTTGATTATTTCCTAAAATAACCCATAGGCTCTATGACTTAGTAATATGTATATTCCCTCAAGGTGATGGTTCAACGTTGCTGTTATTTAAAAGAAACTTTGTGAATGAATTTTATTATTAACGACACCATAACCAAGGAACTGGCGACTATAGTCCAACTTTTATCTTGCTTTTGCTTGTCAGAATTCCAAAAACTAACTTGATCGATACTGAACTTTATTAACTTTTTAATAAAAAATTAATTAAAATGAAATACAATTTACTGTTATTCTTTTATAAGTTTTGGGAGCTTTTTTTTGATAACTTACAAAATTATCTTTTTATAACATACGACTGAAAAAATAAATATTGAGTAAATTTATCTACGTAATTAGATTATTGTCACGTCAAAAAGCTGATTGAGGCGAGTAACTTAACAGTAAATAACACCAAGTTCTTGCAGAATAGGCATGGAGATCTTGACAAATTGATTAAGGTCTTCCCTTTTATATTAATTCAGGTTATATTAGGCATTTTTGCCCGGCAGCTACCAGGCAATAGTCCCACCGTATATTCTATGAAGCAAAATACGTTAACCACAGTTATTGTTATCTATCCACAGTTTCAACTATTAACATAACATATTATGAAAACTTATAAAAACCAAAGACGCGTCTCGTTTATTGTGAAGTATCGTGTACTGTAAACAGCCAGCGCACTCCTGAAGCATTTCTAAATCAAAACACGGCCCGTTACCCACGAGAGTGACTTGCGGAAAATTGGAAAACGAAACAAGGTGAAAAATATTATTAAGTGGAGCACTCACCGGGCGGTGAGCGGTGAGTGGTGAGCAGTGAACGGTGAGCGTTGTGTACAGCACTCGAGGGACGAGGGGCCGTTGTCTGTACACAATCAACCTGACTCCTTCAATTATATATTGTTTTAAAACTCAATGAAGTTATTGGATGGAAACAATTTCATGTTCGATATTAAGAGTTATTTATTTGGACTTTATTCACACCTCGAGTAAAGTAATTAACCTACTGCTACCGTTGAAATGATTCTTCTAATGGCAATTCTCAAGCTTAAATTCAACTAGTCGTTTGAGTTACATCAGTAAAATAAAAATAATAACTTAACATAACTTCACGCCTGTTTTCTTACGGTTTACGTTATGTTCACGTCCCAAATGGAATAAGTGGTGAACCTATTGCCAGACCGGGCACAAAGTTTTAGGTCATCGATCTTAATCACACATAACTTTCGAAATTAATTTCGGAAAGTCATTGGTGTGAGCCAATAAAAATAATATAGTTGAAAAAAGCGAATGAAACAGTGAATTGCAAATATATTTTCCTGTGACAATAGGCGACACCCCTACTCCTGCCCCACCACTCTGCCTCTAATAGCAAGCTATAAATAACAAAGGTAAGCAGTTTAACTATTCATTGACAATTGGGCTCGCAAATCGTCCGGTCAATGTACGCGACCGCTCTTAGCGAATGTGGAGGCGCTATTACTCAGGAAGGGAGTGACTTTTTCCTGTAACAAATGCTATACACACAGACGATTTTCTCAAGTTAGTTTAAAAAAAGAAACCAGTTCTTATAGAATTTTTAAACATTAATTTTTGTTGCGAATTAATGCAGCTGTGATATGATGAATATCAGTTGTGAAATTTTAAATTTGGACGAGGTAATACCTGCCTATGATTATCTAATTATTTGAATCATGTTCATGACATATTTTCTTCAATAGCTCACTCAGTGTTTAAATTATTGTCCCTGTTACGTGCGTTTCACGTCGTTTTAATAGTCTACAAAGTTAAAAACATCTCGATTCCATTCTAGTTGTTTTGCAGCGGCTTCTGGTCATGAGCGTTCGATTTTGAATCTTTATATCAGCGTATCTAGAGCAGAGTATTTCAAATTTAATTAAAGAAGACGGTATAATTTTTTAAATTTCATTTTAACTGACCTTGACAAAACATTTTTTTACTAAAACAGTCACCAGATACAATATATATTCACTACTAATGTACCCACGGTTTACTGTGAGTAGTCAGTGTTGCAGTATGTATGTGTCAGCGCGAGTCAGTCGCTTCACAGTCGATCGACTGCCCACTGCCCAGGATCCAGGGCCCACCTCGACTCACCACTTTATAGCCGTGCGGCCGCCACTTAGATAGTGCCAATTACAGCCCAACCAACGTTAGAATTGATAGGATCAGGCTTCACAGAAATGTCTATAATACATAAACTGTAACCAAAACAATGTAATTCTTCAAATCTTACTTAAATATTAAAAAAAAAATTAAAGTTATTTTCTTGTCCTCATGTACCGAATGTGTGGAATTTCATTCATTGGTGTATTGATTTAAAAATAATAGTATTCTATTGAAATAGAAGTCGTAGTGCTAAGCTACTAAACCATCAAGAAACAAAAAGTGCAAAAAATATTAATATGAAGATTATCCATGTTATTCTGTCGGGGTAGGTCGGTCAGTCCCTTAGACTGGTTACCTCTGAGGTAAATGGCTGCTCTATAGAGTACCGATGTAGTATTATATAGCACGTAGGTAACTATAATTTCACACCCTCTAAATCCGAAGGCGAGCTCAGCGGAAATTGTAGTTCGATAAGCCTTTTTTTATTCTCATGTTTTTAAACATCGATTTGAATTTGTGTTACTCGCTGAAATCTATTACATCACCGGAAATTTTCCGAAAAATGATTGGATCACCCGCATTTCTAACAGCACGTTGATATTGCAATGAAACCTTGTCATAATTACAGCTTTGTGACGTCATTCGCCCCAACAAAACTTTGAAAGATAGCAAAAACATTTAATAAGTTGCTAATTGGACTACTGAGTGGTGAATAAAATTTTTGGATAAGTGATAAATAATAGCGAGTATTTAAAAAGTCTACGTTTTGAATTAAATATACAAATATAAAAGAGTCATTCTCGCCTGATTCTTCGATGCTTATAATATCATCTCAATCAGAACTAGTTTCAGTTGTAAGTTGTTGTGTTGAGTAAGTATGATAATTAACAATAAAAGAGTTCAACAAAGCAAAATCATTTTAAAAATAACAAATATAACTCAATATTAAAACGTATGCAGCATGTCAACGTTGTGAACGGTACTTACTGTTTACTCATGTCATCATAAAGATGGCGGTGAAGCCAATCGCAATATGAATTTACGAGGGTAAAATAATCTACATATATAAAAGAGATTTCCACCTATATATTGACTCATCACGATATCTCTGGAACCATAAGGCGTAGCGACTTGAAATTTGGTAGGATTATTCCTTTCGCCGAGTAGAGGTCAGCTAAGAACGGATTTTACGAAATTCCACCCACAAGGGGGGTTGCGGGGGTGTTAACAATGGAAAATTCCCATTTTTAACCTATAGCTGCTATCGACTTCAAATTTGTCGAAGATATTGCAGTATTAACATAGCGGGGCAGCAGTTATTACTTTTGATGCGAAACAGAGTTCGCCGGGTCAGCTAGTAATAAATAAATCTCTACAAACGACACGTGTCTCCCAAGAGTGAGGAGATGATCCCAAGACATTACTATAGTAGCTACCTCGTACAGAGTAGTTAATTTTTACACAGATAATGAAACGCATCAATCAGAGAGTGACAATGATTGAACCTCTCCTGTTTTTATACTATCGCGGAGCCAGGCATGAGAACAATTTTTGTCTTTATCTGCACGACACGCAAATTCCAACTGAAGAAACTACCCTCCTTGAGATTAAAAGAATAAATTATATATATATATATATAAATATTTTAATACATATATATATTTCAAAGTGTCGGTGTTCCACTGTAGTCCAGTGGTCCATGTTCACTCAAAGTCCTGGGATCGATTCCGACCAATGATTTCTAGAAAATTATTTTCGACAGTTATCTGAGATAAATATCAATTACTGACAACTTTGTGCCCGGTTTATGGCAATAGATAGCTCCACCATTCTATTTGGGATGTAACATTCGAAATTCGAATCGAAGCTTTATTGCCACTGTCAGAGGTCCAAACCACTGAAAAAGCTATGTGTGATAGCTAGATGTGTTATTAAAAGTATTTGTGAAACATTTAAACTAACGTTTGCAATATACTCCGTGATTGTTTACATTGGTTTAGTAAAAGGATCCAGGCAGCAGGGGAGCAACCGGATACCACCTTTTACCGCCAGCAAACAGTTCAGGTGTTCAGTTCGTACCACTGGATACTGTTACCATTTACTCCGATGAAAGAATCCGGGGTTCCGTTGTTTGTACACAGAATTTGCTGTTTTTATATTAGTATCTTTAGATATATTGTCGAGAAGAGATTCTCTTTAACCCCAAAGTAAACAGACGGTTTTATTAGTTGAACTTATTTATTTTACCTGAAACGTTGTAGGTAATCTTGCTTTTTTTAAGCGAAATAATCGACCTTGTTATCTTTGAATGTATTTTAATCGATATTATATCTTGAATGTATTGTATAATTAAAATAATTGTTCACCATGTTTTATTTACTGATTTTAAGTAAATATTATTCGTGATTTTTTTCCCAAAAAATGATTATATCATATTAATGAATTCCGAGTGACATGCGCTTTTTATTACTTGAAGACTATATCAGAAAAGGGTCATAACAAGCTGGACCCAATTGGTTCACATTATTCTTATGCTGAATAATCCATAATGATATGAAATATTTTTCAAACAATCTAACTAACTTTAAACAGTGGTACAAGAGAGATATCCTGAGACCCACCCCTACCCCCTCCTTTCTTTTCCTACTCCCTTTAAGGCCGAAACGTAACGGTAAATATTTGTGTTGCAGATTTCCGTTGTTTACTACTAGGTGACCTGCTTGCTCGCATGCCTTCCTCATCATCATCATCATCATCAGCCTATTGCAGTCCACTGCTGGACATAGGCCTCTCCCAATGTGCGCCACAACATCCGATTCTCTGCCTTCCGCATCCAGTCTTTTCCAGCAGCCTTTCTGAGGTCGTCTGACCATCGGGCTGGTGGGCGTCCTACGCTACGTTTGCCAAGACGCGGTCTCCACTCTATGACCTTCTTACTCCATCTACCGTCGGTCCTTCGGCAGATGTGACCAGCCCATTGCCACTTCAGCGAGCTTATTCTACGAGCTATGTCGGTTACTCCAGTTCTCTGGCGGATATACTCATTCCTGAGTTTATCTTTCAGAGATACCCCGAGCATAGCCCGCTCCATAGCTCGCTGAGCGACTTTAAATTTGTGGACTAGCCCCACCGTGAGTGTCCAGGTTTCGGCACCGTAGGTCATCACCGGTAAGACGCACTGGTCAAAGACTTTGGTCTTCAGACATTGCGGTATAGGCGAGCTGCCATGCCGTCGTACTCCATCAAAAAAACTAAAGTTACCATCCTTATATACGACATTGAATATTTTTTGTTATGAACTCCATATCATATTGGAATAAATCACTGCACCCTTTATATTACGTAACGGTGTAATACATCAAAACGCACTCAATCCCTATTACCTGCCTCTTAGTAATAAACTACTGTTACGGGCTTCGTACGTGCTTCCGAACGCGCACCTCCACTTACGCGGGAAATTATGGCGGAAACAGAACAAATTGCCGTCAAAATCTAACAGCCGCAATATTAACGTTACCGTTTGTCTTTCAACATAAAGTAACTGTTGTATTGAAAACTATTTTCAATTCTGCTTTAACTTGTAGTATAGATAGATAGAATTTCTTAATTATAATAACAATAAGGATTAGATGAGTGTTAATTAAATTTTCTCTGAAATAATTGTAACAGTACACCAAATATTATTACTATACTGTTCTGCAAGTGACTCTTAATTTACAAATTTATTTGCAGACTTACGTTAAGCAAAAATAAGCTTTGTCTTGTAGAAATAATGTTGACAAGTAATGTACAGGTATTTTCCCGCTTTTCTAGTGGAAATATCTTGAAGGTTTGTGACGTTTAATCTTGCGTGCGACGCGGCCGCCGCGCGTATCACTCGCCGGTCTTCAAATAGAGAAGTATTAATATCGATATTGTTTAAATTAATATCGATAATTATGCCAGTGCCTATACAAGTTTGCAGAATTATTATAAAAAATATGTCAGGTATTGGTTTTATGGGTCACTCTTAACTTTTATTTTTTTACATACATTCACACCAAGTAAAGAGAAAGCAAATAAGGCACGATTCTGGTACACGCTTTTTTGACTTTTGTAACTCTTGTTACCTTAATCAAGGACTTATATTTATGTCACTCATGTCATACCCGTGATGATCGTGAAATTTCTTTTAAGATATTTTATATAATTAAATGAGGTTAAATATTTTGGGAATAGCGGAAATTTTATTTCAGTGAGAATTTCCCATAAACTATGTTACACTACTCATTAGAGTGCTTTTGCTGTTTTTATCTATCTTGACAACAACCATACACGCATATCATTTTAAAGAAATTTATTAGATATAATTTCTGTACAAAATATTTATATTTCTTTTAATAACATTAGTTTTTATCGACGTTATAAACTGCCATCACTAAACTCAGCGTCTGCAGAAATTCAATTAACATTACCTCCAGTCGCGTGCACCTTTATTTCCGTTCGGAGTCACTTATTTCCCCCCACACTGCCACCACCCACCTAACACTGGGGTGGGTCTAAGAAGCCAGTAATGAGGTCCGGCAGTCGTTTAGTTTGTAGGTAATGGGGTACGTGAGGCCAAGACACGGTTTTTCTACCGCCAAATGACCAAAGATATGGTTAAGCACGAATTTATTTCTGCTTAAGTGATAGAAGCTTAATAAATATGTAGCGTTATGGGACTTAAATGTTTGTTGTTGGTTAGTCGTTGTGTAAACAAATATATAAAAATAATTCCCCCATAACGGCTGTCATGGTTCCTAAATTTCCCTTAAATATAAAACATTAGTTTCAGCTGATATTAGGTCGGGGAAAAAGTCTTTTCGCATAACGTAGGTATAAACTTATTATAAAATTTCTTTGACTGTACTATTTGTGTCTGGCTGGTTTTGGTAACATTAAAAAGGTTACATTATAAAGAAAAGAAAAAAATAAAAAAAAGTTGTTTCCCGCTATTTTTCATTTGTTTTTCTCTCCGTAAAAATGAGTGAATCTAATGAAGAAATTCGATACATTTTAAAATTTTATTATAAAAAAGGCAAAAATGCAACTCAAGCAGTGAAAAAAAATTGTGATGTTTATGGACCTGATGCAGTGTCAGTAAGAGTAGCACAAATTTGGTTCAAACGTTTTCAGTCCGGAAATTTTGATGTTAAAGATGCACCTCGCTCTGGTCGCCCTGTTACGAATAAAATGGACGCCATTTTTGAAAGAGTGGAGCAAGATCGGCATATTAGTAGTTACGATGTAGCTGAAGAACTGGGAATTGACCACAAAACAGTTTTGACCCATTTGAAGAAAGCTGGTTATACAAAAAAGCTCGATATTTGGGTGCCACACGAGCTCACTCAAAGAAACTTAATGAACCGTGTACTCATTTGCGATTCATTATTGAGACGTAATGAAACCGAGCCGTTTTTGAAGAGATTGATAACTGGCGATGAAAAGTGGATCACGTACGACAAGAACGTGCGAAAAAGGTCGTGGTCGAAAGTTGGCCAGGCTTCACAGACTGTGGCCAAACCTGGCCTAACACGAAATAAGGTGATGCTGTGTGTATGGTGGGATTGGAAGGGCATTGTTCATTATGAGCTTTTACCGTCCGGCAAAACCATCGATTCTGATCTTTACTGCCAGCAACTGATGAGATTAAAGGAAGCAGTCGAGAGAAAACGGCCGGAATTGATCAACAGGAAGGGTGTGGTCTTTCATCACGATAACGCTAGACCACACACATCTTTAGCCACTCAGCAAAAATTAAGAGAGTTCGACTGGGAGGTCCTAGTGCATCCACCATCTAGCCCTGACCTTGCGCCTTCAGATTTTCACCTGTTTCGGTCTCTTCAGAATTCTTTAGGTTCTGTAAGGTTGACCTCAAGAGAGGACTGCCAAAACTATTTGTCCCGTTTTTTTGATCAGAAGTCCCAAAGTTTCTACAGTAACGGGATAATGTCTCTGCCCACAAAATGGCAGAAAGTTATTCAACAAAACGGTACATATATATTGTAAATAAATGTAAATAAACTTTGAAAAAAATGTCTTGACTTTTCATACAAAAATACTTTTTCCCCAACCTATTATTTATATAATTTTATTACGTCCTATTCCTAAAAAATATTTTCGTGTAAAATTTGTAATTTTTTTTTATTATTAATTTTTATTTACCTATCTACGTAAAAATTATTTCAATATTTGGGTCATGTCATTGAAAAACTGAATAAAAATGTAGAAGTAATAATAAAACTCATATATATATATATAAGGCTTCTAAACTGCAATAACTAGGAAACAGTACTAATATAAAAGCTGCCACCCGTGACGAGGATGGATGGGTGGAGATTATCTCCGGAGATAAGAGATTCGTTCAAGGTGTTCTATCTGATGGAGAGCACCCATAAAGAGGGTGGTTTGGTCTCTTCAACGTTTTGTTTGTGTAGGTATATGTAGCTTTATCAACATTTAATAATTAAAAGTATAAAACGGGATCACGACCGTATTTTGTGTTATTTATTCTTCATATTTCTAACAGACTGTGGTAGAGCCATGCAATTCGCTGCATGAATGGGTTTGATCGACCTGAATATAGTAGGATATAAGAATAGAATGTAATATTATAATAGAATCTAACGTCACGTTTCACTTGGTGATAGAGGTATCCGAAAGCCCAGCTCTTACCACCTCCATCCTTATCCCACTTTAAAGGCCGGCAACGTAACTCTAAGAAGTGTTGCAGTCCTTGAGTGGCATTTGTTGCTATCCATCAGTCTACACACCTGCTCGTTTGCCCGCTTATCCCATAAAAAAGACAGCTTATGAAATTTATATTAAAGGATTTTATGACATTAAAATGTGAGAAAAACTGTCTTATATTTTTCCGTTTCTGTTATTTATCAGACATGATATTTTCAAAAAAGGTTACATTTACACTTTCATTTCAGTTTTCAAACCCAGGTTAGTAATAGAAGCAAATAAATATATTTATAGTATTTTAAAATATACTGATCCAGTTAAATAATCACATCATAACAGCGATGTCAGGTGAAGCAGATATATGATGTATGAAAGTATTCAAAAGTTCGAGTGCATTCAATACGTTTTGTTAGGAGCCAATGATGTTACATAAAATAGCGTAATATTTTATCGATACTTGGTAGACGGCACAATGAATAACTCAGAAAACCGATTCTATATAGATATGTCGATATATAATTGTTAGAGTTGTCGATAATTTTGAAAATTTTAATGTGCTTAGTATTATGGAAATGAGGAATTAGTATTTATTATTATTGAGTGTAACGTTAATAAGCACTTAAGAAAATCAAGAGTTATTAAGATTAACTATGTTTCCAACAAATAGCTTGAAAACTTCTTAATTTTATTTGGTTTTACATATTTCCAAAAAAAAAACAAAGAAAAATTCTGTGATGGGTTATTTGACGGTTATTTAGAAAAAATATTTTAAAGATATATTAATATTAAACATCTGATATAATTTTTTAATCAAATATGCTGAGATATTGCATTGAATCGGGCGTTTCTTTTAGGATGACTCTTTTATTTTAATTAGAAATAATATTACTACTCTTTTTGGCTCACAATAATTGGTAACCTGTCACGTCTAAATAAAAAATTGACGTAGCCCAGTGACAACGAGATACTAAACTAATCGTGTTGGTACAACACTATGTCTAGAAACGAACACTCCCCTGTAGACGGACGTACGATCGTGGTACATCCCTAAACTAAACACACGATTTCACTCTTATTTACTCGAGCAATGTACCGTCGCAAAACACATTTTTATAATTCTGTGCGTATTATTAGCCAGTAGTTTAATTATTTCTTACTAATATTACAAATGCAGGCTGAAGCTGTTGAATGTTTTTGAATTGTTTCTCAATCACAGGTCACATATTTTTCGGCGACGCGGTGACGTTGAGTTATAAGTAACTTATAAATCTATATGTGTATAAAATAAATGTGCGGCAATGATAAATGTCAGAAGTGATATCTGTTTGATTTTAATTACAACGTGATTAAAATCTCTGGAGCGGACTAGTTTTAAGATAAATCATTTTTTTACTTGCAATGATAAATCAGTATAATGAAACACCTTAATCTCTCCAGAATCTCATTGCAGAAAGACGAGATATTGCAGTATTAATTACTTAAATAACGCTTCTATCAGATTAGTCCGGTCGCGCGTTTTTGGTTCCCAATATAAATAAGGAGGAAATATGAAAGTATGATGTTCATAATTCAGTAATAATGTTTTTGATGCCTAAAAATCACAGTAAGAAAAAGTAATAAATTATTTATTTCTTAGATTTTCTCGAATCACATTCATAACATTAAAACAACTTTTTATGGATTATATCGCGTTTATTTTCTATTTATTTCCCGACGTTTCGAACTCTTTATAGAGGTCATTTTCACGAGTGATGAACAAAACAACTTTCATTACAGAGACCATTTTCACGAGTCATGAACAAAAAAACTTTTGAGTGAAGCTTGTGTACGGATCTAATAAATAGAAATATAACGTATATTTTTATAATTACTACTGCTTACATGTTGAGTACAAAAATAAAATGTAACTTTGCTCTGAGATTTTAATTCGTTTGAAATTAGTTTTTTATTCAGTGCAACATATACAAACGGCAGTTCTGCAATTTTGAAACTCGGATTGATTTTACAAAATATAAAGTAGCACTAAAACATACAATATTCTCTTGTCTGTGCTCTCTTTTATAAACGCCCGCCTTAGTTTTGGTGGCGGCAGCAGATTTCTGAACGCAGTCAGACTGCTCTTAATTAATTGGCTTGCATTCGTTTGCATGAATTAGCCAGGTATTCGAACGCGGCCCCTTTTGCAATTTTTTACTACCCCTTTTCCAGCCCTATCAAAGGGTTCTAGTTGTTGTTGATAGAGGAATTTTTGATGAAAGATAATTAAATAAGACCGTTAATCCTTAAAAATATTGTAAGCTAAGTTTGTATGAAACACAAGTTAAGTTATACTTGATGAGGTTTTTTATGTGCCCATATTAACGCTGTGTAGGAGCAAAAATACATTTAACACTTATAATATTTTTCTATATTATTCATAAACTAGTATATACGGAACAAAAACTCTCTGATAAACGAATTATGTATGTTAATTTCAGGTCTATTGCTTCGTGTTAAGCTGAAGTGATGATGCTGATTTGCTTTATATAGTGACACTAATGATTTTTCTTATAAAAACTTATGAAAAGAAATGTTTTGTCACAAAATAAATTTATTTCTACGTATTTCATTTACTAGACATTCAACGCATTCTATAAAGCTTACATATTCAATAAACATTATCAGCAACTTTTAAATCCTGAACGAGTAGGTAGTGAAAACTTTTGCATCGTCCCGTGACGCCGCACTGCTGGCGAATACCGCAAGTCGCTGGATCGGGGAGGTTCATACCGGATCGCACCGGATCAGGTGACCGGATTATTCCAGTTCAATGCGGTTCAAAGCGGATCAAACACGATTTTAGACTTACGGGGTAAGGTTAGAGCTTATACGAAGGTAGATAATGGACGCCTGTTCAAATGGCCGTGATTGAGATTGTTGGTAATTGTTTAGATGCTTTCGTACTCGGGCTTAAGGCACGTTGTTAAAACTTCGATAGTGATTTTTATTGGCTGATTATTATTGTATTCATGATGTGATTAAAACGGTACAGATGCTGATGCATCCTTTGAATAATTGGTTTACTATGTAAAAGATCATATTGAATATCATTCTGATCTGTGAAACTCTTAAGCTTTAGAGAAACGTAATTTTCAGTTACTCTCAATTTTTTTACGCCAGATTTTTTTGTACATTTGGTGTTCACGGCAATAGACGGCCTAAATATTTTATTTGTCGACTTTGATAAGACGGTGTCTGCTTTTTAAACTATCAATCCGTACAAAGAAATAAAACCAAATCATGTACCCAAAATAATTTCAATCTTCAATCAACAAAATTGTGTCTGTCGCACCACAAACTAAACACATTTTGTCGTGGCCGGGTCATCTGTCAAGTTGGTCGGTTGCTGTCATAACTTGCCCAACACTTGGCGACTGTCTCCAAACTTCGCTCCAACACGCCGGATAACTTTCGATTAACACCTGTACTGGGGGCTGCTCCATGAATATTTGGTACTTTGTTTATGGTGAGGGGAGGTAGAGAAAATAATTGAAGTTTGCATATATGTATTACATCAATTTAACTATTTTTTTTAGAGAAGATATTGACTTTAGACAAACAAATATTAAACGATCATAGTTTTGCAAAGAACTCACAATAGAATCTTGTCCTTCTTTAGCCTTGCTTCTCAGTTTTTTGGGTTGCAATAGTTTACATCTTTACGGTACTCCATTTTGCTTCATATTATTAGCATCACATTAGATACGGATCTGGTCAAACCAAACGTATTAGATGGCCCAGCGATTTGACCTGACTTGCTTTATTACGAACTACTTCTTTTCGAAAGTATCTCCTTCTGACCTCCTATTCAGGGAATACAGGGAATTGATAGCCTTACTTTGTATTTAATGGCATAGGAGGCATACAAGCTAGCATGTAACCTGATGATAACCATCCAGCGCTGACCATGTGCACCTACAACACAGATAGTTGTTACAGTTGTTTTGACAGCCTTTAAGGCAGTAGGGTGTGAGAGAGAAGCGGGTGGGCTTACAGATACCTCTCTCACCGAATGAAACACGACATGTGCCACTTTACGTCTAAATTTTAAGATGTGTGGTATTTCACTGGTTGAGCCTCCACAGAGATTAATTTCAGTTTGATGATTGCTATTATTTAATATCAATGTCTCGATCCCAGAGGCAAATGAAAATACAAGGGTACGCAAGTTTAATTCGCTGGTAAAAGCATATTATATTTGGTAGTGACCAATATTGTAATACAACGTGCACTATTTACAAATCATAGATTTGATGATTTTTAGATTATGGTCTTTAATGCGTCCTTATATATATATAAACCAGAGACCTACCTTCGAAACAGATATCAATAGGCAATTAAGACAACACAAATAATTTTAATTTTATTATAACATAAGATAGGTTTTATAAGAATAAAAATAATTTTCAATATTTCCCACAAAAAATTGCGATTACTTCCGAGAACTCGGAAAAAATTAATACGGAAACTTACAACATAAATTATACATAAAAGCGAATGTTTTGAAGTGTCTCTTCCTCAAATATGCGAAGGTAATGATGTTAGCAAAGTTCCCGGGCCCGGGACTTTACAAATTGAAATTATTTTTTCATTAAAATTCTCAACTTGGAAGTTTTCAGGTGGAAGTTGCTCGAGTGGGCAATTCACGGCGCACTTTCAGTTAAATGATTCTTTTCAAACTTCAAATAGATGTCTAGAGGTAGATATTAGTTAAGTTTCACTGGAATTTGTTAAGTTTTATGGCTTGTATTTAAGTTAAGTTAATTTTGGTTAGATTCTTGCATAAATCGTAAAGTAAATACGTAAACTTAAGTTAAATTAGAACTTTGGATATTTTTCTGAAACTAATAAAAAACTATGATTTTCATAGAAGTGACAAGTTACGCCTACATAATCCCAAATTTTCTGATACCAAATGGCGAAACCTATTGCCATACATCAGGCACAGTTTTGTTAAACATCGATATTTATCACACACAACTTCTGAAAAGTCTTAGGTATGAGCTACTCGTATTGGTACTTAACTTGTATAAATAGTAAACGAAAATATGACAAAATTTTGTATAGACACCGAGCCATAGTTACTATTATTTTATAAATGGTAAATGGTTTAACAGTGGTAGAGCTCGTTGCATGAATAGGCTGGCTCAACCGGTGAAATACCACGATAAAAAGGCTCGACACGTTCGGTCAGAGAGATCTCCGGAGCTACGTTCCCTATCACACTTATGATTTGTATCCAATCTCAAAGACCAGCAACGCAACTGTAATATCATTTGTGTTACAGGTGTCTATGAGTAGCGGTAGTCGCTAACCTACGATAACCCAATTGCTCGTTTGCCCCTTATCTTATAAAAAAAATATCATAAGCAAAACTGTCATCGAAAAATGTAATAATATAATAACATATCATTACATATTATTACATTTTTCGAAAAATGTGTCTCCAACAAATAAACAAAACAGCAAAAAGTGTACTGCGTCTGAAGCCTGCCTACCACCGTCCCCCCTCGTTAGGCCAGGTACGGCTTCGAATAACTAATTAATTTTATTTAGACACGCTCCTTGTTTTGAGACAAGACACTACTTAACAATTCTTAGCGCGACCAATTGAGAAGTAAACCTTAATTTTACCGTGAACAACTTACGGTTTTGTGGGAAATTAATAATTACGTTTATTATTCCTTGTTGTAATCTTTCGGAAAATTTGTGTGGTATTTAAATTCATCCCAAATGTTATTCGGTTGGATATTCAAGACATTCTCGCAAAACTTATAAATTTCTTTAACTTCGAGTTGTTAAGATAATTTTAAAATATCCGTCCGTCCGTAGAATTACAATATCTGATATCCGCCAGCTATGTAGTCCAAATAAAGGCTACCAATGACACATGAGTTTCTAGACAGGTTCTTCTCACGATAGCCCTTACTCTAGTAACCCGGCTAATTAACTAAATTGGAAGCAGTAAGTAGGTATAATCGCTCGCCATTCACCACGACATCAATAATCTTTTGCACGACAAACTTTACCGACAAACATCTAAAGACATCTGTCGATGGTGCTCACCGCTCTAATACATCATGAAGACAGATAGGGGCGAGTTTATCCCGTAATCCGGGCTCACCTGCGGGATTAAGGTGATCCCGGCGCGGGACTGTCCCGTGCTACCGGAATGTGGAACGATATATGTACACCCTTATTTAATTGTTGAATGCGTATTTTATGTGACAGCAAAATTGAATCTTTAAATAAATTATAATAAGACTAGCTGACCCGGCGAACTTTGTTCAGCATCAAAAGTATTTTTACAGCGTTGACTATTAAAGTGTTTAATCTCGAAAGATGTCACTTTTTTACTAAATTATACATGAATTATAAATAAAAACAACCCCGTTTACATCCTCTATCTATTAAAAAAACCGCATCAAAATCTGTAGTTTCAAAGAAAAGGCGACAGACAGAAGAAAGCGACTTCTTTTAATAGTATTTTATTTTTCATCCTATGTCGAAATTATGTTCATTGGTAAGTTATATACCCTGTATCCAATATATATACTTCAACCTTTGTACACGTCGTCGACTCAACCTGATCATCAATCTCTCAGCTAAACCTAAGCTACTCTTGACCATGTTCGTTGATCAGGAGCTGAAGTCTGGGAGCGACCACTATTGCTTGATTTTAAACTTTTTCCGGATATTGTTGAATTTTTTAAGAAATAATTAACTGTTTGGCAATCTTTGAAGTAATTCATAACTATTATCCTTATCATCAGAGATATTTTAATGACTAAATAAATGGGCTATCCAATTTTATAAATAACTCTGTATATTAATACGCCATATATGTATATGAAAACAACATAAGCACGCCGTAATGCACTCACAATATTAATTTCACCCAAATCCGTCCCTTTGTGACAAAGAAAAATTGTAACGAATCGAGTGGGAGCCTGCAACAACCTGCGTGGAAAACCCTTTATCAAGGTATTG
The DNA here is from genome assembly GCA_905147225.2 of Euproctis similis. NCBI lineage: Eukaryota > Metazoa > Arthropoda > Insecta > Lepidoptera > Erebidae > Euproctis > Euproctis similis. The sequence goes on along the minus strand of LR990115.1, from coordinate 20,675,738 downwards.
AAATTTGTGCTTTAAAGTTATTATAATAAGGTATGAAATTATGTGTATATCATTTCTATTACCTTTGGCCATAAGTTACAAGTTAAGAGCTGTTGATTCATGATATTAAAACTAAACACTAATACATACTACTACATATTAATTTTGTATTGTTCCTGTGTATAAGTACGTAAATAAGTTCAGACATCTAAAAGTCTTGCAGGCAGCTATCGTAGCTGTATACCCATCAAGGAGATCTTAATTGTTAAAATCATGTATAACAAAGACATAGAATAGACCGCCATAACATATGATTCCTACATACTTCATTCTTTTCTTCGGCTGCCGTAACTCTTGTGATATTTTTATAACGCCCTTTGATTTTTATTTAAATTTACAAACCCAATATTTTCATATTTGTCGAGTGAAATGTCATCATAAAATTATTTTTACAGTTTATTGCCTTTATTTACATCGAGCCTAATTTTGTTAACGATTGATATCACACACTACTTTCGGAAATAATTCTGAAAATACTCTAGGATAAGTAAAAACTAAGTACATGAGTGGGTTGTTCAACCTGACTGAAAACTACATAATCATCCGTGGCTATTCAGAAAATCATTGTAAGCAAAGACTTACGTCAAAACCACGGAGTAACACAGGAACATAATGTTGAACGAATGGTTTCTATTTATGGGAAATAATTTTCTGCAATTGAGAGTCATTCTTCAAGAAGCACTCGTTCAAATCTTTCGCGGGGAGTTTTGTCGCAGTTGACAGCTATGTTTAATACTAAACGCAACCGTAGCCAGAGAACTAAGATCTCAGTTTATTATTGTGTCAATTAATACTATGGAAAAGTCTAGACTGCTTGGAATCCTGTGTTTGTATACTTCGTGGTTTAAATAAACAATTAATCGTTTCTTATTATTAGACATGAGGGGGCGCTACTCTAGGACAGTCCAAAAAACATACCATTTCATTAGTTAATATATTGTTTTTATCGCCAGTCGCTAGTATATTGGACCTTATAGGTTACATTGCAAGGTAAGTCAGTCAAGATGTCCGTCATTAATACAGGCACAAGAGTAATGGCCTCCGTGTAAACGGACTATAATGCGCTTGTTAGTTCTCAATGGAGTGATCCATTCGTTCTCTTACTTACAAAAAGAAAATATATTTAGAAGTTGGTGTTATTTCACGTTGATTTTTAAAGGAATCTGACCAGTTAGTTTTACTCATGTACTTCTAAGGATAGTAAAACGCGAATGTTTTAAATGTTATAGAGCCATATACCATGTATATTATTATATGTATATTATTTAAGCAAAAAAGGTTAGACATAGGTACACTAGTAGCGCTAGTGTATTAGATAAATGATATGCAAAAGTAGTTTTTATTAAAATAACTCCTTTTGTATCTTACAAGAAAAACATATCATACAAAATTATTACTAAGAAAATTATATCCTATTTATGTCTAACCTTTTTTGAGTTCCAAAGAAAGTTGCAAAGTTGAAAATCAGAATGACAATCGTGCGGCACGTGACAATCTCTATAATTTCCAATTTTCAAAACTACCCCTAAAATTTTCTAGGTAAAAATACTACTATTATTAGAATACACAAATGTAGAGCTTTTCTTTTTTTACTGTTATTAATTAAATTAGCATTTATTTTCAAATTTATTTAAGTATTTTAGAACAAATTGCTGTCATATATAAATAACATATACCTACAATTAAATACAGTAGCAATAAAATACAGTTAATGTACATAATGCAAATGTGTTTGTTACAATAATATCCGGGCCAAGTGCGAAACGACACATAAACATGTACAGATCTTCCTGTGACACTCTACAGCTTTGTTTTATGTTACAAATGTACAGAATTTATGTTAATAAATGGTCGCGAATGTTATTTAGAAATGTATAATTTTGTAAATGTTTCTACGAGCAAGCATCTCCTACTTTATGTTAACATTTTGCAATGTCAATATATATTTGATCTATACATAACTGAGGTTTAATTTCATTTCACGTATATTTTACTGGCACTCCGTTTCTTCTGCCTTACTATAATACCTGCCGTCAAACTGTATGGTTGTTGCAACAATCAAGATCAGAGGGCCACAGCAAAAGGTTCTCGAATAACAAATTTCTAAAGGAATGAGACACGGCTACTGATAATAGTTTCCAGTTATGTGGTTACAATTATATTAATTAATTTACAATTGATATCATCGACGAATAGTACGACGTACATTTATATACAATTAAAATTGCTTTAAACTTTTCAAAGTCTGATAAGTTCGTCTCAATTCAGTCGAAATGAATTTTTCATGGATGTTAATAAAGACAGATGCAGACTGCAGCCACCCTCGGTGTTCTATCAATAAGTATTTGAACATTTGACGATGAGCTCAGATCAGCAACACACTCAAGTCTCTGTACCTTTGTTTCATTTCCTGATGCCAACATATTTTTTACACATCGATTTCAAGTCGATAGTCAAATTTGTATGGAGACGACATCATTTTCTTATGACCTAGAGTGAAGCAAAATTTGAAAAGAAAATTCTAACATATACGATAACTCGTACTACTATCGTATATATATATATATAACAATAGTTATATATATATATATATATATATATATATATATATATATATATATATATATATATATATATATATATATATATATATATACGTGACATATTATATGACACACAACTTCCGCTTGGGAGATTATTGCTGATGGAAAATAGTCACCATATTTTTATCTATAAAAACCATATTAGAACTTAGCTTAGCTTGGAACTAGAGGGCGCTGTGTCTATTGTGTCCAAGATATTATTATTATTATATTATTACCAGATTATAATTGATAAAGCCGTTTTTGCGAGATGCACATATTATTAGACTGAGACTTAGAAGCAACACTTCGGAAAAAAAGAGATTTTGACGTCTGATCTTACAAAACCCCTAATATCCATTTTCTTCCAGTATATCCAGCAACATAGGCATCACCTTCAGTGCAATAGGCGTGCAGTTCTGATATTTCCAAAAGGGATTCCATCTCCACACTTGTCTCCCGATCAAGTTATTAGTCAGTAGCTGGGAACGTTCCGACTGCGGATTTCAATAAAGCGTAACCTTTTGTTACGTGTGCCACCAATATTTGAGCGTGGCTCGACGCTCGGCGCTCGGCCCACAGCTCCGATATTAAAAGATTCATTTCACAATGAGAAGGGTGCTCGTCATCTTTTTGATGGCCAAAGGGCAGATACGGTAAAAATGAATGGGTTTCCTCTACACACATTCCAGACGTTGAAAATTGGATTTTATGTAAGATGATCTGGTGTTGGTGTTAGTTGATGACGATAGAATCTGTCTTACCTACCTATTAGCTTTAGATTCTCTATATAAATTTAAGAAATTCCTCTGTTAGAAATGTTTTTTTTAACTTCAAAATAACTAGGTTAGATATAATTTTGAATTATATCTAGTAGGTATGTGTAGCCTCAATGGCATGCTATATTTCAAAATAGATTATTTACCTAATTTGACTTCTATAATCTCTGTTTTACGCGGACAGTCCTTAATATTTTCAATAATAGATAACTTTCCTACTTGTTCAACATTAGATTACTTTAATTTATCTACTTTTTATAAAGTTATACCGAAATGAGATAAATTTCAAATATGCCGGCAAAATAATAAATATTTCAGGTGAGTTTTCGTAGATTTTTCCATTAAAAATTTAACTCGGGAATAAGTATATCCGAAGTTTTATAAACAGCTGTTCCTCAGATTGAATTAAATAAGTAAGTTCAGCCATCGTCTGAGACAATGCATAGGTAATGATGGCTCGAACTCCTCGAGTATAAAAATCATTGGAACGCACCAAGTTGTTCGTTATGAATAAAGTATTCATTGTAATCGGCACAAGTTTCCAGGGTCAGGTGGAACTTGGGTCACGCGACTGATTTTTATGTTTAAAGTTTTTGAATTTTTTACATGTATCTTTTTTAGTACCCAAAGGTCTTTGTTTCATTCCGCTGAATGAAATACTTTATCTCTTAAACAATATAGCGTACAAATTGACATATATATATATATATATATATATATATATATATATATATATATATATATATATATATATATATATATATATATATATATATATATATATATATTAGGCACAAATTATCGTTTAGGTCGTTCTAAAACATAATTATATCACATAATCTCTGATAATATTTCTGTGAAATCATTAGTGTAATAAAACATTAAAAAAAACCGAGCAGCTAATTAAGCCATCGACATAGGTTTTAAGATCTACGTTAACCGACGAAAGACGAGATTTTGATTACAATTATTTTATATGGAAAAGTAAGCAAACATTCCTCAACGGTTACAGTACAACTTTAGTCATCTTACTTCTATAATAACAAATTATAAAGAGACTATCTCATAAATACTGCTCACCGCAAAACTTGTAAAACAAATCGACGTGTGAGCGTTCTGAAATCCGTAATGTCAATGAAATATTCAGTCGTTTGACGTGCAGGTGGTTGATTCGCCATTGCGGCGGTTTCTTTATGCATGAGAGCCTCTTGTGATTCGGAACGCACGTCGTCTATATGTGTTCAAAGATCAGCCAAGTGGCCAATCAGTTAGACATGACATTCATTCTCAATTTTTTTATGCAACATCATAACGTTAGGCGCTTTTCAGGTTAGCAACTGGGTACCTTGTTGCACTGTGTTTGCATATCTTATTACTCAATAACTCTTGTAAACACATTTATAATTATTTAAGGCTTCTAAAATAACTTTTGACGAAGATACGATCTACTCAGTATTAATTAATTACCTTGCCTTGTCTTTGAAATTTTGAACTCTATATTTATTTATATGTAAATAAATAAATATATGTTAACTCATGTTAAATCATCTGGTTTCATTTCCGTCAGAAAATATACAATAGTAAATTTGCCTCCAATTTCAAGAGGGAAATTGTTACAGGTGGTGGGGTATGTTATCTGCCTAATTTCACGTCTGCGATGTTCTTAGATCTCTCGCTTGGACAACGTACCTCAAGTACATTTACATTTATATTGGCTGGAGACGTCCAGCCGCGCCCTCTAGAACCTAGTGAGAGGAATCAATTCTATTACAATACTTTAAGAAGATATCGTTTGATATAGGTTTGTTTGATTTGTAACAGAAGAAATTTGAAATAGAGTAGATATTTAAAATTATCATAATATGGCAGGTAGATAGTGCTGCGTGAATGGATTGGCTCTACTTATAAAAAACCTTATACTACATTCATACGGTACATTACACCAAAATAATATTATTTAAATTTTTGTATGTCGGTCTCTCTGTCTGTCAGTTTTTTTATGCGATGGGAGGTCAAACGAGCAAGTGGGTCACCCGATGGCAAACAACCACTCACCGTCCATGAACACCGTTGTGCGTTGCCGTCGCCAACTATATCTTGGGGTGTTTTATATAAGTCATTTAGTAACTAGTTAGCCGTCAATTTGTATTTTATTTTAATCAAATAAATTGATTCACTAATGTATTTGATGATTGTTATTCATTTGCTTTCATCTCAATCTAGACCAATCTTCATAATATCTTTGCTAAGTCAAAAGTTAGCACAAGAAGTGCATGTCGACTGCAAATTTACCTGAAATGGATTGCAATCCAGATTAATACATTATTCATATGAAGGAGTTTATTACTTAGTAGGAGTTTATTATATTCTTGCATTACTAATACTTTAACTTTCAAGAGAGACGAGAAACTGAAGATTTACTTTATGTTGTCTTGACATTATGTATATCGTTCCAAAAAGGAAAAAAAAATTCAATGCGTATTTTGATATTTCGAATAATTTTGAAAATTTTGTGTGATAAATATCGATGGCTACAAACTTCGTTCCCGGTATGGTAATAGGTTCGCCACCTATTCATTTTGGGACGTGATTATAACGGCCAGACTAGGCTTAACAGCCGCTGCCTACTCCTTCGGGCAGAAAAAGGCGTGAAATTATATTATGTTATTATTTTAAAGAAATAGTATTCAAGGCTACTCACTAATTAACAATCGAAATGAAACCTTGGATTAATTACTTCATATGGAGAAAAAGAGGAAACTTTCTAAACCTTATGATGCTAGAATAAAATAAAGCTATAACACAAAAGTTCTGTAAAAGTTTTGCAATAAAAACTTATCATCCCATTTCTGAAACTCGCCACACAAAAAGGCATCCATTGATCATAAATTTAATCACACGTAACGATATCGTATAGGTGCGGGGATTATTAGGGATTTAACGTGAAGGATCGAGGTATACGACATTGATTGATACACCTTCATTCATAGATGATTGTATCAATATTTTATTGCACTATTGATATATGAATTTCAATTTTATAATAACTACATAAGAGTTCATAAAAGTGTAATATTAAGTTGGTTATTCTGAAGAATGGTTCTATGAATTTGACAGCGAAATGGGATTGATATCTTCGTGAATTTATCATAAGCTTAGTTTTATAAACCGAATACATTTTACGTTTCTGTTTACTATATTAACATGAAACATAATATGGGAAATGAGATTCATATTCAGATTAAACAAAAATAATTTTCCCGAATTACAAGTTTTAAGTGGCTAAATTGTGTGTTTTATTTTTTGATTCACATTTTTTTTTCTTCTATTCGTTGAATGAAATGTTTGGTCCCGTTAAACAGATAGACAATTAATAAATCTATCCTTAGAAAAGTCTGTTGTTTTACAATTGGTCCCTCTAGTTTTTATAAGAATTTAGAATAATTCGTAAACTATTATTTATAAACTATGTACTACTATTTCATAAAATAAACAAACACCAGTAAAGATTACGTTTGTAATCCCTTAAATTGGACACAGTTTCACCTGTCCGATCCCTCCGGGGTTGAGCGGATTTGTCCTCTGTAATGAACTAAAACAAAAAAAAATACGTTAAAAGTTAATCCCTTGTCTCGGGAAGTGAAATTGTTTATGGGAACAGCCCCACAGGGAATTGGTTTAACAACTACTACTGATTTTTACTGAGTATAATATTATATTGTTCTTAATCTTACAATTTTATTAACAGTTTTTTTTCCAGAAACCTATCTATTAAACGTCGAAATGCAAAACATAAAAAAAATATCACAAAAGGGCTTGCAGTTGACCAAGTTACTTTTGGTGTATTTTTACTTAATAAACATCTGTAATTTACAAACCGAAACTCAATTGGTTTGGCTCATATTCAAACAGTTTTTTTTTAATTATCATTATACGAGCAGGCGTGTAACCTGATGATAAGTGACCAGCGCCGCCCACAGACACCTGCAACACATATAGTGTTACCGTTGCGTTGCCGATCTTAAAAGTAGGGTAGGAAGGGATGGCGAAGGGGCGTGGGCCACTTTACGTCTATCTTCTGAGAGGTCGTGGTATTTCACCGGTCGAGCCGGCCCATTCATGCAGTCAACTGCTTGGCTCTACCACTGTTCCAAAGTATTGTAGACACAAGCTTGAAATTTAGTAACATTTCTACAAACGTCATAAGAAGTATGCAAGCTTAATAGAAATCATACAGGGAATCTCGTTCCATTTAATAAGTTACTAATTGTGGGTGCTCACGTCGCCACTATCGGAAGTATACTCTTGCACAATCCCTCTATATACATTTTTATTGGACTCTCACCTTAAGTCTCCTGGACGTGACCTGACTGTTTATTTGAAGTGTGCGAAGCCGTGTGTAATGTCTTATATTAGAATCCTCTCTCTTTCTCCTCAGTGCTATTATTTGTAAGTTTTTTGGGTTCAATTTTTCTAGCTTTAGCCGTACATAATTTTGCTAATTTGCTTTGAGAGGGAGAACTTGTCCTCACAGAAATACAGTAAATCTAGTTGGAGTTTTTTATTGTGCCTTCACTCTTTTAAAACATGAATATGTAGGTTGATGATAATGCAATAGCTATATAATATATATTTCCTATACATTTACATATACATTAAATAAATTATTCGAACATCATAATTTGAATTAAATTTTAGGAACTTCTTCCTGTGGGTATTTCGCCTCACATTGTCTTTCCTATAATTCGTATTCAATCTAATTACCACTTTATTTTTTTGACACTTTAATTTTGAATTCTACACAGTTTTTACGGAGGTTATTGATAAGTGAAAAATTTCGATGAATGAGAAATTATACTCGAAACAAGTTCCAGGACCCATCCATAGCACCCGATAACTACCGCTGCTTACTCCTGCGGTTATTGTGAGCACGATGACAAAAAATAATTTATACGATTGAAGTACATCTAGTAAGCTCACAACGAAATTGAGAAGTAAAATTGAATTGAAGGCAATATTATTACAAGCAACTCAACATGAATAAAGTTTCAAACAAAACTGAATTGGCTTGTGTAAAACTAACAATCCCTCTGATTGATACTATTATCGTAGTCGATATCAAAACACCTAAATTGAACTAAAACCCACATCGACGTGGTATTGTTTCAAAACTCGTAACTTTTCACACAAACTTTAACGTTTTCGTTGAAAGTATCGCCGTGAAGTTTTCGGTCAGTATTGCCAATTGCAATTTGGTTTTCTAGCTAATTTAGTGCTCCAATAGATTTCTACTATATTATGATGTAACATAACATAACTTCACGCCTTTTGTTACCTGAAGGTGTAGGCAGCGGCTGTTAAGCCTCATCTCGCCGTTATGTTTACGTCCGAAATGGAATAGGTAGCGAACCTATTGCCATTGTCATTGGTGTGAGCCAGTGTCTGGAATCGAACCCAGACCTCTGGATCTCGACTCTGGATCTCGATCTGCTCGACTACTGCGCCACCGAGACTGCTTATGATTATTATTATGATGTAACCATTTAAAAATCTATTATTTCTCTGTCTGTAGATATATTAGAGATTTCGGAAAACAATTTAACCGTCTGTCTGTCTTTATATTTTTTCCTACCATAACAAAATCAGAAGTTTCTGAAATTAATTTACAGATTTTAACGTAAGTTTATCACAGTTATATTAATCTTTTTGGAAGTTATATTTCATAAATATGAACATATTGGCCCTGTTCGTAAATAAGGTAACAGTAGCAATACCTCAAATTAACGGTTTGTAGCAAACACATAAAATAAACTATCGATACAATATCGATATTTGTCACAATTCACCGAACACATTGTCGCTATAAAAATGGACACGCATTATTTTATGTCCGGCTGTTCGCGCGTGAGGTGAATCCGATCAGCTTCTGTTTTCTCATTTTCCTGGATTGATTGGTACACCTATATTTATTTATTTTTTACGTTTATCTTGTAACAAATAATATTAAAGGTGAATTGAAAGAGGCTTTGAGAAGATTGTGAAATTTTCGAGACTGTTCCTCAACAACGAATGATTACGGTGAGCATGTTATCTTCTTATGAATCCCATTGAATGTATTCACTTGTATTAAAATACCAGTTATAAGTTCTTAAGCAAATTTTCCATTAAATGTAAGGAACTGAACAGCAAATTTCTTATGAGTCACATACACAAGAGTCGCGCTGTAATTATAATAAACAAAGCGGTAGTAAGTCAGGTGTTCGTGCGCAGACTGCGTCGCGTGCAATTCATTTGCACTGCAGTGTTCCTTGAGAATGCATTACCTCCCTGGAGCATTATATTTTGTTGGAAATGAAAAGAATTCTAATTGTATTTAATAAAGTTTAAAAAAACTACTCGAGATACTCATTTTTTCTTAAATATAATTTTATTTACTCTATCGAGGAATTATTTAGTGCCTAAATTTACATAATCATACCTGATCTACCCGAAATAAAATTCCCCAAAGGGAATAATGTAATAATAATTGCTATACGTTGGGTACGATTTATTCTGACATCGATAATTATCCCACATAATTACCGAGAAGATTTTCAAATAGTCGAATAGTCGTATCTAATCAAATAACACTGCACAATAAATTTACCAAACGATTCCTTTTAACAGTTTTTATCTGTCAACTCTTGAAAAATAAAAATACACCTACACATAATTGTGGTCATCGGTCCATGAAATGACGTGAACTTTCTTCAATACTATCAGCCTCCGAAGGGTTACGTCCTTCTCGTGAACTCGTAGCAGGTGCCTCTGTCCGTGTTTTAATAGATCTATTTATTGAATACTTAATCCTCTTTTATTACTTTTTCCTGTCGTAATAAAAAAGCTGAACGGACGAGGGTAATTGTGCAAAATTGAGGAGGTACGTGTTGTTATTAGCGGCATTTTATATTGGTCGGATTAATTGCAGATTAGGAAATTGATTTATGCTGTGTTATATAATATAGATCCAGTGTTAAATAATATATATTCCCTCCTTCCTCCATTGCTTTTTCCTTACGCGAGAAAACTGTATTATCAGTGTAAAATATCTGTAGTGCAATCAAATAGTACCACTTTTTACATGCAAGGAAACTTCATATACCCCACGAGGGCCAACTATGTTTTCACCAGAATGTTGCTTACATTCATAGGCTACGGTACCCGCTTATCATCACCAATGTAGTTTAAGAAACTTAAAAAAACTTTGACTAGTTTTTAAAGTAGCTCAGTAGTAAAGTAGCTTGGGAAATATTACTAAATATGTAGATTTACCCGTGTAGGGGGTAATAAAATAAATTTAAGTCGATTAAATATTGATTTATTTAGATCTAGATATAAAAAGTAGTCTCTAAAGAATTTTCGCATTTTTTTTAAATTACTTAAAGAACACAATAAACTATGTTACTAAAATTATTTGACTAAAAGTAAAATAAGTATCAATAAATAAATCGAAAACGTAAATTTTTCCTCTTTATAATATTGTAAAAAATAAAGCTTTACGAATATAGTTAAATATGTCTCACATTTATTTACAGTACACTAATTACTCTGGTAGATATTTCTTGTGAATAATCTGTTTTAAGGTTGTGCTGGCCAACGTCAACATAGACGGGGTTTTTAATTAACGACCCCACCACCACCACACTTGGGGACCGAAAAATGTTGCCTTAACGACTTCACAGACCAGCGTGGACGATCTTCGACGATATTTAAATATTCAGATATAACCGAGTTATTGAATTTAATCGACTTTTAAACTTTATGATGTCTCAAATATGTGATGTAAGATAGATATTGAGTGGTTGAGCCATGCAGTTCTGCATCAATGACCCAGAATGATCGGTGAAATGAAACTACCTTTCAGAACATCGTCGTAAATTGACTCATGTCTCCTTTCATCAGGTCAGAGAGCTTCCCCAGGCCTGCTCTATTTCCCGCTCACTATCAATCCCACTCCAGTTCCTATCTGAAGGGATGGCAAGGCAAATCTAACAGTACCTGTGTTGCAGATGTCTATGGGCAGCGTTAGTTACTTAGCTCCAGCCGTAGTAAGGTGATATACTCCACTTATATTTGTTTTTTAAAGCAAAATATTATATATAAAATATTATATTTTATATTTAGTTATGGTGTTTGAAACAGAGGAATCCAGAACGGATACAAGGATAACGGTTGATGATGTAGTGCTGGAACAGGTAAATGAAATTGTATATCTTGGATGCGCTTTTAGCAGGGATGGAAGGTACACCGCGGATGTACAAAGACGAGTGGCGATAGGAAATAGCGTAAATGGAGCGTTAGGCAGATTCCTGGGCGCAAAAAACATTAGCAGAAAAGCCCAGCTAGCAATCTACAATGCACTCCTGATCCCAACGCTAATTTTTGGAAGCGAGAGCTGGGTATGGCAGAGTGTGCATGAACGTAGAATAAACGCGGTGGAAGGGCACTGCGCAAAATCTGCGGAGTGACTCTCGCTGACCGCGTAGAAAACAAGGTTGTAAGGAAAGAAGTTGGTTTGAAAGAGAGTGTCAGTGTAAAAGAAAGAAAGGGCATGCTCCGATGGTTCGGACATGTAGAAAGAATGCAAGACTGGCTAAGCAGATAAACAATTTAAAAGCGGATGGATGTAGGAGTCAAGGACGACCAACACACACATTCCAAGACCAAATAGAACGTGTTCTGGAGTAAGGTGATGTTAGGAGCCTCAAAAATCGACGCGCGTGCATGAAAAGAGTTATGAAAGTCAAAGAAGCGAGTGAGGCGTATAAGAATCGTGCCTTATGGCGCTCTGTTCTTTCTGCCTACCCCGTAAGAGATTTGGCGTGAAGTTATGTATATATGTATGTATATTTGATTTTTCTTCAAAGAACACTGAATTTATTTTGCAAAGAACCTGCCCAATAACTTTAGCTTTTACCTATAACATTATTGGTGTTTGGATTCATGAATTGATTAAAAATTGATAACAAGCATTTCACAAATATACCCATTAGGGTATATTTGTGAAATGCTTGTTATTTTATTTTATTAAACATACTCGTAGGTACAAAAATACTAATGTCTGTTCTGGAATTATTGCAACATCTTTGGCTCTTAACAGTTATCTGTTTGTAATCTTTTTATGTACTTAGTTACAGCCTTCCCAGTGATTAATGACAAAGTTTTGTAAAATCTAGTTTTCACTAAGTAAATAGTATTCTTATACATTAAATTCAAGGGTTGGTTTAATTATTACTGATGTAACAAACATGAACAATAAATATGTTATTATCGCAATCCACGATTCGAACTCTGAACACACGAACAGTCAAATATATTTAGTTTTATTATGAGTATTTTATTTTTTCAATAAATTTAATATAACATAACATAACTTCACGCCATTGTTACCCGAAGGTGTAGGCAGCGGCTATAAAGCCTCGTCTCGCCGTTATGTTTACGTCCCAAATGCAATAGGTGGCGAACCTATTGCCATACCGGGCACAAAGTTTTCAGTCATCGATATTTATCACACATAACTTAATAACATAAATATTAAAATATATTTAAATATTATTATTTCTAAGACAATATTAAGTAAATTGTTCACGTATCTCATAATAACGATCGTTCTTCGTATATTTGTACGTGAGTTTCGCAAAACGATCGCTCAGCTCACTCGTCACACCATTTGTCTTTTGGACCACCTTTAAAAGCTATTCAAGACCATTTTTCTTTTTTAAAAACCTTCAGACACCATCCTTTTCGTTTTTCAATCGCACCCGCCCCGTTCGAGTTATCGCGATAAATGCTTTTATTTGGGGTGCTGTGCAAATATCTCTACATAGCTGTTGATACCCCTAAGAGAAAAAATTGATCTAGCAGTAATAATATTTAAACAACTAGTTTGATGTTTCATTCTCAATATCTGTAATAAACACTTTTATAAGTAATTAAATATTGTTAGTTTTTTTTCCACCACAATAAGTGTTCTCAATGTTTGTTTTTGTTTTGTCAAATCTCCTTGTAGAACAATAATTCTAAATCTTTCCTAGTCCAAAACTTGATGCTCTCTTGCATTTGTAATAATTATAATTACTGTTTACTAAATTTAGATTGAAATGCTGAAGTGCTTCCACAAAATTTGAAACTTGTTTATCTGTGTATCAACATCTCCTTAAATTCGTTAAGTATTTTGCCAAAGCGTTGAGCTGGCCGGACAGGTGAATAGATGTCTCGACCCGTTTGCTGTAATCATTCACAAACAGTATTCTAGAGATAAGTACTGAAATATAAGCGAACAGCGATATTAGGAAATAAATTAAATTGCAACTGAATCATGTGGCTTGATTATAATTATCAGAACAGTACAAGCTGCGTAACAGACATGGTATCGTAACCTTCTTCAGAGAGGCTATGGGGGTTCAATATATTGAACCACTACCCTCTGACAACTGATTAATATAAAGGTTTATATAAATCTAAGAGCCACTTTACAGTCCGTCATCTCCCCATAATAATAATAATGTTCATATCTCGCATTACCTTTATAAAGGTTAACAAAATCGTTAGCACTTAATGGTGATGCTCTACAAAGTTTATAAGATCAGGAAAAAGTGGTCTCATTTACCTGATTGCTGACTTTTGGTCTACAGACGCTGTTTCTTCCGCTCAGCACCATCTCCTACACACACAATCATTGGAAACGTCGAAGAACAGCTACGATTAATCACCGGACAGATGCTTACCCTCTCTCTGCTTACTCTAAATAAAATTGAGCACCTCACTTAGAAGTCAAGTTTGGTGTCATCAACAATACAGGCTCTAAGTCCTTTTGATGCAATTTATTAGGCTTTTTCAGCATTAAGCGACAATTAAGCCTCCGTCTGGAGCGACTTCTATGTTTTTTTTCCAAACATCGCAGTAGATAATAAATGTAATAAGAGTTACTTTATAATTATCTATCTCAAATTCTTGGTAGTCTCAATAGTAGATGATCCAGTTATCCGGGTACTAATTAATCAAATCTTGACTATTGAGGTCACAGATTTAGGAGTAGAATCAGATTTTATATCGAATTAAAACCTCCCGAGTCAATGAGCCATCAGCCCATGAACCTAACTGCCGACTTTTGAATAATAATATAGTCTTTCCAAAAACCATAGGTATTAATGTTCAAATGATAGTTCTAAATAAAAACTTTTACTAGATATGAATATTAAAAAAAATATAAATGGAACATATTAAAAAAAATTATATATGTCTATTGAAAACATTAAAACTAAAACTTCACGTCCAGCATAAAGGCTGCACATTTCCGAACGCATAGAAATCCATCATCGATCACCATAAAGCCTCGCAATAAATTCGAGGCGAGCTTTCAGCCCATTTTCCACTTGTTTTCACCTCCGCATTTTCAACTGACTGAAAACTCATTCACCCCGTTTTCAAAATCAAAAGGGGGTGAATTCAACGTATTTGTCATTCAACAGAGTTATTTCGTTTTGGTTGTTGGCCTTTTGTGCGGTTGTGATTAATCGCGAAGGTTCTGTTTTTTTTTATCGTTAAACTGACAAACTCATTTACATGCAATTTGTGGAATTGTATTTTATCAATAATTTTGTTACTGTTATGAATACCTGGAAGAGGAAGAAAACTGGTTTCCATAAATGAGCGCAAAAAGTATTAGTCTTGTATTTTTCTTGACTATTTTGGTTGCCTACTGCAACTCTAAAATTTAATATCCCTAGGTATGGACAGCGGCAGTTACGTCGATCGATCTTGAATTATCTTGATAGCAAAGAGTTTATCTTAAGATGTTTTTTTCTCAAATAACTGTAAATGTAAGAAAATAGACAATAGGCACATAGTCTATGTATATACATAGTCTTCTGAGATAAAGGTCCCATAATTAATATCTACTACTCTATTTCTTGAGATACTTTCAAATTTATAACTGAGCGATAAGAAATGTACCAATTCAGTTTAACTTAAAATTAAAATCTTGCAAGGATAAGTTAGGTCATTTGTCACAGCCCACCTCCCCACATTAAGGGATCCGTTTAAAACCGAGGCCGGCTGTAAAAAAGCGTGTAAACACGTCACCTGTCATGTGACGTCACACCGCGTGACGCCGTGACGGAGCTGTTTACTATCAAAGATGTCAGAAATAATTGGAGGTGGTAAAACTATTTCACAAGTTTCTTTTTTATGGGATAGGAGGGTAAACGAGTAAGTGGGTCACCTGATGGTAAGTAACTTCTCACCGCCCATGAACACCGTGGTGCACTGCCTTTCTTTTAAGGGAGTAGGAGGGGAAAGGAAGGGGAAAGGCAATCGGGCCTCCGTATACCTCTCTCACCGAACGAAACGCTTCACGACGATATTTCGAGAGGTCGTGGTATTTTACCTGTCGAGCCGGCCCATTCATGCAGCGAACTGCCAGACTCTTCCACTGTCAAACATAACGGATCTAAAACCGTAATTACTTCAAAATTGTCCAGTCAAAACTCTCTGTGATAAAATGCTAAGCAATTCAGACGACAAATTATTTCGATAGAAAGGAAAATAACAGAAAAAAACAACTCAGAACAACGAACAGCTTATAATATTAAAGTAAATTTCATTAGATAAACTTTATACTTGTAGAAACAAATAACACACTTACTCGAAATCTTAATCAACAATTGTTATTCAGAATAACACTAAATAATGTCCCATATAGTACTAGTAGTAGAGGATAGATGTAGGAGTCGAGGACGGCCACGACGTGAACGTGTTCTGGAGAAAGGTGATGTTAGGAGTCTCAAAAATCAACGCGCGAGCATGAAAAGAATTATGAAAGTCAAAGAAGCAAGAAGTGAGGCGTATAAGAATCATACCTTATGACGCTTTGTTCTCTCTGCCTACCCCGCAAGGGATTTGGCGTGAAGTTATTTATGTATAATACTAGTAAAGCAATATAATGTCACATCCAGAAATATTAAACTCTCCTTTCTAATTGCAAGTATGAGCGTCATGAGTCTGTATGAAAAATTACAAAGTGTTAACATTGACACATTCTGGGTGTGGAACGTATTGAAGGGTAACGTTCACGATGATGTATGGTCTTCCCAATGTTGGGATGCTGTGGCTTCATGATTGCTTATGGTTTTCTTATAAATACTAATTTTATTCTAACGAAACTGTAATAATATCTTGAAAACACAGAGCCCTATATTTCCAAGCTAAGCAGCTCAATGCTTGTGTTATGGAAACTATTTAATGGACATTAAGACATATATCTTTACTTTTTGTTTTAAATAATATTACGTAGCTTCATGCCTTTTTCTACCCGAAGGTGTAGGCAGCGGCTGTTAAGCCTCGTCTCATCGTTATGTTTACGACCCAAATGGCGAGCCTATTGCTATACCGGGCACAAAGCATTCAGTCATCGATAGTTATCACACATAACTTCCGAAAATAATTTCGAAAAGTCATTCCTGTGAGCCGGGATTCGAATCCGCGAGTTCTTGATTCAGAAGCGGGGTGCTCGACCACTGGACCACCGAGAATCGAATTAAATAACTACATCAATAATACTTATGAAAAGAAGCGCCGTTATAAATAATACTGTAAATAACAAAAAAATGTCTCTTATTTTTCTTTTTTTTTAAATAATAATAAAATATCTTTTCTAGCCAACAATAATATAGGTCTTATAATGTTTAGGAAACCCTAATATCCTGTCAATAACCTTGGTAGTGTGCGGGCGGACCAGATAACGGGTGTCAGGTGCGGGCTTACAATTGATTTATTTTCGACTCGCAGAGGTGAAACTAAACTGATTATGTGGACCGCACTTTTCGCCCGAGGATGCGAACAAGTATGAAATAATTTGGAATGGTATATATAAGTTTTGTTTACTCGACTATCTTACAAGAAGAGTCATGTATATTATTAAATTTAGCTGGAGAGCTATCTTTGGATTCATTTTTATTATTAGTGCATCAGTAATAGTCGATCTACAAATAAAATTACTACCTCTCTGAAAATTGACGTAAAGTGGCTTATGCCGCGTTTCATCAGGTGAAAGCGGTATTCGGATGCCTACTTCATTACCCTCCTATTCTCCTTACTATCTACCCCCTTATGTCATCTTACAGGCCGGCAAATGTTAGACTGGTGTTGCGGTTATCAATGGGCAGCGCTAGTTGCTTACCACCAAATAACCCTCTTTTCGTAAAAGACATATGCGACAATATTTGAAGCGATTACTTGATTTTCCAAAATGATTTAATTAAATAAGTTAATTAAATTGAGACAATATAAGTTCCCTTCAATATAGTTATCTTAACAGGGATACATGTCGGGAGCATATAACGGTGATCTCCCTGGAGCTTGCTTGAGCAAGTTACGTTAGATATTAGTGAAGTTTGTGTTACTTGTTAGTTAGTGGAATGTTACTTAACGAGTATTACCTTTCATTAACTTAGGGATTGTTACTAATATTGATTTGAATTAATGCATTGACATTTGTGTTAATTTGTCCTTGGTTCTTCTCATGATAGAGCTTATAATCAACCGATGTTTCACTTCTGTTGTCAAATTTTTTTTTTTTTGCTTTTTAGTAGTTTTAGTTACCTCTCCAAAGTCTTATCGCTTAGTCATCTCCTGTAACGTTTCCGATTTAAAATAATAACGTAGCTTTTTGAGAAAAATATATAATATAATATAAAATATTCATACTAAAAAGTAAAGTGTACGCAACATATTCTGTGGGGATAAAAAAATATTTGGCAACATGGCATAAAATCAACATTATCACCAGCCTTTTAGAACCCACTTTAGGACGTAGGCCTCCGCTGTAGATCACTAAAGCTTACGGTCCTATGCATTCTAAATCCATTAGCTCCCAGCAATCTTGACCAGGTCGTCGGTCCACCTAGTATGGGGACTTCCTACTCCACGTCGTTGAACTCGTCGATTCACATAAAATATTACATAATACTATTACTCCAATTCGCCCGATCATTTTACTTGATTAGTGATGGCATCGGCAGACTGCTACGAAGCACCAATTACTATAAATAGTACTACGTAGAAGCAATATAGGTAGCTACGTAGTCATTGAGTCTATAACGTTTATTTTATATTATCACCTCCCTGTGAACAATCTTGAGTTAATTATAAACCCAGCCACCTCTCAAATACAACTGGCAAATAAAAATTGGACTCCTAAACTCCATAGTAGGGTAAATATACCAACTGTCGGCTATAAGTCCCTCGGGCGTAGTTGCAACGCCACGGAACCACGACCGTAGAGCGTTCACAGAATTGTATGAGAGATTTTATTGTTTGTTGTTTTAGTAGTTAACCTGATAGGTGGGTTGTAACGTAAATAGTTTTGTTTTACTGGCACCTCTATATGGAGTTGAATTATAGGTAGAAAATGTTTGTCGAAAACAATGATTTAAGGGAGGAAGTTGCATTTGAAGAGACTGTTGAGAAAGTAAGGAATGACATGCTCCGATGGTTCGGGCATGTAGAAAGAATGGATGATGCAAGATTGACTAAGATATACAGTACAAAAGCGGAAGGATATAGGAGACGAGGACGGCCACAATACACTTTCGATGATCTGATTGGAAGAGTCCTTGAAGAAGGGTAAGTCAGAAGCATGAAAAACTACTGGACATGCCTTGCATGTAACACACACACCTTAATAATACCAAAGGCTTTGTCGTAACTAAAGTAACCATATAATGAGCTAATAAGAATTTCGTCAAAGTCAAAGAAGCTTTATTTTCAAAGGTCTGCCTTTCAAGGACCTATGAAACACAGACACATAAAAATAGTCGACGAATAACAATAACTTTAATATCTATAACCCTTAAGGTGCATATTGCTATAAATTATCTTTCGGCCAACCAAGAGAGGTAAGAAGAAATTATAAGCAAGCAATATAATAGCCAACATTATATAAAAATAGCATTTTAGTATTAAGCAATTTAGGAGAAAAAAGAGAAAAACATTGTCACTCCAGGATTTAATATATTAAGAAAAAAACATTAAAATATAAAATGAAAAGGTGTAAAAATATCTGTCTGTTGAACAGGGACTACTTAAGTTAAAGGTGAGAGCAAACACGTACTAAAAGCAAACATTTTTACTCGACAACTAGTTTAAAATGTTCAGTTCAACAAACTGGTGTGTTCAGATAAGTAGAATGGACAATAACGATTATCGCCACCCTACTTCTTCTTACCACAATAGTTTTTGTCAATATTTTTTAAACTTTATTATTATTTTCAAAGTTAAACATCGCTTGTACTTGGCTCAAATTCATTAGTTGAAACTTTTCGATAAGTGCACTTAACCAGTCTGTTATTTCATCTAAGTAAGGGATTATTAAAATAATAAACATTAGAAAAATTACAACTCGATGTTACCAAATAATTACTATTAAATTATTAAATTTATCTCCGTCAAGATTTAAATATGAAATTAATAGTCTGTTCTCCCTGTCTACCGCCTTAGTTTGAAGGTATACATATGTATCTAATACTCGACAGTAGCAGAGAACAAAGCTGAAAATAAATCTATTGTCCCAGATTATCGAGTGTCCCGTTATACACAGAATCAAACTTTTAAACAAATCGTAACATTTACAAGGTAACAAATAAGGAGAAGTTTGATGAAACTTGTACGTAGGTTAAGTTATATACGTCCCGTGGAGGCTGCCAAGTTTCAGGCACGTGCAATTAGGACCTGCCTCAGTACCTAGCATCTCCTGGCTCCGTGACAAAACCTAACGTCTGCATCTGTGATACGCTCTTAGATTACAAGAATAACATTTTTATGTTACAAATAAAATATCAATTAATAATACTATCACATACCGATGAGGAATATTATTCCTTTTTCTACCTGAAGGTGTAAGCGGTGGCTTTTTCACTTCGATTCGCCAAATTTTACGTCCCAGATGGTATAGATGACGGAACCTATTGCCATACTCCGGGCTCCGGGATATTGTTTGCTGGATCATGGATATTTATCACACACAAATTTTGATAGGAATCCCAAAAATTCCTTGCTGGAAGCCAAGATGCGAACTCGGAACTCATTGATTTCCGCAATAAACTAAAATTTAGTTCACGTGTTTCAGACATTTTTTATAAAACTAGGTGGATTTGGACTGGAGCCGTTTTATTGCTACTAGTTAATTTTGTAGTTAGATAGTAGTTATATGATGTCACGTGACGTCAAGTGCCATTTCAAATGACCAGCGTGTATGCGAAAAGATTTATGAAAGTCGAAGAAGCAAGTAAGATGTGTAAGAGTTGTGCCTTTTTTTGCTCTGTTTTTCTTGCCTACCTCGCAAGAGACTAGCCGTGAAGTTAACTAATAATAAAATTATAAATTAAGACGGTATCGCTTAATGTACAATTAATAATATTATGTTATGTTAATAGTGTCATGTGTCATGTCATGTGTGTCATGCAATCTCTGGTTACATCCAAATGTCAAATATTCACGTAAAGATCAGAATTGATGATTAAAAATAATAAGTTATCAAAATACAAATGCAGTAATGTTATACGTCAGAACAGATCTAATATGATATTAGAATATTTATCCAGGACCTTAAGAATCTCTGCATTTTCCTCTAAAGACTTTTAAAAATTTGGTTCATTGCAAAACTTACTTAAGTACACCCCAAAAACCTAACCCATATTCTCGAGCATTTGGTTAAAATGTTTAAACACCGTTCATATACAATTACTTTAAAACAGTGATCAATTAAAATATATTATAAAGGTTTGGTTCCGGGTTAACTATATCTATTTCGACAGAATATACATGAAGAAGTATCAGCAAATTTTCATTTTAACAAATATGATCAAAGAGAAAGCTCTACACCATGGATGGTTTCTTGTGATATATGTTTGTTATTCCGACACCTAGAGCTCGGTCCAGACACACTCTCATCTCGCAGAGCTATGGCGCACATCTCCTGATAAATATTTAGGTGGTTCCGAGCTGACGTAAGGTGGATTGAGAAATTGATTTCATATTTGCCAATTTACAACACTCGTCTGTTTCAGATGACTTTGAGTTACGACGAGATTGTTTTTGTTCAAGTGTCAAGATTCATTCTTCCTTTTCCTTTTAGTTTGTTAAGTAAATGTATCAATACCGCATATTTCATTGTTTTATTCATAAACTTATTTGATTAGTTAACAGTAACATTGCATAAAGAAAATTATGCCTCTGTGGATTTTTGAAATCAAAGATTTTTTAACAGTGGTAGAGCCAAGCATTTCGCTATATGAATGGCCCCCTCGACCGGTGAAATACCACGTCCTCTTAGAAGATCAACGTAAACTGGCTCATGCCGCGTTTCCCCCCTTCCCCATCCTTTCCTATCCCACTCCCTTAAAGGTCGGCAACGCAACGGTAACACTATATGTGTTGCTGGTATCCATGGGCGGCCCAGATTGCTTGCCATCAGGTGATACGCTTACTCGTTTGCCCTCCTATCCCATAAAAAAACCAAAGATTCGAACTGTATACTTTTTATATATTCAAAAACATTAAGAAGACATATTTTCATTTCCAGCTCACACCATAATCATTACATTATTTAAAAAAAAAACTATGATGTGATAGATAGACTCACAGACCTGTAAAACTTTTAACAGCCGTCTTTTCGTTCAGCAGTTTTAAAGAAAAATACAGACAGATTAGTCACAATACACCAAGAAAAATAATAATCTATTGAACTATTCAAATACATCCTTCTGTATCCCATTTTAAATTTGCTCACATCTCATCATACATCTTTTCCTTTCCAAAGACGCATATCCTTAATCCTCAAGATATGTTTAAGGAAAGCGAAGCTATTGACTTCCAGGGAGTGTTTTGCATTGCAGATGGCAAGGTGTAGATAATGATGGGTTGAATATTTGAAGTTACGACCGACTCTCTGTGAGCGATGGAATCATTTTCAACAGATATCAGCACATTGACGACTGTGTTTGAATAGATATATAATAAGATGCCATAGATACCTTCACGCCTGTAGTAAAGAAGATGCTAGTAGCCGCATTTTTGCCTCGATATACCGTATTACCTCCAAGCCTCGAAATTAACAGGTTTCGAAACCGAAAAAATACCTCAGTGACAATTTGGTCAGTCCTCTGTATTTATCACACTTAACTTTCAAAAAGTAATTGGTGTGAGTCACGATTCGAAGCTGGGACGTTTTACCTAACAAAGCAAAGAAGTAAGCAAAGCTAAAACCTCCGGGCTACCCCGACTATGACCAGTTGAAGCATGATATATTATGATATATCATGCTTCAACTGGCCATAGTCTGGATCTGAGTCCAAAATATTGCTCATAAACTATGGTTTGTGATCAATATTTTGGAACTACTTGTTCAAGACACCTCACACGTAAATTCAATCTCCCAAACTATTGAACTTTGCTATACTTTATGGCTTTATGACAGGTGATATCAAAATGTCTCCATGCCCCATTGGCTGCCCATAGGTTAACGGCCACCTACGCTTGCTCCAGAGTTTCTCAAAATTACATCCAAGCACCGGGTGTACATTTACTACCAATAAAAAGTCTTACAGTGCTATATTACAATAAAATAATAAATTAATACTTTAACCGATTGTTAGCCGAAATGAAAGTTAACTGTTTAATTTGATAGATTTTAAATATCAATTCAATAGAAATAAGTTAATAGTAACACTAAATTTTAATAAAGTAAAATGTAGATATAACTTACACGTATATAGGTTAATATAGAGCAACAACACATAACATAACATAATTTCACGCCGTTTGTTACCCGAAGGTGTAGGCAGTAGCTGTTAAGCCTCGTCTCCCCGTTATGTTTACGTCCCAAATGGAATAGGTGGCGATCCTATTGCCATACCGGGCACAAAGGTTTCAGTCATCGATATTTATCACACTTAACTTCCGAAAACAATTTCGAAAAGTCATTGGTGTGAGCCAGTGTCAGGATTCGAACCTGGACCTCTGGATCAGAAGCCGTGTGCTCTACCGCTGGACCACCGAGACTGTTGAAATGAGTAGAGCAACACAATCTTAAAATATAGGTCCTAAATCCCATATTGAGAAACTGTGACCTTAGACAATTTATTACAATCTTTTAACAGTTGACTAGGTACGAAGACCGTTACCCGTCACCCAGGTATGATTTAGAGGACCTAGACGTGGATACTGAATTAAAACCTAGACTATATAAGATATTTGGCTGAGGAAATTAGTTTGGTAGGAAAACAAATTTATGTTTGTGAAGGAACGATGTTGTGTCTGTCCGTTAATATTTTGAATTGACATTACTAACGCTCCGTGTATTTTTGTATCAATGAATTTGAGTTTTTTTTTTTATGGGATTGGAGGGCAAACGAGCAGGCGTGTCACCTGATGGTAATCAACCAATGCCGTCCATGGACACCAGCAACACATATAGTGTTACTGTTGCGTTGCCGACCTTTAAGGGATAGGGGATAGGAAAGGATAGGGAGGGAGGTGGGCCTCCGGGTACCTCTCTCACCGAACGAAACGCGGCATGCGCCACTTTACGTCGGTCTTCTGAGAGGTCGTGGTATTTCACCGGTCGAGCCGGCCCATTCATGCAGCGTGCTTGGCTCTACTACTGTTAGAAGTATATATTACTATCTATTTATATCGGTTAACTAGTATCCATACCACTAGCAATTAGTTGCTTAGCTTGGAAGTAGAGGGCGCTGTGTGTATTGTGTCCAAGATATATATATATATTGTAACATTGTGTTACAAAAATATTAGGTAACATTAGGAAGTGCCCTATATATCCGATTTCATGCAAATCCCTGTAAATTTAATATAGCAATATTTACTAGCAAAACTCTACGAACTGGTCTGATTTCTCACGGTTAATCGCTTACTCAAAAAACACTGAAAGGTCTTCTTACCTCATTGTGTAAACTCGCTAGATAGAGGCTATTGGAAAACTTTCCTCAGAGTCAATAACCTGTTCGGAACTTTTTCGATTAGTACCTGCCAGTAATGGGGCGGCTCACCCTAACGCTCAACTATTTACCCCTATTACTCCTTTTGGTAATTATTCTTCCCCTATGGTAAGGGTTTAGTGGTAACACTTGAGATTGGTAATGTCGGTCTGTGGTCAAACTTATCAGCTAATACTCCGTACTCCGTGTGACATCTTACCATTTAAGGTAGTTAATTAATTCATTACCTTCTTTGCAATGGTTACATTCCCTAGCTCGACATCATTTTTATGATAAACAAATTTTCACAATGATTCTAGGGAGACTAATTTTAACCATACTAATATTATAGAGTTGAAGATTTTGTTTTTTTTTGTTGTTGTGTATGATCACAGAAACTACTGATCCGATTTAAAAAAAATGTTTGATGGCGTTTATTGCAAAGGACAAAAAGATATATCATCACACTGAAGAGAGGAGCACTGGCCTTTATAGTGACATTACGCCACGGGCCTCGTGGCGCATTGGTAAAACTAAAGGCTGCAGCAATAAGGTCGGGGTTCGATTCCCACCCGAGCACAAATATTTGTGACAAACATAAATATTTGTGTGGCGTCTAGGTGTTTTTCTATGTATTATAAGTATTTATTTACAAATGAAAAGTATATATGTATTAATATCCGTTAACTAGTATCCATAACACAAGCATTTAGTTGCTTAGCTTGGAACTAGAGGGCGCTGTGTGTATTGTGACCAAGATATATTATTAATACATATAACGATACCAAATTCGCAGTCGGCTTGATTATTATTTCCATAAATTGATTTTAACCTAAGACTCAATAGCCTCGGAAGTCCAGTAGTCTTCTAAATCCAGAGGACGCGGGTTCGAATCATGGCACACACTTTTCGAAATTAATTTCGAAAGTTTTATGTGATAAATATCGAGGACTAAAAACTTTACGCCCGGTATGGCCATAGGTGCACCGCCTATTCCATTTGGGACGTAAGCATAACGGCGAGTCGAGGCTTTAACAGCCACTGCCTACACCGTCGGGAAGAAAAAGGCGTGAAGTTATGTTATATTATATAACCTAAGCCTTTTATCGAGTAATCCATATTTCAGATTAGATCCATGTGCCTATTTTATTGATTGTGCGCCTGATTTATTGAGTTAAGCTCGCCTTTGCACATAAATTTATTATATATTTGTATATTTCTGTAATGTTGTTCTTTTTGTGTGCAATAAAGTAATAATAATATTTTATCTTATTCTGCTAGATTGACTGAGTAACACTTTCATGATGTTCTAATATGTCGGGTGGTCATTTAGGTGCAATATTAGTTAGAATGTGTATTGAATCACATACGAAAAAAGTATTTAATTTTAATTACAGTTAAATAATATATGTATGTGAGAGGTGTACACAGTTCGTGAGAATTGAGAAGCCTCGTGGACGCGTGGAATTTTAAATGTTATGTAAATTTTTGTATCGGAATTTCGCGTTTCGTCAATGTCACATCATCACGCCTGTTATCACGTCATCTAAAGATCAGCTAAGAAAGTACGCAAACAGATTTTTTTGACATTTTAAAAGTATTATTTACACATTGGTAGAGAACGACAACTCGCGCGGCGTGGGCAGAAAGAGCAGAGTACCGTGAGACAATACACGATTCTAACATATTATTATATTAGTCGCTTATAACATTGAAAACTTTGGTCATATTTATATTCGTATGCACATAACATTAAAACAACTTTTAGGATTATATCGCGTTTATTTCTTATTTATTTTTATTTATTTTCCGACGTTTCGAACTCTTTACAGAGATCATTTTCACGAGTGATGAACAAAAATAAATGTTAAATGAAAGAAATGAACAAAAAGAAATGTTTTAATGTTATGAATGTGGTTCGCGAAAATCTGAGGACATGCACATTTACTAATGTACCTATATTTATATATTCCAAAGAAGTTATCTATTTCTTAGGATATTAAGGAAACTTAGATATTGGGTGGTTTTGCTGTCTAACGCGTTACGGCGCATTCCCCCTCACTCTATTCAGTGTTAAGTATGCGATATAGTTCAACTTATATTAGTTTAAGTCATCACTTCTGTCGTGGGTTACAAGAAGCTTACATTTTTTTATTTGTAAAATAGAACGCAAAACCAAATAGCCTTTTTCTATAATTATCTTTATTATAATTTTTTAAGCCAAGACACACATTCTATGACCAAATAGAACGTGTTCTGGAGGAAGGTGATGTTAGGAGCCTTAAAAATTGACGCGCGTGCATGAAAAGAGTAATGAAAGTTAACAAAGCGAGTGAGGGACCGTCACCCCCGCAAGGGATTTGGCGTGAAGTTATGTATGTGTGTATTTATTTCAACAAAAAAATGTCACAATGTCTTGTTTAACATTTTTTTAACACCTCGTGTTACAATTCTAATTGGAAATTCCTTATTTTATTAAAACACCTACAATTTGCTTACATATCAGGTACATTAATATTCTTTGTACATCCTCGTACATTACGACCAACTAGTCTGGACTACTAAGCAGACATGTTTTATTTTTAATTCTAGATTTTATTTAAACGTTCGTAAAGGTACCTACGTGCCTCACATGGCGTCTTATAAATGTTGTTTGTTTTATTTTTGGATAGTTATTAATATAATAACGCATATTATTAATATAAAATATTGAAAACAGATAGCAGTTCAAATATACTTATATAAAGATAGTCGAGTAATGGAACAACAATAAAAAAATAGCACTTATTATTCAGATAAAAGGGACTCGAAAACATTTAGTTAAAATCCTTTTATCAAAAACAGAAGCCTCCATTTAAAGGCAGACCACTCTATCCCCACTATCATTAACAACCGTTGAGGTAGAAGTCAATAGTTCAATATTTATGACCCGGGGGTCGAACCCTGTGATTTATTGTAAAGGACAAGTGGCTTCGGTCACCTGAACTGATTTACTGCCACATCTGATTGTGGGCGCACATCGTGAATTGGGATAGATTTGTGTTGGTGTTTAGAACTAAATTGCTTTGTGTTTACGAGATTTGATGCGTATTAAAGCCGGCGTTAGTTTGTGAGAGTTTTGTATTTTGTTTACTTTTGTTTATTTATTAGAAAAGGAGCAAATGAACTGGGGTAGTCTGGTGGTAAACGAGTGCATTACAATTGCGATGGTGACCTTTAAGATGGTATAAGGAGAGAGATTGGGAGAGGAGAAGGAAGGAGTTTAGCTCGGGATACCTCTCACGGCAAAAGAAACGAGGCAAGTGGTTTACGCTTTGCGTCGATTTTCTGAGAGTTAATTTTGATGTAGTAAAGGAATATTTACAATGTGATAGAGCCACGCTGTATGTATGCGCTGGCCCGAAAGATGAAATACCACGACCTCTCCGAAAATCGACGTAAAGTGGCTCTTGTTGCGTTGGGCTCGGTGAGAAAGGTATCCGGAGGCCCAAAATCTTCCCCCCTCCCCTTCTCATCCCACTTCCGACCCCTTCCATATCTCATTGGAAGGCCGGCAACGCAATTGTAACATTACGTAACGCAATTGTTTTCAACTGTTCGTGAGCGGCGTTTTTTGCTCACCATTAGATGACACGCTTGTATTACGCGTGTATTTATGAAATAAACAAACTTTCGGTAAACAGAAAATAGCTGAGCCAATCAATAAAGTGACAGGATCTGGCGACATCAGCGCAGGAGGAGGTGCTCACCAGTAACGACCGCGCCGGGGGACGGTAATGAGCTTCATCTAATTATCGAACCAGACGTGACACTCCTGCTAACACCTGTATTATGCAGCCAATTGTCACATTCAACCATCGTCTTTTCCCTGTCTAATGTTGAGTTTAAAGGGCTGCTAATATTAACAGCTTGCAGAACTTTTTTCCATATAGTACCTTAAGAAATGAATCTGTTAAGTGTCCTTTTTAGGTAATCTTTCAAATTATGTTAGAGTGTCACTAATCATCATATAGCCTATTTTAGCTTTCAATCTTCCACTTATTTATTTCATGGTGTCTTGTCTCCAGCAATTAACGTATATATATGCACATATCTATTATTACATATATAAATTTGTATTTTACATAAAAAACTAAGTGAAAAACTATTTGAAAAACGAATAAGAATAGGATTGTAAGCAACAATCAAGGACTACATTAGACAATAAAATACATAACAAAATTTTGCTACACTTAACACGTTGACAATAAACGCTAAAAATATTCTAACTTCATTATCATAGTATAAAATAAAGTCGCTTTACGCTGTCTGTGCACTTACATGTCTGGGATCTTTAAAACTCCGCGACGGATTTTGATGTGGATTTTTTTAAGTATAATTTAGAAGTAAAAAAAGTGATTTCGATATTTAGCACTTTAATTGCAAACTCTGGCTGAACCCTAAGTGATAGATCAAAACAATGTACTACACTATTATACACTTTCAAAAGGCCTACAAAAAGACCGCAGTGGTATGTCTATCTCTTAGGGATAAACTAACCACAATGACTATTTTCAATTGTATACTTCTTGCGAGAGATAATGACCTAGTCATGAAACGATTTTGAACATTACAGCAATAATTTTTACCCAATTAAGTATCTTAAATAGATTGTGAATATTTTCGAAGATATCGCACTGCAGAAAGGCCGAAAATCACTGAACGTATCGGGCTGAAACTTGGCATGCAGGTAGATGTTATAACGTAGGCATCCGCTATACTAAGAAAGGGTTTTGATGAATTCTCTCCCCAAGAGGATAAAATAGGGGATGAAAGGTTGTATGAATTTTTTTAAAGTTTAAACCGATCGGGCTGAGACTCAGTATGCGTAAAGCTACAATTCCACCACAAACTCTCAATTTTGACTCGAGAGAACATTGCCGCTCTCATGGACAGTTTTATGTCGCTTGCTCACGAGTAAGTTCAAGTTCAATAGTTAAGAATATTGTTTACAAATAAGTGTTGTTTTTTTACACGCGCTAAACAAAAGTAACATACATAACTCTTCTAAGCCTCGTCTCGCGCCTTACGTTTACATCCTAACTGGAAAAGGTGGCTAACCGATTGCTATACCGGGCACACAGTTGTCAGTCTTCAATATTTATCACACAAAACTTCCGAAAATCATTGCGTAAAGTCATTGGTGTAAGCCAGGATTCGAACCCGCGACTTCTTGGATCAGAAGCGAGGTGCTCGATCACTGGACCACCGAGACTATTAAACAAAAGTAAACCCGGAAAAACATTATTCATTCTTAACATTATATCATTATTTATTCGTCTTAACGCTAGCAAAGCCGCAGGCAAACACTAGTTAAACTTAATATATTATTGTGTAATATAATCCAAAATTAACTCATTTATTGCTTCAAGGCGAAACAAAGTTTGTGGGGTCAACTAGTCTACATAATAAATCAAATAAATCAACTAATATTTTTAAATGTTCTCAAGAATTTTTACTAAAGCACTCATAGATGTTATCAAAAAATGTATAAAGCAAGTCAAACATTTACTCCAGAAGACGTGAGACATTATTCACGTTAAACGTCCTCTCGGCAAAGTGGTATAAGAGTGAAAATAAAATTTGTTAATTTGCAAAAAAAAAGCGGCCGCAACGGGCGTCACCTGTCACGCGGCGTGACGCTCCCCAAGAAACTGTGACGTGATGAATTGTTGAAAATAAAAATTACGACGTAACTGGATAAAAAGAAGGGGGTGTTCGTTACACGTTCTTTTTTAATAGACACGAATTTTGAGGAACAATGTTTTATGATCACTTTGAGATAACTTTTCTTTTGTAAAGTGTCATTTTAAAAGAGGTATGTAGGTATATATAGGCGTTAATGTCGTATCTCAATCTGTTCGATGCATTATCAATAATATTTTTATAGTGTAAAAAAATAATATCACATAATTCATATTATATTAAAATATATTCAATAGGAAAACAAATCCCAATTACTGGCAACGTGATTACAGTTTAAACATACACTTTAAAATAATGTAAAAAATTGAGTGTTCCATTCAGTCCGTATTACAGATCAAGATGACTTTATATAAATAATTCATCCTCAAATCCACTTAAACACACACAAAAATAATTGAAATCAGTCCAACCGTTTAGGATAAAATTAAATAAACATTATTTTTAGTTTTCATGAAAATAATTTTATTCTAAAATAAATATTTCAGATCATTTCTTACTTTGTTTAATATCCTAATCGCTTAGTAAGTAATAAAAGTAGTAAAAAATAAGTCATGCAGGACAACGTGTTTCGGGTCCGCTAGTCATTTAGTTAAATATACACAAACATACGCACATATACTGCAACATATTTCTTCGCGAAACACAACACGCTGTCACGTGTCACGCCTGAGTGACGCGCGTCCCGTGACATGCGCGACAGGTAACAACGTTTGCCGCCAATTTTTAACGCGCCAACATTTAAATTAAATTCCGAACAGAACACGTACCGCCCGCCCGAACTGCGCAGCGTTCGCCTTAATTTAGCCAATTACGTGAGAATGCTTATCGCTTACTTAGACTGTTTTACATGAAACTGTGTATTCCCTTTTAGTGTTGTATGTAATTCATTTCATAAATTATATTTATTTTAAAACATGACGATGAAATACTGGTAAACATTAGCAATGAATGGATTTTTAAATTCATATAAATATAACTAAGAATTTTATTTCAACAAACTAGAATTTAATAACTAGACGTTTTGAATGTAAAGTAAGCAATTATAATTATGTCAACCAATTCTTTATCAGCTCATTTTTTTTCTATGGTGTGAAATATGGTGCCTTTTTTTCCACTGAACTTTTGATACATTAACCGTGGAATATTTGTTTTAGCTTGAATTAACGTTGTTATATAAATTAAATCATCAATGTAGTATTTTTTCATATATAAATAACAGTTGTTTGTTACACAACTTTACCGTCTATCAAGCACTATAGCAGTTCAGTTCGTTCATAGGTGATGTTTACTAATACTTACGCTTTTTACGTAATTGCCGATAAATCTTGATAACTTGACTTGTTACTTTTGTCTATAGTCGACTGTTTTAGTTACTTGTTTAGTTCAAATGACCTGACTTTTTGTAATGCTGATGTCGATATTAAAATGCGTTGGAGTTTATCGGTTTTGTTTCTATCTTTTCATTTAAACGCTCATTTTCTCATTGACTATGCCTCTAAATTTAATGGTAGAAGACACAGAGAAAACTCCAAGAATTTTTTTCATTTATTTATAGTATTTATATTTGAATTTCTTCTTTGTGTTTTTATAGGTTTTCACAGAAACTTAGTAAAATCTTTAATTTTATGAAAAATAATATAACATTACTTCACACCAAATCCTTTGCAGGGTAGGTAGGGAGAACGAAGCGCCATGACTTTCATAACTCTTTTCATGCACGCGCGTCGATTTTTGAGGCTCTTAACATCACTTTCCTCCAGAACACGTTCTATTTGATTTTTTAAAAATACTTATAATATATGAAAATTTTCTATTTTACTACAGTAATAGACATAGAAGTACTTAGATACTATTTAATACACAAGAAAAAGTAAAAGACTTGTAAAGAAACAATGTTTGTATAGTCTTGTAGCTGAATATACAAGAGATGCGATCCACAGTTCAATATAATTTCTGAATAAGTACAAGTTCTTTATTTCTCACTTCGAAATGCGCACTGAAACAAACTGGCCGTGACGCCAGGAACATACACAAAATGGAAGAGAATGTTTTTAATGTAAATTAACTATATATTAGATATGCATATTATCGTAACACTGTTCTAATTTGTTTTTAATTAGATCTTGAAAATTAAGACTTTTTGGCACCTAAATGAAGATTAAAACCTATTGAATATGTAAAAAAAATAAATAATAACGTCACAAAATATAATTCTTCGGCTCTTAATTCTAATCTAATATTCTTTTGTGTGTATTACTAATTTTTATTTCGGTTCATTACTTGCAGAAATTGTCAATTACAAACTTACAAACTAACACCATTGTGTGTTGTTAATACATTTTTGTATGTAAATAAATGTCTAAACAAAACGACTTGTTAGTTTCTTTTTGTCGTAAAATTAGTGTTGTGAAGAAAAGTGTTTCTTTGAAATTGTATCGATCGATGACTGGACCAATTGTTTCCGTTTTGGTAATTGTTCTGCTACAAATTCAATAGGAATCAATATTTTATTAGAAAGAGATAAAACAGTATCATACTTAAACAAAGTAAATATAATACTATCAAATCTAGCACAAAGGTTCTTTGTAGTGTACACCTATCTTACGCACGGGAACTTTGCCAAAGTAACCTGCCACTGCAACTACAATACACACATACCTACCTACCTACCTACAGACAACGCGCTAGATAATGTATTATTTACATTTAAATGTACTATTTGAACAAACAATAACTGCATTCTCACAAACAACATAAATTTTTGCTTTTTTCTATCGGAAAGTATAAGCAGTGGCTGCCTTAAGCCTCGATTCTCGGAATCGTTACGTCCCAAATGGATAGGTGGCGGAACCTATTGCTATACACCGAGCACAAAGTTGCCAGTCGAGCCTACTGCTAGGTTTTCAGTAGCGATATTAATATTATTGTTATTAATTTGAAAAGGTTTGAAAAAGGTATTTGGCACACGAGTTTCTTGCGTCCGTGTTTTCTTGTTCCACGGAACACTTTCCTCAAGCGCTCGTATTTAAGAACTTCATTTTAAATAATAAGTTATTTTTTTTGTACATTGACTATTTTTAGTGTCTCTGAACACCTACGAAAATAAATCTTCTTTGACTTTGAGTCATCGATATTAATAACAAATAACTTTCGAATAATTCATTGGTGAGAAGCTCAGAATCCACGCACGACTTCTGAATCAGAAGCGCGACTTCGACTACTGGACCACCGAGACCTATATTTGTATCCGAGGTCCAGTTTGTCAGGAGAATCCCATAATTGCCTTCTTCAAACAAATATATACAAATTGCAGTATATATTTTTACTGGCCATAATAATATTTCCATTTTCTAGCGTACATTAACTGACAATGCACATGTACATTAACTAACAAAATGACAAAGAACTAAGTACACACAGACACACATTTTAACCTTTACGATCTAATTTGGCAATGTCCGTGGCTATTTGGCAGAGTATGTGATCCTCACAATATTACATTCAATGTCCCCCACACAACAGGTACTAGGCAGTGGAATAAAAACGAATATGCGATTAATGCTTTTGGATGGGTTTCAAAGCATCGCAAATATGGCCAAGTTGCTAATGTTCTTTTCTTGTACGTTCTAAAATATAACTAGTTTTTGTTTTATACTCGTATATACCTATTACTAGCTTCCGCCCACAGATTCGCCCGCCTACAAAGTTAAAGCCTGCCTCAAGAAATACATTCAATTTCAGGAGCTTTCTTGGTGAAGCACTATTCATTTTAAAAAAATCCTTTTTGCTTTTCATGTTACGTAGTTTTATTGAACCCTAGAATTGGAATATTTTTAAAATCAGTTCATATCCTTCGAGAACTTTCAAGAATTATCAATTACAAACTAAAAAACCTTTCTTTTTATTGTGATAACTTGAATTTTATATGTAGCAATATCTGATTTCTGTTTAGAATGTTTCAGATTTGAATCCTGTTACGGAAATTTTACTTTTCGGCAAAACTTTTCAGAAATTATACATGACATGACACCGATTCCTATTCCTATTCCTTGGGAATAAATATTTTATTCAGCGATACGAGATATACCTGACGTTATTGAAGATGTAAAGATATTGCACCATATTAAATGAACTTTAAATAAAAAACCAGACTACTTCGAAAATGTCTTTAGAAAATCTGATTGACTAATTTTGGAATCAATTCAATTACTGAATTTATTTTTAAAAAATTGTAATGTCAATAAAATTAGTAATTAGGTAGTGAACACGTTCTTTAGTATTTTCTCTAAAAGCTTGCAGAACATTCATATGTATTATTTTTGTTCCATTTATACAATAGCACTACACATGTTAGTTATTCCCCACTCAACCTCCAGAACTGCTCGTAATTTTAATACAAATGCAATAAATTTCGTGTTTTAAGTACAGCATCAGTGACAGCTCACTTTGGCAGCGTTCCGGCAGCGAGGTGCCGGCCGAATGAATACTTTGGCTGCATATACGTACTTAGCTAGTTTGATACTGCAGGTTAAACTATTTATACCTATTGTTTAACTTCACATCTTTTCATACATGGAGGTGCTGGCAGCAGCAGTTATGGCTAGTCACCTATGGGATCAGATATTTCATTCTGCGGGTAAAGAAAGGCCAATACTACTGTAACGTAATAAAAACAAATATTACTTCTACCAGAGAGGCTTAATAATATTATTATTTATCCCTCAAATTGTGTCAACCACTTTTCCTGTCTTTCTGCTTAACCCCTCACTCCCCTCCACGTCATAAAAATAGAAAAACAAAATAAAGGTAAACAAGAAAACAGTTACCGGCCGAACGTAATTTGGTCCGAGAAGAAAAAAAAAACACTACCTATTACCATCTTTATCTAGGGTAAGTCAATTTTCCCCTCTCTACCCTAAACGTACAAAGTAACATTACACTTGTTGATAGTAATAATGAACCTTAACGCATCGTGGTAAGGTCTTCGGGAATGACGTAAATAAATTGGTTATCTGTAACAATGTCCAACCTGTGTATGTGTAAGAACGTTGACAAGGTAGAGGCTGATCGTATAATCCTCATAAAATAAGGTAGCCAAAAAAATTGGGACACACTGAGAGGAAGAAATGGTTATTAATATTGCTTTTTCTCTGTTTCTATTTCATCAATTTCATAATCATTTGATAGACTAAAGAAAGTGATTTTCCCAAAATATGTATAAGAGTTATTTTTTGAAGAGTAATTACGTTACAGTGTCATGCTATCTAACATTGCTTTAATTAAACTTTAAATATAAGTCTAGCTCTTAAATAACACAAGACGATAATAAGAACTCTTCTATAGATCAAATAATAATAACATAAATTAAGGGTTTGGGTGACTTTTTATTAGAAACCCTTCTTGCATCGTTTTAAGTTTTCCACAAGTTTTGACGTGTGTTTCAGAACGTTAAGAACTTTAATTTTTTGGGTTAGTCGCATTAGCTAGTATGCGAAGCCAGTAACTTTCATTTGGATTTCCAAAACGCCCTAATGACTTTTCGGAAATAATTTCCTTACATTTTATAACAAAATTATCGTTAAATTAAAATTGTAATCAACGTATGGTTACACATTATACAAGTAAATTTGATTATATTTCTGGGAATTAAGATCAAATAACGTATATAAAAGAATTAAACATAACATAAATACACGCCTTTTTCTACCCGAAGGTGTAGGCAGCGGCTGTTAAGCCTCGTCTCGCCGTTATATTTACGTCCCAAATGGAATAGGTGGCGAACAGTGGTTGAGCTAAGCAATTCGCTGCATAAATGGGCCGGCTCGTCCGGTGAAATACCACGACCTCTCAGAATATCGACGTAAAGTGGCTCATGCCGCGTTTCGTTCGTGACAGAGGTACCCGAAGGCACACTCCCGTCCTCATCCTTTCCTATCCTTCTCCCTTAAAAGTCGGCAACGCAACGGTAACACTATATATGTTGCTGGTGTCCATGGGCGGCGCAGGTTGCTTACCATCAGGTGACACGCTTGCTCGTTTGCCTTCCTATCCCAGAAAAAAAAATATTTGCCACGAACAGTCATCGATATTTATAACACATAACTTATGAAATTGTTGTCTAAAAGTCATTGGTGTTAGCCAATGTGAGGATTTGAACTCGCGACCTCTGGATTCAGAAGCGGGGTGCTCGACAACTGGACCACCGAGACATTAAAAGAATTTAGATGCTAAAGAATCAATTTTTGAAATATAATTCGTTGATATCAATATTTGCTCCCGTTGTGTTTACTCATATATATGTATATATAATCCCATGCAGCGGCGATATCTTCGCGTTTGAGTGGACAGCGTCGTCGGTCCGTCCGTCCGTTTACGATACCAGTTAATAGTCGATCGCACCTCGACTCGGCCAGCTGATCGTTTTCCTATACACTTAAGTAAATTCAACGTGAGCCTTCACTTTTACTTACATCGGGGGAAAGATAATTTTATACAAAAAGGTATAGAATTTTACGTACTCTATAACTATATTAAAAGTTACAACGACCTTATTACCAGAAAATTTGAGCAGCAGTATCTATTATGGGGCGATACGCCGATAAAATTATTTTTCTGTAATCGCTATTTATCGCATAAATCTTGTGAAAAATCATCGATGTTAACGTAGATGGTTATGTAAAATTAATATGATTCAATTTTTAAATAATCCTTACAAAGTACAATACAAAGTTGCTGTGTATCCCATTAAATGCTTAGATCTTTGAAACTACGCAACGGATTTTGATGGGGTTTCTTTTAATAGATATAGGGTGTCAACGTGGTGGTTTGTATAATTCATATTTTACGTAGTAAAGCAAAACTAAACTAACAAATTTTAAACAGTGTAAAAATTACTTTTGATGCGGAAGAAAGTTCACCGGATCAACTAGTAACCAATACAATAGTATTAATGTTAGAATATTGTTTAATATTGAATGCAAATTATACAACACATTCTAATCACAAACTAAACTGACTATTATAGAGTCAAATAATTGATACGCTTTAAACAATAACTAAAATCGTTCTGCCAGACACTTTAATCGACGCTTTTTTATACAATAGTTCCCAGACAAGATAGAGAAATAATTATCTCTGTCTATTTAAGAAACTAAACATATCGAAGTCTTTCCAATACAAAAGGTTAACTTTATAAGTCATTTCAGTTTAAACAGCTATTATCGTGAGGTAAAGTCAATGAGACCGAGGGCTGCCGCGGGTGGTATCTCTTCAGCCCCTAATGGCGTTGTCCGAACAATCCTCCATAAGATTCATTGGATGCGTTTACCAATTGTATCGACACAATATATTAAAAACAATAATTTCCGATTATTTTTAATATTATATTAAAATCGCAAACGACATATTATTTGACTTTTTTAGGTAATTAGATATATATTTTGTAAAACGGTCTATTAAGTGTTATTCTCATCAGAATTATCATACATGTGAGACAAATACTAAGTACATTGTGATACTCATAGGAATGTTCCGACATAAAAAATAATTAAAATAATTTTGCAATCAAAACTTTAAATCTATTGTCGTGTCAATAGATTTAGATATTGCCCCAACATTAACGAAACAAGTACCATGAAAAAAAGAAAACTTTTCAATTCAACAACACAAACAAGGTCCAACTAATTCATGGTGAAGTTATAAATTCCATGTGTCGGTGATATTGGACAACTGCATACGAGTAGCATTAGTGTCTACCTCAGAGCTAATCCCGCTCGTTACACCTCATTGGAGGGCCATGAAATTTCAAGTTGCATTGTATATATTGTTGATAACATTATTACAATGTCTTGAAGGAGAAATCAGTCATGTACAGATCAGAATTGAAACTGATGGGCAAAAAAAATAATGCTGCAGAGATGTTATGATGGTTGTGTTCAGCAACAAAAACGGATATGGAATGAGTGTGTAAGAAGAAGCTCACATCAAAATCTGGAAGGATAAGAGGAATATGCGAGCTATGAAATGCTGAGGTACACATGTCGCGAGGAGAATGATATCTCAATATGGAAGGAAATAAGAGATGAGGAAGATCAATATTTATTGTTTGTATTGCATAAGAAAATGAAAAACCGCTCCCGCTACCTGGCCCGCTGTTGTCTCAGCTCCACGGAACCCATTTGCAACACTATCGTCTTAAGAGATTTCCTTTGCGGGACCACGTACGTATTGTGTGTGAGATTTGTGGGCTCAAAGTATTCTGCCAAGTGCCCACCTTGATGGAGAAGCTTGGATTAGAACATTATTTTCATTTAAGCGTTACGAATTAAAGTTATTTGGACACACTGAGGTATCCTGATCTATTTGAGGGCAAATCAAGGTCTTCGAGATGATTATTTTCAATAATTAAATAATAAGCATCATACTGCCCTTTGGGTATTGACCTAGACTCAGTGCTTTAGATATTACTGTTTAAGAAATTTATAAATTTGAAATTGTTTTACCAGTATTGCTTTTTCTTCTTTAGTATTTTTTTCCCTCAGGTGAACGTAAATTACGCGTCTAGACGTAGAGTTTTATAGCGCTGATACACGCAATATAATAAATGTCAGCGGCTCCCATACTTTTACTTTAGATGGAGCGGAAAATAACAATAGGGAGGATTGTTTTCGGAAAGTTATTCAAAAGAAAGTTGTGATTTATTCCTGCATAGGCCCAAAACCCTTTAAAATCGTTGCAACTGACAGAAGGAATACTGCAAGCAGAATATACAGAATCAGTAGATATTAATAGATAATTAAAGCAATTAACATAGTACCGATTAATAGTCTTGGTGGTCCAGAGGTCGAGCACACGGCTTCTGAATCCAGAGGTCGTTGGTTCGAATCCTGGCACACACCAATGACTTTCCGAAATTAATTTCGAAAGTTATATGTGATAAATATCGATGGCTAAAAACTTTGCGCCCGGTATGGCAATAGGTTCGCCACCTATTTCATTTGGGACGTAAGAGCTACGTAGGCAGTAGCTCTTACGTACCTTCGGGTAGATAAAAGCTTGAAGTTATGTTATTTGACCACCATAATAAGTCGACATGTTCTTTGGCGTTACTAAATACTCATGTTTCAATGGAGCCCTGATGTGGACCTATTATTGGATAGATCAAATTTAATAAGATATGCAATAATTTTATCCACGAGAAGAACATGTCTGATTAAAACGAAATACCAGCAAATGTTCTAACCAGGCGATTGACATTTTTCTACTTGAAGTTTATGTCGTTGACGACGTGGCGCTGAACCGAAGTCTTCGTTTCCGATTCTAACTTGAGAACAAGATGGATATTAAAATATTTATTATTAATTATGTTTGTACGTCATTTAGTCATACAATTTATATTAATAATGTATAATCATATCTAATATTTTTATCAAATAATATTTTTGATAGAAATCAAAGGACTCTTGCCTACATCTAGGAGTTTTATAAAGCGTGCAGATGTGAAAAATATTTCACATATAAGTCTCACTTCAAATTACCAAAGTGACATTCTGACACTCAAAACTTATTTAATCCTGCAATTTTGCTGAAACTTTGAGAACTCCAGTCGTAAATCTAAGATTGGTTTTCTTTAAAGTCAAAGGTTGCCATATTTGTATAGAACATTCAATTCAATCAAGTTTTATGTTTGTTCAGCGTATTTATGTCCGCGTATTAATATTTGGAATATAGAATAATGTCTAAGCAGACATAAAGTGCAAAATTGAAAGTCCCGGAATCGATCCCACGACCTCTTGATTCAGAAGCGCGAGCTCAACTACTGGAAAACCATCTATTTCTTGTTATCAATTTATTTAGCTGACATCGAACTTCTTTACTTTTAAGAACACTACCCGATAACAGATGGCGCTTAAGCTGTGTAAAATATTCCGAATCTTAATTTGTTATGAATTAAATTAGTGGCGCCTGTTTATGGCTCACTTTTACTTATAAAATTGACACTTAAAAATTTAAGCAAGGTTACCATGTCTTGACCCACTGCCTTCCCACTCCACTCCCATTTTACTCCCTGAAAGGCCGATAACGTGGAACTAAATGTGCTGCTGGTGTGTACCGACGTCGCTAGTCACTTAACATCACATGACATGTTTGCTAATTATACCCAAAAGAAAACATATAAAACTTTTGAAAATTTGCTCGAATAGTCGAATTGTTTTCTACCTGGTGTCCTAATCGAGACCTCTCAACCAGAAGCCCGCCTGCAAAACGAAATGCCAAATTCCCAAATTCAGTTCACAATTCCCTCGTAAACCTCGCACAGTGTAGCCGCAAGGTGTGTCTTATAAAAAAATAGTGGCACCACTATTTATTAAAGGGTTCTCATCACCCACCCAGGTCACGTACAACTCGGCCAGATTTCACAGGAGGTATGCCGAGCTGCTCCTTCCCTTTGATATAAAGTTTCCCCCTCCGCTCATTTTTATCTCTTCAGTATTGAAATTGTATAGATGTGATTTCAGTACGTGGGTTTTTTTGAACATTCCAGATGGATGATAGGCAGCTATGAAAAGTCCATATCCATCTGAGTATTCTCGTAGGCTGTAGGCGCACGAAGAACTGAATTAACAAGAGACTTCTAGTCTCAAAAAAATAAATAACTCTTTCGGTGTCAGGAAAGCACTTGCAAACAAACAAAAGTATTACAATATACAGCAGCAAAACTTATTTTTAACCGACTTCGAAAAAAGGAGGAGGTTCTCAATTTGTTTGTAAGTATTTTTTTTTTCACCGATATTTTCGTCAATTATAGACGGATTTCAAAATTTTTTTATTTGATCGATAGTGTTTACTTTCGAGATGGTCCCATTTTCACCAGGTCAGGATCTGATGATGTAAACCAGGAGAAATTGAAGGCAACCTCTGAAAATTGTATGTGAGTATGGTGTTTTCGTTACGTAATAGTGATGTCTTAGGGATATTCTTTATAGTGTCAATATCTGATGCTCCTGTGCTGATGAAGAATCCACCAAACTCCTCAACGGTTAGAAGATTGAAGACAGCACTGCAATTTTTCGATTGAAACTACTTAGTAGTATGTAGGGCTAACGTGTTGCTTGTGAGGTATACCTGAATATACGTCTGATGCTGCTGTGCTGAGGAAGAAGCCACAGAACTCCTTAATGGTTAGGAGTTGGGGGACAGTACCGCATTTAGTCGATGGAAACTGTTTAGTGGTGTATAGGACTAACGTGTTGCTTGGGAGATAAGCTTAAATCCATATCTGATACTGCTGTGCTGATGATGAAGCTACGGAACTCTTAAACGGTTAGGAGTTAGGACACAATATTGTAAAATACTTTAAAAGCTACGATTAGACTTCATACCCATGATAATAACAAAAATATAAATACTTGACAAGTATTAGCTCAAGCTACAAACTCTTTTAGCTAAGTACCTTTTAATAACAATTATAGTTCTCTAAAAATATCAACCATTCAACAAACGGACTTATAAAAAGTGATAATATATTTAATATACTGAAAGCCATATAAATGAACTAATTTCTATTGAAGTCAATAGAAATTAGTTCAAAAACGAACGTTCGAAAACAACTCATTAATATCAGTAAAACTCGTGAAAAAAATTACTTTAAAAAAAAGTTAAACCGACTTCTAGAAACGTAAAACACAAAATCTTTAAGTAAATGAAAACAGTACCTTCATAACTAAAAAGCGATAAACAACGAAACTTACTAATTTTGTGTTGCACCGACTTCTATAATGAGTGACAATAGTTAATATTGTAACAGTTAAAGATTACTTTCTAAAAGTATTACTATTTTGTATATATATGTAGTATTATTTTGTATATTGTATTAAGTATACAAATTAGTAAGTTTCGTTAATTATCGCAGATTATAACTTCACGAAATGTCTTTGGTGTAGATATTGTAAATACATATACACAATAAAACACGAATATCAAGATATCTATCAGAAGAATAAAATCTTAAGACCCTCATATCACGAGTCGAGAAAAAAACAAAAGGAGAAAAGAAATTGATTCCGCCGATCGTATACCACTATCTGTCAACATGATTACCTAACCCTGCGCTCACGGTTTGGGTCAAAATCATCCCCATACCTGATGCGCCGTCACGTCGCTCGCTTTGAATAGCAAATCACGAGGTAGACCTTCGGGGACTCTGAGACCGAGTATGAAAATAAAATGATTGCAAAAGGTCTGAAGGTACTGTATTAAAATATTCCCCGAGGTTAGGGTTGAACACCTGATGTTTATGAAATAGTTGTCCGTCTGTTTATTTGGATTTTTATCTGTGATAAATTGTGTGCGAGAAACGTTTATGATGTGAGCTGTCTGGCTCCACTGATTTATGATGGATATCAAGTTTTTGATATGAAAACTAAGCAATATATTACTGAAATATGTATATTTAACGTTTTAAAATTAACACCATTTTAACCTGATTGCATTTAATTTATTAAACCTCATTTTACTATCTGGGCTATTAATTAGATCATGATCTTTGTTTCTTGACTTAGGTTTTGTAAGGAAAATCTCAATATATAAGTTTTATATTGTCTTAAATACATTAATAATTATTTCTTAATATTAGCACGTTAAGCAATCTGTGATACAAAGGGGTCAAAAGATCATGCCAGTATTGTCCCCTGTTACCGGCGACACTGAAGGGTTGACTCGCTCGTAATGAACGAACTGCGCATTATTTAGCATGAATTAAAGTTTACGTCGCCAGACTAATGAAGAAATCGTTCTACACTTGACTGACATATACAGTGTGTTTGAAATCGTTGTTACGATTGATCATGCTCAACTATAAGAATCCAAGATGAAATACGATCTAAATGTATGTTTAAAACTCACCAAAAATATTTATTTATCAATCCTCTTAAACCTCACATGAATCAAGAATAAGTTTTACTTTCTAACAACTTCTAGATGTTCCCAACTTTTCGTGATATATAGAAAAACTATAACTTTGAAGTAAGATTCTTCTAACCTGACTCATCCAAAATCACATCAGAAACTATACTTTGATATCTATAATGCGAAAAATAAATAAAAAATGAAGAAATCTTTATTAAAATTGAATTAATGTCGCCAAAGAGGGGCTCCTAACTGCTTATATGGAGTAGACATTTCAGTTAAAAGTTTGAAACCACTCTGTATACTGTCACCTCGCAAGGTAGTCCCCTGATGTTTGAACAAATTGCTACAGAATAATTCCACGATTAACATTTTTAATCTGGAACGAGATGTTACACGAATATATTAAGGAGTCCCCAGAACTCGCTGATCGTAGACCGAGATAAAGGGTAATGTTTACTGGTTGGATTATTTTCACTAGTATGTTGTGTGATAAGGTATAATCGCGAGCTGTTTTAATTAAGCGTAAAGGTATATACCAGATTTATAACAGCTTATGTTAATGTTATGCAGAAATAAAAATTCAAACTCCAAATTACATAAACGTTAATTATGAAAACATCACACTTCACATTAATTCGTTCATACTTTTTTTATAGGATAGGTGGGCAAAAACGCAAGCGTGTCACCTGATGGTAAGTAATCAGCGCCGCCCATGGATACCTGTAACACATATAGTGTTACAGTTGTGTTGCCGACCTTTAAGGGAGAAGAATAGAAAAGGATGGGGAAAGTAGATAAGCCTCCGTATACCTCTGTCACCGAACGAAACGCGGTATGAGCCACTTTACGTCGATCTTCTGAGAGGTCGTGGTATTTCACCGATCGAGCCGACCGATCCATGCAGCGACCTGCTTGACTCTAACAATGTTAAAAAAATATTTTGCGTGTGTCAGGAATCGTACTTACCTTCTACATTTCAACCACTAAACTATCAAAAGGCTTTCATAAATATATAAGTCCCCATAAACTAAGTCTAAACAAAGCACCACTGGCCAAACTCAGTACAATCCTAGTAAATGGTGGCTGTAACACGGACTATATATTACCGGCGTCCCACGACGGCCGCCAGGTGACTGATGTACTGGACTAAAAGTACGACTGAAATATGCTAACAATTTGGACAAATGTATGTTTGTGGTGCTATAAAGGACCACTGGTGGCATAAGTGTAATATAAAATCTATTTATAGTTAGTACTAGCTATAAATTAGTAATATTTTTGTAGCAAAATATAAGTAGCCTAGTAATAAGAAGTATTATTACATCAGCTGCCTGATCATAAACTAATTAGAAGAAACAATAAACAGACAGACAGAAGAAATTGTAAAAATATATATACTGCAGTTATATTGCGTAGCTATATATGTTCATAAACGTAAAAAGCGGTTATTTCAATATATTATGTTATTCCAATTTTTATGATATGTATAGTCTAAACGACGCCGACG
This sequence comes from Euproctis similis, assembly GCA_905147225.2. Lineage (NCBI taxonomy): Eukaryota > Metazoa > Arthropoda > Insecta > Lepidoptera > Erebidae > Euproctis > Euproctis similis. The sequence continues at coordinate 20,631,145 of LR990115.1, read as the reverse complement.
TTAGGTTATTTTGACGCAAAGATTCCAATATACAGGTAGTTCTATTTTAAAAATATAAAATGGAACAACAAATATATGCAAAAGTTATACAGGTTGCTTCATCACACAATTTACAAATGTACTAAAACAGATACACCTGATGCCCGATTCTCTGCCAATGAATAATTTAATGCAATAAAACCTAAATATGTACTGTGAATACTATTGAACGAGTGCGGGTAACGTAATCCACGTACGGTTATTAAACGGACTGAGTCGGCCGTGTAAACGGAAATTCCTATGCAAATTATATCTATGACAACGCAGGTGTGGCCATACGACACGAGTTTGCTACAAATCTACCACTTGTACACACGGATTCATTACACTACATATTGGAGCCATAAAATTGTTAGGACCAAAAATCCGGCACGTGGTAATCTATACTTTTGTAAACTAAAAACGTGATGTTACAAAAACCATTTGAAAAAGGATACCAAACTAAATGTAATACCGTTGGATTTTAAAACCAATTATCACGCGATATTAAGTGAAACTTCTGAAAGTGTTGTCAAGGTGCACTTACTTCAGTAACGACTTGAACTAAATAGGGATGTGACAGTTTGGTGGTAGAAAATTAGTTTACAATGCTTCCTTATATGAAGCTATGTTAAGAAGGTTCATATGTACTTTGATTTTTGTAAAGCTTTTTTGTAAGTTTTTATGGATTCCAGAATTTCTTGTCGAATCCTGACAGTTTTTTAGTAGACAATTTAGTAACTTTCCTACTAAATAGCATGTTATTATATTATTTATACATTGAGCAGGTAACTCCTACGTAGTACTCCACGTAACGATTTATTTATTTATGCGATTCTCAAGAGATTATAGAAATAAAAATAATCTATATCGATACCGTCTACATCTCTATCGTGGATGCGGAAAGTGAGAGTGAATTCCTTTCACCTGATAGAACTGTTATTAGCCAATTCGAAGCTCATTCCGATCCTAATAGAGGTGTAATAAAAGGGGCTCCTCGCTCTTTATTTTTTTGCTCTTTTATTTGTTCTAAAAAAAATAAAAATTTTCTTATTCAATTTGTCGATTCGATTTTATCTGTTTTTCTCTTCCCTGTAGCTTTTAGGGTACCTTTCGTGATAAAACCATAGTGCTATAATAAGATGTACTATAGCTATTGTTGAGGCTCCACAAACAAATTAGACATAAACTAGACATTCTTCTGTATTTTCTAATTTCTATTTCATTGGTCTGCCTACACCTTCGGGTAACAAAGACGTAAAGTTGTGTTATTTTATGTTAGAGATTGTTTTAATTGTAAATCTATATATATAAAAGAGATTTCCACCTATATATTGACTCATCACGATATCTCTGGAACCATAAGGCGTAGCGACTTGAAATTTGGTAGGATTATTCCTTTTGCCGAGTAGAGGTCAGCTAAGAACGGATTTTACGAAATTCCACCCACAAGGGGGGTTGCGGGGGTGTTAACAATGGAAAATAATATATCGTAACCATAAGGCGTAGCTACTTGAAATTTGGTAGGATTATTCCTTTCGCCGAGTAGAGGTCAGCTAAGAACGGATTTTACGAAATTCCACCCACAAGGGGGGTTGCGGGGGTGTTAACAATGGAAAATTCCCATTTTTAACCTATAGCTGCTATCGACTTCAAATTTGTCGAAGATATTGCAGTATTAACATAGCGGGGCAGCAGTTATTACTTTTGATGCGAAACAGAGTTCGCCGGGTCAGCTAGTATATATATAAGAGATTTCCACCTATATATTGACTCATCACGATATCTCTGGAACCATAAGGCGTAGCGACTTGAAATTTGGTAGGATTATTCCTTTCGCCGAGTAGAGGTCAGCTAAGAACCGATTTTACGAAATTCCACCCACAAGGGGGGTTGCGGGGGTGTTAACAATGGAAAATTCCCATTTTTAACCTATAGCTGCTATCGACTTCAAATTTGTCGAAGATATTGCAGTATTAACATAGCGGGGCAGCAGTTATTACTTTTGATGCGAAACAGAGTTCGCCGGGTCAGCTAGTTGTAAATATAAATTAGACAAAAGTTTAGTTTTCAGAGATCAGTTATTTATCATCCGTACATTTGGTGAAAACTTTTAGGATTATATCGCGTTTATTTATTACTAATTTTTATTTATTTCCCGACGTTTCGAACTCTTTACAGAGATCATTTTCACGAGTGATGAAAAAAAAAATGGTAGTTGTTCAAAAGCTATTTTCATTGATACAGAGAGCACCCACTTTTTAGTTTAAACAACATAACATAACTTCACGCCTTCTTCTACACCAAAGGCAGTGGCTGTTAAGCCTCGACTCGCCGTTATTCTTACGTCTCAAATGACATATTCCGGGCACAAAGTTTTCATTAATCGATATTTATCAAACATACATAATTTTGAAAGTCATTGGTTAATTGAAGTCATAGTTAATCTAATAAATGAAATTGTATTTTTATCATAATTTCAACATAATATATGCGTTTTTGTTTTTGCATATTTGTTTATTAGTGAATGTAATCCTTGAAAACTAGTATATCTATATTTTAAATATTTAAAAGATAAAATATATTTAAGAAAATGATAATCATAAAAATAAACAAAATTATAATTTAATCTTTTCACTTACATCGTGCAGGGCCTTTAATGTATTTGGCATATTTTTTTGGTGAGCATTAAGTCACATAATTTGCTCTTGTGGTTAAAATTGGAGAACACTACTCGCTGTTTTTATTGGTGAAGTCATTATTTTTATGGATTTTTAAAAAGGACGTGGATGCAGTTCACCTTGACCCACATTGTTACAAACGTAATTCTGAATATATGCAATATGATACGCACCCAAATAAATATCGGCGCATACTCAACTTGCCTGGTTTTCACATCTGACTACAACACAGAAGTATGTATTGTCATAAATATTAACATGTTCATTAAAATGTTATTCATTTGATTGTCTGAATAAAAATATGACCTTGACACTTGTGTGTTATTTAATTTATTATTTATGTCTATAATTTGTATCACCTTGACCCTATTGTGTATATACACCATAAAATTAAATAATCTTAATGGCAATTGTAATACATATAATAATAACATTTAAAAGTCTAGAAGATAAGTCATATTACTCATGCATACATACATAATTTCACGCCAATTCCCTTGCGGTGTAGGTAGAGAGAACAGAGCGCCATAAGTCGCCACACTCGTTGGTTTTTAAAGTTTCTGAAATCACCTTCTTCAAATACTCATTCGAGTTGGTACTGTAAAGTGCGCCGCGGCCTTTCTCGACTCCTTCATTCTAAGTTAAATGACTTAATTATATATTGAGATAAAAGTGGTTCGCCAACAACCTGAACTAATTTTAGATCTGGATCAATAAGAAAAAATTTCCTCGTCTTATTGACATATATCGGGCACAATGTCAGTCATCCATATTTAGCACATATAACTTTCGAAAAGAATTCCAAGAGGCCATTGGTGTGAATCAGGATTTGATCCCACACAATCATGTTTCAGAAGCTTGTTGCTCAAACTGCATACTATAAAGACTTATACAACTTTAAAATATTAGACATATGCGACAACAACAGAGCAACTTACGCCAAGACCTTTGGCAGAATAGACACATGGATAGAGAAAGAGTGAGACATTATTTGACTTTCTTAACTCTTGTTACTTGCGTCCTCTCTGACTGACTTAGTAAGGATTGTATCATTAATATTTGACATTTAGAATTCTCTACTTAAAGTTAGTTTAACAATAGTTTGAGAATATAGATATTTAACATAAATAAAACAACACTTATAAGTCTCGGTGGCGCAGTGGTCGAGCACACGGCTTCTGATCCAGAGGTCTGGGTTCGATTCCAGACACTAGCTCACACCTATGACTTTTCGAAATTGTTTTCGGAAGTTATGTGTGATAAATATCGATGACTAAAAACCTTTGTGCCCGGTATGGCAATGGGTTCGCCACCTATTCCATTTGGGACGTAAACATAACGGCGAGACGAGGCTTGACAGCCGCTGCCTACGCCTTCGGGTAACAAAAGGCGTGAAGTTATGTTATGTTATAAAACAACACAAAACACGTCAGAACAAGACCCAAATGTCAGCAAATGTAGATACAAAAAACCAATAAAAAAAATATTCAATAGTTATTCAGTAAGAAACATAAATCACTGGCTATGAGCGAATCGAATCATGTTCAATATAGGGTTCCGTAACTACGGAACCCTATATTGGACACGATTCGATTCGCTAAGATTAACTAATCTCAAGAAAAGTTAGTAAGTATTTAAGAAAATTAAGCTTTCAATTGAATGTTTTAATAAATTTACTTTGAGAATAGTATTGTTTATTTGTCTACTCGCCTCGATTTTTCTTTAAATCTAATCTGTGTCACAATTTTATCAGCCTTAGATATTTATCACACGTAACTTCTGAAAAGATTTCTTCACAGGTATTAATGCCAAGAGCCAGGATTTGAGGAATGGTCGACATCCAGACTACTTAGACTACCGAATTTGGCTTGACTAAAGCCTATATTACGTAAATGCCAAAAGTGCAGAGGTTATGAAAGCCAATATTTAAAAAAAAATGCTTTAACTTCCCGAACGTCCTTGTGCTGTATAGATTGTCTTTCAAAATCTATAGTCGTATATGATACATATGATATTGTCCAACACATTATATAATATAATATTATATAATATAATTATAATTATAATTATAAGTATAAATTATAATTATATAATATAATTATATATAATAACATATGATATTGTTCACCCCGCATCGATTATAAAATAAAAACGTTTCCTTTTTAAAACAACGCTAATAAATATGTACAATCGTTCAACACTTCGCCAACTAAAAAGCTGGCACTCAACATCCAATTTTACTGAACACCTTATTGAAATCATCCCCTACCACTCCCATTCCTGTAACATTGGTACAATATTTGCGAGCGTCACGCCACACGCAAAAAGTATTGTGAAAGACCCTTTTTGATTCGAAACGTATTTTTGATTGCCTCGGAAACGCTACGAACACTTTTTTTCACTTCTGTTCACTCACCGGTAAGAGGCTTTTAATGACAGGGAAAAATTGGAACTTCGCACAAGTATCAGAAGTTAGTCGTATAATGTTCACTTATTATAATGTGTAAATGATGCTTTTGTATAGCTGTTCTTTTAAAAGTGTGAGCAGTTCATATTGCTAATTGATTAGTATTTAATTAAATTAATTTCAAGTCATACTGTTTATACGTTATGAGGTCTAAAACTGCTGCACTAATTTTGCTCACGTGCAATTTTATACAACTTCAGTGATGATGATTGTCAATATGTATTTATTTATAATATATTTAACTACAATTATTTACACCCACCTACACCTCGTCTGGAAACGTAAACTAAATTATTACCATACAATTGTTAGATAGACAATCTAGGCGTGATTTAAATATCATTCAAAAAATAATATTACAAATGCAAATTAATTCGTTAATTCCTAAGATTTACATATTCCAACCATCTACATATAAATATAAGATTTAAAAGTAACGTCTGCTAAAGGTTATCATGATTATAGTTTTTAGGGATGCGTATCTAGAATGTAAACAAAAGGAACCACGAATAATATTTTCTCAGTGACCCACAGTCAATTCAAATTCAGCCTTAACTCAAAAAGGTGAGGTCGTTAAGTTATTGAAATTCATAAATCATATAACCATACCCCCAATATACAGGGTGTGGGTATTGTTTAACAAATATATATAGCGTGTTATTCTCGAATACGTTGACTTGTAACAACGCGAAATATTCGCATATGATACAATTGATAAGAATAGAGCGGACAACATTTACAAATACTATTACAGTACTATTTTATTGTAGTGTATGTAAATAGTATATATATTCAGTTATTGTTTAACTTTATTAAAAGAATATGTAAAAGCTATGTAAAAGCTGTTTAAAAATGTGTAAAATCTGAATTAAACAATAGGTATACCAACAAAGCAACCCCTAATAAACTCCGGCAATTACCTTATTTAACTACGACAGATTTGTCACTCTCGATTAACTGTAGGAAATTAGTTACATTCTTGCGTATAGAAATTTTAAGGATTATTTATCTTGAACTAATTACGTCATATCGTATCGGACCTCAAGGTGCAGTGGTAGAGGTATCCGAACTGAAGTAAGTGCAGTCCGGTCCGTCAGTCACACACTCTTTCGTAACAGTTCGTTTAATTCCGACTGTTTCCGCACCTTCGGCTTCGGCCTAGAATCCGACCGAAGCCGAAGATCTCGCGGAAGATGGATTTTTGGCCGAGGGTGGCCGAAGCCGAAGCCGAAGCTGAAACTTCGGTCGGACACTACTTATATCACATTTCATTCGGATGAAGAGGTATCCGAGGTTAATCCTCACATTTTCCCTCCCTATCCCATCTTAAATAGTAGTAATACATCAGTGACCCACTCGGTGCTGCAAATGTCACCACCAGGTCAATTGCCCGCTTGCTCATATAAAGGTATCTTTTCTGCCTACTCCGCAAGGTTCTTGGTTTGAAGTTAAATAAATAACATTACTGGGTAATACTAGTACCCGCTATATGGTCACACCTTGGCCCACCACGTAGCTGCAATAGATCAAGTCCACCTGTAATATTAACGCTTCACTATCAGACACACATGGCGTCGCTCGCCGCCCGACTAACAAAAAGTATTTGTCAAGCCCTGATGTTTCTTTGAAAAGGGACAGGGAGCGTGCACACTTCTCTTATTGTATTTATTTACAAATACGTTTTGTAACGTGACGCCCTTAATTCATGAAGGTGTAGGCAGAGACAATTAATCTTTCATCCGGTCTTATGTAATTGATGATAAAACTTCTAGCCATACATCGTGTACAATTCTAATAACAGATGACTTCTGTAAATATCACTGCTGTGTACTTGAATTCGAACCCTTAACCTTTTGGTGTAAAGTTCAAAAACGACTGAACCATTAAGAATGGAATCCACGTCGGGATTAATCTGATCTAATTATAATATACAACAAATACCTACTATATTAATAAGTATATTTAAAATAATTTGAGAAATCAATGTGTGTTTAAGTACTACTCTATAAGAACATTTGTTATGAACCTTGACCTTTCAAACAAGATAGTGTCCAAATTATTTGACATGTATGTATGTTATTTGACATTTGAACCTCGACCTGTTTCAAAAATGCGTCTATTCGACGTGGCCAAGTTTCTTTGATGAGAGATGAAAAAATTGTAATTAAAATTTCTTTTACAAATAAACAAATACACCTTATTTCCGTTCACTGGTTTTTGTCTACTAACTAAACCACTACATCGTTATCCCCAAAAATTATAATGTTTATTAAGAAAAGACTTTAAAAATAATTTAAAGATATAATTTTAGTAATCAATAAGTGTCGTAGTATTGTTCTGCAAAGAAAAGACAGTTATTCAGTTTGGGAGTGCTAATCTGTTTTCTGACGAATTTATGCGGAAATTAATATATCTAACAATATTTTTCATGATTGTAATATAAAAATATAACTACCAGGATCTCTCAGTAATCAACGTAAAGTGGCTTGTGCCTCGTTTCGGTGAGAGAGGTATACGGAAGCTCATTAGGCTATGTCCTTCCCGTCCGCTTTCTATCTCATCTGAGAGGCAGGCAACGCAACTCTTATCCTCTCGGTATTGGAAATGCCCATGGGTGGTGGTGCTCACTTACCACCACGTGACGCATTTTTTCGTTAAGCTCCGGAGAAATCGGGTTTTTTTTTATTCCCTTTCCATAAAAAATAGAATCTGTACAAACTACTACAAACATATCAAAGTATGTTTTATGTATGTTTATTGTCAAATAATGAACCCCCCTTTTTGTACAGTCTAGTAAAACAGCACTTGGGATAAAAAAATGATATCTCATCCACGTATATGTAACTACGTAGTTATAGTGAGCATTAACACCTTTGTATCAAAGCGTCTTTGAAGCTGTGAGTAATCTCAGCATCGCCACATTTATCTACGTACTATATGAAAGGTGCTCCACTTTCCCTAATAAATATTGCGTCAAAACACTCGCGTACGTTTAGTTTGTTAAATGAAATCAAAATACTTCATTAATTGATTGATATTGATATAAAAATTTAATGGAACATGAACGCTAGCATGAGAACAAGATGTCAACTGTACCTATATTACAAGTCAATAATTTTATGGTTATCATCTATTTTATACCAAGACTTTGTAACCTTAAAAAATCCAAAAACATCTGCCAAATGAAAAGTGCTTCAAATTTAAATTCGGGGTCTTAATATCTTAATCTTGTGTTGCTGATATAAATAAATATTTAGTAACATATAATAGTGGAGTTTATTTTCACATAATGAAGAATACCAATTTATTATAATCTCTCTACTCTCTTTATTTAATGTTGATAAATATAGATTCATCGAGTAAATAGACAAATTAACAATACGAAATCGATATTACTGTATAAGTTTTATAAGTAAGTGAACTTCAGTAAATAACAACCTTGGTTTATTTTAAAAACGTCATACGACTACAGCCTAATACGACTGCATTGATGTAAAGCATATTCCTGCACATATCACATTTACAAGACTCTTTGCCACAATGAAACTCCTTTTTTCGGTCCTTTGTGAGCGTTGCTTTGATTAACTTTGATCTAGGTGAGTGCATTGAAGGTGCTCTGATAGCGCGCTAATGGATTGTTGCGTACTGTACGCTTTGTTGTTACTATATATACGTTTATTACCTGAAACATTGTTCTTTTGGGCTATTTTTCGAGAGAAAATAATGTTTCTTCATGCTGTAGATATGACACAAGATCCTTAGTCAAAGTAAAGGTAGATTAATAGTAAGTCGTAATGTACGTAACCTCTTTAAGTTGGTCAATAGATTTGATTTACGTATCGTTTTTCTATCTTTTTTCTTGACGAGCCTCGTGGCGTATTGGTAAAACTACCGGCTGCAGCAATGAGGTCGGGGGTTCGATTCCCACCCGAGCACAAATATTTGTGACAAACATGAATATTTGTGTGGCGTCTGGGTGTTTTTCTATGTATTATAAGTATGTATTTACAAAAGAAAAATATATATGTATTAATATCCGTTATCTAGTATCCATAACACAATCATTTAATTGCTTAGCTTGGAACTAGAGGGCGCTGTGTGTATTGTGTCCAAGATATTATTATTCGTCCGATTTTTATATTTAAAGTAGGTTGCCTTTATAATCACATCAATATTAGCTATCACATAAGCTATATCAGAAAGCCCTTACTTAGGAAAAAAAATATTATTTCTATGTTTTTATAACATAACATAACATAACTTCACGCCATTGTTACCCGAAGGTGTAGGCAGCGGCTGTTAAGCCTCGTCTCGCCATTAAGTTTACGTCCCAAATGGAATAGGTGGCGAACCTATTGCCATACCGGGCACAAAGTTTGTCAGTCATCGATATTTATCACACGTAACTTCCGAAAATTTCGAAAAGTCATTGGTGTGCCAGGATTTGAACCCACTACTTCTTGAATCAGAAGCGGGGTGCTAGCCACTGCGCCACCGAGACCGTTTTTTATATTTTTATAAAATTATACCATCTTTCATAATCATCTTCGCCGATCTTTTGACGCGTGGTGATGATGATGAAACTTTTTATTAGTACGTAATGAGTCTTCTTTTCGTACATTTATTACAATATTTAGAGACTTGAAAACGAGACTTTAACGCTTTAGCTAGTACCTGTCAGGCAGAGAATTATTGTTATTTTGTACATACATAAATAACTTCACGCCAAATCCATTGCGGAATAGGCAGAGAGAACGGAGCGCCACAAAGCACGATTCTTACATACCTCACTCGCTTCGTTGACTTTCATAACTCTTATCATGCACGCGCGTCGATTTTTGAGGCTCCTAACATCACCTTCCTCTAGAACACGTTCTATTTGGTCATGGATCGTGTGTCTTGGCCGTCCTCAACTCCTACATCCATCCGCTTTTGCATTGTATATCTGCTTAGTCAATCTTGCATCATCCATCCTTTCTACATGTCCGAACCATCGGAGCAAGCCCTTCCTTACCTTTACACCGACACTCTCTTTCAAACCGACTTCCTTGCTTATAACCTTGTTTTCAACGCGGTCAGCGAGGGTCACACCGCAGATTTTGCGCAATGCCCTCATTTCGACCGAATTTATCCTACTTTCATGCACACTCTGCCGTACCCAACTCTCGCTTCCATAAGTTAGCGTTTGGATCAGCATTGCATTGTGGATTGCTAGCTGGGCTTTTCTGCTGCTATTTTTTGCGCCCAGGAATCCTGCCCAACGTTCCATTTACGCTATTTCCTAACGCCACTCTTCTTTCCACATCCACGGTGTACCTTCCATCCCTGCTAAAAGTTCCAGTTATTTTGTAATTTAGTGATATCAATTTAACAATGCTATGACATAAATACAATACCAGTAATTAGTAATTCATGTAAACTCTAATAACATCGGAAGTTCTTCAATAATTCATTACGAAAATATTTTATTTTAATTTCTACTGATCCCGCGACTAATTTGGGGTTAGTTGTTCTGTTCTGTTATTTAATGTGTGCTGAGAATAAAGATTATTTTTTTCTTGGTAATGAAACGAATTAGTTCAGTATTTTTAAATTATTGTTTTATTAATTGTTTAGGATCGTATCACAGATCACTTAGTAACGAGGAGAAGAAAGATAAAGAGGATCAACAGGATATTTTTGGACTAGATTTAGGTATCAGCAACATCGATATATTAGACCTGGGGAAGATGAGCACCGGATGGCTGGAAACCGAGCTCGTTGGCGACGTAGGTCACAGTGTAGGTGACGCCATCAACTCCGACGTAAGAGAACTGACCGCGAACTTCAAGAGCTTCAGCATCAGTTCCGGGGTTCTTGATGACTCCTGTCTCTTCTTGCTTTATATTGTTGGAGGTCTCCACACTGTTGAGGAATGAAAAATGTTTATAAAATTGAAATAAATACACTAGCTATAGATACTTATATACAATCTAATTAATAGTAGTTTTCTCAAAGTATGCTTCATTCTCTTCTATGGACTAAAACTATACAATAGACCGTCAATCAGGTTTTGTGCCCTTACGTTCTCATGTCTTTTAGCGTCTCTGCCCTTTTTGTATGCATCTTCATTTCCTTATACATAACATAACATAACATAACTTCACGCCTTTTGTTACCCGAAGGTGTAGGCAGCGGCTGTTAAGCCTCATCTCGCCGTTATGTTTACGTCCCAAATGGAATAGGTGGCGAACCTATTGCCATACCGGGCACAAAGTTTATCAGTCATCGATATTTATCACACATAACTTCCGAAAACAATTTCGAAAAGTCATTGGTGTGAGCCAGTGTCTGGAATCGAACCGCGGACCTCTGGATCAGAGGCCGTGCGCTCGCCCACTGCGCCACCGAGACTAGTTTCCTTATACAATGCCATTAATAATACTTACGCGTATTTATAACCATCAACTCCGATATTGTCAGCGTCTAGTTTGAGAATTACTGCATCAGCATCAGAGTTGGCAGGTGCAGCCAGCGCGGTGGCCACCAGGACAGCGAGAACTACGAACTGTTGATAAAGAGTCTTATGAGTCCTTCAGTCACTTATTAGCCACTAATTACACAGTTACATTAACAATACCTAATATAACATAAAATCACCCGAAGGTGACACTATAAGTGTCACCTTCGGGTGATTTTATGTTATATTCTATTTTATTTTATGTTCTTGGTGGTCCAGTGGTCGAGCATCCCGCTTCTGAATGCAGAAGTCGCGGTTTCGAATCCTGGCTCACACCAATGACTTTTCGAAATTGTTTTCGGAAGTTATGTGTGACAATTATCGATTACTTAAAAGTTCGAGTCCGGTATGGCAATAGGTTCGCCACCTATTTCATTTGGGAGGTAAACATAACGGCGAGACGAGCTTAACAGCCGCTGCCGACACCTTCAGGTAGAAAAGGCGTGAAGTTATGTTATGTTAAGGTGTAACAGGAGGTTTAACGAGAGGTCTAACCTAAAGACCCGTCACCCGTTTACCACTGAAGTATCGATTAATCACACGCGAAGAATTGGGAAATCCCCGATATAAGTCAACAAATTCTCTCCCAGGAATGGTGTGCAAAAACTGGCTTTTACACATAATTATATTGTTCACTGTAACTTCACAACTTATTACTGGAAGGTACCAGCAGCACAGCTTATTACTAATTTTCTAGCAACGTAAAAAGGTAAAAACACTATTTTATTCGTAATCGATATTTGACGCACATAACTTCCGGAATTGCATCTTAAAACTTTAAAACTGGATGTCCAGGTGTTGGTCCTCTGGGCCACAGGTACCTCCAATTCCTTAGTCCTGTCTAATTTAGAAAGTGATTTGGTGGCACAGATCCCCTAGAGAGCTGATAGACACATTTAGCACTTTTAAAAAAAAAATCGACTTACAAGTTTCATTTTTGCTGAGAGTATTAGGGATGCTGTGCGATTGATATGAGACCGTATTTTTAAGTGTGCATACAACAGACTTAAAGCGCCTATTTATACTCGCGAGCTTTACGCAATATTTGAAAATTATAATTAATTAGTATTCCTCCACATAATTTCAATAAAATTATATCACAAGACCAAATAGAACGTGTTCTGGAGGAAGGTGATGTTAAGAGCCTCAAAAACCGACGCGCGTGCATGAAAAGAGTTATGAAAGTCAACGAAGCGAGTGAGGTGTGTAAGAATCGTGCTCTATGGCGCTCTGTTCTCTCTGCCTACCCCGCAAGGGATTTGGCGTGAAGTTATGTATGTATGTATATCACAAATCACATATTAATTGGAAAAAATTCGTCTTGATGATCCCATTGTTTTGCACTCTGATTTCGCATATTTAAATCCTGGTATAAGCAAAAGTAAATTTATTTTTTGCAATTATATTCAATGCAGTTAAAGACTTACGTTAAATTACCACCCAGCCCACCGTATAAAAAAAACTTTGTAGATAATTAAATCCTTTAGAATATTGGCACAGGGAAAACTTTCGGTAGAAAAAAGCGGGAAGTTATGTTATGTTAGCATAAATTAGCGCCGACATTTATATTTGTAGAAAATATGAGAGAGAGAGAAAAAATGAGTATTGTTAAGTAAATGCTGTTTTATCTTTCATCCCTTCCAACACCTATTTATTCACCTTTTGCGTTTCAGCAATTCGCAGCTTGTGATGTTAAGGAGTGCATACTCTCAATCACATCTAATGCGATAGGTACGGACAGTCTCAGCCGAAACATGATTATTCCTATCCTTGATGAGATCCTACCTATCATATGTCACATATTTAACTATTCCATTTCCTATGGCGTTTTTCCAAACCAATGGAAAGAAGCCGAAATATCCATAAAAATCTTTTTACACTTCACTTATGCTTCCGAAATTAATTTTAGTTCCCAGATTTATCAACGTCCAGCAGCTTAACAAATTCAGATCAATGTATAAAAATTGTTTTATTACAAGAAGTGTATGTGTATACACGATTAATTAAAGTTTAATAAAATAATAATTTGTGCAATTGTTAACCCTGTACACCTGCAACACAGATAGTGTTATAGTTGCGTTGCCGGCCTTTAAAATGGAATAGGGTAGGAGACGGAAGTGGGATTAGGAGAGGGGAAGGGTAGGGGCTGGGACTCCGAATACCTCTACCTACGTTCGATGAGGAACGAAACCCAGTGTGATACTTTACGTCAATATTCTGAGAGGTATTTCACCCGTTGAGCCGGCCATCTACTCTACCACTGGCAGAAAAAAGTTTTAAATACATAATTATTTAAATTTTTATGAGCAAGCTATCATTGGATAGGAAAATAATGGCAATCAAACTAAAACAGAGAGTATGTCTGACCTTGACATTCAATTTTGTAGTCGTTTTAATGAAAAGAAGATTCTCATAATATTTAATTGCAAACCGGCTCCGATGACCTACTTGATTGGTTGGAATCAAATTTACACTTGACGATACGATCACGATTTAGAAATAATATACATCAGTGACGATACGATTAGACAGATATAACTGACCAAATGTATAACGAATATACAAGCGATAAGATGTAGGAGGCGAGGAGGGCCACGACAAACTTTCCATGATCAAATAGAACGAGTTGTTGAGGAAGGACATGTCAGAAGCCTTTAAAATTGACGTAAGTCTGTGACAAGAGTTATAAAAGTCAAAAGACCGAGTGAGGCGTGGAATAATTCTGCCTTATGGCTGTCTGTTCTCTCTGCCTATCCTGCAATGGATGAAGTTACATTAAGTAAGTTTCAAACTTACTAGTTGCAGTACAAAGGTATACCTATATGTATATCCTGTACGTGATAGAAGTACAAAACCACTCTAAACGGTTTCTAAATCAATTCCTTTACTCAAATTAATAAATCTTTTTCTGTCACAAATATAATAATTGAAACTCAGATGAAACATTTGAAATATGTATTTTATGAGACATTTTTAACTATAAATCGTCTACACCCTTTAACTTGTTTTACCTTTAACTGATAATAGCAAAGAATATCTCGTATCGGTGTCGGATCGTCGAATGTATTAAGCCTTGGTTTGCATAAACCAACCTTAAAAGTGGTTGATTTTTTTTAACATTCTCAACCATTTTTATAATAATATGCTTTTTTATTAATCTTTCAAACAATCCTAATAATAATAGTATTATTTTTAAATATATGCAGTTACCGGCGATTGATCCTTGCCTGATGAGACTTGATGGTCGCTAGTGGTTGTGTGCCCGTCGGCAATTCACTAATCCCAAATATAATGCAGATATAATAAACCAGTGCTTTATAAATCCAGCAGGATATTCCTCACTATCACCAGAAAAATCGAATTTACTAGGATTGGAAATCGCCACCTCTAAACCAGAAGTCACGAACATGTTACGAACTGGTTAAAATATTTTTTTTTAATATATTTTAAGTAGACGCTACAAAAATCTTGACATGAACTATTTGGAAACTGGCACTAAATGTCAAAGTGTCACGAAGGTTTTATAATATTTGAATAGAACAGTGGAATATTAATCAGGTATTGTGCGCAAGAGCGTAGGCAGAGAATTAAAAAAATGCCAAATCATTTGGAGAAAGACTTAATCTTTATTGTTGGAGTATTGTCATTTTCTTGACTTTGCCTCGTATAAAAACATACAAACATGCTTAAATCGACCCGAAAGCGTAACTCTCTTAGTGATGCAGTAGTTTAGTTCTAGAAAACCTAATACATACATATATATTATCTCTTTCAGTATCTGTGAACATGTTAACTAAGAAAAAAACTTGTGTGGTTTTATGAAACCACCGTAAAAGTGAAACTTTTTTTCACATTATAGACATTTAACTAAAAATTTTCGAAATATTATTTTTTTCGAAAATCGAATGTAAGTCACTGTTCACGTATTTTAGTTACCATAAAATATTGGTTACATTTATAAACGATAATAGACGTGAAAGGCGCTCTGACGAGCGCCTTTCACTTTATCCCTACTCCGCGGCCGACCGTCACGCGACATGCAACACGCAGACGAAAAAGTTTGAGACGATGTAATAAAAGTTTCACTTTAAAAGAAAATAAATTGGTGAAAATCTGCAATTTTAATTTACTCTTTGACAAAGCAACTGAAATGCTATTGAAAATAATATAGAAAGTCGTTTGGTTTTTGCAAAACTTATATTTTTATTGAAACTACCAGATTAAGACTCTGCCCATATTGTTAATATGACCGCAGCGAAGACAGATGGCAGTGTTGCGCAACAAGGTGAAGTTCAACCAGTTATGCGACCAGTTTTGTAACTTGATCGAAGTAGCATCACACACGTAAATGAAAGGTAAATGATAAATAATAAATGTATGTTTTACATTTAAACGTAATGTAATGTAATTCCATTTTAGAAAACATATTTGGCTTGTCTCCATAATTATTGGAATTGATTAAATGCAATTTCACACTCCGATTTACCCTTTTAAGTTTGCATATAATATATATATATGTATATAAACCATGTATTAACCCAACTAATTTAATAATATCATCCACTTTTCTGATTATTTTAATGTATTTTATCTTTATTATTTATTTTAGTATCCGTCAACAGTCTCGGTGGCGCAGTGGGCGAGCGCACGGCCTCTGATCCAGAGGTCCGGGGTTCGATTCCAGACACTGGCTCACACCAATGACTTTTCGAAATTGTTTTCGGAAGTTATGTGTGATAAATACCGATGACTGACAAACTTTGTGCCCGGTATGGCAATAGGTTCGCCACCTATTCCATTTGGGACGTAAACATAACGGCGAGACGAGGCTTAACAGCCGCTGCCTACACCTTCGGGTAACAAAAGGCGTGAAGTTATGTTATGTTATGTTATGTTATGTTAGTATCCGTGTGGTCTCATGCACCACTCGCTGTCGACTTCACAATCGCTCACTTGAAATGCCAAAATGCCGGAATATATGATTGCAATTACTGATTAGTAGAAATGAATCAAGCGAATATTTGTACATAAGTTATTGTTTGCGTCACAGAGAGCTCTTCAAATCATATTTTAATGATCATTAGATTAGCACATGTACTGATATTTCTCAATCATTATTGGAAGGAACGTAATATTTGATATTTAACATCTAAATCTATTCAAATGATCACCATACAGACAGCGTTATTGTTTAAATATCTAAATAATTAAAGATTTGTATGTTAAAATATTGTTAAATAAAAGTCATAACAATGAAACCAAATAGTAAAATATTATAACATATTTAATTTATTTCAGAACTTTGTTCAGGGTCTTATAGACCGCAGATCACTTGGATAGATGGAAAATTAACAGGGCAATAGGGAAAGAACGGGTATTTTTGGACTAGTCATTTGTATCAGCTAAATCGATCGTTTAGGCGACCTGGGGGAGATGAGCACCTTGGGGTTGGAAGCCGTTCTCGTTGGCGATGTAGGACACTTGGTAAACGTTGCCATCAGGAGCGGTGTAAGCGAATTGGCCGCGAACTTCAAGAGCTGGGTATTCTGATTCAGGGTTCTTCACCACTGCTTCCGCTTGTTGAGAAATACCGTTTGATGTTTCAGATCTGTGAAAGTAAATCAAAACTTGTAGGTGCATTGATGATCAGCTATTAAACCGTGGTCATAAAGTAGTTGATACATGGATTGTAGACATCAAATATATCAGTGAGTAAGAATAAGCAAAGTGGTGCTGGAACTCTGGAACTTCTTAACGATGTTATTCTGTCGAAATTATGATTTACTTACTCGTAATTGTATCCATCAACACCAATGTTGTTGAAGTTGGCCTTGACAATTACTGCCTCTTTGTCAGAGGTGCTTGGAGGAGCAGCTAGGGCAGCGGCGACTAGGACGGCGAATACGATGAACTGTCGGACAAAATAATAATACATTATAATATTATTAGAAGATCACACTAGTTATTTAGTGTTGGTAACTTCACGACTTCAAAAGCAGAAGGCATAAACAGCGGACACACCTTATAAAAAATATTATAGTATGTAATGCTAATAATAAATTTATTTTATTTGCAAAAATAAAATAACTCTTTTTATTTATGAAACACGTACCGATTTCATTTTTGTAGATTTTGTTTTTGTTTGTTATGTGTGGAGAGGAGATGCTTCCAAGCGACTGATACTTACCAATCTGTAAGCCGGCTATTTATACTGACGCGGGTCGAACAGAATCAAAACTAGCTGGAACTAATTAGATGGTTGGGTAGAATTGTCAACTGACATTCTCAAATTCATCAATATTTATTAAAATTCGCAATACAGGTTAGGTATTATTAGTATTTATATTATTTTATTATAATATTACAATTCTGTCACTGGTAACCTGGTCAATTTCATTTATCTTTACACACGATTATTATCTTGTTTCTGATTAATAATTTTATCCATTTTTCTGATAATTGTTAATATTCGGATATTTATTTATAGTTTACCTCAATAAACGGGATATTTAAGGCTAATTACATTATTAATTTCTGAAATGAACGAATTCAAATGAACAAATTCTATTTTTTTATGATATTATTATAGTCTCTTATATTATAGTCTCGGTGGCCCAGTGGTCGAGCACACGGCTTCTGATCCAGAGGTCCGGGTTCGATTCCTGACTCTGGCTCACACCAATGACTTTTCGCAAGTTATGTGTGATGAATATCGATGACTGAAAACTTTGTGCCCGGTATGGCAATAGGTTCGCCATCTATTCCATTTGGGACGTAAACATAATGGCGAGATGAGGCTTAACAGCCGCTGCCTTCACCTTCGGGTAGCAAAAGGCGTGAAGTTATGTTATGTTATTATAGTTTGTAGTATAGTAAAAAGTTTGAAAAATTGCTGACAGATATTGAACACCTCTCTTTTAATAAAGTCAGCTAATTACAGGAGTTTTATGCCATTTATTAATATAATTCCCGCTATAGCTCGAAATTTTACAACCCTGCCAAGAAGCCAGCTTGTGTAGCCACCTTGAAAATCCGTAAACAGATTCTGGACCCAGGTCGCACGGAGCAAGGACGACGAATGTTATCAAGGGAATATGTGGTGCTTCATTCTAAATACATCAATTAAGATTTGAATATTTAGGCTACTTTATGATAGATGATAGAAAAGCCGTAAAGGTGCGAAAGATGAAATGTATGCGAAAGGTGAATGGGCCGGCTCGACCGATGAAATACCGACCGACGATAGAAGACCGACGTAAAGTGGCTCATGCCGCGTTTCGTTCGGTGAGAGAGGTGCCCGGAGGCCCACCCCCTTATCCCATCCTTTCCTATCCCCTATCCCTTAAGGGTCAGCAACGCAACAGTAACACTATATGTGTTGCTGGTGTCCATAGGCGGCGTTGGTTGCTTATCATCAGGTAACACGCCTGCTTGTTTGCCCTCCTATCCCGTAAAAAAAGACACTTAAATTATTTTTCACAGATCATATTTTAATATTGTCTGATTTATTTAGGACGTGGATTTCCATTCCTTTTGCAAGGTCACGAGTTCAAATACAAGTAATACCAGTACTTTTTATTTTGCATACGAATTGGTCGATGACTAAAAAAATTGAAATTAAATCTTATTATATTCTTTGGGACTAATATTTTTAGGCATGGACGAAGCTATGCCTACTTTTTGGGCCATTAAAGTCGTTTCGTAGATGTTTTTAAGCTACTTCACGACTTTAATTTTGGGACATTTTAAAGTTGCTGTATTAGAGTAGTCCGGTGAAATACCACAACCTCTCAGAACAAAAGTGGCTCATGTCACGTTTCGTTTGTTCCGTGAGAGAGGTATTCCAAAATGTAACACTATCTGTGTAGCAGTTATCTATGAGCGCCGCTAGTTGCCTTCCATCAGGTGATCCACTTGATGGTTTATAGAACACCTATATTTAGCTGGCTAGAGTCGTCTTCACTAGCTGCTCTCTTAGATCCTTCAAACTACTGGAAAATTTCAGCAATCTATAGTCATACACGAAGAATACTCATATTTATTTAATACTACCTGACCCTGCAAACTTTGTTCAACTTCAGAAACATTTTTTTTCTAAAAACAAAGTAAGTTATGTATCTATGTTACTCCTTATTACGACAGCTACCTGCCAATTAAAGTTATGTCAAAATCGGTCCAGTCATGTCAGAGATAACCCAAAACAAATAGACAGGCCAAAATTCTAAAAATAAATAGTTTGGTGTGTGTGCCGTATATATATATATATATATATATATATATATATATATATATATATTACATAGATACATACACAAACATGATAATTTCACTAAAAGTTCATATCGATCGATATGAACTTTGGCGGGACAACTAGTTACAAAAATGTAATTAAATTAAAAAGTCGTCTCATGGTGCAGGGCGCATCCGTGTGGTCAGACAGGTATTACGTGTTACTGAAATAATCGTTTTACTCGGATTATTTTTTTTTACTTTATCTGACATTAACAACTTTGAATGTTGGTATATTATGTTTAAATTTGAATTAATTATGTTCAATAATAATCTAATCTTTGAATATATAATGACAAAATTTGTTGCCAAAGTAAAATTCTATTATTGTGAACATATTTAATTTTACCTTGAATGATTACTTTATCTACATTCGCAACGTGAAAAAGATGAATTTACATTTTTTTGTAAAAATAAATCAATAAATATTTTTTGAAACTCCGTATAAGTGGGATACCAGTCGTGGGTTCGATTCCAGACTCAGACATCAATGATTTGAGTAATTATTCTCGGAAGTAATGAGTGATAAATATCGATGACAGACGGACAACTTTGTGCCCGGTGTAATGGCAATAGGTTCGCCGCCCTTTCCCTTTGGGATGTAACGTAACGAGTTGGCGATTCGACGCCTTAACAGCCGCTGCCTACACCTTCGTGTAGAAAAATGCGTGATGTTTTGTTTACGTCCTTTCCTTAATTTTACTTTAATTAATTAGGTATATTGCATGTCGTATTGTTTACAGATAAATTATTATCAATCACATATGCAGATATCAAATGTAAAATATTCTACTTTATAAAGTAATGACAAAACAAAAACAATTACATTCGCATTAAAGACGAAATAATGTGAGATTACAATCCCTGATTATAATAAAATCGTAACGACTCCATATATCCTTGGATGTGTGGTGGATACGTATAGTGTTAGTTATTTGTCTATATGTTTGTATTACGTAAAAACTACTGCATCGTTTTGTCTTTAAACCACCGTTTTCGAAAATTTAAGCACAATTTAAGCACCGGAATGTTATATCGATACTCCCAAAAATCGAAGATTTAAGAATCCACTAAACATAATCTTTCTCTAAATGATATTTTGACTTTGTTCATTTTAAATTTGTTAATACATACAATTTACATACATACATACATAACTTCACGCCAAATCCCTTGCGGGGTAGGCAGAGAGAACAGAGCGCCATAGGACACGATTCTTATACATAAAATTTGTTTCTTTAAAAGCCTGTGAAAAAAGTTACCGTTGGAGTAAAGGCCATGTGTGCGCAACTGCTTCCAGCAACTATAGTACAAAACAAAAAACAGTTTTAAAAAATAGGGAAAAAATAAAATCTTAATGGTTTAGTGGCTTATCACTAATATTGCTCAAGAGGTCCCGATTTCGAACTTGTGCTCTGTGTGTGCCATAAGATTCCGCCGCGTATTCCAGAGGAACAAATATTTCTGTTAAGCTAGTCGAGGTGTAACATCCTGATTATTTAAGCACCTTTAGATCTTAAGATGCTTAAATATCCAGGATTTTTTAAGATATAAAACATCTTATTAATATCTTAAGATCTTTAGATTTCTTTTCTTATAAAATACTACTACCCAGCGAACTTTGTTTCGCCTTTTTTTTTGTAGAAATAAAAATGGTCATTGGTCATAATAATAAATAGTATTCATAATAATAAATAATATATAAATCATTGGTCAAAATAATAAATAAGGTGGTCTAGCTCGTAGTACTTTAATCACATAGATTCATTTTAATATTAAATGTTAACTAACTATTTACATAAAACAAATATAGCTACGCTAATTAGCTTTTTAAAAGTTAAATAGTTATTAAAATAGGTTCATTACTTTTAGTTCAGAGTAGTTTAGAGTTCTTCCGATACATACGAACAAATATGTCGTCTATATAATAATATCACAAATATTTTTATGTATGAGATTTTATGAGACTGATACTATGAGAATAGGTTTTTAATGGTACGAAATAAACCTCGTGAGGTGGCATTGCACTGTCTGCATTGTTCTGATATTAAAAGCGTGAAGATACCATTCATGTAAGTCTATGTGTGAGCTTAAATATTCCAATAAATGTTTTGTGAGAGAGATCACTATGTCCGTAGACTCGTGTCGACCTCAGTTCGCTAGAATTTAAAACTTTCAATGATGACATTCGATTGTTATTAAAAATCAATTCCACATTTAGTAATCTTTCGAAATTTTTCAATATTTATGAAACTCATCGCCAGTTGTGAGGTTGTTGGAATATTATTTGAACCAAGGTCGGCGTGTTCGAACCCCACCCGAATACAAACATTTGTCTGATCAACATTCATATCAGTATGGCATCTGAATATTTAAAATGTAAGTACGTTTATGTTTTTAAAAGAAGCATATTTTAACAATTCATATCCAACAGCATAGTCTAGCTTACTTAGCTTACTAGATACTAGATGGCGCTATTTAATTGGAGCCAAAATCACCAATTGTTTTTTATCCATTCTATGCCGATAGCTGGACCATTAATTCTATGGGAATACGCAAAGCCGATCATCCAATTTATTTAGTTGGATGAGGTAACGCTGTGTACAGCTCCGGGTCCTTAGAGTTCATTGTGCCAACTCTGCGGCAGACTTACCGTGAATTGCAACAATAAAACAAAATTATAAAATTACTATAAAATAATGTATTTATTAACGAAATTGTTCGGGATCATATCACAGATCGCTTAGAGACTCGGTATATTACATGGGATAAAAAAGGGAAGTTGAGGGATGAGTATTTTTGGACTAGATATTAGAATCAGCTACGTTGATCTATTAAGCTGCCTGGGGGATGTGAGCACCCTGGGGCTGGAAGCCGAGCTCGTTGGCGATGTAGGTCACGGTGTAGACAACGCCGTCTGGGCCGGGGTAAGAGAACTGGCCGCGTACTTCAAGGGCTTCATTTTCTGTTCCGGCATTCTTTAATACTCCCTCTTCTTGCTGGACGATGCCGTTGGATGTCTCTGACCTGTCAAAATAAGGAAAAAAATCTTAGTCGATCACAGGTTGTCTTTTTATCACACCAGGTCATAAAATATTATCGTTAATCGTTACAGAGTCAGACATTTAAATATTCTATTCTACGTGGTGACGTACAATGGAATATTTAAATGTCTGAATATTTTTTTCTCCTTGCATTCTGCTCAAACCAGAAGTACTAATCGCATGGATTCAGTCCATTGTCACAAGTCACCTAATGGTGTATCAGTAAGGGGTATCATTCACTTTTAATTCCGGCACAAGTCAATGACTTGATGAATGTCCAAAAACTAAAATCACATTTTTTTCTGTGATAATAATTATTGACTAACAAACAGGAGCAGTCATGAACTCTCGCCACATGTTAAACCACTTACACTTTTAAGTATTACAGGTGTGAAGATAACAAATGTACTGCACTTACAGCGTTCTGTATCCATCAACACCAATATTTTCAGTTTCGGCTTTTACAATGTATGCATCTTTGTCAGAGGTGAGTTGTGGGGCAGCCAGAGCAGCGGCAATGAGTACAGCGAGAACGATGAACTGTCGGACAAAATTATTTAATAATATATTAACCTAAAAATATTATAATATATAGTTCTAGTTATTATAACAATCTGAAGTTAATAAGAACAACTGTTAGTCATTATGTCATTTGATTACTAGATTATAACTTATTTAGAAAACGACACTTTTATGATAGAATTTATAACTTATAATATATTTATAGAAAAATAAAAACGACTTTGACTCTTCATAAAACAACGTACCGATTTCATTTTTGATGATTTTTGGTTGATGCGTCTTGTAAAATTATCAAAGAGGCTTTCAAGCGACTGATGCATCTGAGTGGTGATGTACGCTATTTATACCACAATGCTCAGTGCTCTGTGGCAAGGACACGAACTTAGACGCATCTTCGACCAGCTCGTTTCCCGTAAAGGTTCTTTCCTACGTCCGGTGAGGGATTCCAAATGTTCCAATCATTTTGAACATACAAACCTTCACGATTTTGATCGATCAGTCGCCGATATTTATTAAGAATAACTTCGGAAAAGTAATTTGTGTGAGCCGGAATGTGAACCCCAGACATCCAAAGTGTGTTGCTCAACTTTGATGCTACAGAGACTATCGAGTTATTTATGAGTATATATGAATGATGCTGTGTGGCGCCGGCTTAGAATACCGCCACCCCATCTCTTCCCGTGGGTGTCGTAAAAGGCGACTAAGGGAAAAGGCTGGAAGAATGGGCAGCAGCATTCTCTCTCAACAAAATACAGCCTACTGCGATCGCCAACCCGCCCGCCAAGCGTGGCGATTATGGCAAAAACCCCCCATGAGTGAACGGACTACCAGTTTTGGCGCTCTATGGGGGAGGCCTGTCCAGCAGTGGACCCTCAAGAGGCAAATTATGATACATATATGAATTTAAAACTAGGTTGTGTTTAATATGTGACCTATTTTATAGGACAAACTATTTCATTCGGTGAAACATTCATGACTTACAATTATTATATTATATTTCATTCAATTTTGTATAGTAAATGCCATTAATAATATCTAGCAAATAGATACACTAATTTTATTGCAGCGTTGATTAAAATAGACTTGCATAAAGTTTTGTAAAATTAAAGACCAATCGTCATAATAGGTTCTTTTTTCACGTTAATTGCTTCGATTGCTGAACGTTCGTTTGAGTGTTATTATATGTTGAAATTTTAACTATCTCGAAATATTTCAGTTTCGAGATTTCTAGTCAAGAGACTGTTATTATCAGTGTAATAATGCCCAACAGGATTATACAGGTGATGCTAATTTTTCAAATAGCAAAAACATTTTTATTAATTTAAAAAAATAGGTTTTTATTTGTATCTTCACGGCCAAATATCACTTAAAGATGTTATACCTCTATATATATAACATAACATAACTTCACGCCTTTTTCTACCCGAAGGTGTAGGCAGCGGCTGTTAAGCCACGTCTCGCCGTTATGTTTACGTCCCAAATGGAATAGGTGGCGAGCCTATTGCCATACCGGGCACAAAGTTGTCAGTCATCGATATTTATCACATGTAACTTCCGAAAATTAAAACCCACTACTTCTTGAATCAGAAGATGAAAAACGTCGTAAAAAATCATTATTATCCAGATTTGAATCGGACATTTGAATAACAAGCGAGGCGGACCTAAGTCATCACCGAGACTGTTATATAACACTTAATTTACAAACAGCTGAACTAATTAGGTGTGAGAACTAATTGGAGGCAATACGTTCAAAACGCTGTTTTGGAAGCCTCGAATAATAATTAAAAAAATATATAATTTAATTACTGGTGTAGACCGAGCCGGTATTAATGATTCCCTAACTAGTACAATAACTCTATAGGGTTCCGTACACAAGAAAATGAGACACCATTAATGGAAGGTCTACACACTAGGCTCTATTGATATTTTCATTTTGTATCTATAACCAGGTGACACTAAGGTGGGTTGTATGTCCAAAATATGAAAGTTAAGGTAGCGGGTGATATGTGCAATGTGCATGGACCATGCTTTAAGCTAATTTGAGTTTGAAGCTGTAGTCTTTAAAAATAGCAAGTCTTGCAAAGAATCTGCACAGACTTCTGTGTGCAAGTGAAAATATTTATATATGTAACAAATAAGCAGGTGATGTTTGACTTAGATTTTAGTAATAGATTGGAATTTTTGACGATCTGTGTGTTTATATCGCTATTCTATAGCTTTGCGTCACTTCGCTAATTTCGTGAGTCGTGTTTCAGTTCTGACAACACTTCCATAAAGATCTAACTAGTTTGTTGCCAAAGGGCTAATTAGTGGTATTTTATGACCATATTTCACCACATTAAATGTTAATACATAACTTAATGTAACTCGTCTGGCCGGTAAGCTGCTGGTCAATGACTCTCTTTTCAAAAAGAGGATCTGTATCCATTAATCTCTTCCGGACAAGTTTAGAAACAAGAATTGGCTTAAAAATTAAGTTCCTGCAAATGTTTTTTTTTTCTTTTTAACTCCTAATAATATGATGATGATTTTCTATAAATATGATACACATATGTGCACGCGTAGTCCTTTGCAGGGATGGTAGAGAGTACAAGAGACCACAAGGCATGACTTTTACAAACCTGACTCGCTTCTTTGACTTTCATAACTCGGTCATACCCGCTCGTTGGTTTTTAAGACTCCCGACTGATGTCGGTTAAATATGGTCATGGAAAATGTGTCGTGGCCATCCTCGACCTTAGATCCTTCTGCATTTGCACTGTATATCTACTTAGTTAATATTGTATCTTCCTTTCTTTCAACATATCCGAACCATGAGACATGTAGAATTGATATGAATTATAAAATCTGAGTAACCCATAAATCTATAAAAGTTACATGAAGGGATTTTTATATAATCAAATTTAGTTCATTCATACAAGTTAGGAAACAAAGCCGTATTAAAATCGTGTTGAATGAAGGTGCGGCAAATAGTAACTAGTAATTTTGTATTGCCGCATGACTGAGCCGACAAAAGGTAGATAGTACATTTGTCGCAACATGGCGCTGACTCAACAACATACAACACACTGTGAAATTGTGTATTGTCAATTTATTGACAATATGATTGTTAATTTCATTGTCAATTGACAGACTTTTTTGTATGGAATCAACTTTCGACAACAATCAACACTAATACACATGAGAGTATTGCATTGCGTATTATTTGAATAATTGTCGCATTAATTGGCAACTGCAGACTCAATTTTTAGGCATCATTTTTGTGGTAACCAGAACGAAAATAAAAAAATGCAAAATATCTCAATTTTATACTAGACAAAGTATTCTTACAAAAATACTGAATTCTAGAATACGCTTAAGGCACATTTGATGAGGAGATGTTGCAGTATTTTTCTATAAAAGAATGACCAATTATCTGCCGTATTTCTCACTTTTAAGCTCTTAATAAACGAAGATGTAAGTTGCCATACAGGGAACAGTAATTACCAAACAAAGCTCACGGGTTTGTACCCAGGAGCGGACAATCAGAAGTGTATATATTAAACTGTATACCTACTATCGGAGGTATCCACAAACATCCAGTTACATTGGTGTGTTAAAAATGTATTATTTATAATAATGTGGTGTCTGACCGGCTTACGTAATCCCTTGCCGCGGTGAAGAACCTTCAAATTAATCAGTCGCAGCCTACTCCCAAGATGCTCAAATAAAAATACCTACTTCGATGATATTAACATCAATTGGCAATCATAAATTTAGTTAAAAATTCGACCTTTGTTACTTATACCTTTGTTACTATTTGAAGCATCCTGTTCCTTTGTATTTATTATATTTATTACTAATAAATTAATATTAATAACATAAATTACAACGCCTTTTTCTACCCGAAGGTGTAGAACGTGTAGGTACTAGGCAGCGGCTGTTCAGCCTCATCTCGCCGTTATGTTTTCGTCCCAAATGGAATTGGTGGCGAAACTATTGCCATGGGCACAAAGTTTTCAGTCATCAATATTTATCACACTTAACTGATGATTACTTTCGAACAAATGATTAATTTCGAAAAGTCATTGGTGTGGGCCGGGATTCGAACCCGTGATTTCTTGATTCAAAACCGGAGTCCTAGATCACCGAGACCTATCATAATGTATATAATAACCTGTCGACACTTAGCTGCCTACAGTATCGGGTATAGCAGCTATGGAGACAAAATAACCATAACTTGGAAAAGTTTTCGAACCCGAGACTTACGAAGTATTACGAGTGCCAAGCCACTATTGAAGCAGATAAAAACAACATAATATTAAGTAATCACGTTAGTCACAGCATACGAGCGTGGACCAATTCAAGGTATTTGTGACATGTTTATGATCAGTATTAAATTACAAGATTCTTTATTAAGGAGGCTTTAGTTGTTAACGCCGAGATTTAAAAGGTCTCTTCATACTCAGTTAATTTTGCCTACCCCTTACTCGGCGTGAAAATTTTATTTACATAAATACTTCCTCTCATATTAATTTATTGAATTAATCAATTTCTTTTCATCTAAGAATTTATAATGTAACTTTTTAAAAAGGATATTTAAAAAATAGGCATCTGATGAAGTCATGCTGTTATAATGAATTACATCATTAATTATTATTTTATTAATAATAATACGAATATTATTAGGGTTTACACTCGCGTGATATTTCTAATGACGTACGACCATATTTACTGCTCGACCGGCGTAATACCACGATCTCTCAGAATATCAACGTAAAGTGGCACATGTCGTTTTGTTCAGTGAGAAAGGTCATCATCATCATCATCATTAGCCTTTTGAGGTCCACTGCTGGACATAGGCCTCCCCCATAGAGCGCCACAACTGCCAGTCCGCTCAATCATGGTGGGTTTTTGCCATAATCGCCACGCTTGGCAGGCGGGTTTGGCGATCGCATCAGGCTGTATTTTCTTGAGAGAGAATGCTGCTGCCCATTCTTCTAGCTTTTCCCTTAGTCGCCTTTTACGAGACCCACGGGAAGAGATGGGGTGGCGGTATTCTAAGCCGGCGCCACACAGCAAAGGTAGCAGGAGGAAAAACTCTTTTCCTTCCTTCTCATCCCATTCCCTTGAAATTCGTTATATGGCTTTAAATAAATATAAAAAAGCTTTTAAACTCGGACTTTGTAGTAAGGGTTACTATTAAAATGCGAGTTTTATTGAGGACCGAACAAAGTGGAGATGAGAGGCTCCTTATATTGCTTGTCTTGTATTGTGTATTTCCTCAGTAGCTCAGGAGGTTGTTGCAACCCCAAGACCTATGAAAATAAAGCTATTTTGTTTTTTTTAAGTAAAGGCTGGCAACCCTACTGTAACGCACACGCGTACATTAGTGTTGCAGAGGGCCATGGGCGGCGCTAGTTGGCTAAGTGACCCATTGGCTCATTTGCCCTCTTATCCCACAAAAAACCACACCAAAAACCATGCAGTAGTTTTTATATGTCGCGCCTACATTTGTCTGTATAAACGAATTTTCTTTTTGGCTTCTATTGCTGTAATAAAAACCTCGTATATTATTTGTTTCTTAATGTCTCCAATTTTAAATATAGCTCTGTTACAATTTTATTATACGTTTAGAATATATTAAAAATATATATTATGTAAATTATTTAGTTGTCAAGAAGATTCGCATATTATATAGACGGGCGTAGTAACATAAAACTATCCCATGTTTAATCTTTACCACGTGGGTAAAACCAACCAAAACCATAATTATCTCTTCAATAATATATTGGATAGGTTGTGACCTAATGTGGTTAAAAACTTAAAACCCTCCATGAGGTGTGCCTCGAGATTTTGGACTCTCCGGAGGAAAACCTCAGACCAGAATCCCCAACAGAAATGCAAATGCTTAGTCCAAGTTAAACCTGCCAATTATTATCTATGAAGGACCGATGGCGATAAGCTTCTTTTTTGTTCTTTTTCTTCTTTCTAGCAGTGGTAGAGCCGCGCAGTTCGCTGCATGAATCAGTCTGTAAAATACCACGGCCTATCATATCAGGACATCGGCATAAAGTGCGTTTCATTTGTTGAGAGAGGTATTTGGAGGCCTTAAAATCCGGCAAGTAATTGTATCAGTATCTGGGTCGCAAGTATCCATGGGCAGCGGTAGTTGTTTACCATCAGGTGAACTGCTTACTCGTTTGCCTTGCTATTCCATAAAAACGCTTGCAAATTAAACGCTATATAATTATGGCAGTAAACTGTGGATGATTTTTGCTCTACTTAAGAGACCTTATGAAACAGTGTAGGCTTGAAGAGACCTTTTGTTTTGTTATACCTTCATGCTGTTTACACACAAAACTTTAGGCAGTGACGATTCGTTACTTAGAATTCTCGAATTAAACTTAACATAACTTCACGCCTTTTTCTGTCCGAACAGCGAACAGCGGCTGTTAAGCTTCGTCTCGTCGTTATGTATGCACAAAATTTTCACTCATCGATATTTATCATACATAACTCCCGAAAATAATTTCGAAATGTCATTGGTGTGAGCCAGTGTTCGAACCCGAGACTTCTGATTCAGAAGCGCAGTGCTGACCCTCAAAGCTACCGAATGTGAAGTGATATTTAAAAGGGGTTTTATCTTAGAATTTAGTCGATCTAAATGTATGCATCTTTATACGAGCATAACGTAAAAAACTAATGCATCGTCTTTAATAAAAAGACGACATACGCGGGCGGAGTGACGGTCAACAACCGGTCTCAAATAAATTAACATTCAGTATTGTAAATGGATTTATTAATATAAAACTTTATTATTATATATACAAGTTTAACTATTATCATGTCAAGATTATTCAATACTAACTTTAACCCACGGCTTTGTTTGCATTGTATCATGGAGACATTTTTATTTTATCCTTCGTAAAAAAATATGTCTTTTTCTAGATAAAAAGTATCATATGTCTGATACCTCCAAGAGCGTATGTACAAAGTTTCATGATGCTCGGCGCAGTAAATTTTGCGTCAGAAGGTAACAAACAAACGAACTTTAGCTTTTGTAATATTAGTAAGTATAGATGGTGAGGGCGTAATATTGAACTGCGTCTCTGTATTATCATAAAACTTAAATTTATTTAGTATTCTACATATATTGTGTGCGTTTTGTATGACACTAACCACGTGCGTACCACAGAGTAGTGTGTGCAGCATCTCATTTCTATCTAATCTATGTTTAAAATGCGAATGTTTTTGTGAAAAGATTGACGTGAATGCATATGTAGGGTGTAAATGTTGTAACTACTGAATTGATTTGAAATACTACGGTAAATAAGCTTTCAAGTAAGTCATATGCCACCTTTTGCTGTGATAACTTCTTAAGGTAGAGTAAACCGTTTCTTTACGTAACGCGTTACAGCGTCATATTACCTGACATCATGGCTATCCTCTCACTCACTCTAACAGTGCTAGCAATATTTCGGATAGCTCCTTAGTTACTCGTTAGCTTGGCAACGCTATCCTAGAACAATCTATGTTACAGGTGTCTTACTATCAGGTGGCCGACTTGCTCGTTTACCCCTAAAACAAATGTTCCATTATACTACTGTATCTATTGTACTGTGTATTATTGCCAGTATTAATAATTTTGATATCTGATTAACATATTAACATCACCAACCTTGTCACAAATGATGCAACACGCCACAGACTGTATCATATTTTATGGAATCCATTTTAGTTACAGATTACATTGTGATCAAGTATAGGTGAGATCATTTGATCATTTGTATTCGTGGTGTACGCCATCTTTTTTTAACTATTTCTCTTGCGGAAGTGTTGTGATGTTTAAAACTAATATATTATTATACTATTGATATTTGCGGATATAATTCTGATTGATGTTAATAAATATATAATAAAATATAATAAATCTTATTTTTGTATGTTGAAAATATTTTTTCATTACAGTACAGTTTTTTTTCTCGCAGCTCTACCTAAGGTTCTGATTTTTAATAAATAACAGATATTGAAAAAATAAAGTTTAGACTTAGACTCCCAGCTATGGTTGATTCATCTTTAAAAGACCTTAAGGCATTTATTCAAAGTCGAAAAAATGATGTACGGAATAAGATACAAAGGGCTTTTTTGTTACCACTTTAAATTTAACTCATTATTATAGTGATAAACATTTTAAATCTAAATACACGAATCAATAGCTGATTTAGTATAAGAATAGAAGAAGAATGGAGGTACTATTAGGTACTTAATACGGAATTCTCATTGGATTCATCCAACTCGCACTTGCCTGAATTATTGCTACAATAATTCCGAGAACGTGAATGTATAAGCGCATAGTATGACATCAAGCAAAGACTATAAGAATACCCGAAGGTCACCAATATGTAGAAAGTATGACGGCATTTTGAATCATATATTTAAATTTATATGTATAAACGATTTTTCCACGATATTCACAACCGGAGTATAAACATTATGCCTCGATCAACCAATAAAATTATTGATACCGTGAAATAGATAGAAACCTCCCCCTTTAAATGACACAAAAATAATTTGGTCCTTCGAGCCGAATAAAATATTTTTAAATATATTCACATATTTGTAAGGAATATGGATCAATATATCGGAACATTTTACAACAATTTCAAACGAGTGCTTTTAGTAAATAGCTACAGTGGTATCATACATATCTTTGAAAATCCTCCTCGGCCTACTTGGCCTCCAGGGCGTCCTTGTCCTCCGGATACCACTCTCACTGAACGTAACTTGACGTCAATATTCTGAGAGGCCGTAGTATTTTACCGCAGCGAACTGCGTGGCTCAACCACTGTCAGAAGAAGCTCGTGTAGTAAGAAGTAACTAAGGCTACTTTTTGACAACTTTAAAAACTCTTTTATTGATTGCTTTCGAGGCAAAACAAAGTTCGCTGGGTCAGCTAATAACATATTAAAAGATGTTAATCTCCTGTTACCAACATAAAGAAACCTCTTGGTAACTTGTTCCCGCGCCTAAAAACAGCCTATTAAAATGAGTTACAAACATCTTTGTTTTCTGTACGACCGAAGCAAAATAAGCTGCTGTTTTTTACTAAGATAAATCTTCAACGGAACAGTTCAGAGACAGTTTATTTTAGACCTATATGGTCTTATAATAACCATCTCCTGTCTTTCTTCGATTTAAGAAAAAGAAGATATTTATCAAGTGAATTGCTAAGGTCAATTTAAATAAATTCCTAAAACACCAAATCTCAAAATAGAATATCCTTGACGAGGAATGAAGCGGTGACATAGAGGAGAGCCTCTCAGTCCATCACTACACTTGGTGGCTTAAGTTCAAGGTCTCAGTAAAATATTTGTGAGATTATGGCAATGTTTAAATCTCATTAACATATATAAATAATATTGTTGCCACACTTGTTGAACTGACCTCCCCGACTTGCTTATAGGTATGTTGTGCACTATCATCTATAATATACTAAATGTTATATTCGTGATCCGTGAAGGTAAGCTTATATATATTTTCTAAGAGTTCACTGCTTGCAAAGCAGTTTGCTGCATGAATGGGCCGGCTCAACCCGTAAAATACCACTAGCGATCAGAAGATCGACGTAAAGTGGCTCATGCTGCGTTTCGTTGGGTGAGAGAGGTACCCGTTCCTCATCTCTTCTTATCCTACTCCCTTAAAGGTCGGCAACGCAACTGTAACACTATATGTGTTGCAGGTGTCCATGGGTGGCGCTGGTCACTTAACATCAGGTCACACGCCTGCTCGTTTGCCCTCCTATACCATAAAAAAATAACATCAAAACAACTTTTTAGGATTACTCGGTGGCGCAGTAGTCGAGCACACGGCTTCTGATCCAGAGGTTCCGGGTTCGATTCCTGATACTGGCCCACACCAATGACTTTTCGAAATTGTTTTCGCAAGTTATGTGTGATAAATATCGATGACTGAAAACTTTGTGCCCGGTATGGCGACAGGTTCGCCACCTATTCCATTTGGGACGTAAACATAACGGCGAGACGAAGCTTAACAGCCGCTGCCTACACCTTCGGGTAACAAAAGGCGTAAAGTTATGTTATGTTATTTATTACTTATTTTTATTTAATGAAATGAAAATGATCTCTTTAAAGAGTTCGAAACATCAGGAAATAAATAAAAATAAGTAATAAATAAACGCGATAAAATCCTAAAAATTTGTTTTAATGTTATGAATGTGATTCGTGAAAATCTGAGAAATAAATCCATAAAAAAAGTTCTCCTCTCTTGCTGCAGTCAAATAAAAATGTCCTTACTCGGTACATGTAGTCATTTGTGTCAAGATGAAACCTAGGCAATCATGGACATGAAACTCAGGATCTCTGTTATCTCTCTCTCCCTATCTCTCTCTGTCTCTTGTCTGAATAAATCGTGACAAATCCCTGTGACCTCATCATTAAAATTCCATTGATTATTATTTTTTGGAATCCACAATTTTAATGTTATTTAAACACACCAACTTATCAATAAGTGAAGTAAAGAGTCATTAAAACCGACGAATATATAAGTATATGACAAGATAATAGTTGTAAGGCGTGTGCGGTGTGAGTTATGTAAGACTCGTGTGCTCATTCTGTCAGTCCTCGCAATATATTCGGCCTGAACATGCTTACTATGTTCACGCCAATTTACAGTAAATGACAGATTATTAGTTTAAAACATGTTTTATTTGTATTACACATGTTGTGAACAAGTAAATAAATTTAAATATGTATTAAATACGGAATATAACATATGCTAAAATTTTAGAAATTAATATATTTAATAGCACGAGTATCTCGTGTCATAGTAGTGGTTAGCGGTCCTATATCTTAACGACATTACGAATATGGCAGAGGTGGTTGTGTTTAATCATTGCGTGAAATATCTGTTTGCAGTTTAGCAATAAGTTAACATATTAGAAAGGGTTAGGAAAATGTAAATGGCTGATATTATCTTACCTTGTACGCATAATAAGAAGTAAGAAGCTGGTATACATATCTTTATACATAAAATTGTTCTGTATGTGTGTTGACAGTGAACTCCTCCTAAACGGCTGGATCGCAATATTATTATTTTTGTGTGTGTTTCCAAGTATAAGTGTCGATAAATAAGCTCGGCATGTAGCGCTGCAGTTTGGTATCAAGATTATGTGTCTATACTTAAAATACACACATGAAAATACGCAAAAATCATTCAAATCGGTTAAAATAAAATTAAACATTAAACAAATTAAACAGTTATAAATCTTTATAATCAATAAAGTATTGATTATAAAGATTTATAATTTCATACCTTTAAAATCTGGGGGTAACGGTTAATATTCCACGGAATTTATAGCGGAGCTATTGCATGAGGTTACACAATTAGTTCAGTCATCGACAAATATTACTCACAAGCTATTGTATTTCATCATAATTCATAACTTAAGCCCAAATTGGATATACTGGGGTAACATTACTGGTGTGCTTCTCTGGGCAGTAGTTTGATGATGAGTAACCTGTAACCTTCAAATTAAATAATATAAGCAGAACTTTCTCAACCAGAATATCTGCTTCTTAGTATAAAACTACAGATATCTTTCGTAAGTGATCATGTTATCGATATTAATAATAAATACGAGTATGTGTGATAAATTAAAATACTATCTCTAAGTTTTCGATTAAAATAATTATAGTGGATTGAAAAAAAAAAACAAGTATTAGTTTTATATGAATAATTACTTTATTATTTTAATAATTTTATTCACTGCCTCATTAAAATATATTAATAATATGCGAACTAATCAAATAATTTATTTATAACTATTTCTTGTGATGAATATCGCTAAAATTCCGGTCAAGTACGAATCAGGCTTACAAAATGAGAGTTCAGTATCGTCTATACTGAAATCTTTCTTACTATGCAGTATTTTATTTTCTTTGAAAACTAATTATATAGCCTTATGTTAGTTTAGTAGTAAGTAGTTGTGAGGACTGAATGTAATCATTTTCTTTATTTTAACTTTTTGACTATTGACTTATAATTGTAAAAGTACTTTACATTTCAAAAGTGCAATACTTTAATATGTAAATATTATATAATACAGAAAAAAACAAAAGACTTAAGTTAACCAAAAGAGGTTAATTACTTGGGCACTTACGTCTTGTATAAAAAGGTTCTGCTCTACATGGTCTCATTTTTGTATACGATACCCAAAGTTCTAATAACATTATTATTAGCTTACTATCTTTATATAGTTTGTTTGAAATATTTTAACATGATTGAGGAATAATTGCAAAGAAATTTGTTCAATTTAAAAATTTGATCGTCACTGCAACAATATTTCGTTGTCGTAGACATTTCATCTTACTTCTGGAGAAATATCAGACTGTAGAAATCGCGCAATTTATGCAACTAATGATTCATCATTTTCCTATCCTATTCCCACTCTTACTGTGGTCGGCACAACAGGTTATCCTTTTCCATTCTCTTCTATAACTTGTCATCTCCACACTTACTCCCTTGATACTTATATCAACTTTTACATACACCATCCATCTCTTTTTGGGCCGGATACTACCAATATGTCCATCCATAGCCATTCTCAGTCTTCACTGGTATAACAGTCGCTGCAACCATGGGCCGGCTTGACCGGTGAAATACCAAGACAGGTGGTAAAGTGGTTCATGCCGCGTTTCGTTTTGTGAGAGAGGAATCCAGAAGCCCACCCGACTTCCTCTCTTTCCCTATACTAATAATTATTGACAATTACAACTGTCAATTACTCATACAATTATAATTATAACCAAAAATATTCACTTAAACTTAATCAAAATTTGCACAGAAAACTTAAGTTATATTATTTGCTATTATTTGCCATTATTTTGCCAGATTTTAATTTTTTTGCCCAAACTCTTAATACCTAAGTATACAATAATAAAATATTCCGTTAACAAGACAAGGTCACTTCCTGAACACATTCCGATATAATTGCGCGGAATTATAGATGGATGCATTTTAATTGATCCAATTATGATAATATTGTTTTTTTTTCTTAATGTCTTTTGATTTAGGAATTCGTATTTAACACGGTTTAATTAATCGCATTTGTTTACAACTTGTTTAATTGATAAATGGATACAGGAAATAATCATCTTGTTAGGAAATAATCGGCACGGTTACTTGGGCGCATTAAGTAACCACTTCTGAATCAAGACGTCTCGGGTTGAAATCCTGGCACACACCAATGACTTTACAGGATTATTTGTTACCGAAAATTTAGCTTTCAACACTGATAGAGCAACACAGTTTGCTGCATGAGTGGGCTGAATCAACCGATAAAATATTACAACAGTTGCGTTGATATTCTAAGGAATATCAACGCAACTGTAACGCTATTTGTATTGCCGGAGTCCGTAGGCGGCGTTGGTTGCTTACTATCAAGTGACCTGCGTACGCGTTTTTTTCTAAAACCCATAAAAAAGTTTTTTCATAAGTATCATATGGTGTTGACTTTAATTTTTTTGGTGGGGGGTTTGGGAGTCTTTGGCTATATATCCGGCACACCTAAAATAGCCATATATTATCCGCTATAATTTATTAGTCTTGTTTTTCATAACTAATGTTCCGAAACCAATCACAAGGTATCAATTGATAGCTTCGCGCGCAAGGTGATCATTATTAGATATATATTGACGCTATTTAATATATAACTCAATTTGAAACTTATACATATTTAATTAACTATAATATCGTAAATAGCTTCTGATTCGAATAACGTATTAATCGTATTTATTTTAAATGTCTGTCCTTGAATAAACTGTGTCGATGTTTCAGATGGGAATTCAGGTCCTGAACCTAGTTTCAGAAACTCTTAATTTGTCCATGGGACTAGATGACGCAAACACAAACATTATTACCCACCCCCCTTCCCCATCCTTTCCTATCCCCTATCCCTTAAAGGTCGGCAACGCAACAATAACACTAAATGTGTTGCTGGTGTCCGTGGGCGGCGTTGGTTGCTTACCTACAGGTGACACGCCAGCACGTTTGCCCTCCTGTTCCATAAAAAAAAAATTTACGCAATACAATTCAATATTACTTATATTATATTATATATTATATTACTTACTATTTTTATTTCATAGGAGGGCAAAAGAGCAGGCGTGCCACCTGATGGTAAGTGACCAGCGCCGCCCATGGACACCTGCAACTCATTTAGAGTTACAGTTGCATTGCCGACCTTTAAGGGAGTAGAATGGGAAAGAATGAGAAAGAGAGGTGGGTCTCCGGGTACCCCTCTCACCGAACGAAATGCGGCATGAGCCACTTTACGTCGAACTTCTGATAGGTCGTGGTATTGCACCGGTCGAGCCGGATTTGCATTGCCGGTGTCAGATTGCAGATGAGCAGCGGTGGTCATTTTACATCACCTAATAGACGGGGGCAAACAAAGCTCAGTTTAAACCCCTTCTGCCATAAAAAGATACAACGACAAGGAAAGAAACATTGAACTACAAGAAAACTGGATATTGTTCTTTATTGGAGTTCAATTTGGACAAATCATTAATTATTTTGAGGTGACTGACATCGTATTAAACCAAATTAATATAAAGTTAACGCTATCAAAAACATTTTCAAAGGAAATAAAACACGATTAAAATTGCAATATCGCATTACTTCTATACTAACATTAAAAAATATAATTAATTAATTTGATACACTAATAACTATTAGATTACATACAAATGTACAAAATCACCTTCGAATTGATAATCTGACAAATAAAAATCGCATTAGGTTAATGATCTCTGCCTACTCCGTGAGAAAAAGTCGTTAGAAACATGAGCAGTAGGCATATAATTGTATTTTGTAAGTTACTTTTCAAACTGCAATGAATGGTCGTGAAAATAAGACGATATTATTTTAATAAAACATAATATTAACATAATTTCAAGCCTTCTTTTACTCAATGGTGTAAGCAGCGTCTGTTAAGCCTCGACTCGCCCTTATGTACACATCCCAAATGGAATAGGTGACAAACCTATTGCAATACGTCGGGTACAAAATTCTCAGTCATCGATATTCACCACACATAACATCCGAAAAGAATTTCGAAATTTCATTTTTGTGAGCGCGAATTCGAACCCACGACTTTTGCACTGGAGCTGGGCCACCGAGAAAAATGATTGTGAAAATATTCAGGAAAAATATTGGCCAATTCTGGGTTCAGCTAAAGTTCATGTATTGAAGAACCAGCCTTTAAAAGTCCGGTTGAAGACCAGTTTTTCTAATTAATAACTGACTTAAGTAAGCGCTGTTAAAATTCTCTATCTGTCACAATCAAATTTCAACAATACAAAATATTTACACAGAACTTCATTTTGTATTATTTGAAATTTAGAAAATAATATTACAGTTGAAAATTCAGATAATTTATTGAAATCTTCTCAAAGAACCGGGTAGAAATAATATTTTTATGGCATAGGGGGTAAACGAGCAGGCGTGTCACCTGATGGTGAGCAACAAATGCCGCCCATGGACACCTGAACACATATAGTGTTACAGTTGCGTTGCCAGACCTCACAATGGGATTTGGAAAGGGTCGGTAGTGGGATGAGAAGGGGAGAAGGAAAGGAGTGGAGGATACCTCTCTCACCCAGCGAAATGCAGCAAAAGCCACTTTACGTGGTTATTCTGAGAGGTCACGACATTGCAGCGGTCGAGCCGGCCCATTCATGCAGCGTGCTGTGGGGCTCTACCACGACTAAACTTTTTTGTAAATTAGTTAAGTATCCATGAGCAAGACTTAAACCCACGACTTTTGAACTACTAGTGCACGTATGTAACTACTGAGCTCAAAATGAGGTGTGAAAAATTTGCATTAAAAATATTTTTCAACAATTGATTGACAATTGTAAAAGTTATCATCATTACATAGTATAAAATAAAGTCGTTTTTCACTGTCTGTCCCCTTGTATGCTTGGATCTTTGAAACTACGGATTTCGATGAAGTTTTTTTTAATAGATAGACAGTGTTAGCGAGGTGGTCTGTATGTATAAATCATGTATAATGTGGTAAGAAAAAAGTGAGTGTCATCGAGAAAATCACTTTAATTGCAAACGCTAGCTAAACTCTAAGTGATAGATCAAAACAATGTTCTGCATTATTAAACACCTTTAGAAGGTCTACAAATAAATCCGCGACGGCATATGTCTATCTCTTATGGATTACCCACAATGACCATTTTTATTTCTTTTCTAAAGCCAAACAAAGTTCGCATGGTTCACTAGTTTTTAAGACAGTGTTCTATAGATACAGCCAGCTTGTTGGCTTATAACAACATAATATAATGGCTGACCTACAGAAGATTTCTAATTGAAATGAGCTGCGGTAATTACTTAATACATCGTAATTTTTATTTCAAGTGTAGGTACCAGCAATAGTATGCTTGTGTTCATACTTAGCGAATAATTTCGAAACTTAATTGAATATTAGTTGAACTTTACGAAATTATTAGCTAAGTAATCAACAATTGAACTAGTTATAACTGTGCACTTAGTGTATGTGATAACTATCTGACCGCTTGAACTTTTATGAGATAAAGTGCAAACAAGCAAGTGGGCTACCTGATGGTAAGCAACTAGCGCCATTATCAGACACCTGCAATAGATTTTGTTACAGCTGCGTAGCCATCTTATAAGGCAGCAAAGGGTAGGAGGTGAGGTAAATGGGCGTTCGTATATATATACTTGTCTCACCGGACGAAACGCGGGATGAACCACTTTACGTCAATATTCTGAGATAGTGGTATTTCACTGATCGAGCCGGCCCATTCATGCAGCAAAATCCTTGGCTCTTTTTACAGATATACTTTTGTTACTAAAATCTAACTGATGGGCTACTTTTAGCCGTGGCGTAAATATAACCTTCTATGATACATGGATTTTTCTAATCTGATCAATAGTTTTTGAGATTACCAAACAAATTCTTCAGGTTTGTAATGTTAGTACAGATGAACAAATGATATTTGTATAGATATGTAATTAAAAGGCTGTGTTACAATATCGCGTGAAAGCCTGACATTAGCGCTTGATTGGAGGCTTAAGGCTGTCGAGCGAGACGCAGGGTGGGCGGGCTCATCAAATGTCACGTGTTACGACAATTCCGTGTTGTACAATTTATTTATAGTAAGAAATTATTATTTTAGTTCACAGATCATCTTTTATAAACATTAATAATTCCCTGTATGTTTAGGATTCATAAAACTTGAAACTTGATAATTAAATCAGATTATAGATTTAAATGGTCTGCTACATTTTTTTTTTAATTCGTGTCTATAAATAAATCATTAATATTAATATATATTAAATGATTGTAGTTAAGTATATAAACTAATATAAAATTTTTTGTATTTATATTTGGTAAAAAGCCTCAGTGGTCCAGTGATTGTGCTTCCCGCTTATGAATCAAGAAGTAGTGAGTTAAAATCCTGCCTCATACCAATGACTTTTTTAAATTATTTTCGGAAGTTATGTATGATAAATATCGATGACTGAAACTCTGTGCCTGGCGTTTGGCAATAGGTTCACCATTTGGGGCGTATACAAAACGTCTAATCGAGGGTTAACAGCCGCTGCCTACACCTTGGGATAGAAAAGGTGTGAAGTTATGTTATGATATATATAACATAACATAAACATAACATAACTTCACGCCTTTTGTTACCCGAAGGTGTAGGCAGCGGCTGTTAAGCCTCGTCTCGCCGTTATGTTTACGTCCCAAATGGAATAGGTGGCGAACCTATTGCCATACCGGGCACAAAGTTTGTCAGTCATCGGTATTTATCACACATAACTTCCGAAAACAATTTCGAAAAGTCATTGGTGTGAGCCAGTGTCTGGAATCTGGAATCTAGAATTAGGTTTTCCTGGTCTCATTTTCAATGTGTATTAGTATTTAATGTGTACAAAAAATACTGATAACTAACTATTTACTAACGGAGCGGTAAAAGCTATCCCTCTCCTTATATTTATTCGAAAGATAACAACGAAATTACGTAATTGAAGTCAATTAAACAGTATATATACTAAAATGATATACTATTATGATATTGGTATTGCAATCAAAAAAGTTCGTAAAGAATCTCAAGTTTTTGAGGTTGGACAACAACAATAGTAAAACAAAAAATTCTTTATATTAAAGTCCTTATACTAACAATGCAGACTAAGTTAATAAGTTGCAATTAAACAGGCCGACGCTTACAATACATCATCACAACTTTCTCACATTCAATGAAGTATCATCAAATATTTGCCACATCACGATGTCCAGGAAGCAATTGGCTCTACTGTGAGCGAGTAGCGATTTCGAGAAGCGATTTAACGCACCATAAAATAACACAGAGTAGAGAATCGTCGGGTAACATATTTCTATATTGTTTAAATTTATTGACGATTGTATAGATTTGTAAAAGTATACATGTTTGATACCATAATCCAGCTATACTCTAAGTGTGTTCCGCGGAACCCTAGGGTTCCGTGATACCTCTGTCGGGGTTCCGCAAGAATTTAGAAATAAAAAAATCAAAACACC
The DNA here is from genome assembly GCA_905147225.2 of Euproctis similis. NCBI lineage: Eukaryota > Metazoa > Arthropoda > Insecta > Lepidoptera > Erebidae > Euproctis > Euproctis similis. The sequence continues at coordinate 20,589,030 of LR990115.1, read as the reverse complement.
TCTCTCTGGTCGCTCCGCGGCTGTGTGGACTCCGCGGCCGCGCGGAGACAAAACGCTATGAATGTTATTTAATTATTTATTTGTATTTGTATAAGCTTGTGTTACATTAGCTGGTACAATCTATACTTATATTATAAAGCGGAAAAGTTTGTTTGTTTGAACGAGGTAATCTCAGAAGCCACCAGTCCGATTTCAAAAATTCTTTTAATGGCGTATAGTCCATTTATCGAGGAAGGTTTTAGGCTATATTATATTTTCAAATAAATTAGGGATCCCTACTATAAAACCAATAATGTAACCCAAGGTGTAAGTACGTGACCCTTACATTGCGAACGCTGCGAAAACTATTGAGTACAGAACAAAACAATGTACTACACTTTTATAGAGCGTATAATTGTCTACGAAAAAGGTCGCGAGAGCATATATCTAACTATTATAGTTATCGCACAATAAGGGTTTTTTGATTTTTTAAAATTAATTAAAATGATGTTGTTTTTCAAATTCTTTTTTTGTACCTTGGTATTAACTCTCCACAAAATAATTTGCTTCATTAAAAAGATAAATTTAAGGCCTTTCTAGAACTTTTTGAATGATCACATTTGGACATTTAATTCAAAAGATATTCACCGTGTACAAAATTTAAGTATTCAATTTCTAAGACAAATATGTTGCGCGGGGTCATGAGTGGATTTTTTTTACCTTTTTTAGGCGATACGAAGTTCGCGCGGTCTGCTAGTATCTCATAAGTTTGGTCTTTACAATTTTATACTTGTACAACGCGTTCGCTCTAAGTTTGCCGGTCTGTGGAATGCGCGTACCCTCCCCCACGTGACAACAAAACTTATAATGTGTCATAGTTTTACCCAAATAACTAACGTACACAATTTTTATTGTTACAATTAAATAAAATATTTCGAACGTCATACACTCATACCTATCGCCAGCGGCAAACTTAAAACGAGCGGGTAGTATACTTGTAAGCGCTCAGTCTCTTTGATAAAAGCCGCCTCTGAATTAGACGCTATAGTTGTCAACAAGCGACTTTCGTCTCTAACTTCAAAGGATAAAGTCGATATTGTTTACAACGCCTTTTTTAAATTTCTGTTTTTATTTTTGCTTTTTGTTTATGAAAGGTGCCGACTCGAGTATTTTCGAGAATATTTGAGATCGAGTCTAGGACTAAGTATAAAAGCGGCGATCGCGCGTTGGCGTCGTCAGTTGATGATTAGCGTTCGGAGCGATAAGTTACTACCTACTTACAAGCTCGCTAGCGAGAAACTAGTGTCCATTGTTTTACTGCCTGCTGTATTCTGTTGTCTCAGTTTTATACATTTCTTCCCTGTAGGTTCTAAATTTAGTCTCTTATACGCAGTAACGATTGTGCATTATTTAAACCCCACTATCCTGACTTGTAACATTATAAATAAAGAAGAATGGAACGTTGGCTTAAAGGTGTTAAACGTGTTCCAACAACATCTTCTAATGACGCTGAATGTTCAAAAGCAATGCGCGCGGAGAATTTAGCAATCACCGATCCAGAAGATGATGCCACGAGTGCCACGACGTCAAGCTCGACGGTTTCAAAGACGAAAAAAAGGAAGTATGATGAATCTTATATCAGTTTCGGATTTGTTGATTCCAACGGCTCACCTCTCTGCATGCTCTGTAGTAAACTGCTTCCTAATAGTTCCATGGCACCTGCCAAATTGCGTCGACATTTAGAAACCGTACACCCCGAGACTAAAGACAAGAATAAAGAATTTTTTGTTCGCAAAAAAGATCAGTTATTAGAAAGTCAAAAAAATATGATGCATGTAACACAAACTACCAACGAAAAGGCCACGGAGGCATCATATTTAGTTAGCTATCGCATTGCACAAGCAGGTGAAGCGCACACTATCGCTGAGAAATTAATAAAACCATGTGTATTAGACATAACAAAATGTATGCTTGATGAAAAATCTGCAAAGCATCTTTCTACTGTTCCGCTATCAAACAATACTGTTTCACGACGAATCCATGATCTGGCAAGCTACGTCAAACAAGAACTAGTTACACGTCTACAAAATACACGATTCGCTTTGCAAATGGACGAGTCGACTTTTGTCGCTGGTTTGGCTATCCTGCTGGTTATTGTGAGATATCCATATAAAAGTTCTTTTGAAGAAGACATGCTTATGTGTTCATCGCTGCTTACAAACACTACCGGGGAAGAAATTTTTAATAAAATAAATATATTTTTTGAAGAACATAATCTCAGTTGGAACAATTGCATTGACATTTGTACAGATGGGGCCAAGGCGATGACAGGTAAAACAGCAGGAGCAGTGTCACGAATGAAAAATAAAGCGCCTAATTGTAGTTCCAGTCATTGTATTCTGCATAGACAAGCACTTGCGATGAAGCAAATGCCGTCTAATCTAAAATTAGTTATGGATGAAGCGGTAAAAATAATTAATTTTATCAAATCACGACCACTACAATCCCGATTGTTCTCATTATTGTGTGAAGATTATGGCAGCAAACATAAAACACTGCTGCTCCATACAGAAGTGCGAAGGCTGTCTCGGGGAAAAACTTTAACAAGGCTATTTGAACTTAGAGCCGAGTTACAAATGTTTTTTTCAGCAGATACTTCTTTTAATTTGAAGGACCGTTTGTATGATAAAACTTGTTGTTCCGATTGTATTTATGGCGGATATCTTTCAAAAACTTAACGAATTAAATTTATCGTTGCAAGGTAAACAGACAACAGTGTTTCAGGCCTATAATAAAATAACTGCTTTTAAAAGAAAATTAGATTTTTGGATCATTTGCATTGGTAAGAAAGAAATAGAAAGTTTTACGTTACTCAGTGAGTTTGTTAGCGAAAACGACTCAGAAATGTTTGAAGATAATGTGTTTGAAGAATTGGTCCAATATCTCAGTTCGATGCGCGCATCTTTTGAAGAGTATTTTCCCGAAGAACACAATACAAAAATTAAAGTGAACTCCTGGATTCATAATCCTTTTTTACCCAACTTGGAAAAGCCTGAAAACATGTCAAATGAGATATATGAATCTCTTTTAGAAATGTCATCAGACACAAGTATGGAGTCATTGTGCAAAACGACGCCTCTTAATGATTTTTGGTGCAGAATCCAAGATGAATATGCAATGCTTGGCCAAATGGCTCTGGATATTCTTCTCCCGTTCCCAACTACATATTTGTGCGAAACAGGATTCTCTACCTACGCAGCCACGAAAACAAAATATCGCAATAGACTGGACGCCGAAGCTGATATGAGACTCCAACTTTCTTCCATCAAACCTGATATCAAGCAATTGATGAAAAATATAAAACAGTTTCATACCTCCCACTAGTTAGATTTTTTCTTTTTTAATGTTTTCTATTATTGTCCTTACCAAGTGGTGAAGTAAACAATAATTAGTAACTGATACATTGTACTTTTATTATGCTGATTAATAAAGAATACACTTATAAAAATAATTGTTTTATTGTAGGGTTCCATCAAGTATTTTGCTTCCCAAAAGGGTTCCGTCATTTAAAAAGTTTGAGAACCACTGCCATAATCAATAGAGATATTGGCTATTTTTTGTCCCGCTTTATATTTTATACTCTACAACTCAATGACATTAATAAGGCCATTAAGAGCAAAGCACTCTGGACAATGGCTAGAAGATATTAATCCATAGATAACTTCAGGTCCAGTTCCTTGCAGGGTAGACAGAGAGAAGAGAGCGCCATAAGGGACGATTCTTATACGCAACTCAATCGCTTCTTTGACTTTCATACACGCTAGTCACATCACTCTTCTCATATACGCTAGTCGATTTTTAAGGCTCCTAATATCACCTTGCCCATCAAAATAAAGATAGAAAAAGGAAAGAAGAGAAAAAAATAAGAAGGAAAAAGAAAAGAAATAAATTTACAATAATTGTAACAATTAAAAACGCTTACAACGTGACATGTCTTTACCTGTAAGCATGCGCCGGCGTCGTGTTGAATGAAACATGTTCACCTTGACTTCTAACGAATGTCGCTTCTTCGCAAGACAAAGGTGAGACACAACATATCGGTATTTCCTTAAATATTTCGATAAATTTCACATTTTATTAATTTTAAGTTTCATTTGTTTGGTTTTGACAATGGTAGAGACAAGCAGTTCGTTGCATGAATTGCCCGGCTCGATCGGTGAAATACCACGAGCTGTCAGAAGATCAACGTAAAGTGACTCTGGCTCATGCCGCGTTTCGTACGGTGAGAGAGTACCTACCCGGGGGCCTACCTCCCATCCTTTCCTATCCTACTTTCAAAGGCCAACGTCGCCCATGGACACCTCTTACTATTAGGCGATACACCCGCTCGTTGGCCCTCCTATCTCATAAAAAGAAACTTTCCTGTCTAACTTCTAATTCTTGCGAGATTCACACTTACGGTTACATTAGATTCAATAAATGATTTTTCGAAATGTCATATGTAAATTAGTCGTCTCGTCTTATGTTTGTAAGTGTTGTGGTTCACTACTCCCATATCTGTTTGGAAGGTTCCGTGTTTGTATCGGATAACATCCCAAGAAAAGCTTTTGTTTAGTACCACTCGTTTACTTGCCAGCTGATTGGAAAAATACTCTTATACCTGTATGTCATATATATCAAGAAAAGGCTTAACACGCTACGAACAATACTGACGAAAACTGACTTTTTAGTGGTAAGCGGTGGATAGCGGTGCAAAGTTCCCACGGTCAGTTAGCAAGTAATTATTATATTTTGTAGATCATTATGACTTAAACTCAAAAACTAAATGACAAAATAAAAAATCCACGTGGTGTATGCTACGGGGAATGGCTAGATGTTCTCAGGTACTATTAATTTTAATCAACAACTTTTGAGCTTTAATCAATTAAAAATAGTAAAATGAGTCGGTGAAAAATATATCATGTCACTTGTGGATACATTAACGTGATATGTTCTTTGTTAAATTTAATTTTTCTACCTATGGACAAACAATGAATAAATTTGCAATATTTTAATTCGAAGCAAGTTACGAAGTGAATCTTGACATTTCCAAATATGTGTAACATCTGTATTTTAGAAGTTTAAACAACTTCTAAAAGGGTTAGCCTTCTCTGTTCGAGCGAAATCCGTTGAACATAATCACGCGTTTTACCAATGAGGGTATGGGCAGACTCTCTTACCATTTACTACTGTCATAAAACTAATCTCACTTATTCATTCGGTGTCCTCTATTACGTTTTTGTTCTAAGTGTTCTAAGACTAGAAGAACTAAAGTTTTTAGCACATAGACGTCTCAATTCCAAACCTAGTTTTATCATGGCTCTTAAACCATACTTTTGGAAGCTATTTGTGATAGAATAACACAGAACATATTACTGATACATACCATGAATTATATAACATAACATAACTTCACGCCTTTTTTTGCCCGAACGTTAGACAGTTGCTATTAAACCTTGACTCGCCGTTATGTTTACGTCCCAAATGGAATAGGTGGCGGACCTATTGCCAGGGTACAAAGTTTTAAATCATCGATATCTATCACACATAACTTTCGAAATTAATTAATTTCGAAAAGTCATTGGTGTGTGCCAGGATTCGAATCCACGACCTCTGGATTCAGAAACCTTGTGCTCGACCACTGGACCACCGAGACTATTTACGTAGGGTAACAGAGAAAATATTACCGTTATTACCTTAAATTAACCAAAAATAATATAATTATATGTTAGAATATATAGAACGTTCAAAGTTTTTGTATCTATTGAGATCCTCAACAATGATTAAGGTTTGTATTAGCCCTTTAAACAAGGATGACTATGTAGGTCAGGGTAGGTAGGGTTGTTACAATCACAAAGTCGTAGCTATGCACTATATATTAACTATAACAAAACATTTGCCATGGCTTATCTGTCTAGCAAAAAGTTGCCTGAGAAAGAGTAATCCATTTTAAACGCAATAACTCATGTTCAATTATTACGTTAAGATCCTGATTTGTTCCTTTAGGGAAAATTATTTGGGCAGCACATGTTATATAATAACAAACATCGTCTTATTAATATAATCTATGCCAGTTTTTGTATAGCATTTACTAAGTAATTACACGTTTGTACGTGAGTTAAAATGATGTATTAAATAATTAGATTTCTAAGAAAATATATTCTCTATAAATTATATCTTGAGAGTGTCAACCCTATGGTTTAATTGATATCGTCCCAGATCCCACGATCTCATCTGACACAAATCATGATTTCGTTATTATATATGATGAATAGTATGAATACCCTTTACGTTATTGTAACCACAGATAATAAACAGCTTCAAATATCACCTGAAGAACGATTTAAATAAAAAACACATCACAAACATAATAAGTTTTACAACGTGTTTTTTATTATAACTTCATGAATTTTAATACCATACGATGTAGATAATATATTCATGAAATTACCGTACTAACATATATTTAATTGACATTTATCAGGAACACTTACTGCCGAAACCAATAATCAACCCCAATCCGCTATCAAAGATCAATATTTCAATCCATGGATCAATCTACCCATGGATTGATTTTGTTAGGGGAATCGATCGACACATACTCAATAATCTTAGATCGACTTCAATATTAGATTGGAGTTTGATCATTCGTTTCGGTCATTAGACGTCATAACTAAGCCAATATATAGTGCAACGAAGACCATGTCTTAACGGAAAGTGACATGAGGAGGCTTAAAAATTGAAAGAGGTAATAAGGTTTATAAAAGATGAGCAAACTGTTCAAATGATTGTTGCCTACCCCACAAGGGACAATGAGAGAATTTATTGATTTGGCCTGAAGATGTTTGAACAAGAGCCACCACTAGTAGTTAGGTCTTAAGATTTGTGCAATTTCATCGCATTTAAATACAACTCTATAGCTAAAGATAAACTATATTAAATATGTATGGTAAATAAATAAAAGCTTTTTTGGTTCAAGTTCAAAGTGCGACATCTCACTTTGTGCTTGTCACGCTCACACATGTCACAGTTATAGATCAAAGGAGCCGTCACGTATCACTAATGATACCGTTACGTATAATATTTGTGTAGTTACGTGATAAATACATTATTTTTTAAAAGATAAGGCAAAGCGAGTTATCAGGTGGTAAGTGCTCAACGCCACCCATAGGCACCTACATACATAGGTGTACCGGTATGAAAAAGCGTTTTTTTGTGAAAATAAAATATTAATTTTAATAAGATAAAAAAAAATATTCAAAATATTGTCCATCACTTTCTACACATTTTGTCTACCTTTTTGGTAATTTGTGGATACCATGCCAATAGAAATCTTTCCGCAAATCATCACTTTCCGGCACAAAATTTGGTCATTTTTAACACAATAAAAAAATATGATGTTGTTTGTTTACTAACTGTTAGGTTAATTGAATGTTTGAGAGTTGTCATGGCAACTTAACAGAAAAAAAAAATTAGGCTTTATTCACAACAAATAGCCCCTACCAACACATTTGTATCTTAACGCTCATTTCATACCGGTACACCTGGTATACGTTAAAAACGTGTTAGAGCCACGCAATACGCTACATAAATGGGCCGGATCGACTGGTGGAATAACACGACCTCTCAGAATATCGACATAAAGTGGCTCATGCCGCATTACGTTCGGTAAGAGAGGTATCCGGAGGCCCACCCCCTTCCCACTCCTTTCCTACCCTTAAAGGCTGCCAAAGCAACTGGAACACTATCTGTGTTGCAGGTGTCCATGGGCAACGGTTGCTCATTTGCCCTACTATTCCAAACAGAAACAGTTGCGTTGCCGGACTTTTAGGAACTGGGATGGGAGGGCAATGAGAAGAAGAATGGGCTCCTGGATACGTCTATCGCCGAACGATAAGCAACATTAGTCATTTTTTTTATGGGATAGGAGAGCAAACGAGCAGGCGTGTCACCTGATGGTAAGCAACCAACGCCACCCATGGACACCAGCAACACATATAGTGTTACTGTTGCGTTGCTGACCTTTAAGGGATAGGGAATAGGAAAGGATAGGGAAGGGGCCTCCGGGTACCTCTCTCACCGAACGAAACGCGCCATGGGCCACTTTACGTCGGTCTTTTGAGAGGTCGTGGTATTTCACCGGTCGAGCCGGCCGATTCATGCAGCGAACTGCTTGGCTCTACAACTGTTAAAACCACCACCAACTCACGTCGATATGCCGTGATATTTTACCTGTCTATCCCACCCATACATAGAGCAAATTACCTGGCTCTACCACGATTTTCTAAAATATATAGGATATATATATCTAAGGTCCTATTGGTATTTTCTCCTCGGCTTCAGTTGGTGTACTTATTGATTAACACATAACATAACTTCACGCCTTTTGTTACCCGAAAGTGTAGGCAGCGGCTGTTAAGCCTCGTCTCGCCGTTATGTTTACGTCCCAAATGGAATAGGTGGCGAACCTATTGCCATACCGGGCACAAAGTTTTCAGTCATCGGTATTTATCACACATAACTTCCAAAAACGTTTTCGAAAAGTTTTTGGTGTGAGCCAGTGTCTGGAATCGAACCCCGGACCTCTGGATCAGAGGCCGTGCGCTCGCCCACTGCGCCACCGAGACTGTGCTTAATAATTAATTGATTGTGCTTATTGATTAATAATCTGATAATAATATAATTGTGAAAGTATCATATCCCACTTGTTATTCGTTATTCGTATTTATATCTAAAGTTATCCACTCAAACTAAATCCTCCAATAAATTCCTCCCTTCCTTTCCACCTGTCCCCCAGCGCCGCAGACCCAGTACACCATAAACTCTCCATAATGGCTTTAACTCACAAATGATGGAGGGTCAGGCCGTCACTATAAAACTTATGAATTTATGGGACAAAAATACCATACACTATTGTCTGCGCCTGACATGGTGGGTAGTGCCCAGCCGAAGGCTTTTTATGGGTAAACTTATTGATCACATGGATATACCTACTATTTTTTTCTAATTATTTTTGTGTTGATTGCATAAGGTTCAAACTTTGTATTTAAAAGAAAGAGAGGGCGTTAAGCTAAGAACTAAAGTCAGTACTAAAGTAAGGAAGGTCTGGTCTTGATCTCTAGTGATTAGATAGGCAACTAAACTAACTAAACTATCTCCAGAATACTTATACTTCTATTCACAATGACACTTGGGATATTCCATTTGTGACGAACGATTCGGTAAGTCGAGAATAATTCCATTGCCTACACCTTTGGGTAGAAAATGGCGGGAAGTTATGTTATGTTCAAACAAAGCCATGCTTTTGACTAATGTTAGAAAGTAATAGATCAGCAACACACAGACACTCGACATAAATCTAAGGAGAGAAATAAAAACATTGCGCTTGTTGTGTCAGTAATAAGCGTCAAAATACAAGCCTTAATACTCGGCGAGGTGCTCTCTGACTAACTGCCCACTGTGATACATTACCTAAACAAGGTGGACCAATAAATGCTATGCTATTTTTTCAAGTAATAATTACATCTTAAAATGCAAATACAAAGGAATGTTCTTGTTTATGGGATGACGAGCAAACGAACAAGCAATCATATGATAAGAGAGAGAGAGCCAGCTCATTTGTGCAGCGAATTGCATAGTTCTAGCACAAATAAAATACGCTGCAAATATACTTTATTACGTAACAAAAAAATCATCTATTTAATGTTGCACAATCTACGGACTTATGTGTACAAATGACCTTTTTCTAGAAATGAATGCAACATTTATAATAGCTTGGCTAGTTGATGCATCTGATACTATCAGAAAATCCTGTATTTTTTCTGATTGCTGAATAGAAATAAAAGAATGAAAGGATATTTTGTTAAGCTAATAATAAAGCTAATAAAACTATTAGCTTTATTTCTTTGAATGTGACAAAGGAGGTTCTTATTGTCTTAAGAGGAGCCCTGTGTTAAAAGGCGTAATACCTGTTCATGTATGTAAAGCAATTAAAACACATAGAAATAATTTAAATTTATAAAGGTTAGCTATTGTAAATCATATATTTATAACACTATTATAGCACAGTGCTGTATATCTTTAAGTGTATCAGTACCTATGTTCACGCTCACCGCTCACAAAGCAATAAATATACAAAGAGACAACACCTTGTTAACTGGAAATAATTAACGACGGAAAAATAACACGGCCAGTGAGCGACGAGCTTTATTATTTAACAGCACAGTGAGCTTTACATATAGGTACTAGAACTAGCATTACTACTTATTATTATAACATTCAAAACTATTTACAGAGATCATTTTCTCTGTAAAGAGTTCGAAACGTTGGGAACTAAATAAACGCGAGATAATCCTGCAAAGTTGTTTTAATGTTATGAAAGTAATTCGCGAAAATCTACGAAAAAAAGTACTTATTAATATTTATTTATATTTACTATGCATAAAAGTAATAATCGAATTTACTTACAGTCCAACAAAACCGCATTCACAGTTTGTCTGTGGGATCTAGTTTATAAATCTAATTTTTATATAATGTAATATCACATTATGTATATGTGCTTAAAAATTTAACAAATACCTTGGTAAAAATATGAATTTTTTAATTATAAGATTTTTTATTTTTGTTGAGTTTAATGTCGACACTTAAATAATTTAGTAAGTAAGATAGCCGTTTCTTAAAAATTCTATCACCATAGTACTTATGTATTTCACTTATTTTTGTAGTTTTATTAACTTTTCAATTCCATAATAAAGTTAATAAATTATTGTGATAAAAAAATATCTAGTCGTTGACATAAATTTAATTATATCTAACAAAAAATCAATAAGCCACTAATAAAAAATCATAACCCTCATTTCTCAGTCGGATAAGAATAGAGATGAACACAATAGTAGTTGCTCTTTACCCTCCCCCTACACCACCCCCTACAGCCTCATACAATATCATACACGAATAATAAAATAACAAGACTCCACTATAATAATTATGCTACGAACTTTTCAACTTCGGTGAATAGCTACGGCGTAGCATTGTAGCACACCCTGCCTACGACGTAGCATCCAGGGGTTGTTTACAAAAACAAGATGACTGGCTTAACGCGCCCTCCCGTGTCTTTATTGGCCCTTGTAGGCTAGTCTCTTAATGGATGAATATATGTATAAGTAAGACAGGAATTTATAATTATAATTGATTTAGTAATCCATCCCTGTCGCATAATACTGAAATATACGTTTAATAATATAGAGCTAATCGTTATTTTATGACACTATATTTTTTTGTTGTTAGGAATGATTTGCCATCGCTTTTTCAAGGTTTAATTCGTTTATTTAAATATCAAAAATCAACAAATTTTAAAAATGAATTTAAAGCAATATGGTTCTATTTAGATACTTAAAAATAAAAAATTGTGTGGTTTTATGAAACCACCGTAAAAGTGAAACTTTTTTTCACATTATAGACGTTTAACTTACTTTTTACAGTGGTAGAGCCAAGCAGTTCGCTGCATGAATGGGCCGGCTCGACCGGTGAAATACCACGGCCTCTCAGAATTTCGACGTGAAGTGGCTTGTGCCGCGTTTCGTTCGGTGAGAGAGGTATCCGGAGGCCCATCCCCTTCACCCTCCCCTTAATGGCAGCGACATTAAAAGATCATTTACCCCAGGGGGGTACCAGCTGCCACAGCACTGGAGAATCCCCCCTTGAGCGTCCACGGTTTGGTATTCACCAAGGCGTGGACGCTCAAGCTGCCCCTCGTAGTCTGGGGAGGGCAAAATCTCGCTCGTCACTAAAAACTGTCCGGGGCAAACGTAAGGGCATTGCGACTCCCCCTGCCACGCTAAACGTGGACTTTTGCAATATCAGGGGCATCCACTCAAATCTGCTTGCCATTCACCACCACCTGGAAACGGCAAAGCCTGCTTTGCTATTCCTTACAGAGACACAGATATCTTCTCCGGCAGACACCTCATATCTCCTATACCCCGGATACAAACTGGAATACAGCTTTGTACCGCGGGCCGGAGTGTGTGTGTTTGTCCGGGAGGATATCTGTGCTCGACGCCTCGGCAGCCTTGAAGGAAGGGACCTATCGACCCTCTGGCTGCGTGTTGATAGCGACGACCACCCCCGCATCTACGCATGTCTTTATAGGTCCCATAGCGGTAATACCGAAACAGACCGACTCATGGACCACGTTCAAACGGCTGCAGATTCCGTACTTCAACAGGTCCCATCCGCGGAAATCGTTATTCTGGGCGATTTCAATGCCCACCACGTCGATTGGCTTGGATCTCGCACCACCGACCACGCGGGTAGATCTGTTCATGACTTTGCTCTAGCATATGATCTAACACAACTGGTTACCGCACCCACGCGAATCCCAGATGTTGATAATCATATACCTTCCCTGTTGGATCTTCTGCTGACCTCCCATCCGGACAGATATGTGGTTTCTGTAGACGCCCCTTTGGGTTCTTCGGACCACTGTCTGATAAGGAGTACGGTGCCACTCACGTGCCCACTTCGACCGCACATTGCGAGTCGCCGCCGTGTGTGGCACTATAGGTCAGCGGACTGGGATGGGATGCGAAATTTCTTCGCATCTTACCCATGGGGGCAAGTTTGCTTCTCGCCGGATGATCCTGACTTCGTTGCCGACTCTGTTGCTGACGTTGTACTGCAGGGAATGGAGCTCTTTGTACCATCCTCAGTGGTGCCAATCGGCGGCAGATCCCAGCCCTGGTTTGATCGCTCATGCAAAACGGCATTACGTTTTAAGCATGAGTGTCATCAAGCCTGGGCAAAAGCAGTGGCGTCCCAGGACTCTGACACCGGCCCTCTTAAGAAGAAGTACAACCTTGCCTCCAGGTCCTTCAAAAGAGTTATAGCCGTAGCAAAGTCTCAGTACATAGGCAAAATTGGCGAGAAACTAGTTCGCCTTCCCTCGGGAACCCGTGCGTTCTGGTCGCTCGCCAAGGCTGTTCTTGGGAATTTTTGTAAGCCGTCTCTTCCACCGTTGCATCGGGAGGACCAGTCACTAGCCCACGACGCAAAAGAGAAAGCCGACCTTCTTGGCACTCTTTTTGCGTCCAACTCGACTTTGGACGATATGGGTAACATCGCACCGACTATTCCACATTGCGGTCACGCCATGCCGGAGGTTCGTTTCCGGCAAAGTACTGTGCGACGCATACTTCTATCCCTGGATGTCCACAAGTCGAGTGGGCCTGACGGAATCCCAGCAATAGTGCTGAAGACGTGTGCTCCAGAGTTGGCACCGGTTCTAACGCGTCTTTTCCGGTACTCCTACTCTCTCGGCGCTGTGCCAGCATCATGGAAGGTTGCTTTAGTCCATCCGATCCCTAAAAAAGGTGACCGCTCAGATCCGTCCAACTACAGACCTATCGCCATCACCTCCCTATTCTCCAAAATAATGGAAACACTCATCAACCGCCAGCTCCTTAAGTATCTAGAAGAGCACCAGTTGATAAGTGACCGTCAGTACGGATTCCGTCAAGGTCGCTCAGCTGGTGATCTTTTAGCGTACTTAACCCATCGGTGGGCGGAAGCGGTTGAGAGTAAAGGAGAGGCGCTGGCCGTTAGTTTGGACGTAGCGAAGGCCTTTGATCGGGTTTGGCACAAAGCACTTCTTTCGAAGCTTCCATGTTATGGGCTTCCCGAGAAATTATGCGATTGGGTTTCCAGCTTTCTCACGGCTCGGAGCATTAAAGTTGTTGTCGACGGGTTATGCTCCGACTTAAAACCTGTGAATGCTGGAGTCCCCCAGGGCTGTGTGCTATCCCCTACGCTGTTTCTTCTGCATATCAATGACATGCTGCTTAGCAGCAATCTTCATTGTTATGCAGATGACAGTACCGGGGATGCCTTATATACCGGCCACCCGCGTATTTCTCGGGAAAACGTCGACGAGCACCGGAATAAACTTGTGTCTGAAATCGAAACTCTGCTTAGTCAGGTTTCGGAATGGGGCCGACTAAACTTAGTCCAATTCAACCCTAAGAAGACACAGGTTTGCGCGTTTACCGCTAAAAAGACACCCTTTGTCGTAGCTCCCTGTTTTGAGAGCACTCCCTTACCCGCCTCAGCCGCTATCGGAATTCTTGGTGTCGACTTGTCGAGTGACGTCCAGTTCCGCGGTCATCTGGAGGGCAAGGCCAAATTGGCTTCCAAAAAGCTTGGTGTGCTCAATAGAGCGGGACAGTATTTCACGTCAGGTCATCGCCTGCAACTTTACAAGGCGCAGGTCCGTCCTCACGTGGAATACTGTTCACATCTTTGGGCGGGGGCACCCCAGTACCAGCTTACTCCATTTGACCGCATCCAACGACGCGCGGTTAGGCTTGTCGACAACCAAGCTCTTACTGATCGGCTTGATCCTCTGGCGTTGCGGAGAGAGGTGGCATCTCTATGTATCCTCTACCGCATATACCACGGGGAGTGCTCTGAGGAATTGTTCGGATTAATACCGCCAGCTGATTTCCGCCACCGTTCGACGCGCCAACGCTACCACCCGCATTGGCTGAATGGTTGGCGGTCGACAACAGTGCGTTTTAACAGGCACTTCTTGCCACGCACTGTTCCTTCATGGAACCAGTTGCCGGCGACGGTATTTCCGGACCGCTACGACCTAGGAACCTTCAAGAAACGAGCCTATTCCCATCTGAAAGGGCGGCAACGCTGATGTGATGCCCCTGGTATTGCAGACGCCATGGGCGGCGGTGATTGCTTTCCATCAGGTGACCCGCAAGCTCGTTTGCCCCTTATCCCATAAAAAAAAAAAAAAAAAAAAAAAAAAACTAAAAATTTTCGAAATATTATTTTTTTCGAAAATCGAATGTAAGTCACTGTTCACGTATTTTAGTTACCATAAAATATTGATTACATTTATAAACGATAATAGACGTGAAAGGCGCTCTGACGAGCGCTTTTCACTTTATCCCTACTCCGCGGCCGACCGTCACGCGACATGCAACACGCAGACGAAAAAGTTTGGGACGATGTAATAAAAGTTTCACTTTAATAAATATTTAAGCCCAGTTGTAAACTGCATAAGAAAAGACAGTTCAAAAAATAAAGGCGAAATTTGCACACAAGACGTCATCCCCTATCCAGCCACTGACTCACAAAACTTTCAAATCGGTTCGGGAAAACCATAACACATATTAATAACTAATATAATGTTTTGGACCAATGGTTGGTAATAGATCGATAAATATCTTCTATTAATAAGTAGATTTTATAGATGAATTGTCAATTATAGCCGTAAAAGACCAATCCTGAAATATTGTAGGATTTTTTTTAAATTTTGATAATATTGTGTTGTTTATGTGTTGCATAAACCTATCCCGCTAACAATAGCGCTGTAAACGAGCGAAGTAATGGCGCGGCGCCGGTTAACTTTAATGTCCAGGTGCTTAACTCTCTGTAAACAGGTACACATACACAACATTGCTCTCACTACTCTACACTGTGTACGACACGAACTTAGGAAATATTTGCTAACTCAATACAGTACTAATAGTTTTAGCGCAATGCCATAATAAACTTAATCTTGTTGGTGTAGATTCTTACTGAATTAATTCGAAGACAAGCAACACATATCAGTAAACATTAAGTCAATCTTTTGAAACACCTTGAGATTATTTAATTATGAGATACTGGTAGAGCCAAGCTCGCCGCTTGAATGGGCCGACTCGGCCGATAAAATACCACGAGCTCTCAGAAGATCGACGTAAAGTGGCTCATGACGCGTTTCGTTCGGTGACAGAGGTACCCGAAAGCGGTGGGCTTTCGGGTACCTCTGTCCCTTCTCCATCTTTTTCCATCCTACTCCCTTAAAGGTCGGCAACGCAACTGTAACACTGTATGTGTTGCAAGTGTCAGCAGTAGCAGCAGTTGCAGCGCTGGTCACATACCATCAGGAAACACGCATGCTCGTTTGCCTACATATTCCTTAAAAAAAGAAACTGTATTATGCGGAGCTTTTGTAATTTTATGGGAAGCACCGCGAGCCAGGAGGTGGACTCCATCACGGTCACAAATGATACCTGCCATTAAGAACGGTTATAGAGACGGAATTCATAACCCATTGGCCTCCGAATACGTCTTTCGTGAATAAAACGCAAAGTGAGCTCATATCAATTTCCTGAGTATAGTATTTTGCCGTTCAAACAGACAGTCCAAAGCTGCATGGCTTTACCATTATCCTAACTATATATTAAGATGTTTTTGGGTAAACAATCAAATGAAAACAAAATTTGAAATCTTGGAAAGAAAGAAATTTAATAAAACTGAATGATACAGATCTTAAATAAATCAAACAGTATGCAAACGTTTCTTTCACGATAATAGCGAAGCGAAAACGTTGCAACGTAAAATGTTCCACCTTTTTTTGGGATTCACATTTTTTTTAAAATTATGGCATCCTCTAAAAATACAACATGGCGTTGTGTTTAAAAATCTTGTGCGCGCTATCTGCTGGCGGAAGGCCAAACTACCTGCACAATAAATAATACAATCTAGGCTCGCGTGCACCGCGTGTATTTACCGGCAACTTTTTCTAAGCAACTTAGGACATATTTATGTAGAACATAACCTGCAAAATATGGGAGATCAAGCAAAAGAAAAAACAGTTACCCAGTTCCCAAAAAATATGATTTTATGTTTTTATGTGTACATAGTTAGTGTAAAAATAATTATGTAAAAAAGCCTATAACAAAATGGCAACGCGCATGTGTTTCTGGTGTCCATGGGCGGCGTTGGTTGCTTACCACCAGGTGACACGCCTGCTCGTTAAAATCCCATAAAAAAAAAATCCCCCCCCCCCCCTATCCCATAAAAAAAATTGTTTAATAAATGACTGAAAACTTTGTGCCCGCATGTATGGCAATAGATTCGCAACCTATTCCATTTGGGACGTAAACATAACAGCAAGGCTTCACAGCCGCTGCCTACACCATCGGATAGAATAAGGTGTGAAGTTATGTTATGTTATGTTTCAGCTACTATAATAAAATTAAAGAAGTACAATCGAGAGATATTTAATGTAGAAGCGCGTAAAGTTGCTCGTGTGCAACAGTCGCGGGTATCGCCGCGAGCTACGGCGATAGCGATTGAAATAGGTGAACTCGTTAAATGTATTTTTAACGGCCAGTTATAAATACTAACTAAAGAGTTTGAATATCTAAATAACATAACATAACATAACATAACTTCACGCCTTTTGTTACCCGAAGGTGTAGGCAGCGGCTGTTAAAGCCTCGTCTCGCCGTTATGTTTACGTCCCAAATGGAATAGGTGGCGAACCTATTGCCATACCGGGCACAAAGTTTGTCAGTCATCGATATTTATCACACATAACTTCCGAAAACAATTTCGAAAAGTCATTGGTGTGAGCCAGTGCCTGGAATCGAACCCCGGACCTCTGGATCAAAGGCCGTGCGCTCGCCCACTGCGCCACCAGGCCAAAGGCCAAAGGTGTCTATTTGATTAAACGAATGTGATGAACGAATTATCAATTAGATTCGAAAAAAAAAGGTACAGAAATTAATCAATTCGATAGTCTAATTAATTTAGTACCACAATTGATATAAAAATATTCTTAAATGACAGATGAATTTTTCTTCCTTTATTAACGGCCCTTAAAAAGGTGAGGATTGATTCTGTCCAATCCAAGAACCTTCCAAAAACTTTGCTGGATTGTTTTTGAGAAAAAGTTGATAAACTTTTTTTTGCACTTTAGAAGACGTGCATTTTTAATTTTAAATGATTTGATTTTTCGAATGAACGTGTTTCTTTAAATTATTACTTGAGATTCGACAAAATTGAAGTTACGCGGTTTTAAATTTTGACGTGACAACGTCTTAAATTAGGTTGCGGCTGGGAGTCACTTATGAAAAAGTGTAACGCTCGGTAACGTTACGATGAGTCACCGAACGAGAGAGAGGCCCGCCGAATGCCTTGCGTCTCTCTCCCACTCAACTATGATCGGTCTGCCGCGCGCGCAGCACTAGAGAATTAGGCGCATTGAATCGGCGCATGCTTGTGTCTCTGTCTTTGTCTTTCTCGAACGTTCTTGGCGTTGGAAAAACAAGAAAGCGTCATAATACAAGTTCACACGTGTGGTTAAAGTATCGTCAGCTGTGTCTGTAGTGAAAATGTGGAGTGCTTAGATTCGTCATTTACAACAACTACAACAATAAAGGTAAATAATTGTACACTGATATTTCATTATCGTAAACTATGATTGATTGATTAATTGTTAGATTGACACAAAAGTTGAGAAACTGAGTTTATAGGTTATGTCATACTATTGATAAATGTTGATAGTGTTAAGTAAATTATTAGTTTAAAATTAATTAATTAATTAATTATTATTTTACAAATTTTCATTAATTTCAAATTTATTTAGCAAAAATTTGAACCTTCGATCTGAATAAATGTTTTGATTTTCGAATTGATTCTTTAAAATTACAAATATTAAGAAAAAGTGGCAGATATAAGAAAACTTGATTTAAACTGTGTTGAGCAAGAATTTTAACATCTAATTTAAGTAAATGTTTTAATTTTCAACTTCATCATTTACAATTACAAATTTTAATTAATTTCAAATTTATTTAGCAAAAATTTGAACCTTCGATCTGAATAAGTGTTTTGATTTTCAAATTGATTCTTTAAAATTAAAAATTCATCCATTCAATTTCAAATGTTCAACAGGAATCACCACTCTCAAAACAATGGAAACGGACGAGCAAATGCCTTCAACTTAATTATATTCATATCAATAAATATTCTACCGAGAAAAAGACGTTGTCACGTAAAATCTTCGCCCGTAAAACCGACTTTACAGGCAACCAGATTTTTTTAAGTTGAATAAGAACAGGTAACTAAAAATAAATAAAACAACAATGTAATAAATGTTAACGTTAATTGATTTTCTTTTATATTATATCGATGACTGACTTTGTGCCCGGTGCAATGACAATAGGTTTTTACGACTGTGTTAATTTAGAACGTAACATAACGATTCAGCGAGTCGAGGCTTAATATTTAAAGCTTTCAATGTTTTTATATCCAATTTTGCATAAATATAGCCAAGAGGTCGGGTCATCATAGACTAAATATCATCACGCTATCACTAACTGGAGGTGAGCAATGAAACCTTGTAATAGCACAGTATTTTTGCTGATCTATGGCGTCCACGCAGACGAAGTCGCACGCAATAACTAGTGAGAAAATATACTTGGGAAATCATTAAATAACTAAAAACTGTCATGTCTATCTGTACCAATTCTACACTACAAAACTCTATCAATTCTATAGAACTTTAAACAGAGTCAAAGCAGTTTGTACAAAATAATATACGAAATAGCATTGAACAATAAAATTCACAAAGAAGAATGAATTTTAAAAAAAGAAAAGAAGAGAAGACAAGACTGTGTACGCAACGCACTCACTGAACATATTGTAAGTGAAACTAAACAATATATTGAAGTCGAGAGGTGATGAAGGTGAACTGCGATACGCCCACCTATTACCTATTGTCCATACATATACGAATACAAACGTTTTGCGAATTATCATGGATGAGGCGTATTTTGGTGTACATTTTTTTCTTTCAGCGTTATCCTTTTTTACTTCAAAATGAAAGAAAAAATCAACGTCCATGTACAAGTTATAAATTGGCGATAAATCATTTTTTTTATTTCTTAATGTCGATTATAGGTATTGAATTTGCTCTAGTTATTGCATTAAAAATAATTGTTAATAACATACAACAGCCACTGCTGCAAGTTAAACTTACTATATAATTACTATATAACAGAAATACGGACGCGCTACCGAATTGAGAACGGACTGCCGCAGCAAGCAGAAGAAGGGATCCCGCGGATGTTAGCACAGAGAGACAACTGGGTTGCTATGGTAAACTTTGCCAAAGACGATGACGAAGATTAAAAAATACGGAGGAGTGGCCGTATAAATAGCATGGTGGAATACTATCGCTGCAAAGTAATGCTCCACGCGGTGCCGTTCCAAAGTTATCTAAGAAAAAATTACTAAAAAAACTATATACCTGTATTAAATAAAAGACACTAACTGTTTTTATGTTCAAATTTTCTGTTTTTTATGTAAATACCATAATTTTGAATATTTCAGTCGACTTATCTAACTCCACCCGCTGTTTCTAACATCGCTGTAACATCTTGCAGGCATATTTACCAGGGTGGACTGGACCTACAGTGCACGAGTCAGGTAGTACTTTAGATTAAGCGTCTAGACACAGTGTGTCACGACCCTTATTTATTGCATACACTTTCAATTTGAGATAACCGATGTTTTTGTATCACTGTGAAAATTGTCTTAAATTTATTTCGGCATTTTACATTACCATTACGGCATTACCTAGACTACGTAAAAAAAACTTTTTTCAAAAAACTGCTAATAATAATAATATAATTACTTGAAACAAATTTATTGATCACGAACTTATTGCAAGGATAATGTGATATAACAGTTTCTAGGGACCTAGAGGCTAACTACCAAGTCTCTGAAGCAGAAGTGTCGCATTCGAACCTATGAACAACGATGAGTCTTCAGAAGTTAAGTGTGACAAATATTATCATTTTCTGGACTCAGTCTGCCCTCAGATTCTCAGGTTTTGAAATATTATTAATAGTAATTTATATCTTCATCATTTATATCGTCAATTTATATCTTCACTGTACAATTTTGCGTAACTTTCTACTAGTGATCTTTTTTAACTTTACACCATTAATGATTGAAGGTATATAATATACCATTTTTGACGGGCCTCGTGGAGCATTGGTAAAACTACCGGCTGCAGCACTGAGTTTGGGGGTTCGATTCCCACCCGAGCACAAATATTTGTGACAAACATGAATATTTGTGCGGCGTCTGGGTGTTTTTCTATGTATTATAAGTATTTATTTACAAAAGAAAAGTATATATGTATTAGTATCCGTTGTCTATTATCCATAACACAAGCATTTAGTTGCTTAGTTTGGAACTGGTGGGCGCTGTGTGATTTGTGTCCAAGATATTATTATTGTGTCCAGTTATTATTATTAAGGATCGGGATTATGCCTTGGCACGCTAGTTTATTTTGGTTCCTCTAGTGGCAGAACTTATATTCACACAAAGTGTTCAAAGTCACGAAAAACTACTACAAATGCTTTGAGTAAATATTACCTAAAATCCCTAGTTAAACTTCGAACCTGAAACTTCCTTTGAGACGATAGTGCAGTCCTGTATTAAACTGCGAGGTTATCAAGGGTTATTTCTTAAAATTGCACCATAAAATCTATAAAACACTTGACCAAAACACTTAGAAGTTCCACCTTCAAGAGTGTCCACTCGCGCGCAATTCCCTCCCGACACTAGGAGCCGGAAGCGCGCGCCATTTCCTTTCTCCACCTGTCGCCTCGACGACTTCCGGTTAAATCCTTGACCGCCACAATGTATAGCTGAAAAGATTTATTTATCAGATGTTATTTTAGCGTGAAATTGTGTAGTCACTTAAATGTTTAAAACTTTTAACATTTTACCGATCAGGTTTTTGTTTAATTACAAAATACTATTTTTATCGTACATTTTTCAGTTGGCTGCATGAATGGGTCGGCTCAACTGGTGAAATACCACGACCTCTCAGAAGACCGGCGTAAAGTCATGCCGCGTTTCGTTCGGTGAGAGAGGTACCCGGAGGCCCACCCCCCTTCCACATCCTTTTCTATCCCCTATCCCTTAAAGGTCGGCAACGCAACAGGAACACTATATGTGTTGCTGGTGTCCATGGGCGGCGTTGGTTGCTTACCATCAGGTGACACGCCTGCTTGTTTGCCCTCCAATCCCATAAAAAAAAGATATTTATCACACAGAGCCTCCAGAAAGCCTCTAGTTTCGAACTTGAGACGTCTGACACAAAAATAGGAGTGCCCATTCATTCTGACTTTTAAATTATAATCATACGTAGCTTCACTAAGGATTGATGAAAAGTTATTGCTAGTGATTGCGCAATTTGTCCCTAGTTCAGATTCAGGTAGATCTCAACTAGGGACAAATTGCGCAATCACTAGATCATTCAAACATTTTTTTTTCAAAACCAGTTGTATTAACATTTAGGCTAACCTAGACCTGTCCAAATTTTAATAAATCTCATAATGCCTAATAATAAAAATTCAAGCAAAACTAAAAAATTATGAGTATGGATAGATGAGGTCAAGTGATGCATTACTATTTGTGATGGACAAGGACGAAGCTATACACAGTGTATATTGTCGTTTCTTTTTCACCCACGTTACGTTACGTAACCGCCGCTACTGGTAATAAATTAACGGTCAGTTAATGTTAAACGATTTTTTTAATTACTTTTAATATCTCTATTGTGAGATAATAATAAAGTAATACAATTAAAATATATGTTTATTGAATTTCTGTCTATTGTTAAGAAGTGAATACCTTCTGATATAATAACTATTTATATTTATTGTTATTAAATGCTAGAAGGATAGATTGATGCATATAAATATAATGATTTTCAGTTGTTGAATTGATTGTTGAAATGATTTGGTTCCATGGAATAAAACTTCTAAAAAGATTTGTAATAATTACTAGTATGTGAGTGGACTTCTCCATCAAAAAACGTGGCAAGCCTATTATTTTATGGCATTGAGTACATTCTTCAGCGATCATTACCTATCTAACATATTAACAGTGGTAGAGCCAAGCAGTACGCTGCATGAATGGGCCGGCTCGACCGGTGAAATACCACGACCTCTCAGAAGACCGACGTAAAGTGGCTCATGCCGCGTTTCGTTCGGTGAGAGAGGTAACCGGAGGCCCACGTCCCTTCCCTATCCTTTCCTATCCCCTATCCCTTAAAGATCGGCAACGCAACAGTAACACTATATGTGTTGCTGTTGTCCATGGGCGGCGTTGGTTGCTTGCCATCAGGTGACACGCCTGCTCGTTTGCCGTCCAATCCCATAAAAAAAACCGCAGAGATGCCAGTTGTTAAACATCGGGCATTCAGCCTCTATGTGCTTAGATTCTTTTCCAGAGATTGCTATAAAAGGTTGGGTAGGTAATAGAATTTGGGGATGATGGAACGGTTACAAAGGGTATGTAAAGGTTTTAAGTTTATAAAGGTTTCTAAAGGCAGCGGAATAGGTAATCGGTATCTTATATACTATAACAATTATATTATCTACATAAAGGTACCCTAACCGAATCGTATCATATCTAACTATATAACTGGTACTTCTATAACTAAGATCGCATTATTACATTACAATGTTCTCATTTTATTTAAAATTTAATTTATTTCTAATGTACTTAAAATGGAATGGGGAATATTCCAAATTCTTATAAAACTAAACTAATTTCTAAGTTGCATATCATTCCGTATAATTCAAATCATTATCTTTGAATTATAATATAATTAAATGATATGTTATATTAGCATTAAGAATTTCTTTATGTTGTCCGAAGGTTTTTCTTTCCAATACATATAATGGAAAGAAAAACCTTCGGAAAACATAAAAAAATTCTTGAAACTATCTCATAAGATACGTCTAGACCGAGTTAATTTCCTGAATACCTGAGGACAATAGCCTCACCGCGTCTTGAACGCCATCTTCTGCAAAAAATGCGACATTTTTCTCTTGGACAATGGAAAGGCTCTTTTATGTGTGCCGAGGCATTTAACTTATTGCTATCGGGCAGGTGGATAAGAAAATGTATTAAGTAATGGTCTCAGCTAATGTTTTTGTTTACTTTAAGGCACTATTTTAATCTACTGATGATAAATGTGGAGGTTGTAAGATTAACGAAATGAATTGATGTATCTATGTGATTTTCTGTTTATTCGTAAAGTAAGACGTAAAGTATAGTAAGTTTCGTTTCGTTCGGTGAGAGAGGTGCCCGGAGGCCCAACTTACTTCCCTAACTGCCCTTCCCTTTCTCTTAAAGACCAACCCATGGGCAGCGGAAGTTACTTACCATTATAGGCATAGGTGACCCACTTGCTCGTTTGCCTCCTTTAAAAAAAAGCTTTGATAAATATTCGTAATATTTTAAGAGTTTTTTATGCTGTCTGTCGTATGAATTTGATTGAACCGTTTCCTTCACGATCTTCTACATCAGCTTTTTTTTAGTAAGGCAGCAATACAAAACTTAATACGAAATTTGATATCTAGAAACAGTCTCGGTGGCGCAGTGGTCGTTTTAACATTAATCCAGTGTTTTATATACGTATCTCTAATCACAATTATCATCATCATCATCATCAGCCTATTGCAGTCCACTGCTGGACATAGGCCTCTCCCAATGTGCGCCACAACATCCGATTCTCTGCCTCACAATTTACCTTAATTTACCTTTCCTTATCACAATTTGCAGCGGGTCTAAGTTCATGCCACTTTTGAGGTTAATTTAATTGTCCGAAGATGTCTGTAACTGTGTCTTAACTTTGCGGCAATGAGCTCTTAATCGTGGTGAAATTTACCAATTCTTCCGACACAAGGTGTGATGGCGATCGGCGCCACATGGCGCAAATTGGGAGACGCCTATGTCCAGCAGTGGACTGCAGCAGGCTAATGATGAAGCTGTGAATGATGATCTGTATCTAAGATTGTCACCAGCTGAAATTATAATACATACATAACTATATAGTTATTAAATAATCTTTACATTAGAGACTTGTGCCCGCAATTGCCGAGTGTCGGCATAAATGGAAAACCACTTCATGCCTTTAGCCCAGATCGAGGGCTAAAGACAGACGAGGGTTGATAACGCAGTATCTCAGTAGGTGCGCAGTTAATCTTACCGGCGGAGCCAACCAGTATGGGCACACCTTAAGAACAGGTATTAAGGCATGATCAGACTGCGTTCAATTTATTTCTTATTATTGAATCTCATTTACAAATAAATAGGAGAATAACAGTTTATTTTTGAACTGATAACTGTAAGCTAGTATAAGTGTCCTAGTATAAGTAAGTGGTATTTTGTAAGCACGCCGTCTTTGAGTTCAAAGGTCTCAAGTTTGAAACATTCCTCAAATTATATTGATAATAATCGAGGACTAAAAAATGTGGCCGATAAATTGTAATAGGCGTTACCACTTATCAAATTTGGGACTAGGATATTAATATTCTGACACCGTCACTCTTGGATATTCAGGGAGTAATATTACGCTCAGTTTATCCACAATCACATGATGCAATATAGTATCAGGTGATTGTGATATTTAGAAATAATTGGTAGCCATATAAAGAATCGTTTATATGTTTACCATCGCGATCTTAGTAGCGTAAAGCAATAAGCAATAAATACATATACGTCGACCTCGGCCCAAAAACAGTTCGGCAGTAAATAGCTCAAAACAGAAGAGCCTGAAATACCAGGAGAAACTGTTCGTCCATGTAAACAAACTGGCACACGCTCGGAGTGGAAAAGGCGCTATACAGCATACCCGGCTGAAGAGAAGAGATATACTGAGCCTACATAAAAGATTCACCACTTGACAACGAGAGAGTCGTGTGAAATAAATTTTCACCCAGTGTGGCTTCCAGAGAAAACATAAACTGAGAAATCAGACAACGAAGTGGTTTATTGTTGAAAAACAGATAGCCATGAAGCAGAACCAAAATAAAAAAAATAGCGTAAAGGTTTCTCGTGATCTCCTGTGACTTATGCTGCATCACCTCAAATCTTGGCCAGACGGATGGTTTAAACTAATCGTTTTATACTTGAAAGCGTTTATGGGATCATCTTGTATGGTGCTAAGATACAAACTGAGACAGCCTCTTAGTAAAGGTGTGCAGACATTTTAAGAGTCTAATTTACTTTATAAAACAATTACATAGAAATTAACAAACAGATCGGTGGGTTAGTATTTCCACTTCTAAGTCGGGTCTCGAGTTTGAATCCGGGTACACACCAATGTAGAATTTTGGAAATCATTGACTTAAGTGAGTTCAATATTGTCAAAATTGAGCCTTATGTATGGTAATAGAATTTGTTACCTACTTTAGCCACGGGGAAAATGAAATTCCAATCTGAAGTCTGAATCATATAAAAGATTTGAATATATTTTTTGGTTATTCATTTTTTGCAAAAAATAAGGCATAAGGGATACAACAGTGTACAACATTATGTTTTCAAAAGCAAATAATAATTATAAATCCTGTCATATATCAATCATGAAGATATAAGCCTTTGATGAATGACTGAAATATATGGTGTGCTGGAGTAAATATAGGTTGTACGAGATCTCATCTGTCAGGATTATGGTGACGTGCACCTATTGTACACCTTCCGGTGAACTTACATTCTTTCGTTTTTAGATGCAGTTTCTGCGGAATTATAATATTAATTATTATTTTTACAGGAAAGTGTCAAGCGAGCAATCGCATGGTGATTAGCGACTAGCACCACCTATAGACATCTGCAAGACCTAGAACAACGCAAAAAAGTTCGACAACGCAATAGAGACCTCTATTGCGTTGTCGAGCTTTAAGATGGAACCTAACCAACCTAACCAACATTTACACTAGTAAATGTTCGGAAGAGTTAGGAGAAGTTGGGCTTCCGTATGTTAATCAACTCTATATTACGATAGCGACTATAATCGTCCATGGACGAACGTGATCACATTTTTCCATGCGCGGTAGTATCGGCCAAGATACTCTAAGAAACTTTGATACAGACAAAACATTAATTTAACATCAGTTTTATGTTAAAATCATAATAATATTAATTCATAAAATTGGAAGTACAAACACAATATATTAAAATATGTCTATCATATAGAAGAACAGGAATACTACTATAATGTAGTATCCAGATGATATGACAAAATCCCCACACAATCGGACAAAACAAACTGATCTCTGAACAAAATAAAATCTCAATAAATCGTTGATATTGTAACGACATAGCAGACATGATGCGAGTGCTGGCAGTGAGTCCGGAGCGGAACGACCGGAACGCTTCCATTTGCACAAAATAACTGTAATATTCGTATGTAAAGTAGAAAAGCAATCCACTTATACCGTCAGTTACCTGCACTATGCTCGTCTTTTACCTACAGGAACGTGGACAACCAAGTGTATGGAGACGATTTGATCATTTTATTTTTGATTCTATACCAGCCATGCCATACCAGCTTGACAAACATAAAAAACACATACATATTGTGCTGAAAATTTTCTATATCGAAATAAATCGAGATTTTATTTTATACAATGGAGATCTTGATTAATTCATTTGTTTCTATGTAGTGTACCTTACAATTGCGTTTTATTTGCTGATATGGTTGATAACCTAAACAGATTAACAAAAATTCCAGCAAGATATTATCCCAAGTAGTAAGTAGTAACAAAAGACAGAATTGAAAAATTAGTATAAACGTTATGACAATAGATTTAACCAATTAATTAGGTGTCGACTCTACGCGTGTGTTTGTTCACAATTTGCCAAGGACTTAGCTCTTCATAAAGAGGGCTGGAATTTTTCTTTATTGTCGGGATTATTTGAGCGCCCTCTTGTGAGAGGTTTACGCGATCTCGAGATGACTGCGGACCTTTTACGACAATATCAACTGCTACCTTATACCTTTATATATTAAGTTATTGGACGGCGATAAGGGATGGTGAAAGCCTTTTAAGTTTTATATCAAGTGGGCTAAGTGAGAATTTAGATCAATAACTTGATGTTCAAAGTTACAAGGTAAGCTTTATTAAGTAGCTCGGCTTGGCGTTTGTAAGAAAAGGGCAGCGTTAAAATTTGAGGTTATTTTATATACTTATTACCTACCCTCTATTATTCTAAGATATATCTAGTGTTATTTACAAGTAGAATGAGATTTGATCTCGTGGATATGGTCTTTACCCTCATCTGTTAAATACGTCAAACAAATATAAAATTTATTTCTTTGACGCGAATGCGGGGTCAGCATCGAACACACCTCTGCGTCTTTCACCGCGTCTTCAAGAAGCTATTTTGAAATAATAGGGCAGTAAAAACCTACAAATTGCAACAATTTTATCAAGTAAGGTGAACTCCTGGTTTTAGATCAGCAAACTAAGAGACGGTTCAATTATTTATGTGCTTTACGTAAATAATACGTATTTTGAAATTGAAACTTTTCAGTTGCAGCGCGTAAAGTATGTTGGTGTGGGACAGGACAGTGTGCGACGGGAACAAATAAATTATCATTAGTGTACGTAGAACACGGCAGATGCACTTTACATTCGTCTACTATATATCATGGATGTGGTATCTTTATTACCTACATACTTGCTGACCCGGCGAACTTTGTTTCGCCTCTGAAGCAATAAATAAAAGAGTTTTTCCAAAAAAAAGTAGCCAAGTACGTTATTACACTGCTACTGCTACCTGCCAATAAAAGTCCGGTCAGAATCGGTCCAGCCAATTCAGAGATTATCCGGAACAAACGGACATACCGACAGACAAAAATTGTGAAATATTATTTTGGCGTAAAGCGGTTATTTCAGTATTACAAACAGACACTTCAATTTTATTTATATTTATAGATTAATTATTACGAAACCTTGGGTGAGATCGTCTGGGTCGAATACACCGGTGAAGACTTAAGAAGTCGCGGGTTAGAAGATTAGTAAACTGGATCACATTAATTATTACTTTCCGATGATTTTTCTAGAAGTTATCTGTGCAAAATATTGATAACTGATTGTGCTTGATGTATAGTGCGGCTAATAGGTGCGGCTAATTTTTCGACATAAAACTTCAGCGAGTCGATGCGTAGCAAACGCCGCCTGCACCATAGGCTAGAAAAAGGCTTTCATCGTCATCATCATTTGCCTTTTGAGGTCCACTGCTGGACATAGGCCTCCCCCATAGAGCGCCACAACTGCCGGTCCGCTCAATCATGGGGGGTTTTTGCCATAATCGCCACGCTTGGCAGGCGGGTTGGCGATCGCAGTAGGCTGTATTTTCTTGAGAGAGAATGCTGCTGCCCATTCTTCTAGCTTTTCCCTTAGTCGCCTTTTACGACACCCATGGGAAGAGATGGGGTGGCGGTATTCTAAGCCGGCGCCACACAGCAGAAAAAGGCTTTAAGATACAAAAAATAGGTTTTTTTTAAATAAAAATGGCTAAATAAATGTCTTTTGTATGGTTATGGAAACCATTGAATGCAACCCTAAATTTACTACATAAAAACAACGTTACCTATAGATAACATAACATAAAATAACTTCACGCTTTTTGTTACCCGAAGGTGTCGGCAGCGGCTGTTAAGCCTCGTCTCGCCGTTATGTTTACGTACCATGGCAAACCTATTACCAAACCGGGCACAAAGTTTTCAGTCATCGAAATTTGTCACTTAAAACTTCCGAAAACAAATTCGAAAAGTCATTGGTGTGAGCAAGTGTCAGGAATCGAACCCGGACCTCTGGATCAGAAGCCGTGTGCTTGACCACTGGGCTACCGAGATTGGACTACCTATAGAAATTTTCTGATATTAAGAGTCATCGCGTAGAAATTTCACCATTCACTCTGCTACGCAAGGAGGGTAAAAACTTACAGTATTCAAATTAACCCTACATCTAATACTCGGAGTATCCACAAGATGCATCATAGTTTCGCACATCGCTGTTAGGTGCCACAGTGTACACATTCAGCGAGCACTTACCGTGAGACGGTACAAATTGAAAACGCACTCGACAATAAACGACACTGATTTGTCGACTTTCATTTAATCTGTAACATTCGCTTGAGTTAAGACATTCTTTCTCTACAGAACAAATGTGTCCACACAATGTCTTGTAGGCAAACATAAATAGTTTAATTAAATTAATGCCGTATGAAGTAATAATAATTCTATTTATTTTTCTAGAATAACGTTCTCTAAAATCAGTAGAAGAGCCAAGCAGTTCGCTGCATGAATGGGCTGGCTCGACCGGTGAAATACCACGACCCCAAAAACATCGACGTAAAGTCACTCGTGCCGCATGTAAGGGATTGTGCCGCGTCTATTGATGGCACGTACATGTACGTGCGTACCATACGTACGTACGTACGTACGTACCATAAAAAAAACGAAAAAAAAAAAAAAAAAAAAAAAAAAAAGTGAGTGCTCTAGTCTACCGAGCTTGTTAGAATTCACAATATTAGCAGCTAAATGGATATTGATCCCACTGAGAACATAAAGACATAGAAATATTATCTTTAACTAAATCTAATCGCAGTGACAGAACAACTGTCCCTCAAGTCAGCGGGTACTTACATAAAACCATTCATTCAATGGGTACTAAAGAGCCGTCAGTCGAGTTACAAGTTTCAGGTACGATTCTTCATCAGCCCTCGAACCTCAGCCTCAGTGGCAGTAATCGACATTGGGATTAATGTGGTGGCACTAACTCGGCCGACGCCGCTGACTTTTAAAAATCTTTCTTTCTTAATTTTTACATCGTTGGAAGGTGCCACACTGTGGTGATGGTCTAAATAGTATCGATATATTTTATGAAAAAAAATGATAATATATATGCTTACAATTAAAATCATCAAGTAGAGTTTCCATTGCATATCAGATTTAGCTACAACTATAGATAAGTCATTCTTATCTACATGGCAATGAGGCTAGAAATTTTTAACTTTGTCCAAAATTTTAGGCGTCTATGTAAGAAAAATTAATCTAATATTTTTGGCCTAGTACGAGTTACAAATGTACCTAAGTGATACTTTATAGACTAGATGGTCTAGAGTTTAAACATCTAGCACCTTCGGATATAAAGTTTATCATAGTAAATTATAAGTACGAAACAATTTAAATTATCGATAATAATATTATAAAAGTATCACGGCTCATCCTTAGCCCACGTCTACGTAAAAACCTATTAATAATTTGCGGGTGGCAAAGTTTTTAAAAGTGTTTTCCCCGGTCGGCACCTTGTACCACCGCCCAGGGTCTGCACAAAGCTCATTAATTACTCGTAGAACACCTCAGCCACGATGATATTGTCGAAATTTTCATGAGTCTTCCTGCGCTCCTGCTGAGCTGTTTATAAAAATTATTACACAATTTGAATTTATAAATTTTTAAAATGCATACTTTATTTCACATTTTTCGGAACGGCTCTAATAACACTTGGAGGACTTGTAGGAATTATAATACCGGTAGATTTTAGTTTTACCGTGAAACGTAAAAACGACGAACTATATAAAAGTTTTAATTTCAGCGTGTAAGGGCAATTATGCCTCGAAATCACCAGACTAACTGCCGAGTTCAAAATATAAACTTGATGTAGAAATCTATTACTATACATTGGGGTAATTTTTTTGAGTCATATACACTTCATTGGCAGAAAGTCTTAAGTGTCAGACAGGACTCGAAATAGAAGTCAAATTACTCTACCACTAGGTGATTAAGACCGTTATTCAGCTCCTAGGGCGTAAAAAGTTCGCTCACTCTGAAGCGGCCTGATATTCTTGTTCAAACTTTGTGTGATTAGAGTTGCATTAGAGCAATTGATAACATTTAATTCTAGTGTCAGTTATGCTTCTATTAACATTTATATTATTAAAAAGTCTCGGTGGTCCAGTGGTCGAGCACTCCGCTTCTGAATCGTCGTGGGTCGTGTGTCGTGGGTTCGAATCCTGGCTCATACCAATGACTTTTCGAAAGTTATGTGTGATAGATATTGATGACTGAAAACTTTGTACCCGGCATGGCAATAGGTTCGCTACCTATTCCATTTGGGACGTAAACATAACGGCGAGTCGAGCCTTAACATGCCACTGCCTACACTTTCGGGTAGAAAAAGGCGTGAAGTTATGTTATGTTATGTAACATAATATTGCACGCTTCAATACACTTCAGGACATGTATATTCGCTTTTACAACAACAAGATCTAAAAACAAACAATCAGTGTCTTTGCCACGAGATGATAAAAGAAGTTTTAAAAAGAGAACACGCAATTACATCACCTATTCATCATCTCCCGAGGTGAATAGGAAATTGCTTGAAAACTTTTATCTCGTCCGTCACTCCGGGTGATGTGGCGGCCATTTTTCATAACTCACAACTGAGCCGTGACGAGGTGAGGCTGGGAGCCGTGTAGTTGGAACTTGGAATTACTGCATGAGACTTTCCTGTGTCTCCGCGACTATATCTATTTTAGTAAATAATAAAATTAGAAAACGTATTGTTGGTAAACGATAAATTGTGCTTATAAAATTGACGGGCCTCGTGGTGCATTGGTAAAATTACCGGCTGCAGAATCTTGGTTGGAGGGTTCGAGTCTCACCCGAGTACAAATATTTATGACAAACACACATGTTTGTATGGCGTCTGTGTTTTTCTATGTATTTAATGTATGTATTTACAATAAAAAGTATATACGTATTAATATCCGTTATCTAGTTTCCATAGCATTTAGTTGATAAGCTTGTATTGTATCTAAGATATTATTATTATAAAATTAACTTATCTTGACATTTATATCATCACTAGTTGGCACATTTAATCGGAAGTAACACAGGCAGCACTTGTTTTTCTTATTATTCAGGGCAAATATTAAAATCTAAAATCGAATATAAGACAGGCAAAGGACTATGAGGAAATTAGATAATAATAAATAGAAACGGTACTAATTTTTTGGAACACAAAAACATTAATATAAGAGTTGTAGGTGCTACGTCGCCTCAAAATCCCAAAAGCTTAGTTTAGTTAGCTCTCAAACTTCTGAATGAGATTCTGAGTACGTATA
Organism: Euproctis similis; assembly: GCA_905147225.2. Taxonomy (NCBI): domain Eukaryota; kingdom Metazoa; phylum Arthropoda; class Insecta; order Lepidoptera; family Erebidae; genus Euproctis; species Euproctis similis. The sequence continues at coordinate 20,556,222 of LR990115.1, read as the reverse complement.
CGTATAGGTATATACAAATAACTTATCGGAAGTTAAAAATGTGTGCTACACTGATTGAAATAGAATTGAAATGTCTGATATCTTATCTTATATCTTTAAACGAGCAATTCTTGTATATATATATGTATATATGTATATGTATAATTGGAATCTCGGAATCGGCTCCAACGATTTTCATGAAATTTAGTATATAGGGGGTTTCGGGGGCGATAAATCGATCTAGCTAGGAATCATTTTTAGAAAATTTCATTTTATCGTGTTTTATCGATAATCAACTTAAACATCAACTTACTTTTTGGAATTCCTGACATCTATTGGCGAATGCTATAATTATTTTAAATTGTGAGCAACTAACTTGCTTTAACGACAACAACACTAAAGCTATTCCAGCAGATGGCGTTGTTTATAAAAAAAAAGAAAATACCGAGCAAAGCTCGGTCATCCAGATATTATATATAAAACGGCCATTTTTTGAGGAGATAATTTTTCTTTGTTGATTGCTGTTCGCCAAATTCGTCACATATTTTACAACTATAGATAACATGTAATGGGTATTTAGATAATAAATTTTAAAAATAAATTTGCACTGTTTAACACTAAGTATAGCAGAAAAAATATACCTCCAGTTTTACGTCCGCCAAAACAGGAAGTCGCCTAAAGCGCTTCCGGCCGATAACAACATCCGGTGCGAAGTTTCCAAGGAAGTTTTGTGAAACTTTGGCAAGTTCCCTCCCAAAGTTTCGAACGAAACAGGTGCTATCCGGATAAAAAGTAGCACCTTTTTCCGAAATCTTTTTATGGGGAGACAAAGATAGGAAGGATTTTACGACATGATCATTGCGAGCCCCTTCAAGTGTGTTAATCTGTTTTTAAGAGTTTTTCAAGATAATAGCGTGACGAAGGATGGCTTTTTTTCTTAACGAACTTTATTATGAGAGAGAGAGATTTTTGAGAGATTATGGAAGATATTTGGAAGGGTGACATTTTTTGGCCGATATGATAAGTAGTTTTGTTTCAGTCTGTTAGTCTGCTTCTTCATTGTGGCCCTGATAAAATTATTTAATTTCGAAAAGTGTGTGCCAGGGTTGGAAACCGCTGCTTCGAATTCAGAAACCGTGTGCTCGACCACTGGACGACCTGAAATTTTAGTAATTTAATTGGTAACGCTGTAAAAAATACTTTTGACGCGGAACAAAGTTCGCCGGGTCAGCTAGTATCATTTAAATACCAAAATATTCAAGTTCACGATGACAAAATCCGTTATTAGCCGTATAAAAAAGGGTTAACAATATCTCCCAAAAGTCCTCTACAGAGCAGATACAAGCATCCTCCAGAGGGCGGTAGTGTTCAGGTGTCACGTCAGGTATCGTAAACACGCTGCAATCACTTTTTATCGTCATCACACCCTCGAGACTCGAGGGCTACCTTCCCTTCTTAAACGCGCTCTGGGTGAAGTTAGCTAAATAAGTATTTGTGTACGATAATGTTTGCTATATTTTTGTATAGCGCCTTTCTTGGGTGAATAGCATATTAGATCTTCATATTTTTAAGCAAAATTGTTGTTTGTTTCTAGAGCTGTTTCTAAAATTTGCCATCCATACCTAAAATGTGTTGGCACCATCGACCAAAATTTCTTCGCCACCACTACCACTCAATGCTCGAATCAAATAGCGTCGTAAAATTGTATGCTTTTTCACGACATGACTCACATTGATTGAAAACGAAGATATTAAACATCAAATGTTAATAAAACTTTACAAAATTTTTGTGTTTCTTTAAACCTACATAGACTGGCAACAGTGAAGCATTCACCCTTCGTTTGAACATTATTTTAGTTGACTCCCACGTATACAAAGCTCACAAAGCAATGAATAGGCTCAGTGGTTAATAAGAGGGTAGCTTTATAATATACGGTTATGAAATACAGATCACAAGGTGTGCACACAATGAACGAATCAACATTCAGTCTGGTATCATTACTTTGATCTAGACCAACTAATTTTAGGGATTTGTATACAGTACCTACAATAATAGTGTCTATTTGATCCAAGGCCATAATAATATATCTCTGGACTATATCGCGTTTATTTATTATTTATTTATATTTATTTCCCGACGTTTCGAACTCTTTACAGAGATCATTTTCTTTTTTTTTTCTTTCTTTTTTTCTCAAAAACTTTATAAATAATAGCAATATCAATAGCCCGTTCAAAATGAAATAATATTAAAATTTTACCTTCGAATAAAATTTGTATTATGCTTCCAATGACGTCCGAAGTCATTATGAGAGAGTACGTCACGTCCCTTGCCCGCCATGGCGTTACTTCCGCTATCATATTGCACCAATAGCGCCCCATATCCGGCGCGCCTAGCGCCATCTATCAACTTCGACTGCTACCGATTCTTCTTATGAACACAAGCCGCCATTTTGGTCATTGTTCGGCTCATAATGATATAGCACCAGAAAGACATTACTGGGACTTCGGACGTCATTGGAAGCATAATACAAATTTTATTCGAAGGTAAAATTTTAATATTATGCGTTCCGTTTGACGTCCGAAGTCATTATGAGAGACCTGTTTGTTATCTTCTGGTGGCTTGTAGGTTTAATATCGAATTTAAACGCAACAATGTGAAGGAGCGTCATAAAGTAAACTTAAAGGCGCGATTAATAAAGTGCCCTGTATAAACAATGTATTATTATTTCATCTAAGTTATGGAAAATTTTCTCGAGTGATCTACAAGTTAAGTTCCTGATATGTCAAACTTAACGAAAAAAATATTGTTGGTTCGTTTTTGGCTTGCATACAATTAATATAGTAATTGTCTGTAGCCAGATGAAGTGCTATACCACTGATTTATAAATCAGCTTTTTTCACCAATCATTGTAACCGTGGCTGAACTTGAAGAATTTCTAATGCTATGAACGAATTTACTATAGTTCCGTGGATCTTCGACGTGTATTTTACCAGAGTTTACACTGTAATGTGAAATGACTGCATTAATGTTTTTGGTACACGCAGATAAAAATATACTAATGAATTGAGGATGAATGTTGAAAATCCGGGTTATCTATAAAATGCAGACTTAGTAAACTGTCAAAGAGTAATATCATATGACACCACAACAGTTTAATCAAAACCTTTGCATTTGGAATGACATTAGGAAAAGACGGTTTCGTAAAGTATTAAATAAAATATGTAAATATACGTATCAATAAAATGTCTTGGCAAGATTTGGAATTTGAACGGCAGACATAATTGAAGCAATTACAGACGATTAGAATGTAAATTATTAGTAAAAGAAAACCCATCACATAAATGTAACAGATATTCAACTGCAGTGACTAATCCAGTAAAGTTAATGTCACTTCAGCACATTGTTTCCAACACTATTATGTTTTTCATCCATTGGTGTTTAAACACGACGAGCCTTGTGGTGCATTGATAAAACAACCCACTACGGAATTGAGGTTGGCGGGTTGCAGGCAAATTCGAGTATAAACAGCTCTCATAAGCACGAATGTTTGTATCGGCGTTTAGATAGTTTCCATGCGTTATAAGCATGTATTTATAAAATAAAAGTATGTACGTTAACATGCATAACAACGTTTAGTTGCTCAGCTTGGAAAACCAGAGGGCGCTCTTGTAAATTGTGTCCTACATAACATTAGTATTATTATAATTAGTGATGTAATTTTGTTTAATTATTATTATCATTAGCGTTTAAGTATATAGCCTAATAGCCTTCTAAGCCAGTGGTAGTATTGTCGGTAAGTTCAGCGACGTGTTCTTTAGTTTGAAATGAACAGATTGTACCGGCTTAAAGCTGCGTTTCGGCGATCACACTGGGTGATAGGCTGGCTGGTTATTTCACGACATTTTACTCATCAAAGTAGACATTGAGTCTGACTTCCATAGTATATTGTTATGAGATGTTATATTTGACAATGCAAACTTCCCGCAGTGTGATGGCGGTGGCGAAGTTATTCGAGTCTTACCCACAAATTTGTCGTACTTTGGCAATGTAGCCTTCCCCGGAGGGTGATGAAGGTTACAAAGTTGGCTGTACTGATTTTACACAAACAAGTTGGGTCTGGTGTGCGTGTGTCTCATGGTGAAAAATTTTCAATGTTACTTATTCCAATGCAACTCACAGTAGTGACGTTTCGTGAATTAGATCTTAGAGTCGACGTGATTTGGTCCACTAGTTTCAGACGCGGTCAAGCTGCCGGTTGATGTGTTCGTGTTAATCCTACATTCCTCTTCATTATCCATTTCCTCTCCAATACTCTATTTTTCAATTTCTCTGTTGTAGCTCCGCTGAATCTGTCGAATAACGATGTTCCCTCGCTGCGGTCGAAATGCGGACTATAGAATATTAGTGTAGAGATTTACTTCGTATAGCAATGCGTTTACGTGGTGTAGCTATCGAAAACTTTATTATATTGTAATTTCTATCGAATTGACGTGGAATGTCCGGCGCGTGAGTTGTAGTGTTCCGTGGACTTCCTTTTAATGCCAATTACAAAACGAAATATTCGCGCACGTTCTCTGTATACTAAATCTGCCATCGGAGACACTGCTAATGCTCACAGTAAATGGTAACGCGATCTTCCCCAGCGACCGTAAAACTTCACGGCCAATATGTAGTGTCTGTTTATTCTGGGTTTTAAAATACGGTATCGAGCCGAATTTGAAAAATCTGATAAGTTTCTTCTATTCTTAGAAAGTATAACTTGTAAATGATGACAAAAAGTTCAGGTGACCCAATAGGCATTGCGCCTGTTTTAGGATTAAATCTTCCAGCTCAAGTTCTGGTAATATCAGGTGATGATTTTTTAGTAACTTGGCAATACAACTTTTTGTTGAAAGTTATGACGGTAACCAAACTGGCGTGTTGCATAGCGTTGTGCTTGTTTGACGATCCCATTATCAGTCGTGCTTGGAATAACTGACGAATTGGTTAAAAATTGAAATGCAACCTTTTCCAGGGGATGGTGATAGTTGCATAAATTTAATGTTTAAGTACACATCGCGCCTGCTTTAGATTCGATTACTGACCGCAGGTTATTTTCGGAATATGTGACCTATTTATTGTTATTTGGAAATGCAACTTTTTCGGAAAGTATAGACTTTTCCAAATTCGGTGGATCCTACTAGGTGCTGTGATTGCTTTAGGTTCCCACTTCAGGCCACAAGTTATACTCGGAAAACTTGATGTACGAAATGTACGAAAACGCTTATAATTTCGCAACGCAACTTTCTTGTTAAGTACGTAGTGACTGTTGCAAAGTTGGAGTATCCTAATAGGCATTGCACCTGTTATAGGTTCCAACTGCGGGCTGCGAGTGGCGCTCAAAACATCTGTCGTATTGATCGCAATTTTGACAATGCAAACTTCCCGCAGTGTGATGGCGGTGGCGAAGTTATTCAAGTCTTACCCACAAATTTGTCGTACTTTGGCAATGTAGCCTTCCCCGGAGGGTGATGAAGGTTACAAAGTTGGTGTCCTAATAGGCGTTGTGCCTGTTTTAGGTACCAACTGCCGACAGAGAGTTGCTCGAAAAATCGATAGACCTTGGAAGTGTCGTTGTCGATTTTTCTTTTACCAACTCAAACCGGTCCTTAGCTGTATGGCAATTTTTTCTTGAGCTGTGAACGTGTTTCAATGCTAATGTGTTATTAAATAATTGTTTGGAATCATAGCAGAAACACTCTTCTTGGGATTAGTTTTAGCTGTTCAGTTACATACAGCGCGACGAAAATCCTTTGCAGCACTTGTTGGTTGTCGGCTGTAGTATTCAACAATGATATCCGATTTGAAGAAAGACGAGTAAATCCATAGCCGGTAGCTCACATTAATAGTCATCCAATTTCCATCCATTTAGGTAATGTGGCACTTCGGAATTGGTGACAATTCGGAAAATAAAAAATATGCTGTCTATCGAGGCATAACTTCCACTGCACTCTTCTGGACGATTAGCTGTAAAGTTTCTGGCTACGCCACTTCACTTTATTAGGATTTGATATTTGCTTGATATGAAATAATGACGTTAAAGCGTGATGCTTTGTTCTAACGTCAAAAATAATAAAAGCCCATGTCGGTATCTTGTTAAATGGTATTTTAAATACGTTATTAAAATTCATAAAGATGAGGGTAGATTAAAATAAACGGCGTTTTATTTTAGTTTTTGGTGAACGGAGGGAATGTTCTCTGTTTTGTATTCTCTCCCCCTCCTTTTTTCTGCGACGAATTATTATAATTTGATACTAAAAATCCTTGAAATCTGTTTATGACGTATATGGATTTTACAGTAGGTGTAGGGCCAACTTCAATACGACTTTAATGAAGTATAAAGTCATTTTTTCATACACAAATTATGTAACATGTCGTAAGACAATGTCTATAATTACAATCAAATTGGTTTAAAATTTTGTGAATTAAGATCACCATAAAGGGAGTCTACAGGGACAAGACTCAAACACACGACGATATAAAATAGCTTAGTAGAGAACTATGAAACAGAATCGTTGTATATTAATATATGAGGGTATTTACACATAATACAGTGCAACCCTTGCAGAAAACGCAAACTTTGAAAATAAAATTCAAATGACTCACGAGGTTGCTGGTATCAAACCTGTATTTTCGATCCCATGAACCATGTGACCATTCGTGGAGATCCATTGTTGGCCTCGATTATTTTAGTAATCCAAATAAATACTTCTGCTGCTTTTCTTAATAGGTGCGATAGCGGTAAACTAAAAAAAACTAATTTGTTTTATTTAATTTATGTAAAATTTGGGGCAAATAAAATATTAATTATTTTTAACTCTAATGTTTAAATATTTAGAGTTTTTCGTAACGACCATGCGCTCGGTTCGGAAAACGACGCAACAATGACCAAAATGGCGGCTTGTGTTCATAAGAAGAATCGGTAGCAGTCGAAGTTGATAGATGGCGCTAGGCGCGCCGGATATGGGGCGCTATTGGTGCAATATGATAGCGGAAGTAACGCCATGGCGGGCAAGGGACGTGACGTACTCTCTCATAATGACTTCGGACGTCAAACGGAACGCATAATAATCATTTTTGCAGAACAGCCGCTGAGTTTTCTTGCTGGGTCTTTCTCAGGACTGGCCGCGTTTTTGACCCAGTGGTAGATTTTTAATAAACACTTTACCTTTTAATTTAAAATCAATGAATATTTAATAATAGTTATACTTTAATCTCAACCAACTTAGAAAATAAGATAATTTGTAATAATTTAATAATAACAACTTTTACTTAATAAATCATACAACAAAGGATCTTTAGAAGCAGGATATATGAATGCATCTTATAAATAAGTATTCAACTTTTGTTCTCATGGTCTGATATGGGTTACCAATAGTAAAAATCATATTTTTGACATCAACTTTTTGATTTTTATTTCCAAAAAGTGGGTGCTCTCTGTATCAATGAAAGTAGCTTTTGAACAACTACCATCTTTTTGTTCGTCACTCGTGAAAATGATCTCTGTAAAGAGTTCGAAAGGTCGGAAAATAAATATAAATAAATAATAAATAAACGCGATATAGTCCTGAAAGTTGTTTTAATCAATGAGTGAGATTCGCGAAAATCTTAGAAACAAATAAATATATCTCTGCATAATAATAATCCTTACTGATTATTTGTGTTTAAATTGTTATTGTAACTTCACCCCTGTAATAGCTCCCGGTTTAGGCAGAGTATATTACAGCTTTAACCGGTATAGGAACCGAACCTCCAGTTTATTTTCGAAGGCTTTTATTTAGATAGTTTTTCTTTGTAAAAGACTCGTCTACTAAATCGATTTTATACAACTAAACCAAAAAAAATTCGCCTCATATATTTCTCTCGATCACTAAGAAGTGAGCCCAAAGAAGTCTACCTACCGAACTCTAAATAATTAATTACTAACATTGTATAACTCGTATAGGTACTAAGTTTAATTTTCAAAATTTTCAACTGTAACTTTTACTGAAAAAGCCCAACAAGAACTCGCAAACAAGCGTGTAAACTTTCCCCGAAACGTCCGCTGACAAATTCCCATCGATTCAACTAATCGGCTCAGCGTTCAGACAGGTGTACCGCCATTTTAATTATTAGCTAATTTCCTCGGTAAGAGGATTGCGAAGTTGATAATTAAGCTCGGACAAGTTAGACGCGCGGCTTCATTCGCTCACGGTTTTAAATCTGTTACTGTTACATTTAATTTTGCTCTCGAAATTCTAATGAAGTAGCTACTTATAGCTACATTTGTTTTAAGTGGGAATTTGCAACGTGAATACAAGAAATTGTCAATTTAAAGGTGAAAATAATAATAGTTAGATATTTATATTTTACGTAAAATAAGTCAAATGGAATGCAAGTAAGAATAATACAGAAAAAAGCAGTCAATGTAAGTCAATCAAAATTGAGAGATGAACTGTGCAAAAGCAGCCTTCTGCTTTTGCACAGTTCATCTCTGGAGCTCAGCTCAGGAGTCGAGGAAGGCCATGACACACTTTTCATGGCCAAATAGATCAACGCCTCATCAGAAGCAACCCTTTACGACAAGAGCTATGAACGTAAAATAATGTTTTGTAAACACTCAATTCTTTCTGTCTACTCTACTTGAGTTTTGGCATGAAGTTGTATATGTGCATACTAATATATTTATGATAATATGTAATAATATATATATATTTGATGCTGTAAACCAAATAAACATCACATACTTCCTTTAATTTATGGATAAGGTCTTGTCTTATTGTCTTTGCACTACAACATAACATACATAACTGTACGCCTTTTTCTACCAGGAGGTGTAGATAGTGGCTATTAAGCCTCGACTCGCCGATATGTTTACGTCCCAAATGGAATAGGTGGCGAACCTATTGCCATACCGGGCACAAAGTTTTCAATCATCTACAACTAGCACACATAACTTTCGAAAAAAAATTACAGCAGTCATTGCTGTGAGCCATGATTCGAACCCACGACCTCTGGATTCAGAAGCGGGTGCTAGTCTTCGGACTAAATATTAAAGAAAAGCAAGCTAAACAAAGAACCGCTGCTTATACCTTTGACTAGTAAAGGCGTTAGGGCATTTAACATAATCATAAAGCTTAAAAAGAACAATATTATCAAATACCTTACATATTGTTAAGCACATACAAAGAAATCTTCAAGTTTACTCACCGTTGTGTAAGTTATCGAAAGGTGCCATTTAATACGACACCCGCTCGCTCGGGCACGTACGCCCCCCCATACCCCCACACTAGGGATGTGAAATATATCGACTATTATTGATATCTGTTTTACAGTTATGGTCTGTTGTACCTCGTCGCTGAATATCGAATGACCGTAAAGTAGTTTTGATTTGTTTTGTATTAGCTCAGCGCTGTTTTATATGTTAAATATTGTTTGTTGTTTTTATAATAGACAAATAGTTTCCAGATATCAGGTCATTTGTTTTTTGGAGTGTTCATTCTTTTCAATATTAAAAACAACCCCATTTAAAACAATGTTTGGAATAATTTATTTATATTAATTGAAAAAAAGTCATCACCAAAATGTCTTTCAGTAACTTGCAAATTCGATATTTCGAATCGTTTCAATTATCCGCAAGTGACTGAAGTCTATCGATGTCTATAATTAAATCCGTTGTAATCATTAATCAAGTGGTTTTAACGAATCAATTTAATCGACACTTACAATCACTAAATCCGACACCTTCGAATATATTACTACGTGCCACTGAATCTAATCACGATCTGATGGATTAATATTTGACGGTGTGCCCGTCTGCTAGCACAGTGGTTCTCAAACTACTGTAACCAATCCCCTGGTTGACAGTCATCTAATTTGCCTTTATAATACTAGTCTGTACAAGTATCTACTTTAGTGACATAAGTGTTTAAAGTAGTACTTATATACAATTCGCACGAGGAAAATACACGCACTTTTGATGGGATAAGGAGCCAACGAGCAAGCGGGTCATCTTGTGATAAGCAACTAGCGCCGCCAATATAGACCTTGATATAGATAGTTGCGTTGCCGATTTTTAAGGTGGGTTAAAGAGGTAACAGGAAGTGGGATTGGGTAAGGTATACGGTAGAGTATAGGAAAGGGGTAGGAGGATAACTCTAATCGAACGAAACGCAATATATGTCGCTGCACGCAATTTAGTCGTAAGCTGCATGACCACTGCTTCTTTAGTTTTCATTATTAAACTAGAAAATTATTAATTACAATAACTCTGTATCAAACGGCTTTAATATTTTAAATCATTTTCAATTGCAGGCCTTGTTAGTCCAGTGGTCAGTAGCTTAGCCGTGGCTCGATTCCATATTGACTGACAACTTTGTGCCCGGTATTGCAATAGGTTCGCATCCTATTCTATTTGGGACGTAAATATAAAGGCGAGTCGAAGCTTAACAGTCGCTGCCTACACCTTCAGGTAGAAAAGGCGTCCAATTATGTTATGTTATACATTTTAATGTAACACATTGAAGAATTTGTTATATGATTGCTAACTTCGCATAACTTTTTGAGGTCTTTAATATAACAACTATGAGAAACTCAGTTTTGGCCAAACTCACCGGCCGTTGTATCCGATCATGACATCTGATAATTTACAATTCAAGTTTCCTTATTTACATCGGAACAATGGTTAAAATTGCGTAATTTTAATGTAGAAATAAATTTGTAATTAAAATATAGAGTGGGGGCTACACTCAAAGGGTTGATTGTGAAGATTTATTGTACCTGTGTATTACCTAAATTGTTGTTTAATATTTGAATTGTATCTATTGGATTATCCTAAAGGAGTTTAATGACAGTGATCGATCGTCGTCGTAATTCTCTTTGAAATGTTATACAGATGTGGAAGTTTTTGGTATTTAAATGAATAATAAAATTGATTATAAGTTGATTGCAAAGTTTCAATATCTTGATTTTATATAAAGTAACATTCGGTAATGAATTCTAGATTTCTAGATTGTAGCAATACGGGTTTGTTATAAAGTAACAGTTATGTAGGTACTTCGTCTCTCTATATACACAGACAATTCAGAAAGACCTTCCTATATTATAGTTAACACCTACTCTTCTCACATTGCGTAGAAAATAGTATAGCATATCGTACCTATCATAAGTCTCTATGACTGAGCGGTTCTTGTTAAGATGTTCCGAACTTCAAATCCTGCCTCCAACCAATCACTTTCGAGAGCTTTCTCTGAGAAATATCGATGCCCAACAATATTATGTCTGTGACCACCACCTATTCCAGCGAGATTTATTCGGCATGTTAGACAGAGACGCGCATACGGCGCTGAAAATCCCTCCTTCAAGCACACTCAGCATATAACTATTAGTCACAATTATTTAATTTTAAAGGTCTGTTGAATTTGGATGCTTCAAACTTCCTTCGCCTAGCTGGATCTTCGTGTTTCTAGCGTAACAATAAATGAGAAAATAATGTATCTGAAGCGTAATTTGTTTTGTCAAAGTAAATATTTCTTTTTTTGTAATATTATGCCTTTTTTACCTGTTATGCCTCTGAAATTTTACTTTCTAAATTGACCCGTAATACACCGTACACAATGTTGTCATTTATCGATATTTATCACCCTGAACTTACCTCGGTACTTGGTGTGAACTGTGAACCAGGATTCGATTCCGAGATTTCTCGATTCAGAAGCGGGGTAGGAAGGGAATACCTATCCACTCCAGATTACCACGATATTTCATAAAATGTTGTATAGGTAGGGAAAGTACGTCCGAAATGACACATATGGACAAATATTGGCCATATTTAAAAAATAACGCGGTTTACATAGTCAAAAATAAGACAATTAGGAAGCGCTCCCATTGGAAATATACCATTGGATTTCTTAACGGATGCAACATTTGTGTTTTGCGCTTGGAGAAAAGTTTGTTAGTGGTTGTAAGTTTTTTGTTTTTCGGTAAGTTTTCTTTTGTTATTTGCTGTGTAATAGATTTTCATATTCAAGCATCTTGTGCTTGAGGTGATCGTGTCGATTATACAACATTATTGTCGTTGCAATAAGGTTATTTTTTGGATCGTTATTTTTTGGGGTTATGTACAAAATGACATACAACCAATACGGACAAAACAACATAGTGTGTCGTCCGTAGAGATGGTGAATAGTAAACATATAAATTCAAATTCAAATTCAAAATATCTTTATTCCATAGACTTTACAAAGTACTTAGAATCGTCACATAAAAAAACACGGAGCTTAGATTCCCTTTCATCACACTGTCTTGAATGTGAAAGCGAATCTAAGTGCCAGTTCCGGCGTCAAGGCTTCTTGAGAAGAACTGGCAAGAAACTCAAGGCCGACTCTTTTCAAATATCCAGTTTAACAAATAGTGATAAGTACAATCAATACAACACAAAAGGAGCAGTTCAATTCCAAACTTTTTTATCGTTTATATAGTCTGCGATACAATAATAAGCCCTTTGATATAATCTACTTTTAATATAATTTTTAAATTTTCCCATGGATAATTCAATCGCGTCGTTTGGGAGTTTATTGTAAAAGCGTATACATTGACCTGGGAACGAGTTAGAGATTTTATGGAGCCTAGTAGTGGGCACAGCGAGTTTGTTTTTATTTCTTAAATTTAGTTTATGAACATCACAGTTTTTCTTAAATTTAGTTTTATATTTATGAACATAAATAAGATTTTCATAAATATATTGTGAATAAAATGTCATAATTCTTATTTCTTTGAATTTATTTCTTAGTGTATCCCTGGGACTCATCATATAGATAGCACGAACGGCTCGTTTCTGGAGCAGAAATAGCTAAAATAAACTAAACGCGCAGTATCAACATCGGTTAGCTGACGTATTTTCCTTACAGCGTAAGCTGCTGAGCTTAGTCTGCCTGACAACGTTTCTATATGTGGGCCCCATTGTAATTTAGAATCTAATGTTATACCAAGGAAGACAACCTTATTGACCAATTCCAATCTCTCATTGTCCATCACTACAATGGTTTTTCCTTGTTTAGCATTTTTTTGTAAAAAATTTAACATATTTGGTTTTATTACTATTTAAAAGCAAATTATTAGCACTAAACCAGTTAACAATTTTTGAAAGAGCATTGTTTACATCGTCAATTGCTGTCTGTTGTCTATTTACCTTAAAAATTAAAGAAGTGTCATCTGCAAACAAAACTATTTAATGATTATTTTTCACAAGATATGGCAGATCATTAATGTACAAAAGAAACAGGAAAGGTCTCAAAATAGAGCCTTGTGGTACTCCCATTGCTACAGCTGATCCATGTGATAGCTTCCCGTTAACATATACTCTTTGAATCCTATCACTCAGATAAGAAATGAGAAGATCCAAAGCGATGCCTCTTATACCGTAGTGGTGTAATTTTCTGACCAGAGTTTCATGCTGCACACAATCAAAAGCCTTAGACAAGTCACAAAATATTCCATAGGCATCCCGTGACTCCTCCCAGGCTTCAAATATACATTCTAATAATCTAATCCCCGCATCACATGTTGACCGTCCGCGCGTAAAACCAAATTGCTTATTGTGCAGCAGATTATTATCATTAAAGTATTTTAGTAGCTGTGCGAGGATAAGCTTTTCGAAAATTTTACTTATTGTCGGTAGTACTGATATTGGTCTGAAGTTAGTGGGGTCTAATGTACTACCCGATTTATACAATGGAATGATTTTACTTAATTTCATCAAGTCAGGAAACACACCACAGTCAATACATCTATTAAATATCAGAATTAAGGCGGGAACAATAGTGTCAAATAAAGATTTTATAATATGCACAGAAATGCTCCATAAATCAGCTGTCTTTTTCATATTAATTGATTTAAACGCGTTATTTAAATCACACCCATTAACATACATACATATAAATCTCTTTAATTCACAGGATTGCAATATGCCAATGAATTATAAGTAATCAGCAATCATGGAGTCCGCAAGCGATGCAAAAAGCTATTGAGAGAAGCTGTACAGGAGAAAAAAATGGGTTGGCTTTACTTTACTCACGTTCAAAGCCTGGTGAGGGGTGGTTGAGGTGCAGGAAGTGCAGTGGTTGGGTTCACGCGGCGTGTGCTGAATTGACAAAGCGCACCAAAATATTTGTGTGCAATATTTTTTATTTTATTTACTATTGTATGTCATTTTGTCCATACGGTATGGACAAAACGGATTTTTCTTGATTTCCATTTAAGACTAAATATTTTCGTAAGTGTTGATTTTTGTGACAAATCCTTTAAGGTATGGGTAACCAATTAATATAAGCAAAGTTTTATAAAAAAAATATGTTCCTAATGCGAATAATAAAAATTTTATTGATTATTAAAAAAACACTGTCATTTTGGACGTACGTAAACAAATGATATCAAAGTATATATTACTGAGGTGTCCCACATCGAAGCTTGCCCCCGTGGCCGACCTACTAAGCACCTGAGACACTCAACCCGTTTGCAAAACGCTGACTTCAAGAGCTGAGAAGCACTCGCCACCGATCTCCTAGAGTTGATACCTTAAATGCAACGATATCGATGAAAAGTAATTTTTACTTATTTTTACGCTACGCGAAACTTAGATTTACTTAATAGATATTACTGTTATTAGATTCTTATTTCATAACTCCCAATAAAATGAGTTCATTTGTATCTACCTTCTGCGCCAGTTTAATGCCTGTTCTGTAAAATAGTTCCTTACCTAAGCATATAATATGTTCTAAGTTTTAAGGACTTTAGTTCTTCTGATACTTGTGGGTACAACATGTACAAAAGTAGATATTTAGTACCTCCCGGTCTTGTTAACCTGTTTTGTGTCTATTTGATAGCATAACAGGTATATTTGTCTATCCTCGGACATCACAAATTATGACCAGCTCAATATCCGGCCAGGTAAAATTTTTAACCTGGCTGGATAACGATGCGAATGTGATTTAGAAAAGTTATATAACTTTTTTTTTTTTGTTTTTTTTTTCGTTTCCGCCGTTAGAACTGTCAACAGCATAGTGGTAGCCTTCGTTAGAAAACAATTGAAATTAAATATTAAACGTCATTCCCGGTTCACAAACATTGTCTCGAACGACAGCAGAACCACCAGAAAGTGATTATATATAATCAGAGACGTGTAACAATTTCAATTTTTTGTATCATTCCAAGCACAAGAATCAACTACAAAGATTTGAGGTTAGTTTACAAATTTGCAAAGTGACACCTACAATTCCTCCCAAACTGACAATTATTATTATAGCCAGTGTTGCCATCTAAGAAACATATTTCTACCACATTTTACGTAATCGTTCCATTAAGCGCAGGCAATTAAGAATGGATGGCCAATTTCAATTATTATTTGAAAAAAATAAAGATCGAGATGCAAAATCAAAATGATCAATTGAAGGATTCTATCACAAAATCTATTATGGATAAGATGGATGAAAAATTAATCTCCATTATAGAAGAACACAAAGACTTAAGATTAAAAGTAGAAAATTTGCAAAAGGAGATAGATTATATCAAGAGAATCGAAAAAAACAATAACATCATAATATTCGGCTTAAAAGAAAATGAAAAATCCTCTTTTGAACTAATTCAAAACTTAAAAGAGCAGTTTAAGTAGGATTTAAATGTTAACATAGAAGAGAAAGAAGTCAACAAAATTCATCGCTTAGGAAAGAAAACAAGAGAGAACAACAAACCAAGACCAGTATTGTGCTCGTTTATATTAGGTCGGGGAAAAAGTCTTTTCGCATAACGTAGGTATAAACTTATTATAAAATTTCTTTGACTGTACTATTTGTGTCTGGCTGGTTTTGGTAACATTAAAAAGGTTACATTATAAAGAAAAGAAAAAAATAAAAAAAAGTTGTTTCCCGCTATTTTTCATTTGTTTTTCTCTCCGTAAAAATGAGTAAATCTAATGAAGAAATTCGATACATTTTAAAATTTTATTATAAAAAAGGCAAAAATGCAACTCAAGCAGTGAAAAAAATTTGTGATGTTTATGGACCTGATGCAGTGTCAGTAAGAGTAGCACAAATTTGGTTCAAACGTTTTCAGTCCGGAAATTTTGATGTTAAAGATGCACCTCGCTCTGGTCGCCCTGTTACGAATAAAATGGACGCCATTTTTGAAAGAGTGGAGCAAGATCGGCATATTAGTAGTTACGATGTAGCTGAAGAACTGGGAATTGACCACAAAACAGTTTTGACCCATTTGAAGAAAGCTGGTTATACAAAAAAGCTCGATATTTGGGTGCCACACGAGCTCACTCAAAGAAACTTAATGAACCGTGTACTCATTTGCGATTCATTATTGAGACGTAATGAAACCGAGCCGTTTTTGAAGAGATTGATAACTGGCGATGAAAAGTGGATCACGTACGACAAGAACGTGCGAAAAAGGTCGTGGTCGAAAGTTGGCCAGGCTTCAGAGACTGTGGCCAAACCTGGCCTAACACGAAATAAGGTGATGCTGTGTGTATGGTGGGATTGGAAGGGCATTGTTCATTATGAGCTTTTACCGTCCGGCAAAACCATCGATTCTGATCTTTACTGCCAGCAACTGATGAGATTAAAGGAAGCAGTCGAGAGAAAACGGCCGGAATTGATCAACAGGAAGGGTGTGGTCTTTCATCACGATAACGCTAGACCACACACATCTTTAGCCACTCAGCAAAAATTAAGAGAGTTCGACTGGGAGGTCCTAGTGCATCCACCATATAGCCCTGACCTTGCGCCTTCAGATTTTCACCTGTTTCGGTCTCTTCAGAATTCTTTAGGTTCTGTAAGGTTGACCTCAAGAGAGGACTGCCAAAACTATTTGTCCCGTTTTTTTGATCAGAAGTCCCAAAGTTTCTACAGTAACGGGATAATGTCTCTGCCCACAAAATGGCAGAAAGTTATTTAACAAAACGGTACATATATATTGTAAATAAATGTAAATAAACTTTGAAAAAAATGTCTTGACTTTTCATACAAAAATACGAAAACACTTTTTCCCCAACCTATTAAATAACTGGAAAAAGAATGAAATCATGCAAAATAAAAAGAATCTTAAGGCAATCTACATCACTGAAGATTACTCGAAAGAAGTGTTGCAAATAAGGAAGGATCTGCAAGTAAACTTGGTTAAAGAGAGAAAGAAAGGCAACATAGCATACATAAAATATGATAAACTAATAGTTAAAGAGAATAACCAGAGTCAAGAGAAAAGAAAAAGAGAAATATCTGCTTCACCTTCTTCAAGCAACAACCAACCGAAAAAACAACATACAGCTGGCACAACTAAGCCAATAATAACTAATGCTTTTGAGTTAATGCTCTGCTAGCTCTGTCTCGAGTATGCCTAGTGATAAAAATTAATAGCAACTAATGGAAACGGAAGCCTAAGCCAACCAAAAAAAAAAGTGAAAGTGTGTGTGTCCGCTCCGACGCACGACTGGAGTTTACTCCTCAAGAACGATTATAAAATAAAATAATAAATATTTACTGTCTACAAATATGAACACATTTCTTCGTAATAGAGAATGGCGTATCGCTATAAAGAGTGTTTCTATAAAGAGCTCAGGACATTGTATGGAGTGCCGACTCTTATTTATATGCTCTGTGACTATAGCGCATAACGCATTTCGTGTGACATGCTATACTCTCTAGTACGATTTTGGTCCCCATAATTTTCATACCCCGGGCCTATATATGTAAATCGATTCTTAAGGAGTAAACTCCAAAAAGTGTGTGTGTCCGCTCCGACGCACGACTGGAGTTTACTCCTCAAGAACGATTATAAAAAAAAAAAAGTGTGTGTGTCCGCTCCGACGCACGACTGGAGTTTACTCCTCAAGAACGATTATAAAATAAAATAATAAATATTTACTGTCTACAAATATGAACACATTTCTTCGTAATAGAGAATGGCGTATCGCTATAAAGAGTGTTTCTATAAAGAGCTCAGGACATTGTATGGAGTGCCGACTCTTATTTATATGCTCTGTGACTATAGCGCATAACGCATTTCGTGTGACATGCTATACTCTCTAGTACGATTTTGGTCCCCATAATTTTCATACCCCGGGCCTATATATGTAAATCGATTCTTAAGGAGTAAACTCCAAAAAGTGTGTGTGTCCGCTCCGACGCACGACTGGAGTTTACTCCTCAAGAACGATTATAAAATAAAATAATAAATATTTACTGTCTACAAATATGAACACATTTCTTCGTAATAGAGAATGGCGTATCGCTATAAAGAGTGTTTCTATAAAGAGCTCAGGACATTGTATGGAGTGCCGACTCTTATTTATATGCTCTGTGACTATAGCGCATAACGCATTTCGTGTGACATGCTATACTCTCTAGTACGATTTTGGTCCCCATAATTTTCATACCCCGGGCCTATATATGTAAATCGATTCTTAAGGAGTAAACTCCAATAATAAATATTTACTGTCTACAAATATGAACACATTTCTTCGTAATAGAGAATGGCGTATCGCTATAAAGAGTGTTTCTATAAAGAGCTCAGGACATTGTATGGAGTGCCGACTCTTATTTATATGCTCTGTGACTATAGCGCATAACGCATTTCGTGTGACATGCTATACTCTCTAGTACGATTTTGGTCCCCATAATTTTCATACCCCGGGCCTATATATGTAAATCGATTCTTAAGGAGTAAACTCCAAAAAAACAAAAATATTAGTAAACATCCAACTCCCCCAAGCCGACTGGTCCTCGTGGGGGAAAGAGACTATAACCCTCCAACACGAAAGGTTAAAACACTAAATAATGGAAAATGTTGGAGGAGGCCTTTGCCGATTGGCAAACAGATACATACTCAATTAAAATAGTTAAGAATTATTGTGTTATATGGTTTTAGATATATTAAGGCTCAGGGTGGTTTCAGAAGCGGACGAGGGTGCATGGATCAGATTTTTTCTCTCCGCAACATCGTGGAGAAACAACTGGCTGTTAACCGGAAGGTTTTCTGCGGTTTTGTGGATCTGGAAAAAGCGTTTGACAGAGTGTTACGAAAGGATCTGTGGGATATACTCCCGGGCTACGGGGTGAGCGGAGCACTGCTGCGCGCTGTGCAGTCCACTTATGAAGGCTGCACAGCGTGTGTGCGTGTTGACGGCGGCTTGTCCCCCTGGTTTGACGTCAATATCGGCGTCAGACAGGGTTGCGTGCTGTCCGCTCGACTGTTCATCCTGTACCTGGACAGTTGTCTCCAGAGAATGAGATCGATGGATGTAGGGATGCGAATGGGTGACTTAGTTGTGAGCTGCCTGCTTTACGCAGATGACGCCGTGCTTCTAGCCGAATCGCCGTCGGACCTGCAAACACTAGTCACTACTATGAAAGATGATTGCATGATTAAAGGCTTGCAGTTGAATGCGACGAAAACGAAAGTTATGGTGTTTGAAAGGGAGGAATCCAGAACAGATGCAAGGATAATGGTTGATGATGTAGTGCTGGAACAGGTGAATGAAATTGTATATCTTGGATGCGCTTTTAGCAGAGATGGAAGGTACACCGCGGATGTAGAAAGACGAGTGGCGATAGGAAATAGCGTAAACGGAGTGTTGGGCAGATTCCTGGGCGCAAAAAATATTAGCAGAAAGGCCCAGTTAGCAATCCACAATGCAGTCCTGATCCCAACACTAACTTATGGAAGCGAGAGCTGGGTATGGCAGAGTGTGCATGAAAGTAGAATAAACGCGGTAGAAATGAGGGCTCTATGCAAAATCTGCGGAGTGACTCTCGCTGACCGCGTAGAAAACAAGGTTGTAAGGAAGGAAGTTGGTTTGAAAGAGAGTGTCGGTGTAAAAGTAAGAAAGGGCATGCTCCGATGGTTCGGACATGTAGAAAGAATGGTTGACGCAAGACTGACTAAGCAGATATACAATGCAAAAGCGGACGGATGTAGGAGTCGAGGACGGCCAAGACACACATTCCAAGACCAAATAGAACGTGTTCTGGAGGAAGGTGATGTTAAGAGCCTCAAAAACCGACGCGCGTGCATGAAAAGAGTTATGAAAGTCAACGAAGCGAGTGAGGTGTGTAAGAATCGTGCCCTATGGCGCTCTGTTCTCTCTGCCTACCCCGCAAGGGATTTGGCGTGAAGTTATGTATGTATGTGTATGTAGATATATTAAAAAAAAAACTACAACTAATTAATATGATGAATGCAGAGTGAAAACATAACACAAAAACTATCAACGAGCGTCGACAGGACGGTATACCAAAAATAAATCTGAACAAAAATACGAAACATTTGCGGGTACCTAGATAAGCAATTGGAATTAATATTTGCGTGTCAATATCGGCACGACATAATTCAAGATGATATGTTTCTCTTTTAATAGTTAGTCCGCGGTTGTGTCAGCCATATATCATTTGTTCGTCTGGTTAATCTGTGCTGTACTTGCCCATGTGTTGTGTATAAAATTTTAATATGTCTATTTTTTTCCAATGTCCGATAATGTTTAAGTTTAAATTGATTGTAACAAGTGAAATCTGAATAAAAGGCTATATTATTATTATATAACTTTATGCATCGTTAATGTTAGAAACCGTTAATTATTTTAAATTATCGACATTGAATTTTCCCCGCCCTATCAATCTAGCATGAAGCACACCTCCAAGTGGTCGTTTGAACTGAAACGTTTCGATACATCGTAGCGGAGCACGCGCGACCACTCAACACCTTTTAACGCCCATCAACTTACTTTCTCAACCCTCACTCATCCAGCAGTCGTGCTATATGTTACTGGGTCACTGGACCACGGCATATCATGTTGCCACAGCAATATGGATTCTATCAGAAGAATTCTCTATCTCTTCAGGCCATTTAATGGCCATCAAATTAAATTACAAAACATGATGGAAATCAATCTGTTGACTTAATTAGAATTTACTTACGTGAAATAATACGAATCTGAAGAAATGAGTACCTTATGCAGATCGGCATGGTATGGACATCTTATGATTAGGAAAAAGTCATGTAATTAGAGAGTGATGGATATCACTGAGGATGGACAAGGTAGAGGAGATCGGTGGAGTAAGTGAAGAGACGACGAGTGATAGAAGAGAATGGAAAAGGATGACATGTTGAGAGTGGGATAGGGGCAAATGATGATGAGTTCTCACTAATGTAAGTTGTTTTTTTCTAGTTAATAAGATGTACAAATAATGAGTTATCTATCTGATGGTAATTTGATACACTTCTGGGTGAGTCACCCTTATGCCACAGCATCCTCTTGCGAATAGTCACGTGTAGGTTTTTTAAGAAATAATCAGCCTTATTGTATGTTGATAAAAGTGGACCTCTTTATCAATATAGCAAATTCTCATGGATGAATCAGCTCGCACGCTAGAATGCAAAACCACCAAACACTTTTATTATTACTGTAATTTTCTACAAGACTATAGATACGAAGATGGGTTAGGATTGGTTACATTGCCTAACAAAACTTCACGCCTTTTCTAGCCGAAGGTGTAGGCAGTGGCTGTTAAGACTTGGTGCGCCGTTATTTTTACATCCCAAATGGTGGCGAACCTATTGCCATACCGGGCACAAAGATTTCAGCTATCGATATTTATCACAAATAACTTCCGAAAATAATTTCGCAAAGTCATTGGTATAAGCCAGGATTCGAACCCGCGACCTCTTGGTTCAGAGCGGGGTGCTCGACCAATGGACCACCGAGACCTCAAGTGGTCTGGGTTACATGCTTTATATTTATCAGGATTTAAACCTCTGGATAACACATACCGTGCTGTACTCCCTAAAGAATTGTCAATAGAAATAATAAAAACAACTTTTATTTGTGGAAAATTTATTTGTGATCAGTAATAAAATAAATAACTCTAATACGAATATGCTACACAAATCAGTGAGTTACTTTCCATGTGCCACTATATTTAGCATAATATGTAAGGCACAATCACCTTATAATGCATATTCTTGTGTTCAAACTTTCCATATAATCACCAGATTATAGATATTATTTATAATCCGTGATTGTTTTCTTTTATCAAACATGGGAAGAAGATATTCAAACCTACATACTTTACATTTGAATGTATTGGACGCGTAGTCCAGGAGCTAGTGATAAAAACCACTAAGCAAAACAAATTGCTCATTTAGTTTCGCAATCATTGATTTAATCACGATAATGTTGGCCACAAAATATTGTTTTTTAATCCTAAGCCGGTAACAGTATAATTTTATATACGTTAGGCGATATTAGTGCGTTAAATCAAACTTCTTGACAATATTGGTTAGTATAGATGACAATCAATACAGATATCAGTCTTAAACTTATTTATACGAAATAGAATAAAATTACACAGATCCCAATTAGTGAGCAAGTTTTGCAGATAATTAATGTATTAATTCAAAATTATTACAATCAAAAGAATTCTTCAACAAACCTCAACATTACAAATGCCGTCTGAAGCTAAGAGCTCCCCGATTCGACTTATATATTCCTCTTTGTAACTTTTTTCACTGGCTCTCGGACTAATTATTATTTACCAGAGAATGTTGTACATTTATTATAATGAGTTAGTTTTTATAGGATCGTACTTATTTAGACAACTAAGCATGTAGAAGAAAACTACATTACTACATTATTAGAGATGATTGAAAATTACGAAACTTATCACTAGATGGCGCTGTACTAAAATTTATACAAATATAAATTAAAAATTACAAAAATTCACACCTCTAAATTAATATATATAAAAAAAATGAAACTTATTGAAATATAATTTCAATACTGATTACATCATTGTTAAGTTAAAATTAATACTTTAGGACGGGAAAATAATAAAATTAAAAATACACTCGATTACTATAATAAGTAATAAACTTTTACAGACTTTATACAAGTCCAATCAAAAGAAACGCTTACTTTTATGATTTCGGTAGCCGGTAGAGAAAGTGGTATGAGTTAAAATTTACATTCCCATAAGCGATTTTTAAAGCTAGCAATATTGCTAAATAATGCAATTAGTAATCTGCCGTTCAGAGAAACATATTTATTAATTTGAAACAATATCTTTAATTTGCTATTTGGTGGCTATATATAAAATGCAAATTCTTCGCATTCATTTTATGTAAGGTTTAAGTGATACCGGAAGTTATTATTTTATCTAATGACTCTGCATAAGACTCTTTGATAATCAAACTCCAATTTTATAATGTTTTGACAGTTCACACTCTCAAATATAATATATTGTTAAATCTGAAATACGTGAGTTTCTTTTAAGATTCTTACCTCATAGACTGGGAGATTACTGTATAGAACATGTAGTCATGACATAATTATTTTGGTACTAACCGTCTCACACGAATATCAAATTTAGTCAGCAAACATTGCACTCTGTAGACGAGACAGTAAGGTGTAGTGGTGGGGTGGGGTGGGGTGGGGTGGCTATATGAAGAACTCCCTCCTCTTGGTGACGCGCGCGCCGGTGGCGGCGGCGAGCGCGGCCTGGTCGGGGTCGGCCGCGCCGTGCGCGCCGCGCTCCTCCTGCAGCGCGCACCACGAGGTAATGACACTGGCTCACTGTGGCCGCTCGACGTACAGCAGACAAATAGCCGGAGCACCCACATAAAGTGGCTCTTATCACGTTTCGTTCGGTGAGAAAGATATCCGGAGGCCTATCCCCCTTCACTCTACGGCGTTACTCGCTTACCATCAAGAGACCCGCTCGCTGGTTCGGTTTGCTCGTTGGTTTTTTATACCATTAAAAAAACTATGTTTGTAAATATCTATAACTGACTAAATTACGCCCGACCGACAGCTTTCACCGCTTAAAACGAGCAAAATATAGCGAGTCGAAATATAGCCGCCGCTGCCTGCACTCTTCGGGTAAAAGTGGCCTGAACTGTTCCACACACCGATACACATTTACACACATGGAAATCGAACCCCCGATCTGACCATACAGCACAATGGTCACCAAATAAACCATCAAAACTGACACCCTTTCGTACCTGTGTGAGATACTCTCCCTTGTGACGCGACAGCGCGCGGACCAGCACTACTGCGACCACGACCAACAGCAGGAATATGCAGGCGAGCACAGCTACAAGCACACAAACGAACGCGACATACCATTAAAGTATTATATTTATACGATTATTTCCAGATAACATTCACATGCAAAGACATATCCGTTGAATCAAAATCATATCCTGGTCTTGTCCAACTTTAAAATATACGTAAATAGGTATATACATGATTCATAAGAGTCAGCCTAAACAGAGCAACATTAAACACCTGATAATTTAATAAATGAAAAGAACAATTCTTATCAGAATGTAGACGAACTATACTTAAGTGGATAAAGCCTTTAGCTTACGATGAGGTGGAAATTTTATTAACACAGGTTAAATAGTAATAACATACATACAATACCCAGCCACATATCTATATATATATATATACGCAAATTAACATGCATACCCGCGTACATATACCTACATACGCTCAAACTCACACATACACGCAACTTCTCAGCCTTACACAGCCTTATACACCTTTAGACACACACTCACCATCGTTCAACTGCACTTCAGGACAGTAACAGCGTTAAATTCAAATATTTGAATTAATTCATTTGAAGAACATACAATTATCTTATAAATAAATACTATTACTATGCTATAGTCTTACTATAAGAATATGAGTAATGGAAGAGCAGAGATCCTAAATACAAGCCCATGGCTTAAATAGGATCTCTGGTCAGATTTAATGTAATATTTACAAAATGTTGATATTGAATAAATTTTATTATTATTATTATTATAACAAGGTTGCTCAATCTCACATTACAATTTTATGACCACACATATTTCAAAGTAGAGATTTTGTTTTGATTTTGAAAATAAATTTGATATTTTATTAAATTAATTTTCACTATGGTCATAACTAATACAGGAACTTTAATAAAAAGAGCTGTAATGATATATACAAGTGTAAACAGAAGGAGTCATACTTGTATAAGTGGCAAACAATATAAATATAAAAAATAAATTAATAAGTACAAATACGATAATAAATAGACTTAAATAAACCCTGTCACATATAAAGTAAAACAATAAAAACAAAACAAAGTTTAGCAAACATGTTAAAACATTAAGAAAGAAAAACTTTAGTGTGCACAAAGTATTTCTACTCGCAATGTTCATCATCTGTTCATCGTGACGGTTAGTAGGGTGCAGGTTGATTCCTTTACTTACTGCCAAGTATGGCTTCATCGGTCTTGTGGAAGTCCAGCTCTTGTTGCAGGTCCACGGGTGGAGGTGGTCTGGTCTCCAATTTCTCCGGTGGATGGGTCACTGGTTCCACGCCACAAAAATCTTCGTTCAGGGTGTCACCTAAAGACAGAAACACATACTTAAAAAGCAAATCTACTGATATTATTCGCCCAAAAGTTGGTATAGCATCGCATAAGCTATACTACTCGTTGCTGCATTTTCGGTTCTCCTTAGTCGCTTATTAAGAAGTATTTGGACTTGTTACTATGTCCGTTAGGCCTCTCGATATCTTTCTCGCCAAGCAAAACGCAACTTGAGCCATTTTATGTCGATATTCTCTAAAGTGTAATGTATGAGTGTGGGTGTGTGGGTACCGATGCTGCGCACGCTGGGCGGCGGGTCCTGCTGGAACAGCAGCTTGAGCGGGTAGATGTCGTCGAACTCCACGCGGCTGACGCAGCCCGCGAAGCCCTCGCTCATGGACTCGTTGCGGCCGATGTACATGTACTGGATGTTGTTGAACTGCGCGTCCGCAGACTCCTTGATGTCGAACGTGAACTCCTGCGTCTCGTAGTTGTCCACCTGCGCCCACCGATAGAACCACTCACACGTTTCATAAAAGAACATATCCGCAGCTAATATTTATTTACTGATCGCCAACAATCTGGCTATCCCTACTATATGACGGATTTCTTTTTTACGTATAGGCTACGTTTACTAGTAACTACACGTCTATACGTATTAGTGTGTTAGTTGTTTATTAGAATTTTATCAGGGAAAATATATAGCGTCATCTAGCGGCGTACCAAGAACCACATACGCCTATATTGGAGCTATCGATAAAACAGTAATTTGCAAACGAGCAAAGCTCTCGAAGTCCCTATTATTCCACAACACTAACAGATAACCAGATAATTTGTTATAAACAAAGTATAAATATTTTTTTAAAATTTTATGGCACGATCTTGTTAACTATGTATGTAAGAAAATTTTTTACGACCATTATTTAAACATTTTTTTTCACTTACAATAATTAAGACGGTAGTTCGAGAAAATTTTGTTAGTCAACAATTGTTTAACTTGTTGAAAAATTAACTTTAAGTAAAATTTCCAACGGGAATAAATTATTTATAGTGTTCAGAACACACCATATTTTTTTCAAATAAAAAAACAGTTCTATACCTTAGATAAATTAATTATTGCGCCGTACTCGCTTTTGACGCCACGCGCGTGATTAGATTATTCAAAAATATGACGTATTTAACTATACATATTGAAATATGTATAGTTAAATATGTATTGTGTCTGTCTTCTTTATAAATGTCTACTTACACAAATAAGAAAGATTTTGTGAACTATGTAATGAATTAGGTGACATTTTGTGACTTTGTAATTTGGAGGGTAGATCTCATTTTATGTTGTTTATTTGTTGCTATAAAAAGACGTGTATTCATTGTATTGAGACACTTATTGTGAGCGATCGAAGCAGACGGAGCTCTGAGTCTTCTACTACATAAAAGCTAAGTGGATGTATCAAAATAAATATTAATAATATATGAAATGCTAAATAAATAGATATTATTAGATGAAAATTAAATAAATACTAATAATAAATAATTAAATAGATAAATATTAATAAAATTTATAATAATTAAATAAATAAATATTACCAAATAAATTAAAATAAATTCAAATTAATAAAATAATTAATAAATAAATTTAAATGGTTTTTATTACAAAAATAATTGAAATGAATAAATTACTAATACGATTCTATGAAATGTGATTTTTGTTACTACCTGACTTTTAGTAAACATAAATAAATATGTAATACTACATTTATCTTTTATTTTCTTCACTACATAGTATAAAACAAAGTCGCTTTCTCTGTCCCTATGTCCCTTTGTATGCTTAAATCTTTGAAACTACGCAACGGATTTTGATGCAGTTTTTTTAATAGTTAGAGGGTGTCAACGGGGTGGTTTTGATCTATAATTCATGAATAGTGTAGTGAAAAAAAAAAATAATTTTCAAGATTTAAAACTTTAATCGAAAACGCTGCCTGAACCCTAAGTGATAAATCAAAACAATGTACTACATTATTATACACCTTCAAAAGGTCTATAAAAAAGTCCGCGAGGGCATATGTCTGTCTTAGGGATAACCCACAATGACCATTATTATTTTTTTACTTTTTACGAGAAATAATGGCTTATTTACGAAGCAATTATAAACATTACAGCATTAATTTTCATCCAATTAAGTGTCTTAAATAGATTGTGCTTTTAATATAGATTAATATAGCCATTTACAGCATGTAATTTAAACTAATATTTACGAAGATATTACAGTATTAACGTAGCGGTACATGGCAGTTGCGTTTGCGCGCCAAAACGCGTGCCGATAAATAGCACAAATTGAACTTTTTAAGATCCAAATATTACTAATTTATTTCTTTTGATGCGGAACGAAGTTCGCCGGGTCAACTAGTAAATAATATATAGTAATTAATCTAACACGCGCATCCTAAGAATGTCTCGCGCAGACATATTTTCAGCGTTAAATTAAAATTATAAATAATGGAGATAGAGTTCCGGGAGTTAAGAGTTTTTTATTGGAAATTTTCTCTTTCAGAATCTTTTTTTGAAATTTCTTAAATATTAATAGTTTATTAAATATTGGCAAAAAACGAAACGCCTTTTTTTCATCTATAATTGTTTATAACTTGTGGCATTTTTTATGTTTACACGCTTTTGGCACATTTTTCTAGACGCCATTCCGGATCCAATGAGCTATCGCACATAATTTTAAGAGCAGTATCTCTATTTTGGACCATTTTCAACTTGTCGACTAGACTAATTTGGGACGTAAACATAAGGGCCAGACGAGGCTTAACAGCCGCTGCCTATACCTTCAGGTAACAAAAGCGTGAAGTTATGTTGTTATTATTATTAAGTTTTTTACACACGCTAAATACGTTGACCGGCGTTTACTCAATCGTTGATATTTGTGGGCGTCATTTTACTATCACCTGAAACCTAGCATCAATTTCGCAATTCATACTTTATGTGATCATCATGATACAAAGGACATAAATTTTTTTTTAAACTCCGGGCACGCAAGCATAATAAATATACGGATTACCCTAGGTCAAACAAAAAACAGTTAGAAAGGAAGGTAGAAATCAAGTATATACCTGTAGCACCATGGTGGCTCCGCTGTTCTTCCGCGTGAGCCGCACATCGTGGTACTGACCGAGAGCGAAGTGCTTCCCTTGGAATATGATCTCGCGCCGCTCGAAGCCGAAGTCGAAGATAACACGCAGATGACCTACGGGGGTGTAATACATACAAATAAATAACAATATAGACTACTAGCCGAACCGGCAAACGTTGTCTTGCCGAAAAATAAAATTCAAAAAATAGGGGTTGATCGTAGGTGGTTGAAAATTTAGGGTTGTATGTATTTTTGTATCCCGTTTTATAAAAAAAAAAGAAACAGAAATATGTCGAAAAATTAAAAAAAAATATTGAGGGGTGGGCTAGCCTTGTGATTTAGGGGGATGAAAAATAGATGTTGTTCTATTCTCAGACCTACCCGATATGCACACAAAATTTCATGAGAATCGGTCAAGCCGTTTCGGAGGAGTTCAATAACGCACCCCGTGACACAAGAATTTTATATATTAGATTACATTTCCACATCTCCGTTCCTCTGACTGTTTGTAATAGACATTTTCTCAAACAGATAATTTAATTTAGACTTTTACTCACCGGAGTTCGAAACCATCATGGTAAGATATTCTCCAGTAATGTTAGAGAAGAATCCTAGCAGGAATCCTTTGGGATTGGTGGTAGTGAATCCGACGCGGATCTTCTCCGCTATGGTGGACCGCCACGAGCCCATGAAGTCGTACTTGATCATCGAGTTCGGTCGGAGGTTGACACCAATCTCTGTATCAACATTGAGAATGGTGAATAAAGTGTCTGTTTGTTGAGCGAGCGTGTTATGTGTGGTGTAGTGTATTGCGGTGTGGTGTGGTGTGTTGCGGTGCGGTATGGTGTGGTTTGGTGCGGTGTGGTGTGGTGTGGTGTGTTGCGGTGCGGTATGGTGTGGTTTGGTGCGGTGCGGTGTGGAGTTGTGCGGTGCGGTGTGGAGTTGTGTGAGCGGTGTGGTGCGGTGTGGTGCGGTGCGGTGCGGTGCGGTGCGGTGCGGTGCGGTGCGGTGTGGTGCGGTGTGGTGCGGTGTGGTGCGGTGTGGTGTGGTGCGGTGTGGTGCGGTGCGGTGCGGTGCGGTGTGGTGCGGTGTGGTGCGGTGTGGTGCGTTGCGGTATGGTGTGGTGCGGTGCGGTATGGTGTGGTGCGGTGCAGTGTGGAGTGGTGTGGTGCGGTGTGATGCGGTGTGGTGCGGTGTGATGCGGTGTGGTGCGGTGGGGTGCGGTGTGGTGCGGTGTGGTGCGGTGTGGTGCGGTGTGGTGCGGTGTGGTGCGGTGTGGTGCGGTGTGGTGCGGTGTGGTGCGGTGTGGTGCGGTGTGGTATGGTGTGGTGTGGTGCGATGTGGTGTCATGTGATGTGATGTGATGTGGTATGGTGCGGTGTGGTGTGGTGTGGTGGTCCTCACCGTCCGCGCAGATGGGTCCCTTGAAGGCGGTCCAGCGACAGTCGCAGGAGTACGAGTCGTACCGCTCGAGGCAGGTGCCGTTGTTGAGGCACGGAGACGACGCGCACCGGCCCACGCAGCCCGCGGACACGCCGTACTGGCCTGCACACAACACACGTGCGTCATTCACTTGCGACTAAGCTTTTCCAAAGTGTCGACACATAACTCTTATAAGTTTCATGCACAAATTTACGCCTGTTTGCATAGGGGTAGGCACAAATTTACGCCTGTATGCATAGGGGTAGGCACAAATTTACGCCTGTATGCATAGGGGTAGGCACAAACTTTGGCTCTCTAAAAACTATGTTCCTCACACAGTTTTTTCCGCCTCATCCGCAGTTAATCTCGTCATGCATGCACGTCGGTTTCGGATGGCAAAAAAAGGCACTACTAAGATTTTGCGGTTTTTCCCATATTATAGATCATGGTAAAAAATCATAGAATTTATCTCTACATTCATTTCTCCATTTATTTGGACGTGATCGCTCTGCCTCAATCTCCCGACCCCGACTCTGCCACTCAGATTCGCTTCTTATACACTTAATCAGTCGACTTTCGTTCATTCTTACGATATGATTTATAAGACATAGATTCGATATTGAATATAACAAAAACAAAGTGAGCGGTGACCTTTTCTCGCATAGGATTGAAGATCCACGGGCACCCCGTTAAGCAGCAGCGCCCGCATGCAGCCCACGAACCCGTCCTTGTGATCCAAGGCGCCGCCCAGCACCAGCCCCGTGGTCAACAGCAGGGCCCTCACGGGGTCCTTCGCAGCTCGAATCTCATTCTTGAGTGCTCCGTCTACGACCAAACTAGCCTCCTTCCTGAACACATAAACAAAATCCTCCCGTCAAATCAATTACCGGCTAAAATAAACAACTGTACATCGCATAATGTTAATCCATAAAAGCCAGAAAATGACAGAGTGAGCAGAGAATTGAGAAAGTGACCTGTTCCTCTCGATGGACACGGAGTGCCAGTTGTTGTCGGCGAGGCGCGTGCTGGTCTCCACGGAGACGCCGAGCGGCGTGTCGCCCACCTGGAACTGGAACTGCAGCTGGTCTCCGCCGATGATCATCAGCTTTATGTAGTCTTGTGGACCCTGGCGACGTCCATGTGTATCAATCATCAACATCATTATTTATTAAATGTCATAGCCAAGACATCATTTGAACGGTATAAGCCTTAGCTCTATAATTTTAATAGTAATATTTTTCAGTGCAGAATCACTAATTAATGATGGATTAGTGTAGAAATTTTTTATATTGGGCAATTGAGTATAATACTTTTAATAAATGTATGTCACAGAAAAAAGTCTTGTGAATTAAAACAATACAAATCCCAAGTAAATTCTCAAAATCCCATATCCCATAAATAAAAAACTGTGATAACTGACCTTAGAATGTAGCAGCACTGCGTTCTCCTTGGTGGTCTTGAACTCGAAGTAGATGTCGCCACTGTGGCCCAGGTCGAACGTCGGCAGCGTTATGATGGCGTCCGCTATGCGAAACGTTATGGCGTTTCCGAACAAATCTGTTCAATATACACGAATCATCCCTTCAATACTTATAACACCTCAATACGATCTAGCAATACAGATGGCAATAAATAAATGGTAGTGAGCACTTACCGTCTCCCTCGCAGAGCAGCGGCCCCAGCGTGTATCGTCCCTCTTTCTCGTCCAGATGCGATCCGGTATCACCGAACCTCAGTTGCTTTACAGGTAAGAACTCTTTATCCGTTATATCGCCCCCATCCACTTGGAATTCTGGAAAAAATAATAATAGAGAGTCACATCTCATTATTTCGGTCTCATTTAAGCGAACAAGATTGGATATTTCAACATAACTAGTGTAGTTCTGTTAAAATATCCAATCTTGTTCTTTTATCTTGTTCACTACAAATTGTCAAAAATTTTATGTTTATCAATATAGGGAAAGGTCGTGTAACAAGTGGTCCGGCGTACCGTCTGGTTTGGAGAACTCCGCGTCGCAGTTGCACCACTTGGTGGGGTCGGCACACGAACCCAGCACCCCGCACTGGCACATGCGCGAGCCGGGCGCGCCCCCCGCCCAGTAGTCCATGCGCTGGCCGGTGCGGGACACCCACCACGCAAACGGGTGGAACGACGACTCCTCGCCTGCACCACCACCTCATCACGTTACTTAACAACTTACTTCTTTAACACATAAATATCTATAGACTTACAGCAATATCTTTTATCCTAGAATTTACTCGGGTTGAAACATTGACCCGCGACGTCGAGAGTGATGGTTAGATAGTGATAGGTACAGCGACGCCATCTATAACTTTCGGCGCGCCTAAACTTAGTATGACTAAATGCACTAGTTAATGCCATGACATAAACATCGACCTCATCGTCGTATACCGAGATATAATTTTCGTGCAGTCAGATAAATTTCTGCAGTTGTTTTTTTTTTTGTAAGTAAAAACATAGCCGTTATGTTTTGTTTTTTTTCATCATCATCATTAGCCTGTTGCAGTCCACTGCTGGACATAGGCCTCTCCCAATGTGCGCCACAACATCCGATTCTCTGCCTTTCGCATCCAGTCTTTTCCAGCAGCCCTTCTGAGGTCGTCTTACCATCGGGCTGGTGGGCGTCCTCCACTACGCTTACCAAGTCGCGGTCTCCACTCAATGACCTTCTTGCTCCATCTACCATCGGTCCTTCGACAGATGTGACCAACCCATTGCCACTTCAGCGAGCTTATTCTATGAGCTATGTCGGTTACTCCGGTTCTCTGTCGGATATACTCATTCCTGAGCCTATCTTTCAGAGATACTCCGAGCATAGCTCGCTCCATAGCTCGCTGAGCGACTTTAAATTTGTGGACTAGCTCCACCGTAAGTGACCACGTTTCGGCACTGTAGGTCATTACTGGTAGGACGCACTGGTCAAAGACTTTGGTCTTCAGGCATTGCGGTATAGGTGAGCCGAAAACTCGACGCAGTTAGCCGAATGCGGCCCAACCCAGCTGAATCGTCCGTCGGCTTCCTTCTCGAAGTTTCGTCTACCTAACTGGATAGTTTGGCCTAGGTAGACGTATTTGTTTACGATTTCGAGAATTGACCCATCGACATTTATCGGTCCGGGCACGACATGTTCATTGAACATGACCTTGGTCTTGTCCAAGTTCATGCCCAGACCGACACGTCGAGAGGATTCGTCTAGGCTGCGCAGCATTCCACTTAACTGTTCCAGCGACACTGCCATTACAACGATGTCGACGGCGAACCGAAGATGCCAGATGTACTCACCATTCACGTTGATACCCTGTCCAGTCCAATCCAGTGTCTTGAAGACGTCCTCCAGAGCATTGGTGAAGAGTTTGGGATATATGACATCTCCCTGTCTTACACCTCGATTTAGCTTAATGGAGTTCGTCACCTGGTCCTGTATCTGGACAGTCATCGTGGCGGTGTCATACAAGCATCTCCACACCTCGATATAACGCCAGTCAATCCGACATCGCTGCAATGCATCCAGAACTGCCCAAGTTTCGATGGAGTCGAAGGATTTTTCGTAATCCACGAATGCCATACACGGCTCCTGATTGTACTCTTCGGTCTTCTGTACAATCTGCCAAACAGTATGGATGTGGTCCACGGTACGAAACCTTCGGGAGACGATTCGTGACGACCCTCGAGAACAAGATATGGCTTGTAGATATGGCTCAGGAGTGAGATGTGTCTGTAATTCTTCAGTAAGGTCTTATCACCTTTTTTGAAGAACAGCACCACCGCACTCCTGCTCCAAACCTGTGGTGTTATACCCTGTTGTATGACGGAAACAAAAAGACTTGCTAATTCCTTTAGGATAGGAGTCCCGCCGGCCTTTAGAAGTTCTGTTGTGGTTCCGTCATCACCGGGTGCCTTGTTGTTCTGGAGTTGCTCGAGAGCCGCACTAATTTCGCTTTCTGCAAAGTCGGGGATGTCCTCACTATAGTGACGCGTTAGCGGGGCTCTGTGGTCATCATCGCTGTGTCCCGTCGGCTTGGTCATCCGTGTGGAATAAAGGAGCCCATAAAAAGATTCGATCTCTGCGAGAATCTCGGGCTTAGAGGTGACGATACGTCCATCCGCAGTTTTCAGCTTCGTCAGATGAGACCTTCCAAGCTGCTGGGCGAACACTTTCGACCTTTTGTTGCGGTCGATCGCGTCCTCGATCGCTCGAGTATTCGACCGGCGAAGGTCGCGCCGCATCAGCTTTCTAGTTCGCTGGTTTAGGCTTTTTCCATTCTGACGAAGACAGCTGATCGGATAGAGTTTCTCGCCTTTGCCTCATCAGCTCGAGCGTCTCAGCAGAGAGTTTGGACTCCTTTTTCTACGATCTCGGGAACAACCTTTGAGACACTTTCCTCAGCGTGTTGACCACAGTGGCGGCAACCACTTTTCGTCCACGTTGCCTGTGGTTTCCAGCAGGTCGAAGCGATTTTGAAGTTCCATTTGGAACTTTTCGGTTTTGGCTATTTGGAGTGGCGTAGGTCGGAGAATAGACCTCATCTTCCGGGTCCTTTTAGCTTTCAGGTTAATATTTAGAGAGCCTCGAAGAAGTCGGTGATCACTTCCAGTACTTGAACCTGTTCATCACTGAGACATCTCTAAATATATGCTTACTATCCCTAATGATAAAATCTATCTCGTTCCTTGTCACAGAATCCGGGCTTCGCCAAGTCCACCTCCTGTGGAGACCCTTGACCAGTCCAGAAAGTTGACCAGCATCTGGCCCCTGTGATTCCGGCACCCCAAGCCATATGGACCGATTTTCGTTTCGCCGCGTTCTTGTACTCCCACTTTGGCATTGCAGTCCCCCATAACAACGTTGTAGTGAGCCTTGCCGGTACAATGTATTGCTTTTGCAATATCTTCGTACATTGCCTCGGCAATCTCGTCAGAGTATGTCGAGGTCGGCGCATATACCTGTATTACCTTCGGGGTGTACCTGTTGGTGAGTTTCAGTACAAGGTACGATACCCTGGTCGACACACTACTGATCTACACACTACTGATCTCCACAACGCTGCTAACGAGGTCCTTGTAAACGAGGAAACCGACACCCCCCTGGGAGAGCTGGTCACCTTC
Organism: Euproctis similis; assembly: GCA_905147225.2. Classification (NCBI taxonomy): domain Eukaryota; kingdom Metazoa; phylum Arthropoda; class Insecta; order Lepidoptera; family Erebidae; genus Euproctis; species Euproctis similis. The sequence goes on along the minus strand of LR990115.1, from coordinate 20,521,142 downwards.
CCGAAAGAAGCCTCCCGTAACCCGGAGATTCTTCGCACCCCCTGTCCCGCCATTACCACGACCGCTGCCTTGGCCGAGAATAGCGGGACCACCGGGAACTGGGGGCCGTTGTAAGCACGCTTTTGTCATCGGAGGTTTTCACCCATAGTCCCCACGCTGGGCAGACGTGTTGGAGACCGCAGGGGGTGAACCTTCTCTTAAAGATAGGGACACTGCTGCCCGCCCCTGACAAGATCATTTAGGTTGACCTATATTTTTAAATGGTTATCCCGCCATTTTTCGGCGTTGTGCTTGTAAGCTTGTCAGCCATATGTTTTTCTTTCACTCCCGGCATTTTACTTATCAAAAATTTGTATTTGCCTTTTTCCACCCGAGAGTATTAGCAATGACCCACTGAATCGTCACGGCACAAATGGAATAGGTGGCAGAACTTTTTGCCGCATACCGCGTAATACTGCGTATAACCGCGTATACCGCGTCAGTCATAAAATTATAATAAAAATTTAGGTAAAAAAGATTCATAAATATACAAAACAAAAGTTCTAAGAGCTATCTATATCATGTGAATTTGCAAAATCAAGGATAAAAACTATTAAGCAAATGGAGACACAAGAAACAGTGTATAAATCTAGTAACAGAATAAACTGACTAGGAGAATTGAGTAATCTGGAATGTCTGCACATGTACTCGAGGTGCTGCGTGCAAGTATCTGATCTGTTGAGAAGGGCCTCAAGTTGCTGTCGATTCGCATCATAGATGATGTCCTGACGGAAGCTGCCCGGCTCCTGATACCCGTCCACCACGGTCTGCTGGGAAGACGAGTGGTGAACCGCCGTTATTATGCGACCATCCGCTATAAAAGGAAGTAAAAGTAATATGAATATCACGTATTATATCAAGTATAATAATTTGTATGGTCTTTCGACCCGGACTTCGATTGAATAGGACCAAAACAAATGTCGTATTTGTACAAATGTTAATAGTTAGGTAGGTATATATGAGAATGAACACTTGCAGTAGAACTCGCAGGTGACGGGGAAGGCGGGCAGCGGCCCCGAGCCGTCCACGTCGATGTGTATGTCGGCCGAGCGGGCCACGGCCTGCACGTTCTTGTAGGCCTGGCACGACAGCGGGTGCACCGCTGCAAGGGACACATAGGGCTCTTAGTGTTTTATAATCATAATTAATCTTTTCATACACATATCAACTTTTACGCAGTCCATCCATCTCGGTTTTAGCCTTCCTCTACCAATACTTTCATTCCGAGTTATTCTTCTCATTATTCTCGTAATATAACTCTCATTCTTTTCTATACCATGTCCATACCACGCCAATTTCAGATTTTCGCTATTGGTGCTACATTCATTAAAAAAATCTGGTTGCCTGTAAAGTCGGTTTTACGGGCGAAGATTTTACGTGACAACGTCTTTTTCTCGGTAGAATATTTATTGATATGAATATAATTAAATTGCACAATAGGAACAAGGAATTGAATGAAAATAAGAATTGCACAAATTACAAACACAGTTTAAATCAAGTTTTCTTATATCTGCCACTTTTTCTTAATATTTGTAATTTTAAAGAATCAATTCGAAAATCAAAACATTTATTCAGATCGAAGGTTCAAATTTTTGCTAAATAAATTTGAAATTAATGAAAATTTGTAAAATAATAATTAATTAATTAATTAATTTTAAACTAATAATTTACTTAACACTATCAACATTTATCAATAGTATGACATAACCTATAAACTCAGTTTCTCAACTTTTGTGTCAATCTAACAATTAATCAATCAATCATAGTTTACGATAATGAAATATCAGTGTACAATTATTTACCTTTATTGTTGTAGTTGTTGTAAATGACGAATCTAAGCACTCCACATTTTCACTACAGACACAGCTGACGATACTTTAACCACACGTGTGAACTTGTATTATGACGCTTTCTTGTTTTTCCAACGCCAAGAACGTTCGAGAAAGACAAAGACAGAGACACAAGCATGCGCCGATTCAATGCGCCTAATTCTCTAGTGCTGCGCGCGCGGCAGACCGATCATAGTTGAGTGGGAGAGAGACGCAAGGCATTCGGCGGGCCTCTCTCTCGTTCGGTGACTCATCGTAACGTTACCGAGCGTTACACTTTTTCATAAGTGACTCCCAGCCGCAACCTAATTTAAGACGTTGTCACGTCAAAAAACAACAAAAAAAGTATCTCACCGGTGTGGCACACGGCGCCCGCGTACCCGGTGCCGCGACACGCGCACGAGAACTCGTCGGCCGACTGCGAGCACGTGCCGCCGTGCTCGCACGGGTTGGGGTTGCACCTGCACAAACGTTTATTTTAAGCTAATCTCAACTAAGTACTACAAATTATTGACAAGCAATGTTGACACAGAATTATGTATATAAGTTACAAACTAAATCAAAGGACGAACATTAGAATAATAAAAATAAATATTCGCATTAATCTATCTGCCTCACCTATCGATCATCTGACAGGCGTCGAAGACTACTTCATTCAGGCAGCAGTACTCCTCCTTCTTCCAGTCTGTGGGCAGACGATAGTTGCCGTCCACTGCTATCTTGCGCATGCAACCGATGAACCCGCGAGGGGGAGCCTTGCCACCTAATTATACCATCACTATTTAAACGTATTCTACATATAAAAATAGTTTCACTATAAATATAAACCATAATCTCATTTAACCCACAACAATTTCATTACAACCAGCCCAGCTATTTAGGAAAAGTTCAATCACATACATCCAATCTAAGTATATTATTAATAAACCGTATATAGGTATTATGAATATTCAATTTTATGAAGGTTGTTTTGTGAGATTATTACACACACAATCAGATTTATTCATAAAAATATAAAACTAAATATAACTTTCAAATATTAATAATATGAACACTAGGAAAACGTTGATCAGAAATTATCAGAGTTACTTAAAAGAATATCTTACCAGCAATATAATAAAATTCTCCGGTCATGAACCTAAGTTTCTTGGTGGTCTTGACTGGTCTGTAATCCAAGGAAAGTGTGAGGCTGTCAGTGGCCATGGTCAGCACCAGCGAGTGCCAACGACCGTCATTGTACTGGTCCGGGAAATTGTCCAACTTCACCTTGGGGGATCCAGCTGTCTCTAAATCCACCTTCACCTTGCCATCTTCTAAGTATACCTACGAGAAATGCCTCAAATAGTTGCTTGTGTTTGGGGAACAAAAACGGATATCATCTAAATATTTCCATAATTTCAAAACAGAATAACGATCATGTCCAAGACAATATAAATCATGCTCATCATGCTCCTCAAATAAATATTTGTACTCGGGTGGAAATCGAACCCGCAGAGCTTCCTTACATCGTAACTTTTATCAATATACCATGAGGTCCGATTTTAAGAATCTACAAATATATATGGTCTTCTCCAGTCTCAAATTTCTCAAGTATTAGTCACCAAGTCTAAGGGTGCAGTAACTTTTAATATTAGCTTCTGTATATTCTGCAAAATGTAGTTAGTTTATTGTATTTGGTGCGATAGAAGCCTGTGGTTACCTTTACATATCCCTCGGTGTTGAACTTGTGATATATGAGCTGGCCGTGGATCTCGTACGTCCTGAACTCCAGGGAGGTGTTGAGGGTGCTCCCTCCGGAGTAGCCTCGGAGCTTCGCGTACGAGGTCTCCTTCAAGAACGTTATCGGCACCACAGGCGGCTCCTGGAATTTATTTTGTAATTAGTATAAGAAAAATTTACTAATTCAAAGTTTCCTGAATAGAACTTAATATACGACATTTTAAAGTTCGGCGTTATTAGTATTGTATTTTCAGGTATTCGTAGACGAATTGGTAACATCTTAAAGTACTAAAAAAATGTAGTAGCCTCCTAGAGGCTGGGCGTTAAATACGTTAAACGTTTGCAAGTCGCTTAAGAAGTTTCACTTCAAAATAATAGCGTCTGTGAAAAGCGCAGATTTCCAAAAAGTGATGAGAGTGTACTCATAATCGGACCCGGTACAGACAAAGACAATTAGAAGCCCTATGCACTAATATACGTATACCCTATCGAGACGAGATATATAATATATTAAAAAAAAAATTACCGGACACGAGTAAAGAGTGTTGACTTTCTGGAACTTGAAGGGCTCCCCGTATTCGTAACCTTGCTTCACTTCTTGTATCACGTTGGTGGCGTTCAGGTACAAGTTTTCTATACACCCGGTGAAGTTCTGGTTCACCACAAGACCTTCTTGGGAGTTGGGAACGCCGCCAATATAGAACTGGAACAAATATTGTAAGTGAAATTACTTTTTAGAATGACTACACGAAAATTCAACCGCTTTACTGCGTTCGTTCAGTGTGCAAGGTATCCGGAAGCCCAACACATTCCCGCTCTCCCCTTCCCATCCCACTTCCAACCCCTTCCCCATCCCATTTGAAATGGCCGGCAATGCAACTGTAACACTATCTGTGTTGCAGATGTCTATGGGCAGCATTATTTGCTTAACATCAGGTGACATCATTGTTTCCTCCCCCAACCCATGAAAATAATAATATAGATCACTTTAAAACGTCTACTCACAGCTCTGTTAAGGTTAAGTTTAGTAAACTCCCCCTTGATTGTATCCTGTACTATGACCCTATCTACTGAAAACAGGACCTCTTTTCTGTTGCGTGATATCACCACGTCGTGCCATATGTTGTCGTCGAGCAGACTGCCAACTGATAATGAAGTCAACAGTCCTGATCCTGGTGGAGAATAATGAGAGTAAAGGTATTGTCATTTTTTTGCATTTATTTATAATTTAGGTATATACAAAAAATCAGTAAAACATTCGAGTCGTGAAAATGACAAAACAAAAATAGTTTTACCCATATGTCTGAATGGGTATTCACCCTTGGACTTCGAAACTGGCTACTTCAACGGTATTACTAAATTTCGTCTTGTCTTTCGGTAATTAATCAACACGCCAAATGAATTATTTATAATCTTTCTCTTAGAACGCGGGGCCGTGACTCTTTGCTACACATATTGGCTAAAGATTAAAAAAAGACATTGCCATGTTGAGTTTGGGAGGACCTAAAGTTGTCAATCAAAAGTCGGCTCACTAAACTACTATGTAATCGAGTACTAATAAAAAGTTAATAGTGTGTCCTAAATCCACACATTGTGAGTAAAATTGTGAAAATTGCAGAGTAGAATCATAGTGTAAAACAAAGTCGTTTTCGGCCACAGAAATAGATCAAGATAGAACGGCGAATAGGCGTGGCAAGCGTGCCAAAACCCTGCACTATATTGCATGCTTTTCGAAACTCGCTCTCAGTACGCAACGAGCGTTCCTGCCATGCGTTCAGGACGTAAAAAAATAGATAAAACGTCACATATATGCCTTATTATGCTGTGAAAAATTGTAAAAACAAAAGTAGTGAATCAAATATGAAAAAAGGAAATATTTCGTATGATCAGTAAGTACATAAAATCAGTAGAAAGTATTTTTTTGAGATTATAAATTATTGTTTTACTTTTACTATGTTCAATAATTACGATCACAAGTTGTATATTTTTTCGTTATGATAAATATCCATTGCTGACCGCATTCAACGCTCGTATACAAAAACATTGCGCGTATAAATTATACGCGTAATGTACGTCGAATCGAACGAAATACACAATACACCTGCCAGTTGATCGCTGTGTCTGTTAATCGCTGTGATTCGAATGTTAGAGATGGGCACTCCATGTATCGTTGAGTCTTAGGACTTATCGATAAATTAATTCAATAATAATTTGAGTATCAGCTCATATCTTGCTTTGTCCCTACTTTATTCTAACACCACAAATTTCAAACAAAGTGTTTCGTAATTACATTGGCAGCAGTTTATTTGACAGTATAATTTTTAATAAATATGTATAGTTTCAAGGACAGTAAAATATTTATAATTAAATTTTATATACTGTTGGAAAAATATGTTTTAGGTTTTAATATGTCGGATTGAAGCATTTAACATGTTTTACTTTCTATGATTATCGTTACAGAAAATCAATAAAGTTAGTAAAATATAAAAATAATAAAATTAACACACATTGCCGATATTAACATCGATAATCTAATGTGAGTGTCTCCTAACTAGTCGCTCCGCTCACAATGAAAATGACGTCACGCTGAGGGCGTGGTTTTTCAAAAAAGTGACACGCTCGAAATGTATGGAAATATGCCATCGCGGCCGTTCTATCTTGATCTACTTCTGTGTTTTCGGCCGTCTGTGCCTTAGATGCTTATATCTTTAAAAGTACGCAACAGATTTTGATACGGTTTTTTTTTTCAATAGATAGAGGGTATCGACAGGGTGGTTTTTATTTATAATTCATATATGAGTAGTAAGGAGAAAGTGATAAATGCAAAATTTACATAGTTATTAGTTTCGATGCGTTCGCCGGGTTGACCCGGCGAACGCATCTAAATCTCTAAATCAAACTAAATGTCTCATCTTATATTAAACTGTTGACAGTTTAATATAAGATGAGACATTTAGTTTGGGGAAGGTGGTATTATGGCCATTGTATGAACACAATTATTTTAACTGACAATAATTAGTTATTATTACTGTGCAAGTTTTTTAAATATATATACGAAAACTTAGGTCAAAGATGTTTGCGTTATCAGCGCACCGACTCTGACATTGACGAGTAGATTATTTAGTGATTAGGTATACCTAATCACTAAATAATCTACTCGTCAATGTCAGAGTCGGTATATCTTTCTATTTTATTAATAGTCATATATGACTATTAATAAAATAGAAAGATAGTACCATCAAAACAAATATTTCATAAAAATAGTACTACTACAAGGAAGCAGGTTTCGGTGGCCTAATAATGCAGCAGCCTCTATACAATTCAGAGGTCACAAGTTCGAATCCGTTTACGGTCAACTAAGGCCACTACTAGCCGGCGCAGCATCTTAGTTGTCAACAGTTTGTGTATCCTCAAATTGACAGAAATCAGAGCCTTTATAACTCAGTTGTTTAATTTTTCCAGGAATACATTTTTTATTCGATGCACTTACCAAGATCTATATTAAGTAGCAGCCGGTTTTCTCTCAGTTGTAGCGCTATATAATCTCCCTGCGTCCCGCGCGAATACATAAGGGCACCTGATGCTGTACTGGTCTTGAACCTGAACCGAATCACTTCACGTGTCGCAGATATTGGATCACGGAGCAGATCCATCTTCACCAGAGACGAACCATTGAAGTATAGAGTATCTGCGACTAAAATAAGAAACGCAGACTGTTGAATGCTTACCGACATAACAAGTAAAGCCAGGAGATATATTTTCTCTAAAATGTATAAATGGAGTTCAGTATGTGATTTTATTGCACAATTTAGGTTTAACGTATATCTGTGGGGCCATTATAAGTATTACGTAAGCAAGGGTGAGCAGGGGGTATTTGATTTGCTTATTTTTGATGACAATGGGGGGTAGGGGGTCCAGATGATGACTACGTCATCAGTAGCTATTCAATTTTACAAAAAAACCTTAGACCAATCGTGCAGATGGTCTCCTGTTTTTTTTATAAAATGAATATGTAATTATGGGGGGAGGAGGTAAGAGCTTTGCTTACCTTTGCTGACAAGGGGGGTGGAGGGGTAAATAATTGTAATAAATCTGCTTATGTAATACTTGAACGGCCCCTGTGTTGGTGCGTATACATGAACGTGTACGTATACCTTAACGTGCACCTAAGATATATTATGTACAAAATGTATTTACCATAATTACATCCATAGACCTCGACCCTCATCGAGATCTTGTCCCTCCATCTCATTGGATTTATACGTATGTACTGAGCAATAATAGGCACTTCAAATTCGTTCTTCTCCACGGTGTTGCCATCGTGGTTCCCTTTGAACATCTGTCGGATTACGAAAACTGTTATTAATATTCATTCATTCATTCAAATCCAAAAATTTGAGAAGTGATTCTCGCTGACTGCGTGATAAAAGGTTGTGAGGAAGGATGGGTTCGTGTGAAAATAAGGAAGGTCATGCTCCGATGATTCGGACATGTAGAAAGAATGGATGATGCAAGATTGACTAAGCAGATATACAGTGCCGATCGGATGGATGTGGGAGTCGAGGAACAAGTCCGTGAAGAAGGTGATTTCAGAAGCTTTGAAAGACAAAACAAGAGTTATGAACGTCAATGAAGTGAGTGAGGTGGGATATTATAAAAATGTTTTGAAATGCGATATCTATCACATCATAATTCTTCTCTACCAAATCAATGTGAAATAAAAATTAAATTTGGATGTTTTTTTTTCATCGGGAATTGTGGAAACTGGTTATTTACCTTGACAAAAGTAGATGTTCCCAGCATTATAGTCGACTAGTGCTTTGCCAGGGTTAGTGAAAGAGATGCAACTACTGTATGTACCCGTAAACTAATACCATAGAGTGATTATGACATGCCCATTCATTGTATAAGGTGATTAATCTTTTTAGTTTCTACTTAATTATTATTTTCTAAATAATCAGTTATTTTTTATCTTATAGGTACTTCCATTCCCATTGTCCATCTTAGTAATTAGTATCTATATGACGTGTTCTCTATACATATTAATACTACCCTATTGGTAACATTAATTTAATAACTTAGAAGCAGACATAAGTAAGGTTTGGGCGATCTTGGTCGTACTATGAGTCAATCCAAATGAATAGATCATGTATTCAAATGGTTTCTTCAGCTACACAGAATCCATGTATCAAGACCAACCTTCGTAAATCCCGCTGCATCAGTGACATCTCTCCAGGCCTCACCGTCGTCGGAGTACTGCAGCATGTACTCGGAGACATACTCGTGAGTTGCGTACCTCCCCTTAGTGGCAATGGCACGCAACTCCTTGCGCTCTTTCAGTTTCACCGTAAAATGCTGGTAGTATGAACTCTCTTGTGCTGTCCATGCGGTTGTCCCTTCACCGTGATTATCATATATGGTTATTGGTTAGTATGTGCTATATTGTGGTTTTAATGGTAACTGATCTTATAAAACTACCCACATATTGGAGTTTTTTTATACAGTATCTAACAATTATTTTAACAAAATTAAATATCACCAAAGGGAACGAAGTCAAATCAATCATATAAATTGAAGGAAACTTAATCATTTATGAGCGATACGACGAATAACGATTTTACAAATTAGGTATATTCCATGCATTTGCTACATGTGGGTGTTTTTTTCAATCAACCACCACTAAAAATATGTTATTATATTTATAGGCATTGAGTAAATATACAGGTCTGAATGTGAACTGTTTATAATAAAAAGTTTTGTATACATATAATCCCTACACTTACAACTCCTCCAGAGTAAACAAATCGGATTATTTCAAACGGATTAATTAATTATATTCAGTAAGGTCACATCAAGGTTTATTATTAGACAAGCGTATTGAATGACTATTTATTATGTATACAACACGTTAGGCACCTAAATGGCTAACTTCGATAGACAGATAACCAGTTACTAGGTGACGCGACGGCGTGGTTTGGTTTACCTGACTGAGGCAAAAGGAATGCTATGACTTTTATCCAACTGCATCAGAATTATGGTTGTTTTTCAAATGTATGCACTTAGATTCGCTTTCACATTCAAGATAGTGTGATGAAAGGGAATCTAAGCTCCGCGTATTTTAGCTTGTAGTTTTGTATGACGATTCTAAGCACTTTGTTAAGTCTAAGGAATAAAGATATTTTGAATTTGAATTATGCGATTTGTAGAGTTGAGCTAGCTCGGAATTCCCACCAGGAAAATAATTACATATATGATTTCTTTTCAGATTTTCAGCTCTTAACTAGTTGCTGTTTACAAAAAAACTCTATTACTGTGCGTATGTTAAACTTTGTCGTCTCTGTTGTCTATTAGTTTATGACGGGCCTCCTGTTTTGAAGGTCTCTTATTAGAATTCAGCAACAAGTTCAATAAGTTTTCTAGAAATACTTTCAGAAATTATTATATGTAAAGATATTGAATATGACAATTAATTGGCAATCTATAATATTGTCGTCTTTACGACTCTTTGGCCAAATCCAAATCATCAAAAGCATATTGGAAGAATGATGATAATAAACTCATCTTTCTATTCCATAAAATCTAAACACTTTAAGTGAAATAACATTAATTTACACTGGTTCGATCATCCAACATTTTAAACCTGGGATATAAGTTAAATTAATACTATTTTTTTTAGTAAATGATCAATAAACCAACCGAGATCGAGGGCAATGAAACTGCAAACAAAAACTGAGATAACCTTAGCCTTCGTACAGATAAAAGGTAATTTATTGTATTATTATAATAAATATCTTATAATTCATACCTCAAAAGTGGGCGACTGTGTAACGAACCTAAATAATTACATTTTACGTACCTAGTACCTCTAGGTTCATGTCTGATTCTTTGGAGAACTACGAAAGCAGTTCAGATAGCTATACCCTGAATAAAGATGCGCGTATAAAAATAATGACTTAGATTTTGTGGTTTTAATAATTGAATACGATGATGAATCTAAAAAAACAGTATCTATTTTTTTAATAATGCAAATTACATTCAGACGTGTACAAAAAGTAAAGAAATATTAAAGAAATCATCTTAAAAAATTAATATGGAATAACTTTCATTTACAGTCAAAGATAATAAGACTGAATACATATTATATTCCTTTTGCCCAAATATTTAACACCTAGAGGTAAACTTTAAAAAAAAGGTGTACCCATAATCCCGAAGAATTATCAATAAAAAGTAACTTGATAAATTCAATTCTATATTCTATTTATAAATTAGGCTATTTCTTGCACGCATGACGTTGAAAGCCGAGGTCGCCAACTTATGCATAGTAGTTCGTAATACTTCGTAATCCAGGTATTGTCAACATTTTGGACGTTGGCAAATATAAATATCTGTTGTAGACTGATATTAGAAATTCGTATGGAACCATGTCCATGAACAGAATACTAATGTACCAGTACTAGCATCTAACTACTCTCTCTAGAAAATAATTAATATTTGATGATAGAGTTTAATAACAAATACATATATCTACTATCTACTGTTTTAATAAATCCAACCCTTGATCCAAGCTCTAACTAGCAAACTACGGCACAGCACTCCAAAAAAAAATAAAAGCTAAAAACATGCAAACTGCCTCTCAACCTGTTAGTCGTATTGTTCAATTTCTATTTTGTTTACCTTCACTTCGCCTCCAGCAGCTTTGTACTGCACATAATCCAGTCCATTTGAGCCATAACTGATATGGTACTCTTGGACAAACTCCTGTGAATGCGCACGACCCTGCGTCGCAATTCGAGTGATATTCATCACAGTACCAAAATCGATGATCAATTGCTGATCGAAATCATTCTCCGATGCTGTCCATGCGTTCAAACCTTTTATCGTGGAGAAAAGATTGCATCCTTTACTTTTCATACTCAGACGATTTTGTTAATAATTTAGAATATTAGAAAAAAACATTCGATTTTTTGTTATTTATTTATTTTATTTCCTTTATTTTTCCTTTGCACTTAAACAATAACATATATAACTCTTAATGCTAAATAGAATATATAAAAAACCAGAACCTCTTACAACATACATAAAGACAAGATAAAAAGAATTTAAGATTCACAATCAACAAATATAATTTGTAATAAACATCTAATCTACTAAAGACCTTCCTTCATCTAAGTTATTATAAACACCTTATGTCCGACGAACTACTTCAGATCAGAAATAGATCAATTACGTTAACAACACAAAAACATACTTTAAAAGTTTTTAATTTGCTTCGCCATAAATTCCGCACCGAAATTGTAATCTGGCGCTACAAACGCTTTGGCATCTCTGATTAAATCGTCAAATGTCAAGAAGTTGAATGGAGAAGATTCGTAATCCACGTTCTCTGACATTTTCAAAGAAACTGCCACAACATGTTTGCTGTCCAGTAAAGTTTCCTCAAAAAAAAATTCCTTGTTCAACTTATTTTTTTGGTACAGCACCGTATCAGTCGCCGGTATCCCCAACTTCAAATAGCGTGTTTTGATCGAAAAACTTATTTCGTTTAGGGGTATAGTTATACCTACCCCTATGTTTTTTACATAGCTCTCTTTGAGACACCAAATGCGATAGAAGCACGACACCTGCTCCAATTCTGTGGGAAAACTGCGTATCGTAGACCATTCATATTGTGAAAATTGTCTATTCATAATTCTGAAGAATTCTGGAATATTTTTGTTGGCTGGTGGTTCGATTTTCATGACATCAATGCCAATACTACAGTCTCTATTGCCAGCCAATACGACATATTTTCCTTGATGAGAAATATTGAAAGTGACCGGAGAGTCTCCTGCATTGATTAAGAATGGCTTGCCTCTTTCATCACGTCCTAGTCGTATATCATCGTAAGGAATTGACGTGGTGTCATGTACAAACTTTCTAAGCATCAAGCGACCAACAAGCGAAGATTTGGCATCATCTTGAAAGGCGAACCGTGCTATTCTCTGCTTCTCTTCCAATTGCATATAGCTAGAGGCGTTAGTAACTTCTTCTAATGTAGGAGTCCACTCCATAGCATTAAAAGCCCATTTCACAATTTTACTGGCCATTTTGCTAATGATATTTGGATTCGATTTCGTTGCTGAGGTCCAATAGTAAATTGTTTTACATTGATTTGGGACCTGCAGACGAATGAATGCCATTACTTTCGTTCTTCTTGACATATATTGTTTCTCAGGTTAAGAAGCAAATTAAAACACATGGCAAAGTGACAACCGAATGTTTCACAAAAACACACAAACATGCATAAATTGCAGCATGATTTAATTACAAACCAAAAAAACTAATATCAAAATATAGCATAGGTATATATTTTTTATCGACTCAATAAGTCCTACAATTCACAAAAAAAATGTACTGGTTCATACAATGCAGGATGTTTAAGTGTAACTTAGTATAAATGTTAAAAATGTCTTGGTGGTCCAGTGATCGAGCAACCCGCATCTAAATCAAGAGGTCGCGGGTTCAAATCCTGGCTCACTGACTTTTCGAAATTCTTTTCAAAACTTATGTGTCATAAATATTGAAGACTTAAAACTTTGTGCTTGGTATGGCAATAGGTTCATCACCTATTCCATTTGTGGAGGCATAACAGCCACTGCCTACACCCTCGGGTAACAAAGGTGTTATGTTTATATAAAGCTTTCAAAGTTCACAGACAAATGGTCCCATGAGAAAGGTGAAGTCATAAGGGATAATTTGATCAGTTATTGATAATGATCACAAATAAAATCCATAATGGAATTGCTATGTGCCAACATTAGAACCTGAAACCTATTAATTTTAGTGCCCACACTAAAGCACTAGGCCATTGAGACAATTTGTTAAAAACTTATAACATTTATTATGAACCAGCACATTTTATAGTATGCCAAACTTTAAAATACAGTGCTTGTATAATAAATCAATAAAATTTTGCAGCCCAACAAGCATGGAACCAAAAAAATTAAGAGATTTTATCATATAAAAATGAAATCAAATAAATGTTTAAATAAATTATTTTAATACTGATACTTGGAGAAAGGGCAAACTTCATAGAAAGCTCATTAATATTACTAATCACTGAAGGGAAAATAGAATTAGTATCTCTAGGGAAATTACAGCCTTTTTCCTATGTAAAAATGACCTATGAGGACATTGGCAATTTTAAAAATGTTACAGGAAGAAATGGAGACACTATAACAAAATGAAGTTTTTATTTCACTAAAAAATACTGGCCTATAAATAGAGATTGTCTTATTTTTGTAAAATATAATGAGATTCATGTTGTAGGCTGTAGAGCCAATAACAAAGAAGGAGAATAAGAGGGAAGATAATAAAGACAATAATGAGTATGCAGGGAAATTAAGTTTTTTTTTAACTTTATTCCAGTACTGCATTAAATAGATTTATACAAACCTATTGTGTGTGTACCAGGATGTATATGCTGTAAAATTATCACTTAATTTTTAGAATCCTAGAGGCCAAGTTAAGAAAACTGACATAAAAACAGATAATACTCGACTTACATTATTTCTATTTGGAATATTTATATTTTAAAACATCAAGTATTTTTTGCCACAATTCCACAAAGATATTCATTAGATTTATTTTTTGTTTTTAATAGAGCCCATTTAAGTACAGCTAAAATTCTTATTAGAATCTACCTAAATATAATACTAGGAATTAATAAATTTGTATGCCAGTACTCTAATTTGGGTACATAATCTATACAAACTAAAGCATTTTCTTTCAGATTCACCAAAAGTGTATGCCAATCTATCTATTTACCTATCACTTTTATTGCTTCCAACTATTTGAACTAAACATAAAAGGTGATGTTTTATAATTAAGAGTAAAAAAGAGCAATGTATCATAACTTTATATAGTAGAGCTCTCTGCTAATAACTTACCAAGTAACTTTGCATTCTCTGGTCCTCTTTCTCTTAAACTGGATGTGGCAGTCAAAATTGCACTAGAAACTAATGGTTCATTACATTCATAGTCATGGTAATATCTCCCAGAATCTGAAACAAAATAATTTTTAGATCTTAATATGAAAACAAATAAAAACTTGAAAAATATGATGAATGTTTGCATGAGATTACTTGAAAATACTTCAGGCCTACATTCCTAATATTTAGTTAAATTATTCATTGTCTTATTTTGATTTGAGCCGGCCCAATCCTATTAGTGTGAGATTAAATAGATTGAATAGTAGTAATTTCATTGGCGCAAGAAGTCGAAAGGTACCTAACAACACTGAGAAATGTATCTTGAAATTTAATAAAAATCTACTGCTTACTGGGCGTATATATTTCGACACAGAATAATTAAGACCGCAATATGAATAATAGTAATAGTATGCAAAAGAAACCCAAAATAAACGAATACTAACCTGCATCAGAATTTGTAATGCTATAACTAAGCAAAACAAACAAATAATACACAAAAGCACTCATCATAATTTCATTGCTATTAAAATTTGGTACTCGTACTACAGGTGTCTCGTATCAGTCAGAAAATCAAATAAAACTGTTTAATCGTTACGTTTTCGTTGCTAAAGAAATAATAATCCACCCAAACCAACAAGCCAGACCCGGACAACACCCCGAGCGAGTACGTTTTCAAATACCTCTTTTACCTCTTCATTTTTGTATTTTCTTGATTTCCTATTGGACAACAGCCAGAATTTCATAATATCCTCCAATAGGAGCGATGCCAGTTTTTGTTTCTTTTGTTAATTATAGCTTTTTTATCTCAATGGTTTTTAGTATTTGCCAGTTTAAATTTAGTTACACTTGAAATACTTGGTTTGTTCTTTAGACTACAGTACTACACCGTTAAGTGCAACTTGACATCTTAAAGCCTGGTTTACACGCTTGCCAAGCCTTGCCAAGCGGCAAACAGCCCCAAGCATCCGCAAAACTCGTTTGGCGTTTGAAAGGAGTTTACACGCTTGGGATGGGAACGCGTCAGTCTGCAAGATAGATCCAAGCGTCAGACACCGAAATTGTGACGACAATTACATTTGGTTTATAGTATTTTTATTTAAATCGTAAGAAGGGATTCAATTCCTGTATTAAAATAAAAAAAATCTGGTTGCCTGTAAAGTCGGTTTTACGGGCGAAGATTTTACGTGACAACGTCTTTTTCTCGGTAGAATATTTATTGATATGAATATAATTAAGTTGAAGGCATTTGCTCGTCCGTTTCCATTGTTTTGAGAGTGGTGATTCCTGTTGAACATTTGAAATTGAATGGATGAATTTTTAATTTTAAAGAATCAATTTGAAAATCAAAACACTTATTCAGATCGAAGGTTCAAATTTTTGCTAAATAAATTTGAAATTAATTAAAATTTGTAATTGTAAATGATGAAGTTGAAAATTAAAACATTTACTTAAATTAGATGTTAAAATTCTTGCTCAACACAGTTTAAATCAAGTTTTCTTATATCTGCCACTTTTTCTTAATATTTGTAATTTTAAAGAATCAATTCGAAAATCAAAACATTTATTCAGATCGAAGGTTCAAATTTTTGCTAAATAAATTTGAAATTAATGAAAATTTGTAAAATAATAATTAATTAATTAATTAATTTTAAACTAATAATTTACTTAACACTATCAACATTTATCAATAGTATGACATAACCTATAAACTCAGTTTCTCAACTTTTGTGTCAATCTAACAATTAATCAATCAATCATAGTTTACGATAATGAAATATCAGTGTACAATTATTTACCTTTATTGTTGTAGTTGTTGTAAATGACGAATCTAAGCACTCCACATTTTCACTACAGACACAGCTGACGATACTTTAACCACACGTGTGAACTTGTATTATGACGCTTTCTTGTTTTTCCAACGCCAAGAACGTTCGAGAAAGACAAAGACAGAGACACAAGCATGCGCCGATTCAATGCGCCTAATTCTCTAGTGCTGCGCGCGCGGCAGACCGATCATAGTTGAGTGGGAGAGAGACGCAAGGCATTCGGCGGGCCTCTCTCTCGTTCGGTGACTCATCGTAACGTTACCGAGCGTTACACTTTTTCATAAGTGACTCCCAGCCGCAACCTAATTTAAGACGTTGTCACGTCAAAAAAATGAAAATAGAATATAATCCAACAACAGCCAGCTATAGAAATAAGAAATCATAAACAAAACTAAACAATTGTCTCAAAAAATAGTTTATATTCAGCCTCGATTTTTTTCTGATCGGTGTAAAATGGTAATTGTAACATAGTAAATTTATACGGACCTATTTCTTACTCAATAAAACTTTAATACTATGGTGGCCTCGTGGTGCAATGGTAAAATTACCGACTGCGGAATCAAGGTTGGCGGGTTCGATTCCCATCTTAGCACAAATATTTATGACTATGCAAGAATGTTAGTATGGCAACTGGCTGTTGTTCTATTTCTATATGTATGTATTTACAATAAAAGTATTTATGTAATACAAGCATTTAGTTGCTTTAACAACAAGACAACACAAGAACAAGAGCGCGCCGTGTGTATTGTGACCAAGATATTATTATTAAGTTAAGATTACTGAGTTAGTTTACTGGTAATGCTCGAGGAAGGAAAGATACTCGTCATTTGACCAGCTACTCATTTTTTATTTTGTCCGTACAAGCGTTACTCGCCGCAAGATCACAATGCCAACTGACTGAACGCGGACCAACATGTGAATGCGTCGCAAGCGCTTGCCGCAAACGCCCTTTGATCTGCGTCAAAAAACCGACACTCGACTAGATCGGAAACAAGTGCCCACAAGCTCACGCAAGCCAAGTCAAACGCCCTCTTTACACGCTTGTGATTGTTGGGGCTTGCCAAGGCTTGGCAAGCGTGTAAACCAGGCTTAATATTTAAAGTGGTATGAATAAAATGATTAATGGTTTAAAATAGGGTTCAAGTAACTTCCTGTTATAACTTTTTTGTGATATGCAATACGTGTTATTTAACGCTGATGAAATAAATTCCTACGAAACGAAACTACCCTCTATTTTATGAAAGCTAAAAATTTACATATCGTGAAATAAACAAGTATGAGCACACTTGTGTGTTGTGTTGTTGTTAAATCTTGTGTTGAAATATTTATCAATTACTTAATATAATAATATTAGGTAAATGATAATTTATGCACTGACTCACTCAATTGACCAGTAATCATTTCAGCAAAAACCTTAATAAAAATGTAGTAAAGTCTGCTAAAAGGGCCTGCTCCCGTGGTTGTGAAATAAATAAAAGATTGGAAAGAAAACTTGGAAATTTTCTAGCTCTGTGATCGATAATTTATTTATAACAGAATTGTATTGGAAAATAACATTTTTCGTTCGTTATATTGAACCGAAGTGTTCGTACGGCTTGTATATTCAAGGAAGTTTGTAATAAATTTTATAAAAACAAAATAAAATATTGCGGTGCGATTTAGACACTTTATAGCCATTAATCCCGTTACACGCATTTTAATTTGCCACGTTTTCTCGACAACTTAAGTCTAATTTAAAATGAAAATGCCATTGTCTGTTTAAAAGTATAAAATATATCAAGTAAGGTAAGCGTATGTTAATCACTTCCAATTACATACATAGTGAATCATTGATGTTCATCGTTTGAATGACATCAGACAAACCTTTCAGAAGTAAATAACGGATCTCTTTAAAAACATTTACCCTATGGATAGAGTTGTCTGCAGATAAATTTAATTAATTATTATTTATAAATTCACATAATTTATTTAAGAATTTATACACATAATTTATTTATTTATACATATAAATATATTTTAATTATGTTTAGGCTTGACCATAACCATAATATCAATCATATTCACTTTAAATTGAAAAGTTTGAAAACAATTGATATTATCAAACAAATTCTAGTATTTAGACAGAATATTAAGATGCACTCCTGTTTAAATTTCAGAGCCTGTGTGATTTTTATTGAGTTGTCTTCATCATTAATGATTAGGAAATTTAATATGCATAGATACAATTTAATAGTTCTAGTAATCAATAAATTAACACATTAGTATTTTCAATATAATTGATTAAGGATTTGATGGGTACAATTAAATTAATATGTATTGTTAACTAATCTGTAATATATTACATAAAATTTCTGTTTTTTGTTATAAATTAATTACCAATTAATATTGGTCCACAGCTCTCTGTATATTTTCAATATATCCTGAGAATAATATTGAATGGATCAATATGTAACTAAACAGTTTAGAATTTATTTTACAATTTTTTTTTGCTATAAAATTCAGACTGTTTAATTCTGCAGTTTAATTTAAATTACAGTATTTGTTCTTAACATATATGTGTGCATTTACTTGGAATTCTATATGTAAATAAAATTGTGTCTGTAAACAAAATTTTGAATGTAGTTGTCACAAAAATATTACAAAATTAGTCGACCATCTTCTCCTGTGAAGTGATCTTTTTGACTTTTATTACCTATCACAGGAGGTAAAGTAGTCTATAGTGTCAGTGAGTAACATGATAATTATTTTATGTACACATCAAATTTACCTTAACAGTAACCATGTCAAGCATGTCGGACCGTAAGGCGGAGCTGGAGCGTAAGAAAGCTAAGCTCCAAGCTCTAAGGGAGGAAAAAGATCGCCGCAGAAGAGAGAAAGAACAAAAGGATGCTGAAGAAGCATTGGTATGTGCACATATTACAAAAAATACATATTGAATTAATAAATTTTATTGTAATGAAGTTCCTTACGGCAGGCTTGGAGGGGATAGGGATTTTGCTGCTCGACCGAACTGAAAAAAATGTGATAGTAAAACCGTAAGAAAAAATCCGTGGGAAAAAGTGCGTGGAATAAAACCGTTAAATGAGACGTGCGCAGGCGCGGTTTTTTATTTCTATTTTTCTATTTCTATGTAATTTTATGTTGTCAAACAAAAATAAAGAGACATATTTTGTTATTTTAGTTGATAATTTGTATTACGATGTTTTTTATTTTAAGTAATTTGTATCTGTATTTTTTTATTTGTATGTGTATCTGTTCCTAAAATACTGAATTTCCTAAATACTTTCTTGTACTTAAATAAAAACTAATCAGCAAAATTTAAGAGAAAAATCAAGAAAACCTACATAAAATTGAGCACGTTTTTTTTTTAAATTTGTGTCGATTCTACGTTAGCTAAAGGAACTTCGTTCCTACCTGGTGTCCCACGACACCACATCATTTTTTCTTTAATAAATTTCTATCTGTATGTTTTTGAGTTATTTCACAATAGTGCTAGTAAGTCCATTCAAAATATCCATGGTACTAAAATATAATTTAATAATTTTATAATTTAATAATTTAACTTCATACCAAACCCTTGCATAGTAATATGAATGGACAGAGAGAATGCCATTAGACTTGTGCTCGATGCACTGGAGTTTAATGCAGAAGTAGCTTGCTTGCTTGTTAATAATCAATATCTAATTTCAGCAACGTGCCTCTGCTGCATCCAGTTTGGACAGTCGTCGTGACTTGGATGAAATGCTGTCTTCCCTAGGTGTGGCACCTGTAAAAGATGTGCTATCTTCACTTTCTTCTATGACATCTTTGACACCACCACAGACAGCATCTCCAGATGCAAGTCTACCACACACTGATAAGTCCAGTCTGCCTTCTCATGGGTAATCACTGTTATTAATTTATACACTAAAAGCTAATGTTTATATTTTTATTTGTAGATTATCTTGACTCTCATTCTAACTATATTTGTCCAGTGGTAGAGCAGTCATAATTTTCTTGATTGCTTCTTGCATGGCAATATGCTTCCAACATCTATTGACTATTGAGTCTGGACATATTATTGCCTACACATTTAGGGAATTTAAGGTGTCAAGTTATATTAAATGTCAAGTAATAATCAAGAATCGAGTATAGTATATAGTAATAAACATTAATTTTAACTTTCAGAAGTCGCACTGCTAAAGCCCCGGCACTACAAGTTGTCTCTGTACAATCCACAGACATTCCACCCAAAGAGAATGTAACATATGCCAAACAAACTCAGACTACTGCATCTGGTGTCACCGAGTTGAGAGATGGTAAGGTTTTCTATTGTTATGTCAATAAATTGATTTCATAATTTTTTATCTTGTTCAAAACTAACAGAGTATTGTAGAGACATTGTAATTTTATTAATTCTAAAGAATCGTGAAATTACTTACCTAGCAAGTAATTGAGAGTGAATCTTTTCAGTACCTTTTTATAGTAAGGATTTTATTTTATTTTGTAAAGTATGATAGTCTTGGGATAATCATTTGTGTTTAAATTTTCATTTTGGGATTACAGTTTTTTGTTTTCTGAGTGTTGTTACCACTTTTGTAAGTTTTATGAATATATGATTAATAACTCTGGTGTAAAATTTCAATAACATGGGACTTGGATGTTTTTAAGTGTGTAATAACACTAATAAATTAATATTATGTGTTTGAGAAATGACATACTTTGAGTTATTTGGCATTTTTATTTGAGAAATAATGAACTTAACTTTGATGTCCGGGTGACGGTGTAACTGTACTAAGTCATTTGCAAATATTAATATCAGATAGTATTAAGTGATTTGATTGATCATACTGAGAGACTATTAATATTTAAAAGTTCAAATGTGGCCATGTGGACAATGGGAATTTCTAATTATTTTTCTATATTGAATATTTATATCACTTAAGTCAGAATATGTATTAACAGGCTGGACAGCAGGACAAACACCATGGGTTTGTGTCTATCCCCATCCAATACCAATACATTCAATTCAATTTATTTTTATGATGTACATTGATGTTAGTGTAGCTTCTGGTTGTTCAATTAGTATGTATTAACAAAAAATCGGTTGTTGTACAGTCGGTTTATTGACGATAGTTGAATGTGACAACTTCATAAGAAAATACACGCATAAAGAAAATTTTGATTAAATGATGACAATTAACAAAAATAAAATTTTAATTAAATTAGCTCAGAGCAAGATAATGTCGCATGAGTCATATTTTTTCCTGCGTGCAGCCGGCTCCATCAAATAAGGCGGTATCATG
Source organism: Euproctis similis (assembly GCA_905147225.2). NCBI lineage: Eukaryota > Metazoa > Arthropoda > Insecta > Lepidoptera > Erebidae > Euproctis > Euproctis similis. Next base: position 20,499,474 of record LR990115.1, on the reverse strand, counting down.
TTAAAAAATATAAGTTTGTTATTTCTAAATTGAAATCGAGACAATGCAATTTGAAATTGTATATGTGATGCTTGGCAATATATACTCAGTACTGGGTGATATTAATAGCCTTGGCCTGGAACTAAACAGCGTGTCTGAATTGTGTCCAAAAAAATATTATAATAGAGAATAGCATATGAATAGAATATATTGTCTGTACGACCACTTATCATAAACAAATTTCTCTAGAATTTTAATGTGAGATATGAGTGTGTTCTTTTTTCTTGTTGGCATATTTGCAAATGATACAAGGTCCTTTTGTAACCAATGACATCTGTAGTCTGTTGTGTAACAGTATTTACTTTTCACTCATCCCCTTTAATTTTGCCTTGAGTATGCTGTTTCAATTTATTTTGCGAAAAGAATTCAAGACAATAATATGCCTTGGGCATATTTTTATTGGCAAGGATTGTTAATGTTCTATCATGCCATTATCATTTGAATGCTTGGGCTTATTGCCATACATCGGATCTTTCCAAACCCTATATATAAATAACTCTAAAAAGTGTTGAATAAGTCTTTGGAATGGTCGAGAAAGTCTTGATGGAATGCTCTTGGTACTATCAATATCTCCACCATTTTTGCATGTTAAAAAAAACATAATGCAATGACAATCATTTAAATTCATTATCAGAAATGACAAAACTACCAAATTGAAACAGCATAACATTTTGCCGAGTACCTACTTTTGTATATTTTTTTTGTTTGTTACAATTTCCCAGCTTAACATGTGGTGTCTTATATCATATCACCTGTGTTCACAATTTATATAAATAAATCAAAAAGTAAATACTGTCATGAGATATGTGGTGCAATGTTTGTGTTTGTGCTACCATAAAAAAAGGCTGCTCTTCCAATGCATCACCGCTTGCAGGATACATGGAGGACTGGTGGCGGCCGCGGAAAGGTAACTTAATAACCATTATTTTATGTTCATTTTACACATCCACGAATATGTGATTAATTATGCTTTTAACTTTAGAATATGGATTAGCTATATCTTCTCTCTCGTCTTATTAAATAATTAGGTTTACTCAAAACCTCTAAATTAAACCTCTTTTAACTTCAGTTTAACGGGATGTATTGATAAAAATTTAGGCTATTGGGTTCACAAAATATTGATCAAAGATAGGAAAGCGCTAGATGGCGTTATTAAATAATAATGACATACCACGCTAAAACCTAGTTAATTGCTGTACAATTATAGGTAAAATTTACTCAAAAATAAAAATCAAAGAATATGAAAGATAATTTAAATATATGTTGTCACTGAAGGTAGTTAACTAAAATTTAAAATGAATATCTGACGGTAATTCTATAAAAGTGTGAAGTCTCGACGTCTTTGACTATGCATTAACAACGAAGTGAAGCCATTCAAAGAACAAAAATATATGTTCACGCCTATAACGCGCGAAGGGGTAGACAGAGACGATAATATGGCACAATGACTCATTGGTCCCGTCACTACCATCAACATATTCGTGGAAATATTTAGTATTTTAATTATGTTTACATTTTGATTAAAAATAAATGGCATGCATCTGTTTTTCTTTGTTTATTATTTGAAATGGAGTCGCGCCTCAAGTTATCAATTTGTAATAAAGTATAGTTGTTGTAGTAGCGGATTTCTTGTTTTATTTACAAACAAAATATGATTCCATTTCAAATAATTGTAACTAATACACTCTGAGTTTATTGTGTTTAAGGATGTAGCCAGGAACGAAAATTAAATTTCGCTTTAAAAAACTAATAATTCATATTTGATATTTTATTTATTTATTGTGTTTCCGCGAATTAATAATGATTTATTAATTCTGAAGCGACAAATCGCTTTCTTTTAGGCCTTTCAGACCACCGGTTTATTTTTAAAACTTCACTCCTTTTTTTTTCGGAAACAGCTCCTCGGTCCCGACAGGTCGGATTATTAGTTCCGAATAGGAATAGGAAGCGGAACCATATTGTCAACAATATGTATCACACAATCCGATAAGATTTTCGTAAAATCCTAATGATTTTGATTGAGAGTATTTTGTTCAAGACAAATATATCCAATTGTATTATATATGTATTTGGTACTGGCTATACCCTGTTTTATATTGTGTGCATGACCCACAGAGCGTGTGGTTTTTACTTTGGAATTAGCGTCACAAATAAATCAATGAAACTAAATTGTTTTCAAGTAAGGAATTGGACGCTCGTTTGAAAGTATAAAGGCCGTGGACTCGAGAATAGCGGCGCAAATCATAACAGATATTAAATTTAACTCAGTTCAAATATATTGTACAGTTGGCCTTTAGTATTGGCCTCGTTTGCCGCAAACATGTAGGCCGGGGCCTTAATGCATGTTCTCCACAAACTAAATTGACTAATAAATAGACATATTCAACCCATTGTGAATACCATCATATAAACAAATAAAAAAAAAACATTTTAATTATTATATTTGTGTAAATATATAGTGTAATGTATTATTTTCTTTTTATCTCTATGTGACCACCACAAAGATGTGACTGACAGAATATTTTAATTTTTTTGTCCCTTTCTAGCACACGCAACCGATTATTACGGTAAGTCATTATTCCGCCAGGTCGCTTTCTGTCGTTACCCCCTAACACTCTTTTTGTCATTTCGGTTAACACGGTGTCGGTTGTACATTAGTCCTCATCTCGGTCTAGATTTGTATATATATTTTAGTCTAGGTTGTCCTTACTGTCACGCTTCTAGATTATTTCCTACTAACATCAATAGGTTCGGTATTCAGATTACTTGATAAATTTTTCAAATTATGTTTTCGAGCATCATTATCATCCTTTTTTATCAAGAAATCTGTATAAAGTTTTAGTACTAGAAAAAGGGGGGGTGTTGAGTGACAACTCAAATGAAACATCATTATTTGATGCACTAATTGTGAACACGGAATTGTGGCCTTCCAGAGTTCTCCACTGGGCCTCCATTCAGGAGGCCTTAATAACGGCCGCAAAATATTAAGAATATAATATGTGTATATCGAATATGGTGGTAAAGGGGTCGCCGTATCATTTCACGCTGTCTTACCCTTCGGTCAACTAACATACACTGCACAGGTATTAACACAATACGAGCGGGCGTGTTGCGTCACACATTTACCGGTACACGTTCACCACCGGCCACTTACGACATGTCACTATTCAACACTTTACGACAATGGGCTTGAATTTGAATATTACATTTTACTATACCATAATATCTATATTAAATTACTGACTAGACCTTAATTTTCAATACTTTCGTATAATTAATATTATATTTAAATTTCAACATCTGTTAATTTCAATAATACTTTTCAGTATATTTAAATTATTTTCTAATATTATAATTATCTATTCTTAGAAAGTCTAATATTAGAAATCTTTCCTCTACTTATTCCCACTGCCCGTTTTACTAACCATGCCACTCATTCGAGCACTGAGTTACAGTATGAATGACAAATGACCTGTGCTGAATTACGACGTGTCTGTCATTCATCCGCACTGAATTACAGTATGTATGACAAATAGCCCGTGCTGAATTACGACGTGTCACTCATCCGCTCTGAATTACAGTATGTATGACAAATAGCTCGTGCTGAATTACGACGTGTCACTCATCCTCACTGAATTACAGAATGTATGACAACTAGCCCTTGCTGAATTACGACATTGGTCATAACTCGCTAGCGGTGTGTGACGATATATGTGAGACGCAACACGAAACGGTCATGCTGTACAATATATAAGCACTAGAGCTATGTCTATGTATAGTTTGATTTTGTTTAAATATATATATTATGGTCGAAAAATACTGACATTGTTTTTTGTTTTTTTCCTCCCTTTTCAAGATGAGTACAATCTAAACCCGGGTTTAGAGTGGGAGGACGAATTCACAGGTAGGTTTCAATTCCGAATCATACAAACAATCATTTTTTTATTAACTAAATATAGCCCTTCGTAGAGCCTGTGCCCATCACCTAGCATGTTTTATTGTCTTTTCCCATCTTTTTCTATATTTAACGCTATTTATTATAAATGCTAACAATATGTAAGCGTACACATATATGTATCTAACTAAGTGTGCAGTTTTAATACAAGAAGATCCGTGTTGAATGTAACTATGATTTTGAGCTCGGATTTTTACAGTATTTGTGAACGTCTTAACTATTTTTTTTTTTCTTTAAAGCTGCTACTGATTACTCGCCAATTCTTGTATTTCATTGCATACTATTTTGTGTTTAGTTTTGATCATATTATTTACATTTACTACATAAATTAATCCCGCATGTGACAGAAATACATGTTGTGTATAAGTATGCATGACCGAGACATGAGTCATTCATATTGTTTTTTTTTTCTATTTTATTATTATTTATATTTTGATTTTTATATAAACAAAAATTACCTCTCTTGTGGAGAGCTCGGGAAGAATTTGGCATTTAATTTGATGTTCCAAGGCTTTCTGTCACCAGATTATAACGCTTTTAGGTATTTGTGTGTTTTAGTTGCACATATCTAAGGACTTAGTTTAGTTTAGACATTTTTTTTCATGAGTAGTTCATTACAAATATTTTGATATATCGCTTTTATGTGTTCTTTTTGCTACCCTTTCAGTTTCTCTCAAATGTAAATAATGAAAATATACTAACGCTAAAATTAAAAACTAAAATTTTGTCTTACAAAATATGATATAATGGTGTGAATCTCTGGGAGTGTATAGATGCAAACTCATAAAAATAACTTCACTCTCAGGGTGAAATTGAAAAGAAATGATACAATTAAATATGTATTTAAAGTAAGTCATAAAACAAGCATTAGTTGTTTGGCTTGACAAATATCAAGGGTGAAAAGTCTATAAGTACCTTATAAATAAAAAAAGCGTTTTTGAGAAACTGAAAGATTTCCGAGAATATAGTTACAGTCATATAATAATAAAATTGAAACAATTAATTCTTTTAATTTTAAAATTGATTGATTGAAAAAACAACGTTAATTGAACCGATATTGAAATGTCTTACGCCAATTTAACACTTATTTTTCACTGTGTAACATTTTATGATACCTATGAGAATTACTATATTTTAATTTGCACTCTGTAATAGTAGACTTATATATTTATTAGCTGATAAATGATGATTAATCTCATTATGATGAATTATTATGTAAAATAAACTATTTTTTTATTGAAATAACTGCTTTCGCTCATAATTATATAATTGTTTCAAACACATGCTGTAACTGTTATCTCATCATCTGTAGCTATATTCTAGAATAGAAATTTAATTTGTTCTATTACCAAAATAAATATAACAGATTGAATTAAATTAATTAATAGTTATTTTGCTTTCAATAGCTAATATAGACGATATTATTACATTATAATTACAATACATACTCATCTTAGGGTCAGTCCATTAATCACGTGATGTTTAGAAAAACTCAGAAAGAAAAACTCTTATATAAGGTATCTCATACTTATAAAAAATCTTGTTTTCCTTGATTGTATTAGAAACATTCTATCTAATATTATTGTCAAATATCCATATTTTTTTTAAATGTCACGTGATTACTATAAGATCCCTTATTACAGTGAAACTTGGTTAAGTGGGACCTGGATAAGTGAGAAACCTCCATAACTGGAACTCATGTTGAGGTCCCAACACTTTGGCACTGAATTACCTCTGTTAGTGGGACGAGGTAAACCTCTATATCTGGGATTTGTTCTTTCGATTTATCATCATAGATAACATTGTTTGTTTACTCATTCTTATTCTACCCACAAATTCCATACGTAATTCCAAGTACGTAAGTACAAATTTTGAGCTTCAATTACCTTCAGTTTTAGTTTCGCTTTACTATCATACAGATGTTTATTAGAAAAATGTCAAAACGAAAGCTACAATCGTTATCATTACGTGAAAAACTGAAGTTAATATCCGTTTATGAAAGGGGGAAGACACGCGAAGAAGTTTGTGCCGAATTTAATGTGCCAAAATCTACTCTTTGTTGAATAATTCAGAGTAAACATAAAATTGAATCACAATGTTCTGAAGGACAAGGAAAACTAAAACGTGTACGTTTATCAGTATATCCTGAACTTGAACAGTGTACAAATGAGACCTGATGAACCTGTATAAATGAGACAGATATTTATTTATACCTGTATATCTGAGACACTGGGTAAGTGGAATACCTCTATAAGTGAAACGACATTGCAGGTCCCTTGATGTCTCACTTAACCAGGTTTCACTGTATAAGGTTGTACGTATAAAATGTGAATAGCATGACTAATTTTAGTACGAGCTAATGATACCTAATGTTTTCCGCCTGGATCTTATTCTCTCCTGCTTGCATTAAACAACTCTAAAACCATTTTCAATAAATAAAAAAACTTAAGGTATAATTTTATGTGATATCGTTAAAAATGTTTTAGCCAATAAGTTTGCCAAGGGTGCGTAAAGAGCGTGTAAAAAAATAAAATAAAAAAAATAATTATAAATTTTGGATGGAAAGGTTATAATTAGTTTAATAGGTACATATTAGTATAATATGTACCTATTTTTGGAAACTCCTTGGAGTGCTATTCACTATTTCATCCGTACTCATCCTACTGCTATACTTACTCAATGCGTGAGCAGCTTTAATTTAACACCGATAAGGCTCTGCTGCCTGTTTGAGTTTAAAATGTGTAATTGATTTTAATAAATATATAGTTTGGTTAACGAAGGCTTGCATTTATTTCTTAAATAATTATTCTTTGTCATGGTATAAATGAATGAATATCCATATATATGCCGGAATTACAGTTAATAAGTTGTTAATTGTAACATGTGTCAAATATTCGTGTTAGAATACATATTACCATTATCCAAAGCTTATCGTTAACTTACTTGGCATAATGCTATAGAAGTTTTGCCATTACTAATGTGGCTTGTATCTATTAGACGATATTCACATGATATATTCCTCCTTGTCGATTCACAAAGCTGCTAACGTATGAGAAATAACTTTAAATTTATCCTATGCTAGGCCTCATTCATCCACAAGCAAAGTAGCTAGAAAGTAATAGCTATACCAGTAGTGCGTATGTCTTTCATCATTTTTTCTTTCTAATCAACTCATTGCATTAAGAAATATTCCATGAAGTTAAATAACGAAATAATATTGGTTAAAATTTCTATAGTTACTTTCTTTTTTTTCTGTGATCAATTGTATAACTTCATGGAATTTTGTTTCAAATAAAGTACGTCTGGTTTATGATTACGATGCGCATTTAACGCACTTGTTTTTGTTTATTTAATTGACGTCAATTAAGTCATGAATATTGACGAAGGAGTTAAAAGTTTATCCTTTTTCATCCCTTACCAAAATTATCATAAAAAGAATGGTAATAATAAATTGTCTCATGGTGGGGTTAATTTCGTTTACAAACAAAACATCAAACAAATAAATCAGGCGTACAAAACAAGTTCACACACCATCCCGGCAAGGGCCATTCTTATTCACCGTCCAGTGCTTACATTCGACGGCGACGGCGCTCGGCAAGGCGACGAGGAGGATGCTGCGTTCCATGGCAAGCTTCCACCTGGAATACTGCCGCATGGACTGCCCACTGTCAAGGAAGTGCAGCCGGCTATCACCGATGCACCACAGGAGAAAAAAGAGGAAGAGAAGGAGAAGAAAGGTTAGTGATTTTTATGTCTGCCACCTTGTTAAGCAACTCACATTATTTCGTTCTGACGTGATAATGAGCATTGTTTAATTTATGGAGTTGTAATAATAATATTTATAAGAATTAATAGACATCTCTAGGGCTCTTGGAATGTATGCCGTTACTTTACTGTTTGGAAATACTGGCTTGCTGGCTGGCTACTTGGAAACATTGGACTCTGACATCCTGAGATGTCAGGCCATAAAGTATAAACGATTTGCGTTCTAATTATGTATTATCGTGTTCAGTTCGGGAGCTGAGCGCGGACGAGAAGCAGACCATCATGCTCTCCTCAGAGTTCCAGCGGTTTATGAGCCGGGCAGGAAGAGTGATCGAGCGTGCGCTGGCCGAATCCGTCGACATATACACAGACTACACCGGCGGCGGGGACAACGAGAACGCATTGTGAGTGCACTCTCATAGCTCAGGCAAATAATATAGTAAATGGTGATTTGAAGTGATATATGAACTGTGCGGGGCAGAGACGACAAGTCGGACGCGAAGCTGTCGCTGGTGCGCACGTTCCAGGACGAGCGCTGGTCCCGCGGGCGCTGCGTGACGTGCGTGGACTGGTCGGCGGCGCACCCCGAGCTCATGCTGGCCTCCTACTACAACAGCGACGACGCGCCGCACGACCCCGACGGCGTGTGCCTCGTGTGGAACACCAAGTTCAAGAAGACCACGCCCGAGGACGTGTTCCACTGCCAGTCGCCCGTCATGAGCGCCACCTTCGCCAGGTACCGCGCCGCTACCCACCCTCTCAATCATTTCTTTGGTGAAAGCGATGGTCACGTAATCATTTTGTCGATACAGGTTCCACCCGAACCTGATCCTCGGCGGCACATACTCTGGGCAGATCGTCCTGTGGGACAATCGCGTACAAAAGCGCACGCCAATACAACGTACACCGCTGTCTTCGCTCGCGCACACGGTACGTACACATTGGTTTCAGATATTTTCGGTCAAATATTAATTTCTATACCCTCGTGTTCAAATACGGACATGTAAAATTTTGATTTATTTTTCTTTCTCAAAAATTATGTGTGACAGGACCTGATCAGGTTATGAAAGTGTGTTTAACATGGAATACTAAGTAGATTGGATTTCGTTTTAATCATTTCTTTCTTAAATTAAAGAAATTTATAAAATGGTAAATTTCTGTGACAGCATCCAGTGTACTGTCTGTCAGTAGTGGGCAGTCAGAACGCCCACAACTTGATCTCAGTATCCACGGACGGCAGGATGTGCTCGTGGTCCCTAGACATGCTGTCACAACCGCAGGAAACTCTCGATTTGCAACATCGACAGAGCAAGGCCGTCGCTGTAACATCCATGGGCTTCCCCCACGGAGATGTTAACAATTTCGTGCTCGGTAGTGAGGATGGAAATATATATACAGGTGGGTTGTTAAATCTATTAATGTACAATCATGATATCGCTACTGTTTACCGTTTCTTTATTTATATCACCTGCAATTGTTTCTACACCACGTTTCAAAATGATTACATTTATTAAATTTAAATTTAATTTGGTGATCATGTCAATAGTGTGCGATGTCTAGCCCAGAGCGCCCTAATCTTGATCGGATCGCTTTTGCCCGTGAGGATAGCTAGCGTCCTGTCGCTGCAAATACATGTGTGTGTGTGTGTGTGTGTGTGTGTCTTCACAGATGAGTCTTCCTAGTCGCGGCTTATGCTCCTGTCAGCTTCATCTCAAACTCGAGAAGTTATGGGTACCTATAAAGGAATATTTGCATTTGGCTGAAAGGATGTCCTTGTTCCATATGTTTACAGGCGAGTGAATGATGCTGGTAAGCAAATCGTGGACGAATACTGGGAACGGAACCTTCTCGTGTCTTACACAATATTCCGACATGTATACGTAGCATGTATAAGTGTGAATATCATAACAAAAGATTTGGTAGATAGACGCTTCCAAAACTCCACAGAAGGGACACAAGAATCTAAAGGGGTCCACTCTTGATACGGACCACCGGCGAGAGCATTTCGGAAAACGAGAAGATAAAGTGTGAAAAACTGGAAGATGAAAGTGTACAGAGTATATGTGTGGACCTCTAGGTCTGTCTCTGAGTCTGGTCTATCAGACTCACAAACTCGAGTCTCTCTGGTTTAGGTGTTGACGAACGGTGGGGGAAAATGAAATAAAGTACCTACAGTGTAAAGATACATAAGGTACTGAGATGTGATAACTTGTGGGAAGCGGATCTTAATTCCAGTGTAGAACGAAAGAAACTGCATCAGAATGTTAGTCTCTGATGATAGTCTGTTTGACTTTTTGATAGTCTTAGTGAAAAGGTACCTAATGGTTGGGATCGATACGAAGTATGAAATATGCAGCATCAATTGATATAATGTTTGCTGGAATGATCAAACAAGGTACCTGTGTCCGGGACGCGTTCCTGACCTTCAGAAATCTGTGCTGGAGGTCGGAGGGAAATTTCTTATGGACTGGAGGCACGCTGGCATCGTGATCTTATTTGAAGGTTAGGTATAGTATACACTGCACCAGCTACTAGGCCATTTATTTGATCAGATTAGCAGCGAAAGTGTATGGGAAAATTGTTTTTTTTTTTAATAATATCTTGGACACAAATCACACAGCGCCCTCTAGTTCCAAGCTGAGCAACTAAATGCTTGTGTTATGGATACTAGATAATAGTCCGAGAGCTGGCACCAATTTTTGGGTAGGTATTTGAGGCAAGCTGAAAACTTGTTATATACCTCTCCTATTATATCCCAACACGGAATAGCAGACCTGGCTGGTGAATAGCGGGGCTAAATCAACCCCTAAATTTTTAAAAATATTATTTTTTTTTTCCAAAAAAATATATTTGAGGCAATACGCAATTTATATATGTTGCAGTGTAATACTTAATGTATATGAAAAAAAATAAGCCAGACGATTTAATCGGGGCTTTGATATTGCCAGAAGCGCGCAAAAATATTTTGAAAAAAATTATAAAAAATGTATTTGAGGCAGCTTGAAATTTTAATGGAGTGTTATTTATAATTAAAAAATAAGATTCCCAAAAAGACAGATCATTTCGGTGGGACTTTCTACCTGCCAGGTGATCAAACAAATAATGGATAGTTACGAGCCTGCGGGGCTATAGACAAGCTGTAGTGTGAGAAAGAGCGCATATCGACAGCTATCATCGTTCTTGCTCGTCACGTTACTATTGGCTCTGGCGAGGCCACGTGACTTACAATATCCATGAGGTTTCTACTCAGAATTTCGGAGTAAAAAATATAAAATTTTCATAAATTGTACTAAAAAAATTTTTGGATGAAAGTGATTGTATTGATTTACGGGTGTTAAGGGTACATATATAATCTCTGATTTTTTTATCATAAAAAAATATTTATTTTGTCAGTTTTAATCCGAATATAAACGTAATGAATTGACTAAATATCTCTTATTTCCGCAAAAACATCCATTTTTTTAAGAGAAATTTTTTTTAGAAAATTTATTTTTCAACAATTTTAGTTACAAAAATTTTTGTATATGATCAATATTTTTGTCGCTGCATTAAAAAGTAAACATTTTTTTCTGGCAGTATTTTAAGTCAAAATTTATACGGAAATTAACTATTTTTTCATCTTAAAATTAATAGAGATAATGTATTAAAACATCTAATGATAAAAACATAACATTGTAAAACCAGATTTATTAAAATATAATTATTCTTAAATGTTACGATTATTTTAAGTACAAAAAAAATAAAAAGTGAATTCAATTTATCCCATGTCAGATATAAATTGTCATTCTTCGTCTATCGATTCTTCTTCATCAGAATGAATAAAATATATGGATTCATCAGTGTCAGATTCGGAAACCTCTGCATCATCTGTAAAAAGTAATATATACATATTTATTTATTTTTTTAATTTACCACAGAAATTTGAATGGAACAGTTACTAAAAATAAATCACTCATTCTCACCTGCAGTATGATTTTAATCATCGTTATTTTTATTTTCTTCATGAACAAACAGCGTCGAATACCAATTGCGGCATACACTCTCCGTCGAACCAGTGAAAATCTAATGCATCCTCATTAACTCACCATCCGTTTCTATTAGTTGTCAAAGAGCTGGGGAATCGCAAGTATATTATATATATTTTATATATATATGTATAGTATATATAGTATATATTTTTTCATCAAAGCTACAAAATTCTTATAACAACTTGTATGATAACCATCCGTAAGGTTAGGAATCACTGGCAAAACAATATCATTATATTTTAACCCATGATATTTACGGATTCCTAACACCTCTTGACTTTTTTGAAAGTTTTCTCCACAAAAGCAATCACTTTAGCACCATTTTTTTTTACCAATAACACAAACTAACTTTTCACTGGATATTTTCTAATTATTTTAGTTTCAAAACGTGTTACACCAAAATTTTTTTAGTACAAATTATGAAAATTTTATATTTTTTTACTCCGAAATTCTGAGTAGAAACCTCATGGATATTGTAAGTCACGTGGCCTCGCCAGAGCCAATAGTAACGTGACGAGCAAGAACGAAGATAGCTGTCGATATGCGCTCTTTCTCACACTACAGCTTGTCTATAGCCCCGCAGGCTCGTACCTATCCATTATTTGTTTGATCACCTGGCAGGTAGAAAGTCCCACAGAAATGATCTGTCTTTTTGGGAATCTTATTTTTTAGTTATAAATAACACTCCATTAAAATTTCAAGCTGCCTCAAATACATTTTTTATAATTTTTTTCAAAATATTTTTGCGCGCTTCTGGCAATATCAAAGCCCCGATTAAATCGTCTGGCTTATTTTTTTTCATATACATTAAGTATTACACTGCAACATATATAAATTGCGTATTGCCTCAAATATATTTTTTTGGAAAAAAAAATAATATTTTTAAAAATTTAGGGGTTGATTTAGCCCCGCTATTCACTAGCCAGGTCTGCTATTCCGTGTTGGGATATAATAGGAGAGGTATATAACAAGTTTTCAGCTTGCCTCAAATACCTACCCAAAAATTGGTGCCAGCTCTCCTACTATAACGGATAATAATACATATATACTTTTCTTTTGTAAATACATACTTATAATACATAGAAAAACACCCAGACGCCACACAAATATTCATGTTTGTCACAAATATTTGTGCTCGGGTGGGAATCGAACCCCCGACCTTGTTGCTGCAGCCGGTAGTTTTACCAATGCGCCACGAGGATCGTCGAAATTATTAAAAAGATGATGGTGGGGCTCAGGGATTATAGATCTCGAGAAAGGGTTTGACAGGGGGTTATAGGTGGTTTTGTAGGAAATACTCCCGGGCTGGGGTGTAACCGTGCAGAACTACACAACGTGTGTCTGTGTTGATTTCAATATTGGCGTCAGAAAGGGTTCTATGCTGTCTGCTCGGCTGTTCAGATACAAGTACAGATGAATGTACGGATGCGAGTGGGTAATCTAGTTGTGCGCTGCCTGTTTTATGCAGATGACGCCGCGTTTTTAGCCAAATCTCCATCAGAATGGCTTACAATTAAATGTGATGACAACGAAAGTTACGTTTTTATTTGAAAGGGAAGATACCACAATGAATCCAAGGATAATGGTTGATGATTTATTGCTGGAGTAGGTGGATCTTGAATGCGCATTTATATCTTAAATGTTGAAAGAAGAGTAGCGCCAGAAAACAGCGTAAATAGAGTATTGAGCATATATTTAGACGCAATAAAAATGTGAGCAGAAAAGCCATCCAAGCTATTCACAATCCTAACGCTAACTTATCGAAGCGGAAGCTACGTAAGTAGATATAGGGAGTAAGTTTGGAAAATTTTCATTCTGAAATTGGGGCACCCGTGATTTCAAGATTACTTAATGCTTTTTATCGGTAGTATTATATGGTGGAATATTGAACCCGCAGATACGAGGCAATGTGACGTTTCAGGTTGTCTGTACGGGCAGCGGGCTGGAGTGACTGAGTGCGTGGAGGCTCACGCGGGGCCCATCACGGGCGTGTCGTGCCACGCGGCCGCCGGCGCCGTGGACCTGTCGCATCTCTACCTCACCTGCTCCATGGACTGGTCCGTCAAGCTGTGGAGCCAGAAGGTAACAACTAATAAAACAAACATGTTTCATACATAAATGAATTACACTGTACTTCTATAATAACTTTGTCACTTTGTAGGAAAACAAGGCGTTATATTCGTTCGAGGACAGCGGCGACTATGTCGTGGACGTCCGTTGGTCGCCCACACACCCCGCCCTGTTCGCGGCGGCCGACGCCTCGGGCCGCCTCGACCTGTGGAACCTCAACCGTGACACAGAGGTATGCACCTGCTTCATTCTCTACATGCTCCAACAGTTGTAGAGCCACGCAGTTCGCTGCATTAATGCCTCTCAGAATATCGACGTAAAGTGACTCATGCAGCGGTGAAAGGAGTATCCGGAGACCAAACCCCTTCTCTTCTTGACTTTCGCTTCTGAGTCCTTCCCGTCTATTTTAAAGGTTGGCGACGCAACTGGCAAGTGTCCATTGGCGGCATTAGTAACTTACCATCACGCCCTGCTTGTTTGCCCCCGAATTTCATAAAAAATATATTGCTATCTAGCCTCAATTTGTCAATAGTTCAGCTGTTAAAATAGCGCACATGGCCCGTTGTAAGGTGAGTCGTGTGTTCCCAGGTGCCTGTGGCCAGTATCCAGGCGGAGGGTGGAGTGGCCTTCAACCGCGTGTCCTGGACACCGTCCGGCTCACACGTGACCGCGGGAGATGACGCCGGCAAGATCTGGGTCTACGAGCTGGCTGAGGTGAGTTCTTAATTGAGATCTATACTCAGGGGCACCTATTAGTGTTGAGCTCCTATCTGCAAGGCTCAATGAAAATTTGTTACTTTCATACTTAGAACGGATATTCCTTTAAGTAATGACATAATAATTAATCTTCTGAAATCCTACAATTCTGTGGCAATATATTTACGAAGATAAGTTACACATATTTACCCTTGGTGTGATATGCTATAACTATGAGCTTCATACGTTAAGGTAGAAAATAAAAATTTTCGAATTTCATCTAATATACTCGTATAAAATTCTTGTGTCACGGGGTGCGTTAATGAACTCCTCCGAAACGGCTTGACCGATTCTCATGAAATTTTGTGTGCATATCGGGTAGGTCTGAGAATAGAACAACATCTATTTTTCATCCCCCTAAATCACAAGGGTAGCTCACCCCTCAATATTTTTTTTAAATTTTTCGACATATTTCTGTTTCTTATTTTTTTTATAAAACGGGATACAAAAATACATACAACCCTAAATTTTCAACCCCCTACGGATCAACCCCTATTTTTTAAATTTTATTTTTCGGCAAGACAACGTTTGCCGGGTCAGTAAGTATATTATAAAAATGTCTGAATATAAATTCTTTAGTTAATTTCCTTTGCTTTTACAGCACGTAGCGCAGCCACGTCATGATGAGTGGAGTAAATTTGTATACACACTACAAGAATTGCGCAACAACCAGGCAGATGAGGAGACTGACCGGCTCAGTCTAGCAGCCTCCGGGCCATCCTCGCTCACCAGCCTCACCTCTCTAGCAAGCAATCCACTCAGATAACTTACCACTCGCTATCTACACATTACACCACCTTCTTAACATTTGGTTTGAATGACACCAGAATAACTGGCCACAGTTTGGGAAAAATGCTACTTTAAAAACCTAAACATTCATTATTGGCTACAATCTTCAGTGAGAGAATCCCTATTTAAAACCTTATGAATATAGATACTATTAGAATATTTATAAATATATAGCATATTATATCTATCCTACTTTTATTATTTAAATAAACTGTTAAAAATTGACTCAAGATTAAATCATTTTGAGCCAGCTTTATGGATGAAATAAGTACTTGTTTTCCTATATTGTTGCTATGCTAAAGTCTCGGTGGTCCAAGCTTCGAGCACCCCGCTTCTGAATCAAGTGGTCGTGGGTTCAAATCTTGGCAGACCAATGACTTTTCCAAGATAATTTCATAACTGATGTGTGATAAATATTGGTGACTGAAAACTTTGTGACTGGTATGGCAATAGCAATATATGCCACATTTATTCCATTTGGGATGTAAACATAACGGCGAGTTGAGGCTTAACAGCCACTACCTACACCTTTGTATAGAGAAAGGTGTGACGTTGTGTGGTTTTTGTTGCTATAGCATTTTCGGTTTTGGTAGAACCCCATAGGAAATTATACATGAGCTATCACATATTTATTTTCAATATATATAATAGGTTTGTTTGCCAATACTTAACTACTAGTGCCAGTGTCGGCGCAATAGTGATTCATGGAGTTAGACTAGACTTCTAAGATCAATTAAAGTACTGCCCTAATATCATTTTGATATATTCTTAAATACTTTTTAAAGACAGTTAATTTTAAGTTTATTATAATGATTAGTTACAGTTGCAAATAATCTCGCTAATATTTATTATGTACTTAGAGTAAATTTAAAATTAAACAGATATTGCTTTATTAGAAATGTTAAATAAAAATAAATAACATGCTTATATAAATGTACTTTTATTTTACTACTTATACAAATTGCTATAGATATACAAACAAAAATAACATTTTTTAGCAAATATAACACCACAAAATTAAAATAATTATTTTGTTTCTATGCTTTTACATCGAATCTTTGAAATTACCAACCAACCAGTAGTCAACCAGAGTATGATGACAGTGTGTTTGTTTGTTTTGTCTTTACAAAAAAGGTAATAATTTTACTTCTTTATCAATATTGCAAATTTCATTTATTTAACTTTGAACAAGCTAGGGCTTAGTGGATAGAATTGCAAATATACTTATAAGTGCTACATGTTTTCCTACCAAAGCTTTATTAATTCCAATTAGGATAAAATGGTATGGCAACTTTTCCTTTGGATAAATTAACTTCTTCCCAGCATGTGCATTGTAATGTTTTCCTGTCCATGATGTCTGTATATATCTTGCCATCTAGATGGTCCATCTCATGCTGAGCTACTCTTGCTGCCCAATTTTTAAATATCCTTGATACATTCTCTCCCAGCTCATTTTGGCCTATAATAAAATTTACACAAGATATCAGGATATCTGCATAATCAGTCTTGTAACTGTAACTTATACAATTGTTCTAGTAAGTATTGTTCTAATAATTCTGAAAAATATGACAGATATTTTATTACTAGAAAAATTTTGTGTTAATATTTAACTTGACGATGTGACAAATCAAGTATTGTTACAATAATTTAATAAGTTCAAAACAAATCTATACCTGTGATTTCAACAACTTTATATCTGGCTACCTCAGCTGAATATCCCTGAACACTTTCACATCCTTCAATGTGTACAATTTTTTTATAGTCAACCACTTTCATCATGGGGTTTATAAAAACCTGAAATTGTAAAGAAATATTATGATATCTATGAAAGTTTTTAAATGGATCTGACCTTAGTGTTCATTAGAAATCACACTACTAGTAATATAAAAAATTACTTACACAACATACGAAAACCACTTACAGTGAAAGGTATAGGTTCCATACCCTGCATTTGGACTACCTCCTTAGGGATTGCTGAAATTTGGTTAGCTGTAAGTCTCATGACGAATATCCGTAAATTAACACCAATTTGAACTGCAGACATTCCCAGACTGCTGTAGTTTTTGATGACATATTCTAGTTTCTTAATTATTGTCTGTATTTCATCAGTTTTTATTTTATCAATAGGAATGGGTTCTGAAACTCTACGCAATCTTGGATCACCGATTTGCACGACATGTTGGAAAGGTGGATTAGATTTGCCACGCGCAGGAGACAATCTAGCGTACCAGTTCAATATTTTTCTCGTAACACCCATGAAATCCGTCTATTTTATTGAGAAAGAATTAGTAAACAGATGAAAAAGTTAGGTTAGATTTTAGAAGTTATATCACATCTGTCAAGTGCCAGCCATCTGTCATCTGTGTCATTATTAGTGATGATCAAATCGAATTGTTACGCTGGACTCGAGTCAATGCGATTTGACCTCCAAATCAAACTCAAATACTTGATTAAATTGACATAGGACAAAACGGTAAGTTTTATCATAAAAATAGCTCAGACGAAATTGTAGATCATAAAATTATCTAAAAAAAAAAATTAAAAAAAAATTTTTTTCTACGAGCAATCGTTTTTGAGATATAACGATTCAAAAAGTTGTAATCGTCTTATTATGCATGAGTACGCCTCGATTTTTGACACGATTGAACTTGATTTTTTGCAACTGCACAAAGGGATGGAGTGCTAAATGTGGTTGCAAAAAAGTCGGACTGTTCTGTTCTCCGGAATGTACCTACACATTGTCTAGGCCGGTTGTGCTCTAATATTGAATCATCAACAGTAGAGGTTGCGTTTGATTCCAACGAGTCAAAATGCGATTCATGGCTATTAACGCAATTTACATGCATTCAGGATAAAGATGAAGAAGAACAAGACGAAGATTTTGAAAGTTACGACTCGGATGATTAAATTTCACTACATTAAACAGGATCAAATTGACCCGTGGAATAGGCCTACTGGGGAAACCAGGGTAAAAATGGCAATAAGTACACTACCTCATAGGTTTTTTTTTATGGGATAGGAGGGCAAACGAGCAGGCGTGTCACACTGGGGCCGACTAAACTTAGTCCAATTCAACCCCAAAAAGACACAGGCCTGCGCGTTTACCACTAAAAAGACAGCCTTTGTCGTAGCTCCCTGTTTCGAGAACGCTCTCCTGACACCGTCAGCTTATATCGGAATCCTCGGTGTCGATGTGTCGAGCAACGTCCAGTTTTGCGGTCATCTGGAAAGCAAAGCTAAGCTGGCCTCAAAGAAGCTTGGTGTCCTCAATAGAGCGGGACGGTACTTCACGTCAGGTCATCGATTGCAACTTTATAAAGCGCAGGTAAGACCCCACATGGAGTACTGTTCCCATCTTTGGGCGGGAGCACCCCAGTACCAGCTTGCTCCATTTGACCGCATTCAAGGGCGGTTCGGCTTGTCGACAACCAGGCAATTTCCGACGGGCTTGATTCCCTGGCACTGCGGAGGGACATTGCTTCTCTGTGTGTCCTATATCGAATCTACCACGGGGAGTGTTCCCAGGAATTGTTCGGACTAATACCACCCGCTGATTTTCGCCACCGCACATCGCGCCAACACTACCACGCACATAAGCTAAATGGTTGGCGATCTACGACAGTGTGCTTCAGCTGACACTTTTTGCCGCGCACGTCTCCTCTATGGAACCAGTTGCCGGCAGAGGTATTCCCGGACCGATACGACTTAGGGACCTTCAAGAAAAGAGCATACTCCCACTTAAAAGGCCGGCAACGTTGATGCGACGCCCCTGGTGTTGAAGACGTCTATGGGCGGCGGTGGTCACTTTCCATCAGGTGACCCGCAGGCTCGTTTGCCCCTTTTTCTCATAAAAAAAAACCTGATGGTAAGCAACCAACGCCGCCCATGGACACCAGCAACACATATAGTGTTACTGTTGCGTTGCCGACCTTTAAGGGATAGGGGATTGGAAAGGATGGGGAAGGGGGGTGGGCCTCCGGGTACCTCTCTCACCGAGCGAAACGCGGCATGAGCCACTTTACGTAGGTCTTCTGAGAGGTCGTGGTATTTCTCCGGTCGAGCCGGTCCACTCATGCAGGAAACTCCTTATTACGACGATTACAACTTTTTGTATCTTGTGGCTCATAGAAAAAACTAATTAGTTTTATAAGAGTTTTTTGTAGATAATTTTATGATCTACAATTCTGTCCCAAGTATTTTTATGATGAAACTTACCGACTACCGTTTTGCTGAAAATCGCGCACAACTCATCTTTTTGACATTTGACCTTGAATTTTTTTTTTCCTCACACGGGAAAGATGGGGAACTTTAAAATTTTGTTTTTAATGATATTTTAAACAATCTTACCGAGTTTCAGCTTGGTGGGAATTTAGGCAATTTAGAATGTCTAAGTTGACCGGACTACAACAGTATAAAACAAAATAACAAACACGAATCACATTTTGGAGTACGATAATGACTATTAACTTTATTATTATTACTAACGACAAAGACCTATTTATATACTCTTTGACAAAGACCGCGACCGGGACCGCGGAAATTGCCGCGGGCGTTGTGGGCGAATGTTATCAGAGAGTACGTAATAAGTGGAATGTTATAAGTGGAACGCAAAACTTGAGCGCTGTGTGCTAGCAATATGGCGGCTCGGAAAATTCATCAAGTTCTGATGACATGCCTATGTCATTTTTTATTGAAAGCCCACCAAGACCTACCAATATTTTGCGGGCGAAGTGGGCGCGATGCGGCCACGAGCAGTGACGTCGAGCGACCGCTCGCAACGACCACGGGCTTTATGTGGAGCGCTACTGTGGGCGTTACGGTCGTTGTGGGCTTTAAGTGGAACGCGGCCAATATATTATGTAATATTAGCCTAACATTTTTGGTTGTAGCTCGGATGTAAGCAAATGTATACAAACTGTACACATTGGGCAAGTTCCACTAAGCGACCGCGGCGACCGCAACGCCCACAGTAGCACTCCACATAAAGCCCGCGGTCGTTGCGAGCGATCGCTCGACGTCATAGATGACGTCACTGTTCGCGACCGCTTCGCGCCCACTTCACCCGCAAAATATTGTTAGGTCTTGGTGGGCTTTCAATAAAAAATGACATATGTCATCAGAACTTGATGATTTTTCCGAGCCGCCATATTGCTAACACACAGCGCTCAAGTTTTGCGTTCCACATTCCACTTATAACATTCGCCCACAACGCCCGCGGCGTTTTTTCGTTAGTGGAACGGCAATTTCCGCGGTCGCGGTCGCGGTCTTGGTGGGCTTTAAGTGGAACGTACTCATTATAGGTACATTGCCATTTTTACTAAGCATTATACTGCTCATTCTTTCTATTACTATTCATTCATCCTAGATGACTGATTGGATCCCGTTCCGCAATTTATTTATGGAGAACAGCGATAACTTTATAGGTACACCTGATTACTTTTAGTGCTGTTTACAAGAAAAGGTGAACAATGGTTAGGTTATAGTTGGTTGGTGTCTAAATTCTGCCATAATAACTGAAAATCAATTGGATTGTGGTATATATTTTTAGGGATTGCAGATTGCAGATATTCCTGCAGTGAGATGGTGCTAATATTCTAAATTAATCAGAAGAGACAACGCTGAAAACCAGATTAGTGACCAAGCAATATCTTTCATATCTTATTGTGATCGGATATCGTTCTAACAAAGATTCCCTTATCTGTTTCTCCAGTATCTTCAATAGTAGTAACAGATATTTTTATATTAGACTGTTGAAGTGATTTCATACACTTTGAATTTTAAATAATTCATTCGTAATGAGAATGTAAGAATGGAAAAGCCTAAACCAGCGAATTAGAAAGCTGATGCGGCGCGACCTTCGTCGATCGAATACTCGAGCAATCGAGGACGCGATCGACCGCAACAAAGGGTCGAAAGTGTTCGCTCAGCAGCTTGGAAGGTCACATCTGACGAAGCTGAAAACTGCGGATGGACGTGTCGTCACCTCTAAGCCCGAGTTTCTCGCAGAGATCGAATCTTTTTATGGGCTCCTTTATTCCACACGGATGACTAACGCGTCACTACAGTGAGGACATCCCCGACTTTGCAGAAAGCGAGATTAGTGCGTCTCTCGGGCTACTTTAGAACAACAAGGCACCTGGTGATGACGGAATTACTACAGAACTTCTAAAATCCGGCGGGCCTCCTATCCTAAAGGAATTAGCAAGTCTTTCTAATTCCGTCATACACCAGGGCATAACACCACAGGCTTGGAGTAGAAGTGCGGTGGTGCTGTTCTTCAAAAAAGGTGATAAAACCTTACTGAAGAATTACAGACCCATCTCACTCCTGAGCCATATCTAGTTCTCGTAAGTTGATCTCGAAGGTCGTCACGAATCGTCTCGCTGCAAGACTAGACGAATTCCAGCCTCCGGAGCAGGCCGGGTTTCGAAAAGGCTTTAGTACCGTGGATCACCTCCATACTGTTCGGCAGATTGTACAGAAGACCGAAGAGTACAATCAGCCGCTGTGTATGGCATTCGTGGATTACGAAAAAGCCTTCGACTCCATCGATAATTGGGCAGTTCTGGATGCATTGCAGCGTTGTCGGATTGACTGGCGTTATATCGAGGTGTTGAGATGCTTGTATGACACCGCCATGATGGCTGTCCAGATACAGGACCAGGTGACGAACTCTATCGAGCTGAATCGAGGTGTAAGACAGGGAGATGTCATATCTCCCAAACTCTTCACCAACGGTCTGGAGGACGTCTTCAAAACCCTGGATTGGACTGGACAGGATATCAACGTGAATGGTGAGTACATCTCACATCTTCAGTTTGCCGACGACATCGTTGTAATGGCAGAGTCGCTGGAACAGTTAAGCAGAATGCTGCGCAGTCTAGACGAGTCCTCCCGGCGTGTCGGTTTGGGCATGAACTTGGACAAGACTCATGTTCAATGAACTAGTCGTGCCCAGACCGATAAGCGTCGAAGGGTCAGTTCTCGAAGTCGTAAACAAATACGTCTACCTAGGCCAAATTATCCAGTTAGGTAGAAGAGACTTCGAGGAGGAGGTTGAAAGAAGGATTCAAACTGCGTCGAGTCTTCTGCTCGCCTATACCGCAATGTCTGAAGACCAAAGTCTTTGACCACTGCGTCTTACCTATGATGACCTACGATGTCGAAACGTCACCGAAGTCGCTCGGCGAGCTATGGAGCGAGCTAAGCTCGGGGTATCTCTAAAGGATAAACTCAGGTATGAGTATATCCGCCAGAGTACTGGGGTAACCGACATAGCTCGTAGAATAAGCTCGCTGACGTGGTAATGGGTTGGTCATATCTGTCGAAGGACCGACGGTAGATGGAGTAAGAAGGTCATAGAGTGGAGACCGCGTCTTGGAAAACGTAGCGTAGGACGCCCATCAGCACGACGGTCAGAAGATCTCAGAAAGGCTGCTGGAAAAAACTGGATGCGGAAGGCAGAGAATCGGATGTTGTGGCGCACATTGGGAGAGGCCTATGTCCAGCAGTGGACATTCATAATGCCTGTCTCTTCAAACAAAATTCCTATCAAGTAGCTACCTTTCTTTTCATTTTTATGGCATTTGCTGTATGGATTTGACCACGATTTCACCGTGTAACTCTTGGATATAAAATGGTAAGTAGAAATAAAATTCGATCATGGCTGTTTGTTACGTTTATTGCATTACAGTCCAATTGGTTTCATTTTTTTTCACATTTTTTAGTATCTAAAAAGGATACTGTCCAGCGACGTAAAACTTGTGAGAGATGACGGTTCTGATGTTGTGAAACGATCTGTCTCTTCCTCTATTTGGTTACTTTGCAACTCTTGTAAACAGCATACAAACCTTCTCCAGTCATCTTGATGCGGATGAAACACGGTCTGTGGGATACAAGCAAACAAATAAGAATAACAACGAAACTCGGAAAAAATAGATACTATGCGTAACTGACACTAGGGGCATTCCAAAAACGATATAAATAAAACCACCCAGAAATTACAATCAGGTATTATGATAGAAAATGTAATACAAATAAAAAAATAATGTTAAATACCGACCTCAGCGAGTTCGTAAACCCATATCTTGCCGGAGTCATTGCCAGCCGCAATGTGCTTGCCGTCTGGAGTCCATGACACTTTATTAAAGGCCACCCCATCTTCAGCTTGAGCAGACGCCACTGGCACCTGGGTTAATGAAGTTATTTCATGGTTATTGAAAATTAATAACAATGCCTATTATAGCTTCAGACATTATTTTCATTCATGTATCGTTAGCGATTTAACACTCTTACTTTAGATTGATAATTAATTCTGAGTTAGTATCCAGGTACGTATATAAAATGTATGTAACTGGATAAAGAATTTAATCAAGAATTCAATCATACATAAAATAATATACTCTTAGAGGATTTGTCAGCCGAGGGAGTGGGGACATCGTACGATCGCGACGACGCTATGACGTAGCGAGTAGAAGAGGCAACCTGACGTCAGCGGAGCGGCTCACTAGAACGGCACATTTCGATTCGGTGCTTAGAGGCGACGGACGTGTCTTAGCAACTTTAACTTTGTTTAGCATATTTATTACTTGATTTAATTAATAATTAAATAGTTGATAGATCTTTTGATATTTTCTTTTTAAAAAAATTAAATAAACTTCTGATCCTTAAGATCAGAAGTGGGATTCGCTAAAAATAGAAAAACTACACGTGACTTTGATCGTTCACCATTCTTCTACCTACAAATAAAGTTTTGTTCGCGTCGTGAACAACTACGTGTTAATAATTGTTTTGCTTTTGTGTGCGCTTTGAAGTTTACAACCGTTAGTTAGTTTTTTTTTTAATTGTGAATAGTTCAGTGTTGTTTTTGTTTAAATTTTCCCTGGTAAATTAGAACGCGTTTTGTATAAATATGTCGAGCCGTGAGCGCACACCTCGTGACCATCGTAATAATTCTTATAACCGCCGCGATGATAAGCGTAATAGATCCAAGCGTCGCGAAAGATCTGATAGTTTCGAAAGTCCACGTATGCGTCGTGATAGCTCATATAGGCGTCGGGGCAGCCCTCGCCATGATCCTTTGAGTAAAATACTTGATCGGTTAAATGCTCTGGAAGAACGGCTACCTCCAAGGGCTACTCCTGCCTCTACCCCTTTCCCGTCGCATCCTGGCACTGGAAACCATACGCCAGCATCGGCTTCAGCAATTACCGAAGCACCCGAGGGAACACATGCCATGGATGAAGCTGTGTCTACTGAGGCTTCACGTGAGGCTGATACTGCGAGCAGGATTGTGGGTGCACTTACTTCGCTAATTCAAGTAAGATCTAAACATTACTACATATCTATGTTCGATCCCAGCTTGCACGACTTTGACGTGTGGTGTGCAGAGGTAGATCGGGCGCGCGATCTTAATCATTGGGACGATCAGGAATGCTTGGGGCGCATTGGCGGTTGCTTACGTGGTGATGCTAAGACATGGCTCAACGAGTGGGTGTCCAGTGACCGATCATGGACAAGCTTTAAAGCCGAATTCCGGTCATTGTGTCCGCGCGAGGTTGACATGGCTACTGTGTTATATGAGGTCATGAACAGTAATTCTAATAAGTTTACCACGTACGCAGAATACGCACGAAGGTCCCTGTTGCGATTGAACATCGTAAGAGGACTTTCAGATGAGTTGAAAACTGCTATAGTAATCCGAGGCATATCTGATCCTCAAGTCAAAGCCGCAGCTGCTAATGCCAAACTACAGTCAAGGGATCTAGTAGAATTTCTCTCGGTTTATGTTAAGCCAAAGGTTGCACCTGCCGCCACCAACAATCCTGTTCGTACGTCAGACGCAACTAAATCTGACCCACGGAAACGCAAAACTCCTGGGCAGTATGATCGATTGATTTGTTTCATATGCGGTAATTTAGGTCACAAACAGGTTCACTGTCCAAAAAGGTCAAAGAATTCTGAAAATTATTCTGAAAATTTCCAAACGAAAATTGACTCTGCTAATTGTATTCCGCAAGCGTCAAATTCAAATTCTAAGCCTGTGAAAACTTGTACATTCTGTAAAAAGAACGGGCATTCCGTCGACACTTGTTTTCTTAGACAACGCGTAGGTTCTAAGATAAATGAAAAAATACCCTCCAGTAATGTAAATTTTTGCTCAGTCTCCTCCGGACATAACAATGTGATACCCGCAGTAATTCAAAATGTGCCAGTTGATATTTTAGTTGATTCCGGTTCAGATGTTTCTCTTATATCCGATTCCGTTTTAAAGCACTTTAATTTAAATAAAATTTCTACCTACCGTCGTATGCGAGGTATTGGTAGTCAGGATATAGAGTCCATTTCTTATGTTAGTGCTATAATAGAATTTCCTGAGCTATCCTTAGAAGTGGATTTGTATGTTGTTTCCTCAGAGTGTATTCAAGCCCCGATTTTAATAGGCACTGATGTTTTAGACCGTAGTGGGGTTACATATATTCGAACAAATGATTTGCAACGATTAATTAGAATTCCGTATGTCAATAACATTTCGACTTTAGAACCAGCCCTAGTAAAAACACCTTTGGTTGGTTATGAAAAAGAACATTTAATGGCCCTGCTGAAGGAATTCTCTGATACTTTTACAACGGGAACAGCGATCTCCGCGGTTAACACGGGTACTATGGAGATAAGACTTAACAGTGACATCCCAGTAAACTATCGACCCTATAAATTATCCGCAGACGAAAAATGCCGCGTTCGCGAAATAGTTAATGATTTACTTAGTAAAGGTATCATTCGTGAATCTCTGTCTGATTACGCAAGTCCTATCATCCTTGTTAAGAAAAAGGATGGGGCTGATAGGATGTGCGTCGATTACCGGGCTCTAAACGCGGTCACTGTTAAGGAGCGATTCCCATTACCATTAATAGACGACCACATTGATAAGTTGGGCAGTTTTAAGTATTTTACCAGCCTAGATATGGCAACTGGGTTTCATCAGGTACCCACGACGGATGATGATTCTATCAGTAAAACAGCGTTTGTAACACCTGAAGGGCATTACGAATATTTAAAGATGCCATAAGGGCTTGCGAATGCCCCTATAGTTTATCAACGAATCATCTCCAGAACCCTGAAGTATCTGATGGATGCTGGTAAGGTGCTCATTTATATAGATGATGTGCTGGTGATGTCCAATTCTGTCAGTAAGGGTCTGGAAAGTTTACGTGAAGTTCTAAAGACGTTAGCTGACGCGGGATTTTCAGTGAACCTTAAAAAGTGTACGTTTTTGGATACTGAACTTGAATACCTGGGCAGACTTATTGGTTATGGTCAGGTCAGGCCGAGTCCAAGTAAGACTGATGCATTAATTAAATCTCCAAAACCATCTAATGTAAGAGAGGTTCGTCAATTTCTGGGGTTGGCTGGCTATTTTCGTAGGTACATAGCAGGATATGCCTCTAAAACCGCTTGTATTGCCAAGCTTCTCAGAAAAGGCGAGCCTTTCGTGTGGGGCGTCGAACAGGATGACGCACGAAATTACATTATTAAGAGTCTGACCGAAGAACCTGTTTTAGCAATCTTTGACCCTAGCCTACCCACTGAACTCCATACCGATGCTAGCACGATCGGTTATGGTGGGATTTTAATGCAGGAACATGAGGGTAAACGGAGGCGAGTTGTCGGCTACTTTAGTAAATCCACACAGGGTACCGAGTCACGTTACCATAGCTATGAACTGGAAACTTTGGCAATTGTTCGCGCGTTACAACATTTTCGACACTACCTGATTGGCATAAAATTCAAAATCGTTACAGACTGCAATTCGTTAAAACTGACGGAGCGTAAAAGAGATTTGTTGCCGCGTGTGGCACGGTGGTGGATTTATATGCAGGACTTTCAATTCACGCTAGAATATAGAAAAGGTTGCCTTATGCAACATGCAGATTTTCTGAGTCGTCAACCCGCTACTGTTCTTCAAATTCAAAACCCACGAAATTGGGCAAAGATTGCTCAAACAGCTGATTTAGAAACTCAAGGCTTAATGGAAAAGCTGAGAGACGGTCAATTAGATTCCACTCGGTTTTTTATTAAGAAAGATTTGTTGTACTATAAGTATACACCAACTGGTGAAGAATTTCGTCTTCTTTGTTTTATTCCTAAGGGACATAGACTTAGCTTACTAAGAGTATTCCATGATGATCACGATCATATTGGAATAGAGAAAACAACCGAACTTGTATTGCGTCATTTTTGGTTTCCGGGTTTAAGAGCTTTTATTAAGAAATATGTTGGCCATTGTATTGTATGCTTGTCACATAAGAAAGTACCTCGAGCTCCTAGTCAACCCATGGAGTCTTGGACAAAGCCAGAAATACCGTTTTTAATAGTTCATACAGATGTTCTTGGTCCCCTAACTGACTCTAATGGTTTCCGATATGTACTCATAGTAGTAGATTCGTTCTCTAAGTACTGTCTATTGTATGCTTTGTATAAACAAGATACTACCGAATTGAAGCGTGTATTTTCTAATGCTGTGTCGTTGTTTGGAACCCCATCAACTCTCGTCTGTGACCGCGGCAGGATGTTTGAAAGCACGTCATTTCAAGACTGGGCTACCGAACTAGGCTGTGACATACACTTTATCACGCCGGGAATGCACCGTGAAAACGGACAAGTTGAGCGGTACTGCCGGACGGTTCTCAATATGTTGCGAATAGAGGTGAACAATAAGGGTGCTCAATGGTCCGATGTTTTATGGAAAGTGCAGCTAACCTTAAATATAAGAAGGCAAGCAACAACCCGCATGTCACCCTTGCAGCTCCTGACAGGCAGGAGACCCAAACCGCTGCAGAACATATGGTTCAGTGGCGCGGTGAGTGGACACCGGAGACTTGCGAAGCATTCTTCAATAGTGGTGAGTCATTTTAGTACCCCGACATTGTGGTACTCCTGGCCCCGACATTGTGGCCATTCCGTGCCCCGACATTGTGGCACTCGTACCCCGACATTGTGGTACTCCTGGCCCCGACATTGTGGCTATCCCATCCCGTGCCCCGACATTGTGGCACTCGTACCCCGACATTGTGGTACTCCTGGCCCCGACATTGTGGCTATCCCATCCCGTGCCCCGACATTGTGGCACTCGTACCCCGACATTGTGGTACTCCTGGCTTCGACATCGTGGCTATCTTGTGCTCCGACATTGTGGCACTCGTACCCCGACATTGTGGTACTCGCTGCCTCGACATTACGGCAGACAGCTTTTCACAGATTCGAATTCTTTTTAATCCAAAAGTGTGTTTATTGTTTCAGTAATGGCTGAGACTTAGAACTCTTTCATTGGTGACACAATTAATCTGATCACTTGAGATAAACGCTCGTGATGCTGCTGTAATGGGTAGCTAGCGGACATTTCCTTAAGTTTTGTTCCAGGCGATGATCCAACCGATGAGGACCAGGCGCATGGCAATTCACCTGGGGGAGACCCAGCGAGCGAGGATCCAAATGAGCAGCAAAGTCATCAAGCTGACGAGGACGTTCAGCTGTCAGGAACGGCCGTCTTAGAGGATTTGTCAGCCGAGGGAGTGGGGACATCGTACGATCGCGACGACGCTATGACGTAGCGAGTAGAAGGGGCAACCTGACGTCAGCGGAGCGGCTCACTAGAACGACACATTTCGATTCGGTGCTTAGAGGCGACGGACGTGTCTTAGCAACTTTAACTTTGTTTAGCATATTTATTACTTGATTTAATTAATAATTAAATAGTTTGTTCTGTACAAACAAGTACCTATGTTTTGAGTTTCGCGGTTTATCATTTTATGTAAGTTGAGGGTAGTTTATTTTTATGGCTAGGTAAGATTTGATCGATTGAACAGACGTTGTTCGGTCGTTCGTAATTGTAATTGTTAAGAAGAACAGTTTGTTTTTTATTGATTTGCTTTTAATTAAAGTATTGTGTAAATTGGGAAACTATATTTGTGAGTAGTGGCTATCCGAGCTGTGGGGCCCTATTGTGTCGTCGGTCGCTGCTTTTAAGATAAGTCCTAACAGTTTTCTATTTTGATTGGCCAATCCGAGATTAACTGAGTAGGTTTAACAGGTAGCAGACCCTTACTTCGGTAAGTCTATTGCCCTTTTTTGAAGTTCATTTAACTACCAATAATATTAGCCTTGCGCAACGCAAGCTTTAGTTCGTGCCCCTTTGCACCCTCACTGCCCTGGTGTATCTTCCACTGCGCACCCTGGGTCAGCGAGGGACGGTACTGAACATAATGTGTGGTAGCAGAGCGTGGTTGGTGTAGTTGTTTTGTTCAGCCCGCGCTGAAAATGTGTAATTAATTTGTTATAATACATTAATGCTTGGGTAATTGTTTGTAGTTTTTTAAATTCAGTCATTTAGTTTACCGTTAGAAGCAAGTTTAATATAAATTGAGTTCACTGCGGCCTACGTAAGTACCTACCATTTTACAAAAAAAATAATTCTGCTTAATGATTTGTATTTGTTTGACTGTCTGTTAATATTTACTGAACATATTGGGTCATTGCTTATTCTATATTTTCATATATTTGTGCAACCATAATAGGCAATAATTTAACTTTTTTTTATATCGTAGGTATTTGCTCAAGTTATAAAATCGTTGGTCTCAGAGTAGCATCGATCAATCGAGACAGCATAAGTCCACAGTGTAGTGAAAGAAATTAATTGTTTTGAGTATCGATTATCGATTCACTTGATTCGATTACAATAATCGATTATATTTTTTATTTAATTTTTTTTTTTATTTTGGAATTGTTTATTTGTTTTTTTTCTTTTTTTTAATAAAAATGTCTGCCTTTGCTTCCGTTAAGGACTCGGCGGGTAAAATCCGCTCAGAATTGAGATGGTTCTCAACTGCAGCCGCTTTGGTGGACAGGCACGATAGAAACGAGTCATTGCTGGACCGGTACAGCAAATTGGATAAACGTCAAGAGTTTGTGGATGACATGTACCGCAAATTTAATACCTATATACAGGATGTCACCTTTGATGAATACTCGGAATCGCATCGTGAGTTAGTACATGCTGATTATGACCAAATTCTGGAGTGTGTTGATCGAATCTCTCAGCGTGCACGAAATATCTTGGCTTCCAAAGGAAGTGAGCCTCACCTCACCACAGAGGTCAAGTGTTCCTCGATAGGTTTGTTGAGTAAACTCCCTACGTTAGATTTGCCGCGTTTTGACGGGCGTTTGGACCGCTGGCTGGGCTTTATTAACTTGTTTGAAAGCTTAGTCCACGCAAGACCAGATTTAGGTTCAGCACAGAAGTTAGCGTACTTGTTTTCCGTATTGGATGGCGAGGCAAGGGGTCTGGTACAGCATCTAGAAATCAACGATGACAATTACATGGTTGCACGAACGTTATTGTTAAAACGCTACCAAAATAAGCGCTGTCTGGCAGATACACATATTTCCCAGCTTTTAAATTTGCCATTGGTTTCCAGGGTCTCGACATTGAGGTCCGATTTGTTGAACCCTCTGATGATAGCCATTAACGCACTGGAGAGGTTGGAACTACCAGTTGGCGCTTGGTCATACATGCTCGTTCACATGGTTTTGAAAAAACTGCCTTCTGATCTTAGGGCTCGATTCGAACAGAAATATGGTGGTGACGATGCCACATATCTTCCTTCATTTGAAGAACTGAAAAAGTTTTTAGAGGACGAGTGTCGTATGTGTGACATGACAGTCACTGACAGGCTAGTTAGGCAACAGCTGCCACAGCCGCGCTTACCGAATCGTAACCTCGCCCATGGGGGACCAGAGGGACGCCGGCCCCCTCGTTTTGCGGTTACTCATTCTAGGCTGGAGTGTGCCTATTGTAAGGCGTCTGGGCACAAGGTTGCAAATTGTCTGGAGTTTGCTGCGCTGCATGTGGCCTCACGCCGTCGTTTGGCCAAGGCTCGAGGTTGGTGTTTCTCCTGTTTAGGGGATCACTTCCAGCGCTCTTGTGCGGACCCTCGCCCATGTGTTGTTTGTGGAGGGCAGCATCTGAAGCTATTGTGTGCGAATGCGAATAGAATTGAGCATCATCATGACGGCCGGGGATCAGTCACAGGCGGGTATCAGCGGAATCAAAATCGTAGTTTAGAGCCACGCCCATGCTCTCCTCGCATTGTCGACCATGGTATCGTGAGCCATCCACAGATTCGTCACACTCCGTCTCCACCCCGTGACCACCGTCTCCGTCTTGAGTCCAGCTCGCCCAATTACAGGCGGGTAGAACAGGCTTCGTCGTCGCGTGGTGTCACTGATAACCGCTCTCGACGGGTTGTTCGCTCACCTATTCGAGGTGATTGTTTGCTGCCTAGGCGTGAATAGGAACCAGGCGTCTGCCCCCGCTATGTACCTTCCCCATTTGAGACCGTACTCCTGCCTACTGCATATGTCAGAGTCTGGGGACGGACGGGTGCCTCTGTTGTGGTTCGGGCAATTCTGGACACAGGCTCTCAGGGGTGCATAGTGTCTTCTTGGTTGGCGTGGCAGATACGCCTACAGGTTCGAAGGTATCCTTTTGTTACAAGAGGAGTCGGGAACGCAGTTGTGGCCAATGTGGGGGGCCAAGCCTTGTTTGCGTTCTCTCCGATTGAGTCATCAGAGCCGTCCATTGGATCGTCGGCTATAGTAATGGACAACATTTTGGGTAACCATCCAGAGAAACAGTTGTCTCCGGCGGTTATCAATTTGGCCTCAAATTTGAACTTGGCAGATCCCAATTTTGGTACACCTGGATCGGTCGACTTGTTGCTTGGCGCCGATGTCATAGGTAAAATAGTATTAGGTAATATAAGGTTTTTGCAGCCAGGTGGCATGGTGATTGTGCCTACAATATTCGGC
Source organism: Euproctis similis (assembly GCA_905147225.2). NCBI lineage: Eukaryota > Metazoa > Arthropoda > Insecta > Lepidoptera > Erebidae > Euproctis > Euproctis similis. The sequence continues at coordinate 20,467,206 of LR990115.1, read as the reverse complement.
AAGGCATTAATGGGGCCTGTACTTACTACAGCCACCCCTCCACTTGAACCAGACACTGTATTGTCTGTTGGCTCTGCTCTTTCTGATGCAGTTCAGAAGTTTTGGGAGACCGAGGAGCCACCACAAGCGTCACGCATAAACCCGGAACACGAGGAGTGTGAACGGTTCTACAAAAAACACACTAGTCGACTCCATTCTGGCCGTATTATGACCCGATTGCCGTTTCTTGCTGTACGGCCGCCTCTTGGCATCTCGCGACCTGCAGCAGAAAAGCGTTTGTTGGCTATGGAGCGTCGCATGAGCAGGGATCCACTTCTCAAGGAGAAGTATGTCGAATTTATGCGTGAGTATGAAGAATTGGGACACATGTCTGTATCAAAATTAGATTGGGCTTCAGAGGAGCACTTTTTTCTACCCCATCATGCGGTGATCAAACCATCCAATGGCAAGTTGCGCACTGTGTTTGATGGTTCTGCGCAGACTTCAACGGGTGTTTCTTTGAATCACTGCCTACATGGTGGTCCCAAATTGCTTAAGGATCTATGCGACGTCATCACGCGTTTTAGACGTCACCAGGTCGTTTTTGTTGCTGACATCAAAATGATGTTCAGACAAACGATTATACACCCTGACGACCGACGTTATCAGTTAATATTGTGGCGAGAAAACCCTCACGATCCCATCATTGTTTATGAGCTCAATACGAACACATACGGGCTAAAGTCAAGCCCCTTTTTGGCAATTCGTTCTCTTTGGGAGCTTTCGGATCGGGAGCGGTCGGCCTACCCTCGAGCGTCAGCTATCTTAAAGGAGGATCTGTACGTTGACGACATTTGTACTGGTGCCTCCTCAATCGAGGAGGCTGTCCAGCTACGGAATGAAATTATCGATATTTTGGCCTCCGCAGGTTATGAGTTGCGTAAATGGATGTCCAACTCACCTGATCTCCTAAATGATCTACCCGACGACCATCAGCAGGACCCTTATTTATTTGAAAATGTGGAAAACCCTGCTATGATCACTGTCCTTGGCATTCAATATAAACCAGTCCAAGATATTTTCACATACAACGTTGATTTAGGGATCCCGTACACTTGGTCTAAACGATTGGTGTTGTCCACCGTTGCCAGGACCTTTGACCCTAATGGGTGGGTATGTCCTATGATATTTTGGGCGAAATGCTTCCTGCAAAGGCTTTGGACTGCAGGACTCACCTGGGACGAGCCTCTTAGAGGAACTTTTGTGGAGGACTGGCTTGAATTCGTGTCTTCTCTTCCTGACATCAACAAAATCTCGCTCCCTCGATGCATACTTCCTCTGGGAAGTATACAGCAACCCTTCATGGGTTCTCGGATGCCTCTGAACGCGGTTATGCTGCGGTGGTATTCTTGCGTGCTGTTTGTTCGAATGGCGACGTAATGGTTTCGCTGGTCATGGCAAAGAGCAAGGTCGCACCGCTTAGAACCGCGTTGACGATACCAAAATTAGAGTTATCGGGTGCCACTCTTCTTGTTCGACTATTAAACCACGTACATCAATTGTTGTGCCAGACGGTAAATATCAGAGCCACCTATGCCTGGACTGACAGTCAAATTGTTTTATGTTGGTTGAAGGCGTCAGTTCACACCTTGGAAGTTTTTGTGGCCAACCGGGTCTCTCAGATACAAAGTTCTGAGGTGCCGTTGATTTGGAGACACGTACCTGGTGAGATCAATCCAGCTGATTGCGCGTCTCGAGGTTGTATGGCCTCTAGTTTGATTGACCACCCTCTTTGGTGGGGACCAGACTGGTTAAAGTGTCCAGAAGCTGACTGGCCCCAAACGCCCGCCTTGGAGGTTAATCCGTTGCCTGGATTGCGAACCCTTGCCATCGAAAAGAGAGACTGTTTGTTTGATCCTGATTTCTTGCTGAATCGTTACGGCTGTTTAGATAAATTGGTGTGTGTCACTGCTTGGATTAGGCGCTTCTATTACAATTGTAGACACCCGAATAGTCGGCACGTAGACCCATTCTTGACACCACAAGAGCGACAGGATGCTCTTTTGTATTGGGTTCGATTACTGCAAGGAGTCCATTTCGAAAATGAAATTGATATTTTAAAATCGGGAAATTCTAAATTGTCTGGCACTATTCGCAAGTTGAGCCCTTTTCTTGACGACTCTGGTATCTTACGTGTTGGAGGACGTTTGAAAAACGCGAACATACCATATGGTGCACGTCATCCCATATTGTTACCCAAAGGGGGACACTTTGTACAATTGTTGGTGTCTGATCGTCACATTAAAAACTCTCACGCTGGATGCAATGCCCTATTGGCTATATTGCAACGAGAATTTTGGATACTTTCAGCTCGAAGAGTTATACGTAGTGTGGTCTTCCGTTGCATGCCTTGTTATCGGCTTAAAGCCGCTACCATGCAACCTATGATGGGTGACCTCCCCTCAGATCGTGTCACAGAGGCAAGACCATTTGCTGGAGTTGGTACAGACTTCGCTGGCCCCTTTTGTATCAAGACTTCTACTTTACACAATAGTAAGACGGTCAAGGCTTATTTGTGTGTCTTCGTTTGTTTGTCCACTAAGGCGGTGCATTTAGAGTTAGTCTCATCCCTCTCTACTGAGGCCTTTGTTGCGACACTAGACCGATTTGTTTCAAGAAGGGGACTGCCTACTTTGATTAGATCCGACTGCGGAACAAACTTTAAGGGTACAAATAATTATTTAAAGGATGTACATGAGTTCTTGACAAACAACCAAACAAATATTGGCCACAGATTATCTAGCCGCAGGATAGCTTGGCGTTTCAGTCCGGCAGCCTGCCCACATTGGGGCGGCATTTTTGAAGCCGTAGTTAAAATCACAAAAACACATTTACGACGAGTTATCGGTGACTCAATATTAACATTTGAAGAACTCGCCACTGTCTTTTGTAAAATCGAGGCCGTATTGAACTCACGCCCATTGTGCCCGATCTCTTCAGATCCGAATGATTTGGAGGCCCTTACGCCGGGTCATTTTTTGATAGGACAGCCACTCAACGCCCTGCCGGAATATCCTTTTGACAATGTACAACCTAATCGTCTCTCGCGATTTGAACTAGTGCAACAGCTCACTCAAAGCTTTTGGAAACGTTGGAATTTAGAGTATCTACATATTTTACAACAGCGCGTTAAGTGGACTGACAAAACTGATCCACCTCGGGTTGGTGACCTCGTTTTGGTGAAAGATGTCAACTTGCCGCCATTATCTTGGCGTAGAGGGCGCATCCTTAATTTAGTTTATGGCACCGATGGTGTGCCTCGATTTGCCGAAGTTAAGGTAGACGGTTCGGTACTGAAGAGAGCGGTGGCAACATTATCGCGATTGCCAGTTGAATAACGGCCAGGTTGACCTGGCCGAGGCGGGTAGATGTTCTGTACAAACAAGTACCTATGTTTTGAGTTTCGCGGTTTATCATTTTATGTAAGTTGAGGGTAGTTTATTTTTATGGCTAGGTAAGATTTGATCGATTGAACAGACGTTGTTCGGTCGTTCGTAATTGTAATTGTTAAGAAGAACAGTTTGTTTTTTATTGATTTGCTTTTAATTAAAGTATTGTGTAAATTGGGAAACTATATTTGTGAGTAGTGGCTATCCGAGCTGTGGGGCCCTATTGTGTCGTCGGTCGCTGCTTTTAAGATAAGTCCTAACAGTTTTCTATTTTGATTGGCCAATCCGAGATTAACTGAGTAGGTTTAACAGGTAGCAGACCCTTACTTCGGTAAGTCTATTGCCCTTTTTTGAAGTTCATTTAACCACCAATAATATTAGCCTTGCGCAACGCAAGCTTTAGTTCGTGCCCCTTTGCACCCTCACTGCCCTGGTGTATCTTCCACTGCGCACCCTGGGTCAGCGAGGGACGGTACTGAACATAGTTGATAGATCTTTTGATATTTTCTTTTTAAAAAAATTAAATAAACTTCTGATCCTTAAGAATACATATTCATATACATAACATAACATAACTTCACGCCTTTTGTTACCCGAAGGTGTAGGCAGCGGCTGTTAAGCCTCATCTCGCCGTTATGTTTACGTCCCAAATGGAATAGGTGGCGAACTTATTGCCATACCGGGCACAAAGTTCGTCAGTCATCGATATTTATCACACATAACTTCCGAAAACAATTTAGAAAAGTCATTGGTGTGAGCCAGTGTCTGGAATCGAACCCGGACCTCTGGATCAGAAGCCGTGTGCTCGACCACTGCGAATTAATTGATTACATCTTCGGATATATTTGGATTACATATTCGGGCATGGAGATGAGAAGTAACAAGCTAATTTTAAAACAATGGGCGCAGCTAAAGTGTCAAATAATCAATGTTTTGATGGTTTAAAGTAAAAATACGCATTAAAAATATTTAAAATTGATTGATTAAAAAAATTCCGATTAATTAGATATTTAATAAAATATGTGCCCGGTATGGCAATAGGTTCGCTACCTATTCCATTTGGGACGTAAACATAACGGCGAGACGAGGCTTAACAGCCGGTGCCTACACCTTCGGGTAACAAAAGGCGTGAAGTTATGTTTATGTTAATAAAATAAACTGTTGAAATTCGGCAATCCCCCATTTTACTAAAACAAGGCACTTAAAGTCACAGCCTTCGCAGCCTTGTCACAGGTGACATCGCTGACTGCACACATCGCTCTGCATTTAATTTTTTAGTATAGTCTATGGTATATAGTTTGTCTCAGTGGTCCAGTGGTCGAGCACCTCGCTTCATAATCAAGAGGTCCTGGCTCACATCAATGACTTATCGTAATTAATACCGAAAGTTATGTGTGATACATATGACGATGACTATGTGCCCGGTATGGCAATAGGTTCGCTACTTATTTCATTTGGGACGTAAACATAAGAGGGAGTCGAGGTTTAACAGTCACTGTTATACAAGCCGTAAAATAAAATCCGGCGCCACGACACTGCAAGCCTTAAACTTCGTTAATTCCTAGCTTTTTTTACCGAAATAAAGTTTTTTCGTATTTAGTACCTATATTACGTCAGTAAACTCCATTAAGGAAGAGGAAATCCAAATCTGTCGACATGCCAGTTAGAGCAATAAACGACACTCACCTAGTGGAAAGGGAATATCACCGCGTTGCTGTGGCTGGCTAATCAATCACTGGTGATTGATCAGCCAGTCAAGGCACTTATTACGCAAATTAAAGCAATCAGCGAATAGATTGCTAATTGTGAAAAGGTACATAGTATCTCTGCTGTTTGTGAGAGTTCATCAAACTGTTCATTAATCTACGGCAGGAGATGGTTCTGGTGGCCACATACCTCAGTTTCTCGGTTAAGGTTCCACAAATCAAGTCGTCCTGATGCATTAACAGCGGCAAAGAGTCCGGGATGCACGGGTGACCAGCTCACATCCACAACATAGTCGTTATCTTCGAATGAATGCAATGCTCTGTTTTCCTATAAAAGCGCTTTTTTTTAAAGTGAAACTTTTTTAAATAGAAATCTGGTGAAATTTTTATGCATATAGGTTCATGGTTAGCTAATTGTTACCTTCTGGCTCCACAGCTTGACGGACCAGTCCATGGAGCAGGTGAGGTAGAGATGCGACAGGTCCACGGCGCCGGCGGCCGCGTGGCACGACACGCCCGTGATGGGCCCCGCGTGAGCCTCCACGCACTCAGTCACTCCAGCCCGCTGCCCGTACAGACAACCTATGTTATAAAAATCTTTGTTCGACAAACACTTACAGATTATGAAAGTAACACTTTCTTATTCTCGTGTGTGTTCTAACTTTTTTTTTTTCATTATTACTTCACGTCTAGAAGCGTACACACCTGTATAAACGTTTCCATTTTCACTACCCAGTACAAAGTTATTAACGTCCCCGTGGGGGAAACCCATGGAGGTCACAGAGACCGTCTTAAGCCCTTGTCTGTCTTTCAGGTCAAGGGACTCTTGTGGCTGCGATAACATATCCAATGACCAGGAACACATCCTTCCTTCCGTAGAAACAGATATCAATTTGTGGGCATTCTGACTACCTACCACAGACACGCAATACACTGGATGCTGGAAATATAATTAGAGAATGTTACTTGATGAAGTTACATGAAATCTTTTTTAACGTGTAATTTACGTTTCTTGCAGCCTTTCGTCTGCGTTTTATATTTTATATCGTATTATGTTTTATGGGATAGGAGGGCAAACGAGCAAGTGGGTAACCACAATATCGTGGCCCAATGCCGTCCTTTAAGGGAGTAGAAGGGAAAAGGAAGGGAAAAGGGGATCGGGCCTCCGGATACCTCTTTCAATGAAAGAGCGGCAAACGCGGCCGCTTCACGCTGATATTCCGAGAGGTTATGGTATTTCACCGGTCGAGCTGGCCCTCATGCTGGCCCTGCATTAAACTGCAAGACGTTACACTCTACTACAGATTGTTTAAGTACATAGGTGCCTACCGTGTGCCCGAGCGACGACAACGGTGTGCGCTGTGTTGGCGTACGCTTCTGTACGCGATTGTCCCACAGAACGATCTGCCCAGAGTATGTGCCGCCGAGGATCAGGTTCGGGTGGAACCTGTATCGACAAAATGATTATGTGACCATCGCTTTCACCAAAGAAATGATTGAGAGGGTGGGTAGCGGCGCGGTACCTGGCGAAGGTGGCGCTCATGACGGGCGACTGGCAGTGGAACACGTCCTCGGGCGTGGTCTTCTTGAACTTGGTGTTCCACACGAGGCACACGCCGTCGGGGTCGTGCGGCGCGTCGTCGCTGTTGTAGTAGGAGGCCAGCATGAGCTCGGGGTGCGCCGCCGACCAGTCCACGCACGTCACGCAGCGCCCGCGGGACCAGCGCTCGTCCTGGAACGTGCGCACCAGCGACAGCTTGCCATCAGATGCATCGTTGCTGAAATATAATCACTTTAATTAAATATTTGCTGATGCACATTTTTTTATCTGATGCGATGTAGGTATGTAATAATCTCGCGTGCTTTTTTAGATTTTGGTAGTTGTGCTATTCATGTGAACTCACATTGCGTTGTCGTTATCAGCTGTACCAATATAGTCTGTGAATATATCAACGGACTCTGCTAATGCCCGCTCTATGACTCGTCCAGCACGACTCATAAATTGCTGGAACTCCAAAGACATAAGGATTGTATTCTTCTCAACTGCGCTCAACTCGAGAACTAAAAAAAATATAGGTATGTAATGATATATATATATATGTAATATGTTAGATGATACTGGAGTAAACAACGCACAATTTGATTTATCTAAAAATAGAAAAGTTTATTTTTTTATTACAACATAAAAACACTTTTAAAATATTTACGTTATAAAAGTACTAACCTAAAAATAGAAAAATCGACAATTAAAGGTTTTTTACTTCCAATATTTTAGTAGATTGACACTGAGTTATTTTACTAAGTTAAACTTGCTATTTTATGAAAAATATTACTTTTAAAGAAGGAGAAATTAATCACTTCATGTGCATGTATATTATTATCTCTTTATCGGGTAGCGGTGAATGTCTACTTGTCAATTTTGTTAGGCGGCGTGCACACATTCGTCCATTAGGCAACGTACACAACATACAGTGTACAAAGCTTACATCTCCCCCCCTGAAAGGTGCAAATTAGTTGGGACTAGTTTGATTAATCCAACTTGGGGATGAGCTTTGTCACATGGTATAATCCCAGAGACTTTTTATTCTTTCCGGTGTTGATTCTACATACTGAATCTGATATCATTTCTTCTATCTCAAAAGGACCTATTCTTAGTTCATCCATTTTAGATCTGTTTAACTTATTACAGTCCATTATGTAAACCATATCACCATTTTGAAACTTGTAATTTATTCTGTTTTTGTCAAAAACAGCCTTGTTCAATTCATGTGATTTTTTTGATCTGAGAAATGCTGTATGACGGTCTTCTTCCAGTTCTCTGAGTTGTATATTTTTTTTTATTAGATCCATTGGTAGAACATCGGTTGGTTCCCCACTTAACAGATATAGAGGCGAATAACCTGTTACTGTGTGGTTTGTTGAGTTGTAGGCTTTCACACAATCCATTGCCACGGTTGTCCAAGCTGTCTTTTTCTCTTTGCTATTTAGGACACATCTAATCCTATTTACCAGCGTCTGGTTCAACCTCTCATTATGACCATTTGAAAAAGGAGCATCTACAGCTGTAAAAATCAAATTAACAGAGTTGTCCTTTAAATATTTTTTAAACTCTTTTGAATTTAGTGCCGGATATTGATCAGAGAGCAATATTTCAACTTGATTTTCCTTGATTACTTGGTCTACCAGTTTTATAAAGTCCTTAGTCAGTTGTGTCTTCGAACATGAAATGTAAGCATAGCGTGTAAAATGATCCATCAACAAATGTAGATACTTCTTTGAAGATCTGTTACCACCAAATCCTCCTATTGTATCTATGGACATGATTTGGAATGGTTTTTCACTGGGTCCTAATTGTGACATTAGTCCATAACTTCTGTTTAGCCGTGATTTGTTTTTTATACAAACTTCACATTGACGGCAAATCAATTTTATGTTATCCAGTAGATTTGGTGCTGTGTAGAAAGGTCTTATTTTTGACTCAATTTGATTTATTCCTATGTGACAAAAATGTTCATGCACCTTTTTTATTAATATCTTACTGTAGTCTTCAGACAAAACAATTTTTTTTTTGTTGTTGCTCTTTTTGTAATATAAACCATTTTCTCTAATAAGACTATGTTTGTGCTTTATGTTTAGATTTTTGTTCTGGTCCTCCAATATTTCCTCAATTCTTACAATATTTACTGTTTTCAAGTTATCTTCTTCATTTTCGTGGCTTTCAAACACAGGGTTTCTACTTAAGCAATCCGCTTCTGTATTATTTCTACCTGGGTGATATTTTATGAGAAAGTTGTATTGTGATAGGTAATGAGTCATGTCTCCCAGTTCATCATCTGTTCTGTTTTTTATGTTCAAATTTTCTAGTGGCTTGTGGTCTGTATAAATAGTGAATGATTTCCCTATTAGCCAGTGTTGCCAAAACTTTAAACTCTCTTTAATGGCTAAGCACTCTAAAAATATGGCTTTCTTCTTCTTTTGTGATTCGTTCAACTTCTTCGAAAAGTATGCCACTGGTTTCATTTCTCCACATTTTTGTGTTTGTTTTAGTATTGCACCAATTCCTTTTATACTAGCATCAGTATATACAAAAGTTTCAGCTTCTCGGTCGAAAATAGCTAGAATTGGGGCAGAGCATAAATCATTTTTAATTGTTTGAAAAGCTTTTTCACATTCAGCTGTCCAATCGAAATTGACATTTTTCCTAAGCAGATTGTGTATCGGGTCAAGAGTTATCGTGGCATTGGGAATGTATTTATTATAAAAATTTACTTTACCTAGAAATTGTCTTATTTGTTTCTTGTTTTGTGGTGCTGCAAATTCTGCTATAGACCTGAGGTTATCTTTCAATGGTGTGATTGTATTACCCTTTACTATGTGTCCCAAGAATTTTACAGACTGGGCTGCAAATTTACATTTTATTAATTTCAGACGGAATCCCTCTTCAGCTATGGCATCAAGCAGTTTCGATAAATGGTTCATATGTTGACTAAATGTTCTAGAAAACACCATAATGTCATCGATATAATTCATCACAAAACTGGACAGGTTATGTTTTCTTATTACATTACTTAGGATTCTTTGGAAAATCGCTGGAGATGTTTTCAATCCGAAGGGCAGACAAGTCCACTGATAATGGCCTTCTTGTGTAACAAAGCCTGTCTTTTTTCTGTCACTGATCCTCAATGGTATAGCCCAGAAAGCAGAATTAATGTCGAGGGTAGTGAAATATTTACAGTTTATCGTTTTTACCATTAGATCTTCTATTAGAGGAAACGGCTGTGGCTGTGGGGTAATAATCTTATTAAGATCTCTAAAGTCAATACATAATCTTGACTTCTTTCCTTCATCCCGTTTAAATGCTAATGTTACTGGAGCTGCAAATGGGCTATAAGATTCTTCAATTAATTCTTTCTTCAGCAATTGTCCAATTTGCTTCTCAATTTCCTCTTTATCATCTAATGAGCATCTATATGGTCTTTTTGAGCAATATTTATCTACTTGTAGGTCTATGAATGCTTCATAGTTTTTCACTTGGCCTACATCATATTTATCCTTTGCAAATATGTGTTTATAGTCATTTAATAATGCACAAATTCTCATTCTTTGGTCATGTTCCAAGTAAGTAGTATCGGTATTAAAATTATTCACATCTATACCCTCATTGAAATTTATTTCATAACTACATTCCCTGGTTTCAATTTCTTGGTTACTTAATTTTCCTTCTTCAGTAGGAGTCACATATCTATTTTCACTTGGGCTGGCATCTTTCTGTAGTTGGATGTTTAAATTCCCATCATGGGTCAATCCAAACCGCTTTATTGTATCCAGTCCCAAAAGTAAATCATGAGCGAAGTTTTTATCCTTGCAAACAAATGCATTTATTTCCTCTTCAATATTCAGTATTTTTCCTCTTAATTTTATTAAACCTGTTGTTTTTCCCCCACCACCAATTGTGTTGAATTTACTTTCTATGTAATTTTTTTTTGAATTTGCTACTTTTATTAGTTTAGAATTTATTAGGGTTATATTTGAGCCAGGGTCATATATACCTGTGCACTTCAATGTGCCATTCAATATAACTTCAACATCTATTAGTGGGGGAATATTTAGTTTTTTGTATCCTGAAATTCATCAATCTCCAACATCAAATTTTTACAGTGTTTCACACCTTCATTGCTTTTGTTGTCTTCTTTGAACCAGCACAAATCTTCAGAGTGAAATCTGTTTTTCTTTCCCCTCTTGTAACATATTTGACAAGGTGTTTTTTTTTTAAATTCAACTTCTGTTTTTGTAGAGCTTTTCTTTTCAATGAAATGTTTTTGTAAAAATTTATTCTGATTTTCATGCATCCGTAGGGCACTAAACAGAAGAGTTGGGTCGGTCACCTCTTGTCTATCTAGTTTACTTGTAATATAAGTCGGCAATCCTGTGACAATCAAATCAGTAAGAGTTCTTGTATCCATATCACTATTATACTCGAGTAACAATCTCTGCTTTTTCAATGCATATTCTAGAAGAGAGCCATTCAAATGTTTAAAACTCAATGCATACATTACAGAGGACCAACTTTTATCTGCAAATGTTTTTAGGAAACTTGCCTGCCATATTTGCCACATAGAGTTTAAACTGTGTTTAATTAACATAGACTCATACCAGTCACTCTCTGAGTCATTCAAAAATAATCTCAAAGCACTGATTTTATCTGTATCATCATTTATATCAAATCTTGTACATTCACTTTCAAAATTTTGCAGCCATTGTTTGGCATTAGTAATTTTGTTATCAAATTTCTTTAAAATAAATTTTTCATTTACCTTGCTCAATTTGTTATGTTGTTCTTTGATGACATGGGATTTATCACTTAATTTTTCTAAAATTTCCAATATTTTTCCATCTGTAATCGATTGGCTCATGACTTGAGTCTTTTCTTGTAATAAATAATCATTAAATACCATATTTTCAGTATCATCCATGTACAGTGCTAAAACATCCTTTGGCATAGATATCCACATCTTTCTATTATTACCTCTTCTCTGTAATGTTTTCTTCATTTTAAAAATTCTGGTAACTTTATCAATTGTGGGTGGTGTTTTGATGCTTGCAAACCTGGTGGTATGAGATATGTAATTCCATCTTCTTTTGTAACTGATTTAATGATCAAGATGTTATTTTTCGGGTCTTCATCTGCCGCCAGCTCAACTTCAAATTGTAATTTTGTCATGATCTACTATTATCCAATCAAACTCTGACAATTGTCGATTTGTAATATGTTAGATGATACTGGAGTAAACAACGCACAATTTGATTTATCTAAAAATAGAAAAGTTTATTTTTTTATTACAACATAAAAACACTTTTAAAATATTTACGTTATAAAAGTACTAACCTAAAAATAGAAAAATCGACAATTAAAGGTTTTTTACTTCCAATATTTTAGTAGATTGACACTGAGTTATTTTACTAAGTTAAACTTGCTATTTTATGAAAAATATTACTTTTAAAGAAGGAGAAATTAATCACTTCATGTGCATGTATATTATTATCTCTTTATCGGGTAGCGGTGAATGTCTACTTGTCAATTTTGTTAGGCGGCGTGCACACATTCGTCCATTAGGCAACGTACACAACATACAGTGTACAAAGCTTACATATATATATATATATATATATATATATATATATATATATATATATATATATATATATATATCTTGTCTTAAATAGTAAACCTTTCTCTAAGAAAAACATCGTCACCAAGCAATGGATAAAGGCTATATCATTTAACAGAGGTAGTCTTGCAGTTTGCTGCATGAATGGGCCGGCTCGACCGGTGTAATACCACCTCTCGGAATATCGGCTTAAAGTGGCTCGTGCCGTTTGGTTTGGTGAGAGAGGTATCCGGAAGCCCGATCCCCTTTCCCCTTGCACTTTTTTAAACTTTAAATAAACAGTGATAGAGCCAAGCAGTTCACTGCATGAATGGGCCGGCTCGACCGGGGAAATACCACGACCTCTCAGCAGACCGACGTAAAGTGGCTCATGCCGCGTTTCGTTCGGTGAGAGAGGTACCCGGAGGCCCACTCCCCTTCCTACAATATATCCCATCTTTTCCCATCTATCCCCTATCCCTTAAAGGTCAGCAACGCAACAGTAACACTATATGTGTTGCTGGTGTCCATGGGCGGCGTTGGTTGCTTACCATCAGGTGACACGCCTGCTCGTTTGCCTTCCTAGCCCATAAAAAAAATTGTGTGGTTTTATGAAACCACCGTAAAAGTGAAACTTTTAAAATTGAGTCTTGGGTTATTGATTTTTAAATCTACTTTTTAAATATACATAAACAAAATATTTTTTCAATAATTATTTTTCAATAATTTAGTTAGTAAGTTTTTTAAATTGATGATTCTGATAAAATGATTAACATTTATATTTTATTACATCGTCTCAAACTTTTTCGTCTGCGTGTTGCATGTCGCGTGACGGTCGGCCGCGGAGTAGGGATAAAGTGAACTTTCACGTCTATTATCGTTTATAAATGTAACCAATATTTTATGGTAACTAAAATACGTGAACAGTGACTTACATTCGATTTTCGAAAAAAATAATATTTCGAAAATTTTTAGTTAAATGTCTATAATGTGAAAAAAAGTTTCACTTTTACGGTGGTTTCATTTTTAGAGTGCAACAGTGTAAAACAGTTACTTCACAGCATTTTTTTTAAAAGTTTGCTTTGGCTTCGTTTAACTTTAAGTTAAAGATTTAAATCAATTAATTCGATAATCTCATCATTTTCAAGTTCTTTGGAAATTAACGACTGAAGATTTAGAATTCCTAGATGGCGCTACTAGGTTGCTACTATTGATGATTCTGCCGTACTATCGTATTATATCGATAGATGTCGCCCGAATCGACAAGTATTCCAGCTTCGGCACTAGGGATAACGCGACACCTATTAAACGTTAACAACATTACAACAAAGGATCTTTACAAAACAAAACGATATTTTTTCCTCCAGTAAATATGATATTTCGATTTATTATGAAAATGTGACAAATACATATATAAAGAGCACTATCTTATCTTATATCTTTAAACGAGCAATTCTTGTATATATATATATATATATATAAAATTGGAATCTCGGAATCGGCTCCAACGATTTTCATGAAATTTCTATTCCAGCAGATGGCGTTGTTAACTAACACGAAGTCAATGTGTGTTTGCTTTGCTTTTATTACAGTTTATCACTGCAAAAAATTAAGTATATGTTTCTAATATAATATGTTAGTACATAGTATATATTAGTATATATTTATTATTCTGTCGGTAAGATCGAAAAATATTATTGATATTTCATTATTTTATTAGTATGTAATTCGTACTTAAATATAATTTTCAAAAAACACAATTTATAAAAAAAAAACAAACAAACAAACAAACCCGATCCTAGAAAATGTGTCGAAATTGGTAAAGAGGACGGTAATTAGACGATTATACATACGGCCCTCGTGGTGCATCGGTAAACCGCACTACCGATAACACAAGGTCGGGGCGGGTTCGATCCCTCGTCTGGGGGTGTTTTTCTACATGTTTTTACGGTATTTATTTACTAAAATAAAGTGTATATTTGGGTAATTAATTAATAATAAATAAACGATAATAGACGTGAAAGGCGCTCTGACGAGCGCCTTTCACTTTATCCCTACTCCGCGGCCGACCGTCACGCGACATGCAACACGCAGACGAAAAAGTTTGAGACGATGTAATAAAAGTTTCACTTTAAAAACTTTAAATAAATAAACAACAATAATAGTAACATATAGTACTAACCTTTTTTCTCCTTCTCCATGTTTTCTTTCTCTTCTAGTGAGTTAGCTACATCTGGCAAAATTTCATTGATAGGGAGTCCAAGCTGTAGGAACCCAGACGGAATATTTTCCTCTAACGACAAATCTTCCTCGTTATCTGGCGGAGAATTGTCCTCATCGAATGCAAGAACTGGACCGTAAATAAGGTTTGCTCTTTGACAAGATATTGTAAATTTCGTTTGTATATATAAATAGTCGACCTCTTGACGTCTGTTTTTTTTGAAGTGTAACTTCTAATGGCTCGTGCAACCATTTAACGCTTTTAACGCCCCCTTGCGGCCGCTAAATATATTATATTATATATTTGTATAAATGGCGAAACTGAACCGGTCTATATATAAATCCACGAAGCAAATTGCTTAAGCGTGATTATTCGCAGTATATAGACATCTAGTAGCGCATAGTGGTACTATTAGCGCATAATTGATAGGTATAAATTATTAGTGGAATAGTACCACCATCCGCTGCTAGATGCTGCCACAGCCGCAGCTCCAACCACTAAGATGATAAAAGTTATTATATTGTGAAAATATTTATGATTACATTATAGCTAAAGTCATTAAAAAACAAAAAATCCTTTCGACTTTAAACCGGCGAATAGTTTATATTCGCCGAATTAAGAACGAACAATAATTTGTACAATAATAGACATGTAGTAGCGGGTGGTGTTAATTATATTGCAAATATAATTAACTCAGTTATGTTTGATCCTAGTAACTCACGGGATTCGTACAGTTGCCTTATTGCAGGTACTCTCCGTTTCCATAGTAATATTAAAGATAAAAATTAATTTAAAATGTGCTAAAATATAATAATATCTGTTTCCAAAGACATCGTTCAAACATACCTGCTGCTACCACGATTAAGATAAAGTAAAAGTTATTATATTGTGAAAATATATATGATTACATTATACATCATATTACAAAAGTCACCGAAATTAAACTCAGCAGTTTTATATAATAAAGTTTCAAATATTGACGCAGGGCGCTATCTAGCGGCAACTGTAGTCAACTATAGCCGTTTATCATTTTAGGTAATTGATTTATTATACATAATTACATGTTGATATTTATGTGAATATATTACTAAAATCTAATATGAACATCGGTGAAATACACTACATTTATAATTATGAGGTTGAAGTAATTTTCAAGTTATATAGTCACTGTTTTGATGATAATTCCACAGCACACGGTTTTTTTAATAGATACTTCACTCGCTTCGATGTAGTACCACTGGTTTTCAGTAGATGTCCTTGCTATTAATACTTTTTATCTAATTTTCTTTTCTAAAATATACTTAAATCACATAGAAAAGCACCTAGACACCATACAAACAGTAATGATTATCATAAATATTTGTTTGATAGAACCGACCTCAATTTCGCCGACGGTTTTTTTAGTGAATGCACTCCTATGCGCGTCGTAATGTAAGTCAAATATATTCTCTTTAAATAGGTATTTATAAGAAATTATATTTACAATATAATTAACTCAGTTATGTTTGATCCTAGTAACTCACGGGATTCGTACAGTTGCCTTATTGCAGGTACTCTCCGTTTCCATAGTAATATTAAAGATAAAAATTAATTTAAAATGTGCTAAAATATAATAATATCTGTTTCCAAAGACATCGTTCAAACATACCTGCTGCTACCACGATTAAGATAAAGTAAAAGTTATTATATTGTGAAAATATATATGATTACATTATACATCATATTACAAAAGTCACCGAAATTAAACTCAGCAGTTTTATATAATAAAGTTTCAAATATTGACGCAGGGCGCTATCTAGCGGCAACTGTAGTCAACTATAGCCGTTTATCATTTTAGGTAATTGATTTATTATACATAATTACATGTTGATATTTATGTGAATATATTACTAAAATCTAATATGAACATCGGTGAAATACACTACATTTATAATTATGAGGTTGAAGTAATTTTCAAGTTATATAGTCACTGTTTTGATGATAATTCCACAGCACACGGTTTTTTTAATAGATACTTCACTCGCTTCGATGTAGTACCACTGGTTTTCAGTAGATGTCCTTGCTATTAATACTTTTTATCTAATTTTCTTTTCTAAAATATACTTAAATCACATAGAAAAGCACCTAGACACCATACAAACAGTAATGATTATCATAAATATTTGTTTGATAGAACCGACCTCAATTTCGCCGACGGTTTTTTTAGTGAATGCACTCCTATGCGCGTCGTAATGTAAGTCAAATATATTCTCTTTAAATAGGTATTTATAAGAAATGAGTTTAATGTACATTTATTTGTGGAGATTGTAAAAAAATAATAAAAAAATTACGCGGAGTCCCTACGCGCTACTGAAGTGGAACTTTTTAATAGACGAACATTTATAACACGCTTAATTTATAAAGAGCCCAACTTACATTCCACAGTCGATAGTTTTACCAATACACGGTAAAACTACTGACTGTGGAATGGAGATTGGCGGGTTCGATCCCCACTCGAGTAACCCCATCTTAAGGTCTGGGTAGAATTTGGTGACTATTTTATTTAGGTGGATGTGCCCTATTCGACGTCGCATTGTTCTTTGATTTAGGTACTCCCCCAAGCTCAAGCCCATTCGATACCCATATTGTAAAATGCATTAAAATACTTATAGCATTGGATTTAGAATGACGTCACATTTTCCTTTGATACCCATATTGTAAAAAAGCATTAAAACTATATTTGAATGAGTGGCGGTGGAGTTTCACCGGTCGAGCCAGCCCATTCATGCAGCGAACTGCTTGGCTCTACGACTGTTAATAATATTATCCAAACTTAGCGTGTATAAAAACTTTAAAATTGAGTTCTAAGATTCAATACATTATAAATAAATATTTATTACATACTTATTATATAAATACTTAGATACTTACATACATTGCAAAATAACAAATATTGATTAAATTATCCTTATAATAACAAATATACGTCTGGCAACACAACAAGTAGGTACGAAGCGGCTACCGACGCTTCGTACCTACTTGTTGTGTTACAAAAAAATAGAGATTTACAAAAAAAAATACTAGTACAGATAGCACAAAAAGAATTAATTAGAAAGAAATTGCAATAAGGTAAAAATAATTAAGACAAATCAAAATTTAGTTTATGTAATGAAATTAAATACAAAAAAATTAAAAAGCCCTTATTTTACTTGCTACATATTGCATTTTAATAACTATACTAGTTGTTGCTCGCTACTTCATCTGCGTGGACGCCAAAAAAGCAGGAAGAATACTGTGCCTGTGCCATTATACGGGTTCATCGCTCACCCCCAGTTAGTGATAGCGTGATAATATTTAGCCTGTGTTGACCCGACCCTCTTGGCTATATTTAAGCAAAATTCGACGTAAAAGCATGCAGTACTTTTACAGTTTATCCGTAACAAACATACAGACAAACAGACAAAAATTCTAAAAACTATATCTTGAGGTTCGGTATCGATTGTAGATCATATCCCAAGAATTATGCAAATGAAATATTCAATGAAACTCAATGAAATATTCAACTTTCCTACAATTTTATTACATGTATAGATTATTTGGCGGCACATTAGAAAGAAATTATTTATTTTACCCATTTTGTTTTTCATACTTCTTAAACGTATTTGTAATCTAATTGTACTTTTGTACATGTACACTAATGGTTGCAATAAGGTAAAAATAATTAAGACAAATTAAAATTTAGTTTATATAATGAAATTAAATACAGTAATAAATACAGAAGTAAAAAAGCCATTATTTTACCTGCGACCTATTGCATTTTAATAACTATATTATTTATTGACTAATTACTAAATGTTTTACAATTCTAATACTGAACTAGTTGTGTTACTCCTGTGTCTGTATGGATACTTTTTATTAAGGTTCCCAAGTTGGTTTTTCAGTTATAGCGACGTCAAACTAATTATTATTTGTTATTATTATTATTATATAGCATTAAAAAATGCCTTGTTTGTATATTCCTACTAATAATTGAATTTTTTGTTTTGTTCTTTTTTTAAGTAGCATATAAATTTAAAAATTAAAAATAATATTTTTTATGCAGTTAGTACTTTTGAGACACGGTGCGATAAAAACAGTGCCGCTACTAGCTACTAGATGTCTATGTACACTTTTTAATCACGCTATGGAAATTCTCTTCCTTGGTTTATATAAGCCGATTTATGTTTTAGTGTTTTATATTACCTTTAATACCCGCGAGGGGGCGTTAAAAGCGTTAAACGCTTTTGCATGAGACATTAGAAGTTCCACTTCAAAAAATATAGGCACACAGGCATTTTTGCCTGTTTCCAAATATGTATGTAATTCAATTTGTAAAAAAAATGTTAGTTGTTTCTTTTGACGGCAGAACATTACAAAACGAGAGGAAAAGAGAAAGAATGATAAAGGTTAGGGAAGAGGAAAGAGAGAGAGTGAGTCAATATCACTCAAAAAATATTGTTTTTTGTGATTTTTCCCGAAGCGAAGTTAGCGGTGTGTAATTAGTTTGTTTACGTAATTATATTAATAATATTTATATCATCGCATAATTAATTTTTTAAAATTTAATTTAACACTTATAATTTAATAGTGCAGTGATTTTATTTTTGAATTTAGTGGATAAGATTTATAAATAATGATTGATAACAATCTAAGCGATAATGCGACAGATATAAAGTTACAATGCCAAGGTACGTGTCTTGAAGATTTATTTGATTGTTTTTTAATTAGAAAATATATATTGACGCATTACATACATCTACAATGTACAAATAAGCAGAGATGTGACTTATTTGAAATACTTCTATTTGAAATACAAATGCAAAATACCCATTTTGTATTTAAATACCTTTTTGTTGAAAGAATTTTTATTTTATTTCAAATACCTCTCGAGAGGTATTTTGTATTTTGAATAGTCATTTCAAAATACAAAATACTTTGTGATTAATTTTAGCCAAATTCATTCATAAGATGCCATTTCTTTTTGTAAGTACAATTTTAGTATAGTTTGTTATTTATCGTATGTACTAAAATTTTAAAGTTTTTATAGGTTATTATAATTTTATAGGTAAAATTTAATAGGTGGTCCAGTGGTCGAGCACCCCGCTTTTGAATCAAGAAGTTGTTGTGGGTTCAAATCCTGGCTCACAGTAATGACTTTTCGAAATGATTTTTGAAAGTTATACATACATACATAACTTCATGCCAAATCGATTGCGAAGTAGGCAGAGAGAACAGAGCACATAAGGCACGACTCTTGCACGCCTCACTCGCTTATTTGATCTTAATTGTTTTTTTTAATGATATAAGGAGGCAAAGGGCTTGCGGGTCACCCGATGGAAAGACATCGTTCCACAACGGAACAGTGCGTGGCGAGAAGTGCCAAGGGGCTAAGCCGATCTGACAGAGTTTGGTTGACGACAAGCCGAACCGCGCGTCGTTGAATGCGTTAAAATGGGGTAAGCTGGTACTCATCTTTTGACAGAGGCACCCCGCCCAAAGATGAGAACAGTATTCCATGTGAGGTCGGAAATGCGCTTTATATAACTGCAAGCGATTACCTGACGTGAAATACCGTCCTTTTTCTGAGCCAATTTCGCCTTGCCCTCCAGATAACCGCGAAACTGAACAAGTCGACCCCAAGAATTCCGATATCGGTTAAGGCGGGTAACCGAGTGCCCTCAAAAAAGGGAGGCAACAAAATGTGCCTTTTCAGCGGGAAACGCGCAGACCTGTGTCTTCTTAGGGTGGAATTAGCTAAGTTGAGTCGCCCTTAGTCCGAAATCTGACTAGCCAGAGTTTCGATTGTAGACACAGTTTATTCCGGTACGAATTGACGTTTTCCCGAGAAATCCGCGGGTGGCCAGTATATATGGCATCCGCCGTACCGCATAGCCCCGTACGTATCCGCATAACAATGAAGATTGCTGTAATGCAGCATGTCATTGATATGCAGAAGAAACAGCGTAGGGGATAGCACTCAGCCCTGGGGGACTCCAGCACTCACGGATTTTAAGTCGGAGCATGACCCGTCGACAACGATCTTAATGCGGCGAGCCGCATGAAAGCTGGAGACGCTTTCTAATTTGCTTCTCGATCTACTGGCAGAGTGGCCAAAAGACCGACCGCATTGCCACGTCGAATGGCAATGCTAATCCCCTGTGCGAAGAATGGACCAGCCCCCTGGTCGACAGAGCCCTCGATCAGTTTCTTTGCAAGATCTTTATAGAGTGTACTCGGACCCCATGTTCCTAGATTCTCAACCGCAAACGCTCAACCACTGGACCACTGAGACTCATTGAAGATTTCGTCAAAAAGTATTATATTTTGAAAAAAGTACATAATAATACTATGTCAAACAATAAAATTATTGTAATCCTACAATAATTTTATTGTGTTATTTCTTTTCTAATATGCAGTTCTCGAATTGTAGAATAAGTATTAAAAAAGAATGAATATACTTTTAATGGATACGAAGATCCCAGAGTCAGCTAGTTATTAAGATAAATACATTTTTAAGGGCGAGACGATGAGGCAAGCATTTCCACTGGTTTAAGAGGTCCCAGGAGTAAATGCAAATTTTTTCTACAATACGAAGTTACACTTCTTTCGCGCGGAGGGACTCCATGCATGTTTTTTATTTTCGTATTTTTAAGTTCATTTTTGATTTCGCTATTGTTTTTAAAGTGACTTACATATTTAACTAATATTATCCAAACATATAAATATCTAATTGCTAAAGTAAAATATTTTTGTGATGATTTATTTGAATCATGTCTAGATTTGAAATGTATGTGTATGGGTCGACGAGAATACTCAACCTGTTCCAAATACTAGCATAATTAGTAATTACACAAACATTGACTTACCATAATAGTCGGTCTTGTGTCCTGTAAAATACGAAAATATTTTTAGCAGCATTCGAAAATAAAATTGGTACACTAAACACTATTTTTTTCACCAACATCAAATTTAAACTAATGCCATGCGGCAAGTTAAGGATAATAACTTCGAAAAGACTGTAAGAAACAAAACATAACTTCATGCCTTTCGTTACCCGAAGGTGTAGGCAGCGGCTGTTAAGCCTCGTCTCGCCGTTATGTTTACGTCCCAAATGGAATAGGTGGCGAACCTATTGCCATACCGGGCACAAAGTTTTCAGTCATCGATATTTATCACACGACTATATATATATAACTTTCGAAAATAATTTCGAAAAGTCATTGGTGTGAGCCAGTGTCTGGAATCGAACCCGGACCTCTGGATCGGAAGCCGTGTGCTCGACCACTGCGCCACCGAGACTAAGAAACAAAAACCAACTAAATATTTAAAATCACACAGAACTGATTGCCTCACCATTTCTCAGCTCGTTAAATCCAGATGCAGTGGTCTGAGTTTGTTTGGTATACGTGACATTCTCTGTAGGTGGAATATCCGTGGACTGCACGGGAACTACTTTTAAGGAGTGTATTTTGTTTGAATTGCTGAAAAATAATATTGTTTTTCAAATGTCATGTTTGTTATTTACGCTAAAATGCTTAATCCAAATCTGAAGTTAAATAATTAGGTAGGTATGCTCCAAATTTTTGTTTTAAACTATAACGATACGTGTATTATATTTAAGAAGTGTGTTATGAAAATCAATTTATATTTTAAATTAATAATATTCGTTGTTTTTGCGGCTCCACCTGCGATATGGCCAAAATAATTTTACCTACTTATATAACTTCACGCCTAGTCCCTTGCGGTACGATAACTTTCTTCATAGAGATAAATTAGAGGAAGAAGTCTATCCAATAATTACAAAATCTAGAGAGGACATAAATAATACAAACGGACAAAAAATATCCATCATTTTTATTAAAAAATTCTAATGAACAAGCGGGAATTTATTAATTTTAGATTTTTAATAATTATTACTGTAGTGTACTTACACCTGTCGGTTGGATTTGTTTACACTGACCTTTGTAGATATTGATTGCAATAATGGGGATACGGCACTCCTGTATCAGTTCTAACTGTCTGGGACGGCAAATTTAAGACGGGATGGCTGTCAAGAGTTCGTGTGTCTACGATATGAGGCTGAAAACCGGAATTTTAATCAAAATAGATCGTGAAGGTCAGATCGGTGCAAATATGGTGGTGATGTGACGTGTGATGTGTTACGATGGGTCACCTGATTGCAAAGCAGCTTGCTGATCCATCACCATGGGAGGATGACGGAAAGCTTCCATCCCCTGCTCTTGCGAATTGGAGACCTCCTGCGTATGAGGTCGCGCGTTATCGTGCAAGAGCAGCGGAGAGGAGGATTGACCAAGGACGGTTAGAGATGTGAGAGCTTCTCCATCATTGTGTTCAGTTCTTCACAGTACACATCTGCAGTAATGTTCATCCCGTTTGGTAAGAAGCTGTGATGAATCACACCGACGCTAGACCACCAAACAGTTACCATCACTTTCCTAGGGGTAAGTTTTGTTTATAAAACAGATTCCATTTCTCATCGAATGTAACTATGGGGTTCAAAATTCTTTCTCTTGTGTGTCTGTTGTCTGTTGAGCAGTTGAAGGCACGTCGCGACTCGTACTTGGGGATGGCGATCATTGCCAATTTGGCAAAATGGACCAATACTAAACAGTATGACGCAAATTTTGAAAATTGCTGCTAATTCAGCCTAAGATTGTGTATCATTAGCTTCTATAATCGCCTTTAATTCGTCCTCGTCGTCCAAAGTTTATTTTTGATTTCGAAATTCCCAGAAACAAGCTAGCAAACCAATAATAGGTAGTGCATTAGCTTGTAGTGTTAGCTCCGTAAACGTCGTTGATGTTGTGTGTCGGGCCACGTTGTTGCCACGACGGTACTCATATTCCATAATTACTAATTTTTTTTTAAATTTTATCCATGATGACCAAAAAGATTGAAATACAGTAGAAACATTTTTAACCGGCCCTCAGTTATACGGATTTGTGATTTGCCGGACTACTAACCGCGACCAATTTATATGTCGATGTACCTACAAGTCGAATTTATGCAAGTATAAACCTATCGGAACGTGCATATTTACGTGGAAACTGATACAGGAGCATCTCTTATTGTCGCATTTCATGCCCTAGATGTTTCCTGCTGTTGCTCTCTGGTGGTTTAAAAAACAGAGTGATAGTGTGAGTTTACTACACCTTTATTCGTGATAGAGCGGCAATGAAGAGAAAAGATTGCTTACGTCAAATGACAATTGCCAAATATTTTAAACGAAATTAAACTTAATACGCACTGTATCTATGTATGTATTTCATGATTACCAAATTCAAAATTGTAAACAAATTATTCGTACATACGTACGAAAATATTTCACTTCATGATTAAGTAGTTCAGTACATATTAGGTATGTATGTAGGTAATTTAAAAAAATAACTAAGTACATACAGAAATAAGTGTGAATTTCTTTATATACATTGATTTTTGTTGATTTTTATTAAGTACTTAACATTATTCTTCATGCATTCGATTATCCAGATTTTCGATTATCCGAATCAGAAATTCCGGTTCCGTTAAGTCGGAACATCCGATTATTATTACACTTTCGGTTCCGACTTCGGTTCTGATACTTTTATATCGGAGGTTAATCGGAGGTTGGACGAAACGAAGCGAGCGGCGCGCGACGGCCTGTGCCGAACAGGTTCATACATGTACCTCCGCTACGTGCACTCTATGATCAATTATTTTTTCACTTTTTGTTATTATTTGTTACGCTCACAACATTTATAGGTTATAGATAATTGTTTGGATTTTTGCGGCTTATTATCAATGAAAGTGATCTGTTTTTATGTGGGACAAAAATAGTGACTATACATCGACCTTTTGAAGAAATTACCCGAAATATGAGTGATAATAACGCCAATATCTCATCAATAATTCCACTTATACACAGACTCAAGTATACATTACAAACTGACGGCAGTGAACAAGACACGAATGAAAAATTTAAAACTGTAATAAAATGCACTGTCGATCAATTAAATTCCAAATTTGGTGACCTTAAATCAAATAATTTCTTTGCAATAGCAACGTACCTAGATCCTCGCTATAAAACATTTTTTTTCATAAAGTCGTTAAACAGAAAATTGAAACCGAAATAATGTCACAATTAGATGCAGATACATCTATAAACGAGTAACAATTGTTAAGTAGTGATGAAGACGATGATGATACCACATCTGAAAGATATGCAGTTTTTGACAAATTTGTTGTAATGAAAAGTATGCTAAATTCGTACAATAAAGAAAAACGTATGAGTATTAGTGATGATCCGTTATTGTGGTGGAAAGTAAATGGAAATACAATATTCCAGCCAATATTTGCCATGTCCACCGGGCCCGGTAGCGAGCGAATAACTTTTTAGTGGTGCTGGCCTAATTTACGACTCCTTAAGAAATAGATTGAATGGGGACAAAGCTTCAAAGCTTTTGTTCATAAAGTACAATACATTACTTGTGGAGTCCATTTTGATTTAATTTGTTTTAGCTTTTGTACATTTATTGTAACGTAACCAAATGTAACACGCTAGATACTTTGGGTTTTAATTATAATTAAACTTTAAATTATTTACTTTACTCTTTTGATTATTTGGAATTATGCCATTTTTTTCACTGTTGTTTTTTATTTTACAAAATATGACAATGGAAAAAAAAAACTATAAATGATGTTTTATTTGTCCTTATCAAACTGACCCTGCCTCCGATTCCGATTTCGGTTCCGATTCCGATTCCGATAAATCTAATTTGAAATCTCCGATTCCGATTTCGGTTCCGATAAAACTACCTCCGTTACATCCCTAAATCTGAATGCCTACCGACAAAAAATAGTCCGGTTAATCGAGTTTCTACTGTACGATAAAAATGTAACACAAATCAATAAACAAATGACTACTTTTAGTAAAAGAATTCCATGCTTTTAAAATAAAAGTAATTTGAAATTAGAATTCTATGCAAAACAAAAATTATTTTGATTTGAAATGGCCAGTACCTACTGCAGAATGGCAATTTCATAGGAAAAAACCTATTATTAAAAAAAAGGTATGATGGCGTGTAGCTAATTTGTCGACTGGTGGTTTAACTTCAAACTTCAATAAATCTATACAGACAAAAAAAAAACAATTACAATACCCCTTCAGTGTTCTTCTTTTCTTTCTCCCTCCTACGACGGTCGTTTTCAGCCCTCAGTGTCTCTAGCAACGCCTTCTTACGCTCTAACTCCGCCTTACGTTCCGACATATTTGGTGATTATGATCGATCTTTTCTTCAAAAAAAAACATTACATCATAAAAGCATGATGCAAATTATTACTTATCTATACTATTTTGCATATATATAATTTTTAAACGTAGCGTAGTTATGTATAATAATGTTGTGCATAGAAAACCCCCAGACTATTACAGGTACATATCTATCGTACAAATTATTGTAATTTAGGTGGGTATCAAAAGCACTGATCTATTTTCTGCAGTCGGTGCTTACATTCAACAATACACCTACAAGTCTGAAACAGATTATGGCTGTATGGCTATTGGCGCTAGTGTCATAACATAAAGTGGCACAAAACGAATGATCAGCAACTTGCTCGCTGATTGCTTATAGCCCTGCATAATATCATATACTCACTGCGAGGCGGTGGTTTTCCTGTCGTTATCCCATACTTTTATATAACTATTTGAACTTAGTAGGAGTAGTTACCTGTCAATATTACTGCATCATGTCCCGTGAGATAAAGGGACGAAATACCTGATGTCCCTTGTTGACGCGTTTAAACAAACAATAATTGTTCACTCTACCGGGAAGGCAAATTTAGCTGGAGTTTAGTTATTTATTTATAACTTGTTATAAAACCGTAGCAATATAATAATAACACATGTTTACCTACTTTTTAGTTACTTCTTCGTTGCCAAATACAATACATTATCAAAGCATTCATTGTTCAGATATCATTATCAATAATAATATCATTTATCTCCACCCACTAGATAATGGATGACTCATCAATCTACCAATACAGCAACAATAATTTTATAAATATAGATATTTAGTCGCGGTGGTCCAGTGATTGAGCTCCCCGCTTCTGATTCAGAAGTCACGGAATCGATTCCGAACAATGATTTCTGGGATTTATTTTTGTACCCGCTATATTTCAATAGGGTCCGCCACCTATTCCATTTGGGACATCACGATTCGGCGAGGCTTAACAGCCGCTGCCTACACCTCCGGGCAGAAAAAGGTGCGAGGTTATGTTATGTTATTTATTTAACTATTTTTCTATGCTGTTTCGTAAAAAAATGACGAAAAATTAAAAATAATATAAATTTAGGGGTGGCTACTCTATTAAGAAAAATGTTACTCTCTATTTTACTTTAATCGGCATAAGCATCGCAGTAAAATCGATTCAAATCGACCTTTGTTCAGACACTAAATTTGATGTTGTGATAATTTTTTTACTACTATTTTGAAGTTTTTTCTTTAGCAGACTAAACTAATTGAAGCCGTTTTCGTTCGTTATTTTGGATTGGTTTTTGGTAGTCGTCACATTTTATTTTGTTTTAATATTTTGTTACTTAATGATTGTACATTTAATTTATTATATTCATGTAATTTCCTTGTTATCACTTGATAAGGTTGTGTTTATCTGTATTGGGAGACCAGTTATGTTCCCAAAATTTTCTTCACGACCTAAATAGGGTATCTCACCTCCCATTCGTAAGGTTTAGTCACTCTATCTGGAGCGTACTCTTTATTAACTTCTTTATCTCTTCTAATTTATAAGATTACTAGCTGACCCCGCAAAGGTTGTCTTGTGGATCGTATAGAGATGAAAATTTTGGGTTGTAAATTTTCATCTCTTTCTATAAGGTGTTAGGGCCCGCACGTGGTGGTTTTTTGTGCGGCCCGCGATAAAGTAAATTATTTCAGTTTCAATTGGCGACAAATTGAAAAACTGCAAATACTTCAGTCTTGCTTGCGATTCTAGTACGGATATAACTTCTATGTCTCAGTGCTCATTATTTGTTCGCTACCGCACAATGGACGGAATCATAGAAGAAGACTTCTTAGCAGTGATTACTATGAAAGATCGTACGAGAGGTTTTTATGGAAGTTCTAAAAGAGTGTGTACTATGGTTGTCGGTCAATGGTGGGTGCAAATAATGGTTTGATTGCTTTAATGAAGAAAGAATGGAATTCACCTAATTTGTTGCCAATTCATTGCTTGCTGCATCAAGAAACTTTGGCATGTCAAATTTCTAATAATATATTAAAAGACGTGATCAATACGATTGTGAACATTATAAATTTTATTCGCGCACGTAACTTAACTTAGTCATCGAAAATTCAAAGACCTTCTTGACGAATTGCATACTAATTATGGTGATGTCATCTTACAATCAGCCGTCAGATGGTTAAGCAAAGGAAAAGTATTAGAACGATTCTTTCATTTAACTCTTTCTTCATTTAAAACTTTCATTTAAAACACGAAATAATACTTTTTTTGCAAAAAATTCTCCCAACTACAGCAAAATGACTGGTGGATACTTGCGGTTTTTTTGACCGACATCACTATGAAATTCAATAGTCTTAATTTAGAGATGCAAGGACCTAACAAAATAATTGGGCAAATGACAAATAAAGTGTTTGCATTTCAAGACAAACTGGAATTATACATCAATGAACTGGAAGCAGTAGATTTTTCAAATTTTCCAACTGTTTCTGCTCTGCAATCTGAAGTTTATCTTTGCGACAGTACTAACCACAAAGATTTAATATCCTACTTGAAAGAATATTTGAGGGAAATTCAAAATAGTTTTGACGGTGTACTAAAAATTAAGAACTGCTTTATACTTGCGGAAACCCTTGGCATGTTGAAAACGAAGATATTAAATTATTTTGCCAGTTTGGGTTTTCTAAAACCCAGATAATTAATGAAATTATTGAATTAAAATACGACACACAGCTAAAAGCTAGTTTCATTGAGCATCGTGAAAAGCAGGAGTTCATAGAATTTTGGAAAAATGTCCCTAGCAAGTATAAATCTTTACAAAACTGCGCACAATTTGTTTTAACCATATTTTCTTGCACATTATCTGTGAAGCTTCATTTTCGAAAATTACCTTCTTGAAAAATAAATACCGGAATCGTTTTTTCACCCATTTAGAAGACACAATGAGGATTGCATGTAGTCCAAATGATGCCGATATACAAGAACTAATTTAAAAAGTTCAACACCACAATTCCTAATAATAATACCGGTATTTTTGATTACGGCGTTGAAATTTTTAAAGATTTTCTTACTTAATAACCAATGTTTATAAACTGTCTTTTTTCAATAAATATTCTACTGAACAATATCTATGATTACTTTTTTCGATATCAACTTCCAAGCGAACGATGTCGCGGGCACAGCTAGTTCAAAGTAATTAACGGAATAAGCTAAATATGAGTACACACAGCCAATTATCGACTTATCCCACTTCCGGTCATGTCGCCTCGCCCTATCCCAGTCGCATTTGACGAGAGCTTGAGCAACTACCGGAAGTGGGTAGGTCGATGAGTGGTTTTCGATATCAACTTCCAAGCAAACGATGTCGCGGGCACAGCTAGTTCAAAGTAATTAACGGAATAAGCTAAATATGAGTACACACAGCCAATTATCGACTTACCCCACTTCCGGTTATGTCGCCTCGCTCTATCCCAGTCGCATTTGACGAGAGCTTGAGCAACTACCGAAAGTGGGTAGGTCGATGAGTGGCTTTCTGTACATAATGTCAAACGATATTGGAGCGCCTTCACATACTCTGCGGGACTCTGTTTCCGGAAGCGTTGGCGAACAAACGTGTAGCCGAGTTGAACTTCTTTTTTATTACTACAAAAGTTTTTTTCCTAGTATAGTATTAACGATTGATTGTTTGGTGGTGTAAATTATTTGTTTTTTATATTTTTGGTTTGTGTTCGGTGGCGGTAAGTTTAAACTTTACTATTTTAGAATAGCACGTGTTTGACTCTGTGTATTTGAGGTTATTCCCAAATATGCAGAGTGAAGATAGCGATGATCCGCTGGCACGGAAGCCGGCACCTGCCCCTCCTGACCCTCCAGATCATACTAGTGGGAAAATGGAAATTGTAACAGAGGCAGGTTCCTCGGGAACTGCCACTAAACGCCGTTTGGATGCGAGTGATAACACTCCCTTAAAAAAACATATATCCGATCCCGAAACAGCCGTGCCATCAATCCAAACTATTTATACCCACCCCTCCTATATCATTGGTACCATAAATTTTTATTCCAGCACTGACCAAGTCCCGTTTATTGTGCACGTTTCACGCACTGTTCCGGATCTTGCTGCTGGTACCTCCATCCGCCCCATTAAATTCGGTCACTTTTTGGCTACACACAAATTTAAAAATATATGCATAGACGGTGTCAAAAGGGTAGGCCGGAATAAAATTTCGGTCCAATTCCAATCTGCACAAGAGGCAAATGAATTCACCTCCTCTCCCATCCTCTCCATGTGCAAATACTCTGCAACTATCCCTAATTTTAATGTAACCAGAATGGATTTGGTGAGGCAGGTCCCCACTGACATGTCGATGGAGGAATTCGCGAAAGATCTGGTTCTTCCCGAAGGATGTGGTATTGTGTTAAAGGCAAGAAGGCTCAATCGGAAGAAAATAGAAGATGGACAGGCTACATGGGTTCCCACTCAATCAGTTGTGGTGACATTCCAGGGCCAATCCCTCCCTTCCAGAATATTCCTGTATTACACATCCCACCCTGTTGAAATGTATATATTCCCTACCATCCAGTGCCACTCGTGTTGTAGATTTGGACATGTAAAGTCCCAATGCAGATCGAAACCAAGGTGTTTCCGTTGTTCCAAGGAACATACGGGTGACACTTGTGAAGTCCCAGAATCCCAATCATCTTGCCTACATTGCTCAGGTAGACACTTTTCTACCAACAACTCCTGCCCTGAACATGATCGACAACGTTCCATAAAATTAGTTATGGCGCAAAACGGTGTTTCCTATGATGAAGCCTCGTCTCAATTTCCCCAGGTATCCCGTCTCTATTCCGAAGTTGCACGGAAATCATTTTCCCAACCCCCCTCTGCCAATATCCTGCATAAGCAGACTCCGGTGACTTCTATCCCATCCAGCTCTAGACATCCTGTTCATACACAGTCTCATCTCAAGTCCTTGCATTATCCTAAACAGCATCCTAGAGCCCCCCTGGGCAAATCTTATGACAAGATCTCCCACAATAACATTGTATCCTCGCCTCCGCCATCAATGCCTAACGGCTGTGCACTTGGCCCCAAGAAACAATCCCAACAAACAGAGAACCTCTTAGAAACACTTTTATCCCTTGTAATTGACGCTTTATTGACTGACTCACTTCATTTACCGTCCAACGTTCTCCAGTTCCCTTGTTTCAGCTCTCTCCCCTTTTCCCAAATTCCCCTCCCACCTCACCCACCTGGTATTAATATTGTTGCCATCAGGTCCCTTAACATTTCCTTTGTATCTATTTATATACCTCATCCTAACTCCTCATTAATTCCAGATATACTTCTCCTTCTATCATCAATTCCTTCCCCCATGGTTGTTATGGGTGATTTTAACACCCATAATGCTGTGTGGGGACATAACATCACTGATTTATTCGGCCACTCCCTCCTGGACATCATTGACGAGGTCAATTTGTGCCTCCTCAATGACGGCTCCCCTACTCGCAGAACCCTCCCCTCCCAAGATCCGAAAAGTGCTGTTGATCTTTCACTCTGCTCACCTTCTCTTCTCCCAACTACCAGTTGGAAAATCTTACCATTCACCCATGGAAGTGACCACTTCCCTATAATATTATCCATGTCACTTTCTAATCGCATATATCCTCAACGCAATCCTTCCTCTCCTACAAGCTCTCTAAAGCAGACTGGTCCGCATACTCCAAAACCCTGGATCGTAAACTTCATTCCTTCCCGCAAAATATTTCTGACTCCCCTCTCCTTTTCTACAGCATGTATGTCGAGAGTATCATCTCGAGTGCTAACCTTCATGTTCCTCTTAAAAGAACTACAAAAGACCTCACCTCCTCCCCACCTTGGTGAGACGCTGAATGCTCCGCAGCAGTAACGGAACGAAGGGAGGCTGAGAGGTGCTACAATCGGGATATGTCTGTAGACAATTTCCTCAAATACAAACAGATAGCTGCCAAATTCACCAAGCTTACCAAGAAAAAGAAAAGACTTGGTTGGATAAGCTTCTGTGAATCCTTATCACCAAGAACCCCTTCTTCGGTTGTCTGGAAACAGATTCGCCGATTTAGGGGATCCCGTAACACAGAAAATATTTCAGCTAATGACCCCTCGTCATGGCTAGAGGCCTTTTCGGATAAACTTGCCCCCCCTTATGTCCCTTGTCTATCTTCTCTACCTTTACCCCCCGCTATTTCTCCTCCTCGGAATAGTTTTGATAATCCTTTCTCTTTTCACGAACTTTCCCTAGTACTTGACGGACTGACTGACTCTGGTCCTGGCATTGATGGTATTCCCTACTCTTTCTATATCAAATCATCAAATAATGCCAAATCCATTCTCCATTCCTTAATAAACTCCTTATTTATCTCCGGAATCATACCTGAGCAATTTAAATCCCAACTCATTGTCCCTATTCCCAAACCCGGTAAAGATCCTAGTGATCCATCAACCTACAGACCCATACCCCTGTCACCTACCATAGCCAAGATAGTGGAACACTTAATAAAAAATAGACTGGAATGGTTGGTTGAAAATAATGCTGTCCTTTCCAGATTCCAGTTTGGTTTCAGGAAGGGAATGAGCGTTGTGGACAATCTAAGCATTCTTATCACAGATATCCAGCTAGCATTTCAATCAAAAAAATACTTGGTAGGGGTATTTTTGGACATAACGGCAGCTTACGACAATGTCTTACTTCCGGTTCTCAGGAGAAAGCTCAATCAGCTGAGAATCCCTGAGAAGTTAGCTCATTTCATCCACAATTGGAAAGATCTGTCGTTATCAGGTCCAATTCTGGTTACCTTCCTCCTAGAACAGTGTGGCGTGGCCTACCGCAAGGTTCCGTCCTAAGTCCTCTCCTTTTCAACCTTTATACATATGATCTCGAACACTCAGTGAACTCCTTATGTAACATTCTCCAGTATGCCGATGACCTTGCTTTATACACCGCTTCTTCATCCATAGAGGAAGCAACTCGCCATCTCAACCTAGCGCTGGATTACCTTAGCCAATGGTTAAGTAATAACGGCTTATCCCTTTCCCCATCCAAAAGCACTACTGTAATATTCACAAAAAAAAGTCCATCCCTATTATTAATATTTCTGTTCACAATGAGATCATCCCTCAAGCTAGCGCTGTCAAATTCCTGGGAATGACATTGGATTCTAGAATGACGGGATCCCCTCACATCTCTTCAATATCCCAAAAGTGTGAGAGAAACACCAACGTTTTACGCGCCCTGTCGGGTGCTTGGTGGGGCTCTCACCCATACTCCCAGAAACTCCTCTATAACTCCATAGTCCGTAGTCACTTTGACTACGGTTCCTTCCTGCTAAGTAATTGCAATAAATCCAACCTCCTTATCTTAGACAAAATCCAATCTAAGTGCCTGCGTATAATCCTTGGAGCTATGAAATCTTCGCCCATCAATGCAATGCAGGTGGAATGTGGCAACCCTCCATTATATTTACGCAGACAATTCCTTTCAGATAGATTCCTTTTCAAAACCTTCCAAAATTCAAACCACCCTCTCCTCTCCAAACTTCGCCAACTATCAACTTTCTCTATTCATCCTGATAAAAAAATAGGTAAAAAAACTTTTTAAGTTAAACGGTTTTATGTTAAACATACATTGCAATGTTTAAGATAAATGTACTAAAAACCAAAAAATAATAAAATAGATACAGTCGTGGGAATTATAAACATATGCATAGACTAGACTAAAATAAAACCGTGGGGCACGTCAATTGTCTACAATCGTTGATTAAAATGTTTGTTTTGTAATGTTACACTATAATTAGGCAGTTGTTCAACCGACAACGATGGACGTGTGATACCTGGTGTGATACGTAGGGCTAGAATGTGGAAACAAGCTAGCAAGCTCGATTTTATAATCGAGCTTGCTAGCTTGTGCTTATGCGAGTTTTAGGGTTTCATAGTGGTGAGCAAGTAGTACTTTTATCATATGTTTTGTCGATTAAAGACTAACTACGAGCAGTGAAACGATTCCTCGCCAGCCAGCAGTGTGAATGTACAACGATAAACTAGTTGAAACATCTCTTTTCTTTACATGGAGTGTATAACTATTGGAATTTCCATGAGCAAGAAAATAGTAAGTAATTTCCTCACCGTCTGCGGGCCAACTGCCGAACGACGAATTAAACGATTCTTCTATCGCACATTAAGTCGATAATTTGTAGACAATTGACGTGCCCCACGGTTTTATTTTAGTCTAGTCTATGCATATGTTTATAATTCCCACGACTGTATCTATTTTATTATTTTTTGGTTTTTAGTACATTTATCTTAAACATTGCAATGTATGTTTAACATAAAACCGTTTAACTTAAAAAGTTTTTTTACCTATTTTTATTTTCTAGTTTTTAGTTTTTATTTCGCATTCTGTTTAATTCATTTAGTGCTTCATTATTGCAAGGTTTCTTGCCCGTTAGTTTATTGCAGTCCAACTTCTCTATACGTAGTCCCTGCAAAGATCTTACTCTACTAAGAGCCACGTAGGCTTGACCTTCTTCAAACAGTTTCGCACCTAAGTATACGACTGCGTGATCCACAGTGCTGCTATTTCTATCACCTTCACTTTCTTTAGCTCGTTTTGCTTTATACTTTTCTTTCGCTTTTTGAAGCCTTCGTTTACGTTGTGTTGCAGTTTCTGTTTTATTTGTGTTTGTATTTTTTACATTTTTTTTTACCATTTTGTTCCCACGAGTAATGGACATTTAAACGGTCGGCCCCTCCAGAGGTCCAATAAAGGGGTAAGGCTATGTACAACAAGATGCGCCTGAGTCATGAGGGGAAAACGCTAACGACATATCATTTTTATCCACCCTAATGCCATACAGTTCTCGGCGCGTTTTAACCTTTCACCTTAACTTGGGTGGTGTACCGCTAACGACGTATCATTTTTAGCCACCCTAACGCCACACAGTCCTCAACACGATACAAAATCTTGACTTGGGTGGTGGATTCAGGCTGGATTAATCAGATACCTAAATTACAGATTCAATTTCTAAATTTAAATCTTATTATTATACGCCATTTAGTGGCTGCGCCCATCTTAAATATTGAGGACAACCTCAAGAATACAGTTCACTATACAAATAGTGAACTGTATTCTTCTTGTCAAGCCCTTTTATTTGATACCCATATTGGTGGGATTGATAAAAAATTGTTATCAGCCATTTGGTAGCGGCGGCCATCTTAGATTTCAATTTTGCATATTAAATTGTATTCTACTTGTTGAGACCTTTCATTTGATACCCATGTTGATGGGATTGATAAAACCTAAGTTATCCGCCATTTTGTAGAGGCCGCCATCTTGGATTTCAATTTTTTATAGTATATTGTATTCTGCTTGTTGAGTCCTTTAATTTGATACCCATATTGATGGGATTGATAAAACCTACGTTATCCGCCATTTTGTAGCGGCCGCCATCTTGGATTTCAATTTTTTATAGTATATTGTATTCTGCTTGTTGAGCCCTTTCATTTGATACCCATATTGATGGGATTAATAAAACATAAATTATCCGCCATTTTGTAGCGGCGGCCATCTTGAATTTATAAAGATAATGAATAAACATAATTGTATTGTCACCAAAATCCAAAGTGTATACAAAATTTCAGATTAATCGGTTGACAGGAAGAGGGTGAAATTTGAATTACTAAATTTGACCCAAGAATAAATAAAACAAACGGGGTGAGCTAAATAAAACCGTTTAAAAATACCATGCCTCCTTGTTAGCCTAAAAACACTCAACCAAATCCCAAACCCGATAATTCAATTTCCAATGAACCCTCTTTATTTAACCCCTTACGACGCGTTAGTCTTCCGTCCTAACATCCTTCTTCATTTTGGCTTAGACAAATTTGACACCGACGCGTGTAATATTTTTAACTCCGAATATAATCGGAGATTTTGTGGGTGGCATACAATCTTCACCGATGCTTCCAAATTGACTGCAGATAGCAGTGTTGGAGTAGCGGTGTGGATCCCCTCCTCCAGAATATCCCTTAGCTTCAAATGTCCCTCCACTACATCGGTCTTCACTGGTGAATCGCTTGCAGTGTTAGAAGCCATCCTGTTTATTAAATCCCATTTCCTCAATAATTCCATTATTTTTTCAGACTCCCTAAGCTGCCTTCAAGCTATCCTATCCAACCCATTCCGACACCCCTGTTTCCCAGTTATCCTAAAAATTAAAGAACTCCTTATAAAGGTTCGGTTTCGGGTGACTGAAAGAAGACGACTGTGTTACTTGAAGTCTGTTTTATTACTCTCTTTATTACTAATGAATACACAGATTATATAGCTTTAATCTAAACATAACTATATCTACTTTAGTAATACACCACACGCCCTACCAAAACAGAAAAAAAAAAAACTTAATTTTTTTTTTAACAATAGTATAGTTTTGTTCTATTTTTATGTATGATTGTTTCTTTAATATTCTGTAAAATTTTGACATTACAATCAAGATCTTCTAAAACTTTGAAAGGACCTTCGTACACATTGTCCAATTTATTACCAGTTTCCTTTTTTACTAATAATAAATCATCTTTATTATACATAACAGGTTTCAAATATTCATCAAATTTACTTTTTCTTAACAATTTAGTTTTTAACAAATTTTCTCGGGCTTCACATTGGGCTTTCTGTAACCTAAATTTTAATTCTAATGGATAATCGTCTACATTATACAAAGGGTCAACAACACAATTTTGCAAGTTTCCAGGAATATTACACAATTTTCCACAAACTAGCTTCTATTCTGTCGACGAGTGTACAGAAGTATTATAAGAAAAACACCAATACGGGAGCCAATCACTCCAATATCTACTGTTATTACTAGTTTGAATTCTCAAAAATGCGTGTAATGATTTGTGGCTATTTTCCAAGGACCCAATTGATTCATGATGATAAGCACAAGCAACTGTTTGTTTAACATGTAATAATTTACATACCTCAGTCATAGTACTGGAGATGAATTCATTTCCCCTGTCTGTAGCAATTTCAAGTGGGATACTATGGTATCCCACTTGAAACTTTTTGAAACAATTTTATTTTAAGGTATGCCTTAAAATAAAATTGTTGACAAATGTTCGAGCAACACTTACGCTATCTTTATTTACTAATGGATATGCTTCTACATACTTACTTAATTCACATTGCAATGTGAGAATATAAGAGTAACCATAATAATCCTTATCTAAGTGCCCAACTATATCTAAAAATATCTTATTAAAAGCCGACTTCGCAGTCGTAGTTATAGCCATGGGTTGTTTCGTATGTAACGAATGTTTTTGTTTCTGACATTTGTCACATTTTCTGACAAATTCAGTCACGTCTTCAGCCATTTTTGGCCAAAAGTAGTATTTTTTTTATATTATTAATCATACGCCTAATTCCTGCGTGCCCACTCGTGGGAAGCAAGTGAAAGTTATTAAGTACTACACGTTTGTCATCATCATCTTTTATTCTAACTAAACTTTTCAAAATATAAATCCATGGACCGGTCCAACTATTATTTCCACAAGCTTTGGTTAACCATTTATTAAACTTCTCATTCTCACTATTCTTCATAATATAAATCTCTTTAACAGATACTTTTTGACAGATAGATATCAAATCTCTCACGAAGGTGTCTCGCGGCATGCATGATCGAGAATTTGGGTCTCTATATAAATTGTCATCTTAGATTGTGCATAAGCAAAATCATTTACTCGAACACATTTAGCTGTAGATTTTATTTTAAATGTAAAAATTATCAATTCCGTACAATTCTTTGGCTTTTTAAGAATTTCAACGACTCTCGGTTGATCAGGCCGGTCATCTGTTTTGTTCTTATTGACCTTATGGATTAATCGTTAGAATATTTTGTTCAAAATCTAAAATACAATTATATTTACTTAAAAAATCTTGCCCTAAAATACCATCCGTCCTACAAGAAAAAAAAATTAATAACATAGAACTTATGCTCAAACTCATGACTACGGTAATTTAATCTTAAATAAACCAAGCCTTCGCAATACACTTGGCCACCTATACCGTTTATTTTGATAAACTCTATATGGAATGGAATGTTCCACTTCTCTAATATGTCTTGTCTGACTATGGACAATGACGCGCCGGTATCGAGTAACCAACTATGTGACACTTGAAACACATCTAAATTGACTAAGTTTATATTTTGACAATAAAAGTGTTCATGCGCGAAAAACAAATTACGATTTTCAGCTTCAGCCGGTGTTCCGGAGTTGTAATTAGCAAAAGATAGCACTGTATTGTTATTATTTGAATAAGCCAAGTTAACTTGATGTTGACGTAATGTTGTGTGGCCACGAAAACCACTGCGATCGCGATAGTACGACGAATTACCAAAGTTCCGATTTCCGCTCGATGTACAGTTATTACCACGACCACGTATATTGTAATTTTGGGAATTAGAAAATTGCCTAAACACGCCTTTATTAAAATTATTATAAAAATTACCGCGTTGATAACGGCTTGACTTACCTCTGTTTTTATCGAAACTCATCACCCGCTGGTCTTCTGAATTCGGAGTCATCTCATCTAATGCACCCTGAATGGCATCCTTTAGAGAGCTATAATTTCGTGCTGCAATAATAGTGCTGAGTCGACTGTTACGCAGGCCATCGGCAAATCTTTTAATCGCCATACGCTCGTTTATTGGCTTCAAAATTTTACATAAGCTAGCATCATCGTTAGCCTGGGTAATAGTCAAATCCACAAACAATTGTTCTAACTCCTTACCGTATTCCTCTATACTCTTGTTATTTTGCCTTGCTTGTTGCAGCTTCCTCTGGATCGCTGTGTCTGATTTTTTGGGTAATAATATGGAACGCATGTCACTAATTAAATCTGTAACAGATAAATAATCATCACGCAAGCGCAAATTGGCGCTTTCCGATATACGGGACATTAAAACAAACTTTATGAGTTTCTTTTTGCTACCATCATCAATCATAGAGTCATACATCTTAATGTTTGATATTAAACGTTTGGTGGTATCAATATCACCAGTCATAATAGGTAATAACGCATTAGCAGTTTTTAGTTCAAACTTCTCCATGATGCTTATAATAGATATATAAATTTATCACAAAAATTAACTAAATACAAAAAAAAAACAAATAAAAGATTAATTATTATTGGTATCGCACTCTTGAGGCACTCACTTATTTTGGCACTCACTAAAAACTCAAGCTTGTGACATCTCTGTAGCAGCGCTCGCATTAGCCTGCCGACGAAACAAGCTCG
The DNA here is from genome assembly GCA_905147225.2 of Euproctis similis. Taxonomy (NCBI): domain Eukaryota; kingdom Metazoa; phylum Arthropoda; class Insecta; order Lepidoptera; family Erebidae; genus Euproctis; species Euproctis similis. Next base: position 20,428,095 of record LR990115.1, on the reverse strand, counting down.
AAGCCCTTCGGAGCTGGAACTCCTTATCTCGTCGTCGCCATCCCTCTCTCGATCCAGCTGCGGTGACATTTTTCGCGTGCTGTAGGAGCTGGTCCATAGCAGCCCAATTTCCAGCACCGTCTTGCGTTATCATCTCTAGTTCTTCAGATTGCCGTTTTCCCATCTTATATATGCTCGAAAGGAGAATCAATTCGCGAGAAATGGTTAAAAACACCGCAAATTGTGGCAAATAGTAATTTCGGCCACTAATGAAATCAAAGGTAATGAAATCATTATTTGTCTTTCAACTGCACAAATCACTCAATGTTTATATAAAATATTCCATATACGGAAAATCGCGCCGCGCCGCGTTGCGCTGGGCTGGCAGGGTCGCCATATAAAGATTCGGTTTCGGGTGACTGAAAGAAGACGACTGTGTTACTTGAAGTCTGTTTTATTACTCTCTTTATTACTAATGAATACACAGATTATATAGCCTTAATCTAAACATAACTATATCTACTTTAGTAATACATCACATCCTTCTGGAGTGCCACAAAACTAACATAAATGTGGTACTAGCTTGGATTCCAGGGCATTCTGGAATACCAGGTAATGAGAATGCTGACTCCTGTTTGGGAATCCTCAAAACTTTCTAAGGGTAAGCACTATGCAGACTTACAACCCAATATTCCCCTTCTCCATGGTTTGTTAAGTTTCGCAAAGTGGATAAAAAAACGGTATCTGTCATTTGTCGATTGAGACTGGGTCACTCTTGTACTCCCGTTTTCCTCGCCAAGCTCAGGATAAGGAACACCTCTTTGTGTGAGTGCGGCCTTGACGAAGGCGACGTAAACCACATTTTCTTCTCCTGCCCTAAATTACGCTACTCCCTCTACGACTGTCTCCCGCCAGAAATTCCTCGCCCCACTTCCGTTAAATGCCTCCTATACCACATTTATTGTCCTAACATAAACTCCCTTCTTTGTAAATTTGTAAATAGAAACGGTATTAAATTGTAAATTTATTGTTATCCCCCATTACTACTAGATACTAACTTTATATATATATTTTTTGTGTGTGTCTATCCATCGCTCTAACTATTTATTACCGTATGTATTGTCTTGTCCTTGGTGGTGGATTAATCATTCGTTTAGTAAAATACTGGTTTTAATCTGTTAAAAAAGAGACAAGTTTATGTCCACCTTGCTAACTCGCTTAGTTTATGACCCCAACGTTACGGATAAGAGCAGAGTTTATGAAGCCAGTCAGACGTGCAAGAATCGCATATCACCGTCATTGGCTGAGTGGTGTTTTTTGACACCTTGTCAAAAAAACCAAAGAAGAAGAAGAAACATACTCTTCTTCTTCTTCTTCTTCTTTTGCAGTTATGGCGTCATAAAGTGGGGAGAAATACGCGTTAGCAATGTTAAAATAAATTGTTACATTAAAAACCCACTCTAAAAAAATATAAATGACACAATACACAACACAACAAAAACTAAATTACTAGTAACTACGATACATACGTAAACTTGATATTTAATAGAGCTGTATGCTAGGGATGAAGATGAAAGCTATTTACAGTTTTATGTTATTTTTTGAAATAAATTTACATAATGAATGATTAATGGAAGAGGAGAAGATTAAGGAGAGAAGGCATTTAATAGAAGTAGGAAGAGGGATTCCGGAAGGAAGTATATCATATAGGGGGAAACGAATTTTACAGCACGAAAAGAAAATGTGATTTGGATCTCCAATGTCCATACCACATTCACAAAGTGCTGTACTCCTGATCCTGAGTTTGGCGAGAAACACGGGGGTGCAAGAGTGACCGAGTCTCAACCGACAAATAGTAGATGTTGTTGATTTATTTGCATTGCGGAATTTAAAAAACCAAGGGACAACAGGAATATCCGGTTGCACATCAGAGTAATGTTTGCCTTTCATACGTTTGGATCTATTCCAATCAAATGTCCAGGATTTTAGTAACAAAGATTTGGCGGTAAGACATAGGTCATGAGCATAAATTTGGGAATATTCTCCAGTGCCATTCTCTGCAGCTATTTTGGCACAGGAGTCAGCTGACTCATTACCGGGAATACCTAAATGACCAGGTATCCATGCTAGTACCACATTTATACCTAGATTATGGCATTCTAGAAGAGCTTGTTTAATTTTAAATATTACGGGAAAACGAGAACTGGATCGAAATGAGTTCGAGACAATCGCCTGAAGAGAACTTTTAGAATCAGAGAAGATGATGGTATTGTTGAGGAGATGGGATTTGACAAAGAGGATGGCTTCTAGAAGAGCTATGGCTTCTCCGGTGAAAATCGTGGTTATAGAGGGACACTTAAATGAAAGGACTATTTTCGAAGAAGGAATCCAAACTGCTGCGCCAACTGGGCTGTTTATAGACAGTTTTGAGGCGTCAGTGTATATGGAATACCATCCACGAAATTTTCGATTTAAGATGTCGTTGAACACCTCTCGAGCGCCAACGCATTCCTTGCCAATGCCAAAGTCAAAAAGTATCTGGGGACGAAAAACTAAAGCGTCGTATGGAAAGAGGTAAATGGGATTTATTGGAAATTTACAAACTGAGTTAGGCAAACCAGTAAGAATTTTGAAACTATGCAGAAGGTGAGGAAGATTATTAGTATTTTGCAGGAGATTAAACAGGATGTTAAGTTTCGGGATAAGCGGGTGATTTGAGTTCTGAAATGTTTTGAAGATAAATCTGTCGGAAAGAAATTGCCTGCGTAAGTTAAGAGGAGGATCACCACACTCCACCTGGAGGGCGTTTGTGGGTGAAGACTTCATTGCCCCTATAACAATACGCAGACATTTGTACTGAATTTTATTTAATATTTCTAAGTTGGATTTGTGAAAATAGCTAAAAAAAAAGGATCCATAGTCTAGATGACTACGAACTATGGCATTATATAGGAGCTTTTGTGAATAGGGATGGGAGCCCCACCATACACGAGAAAGAGAACGAATAATATTCATGTTTTTTTCACATTTTTGAGAGACTATTGAGATATGAGAGGAGCCGGTCATTTTAATATCCAAGGTGACGCCCAAAAACTTGACAGCACTACATTGAGGAATGATCTCATTGTTAGAGAGGATTTGAATAGAGGGGACAGTTCTTTTCTTGGTGAAAACAACTACAGAACTTTTAGAAGAGGAGATGGATAGACCATGGGAGTCTAACCATTCATTAAGGTAATGAAGAGAAGAATTGAGCAGTCTAGTAGCATCAGTAATAGATGCGGATGAAATATAAAGTGCTATATCATCAGCATATTGCAAAACGTTACAAAAGGGTGAAACGGAATGCTCAAGATCAAATGTGTAGATATTATACAGAAGGGGGCTTAGAACTGATCCTTGTGGAAGACCTTTCCAGACAGTTCTAGGTGAGAGTGGACCAGTTTTGGTCTTGATAATGACAGATCTTTCGACCAATAAATTATTAATGAAACGAACTATCTTTTCAGGTACTCCCAGCTGCGTAAGTTTTCTCCTCAAAACTGGAAGAAGAACGTTATCATATGCGGATTTGATGTCTAGAAAAACTCCAACTAAGAATTCTTTCTTCTTATAGGCGGTTTGAATATCTGTAGTGAGAATACTCAGACTATCCATAGTACACAGGCCCTTCCTAAATCCATACTGCGACTTAGCAAGAACTAAATTATTCTCTACGATCCACTCAAGCCGCTGTTTTATTAAATGTTCCATTATTTTAGACAATGTAGACGAGAGAGCAATGGGTCTATAACTACTCGGATCTGAAGGGTCTCTGCCTGGTTTTTTTATTGGAATGATGAGTTGCGATTTCCACTGAGGAGGGACTAAACCAGATTCAAAGAGGGAGTTAATTATAGATAGGAAGGATTTCTTGGTCTTTTCGGAAGATTTTCTTAAAAACGAGTAGGGGATGCCATCAATACCTGGAGAAGTATCTCGCAATCCATCAAGAGAGAGAGTTAGTTCATTATAAGAAAATGGGCTATCGAAACTGTTTTGGGAAAATATTGGATAGGGGGAGGATAAAGTTGAGGATAGACAAGGAACAAATGGAGGAGCAATATTATCTGAAAAGGCCTCTAGCCAAGAAGAATCGTCATTGGCTAAAATGTTGTCATAATTACAGGACCCTCTGAATCGCCTAATTTGTTTCCAAACAAGGGAGGAGGAAGTCTTAGGAGATAGGGTCTCACAGAAATCAATCCATTTCAAACGCTTTTTCTTTAAGACTAATTTGGTAAATTTGGCAGCTAAATGTTTATAGCGAATAAAGTTTTCTACTGTCATTGATACATTATATTGTTTCTCTGCGTCTTTGCGAGCAGAAGCCGCTGATGTACATTCAGAGTCCCACCAAGGTGGGGATACTCTGAAGCCTTTCCTTGATTTTTTTAAAGGTATGAGAGTTGGCTGAAGAAACAACACAGTCTGTGAACATAATATAGGAGGCAAGAGGAGTAGTATTTATATTTAAAGGAAGAGAGTCGATTTTTTGGTCAAGATCAAATGAATAAGATGACCAGTCAGCTCGGGATAAGTTATATTTAAAGGAAGGCGAGGGATCACATGAAGGGGAGTTGCGTAAATGAATCGAAATAGATATGGGAAAGTGGTCACTGCCATATGTGCTTGGAAGGCAATACCATCTGGCGAGGAAAAATAAAGTTGGAGAGCAAAGAGATAGATCGACGGCACTTTTAAGATTTTGAGATGGGAGGGTTCTTCGTGTAGGACATCCGCTGTTAAGTAAGCAAAGGTTGGATTCATCAAAGAGATCAAGGAGAGATTGTCCAAACACGTCAGTATGGCTATGGCCCCATACTGTATTATGACCATTGAAATCACCCATAAGAACAATGGGAGAGGGGATAGATGAGATGAGTAAGCGAAGATCAGGAATTAAGGAGGATACAGGGTGAGGAATATAGATAGAAACAAAGGAGATGTTAAAAGCCCTGACACCAACAATGTTAATGCCAGGTGAATGAAATGGAAAGGTAATTTGAGAAAAGGAAAGTGAACGCCTTATAAATAAGGCACTCCCTGCATAGCCATCTGTCCCGTCATCTCGGAGGCAGGAAAAACCTGGAACCCAGAAACGGGAACCTGGTCTCAACCATGTCTCCGAAATGGCAATGACCGAAGGCTGAAGTTTATTAATTAAGTGTAAAAGTTCATGTTTTTTGTTATTAATGCTTCTGCTGTTCCACTGCAAAATGTGTATTGGATCCAGATTGATGTAAAAGTGAGGTAAGTTGGTCAAATTTAAGGGCAACGGTGGACGGTAGGTTGTGAGGGTTTCTTAAAATAAGGTCAATTAATAATGATAAGATAGATTCCAGTATGCTATCATTTTCTGGATTATGGGAATTATTACTTAACGCACAGCCATTTGGCACTGATGATCTAGGAGTGGATATTAACTCACGATGAGAAGTTTTATCGTATGACTTACCTAACGCAGGCCGAAGGCGGGGAGTGGCATACACAGTTTTGGTATACGAACGATTAGCAGAGGAGGGCTCAGTGAGTTTCTGTCTCACTGGTGTAGAAGATGTTGAAGGTTGAGGAAGAGATTCGCGAAGAACTTCAGAGAAAGATCTGGAGGAGGAAGGGAAATATTTCGAGGCTTCTAAGTAAGAAAGATTTTCATTAGCCATGACGGACTTGATAGACTTTTGTCTTTCCAATTCAGGGCAAGTTTTACTAGTTGCGAAATGTCTACCTGAACAGTTTATACAATAGGCATTAGCCTCCAACACCTCACAGCTGTTACCAGTATGCTCCTGGGAGCAGCGGAAACACCTGGGCTTTGATCTGCATTGGGTTTTTGTGTGACCATAACGGCAACATGCATGGCAAATAATTGTCGGATACTGATAAACTTCAACCGGTAGAGAAGTATAGTACAAGAATATTTTACGGGGAAGGAACTGACCTGAAAAAGTAATTACCACAGTCTGAGTGGGCACCCAGATTACTTTATCATCTTCAAACTTTTTCCTATTTAACCTACGTGCCTTAATAATCGTACCACATCCAGATGGTAGACTCAGATCTTTGACAAAATCATCCATAGATAATTCGGTAGGGACCTGTCGTACTAAATCCATTCTCGTAATGTTGAAGGAGGGAATTACAGCGTCATATTTACAAAGTGGAAGAAAAGGGGAAGAAAGAAAGCTGTTGGCATCTTGGGCTGACAGAAATTCAACAGAGACTTTGTTGCGGCCAATCCTCTTAACACCATCTGTGCAGATATTGACAATTTTATGAGTAGTGAGGAACTGTCCAAACTTAATTGGACGTATGGAAAACCCGTTCGCAGGATCAGGAGTAGAGCGCGATACATAAACAACATATGGACCTTTGTCTTCTGTAGAGTACTTATTAATTGTTCCAACAACATAAGATGGATGAGTGTACACCGATTGAATTGATGGAGTGGCCGAATCCGGAGATGTTATTAATTTTTTCGCCTGGTTCTCATCGTTATGCAACATTCGTCTTTTTAAAACATTAGAAATATTCACATTTGTAATCATTAAATCAGAAGCCGGATCAGGAGGATCCGGAGCTGGAGGAGGTAATAGTAGGTCCTCTTGCTGCATGCTCGAGCTATCCAACGGGTACTAAATTATTAAAATAAAATTATAACTCACCAATATTCAACACTAACACACATAAACTACTACACTAATACATAAAATAGAGAGAGTTGGGATGAATAAATTATTTATTATATGCAATTTTTCCACAAACATTAATCTGCTACCACGTCCAATTTGACAATCGTTTTTCGAAACATACTCTGCGGCCCGATACTGGTACTCGCATTGGCATTTGTGGCAGTGTCGCCAACTTGGGGGTTTTCCCCCTAAATTTGGGGATAAGTTAGATGAAGAGGGGTATTTTTAGGGGCCATATTTTTTTAGGGGCATACACTAGGGGTATAATTTATTTACGCATTTTTCATTAGTTACCTTTTTTAGGGGTATTTTCTAGGGGGAAATTCTTTTGTAGCGGTTTTTGTAACGTAAATTAGAAGATGATTGATTGAATTGATGAATTAAATTTTATGAAGGTGTGTAATCTCATAGACATCAGCAGAAAAATCTTTTCTGTAAATTAAGATGAAAATTAAACGATACCAGCGAATACTCAAGCGCGCATAATAACTGAAATGATAAGACAAACAATTGGACGACGAGTGAAATACGAGTAACCGACTGAGCAAAAAGCGAAGATGTGGTTCGTTAGTATTAGAGCCGTTACCGTTATTAGAGGTCAGTGAGATCGCTGTGGCGAAGAAACAAAGACGAGCGACCGAGCGAAATCTTCAAAATAATAAACAAAACTGCGAGAGTGCAAAGTCTAGGGTGATTTTGAGTTAGTGTTAGGGGGAAAGAGGGGGATTTCGAGACGACGCTAGGGGGGGACGCTTAGTCGAGGTTGGCAACACTGATTTGTGGCCCTTGGTCAGTAAAGCGTGACGACCGCTGTGTTAGGGGCAGTCTCGGTGGTCCAGTGGACGAGCACACGGCTTCTGATCCAGAGGTCCGGGTTCGAATCCTGACACTGGCTCACACCAATGACTTTTCGAAAGTTAAGAGTGATAAATATGACTGAAAACTTTGTGCCCGGTATGGCAATAGGTTCGCCTCTTATTCCATTTGGGACGTAAACATAACAGCGAGACGAGGCTTAACAGCCGCTGCCTACACCTTCGGGCAAGAAAGGCGTGAAGTTATGTTATGTTATTTAATTATCTATTTTTATATGCTGTTTCGTAAAAAAATTACGAAAAATTAAAAATATAAATTTAGGGATGGCTACTCTATTAAGAAAAATGTTACTCTCGTTTTTACTTTAATCGGCATAAGCATCACAGTAAAATCGATTCAAATCGACCTTTGTTCAGACACTAAATTTGATGTGATAATTTTTTTACTACTATTTTGAAGTTTTTTCTTTAGCAGACTAAACTGATTGAAGGCGTTTTCGTTCGTTATTTTGGATTGGTTTTTGGTAGTAGTCACATTTTATTTTGTTTTAATACTTTGTTACTTAATGATTGTACATTTAATTTATTATATTTATGTAATTTCCTTGTTATCACTTGATAAGGTTATAGTGATTTCGGCAAGCTAATTTGCAATTGCATTGTTGTAAAAAGTAAGTAAATTTATGCGATAATTTATCTCCTATTTCGTGTTATAAATAAATGGCCTAGGTTATGTATTGAATAATGATCTCCTTTGACAAAACCGGTCGGTTGTCGCAAATACCTATGCAATTATTTCAATCAAACGTTTTATCTAAGGAAAATTTAATTATTAGTTTTAGCGTTGTTTGGTTGGTTTTGTTGAGTTGGTTGGAAAAACTGGATCATCAACTTATTGACTATTTGTTCACAGATGTATAAACTAAGCGTAAATCTCAGTCGCCCATCACTACTTGTTTTAAGGCGTACCATGTCTAGTCAAGAACAGGATGTGCTCTTTGAGACACTCAATAATGCTGGTGTTGTTACTCTAAATCGTCCAAAAGCCCTGAATTCTCTTAACACATCTATGGTAGAAAAGCTCCTACCAAAACTGAGAGAGTGGGAAACTCAAAAGTCTTTAGTGATTGTTAAAGGAGCAGGGGAGAAAGCATTCTGTGCTGGTGGTGATGTTAAAGCTGCAATTGATAAAGTTGAAGGACCAAAATTCTTCCGCACAGAGTACAATGTAAATTATCTTATTGGAAAATATAAAATCCCGTATGTAGCAATAATCAATGGCATTACCATGGGAGGTGGCTTGGGCATGTCTGTACATGGACAGTACAGAGTAGCTACAGAAAAGACCATGATTGCTATGCCTGAAACTAAAATTGGATTATTCCCAGATGTTGGTGGTTCATACTTTTTACCTAGACTTCAAGTTAATTTAGGTTTATATTTGGGTTTAACAGGTGAGACCAAGCTAAGTTATTTTATTCCTCTGTAAAATTTTTAGAATATTTTGTATGTTAATTTGCGATTTAAATACCTAGATGAATTTCCTTTTAAGGTTTCATTAGGTTTGTCCTCATCAAATGAATGAATAAAAAAGCCTAATAATATTTATATAAGTAAGGATGTAATATTCTATGGCAACAACATTAAAATGTTTTAATTGTCAAAATTATGGAAACATATTTATATTTTAGTTTATGTTAAAATATAATATAAAATGAATCTAATCTCTGTACCCAGGAGACAGATTAAAAGGAAAGGATGTTGTTAAATCTGGCATTGCAACTCACTTTGTTCCTAGTAAAAGATTATATGAACTTGAAGTGTTATTGTCTCGATGCACAAATGAAGTAGAAGTTAATTCATTGCTCAGCAAGTTCCATGAGACTTCAAATGAATTTACATTAGCTGATAATATTAAACACATTAATTATTGCTTTGCCGCATCCACCATCGAGGAAATAATAGAAAGATTAGAGAAGGTGAAAAATGAGTGGTCAGAAAAAACACTTAAGGTTGGTATTAATTTAGTTTCACTGAAATATACTACTATGATTATCATATTTTTCATTTTAATTGGGAGAGCTTATAAAGTATTTTTTAAAGATATTATACTAGTTTCAGTAAGAGTGGTTAAATCTTTCACCTGATCCCAATATGAAGACATAAATGAATTGAATTTGAATTACCTAATTTGTTAAATTAAACCTGTTGAAATTGATACCAGAAATCCTCAATAAGATTCTCTCTTCTTCTAATTCTCAACTTGATTAACATTTTAATAAATTGTTAAAGTCATTTATGTGCTTTTTAAATCTTCAGACTCTCAGAAAAATGTGCCCGGGCTCTTTGAAAATTACACTGCGGGCATTGCAAAGAGGGGCTCAGCTTGACCTCGGCCAGTGCCTCAAGATGGAGTATCGAATTGCCTGTCGTTCCACTGAGGGTCATGATTTCCCAGAAGGTATATTTATAGTTCTATATGCCACCACAGCTTACCACCATGGTAGACTTCATTAAAGTGCATTATACTGTAAATATATAGTGTTATGACATACATTTATTTTACATTTAATAGTCTCGGTGGTCCAGTGGTCGAGCACACGGCTTCTGTTCCAGAGGTCTGGATTCGAATCCTAACACTGGCTCACACCAATGACTTTTCGAAATTGTTTTCGGAAATTAAGTGTGACAAATATTATTACTGACTGAAAACTTTGTGCCCGGTATGGCAATAGCTTTGCCACCTATTCCATTTGGGACGTAAACATAACAGCGAGACAAGGCCTAAAAGCCGCTGCCTACACCTTCGGGCAACAAAGGTGTGAAGTTATGTTATGTATATATGTTATTACATATTATTAATTAATATTTCAGGAGTACGGGCCCTCTTGGTTGATAAAGACAACAATCCCAAGTGGAAACACTCCTCGTTAGCTGATGTAGATGATGACTATGTGGAGAGTTTCTTTGTGAAATTGCCCAAAGAAAAGGAATTGCAATTCTTCGATGCCAAGTTGTAAAGAGAATTTATCCTATTACTACGGGGTGCTGTATATCGGCCATGAATATATTGTTGCTCGCACATAATATTATGAAGCAACATTTAAGACACTATTTAAGCATAAGAACATTATTGTAGTCATTTACTGATATTCAATCTATATTAGTCTAAAAAAGCCATTTTAAATTAAGTCTTCCATTTAATAGTTACTTAACGAACACATCTTAATTAATATATATATAATTGTAAGTATAGATATGATATGTTATTATTATATGAACTTAATTGGCATTCCACAGAAAATATTTAAATAGAAGAATTAAATTTTAATTTTTTCCCCTCATTATTAGATCCTGCGCAATCTAGTTTTTGTCCTTTTTTGAGACTTCATTTTTATTATTAGATTAATGTATTCTTAGCAATCATGGTTAAGGTCATTAAGGTGAAGATTTACAGAGTATTTGAGGGCATCCCGAGATAGTGTTAGCATCTGTTTATATGGACATTAAGTTAGATTCAATCATAAGAATACTGTGAGAACGAATTTATTTTATTATCATGACTAAGAGTTTCTTATATTATTACCAACTATTGGACCAAAAGACTTGAAATAGAATGAAATATATTTTAGAAATATATGTAAAATAGACATATTGACGAGCCTCGTGGCGCATTGATAAAACTTTCGCCTGCAGCAACGAGGTCGGGGGTTCGATTCCCACCCGAGCACAAATATTTGTGTGGCGTCTGGGTGTTTTTCTATGTATTATAATTATGTATTTACAAAAGAAAAGTATATATGTATTAATAACCGTTATCTAGTATCCATAACACAAGCATTTAGTTGCTTAGCTTGGAACTAGGCGCTGTGTTATTATTATTATACACATGTATACAAAAAATATATTAAAAAATTGCCTCAAAATTATATTAATATTTTATTTTTATACATTTCTTACAAAAATCATAATTATTCAACAGTCATAAATTAGTGCACTGCTTGTTGATTCTAAATAAAAAAAAATGTTCAACATTTTAACCAGTTTTATTATAAAGTGATATATGTATTAACTATCCATTTTAGTCATTATTGGATTTTATTAAAATATTTTGTATGAAATTAAACATATTTATTTGGTGAGGAACTGGAATGGAGGTTAGAATTTTTATACTTATGAAATATTTTGTTTAGTAATTAAGTCGAAACGTGCCTGGTGTCCTTGATCAAGGAACAAATTGCATTTAACATTTGTTCAAAATATATATATTAGTGTATTGATGTTTTGTATATTTTGTATAATATTAACAATATGTATGATTGTTGAAAACCATTTCATAAATGAAATAACTATCGTAAACAACATAATCTACTGCGTTTTATTTCACACTAGCTGACCCGGCCAACTTTGTTCCGCATCAAAAGTAATAAATTAGTAAATTTTGGATATGAATTATAGATCAAAACCACCCTGTTGGCACCCAACTATTGAAGAATACCGCGACAAAATCCGTTGTGTAGTTTTAAAGATATAAGCATATAAGGCAGTGGTTCCCAAACTTATTTTGTCTACTGCCCACTTTGAGAATAAATATTTTGTTAGCGCCCCCATTTTTTCACCCATTTAAAAACCACTAGTATGAGTAGTAACTGTTATTTACTTTATTACCTACGGCTTCGTCCCCTATATTGTCCTAAGGTAAAATAGATACATATACAGAGCACAAGGATAACAACGCGCATCAGTTTTTTTGATTGACAACGGGGAGTGGAGGAATTCACGGAGCGACTCTCCATAAGAGTATCAAGAGCTATACGCTTGAGGTGGCGGCAAATCTACCGCTTCCGGTCCCGCACTTTGACTTCGTTTAGGGTGCGGCCATATACCTTTTCAGGTGGGCGGGTCGTTCACTATAAACAAATCAATGTTAGGACAGGGTAATTTCTGAACAGAAATTCTGAGACCATAGATTTCTTCCAGCGATGTTCAGTTGTCTGAATATTTAAGGCGTGACGTTATAAAAACGTGCTAGTAATGGCTTATGTGTACCGTGTAGTTATCAATTACCTAGGTATTAAGTAATAATCGTGGGAAAGGCTTTCATAGGAAACATTTGACTTATGTAGTTGCCATTGTGTAAGTGAATTTTTGATGTAATATTTATGCCGACAGAAAGCTTAGGACGCCATAATTTCACAAAGGAAAATAGTAAGAAATAACAGTTGTTATGTTGTAACTAGGTAATATAAACAAAGAGCAATAAATTATATGACAACTTGATTAAAAGTAGATTAATGGTCTACACAATGTTTAATAGTGGTGGTTAGGCGCATTTTACATTTCTTAGAGGACGCAATTTTATTCTAGGGACAATTTTTGGGGAATCCACAAAAGTTTAACCCCAAGTTTTCCGGGTCGAAGCTATGCGCTCGTTAGATTAATTACTATATATTATTCAATAAAATGAAAGATAAATGTAGTATTACATATTTATTCATACATATTTACTAAAAGTCAGCTAGTAACAAAAACCACATACATACATACATACATAACTTCACGCCAAATCCCTTGCGGGGTAGGCAGAGAGAACAGAGCGCCATAGGGCACGATTCTTACACACCTCACTCGCTTCGTTGACTTTCATAACTCTTTTCATGCACGCGCGTCGGTTTTTGAGGCTCTTAACATCACCTTCCTCCAGAACACGTTCTATTTGGTCTTGGAATGTGTGTCTTGGCCGTCCTCGACTCCTACATCCGTCCGCTTTTGCATTGTATATCTGCTTAGTCAGTCTTGCGTCAACCATTCTTTCTACATGTCCGAACCATCGGAGCATGCCCTTTCTTACTTTTACACCGACACTCTCTTTCAAACCAACTTCCTTCCTTACAACCTTGTTTTCTACGCGGTCAGCGAGAGTCACTCCGCAGATTTTGCGTAGAGCCCTCATTTCTACCGCGTTTATTCTACTTTCATGCACACTCTGCCATACCCAGCTCTCACTTCCATAAGTTAGTGTTGGGATCAGGACTGCATTGTGGATTGCTAACTGGGCCTTTCTGCTAATATTTTTTGCGCCCAGGAATCTGCCCAACACTCCGTTTACGCTATTTCCTATCGCCACTCGTCTTTCTACATCCGCGGTGTACCTTCCATCTCTGCTAAAAGCGCATCCAAGATATACAATTTCATTCACCTGTTCCAGCACTACATCATCAACCATTATCCTTGCATCTGTTCTGGATTCCTCCCACATTTCATAGAATCGTATTAGTAATTTATTTATTTCAATTATTTTTGTAATAAAAACCATTTAAATTTATTTATTAATTATTTTATTAATTTCAATTTATTTGGTAATATTTATTTATTCAATTATTATTAATATTTATTAATTTTTATCAATTTAATTATTAGTATTTATTTAATTTTCATCTAATAGTATTTATTTATTTAGCATTTAATATGTTATTAATATTTATTTTGATAAATCCACTTAGCTTTTATGTAGTAGAAGACGACATAAAATTAGATCTACCCTCCAAATTACAAAGTCACAAAATGTCACCTAATTCATTACATAGTTCACAAAATCTTTCTTATTTGTGTAAGTAGACATTTATAAAGAAGACAGACACATATTTAACCATACATATTTCAATAATTAAACGTCATATTTTTTAATAATCTATCAATAGGTATATAGCTAGTAGCTAACAAGCTATGCGCTCACATGTACCAGGAATGAAATTACGTTCTCTAAGAAATTTAATATTCTTTTATGTTCCAAGCTAACTAGCACTAACTTATGGAAGCGAGAGCTGGGTATGGCAGAGTGTGCATGAAAGTAGAATAAACGCGGTAGAAATGAGGGCTCTACGCAAAATCTGCGGAGTGACTCTCGCTGACCGCGTAGAAAACAAGGTTGTAAGGAAGGAAGTTGGTTTGAAAGAGAGTGTCGGTGTAAAAGTAAGAAAGGGCATGCTCCGATGGTTCGGACATGTAGAAAGAATGGTTGACGCAAGACTGACTAAGCAGATATACAATGCAAAAGCGGACGGATGTAGGAGTCGAGGACGGCCAAGACACACATTCCAAGACCAAATAGAACGTGTTCTGGAGGAAGGTGATGTTAAGAGCCTCAAAAACCGACGCGCGTGCATGAAAAGAGTTATGAAAGTCAACGAAGCGAGTGAGGTGTGTAAGAATCGTGCCCTATGGCGCTCTGTTCTCTCTGCCTACCCCGCAAGGGATTTGGCGTGAAGTTATGTATGTATGTATGTATGTATGTGTATGTTCCAAGCTTATGTAGGTACTTCAACCCTTTTACTTTAATAATGCGTGAAGGGTTTTTTTTTAAATTACTCATAGTAAACTGATTGAACGAAAATATTTATTTCACTTGGATTCGAACACGGCACTTTTTGACCGTAACTTGAGACTCGTTTAATATATTTCTACTTAACAGTTTCAGTTATTAAGGGATGTCTGGTAAGAGGTTGCTACGAGGCTTAGTGTCTGGTAGTGGATAACGTAACTTATAAAGATATTCTGAACGTACAAAAATGAAGCCTTATAAGTACTTTGACGAAAGTAGATAGGTTAGTAGGTCATCTATAATGTCTTGAACATAAAGGCTGTCCGGCAAGGGGTTGCAAACATGCTAAGTGTCGGGCAATTAAAATGGTGATTTATAATAATATTCTGAAGCAAATGTCAAAATCTCAACCATAAAAAAATGACGAAAGTACCTAGAATGATTTCTAAAAAATTGTAATTCTTAAAATTCGAATACCTGGCAAAGTAACCAAAATTAGCCATGGTTCTTACCTATGTTGACTGTGACATGACAAAATTTTCTGCCTTAATAAAATGACGAAGGTCTGGCTGTCACTGAGTCTTGGGCCATATCCTGTAGAGTTTCAGTTTTGACGGGACACAAATTTAACGCATTAATAGTAGTAATAGGAATTTTGACCAAAACATAACACATAACATAAAATAACTTCACGCCTTTTTCTACCCGAAGGCAGTGGCTGTTAACTGTCGTCTCACCGTTATGTTTACGTCCCAACCCTTAATTTCGAAAGTTATGTGTGATAAACATAACATAAACATAACTTCACGCCTTTGTTACCCGAAGGTGTAGGCAGCGGCTGTTAAGCCTCGTCTCGCCGTTATGTTTATGTCCCAAATGGAATAGGCGGCGAACCTATTGCCATACCGGGCACGGGTTTTCAGTCATCGATATCTATCACACTTAACTTCCCAAAACAATTTCGAAAAGTCATTGGTGTGAGCCAGTGCCAGGATTCCCGGACCCGGACTTTCTGATCCGGTGGTCCAGTGGGAGAGCCCACAGGACCACCGTGACTATTGTGTGATAAATTAGGAGGAATTATGGAACGAGAGCAAGAAGTGAAATTAGGAACGAGGAATTAGGAAACATTTTATGTCTTCACAGCTTTAATATTTGTGTTATGTATGTCTAAGTATATCCAGGATCTTTATGAGTAGTTTAAGCATCATCTTAAATATACTATTGGTTTTGGGGAGGGAAACACATTAAGGGATACAAGTGCGTGAGGATAGGGTAAGTGGTTAAAAGGTTTGTGTGCCTGTTTATATTTATTAACGTTTAACAATATTATCTAATATATATAATTAGAAGAAAAGAAGAAGTTGAATACTATTGCATAGTGTAAATATATAGTTAAGTTATAATTTATTTATTTAGGACAACTTACAAAACATACACTAATACAATGATTACATACATGATAAACAAATACATGCTAAGTGTTGTTTTAATTACAAGCCGCCACGGCATGTTAATGGACAGTTTTATTTTTTATTATTTACTTACTAAACATCAATCTTACAATTTTTTAAATTCAGATATCGAGAGTACTAACACATGTCCGACTCAACTAGCTCGACTCGTAGCAATAAACCATTAGGCACATATAACACAAGACATAGACATAATCGACACCACCATAACATACTGACAAAACACATTAAGAAACATTGAAAGATGCTATTACGTTGCTCTTGAATTTTTGAAGGCTGTCACGAAATTTCATTAGCTTATTGTACTTACTTAACAGTCTGTTCATTGTCGCGTTTTGACCCAAGTTGGTTTTTGATGATTTGATCGAAAATAGAGCGTATTTACTTGCACGGGGTAACTTCGATGGCGCATTTACATTTATATTTTCTAAAAGGGTGGAACAGTCTAGATAACCATTAACTAATTTGTATAGGACAATCTGGTCCAATAATTTTCTGCGATCAGATAGACTAAGAAGCTTAAAATGTTTTAGGCGACTTACATACGACGGCAACGCTTTCGCTTTGTGACATTGATACAAAAGGTGGCATAGAAAACGTTTTTGTACTCTTTCGAGACGCTCAATGTGTATTTCATAGTGTGGTGACCAGACCTGTGCGCAGTATTCTAGACCAGATCGAACTAGGGCCGAGAAAAGTATGATTTTAGTCTGTGGTTTTTTGAAGTCTTTAGAACTTCTTATTACAAACCCCAGCATTTGAAAGGCATTACTTGCTATCTTATCAGTATGAGTGTGGAACCTAATTTTACTATCCAAATGAACTCCCAAATCCCCGATAATAGCTACTTCTTCCAATGCCTTACCATTGATGTAGTATATCTGCGATTTCAGGCGAGTACTACGTGAGAATCGTATGTATTTACATTTTTCTATATTTAGTGCTAGACCATTGCCACCACACCAGTCAACCAAACAATTCAAGTCTTCCTGCAGTAGGACTGCGTCTCGTTCCGTTTTTATTTGTTTTGCATAATCTAACACCTCCCCCCTTAGAACAAAGATTTGGCGGTTTTGCCCGATTTTTGAGGACTTGAGGCTCTGGCTGTGTAGTCTTCGTCTTCGGTTTCGGATGGGCACGCTGTTATAGCAGTATTCTTGAAGTCCGTCATCGGTATGGGTATATGGACTTGCTGTCGCCTTTGAGATCGGTCAAAGCAATTGTTGAATATCTGGATACAGTTGGCGTCGCTACGATGTGCGGGTCTTTTGCGGAATAATTTAAATATATTTATGTTGCAGTATTTATGGCAGATGAAAAATAACAATATGAAGCCAATTGCGAGACTTATAAATGAGAAGCTCGATGAGTTTTTGTCGGTGAAATTTTCTTTTCCATTGTTAAATTCATGTCTTATCTTATATTGTGTATGTATTATATTGTGTAGTATGAATTTATATTAAATGTATGTAAGTAGCTTTTATAAATCTATCTGTAATCCAGATTTGCTGTCAGAAACTCAATTATAAGTTAAGCTCGCCCATGTACATCAAATTTCAAATTTATGCATAATTTTAAAATTTCTGTGTTCAATAAAGTATAAATAAATAAATAAAATAAAAATAAATAAATATGGATGAATGAAAACTTTGTGCCCGGTATGGCAATAGGTTCGCCACCTATTCCATTTGGGACGTAAACATAACGGCGAGACGAGGCTTAACAGCAACTGCCTACACCTTCGGGTAACAAAGACGTGAAGTTATGTTATGTATTACAAAATATTTTAACAATTAAAGATGATTTTATTAAAGTATTACGTTTTGTATATTGTATTAATATTTGTCGCTTTTTAGTTAGGCAGGTACTATTTTCGACTGCATAAAGTTTTTATCGTTTGTGTTTCTAGAAGTCGGTTTAACTTTTTTTTTAATATCTTACTGGATAAAAATGTCTTCTTTACTGGACAGTCTTTTTGTGAAATAATTTATTTCCTGCTATGTCAATTACTTTCTATGGCTTCTTACTCTCTAATTATTTCTTCATTAGATGTGAACTGAAGGAATCTTTAATCATATTTATGATGAGAATACGATTAGGTACTTTCTTACAAACTATAGACAACATAAACTTTATTAGGTCAATTACCAACTAGTGTTGTACCTCATAGTACAAATCACATAGAATGTAAAAGAAAAACGTTTCATATGCATCATAAACATATGTAAAGAAGCAAAGGCAGCTCAGCATACATCGACACAAATCGCTATCCGGCGCAATTTTGTCTCAACTATCACAAACAATTTTGATTTAGGAAAAGTCATTAATTCCGTGATTTAGCACTATCCTGATGGTAAAGTCTACGCGACTTTACGATCAGGATGGTGCTAAATTATTATGATAGGTAATTTATATTTCTAAGTACATTTTTAAGGACTGGTAATTTAATATACAAAAGCCACGGAATATTTTTTTACGGAATACTGGGGTAACGGGTAGAGGTCTTACCTGATGGTAAGCAACTAATGACAGCCATGGACACCTGCAACACAGATAGGGTTACAGTTGAGTTGCCGGCCTATAAAATGGGATAGGATCTGAAGTGGGATAGAAAGGGGACAGGGGTAGGAGTTCGCCTCCGTATGGCTCTCGCACCGAGTGAAACGCGGCATGAGCCATTTTACATCAATATTCTGAGAGATCGTGGTGTTTCTCCAGTCAAGCTGACCCATTTATGCTGCGTGGCTCTACCACTGATACAATTAAATCCACCCTAAAATCCATGAAATTAGTGACATTGTCGTATCGTATTATTGCGTACCAATCATATTATAAGCTTTTATTTACCTTGCACTGTATGTATGTATGTAAGTATGTATGTTCGGTGGAATCTTGTAACTCAATTTTGAAGTAGATACCTTCAACCGATTGAGTTGAAATTTTGTATACACGTTTACTTTGGCTGACAATGCATGATATAATGTATGACATTATTCTATATCCAATATGCCGGACGACCCAAGATGGCGGAATGGATATTTTTAATGGATTTCTGCAATATGGGTATCAAGTGAAAGGGTTTGTTGAGTGTAACTCAAAACATAATATGACGTCATTCTAAATCCAATATGGTGGAATATCCAAGATGAAGGAATATATATTTTGAGCTTTCGTACAATATGGGTATCAAATGAAAGGGCTCATTGGGAAAACTAAAAAAATAATGTGACGTCATTCTAAATCCAATTTGGCGGATAATCCAAGATAGAGGAACAGTTCTTTTTAATTCATTTCTACAATATGGGTATCAAATGAAAGGGCTTGTTAATAGTAGCTCGAAAAATAATGTGACGTCATTCTAAATCCAATATAGTGGAATAAATATTTGCGTTTCTACTATATGCGTATCAAATGGCCCTTTCATTAAAGAGTTATATGAGAACTTCAAAAAATTTGTCTCGGTGGTTCAGTAAACTAGCCCGCTTCTGAATCAGGAAGTCTTGGGTTCGAATTTGGCCTCACACCAATGTCTTTCGAAATTTCTCTCGAAAGTCATGTGTGATAAATATTTTTGACTGACCACTTTGTGCTCGCTGTATGGCAACAGTGGTAGAGCCCAGCAATTCACTGTATGAATGGGATGGCTCGACCGGTGAAATACCACAACCAGCTCACGGCGTGTTTCTTTAGGTGAGAGAGGTACCCGGAGGCCTACTCCCCTTCCCCATCCCTTCCTACTCCCATATCCTATATCCTACTCCCTTAAAGATAAGATAATACGATAAGATAAGACGTAAACATAGCGGCGAGTCGAGGCTTAATAGATGCTGCCTACACCTTCGGGTAGAAAAAGGAGTCGAGCTATGTTATGTTATTAATTAATGTTATAAACAAATTAGATTGTGTATAAATATTATATATATCATAGGGTTTTCAATATGAGCGGCTAGATACTAGTGGCCTGCTTGTTTGGGCAGTGTCAGTCAATCTGTTGTTTACTATTCAGTCACTGATGCCAAATCACCATGTCAAGATACAGGGTTAAGCGGTGCGTCCAAATTTATAATCAAAATGAGTTAGTGCTAACATTGACAACCTTACGACCACTTTACGGCTGAGGCGGTAGTCCATCACAGTCGACGGCTTTCCGTTGACCTATGTTTTAATAGTTAACAGTGTTTTAATTGTGGTCAGCCACGCAATCTGCTGCATGAATGGGCCGGTTCGACCGGTGTAATGCCATGCCCTTTCAGGATACCGACGTAAATTGGACAGGATTTAATAACTTTAACATGATTGCTACACTAACGGATTTTTTGATTAAAACAACAGATGGCGTTACACATCACAAGTAGTTAAACATATTTTGTTATTAAACAACAGTCCCACATAACAAAATTAAGTTGCAAAATCAACAAATAAGTAACAAAAAAATTTGTTTACTTAGGCTCGAAACTCTTTGCTGCTGGTCAAGCATACGCGGCCTTAAGTAGAGAAAAGACTTTAGGAGGTCTCCTCATTGAAGAGTTGGACTGTTCGAAATTAACTGGCAAATGACCTTGTAACAATGATGCTTTGAATGAGATGAAGAGACTGAGAAACTTACCCATCGATAACTAAAAACTTGAAAATAATTTAAAGAAAAAAACTTTTTTAAAGAAGCTTTTATTTAAACGCTCTAAAAAGAATAAAATAATTTTAACCTTATACATTTTAACTCTCAACTTATAACCTTATTATATACAATTTATGTGATAATAAAAGCTTGTCGCTATGTTCAACCCAACCCTTCCCCCCTCCTCTTCCCATCCCAGTTCCAACCCCTTCCATTTCCCATGGAAAGGGCCGGCAACGGAAATGTACCACTATATGTGTTCGGGTGTCCATATATATGTTGTAAACCAAAAAAACGTGCGTGGAGTCCCTCCGCGCGAAAGAAGTGTAACTTCGTATTGTAGAAAAAATTTGCATTTACTCCTGGGACCTCTTAAACCAGTGGAAATGCTTGCCTCATCGTCTCGCCCTTAATAACTAGCTGACTCTGGGATCTTCGTATCCACTAAAAGTATATTCATTGTTTTTTAATACTTATTCTACAATTCGAGAACTGTATATTAGAAAAGAAATAACACAATAAAATTATTGTAGGATTACAATAATTTTATTGTTTGACATAATATTATTATGTACTTTTTTCAAAATATAATACTTTTCGACGAAATCTTCAATGAGTCTCAGTGGTCCAGTGGTTGAGCGTTTGCGGTTGAGAATCTAGGAACATGGGGTCCGAGTACACTCTATAAAGATCTTGCAAAGAAACTGATCGAGGGCTCTGTCGACCAGGGGGCTGGTCCATTCTTCGCACAAGGGATTAGCATTGCCATTTGACGTGGCAATGCGGTCGGTCTTTTGGCCACTCTGCCAGTAGATCGAGAAGCGGATTCAAAATCATGCGATTGGGTCTCCAGCTTTCATGTGGCTCGCCGCATTAAGGTCGTTGTCGACGGGTCATGCTCCGACTTAAAATCCGTGAGTGCTGGAGTCCCCCAGGGCTGAGTGCTATCCCCTACGCTGTTTCTTCTGCATATCAATGACATGCTGCATTACAGCAATCTTCATTGTTATGCGGATACGTACGGGGCTATGCGGTAGGGCGGATGCCATATATACTGGCCACCCACGAATTTCTCGGGAAAACGTCGATTCGTACCGGAATAAACTGTGTCTACAATCGAAACTCTGGCTAGTCAGATTTCGGACTAAGGCCGACTCAACTTAGCTAATTCCACCCTAAGAAGACACAGGTCTGCGCGTTTCCCGCTGAAAAGGCACATTTTGTTGCCTCCCCTTTTTGAGGGCACTCGGTTACCCGCCTTAACCGATATCGGAGTTCTTGGGGTCGACTTGTTCAGTTTCGCGGTTATCTGGAGGGCAAGGCGAAATTGGCTCAGAAAAAGGACGGTATTTCACGTCAGGTAATCGCTTGCAGCTATATAAAGCGCATTTCCGACCTCACATGGAATACTGTTCTCATCTTTGGGCGGGGTGCCTCTGTCAAAAGATGAGTACCAGCTTACCCCATTTTAACGCATCCAACGACGCGCGGTTCGGCTTGTCGTCAACCAAACTCTGTCAGATCGGCTTAGCCCCTTGGCACTTCTCGCCACGCACTGTTCCGTTGTGCAATGAGTTGCCGGCAACGGTATTTCTGGACCGTCTTTCCATCAGGTGACCCGCAAGCTCCTTTGCCTCCTTATATCATTAAAAAAAACAATTAAAATCAAATAAGCGAGTGAGGCGTGCAAGAGTCGTGCCTTATGTGCTCTGTTCTCTCTGCCTACTTCGCAATCGATTTGGCTTGAGGTTATGTATGTATATTGAACTCAGTGTATGTATGTATAACTTTCAAAAATCATTTCGAAAAGTCACTAGTGTGAGCCAGGATTTGAACCCACAACAACTTCTTGATTCAAAAGCGGGGTGCTCGACCACTGGACCACCTATTAAATTTTACCTATAAAATTATAATAACCTATAAAAACTTTAAAATTTTAGTACATACGATAAATAACAAACTATACTAAAATTGTACTTACAAAAAGAAATGGCATCTTATGAATGAATTTGGCTAAAATTAATCTTAAAGTATTTTGTATTTTGAAATGACTATTCAAAATACAAAATACCTCTCGAGAGGTATTTCAAATAAAATAAAAAATGCTTTCAACAAAAAGGTATTTAAATACAAAATGGGTATTTTGTATTTGTATTTTAAATAGAAGTATTTCAAATAAGTCACATCTCTGCTTATTTGTACATTGTAGATGTATGTAATGCGTCAATATATATTTTCTAATTAAAAAACAATCAAATAAATCTTCAAGACACGTTGGCATTGTAACTTTATATCCGTCGCATTATCGCTTGGATTGTTATCAATCATTATTTATAAATCTTATCCACTAAATTCAAAAATAAAATCACTGCACTATTAAATTATAAGTGTTAAATTAAATTTTAAAAAATTAATTAAGCGATGATATAAATATAATTAATATAAATACGTAAACAAACTAATTACACACTGCTAACTTCGCTTCGGGAAAAATCACAAAACACAATATTTTTTGAGTGATATTGACTCACTCTCTCTCTTTCCTCTTCCCTAACCTTTATCATTCTTTCTCTTTTCCTCTCGTTTTGTTCCTCGTAATGTTCTGCCGTCAAAAGAAACAACTAACATTTTTTTTACAAATTGAATTACATACATATTTGGAAACAGGCAAAAATGCCTATGTGCCTACATTTTTATTATTTTTTTACAATCTCCACAAATAAATGTACATTAAACTCATTTCTTTTAAATACCTATTTAAAAAGAATATATCTGACTTACATTACGACGCGCATAGGAGTGCATTCACTAAAAAAAGCCGTCTGCGAAATTGAGGTCGGTTCTATCAAAAAAATATATGATAATCATTACTGTTTGTATGGTGTCTAGGTGCTTTTCTATGTGTTTTAAGTATATTTTTAGAATTTTCTTTTCTTTCTCTTCTTCTTTAGATAAAAAGTATTAATAGCAAGGACATCTACTGAAAACCAGTGGTACTACATCGAAGCGAGTGAAGTATCTATTAAAAAAAACCGTGTGCTGTGGAATTATCATCAAAACAGTGACTATATAACTTGAAAATTACTTCAACCGCATAATTATAAATGTAGTGTATTTCACCGATGTTCATATTAGATTTTAGTAATATATTCACATAAATATCAACATGTAATTATGTATAATAAATCAATTACCTAAAATGATAAACGGCTATAGTTGACTACAGTTGCCGCTAGATAGCGCCCTGCGTCAATATTTGAAACTTTATTATATAAAACTGCTGAGTTTAATTTCGGTGACTTTTGTAATATGATGTATGATGTAATCATATTTTCACAATATAATAACTTTTACTTTATCTTAATCGAGGTAGCAGCGGGCGTGGCAACATGTAGCTTCTAGAAACATCACAATATAAAAAATATTGACTACTTATGCTTTTCTGATTGCAAGGTATGTTTGAACGATGTCTTTGGAAACAGATATTATTATATTTTAGCACATTTTAAATTAATTTTTATCTTTAA
Organism: Euproctis similis; assembly: GCA_905147225.2. NCBI lineage: Eukaryota > Metazoa > Arthropoda > Insecta > Lepidoptera > Erebidae > Euproctis > Euproctis similis. Next base: position 20,403,632 of record LR990115.1, on the reverse strand, counting down.
TATTACTATGGAAACGGATAGTACCTACAATAAGGCAACTGTACGAATCCCGTGAGTTACTAGGATCAAACATTACTGAGTTAATTATATTTGCAATATAATTAACACCACCCGCTACTACATGTCTATTATTGTACAAAATAATGTTCGTTCTTAATTCGGCGAATATAAATTATTCACCGGTTTAAAGTCGAAAGGATTTTTTGTTTTTTAATGACTTTTTTTATGATTACATTATAGCTATAATGTAATCATAAATATTTTCACAATATAATAACTTTTATCATCTTAGTGGTTGGAGCTGCGGCTGTGGCAGCATCTAGCAGCGGATGGTGGTACTATTCCACTAATAATTTATACCTATCAATTTATGCGCTAATAGTACCACTATGCGCTACTAGATGTCTATATACTGCGAATAATCACGCTTAAGCAATTTGCTTCGTGGATTTATATATAGACCGGTTCAGTTTCGCCATTCATACAAATATATAATATATTTGGCGGCCGCAAGGGGGCGTTAAAAGCGTTAAATGGTTGCACGAGCCATTAGAAGTTACACTTCAAAAAATATATTTGGATAATGCGATCCGTCACAGTAATCATTAAATCTAAAAAAATATTTCTAGATGGTTATGGATAGCCACTGATAGGTAATTAAACATAGCGACAAGCTTTTATTATCACATAAATTGTATATAATAAGGTTATAAGTTGATAGTTAAAATGTATAAGGTTAAAATTATTTTATTCTTTTTAGAGCGTTTAAATAAAAGCTTCTTTAAAAAAGTTTTTTTCTTTAAATTATTTGCATTACACATCACTTGCCCGTTCTTATGATAATGAGTGTGTGGCATATACCTATATAAACAGTAGTGCATCAGCCACAAAAACAAATATTAATATGGGACCAAACACAGTACAATTGACATAACGAAATCATGGACGAATCACATATTATTTCAACAAGAACAATAACATTGTTTAACTATTTAAACACACTTTTGTATTTCGGTGGTTTCAAAAATTTCTTGTCCGACGTCATATTATTACCCGACAGTATTATTAAAACATTCGACAAACTTATTAAATTACACAACCCGCTGTTAATGGTGTTCATAATATCAAACCTTGTTGGATATTATACGCAAACTGAATTACCGATAACTCATTCTAGTTTGAGAAATATGATATGTATCGTGTCGTGTTTTATCTATATTTATGGCATTGTATTCAATCGCAATAGATGTAAAATTGAAGATATAATTTATGATATTGTCGTTAAATTAAAGCAGGAATATAATAATGCGAATGTTGAAGTGCGAATGATCAAAAGTTTGAAAATAAATTTGATTGTTTACACGTTAATGTTGGCAACGATACACGTCGGAGCGGTGATACTGGCTATAACAAGAGTCGTGTCGTATGGTGAGTTGGATCAATTATAATCAATGGATCAAAGCTTCATTGGACTTGTTGTTTCACTTTATTCGATTTGGGTATATCTTATCCGATTCCTCAGATGAACCGTTCGTCCTGTTCGTGCCACCATGGCCACTGATGCAGGACAGATCGAACTTTGGACAAGTAGCAAGAATATTGTACTACATGGGCATTATACTTTTTACCGTAAGGGTTTCAATCACCATGTCGCTGTTGATGATCTTAATAATACCCTTAAGCCATCAGTTTATAAATTTGCAGCGGTATTTTTACAACTTAAGTGATATATTTGGTACAAACTTGTGTATAGCCGATAAGGAGAGAAAGTATGTAAGCGCTTTTAAGAAAGGAATTCACCAGCATATAATCACATTGAAGTAAGTGGAACTTCTTATTTCTCTTGCAAAAGCGTCTAACGCGTTAAATGCCCCCTCGTGGGTATAATAAGTAATATATAACGCTAGAATATAAACCAGTTTATATAAACCAACTGAGAAAATTAGCATAGCGTGATTAAAAACAGTACATAGACATCTAGTAATTAGTAGCGGGATTGTTTTTTTGTCGACTATGTCTTAAAAGTACTAACTGTACAAATAATATTTTTAAAATTGTTAAATTTAATTGCTACTAAAAAAAAACAAACCAAAAAATTTAAATATTATTAGATACATACAAAGCATTTGTTTGACCATTTCTGAATATAAAAATAAAAAGCTATAGTATATGAATAGTTTTATGACTGAGTCGTTGTTTTTGGATTGAAGTATGCAAACACATGCGTAAAAATCTATGCTCTTAATTGATATTACAATGATAATAAAATCGTTATTTTTTATTTTGAAATGTTTGGATGTGAGTATGTATATAATAATACATATATTAAGTATATATATATATATATATATATATATATATATATATATGTTATGTAGTTAATGTAGTTCTTGGAACTTAGAACACAATTTTCAAGTAGATATCTTCAACCGATTGAGCTGAATTTTTATACACTCTGAGTTTGGATCCTGATATTAAGTGAAATACCACAACCTCTCCTACCGAGATAATTTTTATTTCATTAAATATTCATTAAGTTAATTTGATTCTAGGTGCGTAAATAAATGTCAAGATGTGTGCTGGGTGATATTCAGTATGGAGTTCGCCGGTAACCTTCTGATGGCACTAATACTGCTGCCATCCATAGTGGTAAGTAGGTGCTGTATAATGTAATAGCTGTCTAACTCATTGACGTGAATCGAGTTCGATGGGCGTGTGGTATATACCATATGACTGATGAATGAAGTCATTAGATGCGTTCCTAACCCTAATAAAAATATCTGAGTGATGGATATTGGTATAAGGTAGTTACAGGTGTATTTATGTATTTTAGGAATAATGTTTACTCTTAGTAAACATTATTTCTATAATGATAATGTATATAAGTATGTTGAGGTCTACTTCAATAATCAACTATACCCTGTTCATGTACGGATCCTGTTTTTCTCACATTGTTTCAGCTCTTTATATTATACTAGCTGACCCGGCGAACTTTGTTCCGCATCAAAAGTAATGAATGAGTGAATTTTGGATGTCATGAGGTTCAATTTGTGCTACCTATCGGCACGCGTCTTGGCCGTTACTATTGCGCGACGTAACTACTGTCCCGCTATGTATTCGTGTATATATATTCGTTTAAATTACATGCTGTAAAGGGCCACGATCATCTATATTACATGCACAATATATTTAAGACACTAAAAAATCGCTTCGTAAATAAGGCGATTCACGAAAAAGTAAAAAAAACATAACTTCACGCCTTTTGTTACCCGAAGGTGTAGGCAGCGGCTGTTAAGTCAAAAAATAAAAATGGTCATTGAGGGTTATACCTTAGAGATGGACATATGCCCTCGTGGACTTTTTTGTAGATTTTTTGAAGGTGTTTAATAATATAGAACATTGTTTTGATCTATCACTTAGGGTTCAGCCAGCGTTTGCAATTTAAGTACTAAATTTTAAAACTTATCATATTTTCTTTGGTACATTTTACATCAATTATAGATAAAAACTACCCCGTTGACACCCTCTATCTATTAAAAAAAACCCGCATTAAAATCCGCATCAAAATCCGCTGCGTAGTTTCAAAGATTTATGGGGCATTTAAGGGGACAGACAGCGGCAAACGACTTTGTTTTATTCCATGTAATGATATAGAAGAGCCATTAATTACTTTCACAGAATTCAACAAAGGAATTATCTACTCTAATGGAACAAGCGCCGCTGGTCGTGACATTTGTCACTAATTTAATACAGTTGGGATTTTCCATGTGGAATGCTGGTGACATTACTGTTGAGGTAACAATTGACGGGTGAATACAAAATATATATTTAATACTGATAGTACCAGCTATCTATAGACAGTTGCTATTGTTCCAGGCCTCAGAGTTGGCGACTGCGATGTACTCATCAGGGTGGGAGAACTGTAACACTAGAAGCATCAGAAAGTTGCTCGTCATATCAATGTTTCAAGCCCAAGTAATTATAATACAATCGTATCTAGTATCGTATCATATCGTATCAAAATCAGTCTACAAAATAAGCTACTATAATATATATATATATATATATTCGTGCGGGTAGTTAGCAGGTGAACAACATTGACTTGTATATAGGTAGTTAGCAGGTGAACAACATTAACTTGTATATAGGTTTCCTACTTCATTGGTGAACAACGGAATTTTTTGCTCAGATATAAAGTGCCAATTTAATTATATGTAGTTTTTATACTGTGATTTAGATAATTTAAATTTAAAATCTAAATACAGTACCTGCCGGGAGAGTGTTATCCTATCCGTATATCTATCCTTTGTCAAAATAAATAGATCTACCTATACGTGGCACTCAAAGAAAGATGGATGCGCATTTATTGAAATCAACACTCCCGGAACTGAGTGTGATGAAGATCAATCACACTTTCAAAAACTAAATCCAAGTAAACCAATAAAATCAAGTTTACTTAGTATTCAATTGTTTGATATCAATAAACAGGCGCCAAATTGTCTTTTGTTTCTTTAAATTCTGTGTTCGAAATTAAAAAAAAAGACTATTGCCTAAAATTATGAATGTGCCAGGTTCAAAACTGCATAAAAACTTTTTGCTCGACCCAATAATTTTAGCCAGGACAGGAAAATGCAAGATGGGCCAATAGATGTGTCCAGAAGTATATAATAATATATACAATTGTAGTATATAAAGTAGACACTTTACCTATTGTTATCATTGTTATGGCTTTGTTCGAACTGCAAGCGTTTGGCTCAACTTGGAAACTAGATGGTGCTGTATGTATTATATCCAGAAACATTGTTATTGGTTCAAAAAGGTATCATTATAGTATTGATAATCTGTCAGTTCATAGAAAGGCGACTTTTATTGTATATATTTTTAGTAGTTTTGATGGACTAATTTAATTTATTTCAGCAACCTGTAGTGCTGAAAGCTTTTAATTATATAGAGCTTTCATACGAAACTTATGTTACGGTAAGTAATTTATGTACTGTAAGTAACCTTCATACCTTTAATAATCCAAGGTGTTGGCAGTAGTGATAATGACACGACACGGCAAACCAAAGTGTAGAAAACATGTGACACATAATTCAAACTCTGAACGTAGTCGTCTTTTGCGACTACTAGAACTACGAGAAGAAATAGGGCGGTATTTTTCTCTAGAGCCACTTCACGGTGCCACGCGATAACAAATATTCATAATATAGTGTCCTAAAATAGCTATTTTGTATGAGGTACGTATCGATTTTGCACTAAAGTTGTAATAACCCATGTCCTAGAATCCCGAAATAATATCGTATTTGATGTCGATGACGAAACGCTGTTACACTTCGGGAAATTAGAAACCTCGACATATTTTATTAAAATTTTATTAATTAATGTTATGGCTATTTCGTATGATTCTGAACTAGCCTTTTTTCTAATGCGAGAAAATGCTTTGTGCACATCCCCCGTCTCCGCCAGTAAGGCAGGGGGTGGTGTAGGACTCCCAATGCAGCAGGCTGCAATCCAATCCTAGGGCGACCCACTAAAACCTCGCGATGGCCTTCCTCCGGCGTCCTAAACCAGCCTGTCATGCCCACCCACATTTGTTGAAATTTGTGAATATTCTAGCGTTGTGATGCGTGGGTAAAACTTTATTCTTTGCTTTTTCCAGGTTGTTAGAATGTCGTACTCCGTGTTCTCAGTGTTTTATTACTAATAATTTCATCACATTCTAGCGATTAGTTGACATTGCTTTTATTTTAATTATATAAATTATCTCTGTCACATGAAATAAAAATATTTGGCACCCGATTTTTAGTTTTATTGCAAGGCAGCTGAGAGTATTTTCCAAACACTTAAAAATGAATAGAAAGCACTTTCATACCCCATAATTTTTTTTGGGCACAATACGCGGTGTATTGTGTCCAATAAAATTCCAGACTCGGCTCGTCGTAAGTAAATAATATATTATAAGGTATCGACTCCATTGACTTGATTATTTGTGAAGATTAGTATATTTCTTAAGATTGCAAAATTTATTTTTACATTTAAAATATTTTCGTATATAAACTGATATGCAATGGTCAGAATATCAATCTCTTTATATTCATGCCAATGGGAGACTTTGGACCCAGAAGAAGGGCACGAGCAGCTCTTTTATGAAGTTTTAGGTATACGTCGTTGTATGGCGCTGACTTGGATATATAAGGAAAACACAGATTACTTTATTGACGTTTATTCCCGGTGCTTGCCGGACCGAAGTGACCGTACAATGCATTGCTACACACTATATAAATAATACGCTTACGCTACACACTCATGCATTAGTATGTAGTTGTAACCCCTACAAAGTAAATATATTATTGTGTTTAAGTCCCTAGAGAAGTGTTTTATAAGACAACAATATGGAAACTATGAAATAGACCATTCTAGCTATTACAACATCAGATAACATTCTAGTTTATTTAACTGTTTGTGTCGCTGAACTAAATCTTCCCTTTGAAGCGTGTCATCTATAGTGATGCCAAGGAACACAGTCGACTTCACAAGATCACATCACATTGGTTTCAAATTTACATGACTCATCATCATCATCAGCCTTTTGAGGTTCACTGTTGGACGAAGAACTCCTCCATGGAACGCCATAGCTCACGGTCTTGTTCCTTTCGCATTCAGTGGCTCCCAGCAATCTTGACCAGGCCAATCCACCTTCTCCACGTCCTACTCCGCGTCGACCAGTTCGTGGTCGCCACTCGAGAACCTTTCTCCCCCAACGGTTGGTTATCGGCGCGTCGAGCGATGTGGTCAACCCTTCTGCACTTCAGCGTGCTAACCTTTCGGGCTATGTCGGTCACGCCTAATTTCCTGCGAGGAGCGGGCTATTTTGGGGATCTCCGTAATATGGAGATCCCCAAAATAGCCCGCTCCATCGTACTTTTCTTTTGTTTTTGCCTTAATCGCCACGCTTGGCAGGCGAGTTGGCGATCGCAGTAGGTCTTGGTTTTTCATGAGAGAATACTGCTGCCCATTCTCATAGTTTTGTCGCGTCTTACGACACCCATGTGACAAGATGGATGGGTGGTTGTGTTCTAGGCCGGCCCACACAAGCCTTTATGACCTTTAAATGACTATACAATAATAATCTCGTCAATTACTATCCTTCAATGACGGAAGATATTGTTCATCTAAATTCATGGTCTACATACAGCACAATTTTGTTTTCTAAATAAATATCTTTATCTTTATGGAGATGGACATCTGCAGCACAGATAGTGTTACAGTTGCGCTGTCGGCTTTTATGCCTCCGGAGTAGTATGGGAAAGGAATGGGTAAAGGCTTCCGGATACCCCTCTAACGAAAGTGAACGAAACACGGCATGAATGGTTCATGTCATCAGCAGTATCATTCACGTCGATATTCTGAAAGGCCGTGGTATTTCACCGGTCGAGCCGGCCCAATCATGCAGTGAACTGCGTGACTCTACCACTGGTAAATATCTAAATATTTTTCCATAAAAGTAATACAGGAATTATTAGTAAAAAAGGAATTATTAATTGCACCCGTGCGCACCGACGAGCACTCCAAGGCGACATCAAAGGGAAAGGTTACATCTGGAAAATGTATACTACATACATAAATAATATTATAATGAAATGTAACTGAACCTGCGACGTGGTCAGCTTGGAATTTAACTTATTACACCAACTATGTACCAAAACCATAGATTAGATTAAGTCAGAAACAAACTGACAGACAGGATTTTGATTCTGGTAATAAGTGGTGCGTAAATATACTAACACAAAAATCTAAAAAAAGAGGTTATTTTATATAATAGTACAAACAGACCAATGCAATTTATTTCTTGAGATTGTAACAGGGTCATATATACACATTGGAGATAGCGGAGAAAAACTAATGTGGGAGAGGGTTTATTTATTTATTTTTTATAGGAAAGGGGGACAAACTAGCAGGCGTGTCAGGGCTTGGGCCTCCGGATACCTCTCTCTCTGAGCGAAAGGCGGCACGAGCAACTATAAGTCGATACTCTGAGTGGTCGTGGTATTTCACCGGTCGAACCGTTCCATTCATGCAGCGAACTACGTGGTTTCTACTACCGTTATAAAAGCAGTAGATGCGGTATTAACAGTTTTTAGGATTTTTGTCTGTTTGTCTAGATGCATCTCGCCAAATCTATAGATAGTTTTTAATACAGTTTTCATAATTATATAGCTTCAAAGTCTGTCACAAACAAACAAACATTCAGAACTAAATATAATAATAATAATATCAGAACTAAAATTTCTTCGATTATTATAAATTACAATATCATTCATTATTAATTGAATAATTGCAACACTTTAATGGCAATACTTTTAATTATTTTAACGAATAGAAGTGCAGTATTGTTGAGACGCTGCCGTCTGTACTGATAACAAAACGAAAAGTCTGTCAGTTCGTAATATATGTAAAGTAAATAACTGCGACCAAAAATGCGCCCATTTTTGGAATCTGTAAAACGTTTCCTGTGTAAAGAAAATTTCGATTTCAATAGAGGCGACATCGATATCTATAACTTTCATCCGCAATTATGTTTTTTATTGGCTATAAATGGAATATTTTTTAAGAAAGGAGTTTCAATTTTTAGGTATATTTTATTCAATTATTGTTTTAAATAATTAGAATATTGGCTTTATTTCCTAAAGTTAAATAGAAAGTCTCGTCGCTCTAGTGACCGAGCACAAATTAAAAGGTTGAGGGTTCGAATCCTGGTTCACACCAACAACTTTTCGGCATTAATTTCGAAAGTTATGTGTGATAAATATCGATGACTGAAAACTTTGTGCCCGGTATTACAATGGGTTCGCCACCTATTCTATTTGGGACGTAAACTTAACGGCGAGTCGAGGCTTAACAGCCACTGCCTACACCTTCGGGTAGAAAAGGGCGTAAAGTTATGTTATGAAATGTTAAATAAAAAGCCAGATTGAGGCGGTTGGTCTATTTCCTTTAAAACTCTGTAATGTACATTGATTGGACTAAACTGAAGACTAACGGAATTGAATTTAACTTGAACTATATTAGATATTTAAATAATTTGATCGCTGCAAAAAAAATCTCATCGATACTTTTCGCACATAACTTTTCAACTTGCAAAAACCCCCTATGAAAATCTGTCTAGTAGTTTCTGTAGCTATATATCGTCAAATACTATTTTAATATTTATGTTTTACGAACAAAAAAGCAAACATACAATGAACTATTGTTTCATTTCTACTACTTTAATTCCCTCAATATTAGTTTTTCCATTTTACAGTTTTATTTTGAGCAAATATTTATTTTTATTTAAGCATCGATTATAATATTTATTTTTAATATTTTTCAGATACATAGGGCCATTTATTTCTCTCGCTGTGGGGGTGACGGCAGTGGTAGTTGAGATCATGTTCTTTTCCCACTACCTGCCCGTCCAAGAATATTCTCTCGCCATGGAATGTTTCTACTACTTCATGATATACAGCGCCATTCCAATAGTGTTTACAAGTATGGTCGTCAACACATCTAACTTACATTCAGTCATAGAGAAAATGAACAAAGATTTTCTTGTAATTTGTGAATTGGGTAATAGGTGTGTAAAAATCTTTTCTCTTTGGTCTTATAAATATTTATAGCTTTTGCAATATTTTTTAATCGAGTGTTAGGTTAGTAGAAAACAAGAATATTGGCAGCAAATATAAATATTAGTTAGTTTGTTACATCTCAGCGTCGTAACTCCATACCCGATTATAATGAAATGTTGTTCACATATTATTATTATTATTTCAACCAACTTTTGATACGTAAAACCACTGAGTTCAATATAATGCGTAAAACTAACGATCACAAAGAAATAATTTTGACAGACATACAGCTATCGTATTGATTTATGTCTATTGATAGGTTTGGTAATCAACAAAAGTATTGTTTTACTTAATTTAAAATTAATGAACCTTTTAAATATTTAATTATTTTGCAGGGAACAATTTCTTTACGGTCAGCTCAGAATATGGAAGATGTGCGCCGCGTGGTTCAGTCTTGTCATGCTATTCTGCGTTGTGTTCACCCTGTTCCCCTTCATCGCTTTAGCTTATCAGACTTTGTTCACAACTCCTGATGAGAACACAGTCAGACCACTAATGTTCCCGGTGTGGCTGCCGAATGATGATCCTTATAAAACACCGAACTACGAAATATTTTTGGCGGGCGAAACACTGGTCGTCATTTCTTTTGCACAAACATTTGGTGGTAATATATCATTATATGATTTGAAAAACTTTAATATTTTTGCATAACTAACATTCAACCCCTAATGATTGTCCTCTCTGTGGCTTGGAGCTTTGGCATCCAGCTTCTAAACCAGGAAGTATGGGCTTAAAAGTTACATAGAATAACTTTAATGAATGTCAATATTACACCCAAATTGTTGGTAACAGATTTAGAGACCTATTTAATTTCGGATCTAATAATTAGCTGCCAAAAACTTCGTGATCAAAATGGCATCAATGTCAAACTAACCTGCCTCTACAGATATCATTTTTATATATTTTATATATACACTTTCGAATTCGTCAAAGCATTATCAAATTTAATCTTTACACACGTACATAACATCACGCCAAGTTCCTTGCGGGGTAGGCAGGAAGAACAGAACTCCTTAAGGCATGATTCTTACACACCTCTTGGACTTCGACTTCGTCGCTTCTTGGACTGTCATACACGCTCGTCGGTTTTTAATTTAAAATTTAGTTTAAAAATGTCTTATCTTACAGTGTACGTCTACGTCTTATTCCATATTCTGATGCACTATTACACCATAGTCGATATGATAATCTTGGATTTTGACGTATTATTTGAGGGTCTCGAAGAAAAAGTGATATCATTATCACGACACGACCCACTTAGAGCTCAAGTTCAAAGCGAACTCAACAAGAGAATCGGAAAGATTGTCAAGATGCACCAGTCTGTGTTGGAGTAAGTTATCTAGTTTTATATAAAACATCAATTGTATTTTTTTAACAGTATAGCAAAAGACAGCCTTCTAAATATACGGAAGAATGATAGTACAGGTTACTGTGAAATGTATAGTCGTATTTTCGAAAAAGTTCGTCTTGAAGATTTTATAGGTGTAAGTTAAATTTGCATAGAACGCTGAGTGATTTTGAGCTTCGTCATGAGGCCCACATTCAAAGACCACGTCTCAATTCCATATGTCAACACTGATTACACATATTGGTCAGAGACATTAGACTTAAGACGAGAAGATTTCCCTTAGTTTCCCGAATGCTGCCCAACCGGGTTGAATCCGTCGGTTTACCTCTTTCTCGAAGTTGGCTCTGCATGGTCGGACTGTTTGTCCTAGGTAATAATGGTAATAACATAATGATCGACAACTTTGAAGATCGCATCGCCAACAACAACCGGTGCAAACATGGCTCTGAGTGAGTCTGTGTGAGTCTGTGTGAGTGTCTGTTAAAATTCTTGTATTTCCAGAGCCATAAAGACAGTATCATCTATCTACGGTTTCCCGTTAATGTATCAAGTATCTTTCAGCGCTCCTATTATATGTTTAGCTGCATACGAAATTGCTGAGGTAAATTCAACGTTTTCTATCTTATTAATCATTGTATATTAATCTTTATGCCTTCAATATCGGAAGGTATAGGCAGCGTCAGATAAAGTTACAGGTCGATTTAATTACTATGACACAATCTATCTTCATACAGTTTTTTCAATCATCAATAATTATCACGAATGAATCATAAAGACCAAAGATGTCTCGATCAGATGTTGGAATAACTGACTGTTGGAGCATCGAGTTTAAACTGGATTTTAAAAAATCTGTAGTGAATACTTGAATAGAAAAGCCACAAAAGTCAATATGTAGTCGCACACAGGTGACGACTGTTGGAAGGATAAAAAATATCTAAAAATTTCAATTCAAGTCAGCATTAATTTCAGGAATTGGAAAAAGATCACATCGACTTCTTCTTTATGCTGTTATGTGTCGGCGATATAATACAGCTATGGATAGTTTGTTATCTGGGCACTATCATGAGGAATAAGGTTTGTAACAAACTAACAACATTAATAGATGTTTTTTTTTTTTAAATATATGATTTATATTTAATTGTCGTGTCGGTGTTAAGATTGGAAGACTCACTCAGTTATATCTACTACCTGCGCAATGGGCCTGGGGCTAAGTAAAATACATCGAAGGAATCCTTGGATGCAACCCACAACTGCTATGGGTGTTCATCAGTAGACAGAAAAGGAAAACAATTGTTTCAAAGAAAGACCACAAAACGACATACAAAGATATCTATTTTGAATTATATTCTAGGCATTCGCAGTTGAAGATGCATGTTGGAACTGTAAATGGCACGAAACATCTCTTGGTCAGCTGGTGCGTTCAGACATCATTCTCATTCTCTCCCGTGCCCAGCAGCCTGTCACCATCAAGTTCATAGGACTACCGAGTGTTGAGTTGGAGACGTTCTCTTTGGCGAGTATACCTACTGACATAAATCTATAATCAAAGAGTTTCTGAAGACTATGACTACCACTTTCGGTGGTAGCACTCTCCTTGCTTAAAAAGTAAAGTTTAAAATGCTTAGTACATAATTAAAGTATTGCTTACAGATGATGGCCAGAGCTTATAGCTACTTTAATATGCTACGACAATATACTTCTGTCAAGAGCACATAAAGCCTGCACTGATTTAAAGTCTTTCTGGGAGTTTAAGTAAGTAAAAGTCACATAAGTTAAGGTTTTTGTTAGCTTTCTTTGTTTAAAAAGCTAACTGAAAACCTTGATGTACACAGCTGCAAAACCACAACAAGAATTGTAGTTAAAATATTTTTTTGAAAACCTTAATTACAGGTAAATGGATAAGTGGATAATGTAATGACATAATTTCAGAGACAATGAAAATGATGCAGGTGCTAAAATAGGGGATTCGTCGTTAGAAACTATTGATTTGAAGATTTAGATTTAGAATAAAGTTTGAATAAAGAAGCGTGTCTCTTATTGCATTTTATCGATTATTATCTTTCTTAAATAGTATAAAACGAAGTTCGCTGTCCGCTGTCTGTCCCCTTGTATACTTAGATCTTTAAAATTACGCAACGGATTTTGATACGGTTTATTTTAATAGATAGAGGGTGTCAACGGGATGGTTTATATGTATAACTGATGTAAAGTTTACGCTGTCAAAACATACTTTTGATGCATAACAAAGTTCGCCGGGGCAGCTAGTTGTTAATATTCAATAATCTAAGGTTTTTTTCTTCACTCATTTCTACCTGAATTTTGGACAGCGCAAAAAGTGAACAGAACAAAACGAAGTATGTCTTCCTACTGGAGTATTACAGGCTGGCTTTAGTGTAGAGTTGAAGTGGTTTAATTGAAAAAAAATTAAACCATGTTACATGCACAATTTTTCGGTCGTAAATTTGATGGCAGCTCCTACTGTCATACCTCGCACAATTTTGTCAGCAATCGTCAATGGTTCAAATTCAAAATCATTTCAAAGCTTTATTTTCATAGGTCTTCTCAGACATTACTAGTGAAAATGATCTCTGTAAAGAGTTCGAAACGTCGGGAAATAAATCTATACTTATCTATACTTATATTATAAAGCGGAAGAGTTTGTTTGTTTGTTTGAACGCGCTAATCTCAGAAACCGCCGGTCCGATTTCAAAAATTCTTTCACTGGTGTATAGTCCATTTATCGAGGAAGGCTTTAGGCTATATTATATTTTCAAATAAATTAGGGATCCATACTATAAGTCCAATAATGTAACCCAAGGTGTAAGAAAAAGACCCGAAAAAAATCTTACATCGCGAACGCTGCAAAATCTATTGATGTGATTTTGAACAAAACAATGTACTACACTTTCACAGAACATATAATTACCGACTAAAAAGTCCGCGACGCTATATGTCTAACTATTGTAGTTATCGCACATTAAGTGTTTTTTTAATTTTTAAAAATAATTAAAATGAGGTCGTTTTAAAAGTTCTTTATTTTGTACCTTGGTATTAACTCTCCTTAAAATAAATTACTTCAATATAAACATAGATTCAATACCTTTCTAGAACTTTTTGAATGATTCAATTCGGACATTTAATTCAAAAGATATCGCAAAATACAAAATGTAAGTATTCGTTTCTTAGGCAAATATTCCGAGCACATATATCGGGAGTCCCGCCCGACTCGGTCATGAGCGCCGCTCATAGCTGGCAGGTAAATTTTTTTTTAACTTTCTTAGCCATTTTTTTGTTTCTTTTGTCCTAATCAGTTTGTAGTATTTAATCGTCTTTTGGGGTATATATATTGTTATTTTGTAATAAATAATAGGTGATGTGAATATGTAACATCTGTGACCCCGTGTCTATATAGACACATTTTAGAATTTGATCTATTTAAGAGTATAATAAACGGGAAATAACGGGACACGTTTAGGTAAACAAATAATTACTTTTATTATTAGCTTGACGTTTCGTCCTGGTTGCACTAGCTGTAGTCACAAGCAGACAGATAATTTGTTTACCTAAATGTTTCGCGTTATTTTCCGTTCATTATATTTATGTAACATGCAACGCGAATATTAAAATAAAAACATATTTTCATACTTATGTAACCAAAGTCACGGGTCAAAGCTAGAGTTAGTTTACAGTTAGTTCTTCACGCAGATATTATAATATTATCTATAATTTCTTTACCACATAGACTTGCCCATCTATACTTACCTTTGTAATATCGTGATCTGTTTTAAAATGTAGTGAATTTATTTTGATAAGAGTAATACTAAGGTGCCAAATCGACATCATTTAAATTATAAAAAAAAACCCTCACTGTGAGTAAGACATACTGGTAAGAACATGTGGTGACCAGGTTTTTTTGTAAATCGACGACAATGACCAATTAAAAAAAAAGTTTCAAGTAGTAGAGACTAAAAAAATCTAAAGATTGACAAAAAACTTCTGACAAAGTCCCTGGTATTGCTATTGATTGAAATTCATAATATTTTTTTATGGGATAGGAGGGCAAAGCGTGTCACCTGATGGTAAGCAACCTGCGCCGCCCATGGACACCGGGAACACTTTTAGTGTTACCGTTGCGTTGCCGACCTTTAAGGGAGAAGGATAGGGAAGGGAGGTGGACCTCCGGGTACCTCTCTCACCGAACGCAACGCAGCATGAGCCACTTTACGTCGATTTTCTGAGAGGTGGTGGTATTTCACCGGTTGAGCCAGCCCATTCATGCAGCTAACTGCTTATTATTTTCCTCATATCTGGGTTGTTAGTCGCTAATATCAACAGCTATGCAAGTAAGATGTGTAATAATCGTGCCTTATGGCGCTTTGTACTCTCCACCTTCCCCGCAAGGGATCTGGCGTGAAGTTATGTATGTATCAGGAACTTTAATTGAAAAAAATAATAGTGTTAGTTCATTTATGAGGAAAGCTTTGGGGTATTAACATGATCGCGGCAATAATCTTTTTAGTGAAAAATGTATAAAATATGGCGGTACGAAGTTCGCGCGGTCTGCTAGTAGAAAATAAAGTTCTAAATAAACGCGATATAATCCATAAAATGTTGTTTCAATGTTATCAATATTTAAAATGAAATTCTTAAACACGAGCGCTTAAGGAAAGTGCCTCCGTCGAACAAGAAAACAAGGGCGCAATCGCCACGAGCGGCCCGATTTCGAGTGTAGGGGCTATCACGAGAAGAATCGGGCGCGAAATTCATGTGCCAAATACTCTTTTCAAACGATTTGAAATAAATAACAATATTATTGTCACTACTAAAAACAAAGCAGTAGGTTAGTGAATGAAACGTGTAGTAGCCAGAATATTCCAATACTCTGGTAGAGCCAAGCAATTCGCTGCATGAATGGGCAGACTCGATCGGTGAAATACCATGACCCCTCAGAAGATCGACATAAAGTGGGTGATGCCGCGTTTCATTCGGTAACCGGGGGCCCATCCCCTCTTCCCCATCCTTTCCCATCCCACTACCATAAAGGTCGACAACGCAACGGTAATACTACTTATATTTGTGTTTCTGGTGTCCATGGGCGGCGCAGGTGACCATAGAGTGACACACTTATTCGCTAGCCCTCCTATCCCATAAAAAAACCATCACAGTTAGGACCCAAGCAATATAAAATCATCGTCCTACAAGTTAATGTATAAACGTTTATACATTAACATGAAAAAAACGTCTGTGCTACTTATTAATATTATAATGGTCTATAATTTTTGTCAATGTCTTTCATTGTTAGTGTAAAATATTTCTTTGTGTAATGATAGCTTCGTGGCATAGGTGTTGCTAATAAATAGCATTTTAATAGACTACATGGCTTTCTCGTAACGTTTATTGTATTGTCGTTGTGTATTCGCATTACGTGTGTTTCAAAATGGGTTACCTGGATTCTGTGAAAAGATATCTTGGAAAGGAAAATTAAAATTTCAGTAGAACGGATGTGAGCGTGTACAACTTTCATCCCCAATTACTTCTATGCTTGGGCTTGAACGGTATAAGAAAGAATAGAAACAAATCTATCATCAGGTTTTTATATATTTCTTATTAATCTAATATTATGTATTAGAGTCTTACGCTACATATATAAGTTGGTATTCTCGATGAAATATGACCGATTTTTAAAAAAAAATTCTTGATGAAATCCATAAAATTGGCACAATATGAAATTGGCTAAAAATACACATGGCGAACGATTTCTTGACCAAATCCTCAACGAGACGGATAACGGCGAGATGAGGCTTAATAGCCGCTGCCTACACCTTCAGGTAACAAAGGCGTGAAGTTATGTCTTTTTTATGTTCATCCTCAATGAACATTGTGCATGAGCAGACCACTTCATCGGCCAGATATGGCTCTAGGCCACATTGTTTTGATGGGGAACTTCTAATTTATCTCTCTTGCAATCGTTTGATGCTTTTAACGCCCCCTTGCGACCAAAAAAGTAAAATGTAAAGGTATATGTAATATGTAAATCGGTCAAGATAGGAGCGGGTGGTAGTACTATACTTCTCGTAATTGATATTGGAAATATAATAACACTCAGTTATTATTATGTTGTAATGTATGTTCGGGTGAATGACTGACTGAATTTTGAAGGAGGTAGATATCCTCGACCGATTGAGCTAAAATTTATTATTTACGCTAAATTTGGATGATAATATTAATAGTGGTAGAGCCATGCAGATCCCTGCATGAATGGACCGGCTGGACAGGTGAAATACCACGACCTCTAATCTGGAGATATTTTAATGTTTTCTGCAATATGGGTATCCAACGAAAGGGCTTAGCGAAAGTAGGTCGAAAAATAATGTGACGTAATTCTAAATCCAATATGGCGGAATATATATTTCTAATGCATTTCTACAATATTGGTATCAAATAAAAGGGGTTTATATTAGCAACTCGAAAAATAATGTGACGTAATTTTAAATCCAATATGGCGGAATATATATTTCTAATGCATTTCTACAATATTGGTATCAAATGAAAGGGGTTTATATTAGCAACTCGAAAAATAATGTGACGTAATTTTAAATCCAATATGGCAGAATATATATTTTGTAATGCATTTCTACAATATTGGTATCAAATGAAAGGGGTTTATATTAGCAACTCGAAAAATAATGTGACGTAATTTTAAATCCAATATGGCGGAATATATATTTCTAATGCATTTCTACAATATTGGTATCAAATGAAAGGGGTTTATATTAGCAACTCGAAAAATAATGTGACGTCTTTCTAAATCCATTGATTTTTAAATGCCAGTCCACAATTCCACTGTCGGTAGATTTACCAATGCCCCACCAGGCCCGTCGTAATTGTATTGTAAGTAAGATTTTACATTTACTATGTTATAAATGTATGTATGTTATGAAGTTTTCAACTTTAGCGCGGAGCGACTCCACACACTGTTTTTGTTTAACTCAAATTACCACTTTGTGTCAATCATCATCTTCGGAAGATATAATGAAAAGTGGTTGCGAGAACAGTACTCAATTCAAGAATTCATTGACATTCATTGTATATATCTGTACGGGACCAAATTAGTCTAGATGATTCACTAACATTTTGTGTATTCATCTGGTAACCTTCTACCGAAACTTACTTGCCAGAGTATCTTATGTATACTTGCTGCCAAATCCCAGAGGAGGTAATAATTAATTTATTGTTTTTTTTTTGTGATTATTTTGCAGAGTCGTATGGCCGTTGATGACAGTCAGTTTCGGAACAATTGGAATAGTATTTCAGATAATGTTTATTACTCACTATCTGACTATCAGGGATTATTCTCTTGCAGCTGAATGCATGTGTTATTGTTTAACTGTCACCTCTGTTCCAATGGTTTACACCAGTATGGCAATGAACAGCACCAAATTGTTACAGATAATGGAGAACATGAACAATGATTTTAGTATGATCTGTAATAATAAAACGGAATACAGGTAAAACAAAATCGGACACCATTTTTCTATACGATAAATGCATACATAACTTCACGCCAAGGCTCTTGCGGGGTAGGTAGAGAAAACAGAGCCCCATAAAGCAAGATTCGTGCATGCCATTCTTTGACTTTCATAACTCTTGTCATACACGCTCGATTTTTAATGCTCCTGACATCACCATAAGTGAGGATACGTTCAATTTGGTCGTAGAAAGTGAGTCAATTTTGCTTCATGCATTCTTTCTACATGTCCTAACCATCTGAGTATACTCTGACTGTAGTATTATATTTATAATGCAGAGATTAATATCTTGCAGAGAATTCTTTTTAAAGGGTCAACTGCTTATATGGAAGCTGTGCTCTTCCTGGTTCTGCCTTATTGCAATGTTGCTATCGACGATGGCGGTGTTACCGCTGATATCTTTGACTCAAAGTACCCTGTTCGGGACAACACACGAGGACACAGTAAGACCACTTTTGTTTCCAATGTGGCTACCAAATGACGATCCTTACAAAACACCAAATTATGAAATATTTCTGGTCGCGCAGATACTTATTTTAATAAGTTTTCTACCAACATTTTATGGTAAGTAGAATTTACGATACATATTTGTTCATTTCTAGCACTCAAGTAATCTGTAAAATCAGAGCAATATTATTATTTCTCGTGAAGTAATAAGTAAATAATTTAAAGGATTTCATTGTGGCTCATCCCTAACACATATAACACCAAAGGTACCAATCGAAAAGCATCAATTTTTTTTTTGGAAAAAAGGGGCAAACGAGCGAGCGGATCACCCGATGGAAAGCGACCCCCGCCGCCCATGGACCTCCGCAACACCAGGGGCGTGGCATCAGCGTTGCCGGCCTTTAAAGTCAAAGTCAAAATAACTTTATTTTTATAGGTCTTCACAGACACTTAAAAATATTCAACAAGTACAGATAACATATTATTTAAAATTAAATACAAACACGAGCGCTTGTGGAAAGTGCCTCCGTGGAACAAAAAAAAGACATGGACGCAATCGCCACGAGCGGCCAGATTCCGAGTGTAGGGGCTATCATGAGAATAATCAGGCAAGAAACTCATGTGCCAAATACTCTTTTGAAAGCATTTGAAATAAATAACAATATTATTATAACTACTGAAAACAAATCTGTAGGTTGGTGAATAAAAGGTGTAGCAAACTGAATACTCGACAGTCACAAATAAGACCCAACCAAATTAAAATCAACCTCCTACATGTTAACAAGAAATTCTATGTGATCACAGTAGTCGAGCACAACTGACGCGACATCTTTTAATTAGAGTGATAACGTTGTGCAAAAATTGTGGCGAATAATAAAATTTAAGTATCACACAACTTATGTATTGAACACAACATCAAGGCAAATTTACAATTAAAAAGCTATCAGAAATTATTACAGAACGCCTCCACTCCGAAAAAGTGATTTTTAATGCTCAAATCCAGAATATGCGCAGGTATCCTATTATACCCATTCCCAAAAAAGACTTGTGTACCTTGTGCAGGCGATGATACTGTAATTCAAGCTTATGCTTGCCTCTAGTATTAAAATTGTGTACATCGCTATGTTTTGTATATTTATCTAAGTTTCTCCTCACAAACATGATGTTATCATATATAAACTGGTGGCAGGTAGAATTGAAATAGGACGAAAGTTGGTTTGATGATTTTTACATCCATTTTTAAATAAGGGTATCAATTTGCGGTGTTTTATTAAGTTAGGAAACACGATTAAGAAAGGAATACTCGTTTCTTGAAGGTTCCAAGGTCGTAGCGGTCCGTGAATACCGTTGCCGGCAGCTGGTTCCATATAGGAGCAGTCCGTGGCAAAAAGTGACGGCTGAAGCGCACTGACATCTATCGCCAACTATTAAGCCGATGCGGATGTAAACACTGGCAAGTCGGGCGATTGCAAAAGTCAGCAGGCGGTATAAGTCCGAACAATGCCTCAAAGCACACCCCGTGGTATAAGCGGTACATGATGCATCTCTATGCATCATGTACCGCTTGATCCGTATCCGCTTGATCCGTATCCGCTTGATCCGCTTGATCCGTAGCGTTGCGGAGAGATGTTGCATCTCTATGCAACATCTCTCCGCAACGCTACGGATCAAGCGGATCGGTTGTCGACAAGCCGAACCGCGCGTCGTTGAATGCGGTCAAATGGAGAAAGCTGGTACTGGGGTGCCCCCGCCCAAAGATGAGAACATTATTCCACGTGAGGCCGGAATTGCGCTTTATACAGTTGCAAGCGATGACCTGACGTGAAATACCGTCCCGCTCTATTGAGCACACCAAGCTTTTTTGAGGCCAATATGGCCTTGCTCTCCAGATGACCGCGAAATTGGACGTCACTCGACAAGTCGACACCAAGAATTCCGATATTGGCTGACGCGGCTATAGGAGTGCTCTCAAAGCAGGGAGCTACGACAAATGGTGTCTTTTTGCGGTAAACGCGCAAACCTGTGCCTTCTACTAAGTTTAGTCGGGCCCAGTCCGAAACCTGACTAAGCATAGTTCCGATATCAGACAAAAGTTTTTTCCGGTACTCATCGACTTTTTCCCGAGAAATCCGCGCGTGGCCGGTATATAGGGCATCCCCCGTACTGTCATCCGCATAAGAATGAAGACTGCTATGCTACAGCATGTCATTGACATGCAGAAGAAACAGCGTAGGGGATAGCACACAGCCCTGGGGGACTCCAGCATTCACAGGTTTTAAGTCGGAGCATGACCCGTCGACAACGACCTTAATGCTCCGATCCATGAGAAAACTGGAGACCCAATCGCATAATTTCTCCGGATGCCCATAACATGGAAGTTTCGAGAGAAGTGCTTTGTGCCAAACCTGATCGAAGGCCTTCGCCACGTGCAAACTAACAGCCAGTGCCTCTCCTTTACTCTCAACCGCTTCCGCCCACCGATGGGTTAAGTAGGCTAAAAGATCACCAGCTGAGCTGACGGTCCCTAATCAACTGGTGCTCTTCTAGATAGCTAAGGAGCTGGCGGTTGATCAGTGTTGCCATTGTCTTGGAGGATAGGGAGGTGATGGCGATAGGTCTGTAGTGGGACGGATCTGAGCGATCACCTTTTTTAGGGATCGGGTGGACCAAAGCTACCTTCCATGATGCTGGTACAGCGCTGAGAGAGTAGGTGTACCGGAAAAGATGCGTTAGAACCGGTGCCAACTCCGGAGCACACGTCTTCAGCACTATTGCTGGGATTCCGTCAGGCCCACTCGACTTGTGGACATCTAGGGATAAAAGTATGCGCCGTATAGTACTTTGCCGGAAACAGACCTCCGGCATGGCGTGGTCACAACGTGGGATGGTCGGTGGAATTTGAAAAATTATCAAAAGGGACAAAATACGACAATTCAGAAGAGCTTTTTTTAATAATTAGTCTGTAATTTTTTGTCATTAGAGCATCACGCAGATCAAAATGCGCGGGACAGATAAGTAGTATAAAATAAAGAAATAGTTAAAACCTATTTTTATTAGCTTTTTTATCTCACACATTTTAATGAAAAAGTGAAACTAAAAAAGTTTTCTTCGGGATTGAAATAACTGTCATAATTAACTATAATCAAAACATTAGGTACACAGTACAATCATTGTACTTCTGAATTTACTATTCTTAGGTAGACCTTTTAAAGGTGTATATGTAATGTAGTAAATCGTTTCGATATATCACTTAGGGTTCAGTCAGCGATTGAAATTAAAGTACTAAATCTGGAAAAATATCATTTATTCTTTAGTACCTTATACATGAATACCACCACCATAAAAACCACCCCGTTGATACCGTCTTAAATAACCCGGTTTAAATAACCCGCATCAAAATCCGTTGCAGTTTCGAAAGTACGGTGCACGTACAGATTGGCATTTATTCTTTTTATATGTATATTTTCACTATATTAATATTAGCATAGCTGCACTTTATGCGGCCTACTTTCAATATGCATACGGAGTAGAGCTGATGCACCTTATATATTTAATTAGTTAATATTCAATTAAACGCGGTTTGGATCGGGCAGCTTGCATTTTGTTCTGGGTTCATTCCGTTGAGTACTCATTGCATTACGTTAAATATGTTTACATTATATTTTATTATATTTTTCTTTATATATTTTTGCATTTAAAATCACAAACTCGCTTCAGCTATCGTAACTTTTGCAAGCCCGATTTCGGTTAGTTACACGTCGCGAGTGATCTGTGTTGCGTATTATTATTATACATTTGTTGACGTGCACGAGCATTTGGGGAGGAAGTGATCTAGTTCTCAGAGCGACATCTGCAGATACAAATAGGGAGAGTACCTGAAACTCAAGTAAGATCGTTCCTTTATTATTTATTTATTTTTACAAAAATGGAAGGTTTAATTGCACGTCAGGCAGAAATCCTCGGTGAGCTAAAGAAGATTCACACAAATTTCAAGAAAGATTCTGCAAGCAGAAAGAACTCGGAGTATATATATCAAAGATTTCACCGACTGGATCAACTATGGGCAGAATATGATAAGACACATCAAGAACTGAATATGCTAGAAGACAAGTCCCATCAATATTTCAAAGAAAACATTTATGAGGTCATCAGGAACTGGTACACATGTACACTTCAAGAAATTGCAGCGTTCAAGGTGAAGATACAGGCTGGACCTAGCAGCCCTAGTCCATTAAACGTAGAATTCGACAGCACCCTTTTCGAGAAGGTCTCGGGCGGAGAGGACAACTTGTTGGAATTACAAAAATTGCAACGGGCAAACTTTCGTGCATTTGAGAGGTTTGAGACTAACTATTGTATTGATAAAAATGGGAGATTGAAAATGCAATAAAATGTTTAGAACAAAGGTGGCATACAATCGAGAAATTACATTTACACATTGATGACATTATTATTATTAGCCTTTATTGCTGACTCGAAAAAAATACATAGTTTTATATTATATAAAATCCTAATCTAACACATCGGATTACACGGTTTAGTAGTCAGCGTGTCCCGTGACACATAGGCCTCTTCCAGCTGCTGCCATTTGCTACGGTTCGTAGCTTGTCTTGACCAGAATATCCCTCCTACCTTCTTAATATCATCCGTCCATGTTGTAACCTGTCTCCCTCTTTTTCTCTTTCCGTCACGTGGTTGCCATTCTGTAATAATTTGTGTCCATTTCGATCTGCTTTCCCTTATCATGTGACCTGTCCATCGCCATTTTAATTGTTTAATCTTTGTAATTACATCTTCTACCTTTGTGTGGGATCTAATATCTTCCGCTCTTTTTTTGTCTTTCAGTGTGACGCCAAACATACTTCTCTCCATTGCTCTTTGGCATGTTCTTAGTTTCAGAAGATGTTTCTGGGCTAGCGCCCATGTTTGACAGCCATATGAAAGACACGGTAGGACACATGAGTTAAACACTTTTCTTTTAGCAGTCATTGGAAAGTATTTACTCTTTAAGATTTCTTTTAGGGACCAATACCGCTTCCACGCATTGGCCACTCTTCTTTCTATTTCCGTTTCCATCTGATCTTTAAACGATATTAACTGTCCCAGGTATGTGTAGCTATTCACATATTCTATAATTTTTCCTTCTATCATTATGGGTATTGGTTCTCTGTTCGTCATTACTTTCGTTTTTGATTTATTGAGACTTAGTCCAACCATTCTACTTGCATCAGTCAGCTGTTTCAACATAATCTGTAACGTATTTGCATCTTCAGATAGTAGTACCAAGTCATCAGCAAATCTTAAATGATTGAGGTGTCTACCATTAATACTGATACCAAACTTGTCCCACTCTAGGTTCCTGAATACACTTTCCAATAAGGCAGCGAAAAGTTTTGGAGACAGTGGATCTCCCTGTCTTACTCCTCTAGCTATCTGAAATTCTTCGCCGGTGGTTTCTAATTTTATTTTCGCTGTACTATTGATATAAACATTCCTAATTATGCGTATGTACTTTTTTGGCAGTCATTGTTCTATTAGAGCCTTCCAAAGTGATTCGTGTTTCACTGAATCGAATGCCTTGCTATAGTCAATAAACGCTATGTATAAACATTTGCCGTATTCCTGGCATTTTTCTATTAGCTGTTTTATAACATGCAAATGATCAACTGTGGAGAAACCTGTTCTAAAACCAGCTTGTTCCATGGGCTGTTGCTCATCTAGTATTCCTGTTATTCTATTTAATATGAGTTTAGAAAATATCTTGTAGATATTGGATGTGAGACTTATAGGCCTGTAGTTTTCGATCACGTTCCTATCACCCTTTTTATGCAATAGTATAATTACACTTTTCTTCCATTGTGACGGTATAATTTCTGTTGTTAGAGCAGAGTTGTATATTTCCAATAGTCTATATAAATTGTCTGGTATAGTTATTGACATCTTAATCATTTCATTCGTTATGTAGTCTGGTCCCGGTGCTTTGTTCGTTTTTTGGCTGTTGATAGCAGTTTCTAATTCAGAGGTTAAAAATATTGGTATGTCTTCATTGCCTTCATCATTATCTTCGAAGTTTATATTTAGATTCGGGATATCATTATCAGGCGCATAGAGGTCTCTATAAAACTTAGTTGCAGTTTCTAGAATACCTCTTCGTGACGTCACCAGATTTTCCTGTTTATTTTTTATTTTTGGTATCCAATTTCTTGACTCTACTAATTGTTTTAAAGCTTTTTTGACTCCACCTGTCCTTTCTATATGATAGCTCAGTAGCTTTGTTCTTCTTTTTATCCTGTCCTTTTTAAGGCTATTGCTTATTTTCTTACTTATTACTGATATAGCCTTCAGATTTTGTTTGTTCTTTCCTAAATTCAAAAGTTTTCTTCTTTCATCTATTAGTTTTTTAGTTTCATTTTCTGTGGGGTTGGTGTGAAGGTGTGAAGAAATATTCGATAGATTTTTAAATATTTTACTTATGTTTCTATCATATTCTTCTTCCGTACTAGGTATCCCTATCTTAGCCAGATAATGTTTATTGTAATACTTGTGGCATTGAATTTTTTTCTACTTAATTTTAGGTCTTTTGTATTGAGTACTACTCTAACTAAGCGGTGGTTTGTATTAAAATTGAGTTGACTGAGAATATTTATATCTTGAAATGCTTTTCTGTTATTAGAAGTAATGTAGTCTATTTCATTTCTATGTGACCCATCAGGAGATATCCAGGTCCATTTCTTCTTTGGGTGTTTTTTAAAGAAGCCGTTTAAGAACGCAAGTTTATTTTCAAATGCCATATTGATCATCCTTACTCCGTTTTTGCTTCTCCTGCCACAACCAAATTTGCCTATTACTTTTTCTTCCCCTGGTTGTTGTATTCCAATTCTACCATTGAAATCTCCCATAACAATGATATTTTTATGAGTTTCGTTCAATACTAATGTCAACTGCTCATAAAACTGATCTTTGGCTTATTCATCATGTTGTTCAGTTGGAGCATATACTTGGATTAGCGACCATTTATTTTTGTAACCTTGCACTGTCAGATTTAGAACAGCTATTCTTTCTGATATGCCCTTAAATTCGTCTATGTTATCTTTTAAATGTTTTTTAACCATGAAGCCAACGCCATAACTTCCTTTTGTTTCACCTTTATAGTAAAGAATATAGTAATTATGGTCTTCAATATTTTTTCCCAGTCTTCTAATTTCGCTTAGACCTAATATGTCCCACTTTATTTTTGAAAGAGCTAACTCTAGTTCAGTGAGTCTCTCATGAGTTCTGAGAGTTAAACAATTTAAGGTACAGATATAAAGTTTATCAATTTCTTTTGTTTTTTCGGTTTCTTTTATTTTCCTTAATGCAGCTGGAAGGGATTGGTCTGTATCCCCCACGGAGACCACCCGGCTTGGGGGAATTTTATTTATTTTAAAATTAGATAATGTTTTTCTTTTATTTGCGATTTTCCGGTATCCGATGAATGTTCGTTGTTATTTTTTGTTTAAATCTGACGTTGAGTGCGATTTGATTTTGGTCATACGTTCGAAGGCATTTATTTTGTTTATTTTTGGTCTAGAATCTGCAGCATTGTTTATTGCATTTGGTGACATAGACCGATCTCTCTTCCTATTATCTCGTGACCCTCCAATATCGTCTTTAACAATCAATTTATCGTACTTTATGTAAGCTATATGTCCCTTTCTTCGTTCTGCTTGAAGCTTAGGGATAAGTTCTTTCCGTTTCTCCAATATTTCTTTGCTAAAATCTTCCTTAACGAAAATATTTTCCGGCAACATTTTCTTGTTCCTCAAAATTAAATTTCTTTTCCATGCGTGTAACATGCTTACTAAAACTGGACGAGATTTTCCACTTTTCTTGCCAATCCTAAATGCGTTATTGATATCATGTTTATCAATTTCGAAGCCAGACATCTTAAGAGTTTTCACTATGGCGTCCAAAGCATTAGTGTTGTCGGGGGATTCATCAAAGCCGTAAAATATTATGTTGTTTTCCTTCTTACTAGATTCCAAAATTTTTTACTTTATTGTTTAATTTTTCTATTTTTTCTTTTAAGAGTTGATTTTCTTCAACTATAGGTTTCAACTTTTTATCAAGTTCCTTTAAAACTGCATTCGTAATAGATTCTGTTAACTGTGAATTTTGTTTCTGCATCTCAAGTTTTATTTTGGTAAAAAGTGTTTCCATTTGGTCTTCCATAATTATTATAAACGGATTTTAAAGTTGGCAACCCCTTATAATTTTAGTGGTAAAAGTTTATTTCCAAGTTGGCAAGTATCTCACAAATATTCCGTAAACCGGAACGTGATTGATGTTGGTACCACTGCTGCACTAATGTCCAGCCGTATAATTTTGAATTATTATGGTAATTAAGTTTTTGTTTTCCAGAGGGTATATTGATATAATTTCAATCTTGTTCTTGCACTTTGTTTGTTTTTATTTCACTTTGAACGCACTGTATTTAACACCTTATACACTAATAGTCTTTAATTGTCCTATATTTACACATTTTAAAGTTTTATTTTGGTTTTGAGCAGTACTAAGGTAAATAAATTTACGGAACGCACTTTACAACGTCTACACTGTTTGACAGTACAACCGGATATCACATTGATGACATACTAGAAGGCAAACCTAATGAATATTATAGGGAATTTGAATTACATGAGAATGTGTTTGCAAAACTTAAACGAGCTTTAAATACAAAATTGAATGCCTCTATACATCAACAACACACAATACCAAAAATTGACATACCCATTTTTAATGGAAACTACACTTTATGGTCTACTTTCATGGATCTATACGTAGAGGCAATTCATAACAATCCAGCGATCCCCAAAACTCAAAAGATGCAACATTCAAAGGGACGTTTACGCGGCGAGGCAGAAAAGCTTGTACAACATTTACATATTTCACCAGATAATTATGATACGTGCTGGGAAATATTGAACCATAAGTATAATAATAAATTTCTATTATTTACCAAGAGCTTTTAAACATTCGTGCGTCAACCTAACATACAAAAACAATCTGCATTTGAAATTAAATAAATATATGACACCAGCAATGTAACTATTATGGCGATTCATAATTTGGGCGTAGATACAAGCACATGGGGTCCTATTCTAGTGTACATTTTGAGTGAAAAACTTGATTCGGAAACTTATTCAGAATATATGCAGTCAAGATCATGTCCGCGAGAGATTTGACCTACATTTGATCATTTTATGGAGTTTATTGAAAATAAATTTATGCCATTTGTAACCTTTACATAGAAAGAAAACTAATAGAAAGAAATAATAGTAAATTTATACCCAAATCTCTATTCAATCATAGACACGTAGAACAAAGATATTCCAAAATCGCCATAGTAAATTTTTTACATATTTACATTTTTATATTTTTGCATTTATTTCGGGGTTATGAATTATCTCTCTCAGTCAGCCGGGAGAAAAAGAAAAACGTATGGCTGTCAAGCTTCCATAGCTTAACACCGAAGAATAGCGGGATAACCATTCCGAAACAAGGGTTAACCCAAAAATTCTCGGTAGGGACGGGCAGCAGCGTTCCTATCAATAACAGGTGAACCCCTGCGGTCTCCAACACGTCTGCCCAGCGTGGGGACTATGGGCAAAAATCTCCCAAAATGAAAAGAGCGCAGAACCAACGGCCCCCAGTTCCCAGTGGTCCCACTATTCCTGGCCAAGGCAGCGGTCGTGGTAACGGTGGGACAGGGGGTGCTAAGAATCTCCGGGTTACGGCAGGCTGTCAAAAACAACTACGCGTGGCAACATACAACGGATGCAGTCTTCGGCTGGACCAACACCTCACCGAACTCGAGGTAGAGCTGGGTTGCTTAAACTGGCATATTCTAGGGTTATCTGAAGTCCGGCGAGAGGGGGAGGACACGATAACCCTACAGTCGGGCAACTTGCTCTATTTTCGAGAAGGTGACCAGCTCTCCCAGGGGGGTGTCGGTTTCCTGGTTCACAAGGACCTCGTTGGCAGCGTTGTGGAGGTCAGCAGTGTGTCGACCAGGGTAGCCAACTTTGTACTGAAACTTTCCAACAGGTACACCCTGAAGGTGATACAGGTATATGCGCCGACCTCGACATACTCTGACGAGATAGTGGAGGCGATGTACGAGGATATTGCGAAAGCAATACATTGTACCGCCAAGGCTCACTACAACGTTGTTATGAGGGACTTCAATGCCAAAGTGGGAGTACAAGAACGCGGTGAAACGAAAATCGGTCCATATGGCTTGGGGTGTCGAAATCACAGGGGCCAGATGCTGGTCAACTTCCTGGAGTCTAAAGGGCTCTTCTTGATGAACTCATTCTTCAAGAAGAGTCTCCACAGGAGGTGGACTTGGCGAAGCCCCGATTTTGTGACAAGGAACGAGATAGATTTTATCATAACGGATAGTAAGCATATATTTGGAGATGTCTCTGTGATCAACAGGTTCAATACTGGAAGTGATCACCGACTTCTTCGGGGCTCTCTAAATATTAACTTGAAAGCTGAAAGGACCCGGAAGATAAGGTCTATTCTCCGACCTACGCCATTACAAATAGCCGAAACCGAAACGTTCCAAATGGAACTTAAAAATCGATTCGACCTGCTGAAAACCACCGGTGATGTAGACGAAAGGACCGTAGGTCTCAAAGGTTGTTCCCGAGATCGCAGAAAAAGGAGTCCAAACTCTCTGCCGAGACGCTCGAGCTGATGAGGCAAAGACGAGAAACTCCATCCGATCAGCTGTCTTCGTCAGAATGGAGAAGCCTGAACCAGCGTATTAGGAAGCTGATGCGGCGCGACCTTCGTCGATCGAATACCCGAGCATTCAAGGACGCGATCGACCGCAATAAAGGTTCGCTCAGCAGCTTGGAAGGCCCCATCTGACGAAGCTGAAAACTGCGGATGGACGTGTCGTCACCTCTAAGCCTGAGATTCTCGCAGAGATCGAATCTTTTTATGGGCTCCTTTATTCAACACGGATGACCAAGCCTACGGGACCCAGCCTACGGGACACAGAGCCCCGCTAACGCGTCACTATGGTGAAGACATTCCCGATATCACACCAAGCGAGATTAGGGCGGCTCTCGGGCAACTCCAGAACAACAAGGCACCCAGTGATGACGGAATTACTACAGAACTTTTAAAATCCGGTGGGACTCCTATCCTAAAGGAATTAGCAGGTCTTTTTAATTCCGCCTTCCTTTTTAATAACACCAAGGTATAACCCCTCAGTTTTGGAGCAGGAGTGCGGTGGTGCTCTTCTTCAAAAAAGGTGATAAGACCTTACTGAAGAACTACAGACCCATCTCACTTCTGAGCCATATCTACAAGTTGTTCTCGAGGGTCATCACGAATCGTCTCGCTGCAAGACTCGACGAGTTCCAGCCTCCGGAGCAGGCCGGGTTTCGAAAAGGCTTTAGCACCGTGGACCACATTCATACTGTTCGGCAGATTGTACAGAAGACCGAGGAGTACAATCAGCCGCTGTGAATGGCATTCGTGGATTACGAGAAAGCCTTCGACTCCATCGAAACTTGGGCAGTTCTGGATGCACTGCAGCGATGTCGGACCGACTGGCGCTATATCGAGGTGTTGAGATGTTTGTATGACACCGCCACGATGACTGTTCGGATACAGGACCGGGTGACGAACTCCAGCGAGCTGGGTCGAGGTCTAAGACAGGGAGATGTCATATCTCCCAAACTCTTCACCAACGCTCTGGAGGACGTCTTCAAGACACTGGATTGGACTGGACAGGGTATTAACGTGAATGGTGAGTACATCTCACATCTTCGGTTTGCTGACGACATCGTTGTGATGGCAGAGTCGCTGGAACAGTTAAGCGGAATGCTGCGCAGCCTAGACGAGTCCTCCCGGCGTGTCGGTTTGGGCATGAACTTGGACAAGACCAAGGT
The DNA here is from genome assembly GCA_905147225.2 of Euproctis similis. Taxonomy (NCBI): domain Eukaryota; kingdom Metazoa; phylum Arthropoda; class Insecta; order Lepidoptera; family Erebidae; genus Euproctis; species Euproctis similis. The sequence continues at coordinate 20,372,692 of LR990115.1, read as the reverse complement.
CATGTTCAATGAACATGTCGTGCCCGGACAGAAAAGCGTCGAAGGGTCAGTTCTCGAAGTCGTAAACAAATACGTCTACCTAGGCTAACTTCGAGAAGGAGGCCGAAAGGAGGATTCAGCTGGGTTGGGCTGCATTTGGCAAACTGCGTCGGGTCTTCAGCTCGCCTATACCGCAATGTCTGAAGACCAAGGTCTTTGACCAGTGCGTCCTACCGGTGATGACCTACGGTGCCGAAACGTGGACACTCACGGTGGGGCCAGTCCACAAATTTCAAGTCGCTCAGCGAGCTATGGAGCGGGCTATGCTCGGGGTATCTCTGAAGGATAAACTCAGGAATGAGTATATCCGCCAGAGAACTAGGGTAACCGACATAGCTCGTAGGATAAGCTCGCTGAAGTGGCAATGGGCTGGTCACATCTGCCGAAGGACCGACGGTAGATGGAGTAAGAAGGTCATAGAGTGGAGACCGCGTCTTGGTAAACGTAGTGTAGGACGCCCACCAGCCCGATGGTCAGACGACCAAAGAAAGGCTGCTGGAAAAGACTGGATGCGGAAGGCAGAGAATCGGATGTTGTGGCGCAAATTGCGAGAGGCCTATGTCCAGCAGTGGACTGCAATAAGCTGATTATGATATGAATTATTTAATATTCTATTAATTGTACTGTTTTTTACACTTTTTATGTGGCATTTATCTTTTGTGGCGGCAATATGTACGGTGCACGTACAGATTTGCATTTATTCTTTTTATATGTATATTTTCACTATATTAATATTAGCATAGTTGCACTTTATGCGGCCTACTTTAGAGCTGATGCACCTTATATATTTAATTAGTTAGTATTCAATTAAACGCGGTTTGGATCGGGCAGCTTGCATTTTGTTCTGGGTTCATTCCCGTTGAGTACTCATTATATATGTTTGGGGTAACACCCGTTACAAAGCATATAAGGGGACAGACAGCGGAAAGCGACTGGATGAAATTAACATGTTTTGGTTTTTACAGTGTTCGTCTACATATTTTTCCATATTATATTACATTCTTGCATTATAATCGATGTAATAATAATGGAGTTTGATGCGTTATTTGACGCTCTGGAACAGAATGTGGTGTTTTTACCCCCACATCATCCGCGAAGAGCTGCAGTTCAACGTGAACTTAATAAGAGAATCGGTAGTATTGTCAAAATGCATCAGTCTGTTTTGGAGTGAGTTTTATTTTTATTCATTTTTAACATAATCAACTGAAGACTGAAGTTCCATGCTTTTAATATCCGAAAGCTAATGCAGCGCCAATTATGCTTAAAAATGTCCATTACCATTTGTTTAATTGTCTTTATTTATGACACACAATTTGCCGTCTGCCGCATTAACCTGTTAAACTGTAAATTATTTCTAACTTTAAAAGTGGTACTTATTTGAAATGGCTATTCTAATTGTGTGTATTAATTAATTTTTTTCAGGACTATAAAGGCTGTTTCATCCGTATATGGTTTCCCGTTGATGTTTCAGGTCTCGTTCACCGCCCCTATTTTATGTTTATCAGCTTATCAAATTGCGGAGGCATGTATTTTTTTCTATCTATTCGCAGGTTTCCATTAGCCTCTTTCGTTTTGTTATCGCAATAGTAATAATCCGGTCAAAACTGACCCGTGGAATAGTACTCCCTACTGCGGAAAACACGTTAAAAAATGCACTAAGTACACTGCCTCATAGGTGGCGAGGAAACGTGTGCATATTATGACGATTACAACTTTTACAACTTTTTGTTTCGTTTTACCTCAAAATTTTCTAATACATTTTTTGTAGATTAGATCACTTTCCGCTGTCTGTTTCCTTATATTCTTATATCTTTGAAACTTCGCAACGGATTTTGATGCGGTTTATTTTTAATAGTTAGGTGTCAACGGCGTGGTTTTGATCTATAATTCATATATTATGATGTTGTAATGAAAAAATGATAATTTTGGAGATTTAGCATTTTAAGTGCAAACGCTGGCTGAAACCTAAGTGATAGATCAAAACCATGTTCTTTATCATTATTATACACCTTCAGAAGATCTACAAAAAAGTCCGCGAGGGCATTTGTCTATCTCTTAGGGATAACCCACAATGACCATTTTTATTTCATAACTTTGTACGTAAAATAATGGCTTATTTACGAAGCGATTTTAAATATTACAGCATTAATTTTCATCCAATTAAGTAATAGATTGTGCATGTAATATAGATAATCTTGGTCTTTTACAGCATGCAATTTAAATGAATATTTTCGAAGATATTGCAGAATTAACATAGCTGGACAGCAGTTAAAGCCGATAAATAGCACAAATTGAACCTCACGATATCCAAAATTTACTCATTTATTACTTTTGATGCGGAACAAAGTTCGCCGGGTCAGCTAGTGTAATGATAAATCGATACCCATTTATTAAATTTTAATCGGTTTTGATACTTTTTAACTGAAGCTATTCCATTACAATGAGACAAATTTCAATCGGTTTTGGTTTCACTTAACCTCGTTCAAATGTTTTTTTTTATGGAATATGAGGCCAAACGAGCAAGCGGGTCCTGCTGATAAGCAACTACCGCCGCCCGTGGACACCTGCAATACTGATTGTATTACAGTTGCGTTGCCGGCCTTTAAAAGAGTAGGATGGGAAAGGACGTAGTACGTACGTAGGCACGTACATGTAGGCAGTAGTCGGTGTCACGGTCGCTAACACAAATAAAGATGACAAGATTGCAATTGCGTCTTTAATTAATCGACCATCACCGATGAACCACCACCTCACGATACCATCATCCACAAGTATAATCTCCAGTAATCCAACACGTTACAGAGAGAAAGAGGGCCTTCGGATACCTCTCTCATCGAACCAAAAGCGGCATAAGCTACTTGATATCGATAATATGAGATGGTATTGCACCGGTCGCGCCGGCCCATTCATGCACCAAACTGCGTGGCGCTACTTCACTCTGTGGTTAAAATGAAACATTACAATGGTCTTCATTAATTTCAGAAACTAGAAAATGGGACCTTAAACATTTTGTTTGCTTTGATATTTTTTGTCGCTGTAGTACCTACAACTATGGATCTCGTGTTATCTGGGCACGATGCTAACTAATAAGGTTTGACAGTTATGTTCATATATATATATATATAAATTTACGATACAACCAGGCCTAGTTAGGAAATTTTGAACTGTTTTTATCATTTATTGAATTAAAACTAGGTATCAATTTAGATTAGCGTGTGAATCATCATAAAAATTACCTACTCACTTACAACAGCTGTTTCTTATTAGGAAATAGAAGCAAAGAATACGTTGGGTGAATTACTGTAATTGTAAGTGACATTAAGACGGTTACTAAATGTTTTAAATACATACATAACCTTACGCCTTTTTCTAGTCAAAGGAGCAGCGGCTGTTAAGCCTGTGTGTTAAGCCTCGTCTCGCCGTTATGTTTAAGTCCCAAATGGAATAGGCGGCGAGCTTATTGCCATACCTGGCACAAAGTTTCCAGTCATCAATAACACATAACTTCAGAAAATATTTCGAAAAGTCATTGGTGTGAGCCAGGATTTGAACCCGTGCCTTCTTCTCTCCCGTGACAGATTCAGTGTATTCGACCACTGGACCACCGAGGCTAAATGTTTTAATGATTAATAAAATTTTAGGCGTTTGCAGTGGGAGATGCATGTTGGAACAGTAAATGGCACGCGACCTCTCTGCGCCAGTTGGTGCGTTCAGACATCATTATTATACTCTGGCGCACCCAACAGGAGGTCACAATCAAATTTATTGGACTACCAAGTGTAGGCCTGCAGACTTTTTCTTTGGCGAGTATTCTGAAAGACTTATCAAAATATCCAGAGAATTTAATGTTCCAGAGTCCAAATTTAATGTTGTTAATCCAGAGAATTTTTTGCATCAAACTTAGATATGTATCGGCAAATAGTAAATCCCATATTAAGCAAAATATTCATAATTATACCATTTTTTAAAAAAATCTGGTAACAATTGTAGTTAATTTTATGTTAACCCCAATGCCTCAATGCGTTGTTATAAAGATCTGATCTTATATTGTTTACAGATAATTACTAAAGCATATAGCTATTTCAACATGCTGCGCCAATATGCTTGACTACATAATAAAGTTGCTAGCTGCTGTCCGGCGACTTCGTCTGCGTCGACGCCATAAAACAGCTAAATCAAGAGCTTGTGCCTTGTGTGTTTATTGATCACCTCAATTACTGATAGCGTTATAATATTTAGCCTATATATTGACCTGACCTCTTGGAAATGTTTATTCAAAATTGGACATAAAATCATGCAAGACTTTTAGAGTTTGTACGTTACGTTTATATATCTACAGATGTGTTTAACAATTGTTTTATCACTATTACCTGGACTAATGTGTAAGACTGCAATAAATCTTTACTTTCATTAATTTTTTTATTTTATCTCTATCAATCAAACCTTATGCAAATAAATTTTCTAAAATTTGTGTTTCAGTTAGGAACTATTCATCTATAAAATCAAATAATAATAATATTATTGAATAAAATTCGTGGCGTTTTATTTATTAAGTGTTCGTATATGAGTACAAATGTGAAAAATGGTGTAAATATCATGAACGACATGAACATGAACAGAGGGCTCTTCTACACACACTGTCCCGTCCCCCCCCTCCCTTGGAACATCATGCATAAAGTACCACGACTTTATGGATGATTGAGTTAGTTTAGGTTATTTTAAGTTGGTTTTGGGTAATTTAAGATTGTTATTTTATAAAAATATGTCAGACAAGGCAGTATAAGCTTTGGCCTGTCCAAACGAGACAAACATTAAAAAAATTGCGCGAATGAAGAAAAGTCCAATACGGGAAGCGCGGGAAACCTTAAATTGGGCGGTCGTGTTTTTTGGTGATAATTTTTTAAAATTTATTTGCATAGCGGAAGGATTTGGTTTTTCTTATTTATTTTTACTTTTATCTTCTTATATTAGTGTTGTAGTGTATAGTTGCCTCTTCTATCTTACTTGGTAAGTCTTTTAATATATATGCATAAAAATGGATCCCCCGATTGATCCGGGTGGGACGAATAATACTTTAGTGGGTCATTACGTGACAATATCGGCAAATGAGAGCGTGGATACAGACGGCTCGGTTGTGAGCTTAACAAATTCCACTAAAAGGAAACGCCTATCCGCAAAGCCTTCAGTGTGTAGGCATTGTAACAAAAGACGCCGTAAGCATGGCGGGAAAAAAGATGTTGATTGCGATTGTATGCAGGAAATGTGTACAATAAGTACTGCTTCTATGCCCGACCCTAAACATACCATACCTAACTCGTCTACACCATTGGTAAAAACTTTATTGCCGTCTACGTCGTCAGTGGCTAGATTGCAATACATTTCATCTGATGCTGCACCATATACTGTTCACATTCAGAGAGAGCACTCAAATAATGATGGCGCGTATGTAAATTCAATTGTATTTGGTCGTTTTTTGAAAAGAAACGCTTTCAAAAGTATTGTCAATGGTAGTCTTAAGAAAATAGGCCGCAACAAATTATCTATAGATTTCAATAATCATGAAGACGCCAACTCCTTTTTACACAGTCCACAATTAGTAAACGAAAAGTATAAAGCTTTTATTCCCACATTCTCGGTTACCCGAATGGGGGTCGTAAAGGTATTCCTTCTGAATGGTCTGATGAAGAAATCATAGAAAATATCACTGTTCCTACAGGATGTGGTCCTGTTTTAAAAATTAGGAGAATTAAGCGAAAAACATTGACCTATATGATATTGAACTCAGTGGCGAAAAACCACAGTAGAAGGTAATGTAACATTTATTAACACGCAAACAGTAATAATTACATTTGATGGACAAGTTCTACCTAAACGCATATTTATGTGCTACACATCTCTACCTGTAGAGCTTTATATCTACCCAACAATTATTTGTTATAATTGTTGTAGATATGGGCATGTTAAAAATCTGTGTAGGTCGAAGCCACGGTGTTATAAGTGCGGACAAGAGCATACAGGTGACAGTTGCACTGCATCTGAGGAATCCTTGTTCTGTTGTTTGTGCAAGGGCTCCCATGAGGCTGTTAGCAAAAAATGTTTAGAATTTGACAGACAAAAATCCATAAAAGAATCAATGGCCAAAAGCTGTATTTCATATTCAGAAGCTTGTAAAAAAACATCCTCCAATTGCAAGATGCTCATATGCTGAAACTTTACTTTCATCTTCAAAATTACCGAATAATTATACTATAGAACCACAATTCACTTTACCCAATACTAACAAAAAAAGTTCATATGTAAAAACTGTCTTTATTAACCCTAAAACAAAGGCTAAAACTTCTACAGGTTATGATCAACAAGCCCATAAAAATCTTATTAAGGGTTACAATATTTCTAATTTAAAAAATGGATGTGCTTTCTTTGATAAAGAAGATCTGTCCACTGTGTCAGTAAAAGACTTAATTATTACATTAATTCAATATTCTAGTATTCTATCTAATGTGACAGCTACTTAAACGTCCAAGCAGCGCTTATATATTTGAGTGGCGGTTCAGTATTCGGGCGTAGGAGACTTTAATTCACAACATCCTTCCTGGGGTAGTTCATCTAATGTTTTTGGGTCAACTATTCTGGATCTTGTGGACACATTTGATTTATGTATTCTTAATACCGGTCACCCAACTAGACTCACTTCTCCAAACGAAGGAGTGAGTGCCCCAGACATAACCCTATGTTCTTCAAAGTTAGCCTCATTATTGACTTGGCAAGTGATGACTTCTACATATGGAAGTGATCACTTTCCATTGTTAATTACCTTCCCATATATTAACACAACTCTGCCCAGACGCACTCCTCGCCATAAATACAAACTAGATAAAGTTGATTGGTTTGGTCATTATATAAACGCCAATTAAACCAAATTATATCCGAATTACCAGATGTGAAAATTGACAATTCATCATAAAGATTCAGCTCCTGGCGCAGATGGCATTCCCTACTCTTTTATTGCTAATTTGAGTGAGCAGTACCTTTCATACTTTATAGATCTGATAAATTGTATTATGTTAAGTGGTAATATTCCATCTTCATGGAAATCTCAAATAGTCATTCCAATTTTAAAGCCAAATAAAGATTCTTCCGATCCTAATTCCTATCGCCCTATAGCTCTTTCCTCAGTTTTCCTAAAGACTGCGGAAAGTCTAGTGAAAAACCGTCTCGAATGGTTTTTAGAAAATAACAGATTATTAAGTGACAGTCAATTCGGTTTCAGGCGTGGTAAAAGCACTCTCGATAGTCTCAGCATATTCACAACGGATATAAGACTAGCGTTTTCGGGAAACAAATCTGTAGTTGCAGCATTTTTAGATATAACATCTGCCTACGATAATGTGGTCATACCAATTCTTAAAAACAAACTTGATCGCTTAGATGTCCCCCCAATTTTAACTAATTTTATAATTAATGTATTATCAGAACGATCTATCCATATGGACAGCGGTGAATCTAGGCTAGTTTGGAAAGGTTTACCCCAAGGTTCAGTACTCAGTCCTATATTATATAACGTTTACACATATGATCTGGAAATCTTTTTAGGTACTGATATTAAAATACTCCAATATGCTGATGACTTACTTTTATACTCTTCTGATTTATCTGTTCCTACTGCCTGTTCTTCCTTATCGTCTTCGCTTAATCTTTTGAAGACATTGCTTGACGATAACGGCCTCGATTTATCTCCTTCTAAAAGTAAAATTGTATTGTTTTCAAAAATGCGTTTTCCTCCACCTGTTTTTGTATATTATGATAAGAAACAAATTCCGGTTAACTCATCAGTTAAATTTTTAGGAGTAGTATTAGATTGTAAGTTAAGAGGTGATGCTCATTGTAATTATCTTGTACATAAATGTGAAAAACGATTAAATATTTTAAGGTGTCTAGCGGGTGTATGGTGGGGTGCGCACCCCTTTTGCCTGAAACTATTATATAATGCATTGATTCGTAGCATCTTGGATTATGGAACTTTTTTATTAATACCAGGCAATAAGACTGCGTTTAAAAAAATAGATTATGTTCAATCCAAGGCTCTGAGAATTATTGCTGGAGCTATGAAGTCAAGTCCTATCAATGCGTTACAGGTAGAATGTGTCGAACCTCCGCTCACTCTGCGTAGGCAATATATTTGTGACCGTTTTTTATTCCGGGCTTTACAATATTCTAAACATCCATTACATTTTAAACTTTCAGTCCTTCGTAATCAAATCAATGTTCATGGTTACTCGTCCGATTTAACAACACCTTGTCTGATCCATAGTTTTAATAAATATCATTCTTTCCAAGGTTCAACCTACCAAATAGTTTCTTTTCCTCTTTTTTGCAATAGCTATGAATCGTTAGCGTATACTCCAAACGTCTATTTAAATTTAAACATTAAAAATGACAGCCTTACTAATTTTTCATTTCGCAATATTGTCGATATCCATTGGGATAATTGGCATTATATTTATGCCGATGCTTCCAAAAAGTCTCCTCTGGGGAATGTAGGTGTCGGTATATACCACCAACAGTACAATATTGTTCAGAAAGTTAAATTACCTCCAGAATCCTCAGTGTTTACTGGGGAATGTTTTGCAATTTTTAAAGCCATTGAATACATTAAATTACTAAAATTGAGGCAAACCGTAGATTTTACAGACTCTAAAAGTTCCTTACGCAGCAAACCCATTCATCCTATTATAATATTAATAAGAAAGCTTCTCTTTGAATGTGTTCAGTCCAACTTGGAAATTCATTTCGCATGGATTCCAGGGCACAGTGGCATCACTGGTAACACCAGAGCTGATGCTCTTGCTGGTGAAGCCATTGACTCTGGGGATGTATTTCCTTAACACAATTTTTCTTATGATCTTATCGGATGGGCTACGAAATCCCTCCAGGATGCCTGGCTGTTATTCTGGACGGGTAGTAGATCAGATACAGCAACATCTTATAGAAGCATTCAACCCATTATTCCGTCCAAACCTATCTTTTCTAAGTTTAATTTTTCCAAACCTTTCATAAGTTCATTAATCCGGATGAGACTGGGCCCATGCCAGTTTTCCGGCTCACCTGGCTTGAATCAAAATTATTAACTGTAATATGTGTGAATGTGGTGAAGATGTTGGGGATCTTAACCACATTTTCTTTTCCTGTCCTCGGTACAATCGCAATCAATTTCTGCACTCTTTAATTAATCATAGTATTCCCTTGCCTACATCCATTCCTGTTCTGTTATCTTCTGGCAATTCCAATGTATATAGTTCTATCTCATTATTTATGTCTTTTAATAATATTCGTTTATAATATCTGTTTATTTATTTATTGTATACATATCTGTTATCTAAAGGAAACCCTATCCTTTCTGATTTATTCCAAATTTCTGTAAATCCGTGTACTCTTTATCCTAAATAACTACTATTTCCCTACCTTAATTTGTTGTTGGCAATGCGCAAATCGCGACTAGCCATAAAAAAAAAAGTCTAATACAAAAAATTATAAAATGTAGTCCAAACTCCAAAATTTTCCTCTGTTATTATATATACTTGGACTTTTTATTCCTGTTTGATTGGATAAATAAAGTCTACACACAATTTTGTTAAAATTAAATAACATTGTCAATTTTAGGTTATATCATTATTGTTTACTACAAAAAACTTGCAAGTCGATTTCTATTAATATAATTAATATTAAATAAAATAGGAAGCTTATAAAATAATATTAGCTGTATGATTTATGAAGAAATCATGAGGACATATACACGAAAGCAGCCGAATCACGAACTTATAGAAAATGTCCACGAACTTTGTAGACTTTGTTTACAAAAGGCTGTTGATATGGTTCCTATATTTACTGACGATAGGAACAGCGTTTGTGCTGTTCTCGCTCTAAGAATCATGATATGTGTTGGATTAGAGGTAAGAAAATAAAGGTCATTGGTTTAATTTCATAATTTTTAGCCCAGTCGATTATTAATATAGGGTTCACATGCATGTTTTCTTAACAGATGTTCAGAGCAGAATTACATAAAAGTTGGCATCTATTTAGAACATCACCTGGTAGTCCATAGGCTACTTCCAGCAATGTGCGTGCATGGGATAGATAGATAGCGTATTAACTGTTTGGTTTGAGTTGGGTTGATGAGTTTTTAAGTTCAGTCCTAATTAGGTGAGATCGGGGAAATGATAAGTTTATTATAATGTAGATGAAGTTCTTATAAGAGTTTTTTTACAGATGAAACAAGAAGAATCTCTGTCAAATATGATATGCTCTGAATGCTATGATTGTCTCAATAAATATTATACATTTAGGAAAAAGTGTGAGGCGTCTTATCAAAGGCTCAAATCGCATCTGCTAGCAGCTAAATGGAAACAGTATGATATTACTCATAAAGAGGGAAATGAAATTGAACACCACAAAAACAATGAAGACACAGAAGATGAAATGAAATTAACTGTCGCATTTGAGAAAGACGATATTAAAGAAGTCAATATGCTAGATTTGAATGCTGGTTTTGGAAATGTAAGAACATTTTTGAATATACACTATCTTTCTTAATTGTTATGATACTTCACATTATGTCTCATTTGAAGAATTCAGAAGGAACAGAGTATCATAGCTCACAATTTCTACACACCTTTTTAGTCTTTTACAAAACATACATGTTTTGGTTTTTAATGCTCCTCATGTCAGGTTCCGTATAATTTCCTCTTGAGTTGTGGCTAGTAAATCGTGTACATCCAAAATGTTATTTAAACAAACTTTCTGCTTTCCTACCTTGTTTATCAGGATATTGTTCCTCTCCAAGATCACTTCAAAAATTGTGTGATTACGCTTACAGATTTCACTCTACTTTTTTACTAACTCTTCAAATCTTAGCATTAATTAAATAAAATGTATTTGTAGAAGCTGTCAGACCAGAACCAGGATATGCAGAGGGAAGGAAATAATGTGGAAAATATATTAGAAAACCAAAACGATGATAATCAGGTATGTATATATATATAGATACTAGCTGACCCGGCAAACATTGTCTTGCCAAAAAATAAAATTTAAAAAATAAGGGTCGATCGTAGGGGTTTGAAAATTTAGGGTTGTATGTATTTTTGTATCCCGTTTTATAAAAAACAGATATATATCGAAAAATTAAAAAAATATATTGAGGGGTTCCCCTTGTGATTTAGGGGGATGAAAAATAGATGTTGTCCTATTCTCAGACTTACCCGATATGTATACAAAATTTCATGAGAATCGGTCGAGCCGTTTTGGAGGAGTTCAAGTTCGAACCCCGTGACACTATTGCTATTACTAGTATAATATAGTATAGTAGCACTTTTGTTGCTTTTATGAATGCCCTGCATTAATTTTAATAGACATTTTATTCCCCAGAGTCAAGGAGCATGTAATGCAAATCCAGATATAACAATGTTTTTATCCACAATGTTACATCAACTTGGGATTTTGACTGAAGAAAGAAATGGACTGGTGTGCATGGAACAAAACATAGATAAAATAGAGTTGGAAACTGGAGATGGCAATCAAGTAACCTTTGATGTGTTGGAAGAAGATGATTCAGAACAGGGTATGGTAAGTTATGGTGTAATAACAAAACTGATACACTCTACTGAACTGCACTATGGAACTAGTTCCTAAATCTATCATCTAATATCTGGTTTTGGCTATATAAAATATGTAAAATATGTATAAAAATTAAAATATATATAAAAATTAAATTATAATTTATAAATTAAATAAAAATATTTTTACACAGCATTGCAATATAATTAAGAGGAATGACACTTAGTTATGTAATACTAAAGATCCATTTGAAAATTATTGCAAGGGGGCCGTCCATATATTACATCATTCTAAATTAGGGGGGCGATTGGTCTGCAGATGACAGTAGATGCCAGTGGTAGAGCCAAGCAGTTAATTGCATGAATGGGCCGGCTCGACCGGTGAAATAACACGGCCCTTCAGAAGACCGACGTAAAGTGGCTTATGCCGCGTTTCGTTCTATGAGATTGGTACCCGGAGGCCCACCCCCCTTCCCCATCCTTTCCTATCCCCTACCTCTTAAAGGTCGGCAACGCAACAGTAACATTATATATGTTGCTGGTGTCCATGGGCGGCGTTGGTTGCTTACCATCAAGTGACACGCCTGCTCGTTTGCCCTCCTAGCCCATAAAAAAAATGATAGATAAAATTTGCAAGAATGGGGGAAAAAACTCTGTGGGAGTTATGCAAAGAAAAGGGAATATATTAATGTACAGAATAATAAAAGATGATTCTATGACCAAGTGTTTTTCTGATACCCTATTTTTCTCAATGTTTTAATTTTGACATACTGGTAATGACGTCACTTTTGCGAGGGACGGGGTCATTAATTTAAGAAATGACTATAGGATGATTGAGGCGGTGGGGGGTCAAAAATCTGAAAAATCGATGCTGTAGTATATGGACGGCCCCATATAGTAACTATTGAAATATGATAGAGCTCATTTATTCACTGTACAAGTATATGACATGATTGATATTTAATTATTTTTCAGGTAGAAAATATTAACAAAGATCCTGAGAATAATTCAGAACAAGTGGATACTTTAGAACAATCAAATAATGTTAAACATTCCAATATAACTAAAGACATAGAGGAACAAAAAGTTGTAGTTAAATATATGACATCCAACAATATATCAGTGCGAGCAACAAAAGAGAATTATTCAATGAAAGAAACTAATATAAGTAATATAAAAAAAATGTGAGTTACATAGATCAACTATTTTTTTTTTATTATGAGTACCTTTGTTCTAAAATCTTACTTTAGATTTAAGTTTTTTTTTATTTATTTATTTATGGGATAGGAGGGCAAACGAGCAGGCGTGTCACCTGATGGTAAGCAACCAACCCCGCCCATGGTCACCAGCAACACATAGTGTTACTGTTCCGTTGCCGACCTTTAAGGGATAGGGGATAGAAAAGGATGGGGAAAAGGGGGTGGGCCTCCGGGTACCTTTCTCACCGAACGAAACGTATGAGCCACTTTACGTCGATATTCTGAGAGATCGTGGTATGTCAGCGGTCGAGCCGGCCCATTCATGCAGCGAACTGCTTGGCTCTACCACTGTTAAAAGTTGAAGTATGTTTGGTTTTTATTGGTATATTTAGTGTTTTTAATAAACTTGAATATTAAAATTTATGAGAAACAATTAAAGATTTAAAATAACAAATTGTATATGGTTCATATTTTATTATTTATGTCTGTATAATAATAGGTTGGGGAAAAAGTATTTTCGTATTTTTGTATGAAAAGTCAAGACATTTTTTTCAAAGTTTATTTACATTTATTTACAATATATATGTACCGTTTTGTTGAATAACTTTCTGCCATTTTGTGGGCAGAGACATTATCCCGTTACTGTAGAAACTTTGGGACTTCTGATCAAAAAAACGGGACAAATAGTTTTGGCAGTCCTCTCTTGAGGTCAACCTTACAGAACCTAAAGAATTCTGAAGAGACCGAAACAGGTGAAAATCTGAAGGCGCAAGGTCAGGGCTATATGGTGGATGCACTAGGACCTCCCAGTCGAACTCTCTTAATTTTTGCTGAGTGGCTAAAGATGTGTGTGGTCTAGCGTTATCGTGATGAAAGACCACACCCTTCCTGTTGATCAATTCCGGCCGTTTTCTCTCGACTGCTTCCTTTAATCTCATCAGTTGCTGGCAGTAAAGATCAGAATCGATAGTTTTGCCGGACGGTAAAAGCTCATAATGAACAATGCCCTTCCAATCCCACCATACACACAGCATCACCTTATTTCGTGTTAGGCCAGGTTTGGCCACAGTCTGTGAAGCCTGGCCAACTTTCGACCACGACCTTTTTCGCACGTTCTTGTCGTACGTGATCCACTTTTCATCGCCAGTTATCAATCTCTTCAAAAACGGCTCGGTTTCATTACGTCTCAATAATGAATCGCAAATGAGTACACGGTTCATTAAGTTTCTTTGAGTGAGCTCGTGTGGCACCCAAATATCGAGCTTTTTTGTAGAACCAGCTTTCTTCAAATGGGTCAAAACTGTTTTGTGGTCAATTCCCAGTTCTTCAGCTACATCGTAACTACTAATATGCCGATCTTGCTCCACTCTTTCAAAAATGGCGTCCATTTTATTCGTAACAGGGCGACCAGAGCGAGGTGCATCTTTAACATCAAAATTTCCGGACTGAAAACGTTTGAACCAAATTTGTGCTACTCTTACTGACACTGCATCAGGTCCATAAACATCACAAATTTTTTTCACTGCTTGAGTTGCATTTTTGCCTTTTTTATAATAAAATTTTAAAATGTATCGAATTTCTTCATTAGATTCACTCATTTTTACGGAGAGAAAAACAAATGAAAAATAGCGGGAAACAACTTTTTTTTATTTTTTTATTTTCTTTATAATGTAACCTTTTTAATGTTACCAAAACCAGCCAGACACAAATAGTACAGTCAAAGAAATTTTATAATAAGTTTATACCTACGTTATGCGAAAAGACTTTTTCCCCGACCTAATATGATATGAACTATCTTGATGATATGGAGATGAATTTAATTTCAATAAGAAATAGAATTATTTGTGGTGATGTGTGCTATGAATGGAGATGCTTGTAATTTGCCTGATGATTGTACGGTCATCCACCAAGTCAGCAGATGAATAATTTTTTATTGTATTTTCATCAGTGGGTCATGGTGTGACGTATGTAGTAAGCTGTTTGCATCCCGGAGCGCACTTAAGCGACATCTACGAATACACTCCGGGGAAAAGCCTTATACGTGTCACGATTGCGGACGTAGCTTCTCACAGAAGGAGGTTCTGTTGAGACATGCATTAGTGCACCGAGGTATATATCCTATATTTTTATTATAGAGAAAAAATAAATAAATAGTAACGTCACAGGATGCCTGACAGATGTGATACGTCGAAATTATTTTCTGCAAAATAAGTATGTTGTAATGTATACGCACAAAAGTACAGATTATTCTCATGTCCGAGATTGCGTCAATCCCTCTATTTCCTTCCCTCCGAAATTCCTCGTCCTACATCTCTCAAATGCCTACTCTCTCTCATTTCTTCACCTTCAGTGCGGTACATCTTATGTAAATTTGTTAAAAAAACAATATTTTCTTGTAGACTGTAGCAGTAAATAATTATAACATTAATGTCGCTAGTTTTTAAATTCCTATTTTTGTTTTTATAAGTGTCTTGGTAGTTAACAGTAATGGTGTTTGTATTTTTTTTGTTTTAGATAGAAAGTAGTTGATTGTTTAAATCATATGGGTCATAAAATACTCAATCGAAATTATGTTTATTTAATTTCTTTCTTCATTTGTTTCCTCTGGTTTATGACATCAATGCAAATAAGCCTGGCAGAATATAAATAACAACCAGTCATTATAAATACGCGCCAATAAAGGAGGACTCCGATTTCATTTACTACGCTGGTTGAAGAAATCCTGCGGTCATCATAACTGGCCAAATTCTCCTCCTTACCGTGCAAATTCTTCTGTCTGAAGCGTTTTTAAGTAGAAAGTGAATAGAGTGGCTAAGTCGCATTAGCTAGTATGCGAAGCCAGTATCAAGAAGTGAAGTGAAGTACAGATTATGACAAAAACTAAATAAGTCATGATAAAAAATGGTGTGTGGTGGTTGTGATTCACACAAGATAGAAGTGAAACTTCAGTAAATCGATATATATATATATATAATTTCCAACTCTACTCCGGGAGGACCAGTCATTGGCCCACGACGCAAAAGTGAAAGCCGACCTTCTTGGCACTCTGTTTGCGTGGAACTCGACTTTGGACGACAGGGGTGATTAACATTCCACCAAACATCGTGCGGTTCAACCGGCACTTTTTGCCACGCACTGTTCCTTTGGAACTAGTTGTGACGGTACAGGTATTTTCGGGCCGCTGCGACTAGGGAACCTTCAAGAAACGAGCCTATTCTCTTCTTAAAGGCCGGCAGCGCCGATGTGATGCCTTGGTGCTGCGAATGTCCGTAGGTGGCAGTAGTCGCTTTTCATTAAGCATTCCGCAGGAGCGTTTGCCCCCTCCTACCATATAAAAAAATACGAATTTTCTTCAGAAAATGATGATACTTAATTTCATATTTAGTAGTTACCTATAGTCTAAAGATAACAATTCTTTATTCTATAGGCTCTTCTTTACTCTATAGACTATGTATAGTATAGTAATACTTTAATTGATTAATGATAAACTAGTCTCGAATGAACTAGAAGTTGCAAGTACCTTTGAAAAATTCTTTACAAATATTCCTCTAGAAACTACTCGGTCCATACGATCTTCTCCTGACGATGCTGTATCACACTTAAGGAATAATGTAGATGCTTGTGACATATGCTTTCAGTTCTCCTATGTATGTCCCACAACTATAATCAAAACTTTTAAGATGCTTAACATCAAAAAGACAGAAGATTTATGGGGTGTGTCTACTAAAGTTATTAGCGCGATCATTGTTTCAATCGCACCCTACTTAGCTAACATATTTAATTGTTGTATTGACGCTGGAGTGTTTCCACATTTGATGAAATGTAGTAAAATAATTCCACTCTTCAAATCAGGTGTAAAAACAGACCCCACAAACTTCAGGCCTATTTCTATTCTTCCTACCCTGAGTGAAATCTTCGAGAAGATAATGTTGAACTAGCTTTTAACTCACTTTAGTATCAATAAACTCTTACATAATAATCAGTTTGGATTCACTAAAGGCCGATCCACAACTGACGCTGGTATCAAATTGTTACAAAATATATATAACGCATGGGAGAGGTCTATGGACGCAGTTGGGGTCTTTTGCGATTTATCTAAAGCGTTTGACTGTGTCGATCATGTAACTTTAGCTCGTAAATTAAGCCACTATGGAATAAGAAACTGCGCCTTAAATCTAGTCGTATCGTACTTATCAAACAGAACTCAGCGAGTAGAAATAAACAGAGTACAATCATCCGGATCTCCTGTTGCTATGGGTGTTCCCCAGGGTTCTATATTAGGTCCTTTCCTGTTTCTAGTCTACATTAACGATCTGCCTCATCTTGTGAAGGAGAAACATGATATTGTGTTATTTGCGGATGATACATCACTCATATTTAAAGGTAGGAAAGAAGATAATTATGACAAAGTTAATGCCGCGTTGGCAACTATTGTAGACTGGTTTAGTGTTAATAATCTATTGCTGAATGCCAAGAAAACGAAATGCATTAAATTTATGTTACCAAATGTAAAGCAAACTAATAATGCTTATTTATTTATTTATATACACTTTATTGCACACGTATTAAAAGATTACAAGTTGGAGCTGAAATCTAATACAGTACAAAGGGCGGCCTTATTGCTGTAAGCAATTTCTGCCAGGCAACCTTGGGATGGATATAGGTTAAAAGAAAATGGGCAGGTGTTGCGTGCATAGTACGCACAATGTATCTAAGCATAGTGCATACCAACATGTAGACTCGTATAGAAATGTTTAAACACACACATACTTAAACTAGATAGATATAATTATGCAAAATAAATTAAATCAATATACATATAAATATATACATACAAATACATACATACAAATATATACATACAAATATATACATACAAATACATACATACGAATACATATATACAAATACATACCTAAACATACATACAAAGTAGATCAATAACGATACATATATGCTTATGATAATAGTTCAAGATAATGTTGTTTCACCATTAGTTTAAATCTTGCAAAGGTTTTAGCCCGTCGGATTTCTACTGGTAAGTCGTTCCACAAGGTTACGGCCTTAACGGAGAAAGATTTGGCGTAGAGACTTGTAGAATGTGTTGGGACTTTAAGTCTAAGATTGTGCGAAGACCTTAAATTCTGACAATGAGTGTCATGCAGGTACTGAAAACGTACTTTGAGATAGGAAGGAGTTGAAGGGTTGAACAGTATTTTGTACAACACTGAAAAGATATGAGCATTCCGGCGAAATCTTATTGGTAACCACTTGAGCTGTTTACGGAATTGTCAAACGTGATCATATTTGCGTAATCCAAATATAAATCTTATGCAAAAATTTTGAAGGCGCTCAAGTTTATCTAGTTGGTATTCGGCGAGGTCGGGATAGCTGACATCTGCATAATCAAGGGTAGACAGAAGAATAGATTGAGCAAGCGCAATTTTGGTGGCAATGGGTAGGAAATTCCGAAGTCTATTGAGAGATCGTCCTGAAGCAAACAGTTTCCGGCTCACTTCTTGCAGCTGTGGTCCCCAAGTTAAATTGGAGTCAATGATAAGGCCAAGGTTCTTTACCTTGTCACTTAAGTGAACCGCTGTACCTTCGAAAACAATTTGTGGTAATTGTGACATGTCAATTCTCGAAGTGAGCCGACTACTGCCTAGTAGTATTATTTGGGTCTTGGATGGGTTGACCGTCAGTCCATGTGACGAGCTCCATGCACCTATCCGAGCCAGGTCCGCATTGAGGATATGCAATGTGTTCGGCAACTGCGCTGGTTCGGTTTGTAAATAGATTTGGAGATCATCTGCATAAAGGTGGTAGGAAGAGACAAGGTTACTAGATATGGAATTTATAAAAATTGCGAAGAGTAAGGGAGATAGCACGCCACCTTGAGAGACACCGACGTTGGTATTGCACCAGGAGGAGCAGACGTTTTCAATGTTAATACGTTGTCGGCGTCCACACAAGTAACTATGAAACCAATCTATCACCGTAGGAGATATGTTAAGAGAGCGAAGAAGGCTCAGGAGAATGTCGAAGTCAACAGTATTGAAGGCGTTACTGAAGTCAAGAAGCGCCAATACCGTGAGCTTTCCAACATCTATCCCAGACCTGACGTCATCCATAACATTGAGAAGGGCAGTGGTAGTACTATGGCCTGGGCGGAATCCCGATTGGAAGGGATTAAGGAGTTTATTTTTACAGAGAAATGTACTTAGTTGAATATAGGTGAGACGTTCTAGGACTTTGGATAGGAAGGGTAATATGGATATGGGTCTATAGTCACAGTAAGATACAGGTTTACACTTTTCAGGTATAGGAATGATTTGGGCATCTTTCCACGCTGCGGGAAAGACACCTTTGGTTAAGGAATAATTTAGGATATGACAGATGAGAGGAAGAAGTTGATCAAGGATGGGAAGGATCATGTTACGGCTGACACGGTCACATCCAATTGCATTAGATGTAATCGACAAAATGCTTTTCTTAACATCACTGGCAGTGACAAGATTAAAAATAAATGAGGAATAGTCCGGGGTAGGAAGAGATGAAAGATGTTGTATTGTAAGAGCCTTTTGCGTTCCATCAAACTTGGACACGGCCGAGAAATGTTGATTTAGTAAATCAATGTTGACATCTTTTGGTTGTATGCCCTGTTGACATTTTCCAACCCCCAGAGTTTTAAGGAACTTCCAGGCTTTAGCTGAGTCTCCGTTTTCTACTGATTTGTGGATATGTTGGCGCTGTGCATCCATTATGTTAAAATCCAGGATGAAAACTTATTTTTTGACGATAGTACAACCTTCCTGGGTATCACATTAGATAGTAAGCTACAATGGGGACCCCATATTGAGGGATTATCAAGCAGGATTAGTTCAGCCGCATATGCAGTCAAAAAGATTCGTCAATTTACAGACGTTGAAACGGCCAGGCTTGTTTACTTTAGTTATTTTCATAGTGTTATGTCCTATGGATTATTTCTGTGGGGCAGAGCAGCTGACATACAAACAATTTTTGTCTTACAAAAACGCGCAGTAAGAGCTATCTATCAAATGAAATCTCGCGCATCACTAAGAGAGAAATTCAAAGAAATTAATATTCTCACCGTTGCCTCGCAATATGTATTAGATAATATTCTTCATGTTAAGAAAAACATTCATCTTTTTCCTAAAAATTGTGATATGCACTCATTTAATACAAGAAATAAAAATAAACTTGCTACGCCGTTTTTCCGTCTGAAAAAAGTTAATAACTCGTTTATGGGTAATTGTGTACGTTTCTTTAATAAGATTCCTGAAAATGTAATGGAGATGCCGTTTACTAAATTTAAGGCGTATGTTAAAAGATGTCTCATCAGCAAAGCTTATTATAGTATCAACGATTTTTTGGAGGACGACAAAGTTTTTAAATAAACCGCTCATTACTTCTTACACTTGTAACAATTTGAATTGTTAGTGCATAGTACTGTTGTGTAAATGATAGTAATAAAAAAAAAAACAAAAAAAAAAACCTCCCTGAGTTTCTTGCCAATTCTTCTCAGTGCGAGAGTAATCGAATTGGCGGAAGTAAAAAAAAAAAAGTGACCTTCATAAGTGTCTGACAAGACCTAAACTGAATAAATGAGTTTTGATTTTGAATATAGTAGGTAAAGCGTGGTGATATGTCGACACGTCAGCAATCAGGTTTTCCCTCGACCCTTGATGTTTCATGTCAATAAATGACTAACTAAGCAGATAAATAACGTTACCTCATGTGTGTGTAGAAGTCCGTCCGTTCGCGTGCGCTCACTGCCCCAAGAGCTTCACGCAGCGCGGCGCGCTGGCGGCGCACGGCCGCGTGCACGGGGCGGGGGGCGCGGGGGGCGGGCCGGGGGGCACGGGGGGCGCGGGGGGCGGCCTCGCGCTGCACCTGTGCCCGCACTGCCCCAAGGTGTTCCTCTACGCCTCCGGTATGTGTTGATCTCTCTCACAGGTCTATTTTTGTATCCAAATAATAATGATTACTCCAAAATATTATTGGCATATTAAAATATAGCAGCCATGTTGGCGTTTTATATGTACGAGGGGAGGTATATTCAATATATTCTCCTTTAAGCCTAATATATTTCTTAGATCGTGCAATTAATTATTTTATACCATTTTTTTTTAAATTTCATAAATATATTTCAAAGCCAATTTTTTGTATAGCAAAGCCATCGCGCCTTGTTACGATGGCTTTGCATTATTGTGTAAGAGTAGTACGGTTTTGATCAATCTGTCCCGCCTCTTCTTCATAGCATCTCGCAAGCGGTGTAGCAGTGTCGCGTAGAACTCTGGTTATATTGACGCCCAGCAGTTCGCTGCATGGATGGGCCGGCTCGACAGGTGAAATACTACGACCTCTCAAAAGATTGACGTAAAGTGGCTCATGCCGCGTTTCGTTCGGTGAGAGAGGTACCCGGAGGCCCACCCCCCCTTCCCCTTAATTCCTTATCCCCTATCCCTTAAAGGTCGTCAACACAACAGTAACATTATATGTGTTGCCGGCGTTGGTTGCTTACCATCAGGTGACATGCCTCATTTGCTCATTTACCCTCCTATCCCATAAAAAAAAAACATTTTCCTTATAGTCTATTACCAAAATACCTTTTGTATCCCCATAAGCTTTCCAGCCGATTGGGACACCTTAATTTTTTGAGGAGCACAGTGCAGTGACACAAAAAAGTTACAACACCCTTTTTGTGCCACTGCATGGACTCTTGCTTCGACTCAGGCTCATAAGGTCTAAAATGACATCTTTGCCCCCAACACAACAGATCCTAAAACTCTCGACAATACGCAACTCGTCGCTGCTTCTGATGTGGCCTGAGTAAATATCGGTACCCACTTAGCGCACACCTTTGATATGATACAGATTGTTGTGTAGCATATTTAAAATAGTTCTAGCTGATATTCCAATATTATCTGCGAGTTGTTTCCTCTTTAAACTTTAATCTTCCAGTATTAATTTTTCAAGTTTATCGACGTTTTCTGAACTAGACGCTTCAAGAGGCCGCCTTGCCCTAGGGTCGTCTTCTATTGGGTCTCTGCCATGAGGTTGTGCCACTTGTAAATCCCCCCCCCCCCCCCCCCCCCCTAAACAGAAGCCATCTCTTAAACATAACATCACGAAACTCAATTTCCTCCATTCTTGTAGTTTCCTCCGGATTGTCCTGTTTCACCAATGTTAGCTCAGTGAATAATGACCCGATTTTAAAAAAGTTAGTATTTGTACTCCTAACTAGACTCGCTAGCGCAGGTAAAAAAAATTTATTCCACCCCCCTCTAACACTAGTTCCGCGAATTTATTTACCTCCCCGTGTACATACATACGCCATTTAAG
Source organism: Euproctis similis (assembly GCA_905147225.2). Classification (NCBI taxonomy): domain Eukaryota; kingdom Metazoa; phylum Arthropoda; class Insecta; order Lepidoptera; family Erebidae; genus Euproctis; species Euproctis similis. The sequence goes on along the minus strand of LR990115.1, from coordinate 20,350,479 downwards.
TACGTTAACTATAAAAAATAGTTACTATCATTATTACAAACGACAGACAAAAAAAATATAAATTTAAAATGGTAATTGATGGTCAGGTTTGAGTCGACACATGATGATGCACGCTGGGCGCGTATACGAGTGCGGCGCCTGCGAGCGACAGTTTCGTGACAAGAGCTCGCTGCTGCGACACCTGAAGAACGCTAACCACGCGACCGCTGAAGACACTACTTGATGAACCTTTCTGTAGGAGCTGACTTGGAAAACGTTTGAAGTTGCCACACAACTTAAGTGCAGAATGACCTCCGACCGGGACTGCTGCTAAAGCTTCATACTTAATAAGAATGTGGGGATACTGGGGTCATTTGATACTGCCCTTGGTTTGCAACATGTCATTCTTTCTCAAATATTTGTTTTGCATAAGCAACTTCACTGTAAATAAATTTTTAATTTATTTAACATCAAATCATTATACAGAAAATTTTGAAAGTTTTTCATGTTCATGTCGTTTAAATTTAAGTGAAGCGTGGCATTAACTTATTTTTTATTTATTTGTGATATGAAATCGTATAAAAAATGAGGATTACAAAAATAAAACAATATTTATTTATACTTAAATATTTTATTGAAAAAAATTTATATTAAAATCCAAGGCAACGTGGTATTGTAAAATTTTATATGAAAATAATGACAAGAAAACATGGGGAATACTGGTGCAAATCTGACAATGGACATGCGACTGATGGCACTTATACATATACAAACAAAAACATGAAACAATTTATTTTTGTAACATTTTAATTTCCACAAAAACCATGTCGACGCCACCGCAATGTAACTTATGGAATGCCTTCACTTAAATGTTCACACACTCCCTACAAGCACACATTTGTTAAATCTCTATTTGGAGAAATTTTGTTCAAGAAAGGGTAAGTAGGTACATAGGGATGATATTTGGACTCATAATTTTCATAGAGAATAACTAATTATTACGGACTAATGTATCATATATATATATTTATTATAATATAATATATTGGTCTTTTGTATAAATATAATATCAGTATAACAGACCGATGACATTAACATCTGAAACTGAACCAAAAATAATTACACGCACTCAGCTTATAACTCCTATATCTAGATTATAAATGATTATAAAAATAAATAAGGGGCGTGGCCCCCTCCCTTTCACCCCGCTAATCGTTCGGATAAGACTCTTGGGACGTGTTGATAGGGATGCAACCCTATTTTAATATCGATAACTATAAATATATCGACAATACACTGATCTATATTCTATAATATCGACACTGAATCGATAATATCGATATTTTAAATCTCTCTATCAGATCAAAATCTGCGAGCGCTAAAATGTTTTCATACAAAAACAATTTTGTCAAAAGTCGTGTTCGGCAATATAAACAATCGATATGGCGTTATCAATATTATCGATCGAGCGATATATCGTTGCAGCCCTACACGTTTATTTGAGCAAACCTTTGAACCGGTGAACGTTCCATCCCATTCCACATCACAATACACTCATATGCCAAACACGTAAAATAATCAACAGACTACATTAATTTATTAACCAAATCGACTACCACAAATAAAAATATTCCATCTGTGACTCGTTTATTTTCCAAGTGCCGCACAACATAATTCAAACGTATTAAACAGTAATATTATTATCAACAAAAACAATTTTTTAGTTCGGATTGTGGACATTGAAATTTGTTAACTTTTCTGATGTCTTGAAATTCTGAATATGCTTTTTATCATTTTTACCTAATCGGTTACACCCTTAGATAACCATTAACATGTATCGTACGTACTATAAATGTTTAAACCGGAGAAAACGAAAGGAGCAGACGGTCCAGTTTCTGTATTCTGGTACATAATCGGGATAGCCGGTATCGGGTCACAGGTATATCGCACAACGGTCTACAACATTACTAAAAGTAAGAATAATCAATATGTACAGTTAGTGCGAGATGGCGGCCGACGCGGGCGGCCCGCCTACATGTTCTCGAACTGGTCGACGCGCCGCTTGGTGTTGCCCTTGCGGATCTCGCGCAGCGTCTTGTACTTGTCGCGGCCCTGGCGCACGTTCTCGCGGTGGATCTTGTCCATGGCGGTCTCCTTGGTCTCGTCGCGCGACTGCGCCAGGTCCTGCTTGAGCGCCTTGAGCTGGTTGTGCAGGCGCTCGTTGCGCTCGGCCAGCGTGCGGCGGTCGTTGACGGGGTCCACCAGGTCGTCGGGGCCGCGCGCCAGGTCCCCGCCGCCCGACTCGGAGCCGGCCTCGGAGCCGTCGTCCCCCTCGCGGCCCTCGCGGCCCTCCCGGCCCTCGGCGGGCGGCGAGGCGCGCTCGGCCACGTGGTGGTGCTGCGGCGTGGTGGCGGCGGCCAGCGCGGCGGCGGCCTCGTCCTGCTGGCGGCGCGCCTCCTCCACCTCCTCCTGCAGGCGCCGCGTCTCCGAGTCCTTCACCTCCACCTCCTGCTGGATGCGCGACACCTCCTCCTGCTTCGCGCGGATCTCCTCCTCCAACTTGGCACGTTCCGCCGCTTCCATGTTCTGCAAAGTAAAACGAATGCGTTCTCATCCGTTTTCGTCCGATTCGTTCCTCTCGACTTATCCCGACCGGTCGAAATTTTTTTGGCCGACCGATTTACTGAGTGTTACGAGGTTTATAAAAGATAGTTACGGTACGGTGTTCTAAATACCTTAGTCTCCTCGAGGCGTTGCATCATCGCCTGCAGTTCGTTTTGGCGCTGTTCGAGCTCCTCCTTGGCGGCCTGCAGCTGGCGAAGCTGCTCCTCTAGCCGCCGGATCATGTCCTGCGCTTCCATCAGGTTGGCCTGCGACCGTTCCATTTCCTCCTGCATCTGCCGTAGCCGGTCTTCATACTCCTGCTGCTTCTTCTCGGCACGCTCGCGGGCTGCTATTTCCAGCTGAAGTTTTTCTCTGGAAATTTTGAGTACGATCATTCAAGACTTTTTTTGTTTCATGATTCGATATCAGTAGCAACGGAAAAAAATAAACAAAACATTATTAATAACCCAAAAATTACTTACTACAAAATGAAATCTTTATTATCTTTACGTTTACATTTGACGGTACAACAACCAGTTCTAATATTTTTATAGTAGCCTAGTACCAATGTGAAAGAGAAATATGCCTCAAAAATTCTATCACAATAAATTTAGTCACTGCACAATTTGAAACATACAGTATCTTATCGCGTCCAGTCCCATAGGGTGGTATCCTGGGTCCCCCACTCACCTCTGCGCCTGCTTGGCCAGCTTCTCCTCGCGCGCCTGCGCCTTCATCTGCTGCACGTCGATGGTGTCGGGCTTGCGGCGCCGCATGTACAGCTCGTGGTTGCCCATGCACAGCGCCAGGATGCGCTTGTTGACGCGCACTCGCGGGGCGAAGAACACGAAGTCCGGCGCCTTCTTGTCGATCGGCTTGATTATGAACTTGCGGTCGTTGAACGATATGTTCCTGATTTCTGACCACGGGAACCCTATCTTTGGAGTCAACCTGCAACGTTCAACAACATATTTATTAGTCGGGTTCTTTGCCTTGATTTTTTTTACTATGGGGGTAATCAGTGAGATTGATTGTGAGCATGGCGAAGCTTCGTGTATATTACTTGTGTTGTCATATTTCATGTGGCAATTGAATACACTATTTGTCCATCTATATTTCCTGTATAACACAGTTACGATATCAGAGCATCGATATCACATAAAATTTGAAAGCGTCCTGCGACTGTAATTTTTTTTAATTTACGTTCCTTTTTGCGTATAATAGAATTATTACAGAATTGCCTTGAATTAGGGAGCGCTTAACTTGAATCAACTCACTTGTCATCTTTTTCGTATATATTCAATCCCAGCGCGTCTACTCCGAGCCACAGTTCCGTGTTTTTCTTATTTCTGATCTCGAAGTAGTTCACGCCGTACATTTCCAGATCTTGTGCGATCTTCAAGTACTCCATCATGGCGTCCTCGCGCAACATGCCGCGGTGTTCCTGCCACCAGTTTGTAATACTCTGCTCCCACTCTTCGCGGGACATCTAAAAAAACAACAATATTGTAACAAAAGACTACGGCTTCTTAATAAAAATATATTGTGTGTAGTGGTGAATTTAACGTCAGAGGGATCGTGTAATTGTTTTCCAACTGAGTCATTACCTTGTGCTGGTCAGTGACACGCTGTGGCAATAAACGGTCGTTAGCGAGGAAGCCAGCCCCATGGGCAGAAGGGTTGTGGTCACCATGCCTCGCCTGCACTGCATACGATGCGAGCAGTACCGATGTCTCAGGCGGACAGTAGATTTCGTCAGATAAAATTGCATTTTTGACCTGAAAGTTTCATATCAAGATAAGCCTAATAGTAATTAATTAAAAGCTTACATATTGCAGATACAGAGCCCAAAGCATATGATGAGTAGATCCAATCTCAAAAAACGTTTACGAACGTTAACGAATTTTACAGATGAATTTTTGAACGTAACACAATTCACCTAAAATATATTATTATAGTAAAACTAACTTGAAGGTAGAAGAGTTTCAGTGTGATCTCCTGGATGAGTTCATCGGCGACATCTTCGGGGTAGAATTTGGCACGGAATTTGAACTGCAGTGGATTCTCTTTCTTGACGTCTTGTTGCATCACCTGAAATACAAACATAGCGATGTATTTCAATGTTTACACGCGAAATTAAAGTAAAGAGCTATAAAGAATTACTAGGATCTGAGACAGGATTTATGAATCTGAAGGAGACGATTGAGGCATGTAGGAGAATCATGTGTTGTGTGGTCTTTAGATCTGTGCTAGTAGCTAATCCTGCTAGGGATTTGGACTGAACTTATGTTCAATATGTATGTATGACTTCATGCCTTTCGATAATCTAAACATACGGCACAAGCCAATGATTACATCATAAAGGACACAAATACTATTGTTATTGGAATGATAACACACAATTCTCTGGACAATAGCGAGCAAGTAAATAGATCGCGTACGAGGTAACAAGAACCAGTGTGCAATTTACCTGCTATTGTTCTGAGTGGTACCAACCATGAGTTTGGTCATATAATCGATACTGGCTCGACTGTGAGCGAGTCCAAGGTGGTGAGTGGTAACAGTAACACATACAAAACTAATGGTTGGTGCACTGAATAACTATATTAAAGACTGCACATAAATATATACAAACTAAATGTCATCTTCGCATCTTACCCATCTCGAGAACGCTAGCGACCCTGACTTCGTTGATCGCCACGAGTGGTCCAGGGTAAGCGTTAAAAAGGCAATAATTAATTATATTTCATCGTCAGTCTCTGGCCATCGATATTCAATACATGAGTGCAAATATAAGGTAACGGAACACGGGCAAACCAATTCATCTCGTATTTTTTTGGTCGATTTAGTGATTGTTCGAGCTTGTGATAGTATCTATTTTGGACAGTAAATAAAAAGTATTAGTAGCGAAATACTTTTACTCAAACAAGATCACGTGATGCTTCAGTTTCTCAGCAAATTAAAATAAAGGGAAGCGTGGCTGAGCTAGATATTTTTAAAAAAAAAAACAACACAAATATTTGAATGAGCTGCAAAGCTACGAAATTCAACTGCTAAATATATCTAGTTCACCTAATATTGTACTTATTATTTCTAGCACTTGCAATTTTAAATATACAAAATTGTAATCATATGGTACATGGGTCATAATGTGAACGCTGCAAGAGTGGTGGCACATTTACTCTAGTTGTTATAGACTTTTTAGATCAAATTGATGAATCCGAATCCGAATGTGTTTCAATTTGATTGCTCAATTAAATTGTTTTGTTTTTAACTAAATGAAATGCATCCCGTTTGTATTGGACCACAATACATTAATCTTCAATTAACATCTTAAACGTAAATTCAATCATACTAATATTGTTTGCATCATTATAAACGACGTATAATGGCGAATGTTTTAAATTGGGACCCAATTAACGAGGAACTATAGCGCTTGTTAATTTCAAATATTTACATGGCACAGAAGGAGCCAGCCTAATAGAGTTTGGTCGCGTTATGTTTTCGCTTTATGAAAGGTCGTTCACCTTGGGAGCCACGCTAGATATGAATAAATGAATTAATTGTGAATGATTAAAACTGCATACTGAATCCATTCAATATTAATAAATATCGTTATGAAATATAGACGAAATCATATAAACAATCTAATATACTACTGAAATACCGCTATGATATCCAATATTTTCTATATCTTTCCTGAGCTGATCAGTAGAGCTATATCCACCTGATAATAAGAGTTACACAGGCCGACCTATTTTTGGAAATACCATAGAAAAGAGGCCAAGGCGTGTTCAACGTTTCTAGTTTGTTGAGTCCAGATTACCAGCCTGAGAACTGCGGGCCAATTATGAGATCTTAATTCCAGCCAGATCAACGTCTAATTACAGCTAGTCAGTGACTACTCATCTGACGTGGCTGTAACTAGTCGTTGGTAATACGAATGTGCAAGGAATGGCGTAAGCTGGAATTAAGAACTCATATAATAAGCCCGTTGTTGAAAACATAATCATTAATCACTAAATTTGTTAGTCTCTGTGTTACACTATGCCATGAGCAGAAAAAAATGCCTTAACATCTACGTTATTGATTAACAAATCAATAACACAGGAATTCCAACAAGTAGAATCGGTAGTCACCACTTATCCATCGCTGTTACTAAAAGTTCTCCTGTCAAATGTTCCAATGAACATCTAAACGGTGTAAAAGCAGATTAAATTAGCGACGGGCTGTACGTCACACCGTTGAGATCGACTGCTGATAAGATAACCGACTGATACGAGGTATACCGCTATGAAATAATCGTTCAATGATGTTGTGTTAGTTTTGGACTTTTGCAACTCTTGCGCATGTGTTAGTTGGACATACTACATATTGAGATGATGCGAATAATTATTGTTTTATATTAAGAACAATTATATCACGACTAATAAATATAACTGATTCTAATTGGTTTCTGTTATGATACGACACTCTAGAATTGGTGACGTAAACTTATCACCTGATCACTCTGTCCAACGAATATTTGTATGTTTTTCCAATAAGTTACTATCAAATAAAAAATATCGAAGCTTTTGTAATAACTTATAAGTACCATTAAGCCCATACCCAGCCTGCCCGAAACTAACTAGTTGCAAAGTAAATGAATTTGCAAAACAAGTTAGGTGTTATTTTATTATTAGTAAAAAAATACGTGATTTTAAATAACAACAAGTAGAACAATGTAACATGGATTTGTTTACGTAATACAATAAACAAGTGATTTGCACGTTCGTGAAATAGCTATTCCGATAACAATAGTAAGATTATTACAAGCGGAAAAGAATCGACAATCAATCAATTTTGTTTCCGAGGTAACAAAAATTCAAAAATATACGTTCAAAAACAAAACGTTTTAAAAATATACGGCATAGTAAACTATACGGCGTCGTGTACACGCTGACACGTTAAATTCATAGAAATCCTCTTTGACGTAATTGAATAAGCTTATCACAAACAATAAAGATAATTTTAAAATTATTACGATGAACAAATTATTCTATAATTATGAACTATCACGATGAAATGAAGGAAACAAGCTATTACAAATATAGATACTGGAGATAAATTGAGTAAGTGATTTGGTACCTATTTTAAGATATTTCTACACAATCACGTCTAGACTGTCTAGTTACATAGTTAATGTCGGTAAGAATCCTAATCATTAGCAGCATAAATACTATATTTAATATAAAAATATCTAGCTTTGCATCTAAAATCACACTTCACTTCCAAACAGTTTCAAGTTGAGACATTTCTCATCTAGCTTCAGCTACGACAACACGCCTTACCAGATCGTCTTCTCTATCATAAGCGGATTCCTCATCGTCGTCCTCGGGTTTCATAATCTTCTTGATGGCTGACGTTATAATCTTACTGGTCTTTTCAACGATGGATTCAGGCTTGCAAATTAATTATAAATAAATTATATTTTCCCAAAAACATACTACCAACTACAGTAGACGTTGTTAAATCAATTTAATTAAATCTTAGGTATTTTAAAGGAAGTTTCAATAACGTTATTGCCGTGATCTCTAACAGTTGACCTTTTTGCGTAACCAAAACCGCACTTCGACGTCAGGTCGTTGGGTCGTCATGTTGCCATGGTAGTAAGCAATAGTGTTGTCCGGTAAGAGGCTGTCCATTTATTAAGTTTATTTAAGTATTTTTAACCAAATTCTCAAACGATCTTTTTTTATTATTAGTAAAAGATAGTCTTATTTTATTCTGAAATTAAAGAAAAATAAAACACTTGCTATCATACTACACACCCTCCGCCTTGTGATATTTCGTGATTTTTGTCAAACACACCCGTACTACACACCCTACCCTCAAGCCTCACGTGATTAATGGATGGCTCCTAAAATGTTCATGTGTTATAAGATCAGTGTGGTGGGTATTAGAGGCTCGTGCGTGAGCTATACGAGCGTCGTGGGATCGGCGAAAGTGCGGTCGTCGACCCCGTCAATGAGCGGCCCACAATCAGCTGTTCTTTTGCGCGAATATTGCTGATAAAATGTACATTTCGTTGTCAATCTCTGGCAGTAAAATTGCAGTCATAACAATCTGTAGTAATCTACAATTTCCTCATGTTTTTTTTGAACTGGATTACATGTTTTGTCTATGAAGCAGATCGATGAAGGTGTATGTGTACACGTAGGCATAAAACCTTCTCTTCAGCTTTTCCCACGCCAAATATAATGTGTGAAGTTTGTTACAGACACGGGAACAGAACTGCTCTCAGCACGATTATAAGCGAGTTCCCAGCAACACGGTACGTGATTACATCAATAATATAAACGAAAGCGTCGGAGTTGTAGCGTATGAAATGTCCCACCATTCGTAGTCACGTAACCAATCACCACGTCGACATTTCAATAAGGAACTAAACGTACAGTTTTTGTACCATTGAGCCCTTTGGCTGAAAGTGGCTGGAGCCAATAATGAGAGTTTGTAGAATTCACGAATCATTCCACGACGCGAAATAGTCCTGGTCTCGTTCTGGTGGAATGCTTGCATCTAGCAACTTCTCTTTCGATTAGCGGGTATATATAATATAAGCTTTTCTTTATAAGTTTAGTTCATTTGCATACCCGTTTACCAAATAACATTTTACTTTTTAACCGGATCTATTGCTTATGTAAAAAGCATATAAATAAGTATTTGTGCAAGAAATAAGACAGAAGAAACAAATAGAACGTGTTCTGGACGAAGGTGATGTAGGAGCCTCAAAAATCGACGCGCGTGCATGCAAAGAGTTATGAAAGTCAACGAAGCGAGTGAGTTATGTAAGAATCCTTAAGCGCCTTATGGCGCTCCGTTCTCTCTGCCTACCCCGCAAGGGATTTGGCGTGAAGTTATGTAATGTAAATGTTATGTATGTAATGTAAAATAAGACAGATTGTATATGCGTGCCTCAGTTCAAGCCTAACCCAGATAATAGTGCCACGACCGGCAGGACCAGCAGTACCGGCACCACACTCGACCCTTCACTCGAGCGACCTGTTTCATTTTAATTGTAACTACGTCACATGAGGAAAATTCGCCATTTCATGTTGAATTGAAAGTATTTCAGCGTTCAGCTGTTGAATACTGATGACGCACAATTTCTGATAGTTTCAAGGAAATCAAATTATTGTAAAGTTTTTTAATTTGAATTTTTAATTATTATAAATAGCCTGTACAAAATATTGTAATCGAACTGTATAATATATACCACTGGTATAATTCTACATCACTTTACCATTAGGCGAAACAGTCAAGGTAATTTAGAGCCATGGTACACTGAATTTACAAAATATATATGACCTGCAGAATTTTTTTAATGGGATAGGGGCAAACGGGCAGTAGTGCTACACCTGATGGTAAGCAACAAACGTTGCAGCTTACCGTTAAGTTAAATTGCGTTAATATAGGTATCCTCACCGAGCGAAACGCAGCATGAACTAATTTACGACAATATTCTAAGAGGATTTCACTAGCTAAGCCGGCCCATTCATGTAGCGAACTGCATGGCTCTACCACTGTTAGATATGTAACTAATGTTCAACGTGGTATCGACGGAAAAACATGTGGGTTATAAAAAATACGGTTGTTTGTCATTTTATTGATAACCATGTAAAACGAACAAAATTTCACATAGCGCGATCTCTTTATCATTCGTTCCCTTAAAAATCACCAACGAAAGCATGGGCCGGAGAATAAAAAAAATAGGTATCTCTATCAAATGTCAACAAATTTCAATTTTATTTCAAAGTCAATTTTAATTCATTGATCAAGTGTCTATCGTTTGTTTTCGGAAAAGTCAGAAAGCACGCCTCGCTGGCTCAGATACTATCGTGTTTAATTGGGCATGATAGATGGTTATTACGTACAAGAGTAGTCAAGGTCAAAGGACAGGTATTGTGTTGATCGTGTATCGTGATGATCACCTGGTGGTGATGTATTCGGCGTGGGAACGAGGTCACGCGGGCGCAATGTTGCGCATCGCTGCCCGCCGCCGTACCATCACTTGAGAACCTGTCGGCCATCTTTTAGTAAAAATCCTGGGGTACAGCCGCTACTTGAATGGGGCAGCTCGACCGGTGAAATACCATGACCTCTCAGAATATCCGTTGATATTCTGAGAGGTCATGGTATTTCACCGGCAGGCACTAAGGCACTTATACTGCGATTCGCTCTGTGACAGAGGTATCCAAAGGACCAACCCCTTCCCCTCTCCTCCTTCCAGCCCAATTCCAAATCGCTTTTCAATCCCATTTTAAAAACCGGCAATTCAACTGTAACAGTATCTGTGTTGCAAGTGTCCATGGGCGGCATTCGTTGATTAACATCAAGTGACCCGCCTGTTCGTTTGTCCCTCTATCCCATCAAAAACTCTTCCAACTGATGACAGTACAAACAGACATATTACAAGTACCCACATTAGGTACCAATTGGAATTCGTTAAACGGTGTGAAGAAAGTGACCAAGATACGAGTCTACAGTTATCTACTTGCGGAACTTGTGGTTAAGTTAACACGTCGCACTTGACCTACAGACATATAAAGCATCATTGACGACTACTGGCCAGTGACCAGCTATAGGAACAGTTTCCAGGTAAATGAGGAGGAGATAACGAGGTGAGTTATATATATTATATATATCTTCAATATAACTTTAACTGAAATCATAGTTGTGAATCAATAACGAAGGTTACTTCGGATATCAAATTTTTCTCTGAGACCACGAAACCCATTAAATTTCATCACAAATTACTAGATATGTGGTCAACTCACCAGATGCTTAGATATTATTTTATAAGTACAAATTGTTAAGAAATAATTTTCCTTTTTATAATAATCCTTCATTAAAAAACGGGCATGTTTTATGAGACAAACTGGGGTTTTTTAGATAGCAAATTATTATCAATATTTGCAGTTATTAATAATATCTATATCGGTTTTATAACATCCCCTTGAAAGTATCGTATGCGAAAAGGAGATAGCTGCCATTCATTTCGGACACCACCAATGACATATCCACCTAATTTACTCCAAGCACTAAACTGCACATGGACAGGAGAAAATCTTGTCTTCTCTGCTCGAGTCTCAAAAGCGTTAATATAATATACAATTATGAGGACACATGATTAGGTAACATTATCTACGAATATCAACTAGACAGAATGAATAACCTTTTAGTGTGTCGTAATGTGAGGATGGTCGGATGGTCTGTTTGGTGAGAGGCAGAAATTTCTACTAATAAATGTTATACAAACCGATTGTGTTACACCTGTTATGTTAATGCGAGTCAAGTCAAGGTCGATACTCATCTCGATCGTTTCCAAATGTTTCTCATTCATTCATTTTAATACATCTTATAAAAACTTTCAGACCACGAACATACATAGATTCATGCCAAGTCCAGGGAAAGGCAGACAGATCAAAACGCTCGCTGCAAGGCTTGATCGTACTCACTCCCATTCACACTTTATTACTGTTATCATTCATCAGATTTTTGAGGCTCTTGAGACATCAACATCCGCAAGGACACGTTCAATTTGGTCATGGAAAGTGTATTGTGGCTCGACTCTTACATCCTTCCGCAACAGTATATCTGTTTAGTGGTGAGGTTTATTTTTAATTGACGTGTCAAATTTTTCCCCTCAATCGCATCATTTAGCAGGTCGCGTAAATTTCTAGCACGAAACCATGTCTACTAGAAAATTTACAATATGTACCTAATGAACGTAATATCGCCAAGGTCGGAGCTGATAGAGACTTGAAACACTGAAGTAATCGACTTTGTACTATCTGCGATAACACATTCCAAACAGCGACGAGGAGGGTTAGTGACGCAATGACTGACTAAATAGCCTAACTTTGTATCGCTCTAAACTATAACTTTACGCTCATAATATCTGAAAAAGTTGGTAGTGGCAATTAAACATCGACACATCGAATCGAAAGTCATCGATATAGCTCAAGTTTCGAACTTTGTTCCCCGGAATAAGAAATGGGAGTGCTGAACTCTCTCCGAGTTATATTTTGATCAAGACGAGAGATTAGAGATTTAAAATCGTGCCATTTGCAATTTTTTAATACTGCTCGGAATATTATATCATGGTATTAGAGTAAGAGCCAGCAACTGCCAGACCTTCGTTATTTTATAAAGCCTGAAAGTTTGTCAGCTCGTAGTCCCAGTACATGTAAGAATGATGGCCTATTATTATGTTTGGACCATAGTTACTTTGGCAGGTACGGGGTACCAAAGATGGAAATAAATTATTCTACTTTCGTTATTTTATAAAGGTTGAGCTTTTGATATTATCTTCAGAATAATATTACAAACCACGATTTTAATTGCCGGACAGTTAGCATGGTGGCAACCCCTTGCCAGACAGCCTTAACCCTTCATGAAATTATAGATGACCTACAATACCGATCTACTTTCGTCAATGTGTAAAGCTTCATACATATAACATAACTTCACGCCTTTTTCTACCTGAAAGTGTAGGCAGTGGCTGTTAAGCCTCGACTCGCCGTTTTGTTTATGTCCGAAATGGAATAGGTGTCAAACCTATTGGCGTACCGGGTACAAACAAAGCTTCACTTTGACAAAAGTTGAATAGCCTATATTATTTTTATCATAACATAACTTCACTCCTTTTGTTACCCGAAGGTGTAGGCAGCGGCTGTTAAGGCACGTCTCGCGGTTATGTTTACATCCCAAATGGAACAGGTGGTGAACCTATTGCCATACCGGGCACAAAGTTCTAAATCATCGATATTTATCACACTTAACTTCCGAAAACATTTTCGAAAAGTCATTGGTGTGAGCCAGTGTCAGGATTTGCTCCTCGTTAGTTTCACTCTCTATGCGGTCGCTGGCTCTTGGGCCATATACAAATGATAGTTCAAACATGCCCAAAGAAATAGAGCAAAACACTTGAAACTTGTAAGGTTGGGAGAAATTTTTGCACAAGTATAAAGTGAAATATACCATACGAGAGTGAACTGTGAATGAATCGATTCTATACATTACTTAAAGCCTCTAAGTAAACAATTAGGACTGTTGTAAAGAGTTTACTTAGTATATTAGAATATCGAATAAAGACACAAATTGCTATAAGTATGTAATGTCATCATACAAATTTACTTTATTTTACAGAATGACTCTGTAAATCAAGAAACGAAATGATATCAAACAAAGGTTTCATTATGATAATTTGGGCATTTTTTAATACTATTAGAAAGCGAACATTACGAACGTATTACAACAGTGAATTAAAGACTACTAGTGATTCTTTTATATTGCGGAATTAGGTGTAGAGATGTTTGTGGAATTTGTAATAATATGCCCAGTTTTGGGGTTCATTGGTAATAATTGAAATAATGGTTGTGCGTTTGGTCATTGATTGAAAACTGGTTATCCATAACGGGTTAATGACAAGTAATTAGCTGCGTCTTCTGCATAAATATTTAATACACGTAGATATCTCTCGAATGAGGTTTTTTACTTACATAACAGCGCTAGAGGAACAGTTAATCTAATATTCTTTTGAGAATTTTTGAAGCTGGTGAATACTTTTTTCTAACTAGGTATACGCAACGGCAAATATGACTCCACTCGTCAAATTTCTTTCGGTCTCAAATGTTAGGTGGCGGAACTGATTGCAATACATCGAGCACTATATTGTTAGTCATTGAAATTTGACACACATAACTTCTGAAAATTATTGATGTCATCTTAGTTATTTATCTAAACTGCTAGAGAAAACTTATAAAAAAGATATGCATGGTATGATTGTATTGCAAGTTTTTTTAGAACAGCGACTGCTTAAGTATCCTGTTCTACTACTAAACCCTGGAATGTATGCTGTTTTTTAAATTGCCATTGAAATATGACTTCATCGCAATGTGGGCTAAAATGTCAGCCGATATTCTAAACCAATGTGTGAGAGACCACAAAAAAAAAACAAAGGAGATGATTCACTTTGAAAAAGTATGAGGTAATTCATCACACATACCATATCTATCACGCGAAATTTTAATAAGAACGGATTCAAATTGTATAATCCTGAGTTACATTACATTCACTTAACGCCGCCTAACCCTAAAAAGGCAAACATATTTTACATTATCGGTTGGTATCGAATGGGTTATGGTTATCGAGTGGACATCGATACGTCGCGAGTGCAAAACTATTCAAATTTATATGTAGCACTTATGGTTTCAGTTTGCACACAAACATTTCTCAAATTTTCCCGGCACTCCTCTGAACGCGGGAGCGAGCTGTTCGCATGTCAAAATAAGCAAGAATCTTTGGACAATTTGGATTCAAGCACGGTATACTAAATTTACCCGCTTTTCTAATTTCACTCGTTTTTATCAATCCAGTTACTTCACGTCAATAATTTATGATTTTTCCAAACTCTTTCAAGCTTGTGATTACAGAAAGATCCTCAATATATTTCAAGGTAATATTATGATTCACCTCATTACATCCGTCCTTAGTCATTAACTTGATAAATTAAAAATAGGATACGAAACTAATACTGAAACTAAATGTCGAAATATTACTCATTTGGTTGGTTATTGTGTAGTCATAAAACTTCCTTCCAAATTACCTTCCGTACTGTATCTATAGCAACAAATAATACCTATTAGGTAATGTAATATAGCTTGAATAAACTGGTATTAGATTCTCGTAGCTTCGATGCAATAAATTAATGTAATACTGCATTTGCCTTGTGATATTTTTATTGCGATAAATAGTTAACATGAATAAAATGCTAAATTGTACACTGATCCCAAATTAACCAAACTCCAAAAGGCAGAAAGAAATAAGTCCAATAATAGTATTGGAGTGCATTGAGGTCATACTGAAATACAGACTGACAATAAATCAAGCATCTCAAAGGACTCGGTTTCATTAAAGGAAAAGTTATTTTAGGATTGTTGTTTAACTTTAAAAATATATTTCTCATGAAATCTCCCCACAAACCGTGAGTCAAGCGAGTATATGATGTTTGCTCTCATGAAGTCATGACGATCAAATGATGTCATCGTCGTTAAACTATGTCATTGCAATATAATAAAATAATGTACATAATTTTAAGTCACAGTTTTATGATTGAACAAATTGTTCCCAGAATATCGCAAAAGGATCAACATTCAGCGAAGATTTCATATATAAATAAAGAGAGACTGAATAAAATCTTCAGATGCAAAACAATATGGGCGACATTGATCGCAAAAAAAAAACTATATAATCAAACAAGAGTGGACTGTAAAACCTTTACATAGGTAATGCAGGCAGTACTGAATTAGCTAACAATGATTCTGTAATAACAGTAACTACAGCATAAGGTACGCAGGTAGGTACAGACAGAGGTTGGTACCTGTATACCAATTACCACACATTGCGGTTATCACATGTCGCGCGAGGCCGCGCAGGTATGTCTTACGTAAGTGTTCTGCTATACACGACATACATTACTATATATAACTATCGATACAGCAAAGTAACTAGTAACAAGTCGACTATAATTTCATTTGATGAAACTTTTCAATCTAAACCATAAAAAAACGCGTCGAATCTCTGCGAAGCTATGATGCCACAGCCAGACATACACATCAACACGTCAGACTTATAACACACTGTTTTTTTTTCACTGATCCGGGAATTTTCACCGGGGATAACATTATATAACACTGCCATTTAACAGATTTTTAATTTTCATAATCCTTTTCGAGACACGCTGGATTTTATACTGAAGATATTTACAATAATATGTCGATGTTTTTTCTAAAAAATGACACATTAATTGTTTTGGTTTGGACAATTATTCGCAGCTTCAAATTATAACTTTGGTTTGTGTGCGAATCGAATTTTTATCATAACCGGTTCGACAGTTTGAAATTATATCAACAAAAAACGTATGTTTCTACAGAATCGAACGCACAGTCATCCATGCGTGGGATAGAGATAACTACTGTATTTTCTAGCTCAATAGATGTATACATACATCGTATAATATTTTAAAGAAACATTTAAACATGAATACATAATTAAAAAAAAATAATACAACTCTTGGGTACATTTACCCCTGTCGCCATGACTAGACATCGTAGGCGATAAATAACAGTCTAAAACCCGTAATTTTAACAAATAAAAATAACGAAAGCTATAGTGTGCATAAAATGACCTATAGAGATTTGGCCTCAAATGAAGGATACAAACAAAATATTTGAATAAGTAGTTGCAAAATTAACAAAGTATTCGATCAAAATATACACGATCGAATCACAAATACTGTCAAATAATGTACATATAAGTTTATCTATTATGTAGAGGTCCCAGAGAGGAGTCTTGAAGAACACCACTTCATTTACAAAATGTGATCTTAAAATCACAGTAAATTGGTGTGTATTCAAACACTCAAAATCGATTTTACTGTAAGAATACGGCGAAGTAGTGAAATCCGTTTGGTCGAAGTAGCAGTATAAAGAGAGGGAAATGTATTCGAAGATCTTGAATTTATAATATTAAGTATGATATTATTGAAACCGATAAATAAAATAATACCAAAGTCAGAGAGCGGCCGCCATTGAAAATTTACAATCACCGCGACCGTAATGCAAATGAGATGAATAGATAAAAAACTAAACTTAGACAAATGTTTGAGATTTCAACATCCGACAGCCGACAAAGATTATTTTTAATATTAAAAATTACATATACATAAACAGAGTTGTAAAACATCTTATATTGATAGTCGAGTCCAAGAAACAAGGAAAGCGATTAATACTTGACTATACGTTATATTAACAACATCATTGTTGAAAAATGACGTTCTTAGATGTCATTCATAGAATCAGATATATTCAGAACAGCCAAATTTATGGTTGATAATTTATCACTGCTATTAATATTATACCTAAAGATTGATTATCCTGTTTGTCTTTCATTGGAAGTATATTGAGGATAGAATATAAAAAGCTATGTGTACGTATGTATACTTCCGATCGTGAGTCATGCCCCGGGCGCATGACATCCAATCCTTGTGGGAATATTTAACAGTTTTTGTTCTATACATGGTATTATTATATGATGCATTGAGCCTTAAATGTAGGAAAGAATATATTATCTTCGCTATTGAGCTGATTCCGTAAACTATTGCAATGATTTCTAGATCACGTGCTCTGAATTTGTAGGCTCAAAGCCATAAAAAGCTATTGTCTGATCCAAATCTTAAAAAATGAATTAATAAGATGATTGTATTATCAAATTTATCAACAAGCTACACTAAAGCCACTAAAGCCATAAAAAGCTACACAAATAACAAAATAATAACATTCATGCGAAAATTTGTGAGAATATTTGTTCTTTCTTCGAGTATAAATCTTTGAATGGATTTCAATAAAACCTTACAATAATACAGATCATTCAGTACATTTAGTTATAATATATAGAACTATAATATGTATCTAAATGTCACGGGCTATTTTGGTGTGCGCAATAAGCACATGATTTTCCAGAAACAGAAATAAAATTATATGAATTCAATGATTTGGAAATAAACTGTATCTATAACATACATAACTTAACGCCTTTGTTACCCGAAGGTGTAGGCAGCGGCTGTTAAGCCTCGTCTCGTAACTGTATCTACATTACGTATTTTATACAACAATTCATGGCACTAGTAATAGAAACTATAAATTATTTAATTACAAAATAATGACTACTTTCATTAATATACTAATCGCAGCCCTGCCAGATCAATTGAATGGAAATTCCATTGCGAAGTGAGCGTGTTGAGTCACACCCTGATCAGCTATGCAGTATTGTATGTGGGCAGATAAAACAACTAATGTTTCGTACTTGAAGTAGTCTTTATATTCTATAGTTAAATGTAGTTTCAATACAGTTTGTACAAAATACATTTTTATTTCATCTTTTTTCTTCTGGGTTATTCTTTATTATTTGAAGATATGGAATAATTAGTTCTATAGAAAAGATATAACAGAATTGATTGATTCGTCTATATTTATCACTCGACTCAAGCCCATGATTGTCCAAACCAAAGGAATGTCAGATAATTTTGTGAAATACGTCTGTGATTAACATTCTTCCATCATTTATTGTAAATATTAACTGGACATTCCATCTGCAGTTCATTGATGGATGTCACCTGAGCATACCGCTCACTTTCTGACATAAAATTTTTGGGTGGTTCAGGTTCTTGATTAGATTTTAATTATTTCTGTACATCCCAGTATAATTCCAAGAATGTTAGATAGCTTCATCTCAAGACACACGATGCAAAAGGACCAAGAATTGTCGAAGAGGAATCGTCAGTTGTCTGATCAGTAATTTGGAGAGGATCGCAAACAAAACTAAATATGGAATAGTAAAGGTCGAATAAACAGCCTCTTTTTGTAGTATAAACGAATGTTTTCACTATATTACATTTAAATATAATCAAAATACAAATTTCTAGCCATTAAATGTATTTACGTTGTTGCG
Source organism: Euproctis similis (assembly GCA_905147225.2). Taxonomy (NCBI): domain Eukaryota; kingdom Metazoa; phylum Arthropoda; class Insecta; order Lepidoptera; family Erebidae; genus Euproctis; species Euproctis similis. The sequence continues at coordinate 20,331,345 of LR990115.1, read as the reverse complement.
CAGTTTTCCTCTCGACCATAAGTGAAAACCTCCGTGCGACACGTTCAGATTATATATGTGCGAATGAGACAGCACAAGGTGTTTGTATCGCTGACCGTGTACGCGGGAGAAATTAGCCACAAGCATTCGTTCATGCGAAAGATGTATTGGACGTTATATGCGTGTCCAATGAAACGCATCCACAAATATCTTGCAACTCAGACAGAACATATGGGATATATGAAAAAATCTATTAAGTACCATTTACCTGAACACTTTAAGAAGACTACTAACAAATAGATGACGTGAAATTAGAATTATCATCTCACGGGATTGCATCACCGACATCATTGAGCTTTCTTGTTTTAAGATGTCCTTCACCAAAAGGTTCACATTAAAATTTGTTAAAGTAATATTGATGTTGCGAACACTAGAATACTCTATCTATAAACAATTTTCATCCAATTCGTATCTCAACACAAAATTTCATGTAAGTGGAGATAAAACACAAACTATTTCATTCATATTTTTTTTAGTCCTCATTAGGCAACAGTTGCATAAATAACTATTAGAAAACCACATGTCTAGATGTTTGTTGAACGAAAAGAAAGTGGCGTGACCTTGTTGAATATCTCTCTAAGAGTTGAACAGTTATTATAAAAAACCCGTCGTCCTTATTTGTTGAATAAGTAATAAGCTTCCATAAACGCATACGATGACCCTGCCGCCACTACGCGGTCAGGGTCATGCCAAAGGGATAAAATTTAAAAAGGAAAACAAACAATTGTTTACAAAATACAATATGACGGAAACGCATTTCGGTTGGTATGTCAATGAAATTGTTTCAAAGGCGAGGTGAATGGAAATTGACATAGTATGTTCATATAGTATGTTCATATCTTAGTACCACCTTCAGTTGACAGCTGACCATCAACCATTATGAAATTTAATTTTGAACAAGATTGCGGTATCTTTTACAAAACTTTAATAGTAAAAAGAACTAACCTTTTTGTACAGTTTAATCCATGTAAGGTCACCCTTGGAGTCGGTGTATTGGAGTCCGAAAAACCAGACCTCCCTGAGGCCGATGGTCTTCACGACCTGGTCGAATAACTGTTTGCCGGTGGTCGTCTGCTGGATCGCGAACTCCAGCTCCGCGTCCATCGTCGTCACACGGACGTTCATCTGGAAGTACATATTTATTAGAATCAGCATAATGAATATAGCGTTCAATTTAAACAAATATATTGGCGCCTCTTAAAAATCCATAGTCAAGCTAATTTTTTTATCGAAATATAATAAATATAATCTACTTAGTATCTAAGGGTATCTCTGTCTTAAAATGAATTATAATATAATAAGACCATTTTCTGGCCATAACGGAGAACAATGTATCTTTAGCTGATTCCTGTAAAGATTTCCATGTTTTGTAAACATTGTAGTTTATAAACCGAATAAGGCGCTCGCTGTCGAATACAGATCGATCAATCGCTTACGACTCAGATATTTGTGTATGTAGTTTTTTTTTTAAAAAGACCTTGGAGAAGAGATTTTTCATTTTTTTATGCTAAGGGAGGCCAAGGAGCAGACGTGTCACGTAATGGTAAGCGATCAAGCGCCGCCCTGCAACACATATACGTGTAGCGGTTGCGTTGCCGACCTTTAAGGGAGTAGATTAAAAAAAGGATAGGGTCGGGGGTGAATCCCCAGGTACTACTCTTACAGAGCGAAATGCGGCATGAGCCAATTTACCTAGATATTCTGATAGATCGTGATATTTCACCGGTCCAGACTTCCCGTTCATGCTGCGTGGCTCTACCACTTAAAAATTGCCAACCAACATTGACATTTTTCACTTCAAAATCAGCTTATTGTACATCATAAAAAAGTACAGGTAGCGTTTATTTTGAACAGGATAGAAGATACATTTTTGTGCTCAGGTAGCACGCACGGGTAATCTGAAGGTTTGATCTGTACCTACGTATGTGTTCATACGTAGGTAGTTTATAACTAAGAATAAAAAAATGCACATGTTTATATTAAATCTAAGAAATGTAATCGCATTTCTGATTCTAGGAATTATACCGACCGCAAGTTATCGAGTTATCCGATTATGCTTTTTATCACTCATAGCCTATAATTAAATTAATTCCAGAAAAAGTATCGCTAACGTTTGTCCAGAGTTTTCGGTCATTATCGGTTTTGCGCGAAACAGAGCCGCTGCCTACACCATTTTAATTATAAACCCATTAATAAAAGCGTGAAGATACAACAATGGTAGACAGAAGAACACGAGAACTAATTAGAAATAAATGTACTAAATACAATTGCAATGTCAATACAAATATATATTACATAGCATCTGACCGTTGCTAAAATTATCTGGCGAACAGTTGATACGGCGCCAAACGGATGTGGATCTTCCGGCCGATTATGTCATTGGTCCGTTTGTTTGTATCTATAGTTGTAACAAACGGCCGGATTTCAGCGGACTCTTTATAAATAACCACTTAACGTACGGCGGTGGTAAAACGGAAGACATTATCTACACTAATAATATAAACGCGCCGAGAGTTTGTTTGAACGCCTCCATCTCATTAACTAAGTCCATTTTTGAGAAAATAAATTATTAATTATTTTCGTATCAGATAGCATTTATACAAATGAACCAGATATATAGATTATCATCATCATTTCTACCCCTTTTCTACCCGAAGGTGTAGGCAGCGGCTGTTAAGCCTCATCTCGCCGTTATGTTTACGTCCCAAATGGATGAGGTGGCAAACCTATTGCCATACCGAGCACAAAGTTTTCAGTCATCGATATTTATCACACATAATTCCGAAAACAATTTCGAAAAGTCATTGGTGTGAGCCAGGCTTCGAACCCGCAAGTTTCAGTGGTAAACCACTTGGCATACACCACACTAAAATTATTAATTGCCAGTTAATGTATTCAATGCCGTAACATGTACCAACCGAGCTGTCTTTACCTAAATATTGTGATTGGGTACATTATAACCTTAAAAATATTTAATAGTAATTAAAAACAAACACCATTAGCGAACGACCCATAATATCTTATTTATATTGAAACAAAAAAAAATTAAATCCAAAATGTTCCATTCGGCAAAGAGTAACCTACGTATCTACGTAACATTGAACAAGAATATTCTAGAATAGTCACCGCAACCAATTAAAATAAATTAAGACATCTCACGGAACCTTTAGACACAATAATATCATTACAACGACAAAATGAGAATTTTAATTATTCTATTGTTATGTGAATTCTTTTTTTTTACATTTATAAAAATGTTTCACTGCCGCGTAACCGAAAGTGGACCGGAATATGAGGTGTTGCTACCTGTTAGGATAAATGGTCCATAATCTTATTCTTATCGTTATTGTGGACTTTTTTTAATTCGAAGAGCTTTCATGTGTTTGGTGCTCTTTTCATTTGAAAAAATTATTTCTTGCCAACCGCAAGAAATTATTTTTTCAATCTGGACATCCCTATGATTTTAAACCAGTCGAACCAAATTGAATTCCATATAATATATCTTGGACATAAATCACAGCGCCATCATATTATAACTTAAAACCCTAATTCGTCATCAAGATTAAGCATATACATAGCCAAAATTTCATATGTATGGTCTCCTGAAAATTGATTAACTTTTCAGCAGCAGCATTTAACCTTTTAACTAATATAAGACAAAAAAAATGCAAGACGATCAAACTTGGAAAATCAGAAAATAGATATTGGCCTGGTGCCAACAGTGCGCAGAACTCTTCAATGATGATGAGCAGTCATATTAAGCGTAATAAATTCTATATTGGTTACTGCATAGGTACAGCAAAATTTAACTGGATTTTAATGCCAAATTATTTTTAATAGGGTGCGTCAGGATGGGTTATGTTTTTCATGTGTATATAAGTATGACCAGATCTGTCTCTAAAAATAATTGAAGAAATATGGTTAGATTTTTATAAATAAATAGTTGACCTGGCGAACTTTTTTCCGCAACAAAAGTACTAAATTAGTAATTTTGGATTTATCACTTTTTCTTTTCTATATCATACATGAACTATAGATAAAAACCTCCCCGTTGACACCTTTATTTATTAAAAAAAAACCGCATCATAATCCGTTGCGAAGTTTTAAAGATCAAAGTATATAAGGGGACAGACAGCGGAAAGTGAATTTATTTTATACAATAAAATGCAGAATTGATAATGCAGTACTCAATACTAGACATGTAAGAGCGTTTGGAGTAGTGAGTGGTTTAAGATGATTGTAAGTAATAGATTATTACATTAGATGAGAATAGTAATATTCACATAAAACTTCACTACTAATGGAATTATCTATCCAAAAAAAATGGAAGATCTCTAATTTCTAAAAAGATAAAATCTTTGATTTCTTTCACGCTACATGAACCAGATACAGTCAAGAGTACCTAATACCCATGATTAGAATCCTACAAATTAGAACAATTTAACTCCCATAAAGCAAATTAAACTACCCGCATATTCTATTCTATGGGGTTCACAATACCAGCAACGAGTGGTACAATTGGGGTTAAGCAAAGGTCAACCAATGTCACCCAATAAAGATGACAAGTCGGGTGGTTGTCAAAGTTATTTTTGAAAAGACCTCGGCGTGTAAAATGTATGCAAATTGCCGAGCGACGTCCCACTCACAATTGTTGTATATCTGCTGCATATTTTACACGCTCCATAGACGATTTAGGACCATCTGTCATCATGAAAAGACTTGCTTGTTTAAACTTATGTTTAATCAATAGTATAGCAGTTGCTGTCCACGACTTCATCGGCAGTCTGCACAAACATTTTTTGCTCTTGCCCGGTTTAAATTAACTCCTTTCTTATGTGTTTTATAAATTATATTTCCGTCTTTCTTGATTCTCCTTTAACTTCGCACCCAACCTATCCTATATCGTCTTCGATACTCATTAACCGACTTCCAAAAAAAGGAGGAGGTTCTCAATTCGTCTGTATGTATATTTTTTGTTATGTCTGTTCACCGATATTTTCGTCAATTATGGACGGATTTCGAAATTTTTTTTTGTGATCGATTGTGTTTCATAAAAATCTGTTAATCTGTTATGACAGAGTTTACATTCGATAGTTTAAAACCACACGGGTTTAAGTTTTTACCGTCAATTCGAATACAGCAGCTGGTTTACATGTTGTCCTCTTTTAAAACTTGAGAAAGGCAGTCTTGATAAAAACAGGTTATAATATGACCGGGTAGTATTTGAGATACTTAGATGAAAGACGATAATGTTTAAGTGTTTAAAATTCGGGGATTCATATCGGCGGTGGGGTGGTGTGGGCTGTCAACATTTGTTGGATTGTACTGACCTACTTACCTCTACTAGCAGGGGCACCTGCTACGCTAGTAATTGTATACGGCTAGTTACGAGCTTCGGTTATAGAAATTAACTGGTAACTGTACTTAATTACCCACATATTAGCGCACAGTGATAGTCAACTACCAACCCCGAGATATACTGACATATATTTTTCATGGAGGTTGTATAGGAGTAAATTAAATATACGGTATATGATGTTAAAATTGCTTTAATTATCATAATTACAGTAAAAAACAAAGTCGTTTTCCGCTGTCTGTCCTCCAATATGCTTAAATATTTGGAACTATGCACGGTTCTCTCTGCCTACCCCGCAAGGGATTCGGCGTGAAGTTATGTATGCATGTACTATGCAACGGGTTTCGATGCGTTTTTTAATAGATATAGTGTCAATAAGATGGTTTGTATGTATAATTCGTGTGTAATGTAGCAAATAAAAGTGATAATTTTCGAGATTTACCACTTTATTGCAAACGCTGGCTGAACCCTAAGTGATAGATTAAAACTAAATGAAAAAAAAAAGCAAAAAGTCCGCTGTGGCACATGTCTATTTCTTAGAGATAACCCAGAATAACCATTTTTATTTCTTATTAAAAAAGTTCGGTGGGTTAACTGGTTATAAATAAATTGAAGTTAAAATATTTCAAAGTTTACATCTGTGCAATGTGTTGAATCTGATCTGATCTGTTAATGTGGAACTTTTAGATGAATTATGTTTGGAACTGGATGCTTGCTGCATGAATTGTTAGTACGAATAATTAAATTTTCGAGGCATAATTGCCGCTGCCTTCACATCCTCTTAATAAGGGCGTGAATCTACAAAGTGAAAACATACTCGAGCCGAGGTATGTCATTTTTTTATGTCCTTATTAGGAGAAAGAGAGCGTTACCTTTAAACGTGCGATAATGAAGTTAATATCGGATGTATGAATCAGCCTCGCGGCGATTGAGAAACCGGCGAGATAACGCACTGCCGCGACAGGCTTGTTATCGCCTCGCCTCAACTCGCAACAACTACGGATGTTTGTACAAGCCAGAGCACATACAATTCACTTGCTCGGCACTCGGCACTGCGCGAACACAGTATCTCTAGCGACGCACATTTTTTATACGACTTGGACACTACTTGTATTGTAGCACTAATTTTAAAATTTTGATAAGGCATCCGTTAATTGAGTAAATTAAAATAGTAACTAAATATCGCCGTCTCGGAGCTTTGCACGTCGAGCTATCCGCTTCTGAATCAACAGCTTGTCGGATTGAAATCCAGGCTTTATAACAAAAGCATCAAGGAAGTTATATGTGATAAATATCGAGGACTGACAACATCGTGACCGTATGGCAATAGATTCTACCACCAAATCAATTTCAAACGTAAAATTTTGGCGTGTTGAGGTTTCATAGGAGTAATGCAGGCATGCAAATATATCTACACCCTCGGGGGACAGGGGGGAAAGAAGAACAAAAATCTAATCTATGTCTTCCTGTTTTCGAAGAAAAGATAAAGTGGAATCAACCCAGAGTAACATTAAAACAACTTTTTATGGATTATATCGCGTTTATTTAGAACTTATTTTCAATTTATTTTTTGACGTTTGAACGACTACCATCTTTTTGTTCATCACTCGTGAAAATGATCTCTGTAAAGAGTTCGAAACGTCGGGAAACAAATAGAAAATAAGTTCTAAATAAACGCATAAAAAGTTGTTTTAATTTTATGAATGTGATGATACGCGAAAATCTAAGAAATAAAAGTCATCCCAGAGATTAACCTTTATTGAAAGCTTTAGAAACTTAAAGCTGTAGGGTATAATTCCTACTGAACGATCAACCAAGTTTTTATAACGCTTTAATTATTTACTACCCTTGGAAATTACATTAGGTAATTTCCTTTATGAATAGCACTATAAGGAGTAATAGTATATTTCTCTAAAATAATGTGGCAAAGAAGTCATGTTAGAAGGACTGTGGATGGACGCATCGATAGAGAAACGCCGAAAAAGTAATGGATGGGTTGTATAAAAGTTGATATGACTATGAAAGAGTAAGTGCGGAAGAGAATGCAAAAGGATGGCATGTTGTGCCGACTCCAGTTGAGATGAGGACAATAAAACGATGAATAATATTGCATGAATTGGAGTCGTTTCTGTTATAACCAAATTTTTTTATACTGATCACTGTGCCACAATGTACAAAGTCTTGGGACATGACATCATCATGAGTACACAGATTGTTACTTGGAGATATTCGGTGTAAACAAGGACGGCAGATGGTGACCGTATGCTCTAATAGATATCTGCGTACGGCTCACACATTTTATAATTTATCTCCAAAAATCAGTACTGTATTTTATATTGGTATATGGGTTTTATTAAAGAAAGAAATATGTAGAAAGACATATGTCAGAAATATGTTCTCATGAACTCACAATGCGTAAGAAGCATTCGTGTGAGCAATTTATTCATACTTTATCATCAACGTTAGCCTAATCACAGCTCAATTCAAATCCATATATGGATAGTGTCAAAATTTTTATAACATGCACTTCATCATATGACTTATCTAGCTTTGAAAAATAACAATTTGTTAAGATAGTTTTAATGAATGACTGATTTAAGTGCTAACAATATTGATCGCCCCTTGGGCTTTTAGAGATATGTTCCTCCGAAAAAAGTTTACTGCTTTAAATTACATCAGGAAAACAAAAACTACAGGTTCCAAGTCTACAGCCAATTATTAAATTTAACGTAAAAATCTTTGTACTGTGAGGATGATGTGAACTCTTTGGTATTTTTAAATATAAACTCTTTTACATATTTCTAAATTTGTATTTTTGAATTTTTAAGAAAACATTTTGATTATGAAAATATTAGTATGTTAATAAATAAGAAAAGTCAGTGAATGATTGAACTCCAATGGAGTAACTAAATTAGCGTCGCGTCGTCGCGTAAATATCAAAAGAGTTCAAATGAAATTAATATGCGCTTAATTAAATAAATAAGAAAGATACAAGAAGCTGGATGTGGTGCTGAGGGCAGCGCAACAAAGGAGTTGATGCGGAGCAATACTACAAATTTATTATAATGGGCATGTATTATTTATGTATAGTATAGTATTACTCTGAATAATATGAAATATTGAGATCTACTAGTGTTCTTATTTTATCACACACATGCACTGAGCTTATAATACCCCTATATCAGATTAACCTGATAAGTTACATTATTATTTAAGAGGAGAATCTCAATGCAGCATTCCTTGTATTCAATAAATTGAGGAGCTGAGAGATGAACCCTGTACATATATGTGAGACTCGATAGCCCGAGCGCGTTACAGTACCTACACGAATAGCAATTTATTCTCTTCGCCGCACACGTTTAGAGAGAACAATAATGAGTTAATACACACGTACATTCCATTGTTGGAGTTAAATTTATTCAAGAATCAAATATATGGTGGATTCTCTGTCCTTGTAACATCTCCGAGAAGGAAGTTGTTAACCAAGGTGAACACATCATGACGAAGACAAATTATATATATATATGAATTATTCTTAAGGATAAAATATAACTTTTGAATTCATGTCGAGACTCCGATGTGATTTTTATAATAAATAATTGTTTGCTGTAAGTGATAATCTGATTAAATCTAAATTTAAAATTAGCTATCTATTTGCTATCTTGGATATACTATTATGTATCATTAAAATTTGAGACCTCAGATGGTCTGTTAAAATTTTTCAAATGTATATACATTTGAAAAATTTTACAATAGATAAATTTTACAAGATACATAATAGTATATCCAAAAACATAGCTACATTTCACAGTTCTATGTTCGCTAGATCTTCTTCAAAGGCCAACAGTTATTGCTTCACATATAGAAATCAATGAAGATTAATTTCAATATAATAAATAATGCGGATTTAATTTAATTAATATTAAAAAAAAATAAAGTTAGTGATTCCATATGTTATATACCTCTAAATTTAAAAATATACTATTCAGTTATATAGGGAAGAAATCCTGCACAGACAGGAAGAAAGGAATTGATAAAATAGGGTGGCAACAGGTTCACATACAAAAAAATCCAATAAGAAAATAATACGTTAAAAATAGAACGTTAGCTTCGTAATCTTTATAAAAATAAGACTTTGCTACTTTAGTGTATAAGAAGACCAAATCAGCAATAAACAATAGCTTTACGAAGGAAATAATCCTTAAAAAAGCAAAATCCATAGATTACCTAGATCGCATTGCAATACCTGGATCAAAAAGCAACTAACCGTAAAACCGTAGACGAAACCTAAATTTATATAGAAGTTCAAGACAGGATAAGTTTTTGAAGAAATAAAATACTCTTTCTAGTGCTATTCACGTTACATTTAGCACTTATGACATAAATGAAGCTAAAATATAAAGTTCTTGAAGACAACCGCACGGGTGCTATAGAAATCGCAATGGTGTTAGTGAAACTCAGTGAAACGGCACCACATGAGCATGTAGCATATCGACCATCAAATTAACACCAAGTACCACTAATGAATGGTTGACGTTGAATCACGTGCTAGCATTGTCGTGGTGCTGACATGCCGATGCGTTAAACGTAGATCGCAAGATCGCATGACATTCACTCTTCCAAGTACCCATGAATCACAAATTATCTCTCTCATCAAGTACAGCTGTCGACCTTACAGAAAATGACCGTATTGTTCCCTTAAAACTCATATATATTTATTTCTAAGACTTTCGCGAATCTCACTCATTGATTAAAACAACTTTTAGGATTATATCGCGTTTATTTATTACTTATTTATATTTATTTCCCGACGTTTCGAACTCTTTACAGAGATCATTTTCACGAGTGATGAACAAAAAGATGGTAGTTGTTCAAAAGCTATTTTCAACCTGGAAACCAAGTTCCTTTCTTTTTTCTCAAACATTTTATAAATAATAGCAATATCAATAGCCCATTCAAAATGAAATAATAATCAGTAAGAACAGCCGCTGAGTTTTCTTGCTGGGTCTTTCTCAGGACTGGCCGCGTTTTTGACCCAGTGGTAGATTTTTTAACAAATACTTTACCTTTTAATTTAAAATCAATCAATATTTAATAATAGTTATACTTTGATCTCAACCAACTTAGAAAAATAAGATAATTTTATAATAACTTAATAATAACTCTTTACAAACAAAAAATATGAATACATATTATAATACATAAATAAGTATTTAACTTTTGTTTTCATGGTCTGATGTGGGTTACCAATAGTAAAAATTATATTTTTAACATCAAATTTTTGATTTTTATTTCCAAAAAGTGGGTGCTCTCTGTATCAATGAAATTAGCTTTTGAACGACTACCATCTTTTTGTTCATCACTCGTGAAAATGATCTCTGTAAAGAGTTCGAAACGTCGGGAAATAAATATAAATAAGTAATAAATAAACGCGATATAATCCTAAAAGTTGTTTTAATCAAGTCATATATATTCCAACGGATATATAATGTTTTCGTATTGAACTTTGTTTTTTACAAGAAAGTTTGAAAGACTTTATGCTGATTAATGATTATTTAGCATCGATCTTAACATTTTAATCAAACAATTGTGACGACTACTAAAGTGTCATATTTTGTGTGGCTAGCGTAAACATCGATGTCGGTAAAGTAACGTCAGAAATATGAAATGCTACCCTGTTCGCAGCGGTATTTTTCAGATACATTATATTCCTCTAAAACTAATCCACTCTCTTTATCCTAATTAGAATAAAACTCTACCTGTATCAACTACTACTAACTACTTCATCTTTCCGACTAAAGAGTAAAGAGTAGACGACGTTTTGAATTCTCCAACATAAGTGACATTAATTATAATGAAACTTTAAATTTAATTTCTAGAATTAAGACACATAATTACGCGTTACGTTACCATTTGAAACTGTTATTTCATTAAATATTTAAAAAAATCTTGTCTATGTGTCTATTCAAGATGTACCGAAAGAACCTTACTTAGAAGGTGTACTATTTTGGTGGGCAGATGTATTAATAGTAAGATGTCACTTTGACTAACATATGATCTGTCTTCAAGAAATTTATTGGAAAATACGAGAGTACAAAGGTAAGGTTTGTATTACGTAACAATTATATAAATTATTCTCCAAATATTAGATGCAAGGACTATGAAGAAATAATATGCTATTCCGCCTTTTAAGTTGGATCAAACTAAAATTAAATTTGATTAAAATCGGTTATGTAGTTTGGTAGTCTATTTCGGACAAACAACGTGACACGTACTTTAATACCTATATTAGATTGACTATAAGTATTAATCAATATTACATATTTTGCAACGGAGTTTACTGCGAGATGAAGGCTGCATATAAACAGATTAACAAAAACCACAATTCAATGAGAATATTAAAACAAGAAACGATTAGATACTTTTTTTTTGTTATGATATTACCAACAATTTAGCCAATAAGGAAAACCTTGTGAATCTTCATATATGTGTGTGATTTAAGTGACGCTGATGTAGCAGGTTTTTACATTGTAATTATTTATAAAATCTCAGGGTCTTTTTTAATGAGCTGATGATACTAGTCAACGCTTCCATACTCACGTGACATTTTAAAAATAGCTTTGCTGAAGGCAGTGTAATATCAATACGGTGGCCTATCCATTATTAAGATTACAATACTACTTATAGTAATTATGCCAGAGTCACTGTTATATTCATTTCAGTCGAAACATGTACAGCTGTAAATGATAAGATTACAAGTGCTTAACAAATTTGTGAAGAAAACTTTGCTTTATACTATATAGTATAGACTAGATAGATAACAGTTATCGCGAGGATAAAATTAAAAGTCTACAATTATGTGAATCGAAATAATCCCAAAAAATTTGATGAATTCGATGCTTTGTTCCGGATTTTTTAAACCTATAACGAATGTCAGACCCACAGAGACCCTTTAAACGTTAAACTGGAAAGTGACTCTGTCCCTTTCATACCTATAGGATTGACAGGGATGGAAAACAAAAAGACGGTTAGGACGGTTTGTTCGATGCAAAATAAATAATAAACTTAATAGCGACTCCATCTTGGCGTATGCGGGCTTCTTGCTCAGCGATGACATCACCGAAATTTATGATTTCAGTCAATATACTAAACAGTCTATAGAGTAATGTAAATTTATAAAATCTACAATATTTTTTTAGCCAGTAATTGTTCGTCAGTACATCTAGTTGCTATGTGACTATGACATCGGTTATAGCTTACTGATAAAATATATCATATCATAGTATCAGTTGTGGAAATTACATTGCATTAATTTATGCTAATTTATAATAATATGACGAAATTGTATTTTCAGCGAGAGCCTTAAACGGATTTACAAATCTGAAAGATGATGATGGTAAGAAGGCTCGTCTGTGACCCTTGACCTGTTATGTAACTAACCTGTTTGCCTCCGGCGACCATGATGTATGATTTTAAGAATCACACGCACTGAATAAAATACACAAGCACTGTATTAGTCTTTATTTTTTAAATATAGTTAGGGGGTGTCGGGGTAAGTGGCACAAAAGCCGCGTCAGCCGGACGCGGCGGTAGAATTTGAACTGAACGGTCGCAGCTGTCGACCGGTAGCGCTGCCTGCCGTCAATACAAGAGCCAGGATGCGCGAGCGCCTTACGACCAAGGCCGGCCGCGGCATGAGTGAGCTCACCTTTATATTTTATACACTTGTCATGTATATATAGGAATATACAAAACTTGTTTCGCAAAGTTTCCAGCCCCCGACTTAAATATCCCCTTGCGTTAGGTGTCTGGATTTATATACATTTTTTTTCTTTCATTTGAAAGGTGACCCAATCGAGCCCGTTCTCCTCAGCGCGTGGTAGAGGACTAAAATAATATTTCTTTACCTATTCTTGTACTTTTATCTAACTAAAATGAACAACCGATTGCGAGAATGTTGATGTATTCTTAAATTAACTGCATTAAAATAAATTAATTAAAAGCTTATTCGGTACACTTTCAATTCCCGCAAGTATGGACACGGTGCTTTTGATTGATCATCGAATGATATATTAGATCATCATAATATGTTCAGCTAACAAGCTTCACGCGCGCTAATGATCGCGGGAATTCGGACGGTTTCATGTGATTTAATTACCAGACTAGAGCCATGATAATTAAATAAATGCCCAAGATACAAATAACATCGAGAATTTTTGATAAACAATAGGACACCGTAGGACGATGATTTTAAATTGGTTGGGTCTTAACTGTGATGGTCAAGTATTCTGGTTGCTACACCTTTTATGCACGAGCCTAGTGGTATGTTTTCAATAGCGATATATTAACATTGTTGTTATAAGTTTTAAATGGTTTTGAAAAGAGTATTTGGCACATAAGTTTCTCGCCCGATTCTTCTCATGATAGTGCCTACACTCAAAATACCGCTCGTGGCGATTGCGTCAGTGTTTTCTTGTTCCACGAAGGCCATTTCCTCAAGCACTCGTGTGTAAGAATTTCATTTTAAATAGTAAGTCAAATTTTTGTACATTAAATATTTTTAAGTGTCAGTCCAAAAATAAACCTTTTACTTTTTTTCTTTTACTTAAGTTTGAACTGAATCCCAAAATTGCTGAAATATACGCAATTTCAAGATATTTCACCCAAATTATAAAAACAAAAAAAGCCTCCTTACTTCTGAATCAAGTAACCTTCTTGATATTTATTCAGGGACGAGAAAACTGATATAGCATGTCGAGCCGTAATTACCGTTGCCTACACGTCCGGGCATTAAAAGCGTGAATATACCTATATCTTATTAGTATAGTGTTAAGTCCATGATGCAATTGATCACATTAGGTACTTGAGTGACTTATCCATATTTGGTATGCAAGTATGTATTTATTTATGAGAACTATTACCTTTTGACGTCTGTAATTGAAGCAGCATTCGTAAATTACGCAATTGTCTTTACATAATTGCACGTTTCGAGCAATTACTTGGGAGGGCGTGTTTTGCTCTCGCTTGACGACAGTTGTTCGCACAAAAATATTTATTGATATTTTATTGAATATGAGTAAATACGCAAGTAATTCTATGTATCGATAATCGATATTGTTACTTGACTTTTCTTGTAGTAAGTGATTCATTTAGTAATTTATAGAGAATTTCATTAATAATATGCTATAATTAATTTAATAACACGTTTATATATACAGGCACGTGGAAGGATAATAACTATTTATTAGTATTTATATTGAATAGTCTATATCCCGTGGCCATCTAAAGCCTCTGTTGCAAGTGGTTAAGTACCTACATCTTAATAAGTCATGTTTCTACAAACATGTAGACATCATTTTACAATTTTATTCTCGCTTATTATATGATTCTATCTCTTCGAGGCTGGTCATATCTGCCGAAGGACCGACGGTAGATGGAGTAAGAAGGTCATAGAGTGGACACCACGTCTTGGTAAACGTAGCGTAGGACGCCCACTAGCCCGATGGTCTGACGACCTCAGAAAGGCTGCTGGAAAAGACTGGATGCGGAACGCACAGAATCGGACGTTGTGGCGCACATTGGAGAGGCCTATGTCCAGCAGTAATAGGCTGATGATGATAATTATTATTATATGTATTATATGTAGTGATTGTTCGGGATGGCAGGAGAAGCAAACAAGTAAGACTAATGCTGTGAAAATGAGGAGTCTGAGAAGTATAGAATCTGGAGTAAGCTTGGTGGATAAAATTAGAAATAGTGTAATTCGAGAACGTTGTGGTGTGACAGAAGATATAGTGACAAGGATAGAGAAAGGAATGCTTAGAGTTTTCGTACATGTAGAAAGGATAGACGAAAGAAGATTGACTATTTTAAACCAATTTATAATACAAGTGTGAAATGGCGAACCGGTCAAGGTCGACCTCGGCGACTCAACCACCATCAATGATGTGTTGGTGAGAGGCCAGGTCAGTAGTGCAACAACCGACGAGCATGTATGTAAGCGATTATGAGAGTGGAGGAAACAAGATGGCAGAATCAAATGGAAAGAATTCGTCTCCGCCTACCCCCATGGTAAAAAGGCGTGATTGTATGTATGTACATATATGTATAGGTAGATTATATTGATATTTCTCAAATATCTGGAATAAGACATTAATATACATTTTTAATCGACTTTAAAATATCAAGTAGGTATTATATTTGGCCCATGCATTAGTTCATATGTAATTTTTTAAATCGTCAATTTTTCATAAACTCTTTCTTTGGGATCCATGGGCCAAACTTGGCATGTTTCTTGAAAATATCAAGTATAAGAATGTAAGTTACTATATGTATTGTAATAGTTATATTACATTACATCAGTGAGTGCAACGTACAATAACACGATAACACTTGTCCTACTTCCAGCGCCTCCCTTACGACAGGCTTCACAAATACTGACACGATGACATACAGACACATAAACAATATTACCTGTATATTGTAGTTTTAATAGACGGTATCAACGGAGTGGTTTTTATGTATAATTCATGTGTATGTAGTAAAGAAAAAGTGTTAATTTTTGAGATATAGCACTTTCATTGGGATTGCTGCAAAAAACTAGTTTACTTCAGATTTCAAAGTAATTACACAGCAATCCCACTAATTAATTATTTTTCAAAGTAAATGTTTATCCTT